>OV121134.1:58088664-59505971 GCA_921294245.1 Brassicogethes aeneus
TCAAGTTTGTATTATAAATAAACGTATAGTGTAGACGTTTAAAATATGGATATTGCTATAATATGCATCAACCTATATTAGGCGGACATTTTAACCTATATTAGAGGTAGACAATAAACCAATGATATACCATTGGTATAGACAAATATTAAACGTCTATTAGACGATTTTGTGTTGCTTGGGTAATTATAATTACTTAGCAATGCCTGGAGCCCGGCGTTTTCACTTCACAACAGGCTTTTCTTACAAAATGACGCCACGGGCGGAACCTGTAGCTGTTTGGGTTAAGACGCGACATCATTGGGTAAATTTAATCATGTGGCAAAATTTTGCAGTGTTCAATATAGGTTTTGTACACGTATACTATATACCAGATTGTGTAGTGTGGAAAATAGGTATACTTTATACTATTTAAGTACAAAATTTAAACACGTGTTATATACGTTTTTAAAATTAAGTTTTTTTAATAATTTCTTAATTACAGCTCAAATTTATCCGATATTCACAAAACAAGTTTTGTAAGGGCCTATCAATGATAGGCTATCATACTTTTCGAGTCAGAACCATTAAAAAATTAGGCTTTTATTTGACTTCGTGTCAAAAATGGATTATTATATACATATAATATGAATCTAGGAAATAATACCCCTGGAAAAAAAACCACGGAAAAAAAACCCCCGGAAAAAGAACCCCCGGAAAAAAAACCCCTAGGAAAAAAAACCCCTAGGAAAAAAAACCCAAGGAAAAAAAGCCAAAAAATAAATCCCGGTTTGACGAGTGTCACATAAAAAATGCAAAAATTGTAAAAATACCGCAAAAATGAGCGAAACCAACCCAAATCAACCCAAACTCAACAACACAACCCTACCGACCCCGCCCCATTGGCCCCCCCCGCCCCATTGAGTCCCCGAAATTGGCAAAAATAAAAAAAAATTGCAAAAATCAATGCCCAAAAATGCTAAAAATTGTAAAAAAAAATTGTAAAAAAATTCTAAAAAAGTTAAAAAAAAATATAAAAAAATTGTTAAAAAATTCCGAAAAAAATTGTAAGGGGGTATTTTTTCCTGTAGGTTTATTTTCCTAAGGGTTTTTTTTCCGGGGGTTTTTTTTCCGGGGGTTTTTTTTCCATGGTTTTTTTTCCAGGGGCTTTTTTTCCGTTTACCATATAATATATGTTTCTAATATACGTTAAAAAAAGTAATATATTTTTTGCTATAATATACGTATATGTTACGATAAATTCATCAGTTAACTGAAGTTAAAGTCCTATAATATCCGTATATTATACGTTTCATATAAAAAAGTAATATGAAAAACGTATATTATTTATACCTTTGAAATGTTATACGGTTTTTATACGAACAATACGTTTAATAAACGTATATACTACAGAGCCGTGTTGCTTGGGTGGTACCAAAATACTGTGCTCCTATTTTTTATTTACGACTTCAGAATTTTTTTTTTTTAAACATTTTGGATCTATTTCAGTTATAAACAATCGAAAAATTCTATTTTTAACCAGGACCTTTTTTTTAAGTTAAAATTTGTTGCCTTAGTGTAATTATTATTTATTAACTAAATACCATTTTTTATACCTCAATTGGAATTAAATTAATTAATTGACAAAATAATATTTTTTTAACCTTAAATGAGGTATTTTTATTAAAAATACTACAATAATTCTTTAAATTAAAGGATTTTATGCTGGCAGGTAAAAAGTGACCATGGTGCGCAATTGATAATTATCACCGAATAAAATAATGTATAAAGCTTGAACCAAAGGAAACTTACATATTAGTTAAAAAATCGTGGGTACTTAAAAAAATTAGATTTAATTTAATAAGATAATTATTTTATTAGAAAAATTATTGCAAAATCGTATACAGAAGAAAAATCGAACAAAATTGTTTTTTTTTTCATTACAGCGCCATCTATTACAAATATGAGAAAATGTTTTAGACAAAATCTACCTATTTTTAGTCGAATGATCCGAATATGCAATAAAAATAGGGTGTTCCGTTGGAAATTGTAAAGTTACCTCCTGTTCCCCTTATAAGGAGGAGAGTATGAGGACGAATTTTAGTACTGATTGATTTCCCCCCTTGAATCATTTAATTTTTATTTTAAACATTTTTTCGTAAAATGCATACTAACTGAGATATTTCAAAGTTTCAAGTTAAATGACCATGTATATATGTATTAATGGTTTTCCGGGATCTGCTCCGTGTTGTCGGTTTTTGGTTCCTAAAAGAACCGTATGTCTGACATCTCATGTACCATCTTCAGGTCTTATCTGCTGGGCTGCTGTTGCTGCTCTGCTGCGACTCCTCATTGCAATTTTTCATTTCCACATTAGTCTGATGGAAACATTTTGTATAGCCCAATAAACATTTTAAAATCCTAACTTTTTTGCAAGTTATACAATTTGGACCGTCTGGAAAATCTGGAATAACTATTAGGAATAAAAAAAAAAATTCAAAATTTTAAAACTTTTAATGGGTAAAAAAATAATTTTTTCTCAGAGAATTTAATTAGAGAATCGATAATTATTTAAATTCTGTAAAAAATTGAGAAATTGCACATGGACAAGTACTTATTAGTGCCGGCGGTGGACTTGTATTTAATGTATCGTTTTTTCTAATTATTGATGAGATCCCTAAAATTCTGCCAAACAACGAACTTGAAACTTGTTAAATGACAAACCGAGTGAAAAACACAATGGTTTCGTGTTCGCGCATATGGACAAGTCTCTTTCATTATACACATCGTTTGCAGAAAACAGGTACTCCGCCAATTAATGAACACTTAATAAGTATTTGCCGCATAAACACAAAGTTTGCGATGAATTGTCCATTGTTATAAACAATTTGCTCGTGCTTTGTTTCGCAATTCGATCATCTATGTTCATTGAAAAAGAGGATATCCCTTAACCTGGCACATTTGTAATTAGTGCATTTAATTAGGGACGTCAATTTTTGCATTTTCAAGTTGAACGGCTTAAAAAACTCGCTAGCATGAAATTGTCTAATTTTCTATTTAAATGTATTTTTCATTGAAACTTTTTTTTTAAATTGTTTTTTGTTAAATTCTTAAAAAGTTACTCTCAAAAACTGAGCTTGTATTTTGTTAAAGTATGACGTTTCTTGCCAAAAAAATACAGTTTATCAAGATCTACACTTTAAAATAAATCCGGTTAAAATCGCACAATAAATAAAGATTTTATAGGGGCGAATCGCAAACAAATTGGTCACTCTGTATATCTTTTATGTATTGTGCGTTTATTTACGTTAATAACGATAACATAAACAGGACAATTAACTTCACCAAAATTTCCCATTATAGAAGTGTATATACAGGGTGCAAAAATGTTACATATCGTCCCAATTATCTTATATTTTACAATTTTACAGAGCATTTTAAAATTTGAAAGATTTAAGCTAATTTCGAGGCTAATTTAAATTTTTTTCGCTTCCTCCCCGACATCAAAATTTTAACGACATAATGGTGATTCTACAAATTTGGACAACTTGATGTCATCAGTCAATAGAGTAGGTATTTTAATATTTTTTGTAAATACTTTAGCATATTACAAAGATCCAGTTTTTTTTAACTTGTCCACCCAATTTTAATGTATTTTTTCAAAAGCACGTTTGTAGAAAAACATAATAAATATTCAAAACATCATGATGTACTGATGCATCAGTACCTTAGCGTGTCACAACTCCTGAATCAAATTTTTGAGTGGTTTCATTTTAAAATATATTCAATTTATTTTGAAATTTTCAATTTCACTACAAACTATAAAACATTAAATAATTTATTTTTCATATTTTATCATAGATTCGAATAATAGCAATTTAAAAAAAAATGATAATCTTTGTACTCACTTTTACCCGTCAGTTTTATGGCCAATGTTAAAACTCAAAATTCCTGCGAAATATTGAAGTTTAAACTCAAGTGTTTTTAAAAAATTACCTACAGAGCCCGCCCTTTGCACGACAGTCATCTTGAAAACAATGCAAGCGGCGAAGTTGTGGTGAATGCACGTATAGTTTTCTTACGTATATATATTTCATTGTAATTTATATAAGGCTATATGTGATTTGTTAAAAAGTAGCATCCACTAACAAAAAATATCAGTAAAATACTTAATTCTGAATTATAATCTCAAATTTGGATCCCATTCATCAGTACCGTGTCGTCAGTTCCATGTTCGATGTTCGATTTTTTCGCAAACTTTAATTTAAATTCTGCTTGCGCAGAACTTGTTTATTTAATGTCATTATAAACTCATATAAATTTGGTGTGGGTCACATATCTAATAATTGAGATATCGGTATACCCAAAATCCACCAGCCGCCACTGATGTGTGGTATTATTTGATTTTAAGATATTTATTGTATAATATGCTCAAAGTTGCAATAATTCTTATATTTTTCAATAAATTACTATTATTTAATTAGTACCATGGTATACTCGTCACTTCCCTTGCATTCAAATTTAGAAAACACAGATATTTCGGAAACTGTTTAAAAAAGTGACTGGCTCGATTTGGAATAGTACATTCTGTAACAAGTTTGGAATATGCTATTCCAAACGTGTTTCAGACATTATTTTCTCTACGACTACGTAAGAATAGTAACGCTTACATAATTTTAAACAGAGAAAAGAAACCAAGCAGTTTTTGACATTTAAGTTTTTTGTATTGTCAAACCATTTTGTGCCGTCACAATTTTATAATGTAAATTATAATAAATTTAAACAAATGGTATGCCTAAATCTTTATTATAATTAAAAATAGTTATTTACACTAACTAATAAAAAAAATAACATTGTAACAAATACAAAACTAATTTTACAAGTAATCTATGTCAACATCTATTCTTTTTCTACATTTTAAAGGTCTTTTTTTAAACTTTTTGAATCTGTCAAAACTTCAAAGCCGGTATAGTAGGTAACTTGTTTATCATTTTAATATCAAATTTATTATAATTTTGATTTGTATATTTGAAAAACAATAAATATAACTAATTTTTTGTGCCTAAACCTTAATTATACAACTGCTATTATTTTTTAATTATTAAATAATACAGTAATATTTAAATATTTTTAAATGTTTTACGTTTTGTAAACCGTCAGGAGATGTCGTTACTTGTGACCATTCTTAAACAAGATTAGGAATATTCTCGCACAGTATTGCAGAAAAACATCCTTTCTATGATCAAAAATTACACTAGAATGTTACTATTCTTAAGTAGTCGTAGAGAAAGGTCTTTTTTAAACTTCTTGAATCTGTCAAAACTTTAAAGCCGGTATAGTAGGTAACTGGTTTATCATTTTAATATTAAATTTATTATAATTTTGATTTGTATATTTGAAAAACAATAAATATAACTAATTTTTTGTGCCTAAACCTTAATTATACAACTGCTATTATTTTTTAATTAATAAATAATACAGTAATATTTAAATATTTTTAAATTTTTTACGTTCAGTAAACAGCCAGGAGATGTCGTTACTTGTGTCCATTCTTAAACAAGAGTAGGAATATTCTCGCACAGTATTGCAGAAAAACATCCTTTCTATGATCAAAAATTACACTAGAATGTTACTATTCTTAAGTAGTCGTAGAGAATAGTATATTTATTATATTATCTATGTTCTCATAACAAAATAATTTAATTTTCTCCAAAAACTATATAAACAAAATGAGGTCAAAAGTTGCCCAACTTTTGTAGAATCACCCATAAATATTTAAATATTTTTTCATTTCGTATAAATATTAGATATATTTACAATCGAACCATTACGATGCCATATAAAAAACCTTTATAATAAAAAAATAATTAGTGGCCTAAAACTATCAATGTCAGTAGATCACTTAAATAATAGTTCAACATAATGTTATTTTTTTTAACATTTTAAACGTCACCAAATTTAAGTACGCATGTATATTTATACTATTTATTACAATTGCTTTTCCATGTATTCGTTAGTTGTCTTTATGTTGATGTAATTAAAATTACAAATACTAATTGTATTGTTTATAAGCTACGATATTTCTAATAGTACATGTTTATAGATGGCTTGTTTAGGTTTTAAAAATTGGTACAATTCGTTGTTATATTTTTTGACAGTGTTATTCAGTTTATTTTAAAATACAGGTAAATAATTTGCATTTGACATATTTTTATTGTTTTAATTTTTTTACTATTTAAAGTTAAAATATAAAAATTAAGACGAAGAAGGGCATTTCTCAAGTCTTGACTTAAAATTGCTCTCTGTTATGGCAGGTTAGCATAGAAAACGCATTTTGTTACAACATAATTATAACCTCAAATATTAAAAAGAAAATGTTGTAGACCTGTGCTATTGCACCTTAATTACATGTAATGTCGGATTTATTAATACATAATAAACGTTTTGGTAATTATACAATAAACCCATTGTTTGGAAATATCATGTTTTATATTGCCAAATTGTCGTCAAATGTTCTATACAAGTTAAATAAAATGGCTTTTATTTACACAAGCACTTATTTAACTGGTTTACCTACTACTACTATTAATAAATAAAGAAATTACATAACCATGTTTATGGCCTATAACATTTCTATAAATTATAGGAATGTTTTATACTTATTTATACGTATTTACTCATTTGTGACCAGAAATATCGCATGATTTAGTGCTATTTACCGACGTTTTATTTAAATATCAAAACGGGTTAATATTGATGGAAATGTATAAATATGAAATACATCGTGACTGGCTGTGATATAATTTTTGATAATACCACAATCCACACAACAAGATCTGTTCTATCTCATTTGGCCCATACTAAAAATCACCTTAGGCAAACCACTGTTTATACAGATTAAAAATCGTTTTAAACGTTGTGTTTCTTACCTCAAATGAGGCCTAAAGTAACATATAAAATTTTCTTAGTTTCTTGAAGAAACTTTCTTGACCCATTACTGGTTGCATTCATAAGAAAGAATTGAACCTTCACCCAAAGACTGTGTGGCTCACGTGATGTTCTTACATCTCGCCTCTGTTGGCTTACTAGCTTGGTATATAAGCCCATTTAGTCCTATGTTTTGGGTGTGTTCCACTACACCAAGTTGCCCGACACTGATAAGACCCAATATAGGTCGAAACAGCTGTCTGTCGGTATTTGAAGTTGGTGGAACGCACTCAAAACAAAAAACTTTGACGAGGTGAAGGTTCGAGGCCTAAAGTTTTAAGAGCATATTCTCATGGGAAATTAAATGCTTTACAAAAAAAGCCTCTTAACATTTTTGGCTAAATTCACCCAATCAAAAGTTATTCAAGGTTCATCAAAAGTTATTCAAGTTGAAGTCAAAACGAAATTTTTGTTTTTTCCTCTGTAGATTTATTTTTTTATGGATAATAATTTAATCTTTTTTTTATAAATGTTTATTATATAACTAATTAACAATTTCCAAAAAAAACAACATGATTGTTATTATTTTTTAGGTAACAGTGAAAATAATATTTTCTAAAGAAAATAGCTTAAAGCGAAAAAACTCTAATGTGTTATTTTTTTTTAATTTTCAGTAATTTTATCAATAACATAAAGAATATCATCGAAAAAAGAATTCAAGTTTCTAAATTACCCAAAACAAAAATCTAGAGCGGAAAGAACAAGACTTTTTTTGTGGAGCATTTGATTTCCCATAAGAAAATCTATCGGTTTTTTTTTCCGGGTACTGATTTTTACATGAATTACAAAATTCCAAAGTTAAAAGATCAAATTGTAAAACTATACCAATTTTTAAGGCATTATTGTAAGAAAACGGTTCATCTGACGGGAAATTCCAATCAAACCTTTTTTGTAGAACATTCAATTTTCTTCAAAAAATATAAGTCAATTTTGTTAAACTCAATGGTTTCGGAGTTCTGAGACAAAAACTGCGATGATGGACCTCTTAATATTAATATTATGGACTCAAACTTTCACCATAATTTTTTTTGTCGCCCCAAACAATATTTTCGATATACTTAACTTTTAGGTCTAATGTATATGTGGTAAATAATATGTTATCGATTTTGCAATATCAGTGGATGTGGTAATAAAACAATCTCAGATTAATTTTTGGTATTTCCAAAATTTGATAACAACTTTGTGTTAAAATGCAGTCTCTGAAAAGTCTGCAGTCTAATAAAAATTCGTTAAAAGGTTTTTTTACCATTTATTACATTATTTATTAATAATTATTTATCAAAATTAAATTATATACAATATTTAATTAATTTTGTTTTATTTGTTACAAATAAATTTGTTTATTAATAATTATAATTAAATTTCCTCTTCCACAACATCTATAACGTAATTAATAACCGACAAAGGGTTACATTTCAGCATCAAACTTGACTATAAAATTACCTTTCAATAAAAAATTCACAATTTAAACTACCTCCATGGTGATTCATAACTTATGAATCCTAAGTCATGTGACAAATTTTACAAAATGTTCTAAACATCTTGCTTCCATAGAAGCCTACATACATATATGTATAGGTTTATAAAATTAATATTGGAAAGAATACAAAAATTTGGAAGATAATATTTTTCTTACGTATATTAAATAATGGTAAAAAAACAATTTTTGACCACGCAAAACTAAAAAAACGAAAATCTTGAATCTGATTTCAGGAATTTCCCAACAATTGATTAAAGCTTAATTATATTTTTTTACTTTATTACTATTGTGTAACTTTCTGTGAATCTGGTTTTAGTTTCTTTCTTATCTCAGAAAGAGGGTTTGTTTAAAAAAAAAGACTCTAATTTTGGAATTTTAGGCATAATAATTATTAATTAATTTACCCGCTGTCCGTTCCTACCCCTAACCCGGCTTCTGGGACATGGAAGTAAGGGTGGAACTAAAAAAATAAAAAAATCGTGCAAATTGGTTTTTTGTTTATCCTCCAGTTTCACCCCGTGTTATGGTACATTAGGTCGTAAAATTCAAAATTCACATTTTTTGTACAACTCATATTTGTAATAGGCACGTGTAGGATTTAGAATTATACAACTTAACATTATCGTTTGGCATATTTAAGGAACACCCGTTGCCAATTAGCCTGTGTACTGTCGAGTTATTTAAAACACTTTGAAAAGGTTCCATTACGAAATCAAAGGGAAGAAATTACAATTTCTTACACGTGAATATTTTCAAGTATAAAACGATGTTGGGATTTTTATGCCTTAAAATACATTTTTTGTTTAATTAACGCTCATTCAAAATATATAAACCCAAACCAAACTGAATTTATCATGATTTTTAAAAATTAATACTAAACATATTTTTTACATTTGTACATATACTTAAAATATATTTTAACTATAGTACAAAAAAACTAAAAGTTATTTTTTATTTTTTTTTTAATAATAAAAGTGACTAAGGTAATCATAAAACATAAAACTTATAATAAATAAAAACTAAAATTATCAAAAATAATAATACTCCAGCGCATTACGTCATCATTACAAAAGATCCAGGTTTTTTAACTTGTCCACCCAATTTTAATGTATTTTTCAAAAAGCACGTTTGTAGAAAAACATGATAAATATTCAAAACATCAGTACCTTGGCGTGTCACAACTCCTGAATCAAATATTTGAGTGGTTTAATTTTAGAATATATTCAATTTATCTTAAATTTTCCAATTTCACTACAAACTATAAAACATTAAATAATGTATTTTTTATATTTTATCATAGATTCGAATAATAGCAATTTTTAAAATCTGATAATCTTTGTACTCACTTTTACCCGTCAGTTTTGTGTCCAATGTTAAAATTCAAAATTCCTGCGAAATATTGAAGTTTAAACATCAAGTCCTCCTTTTAACTCAAGTATTGGTAAAAAATTACCTACAGAGCCCGCCCTTTGCACGACAGTCATCTTGAAAACAATGCCAGCGGTGAAGTTGTGGTGAATGCACGTATAGTTTCAGTCAAAATTTTAGTGCTGTGGTGAGTAGTTATTTTCTTACGTATTTATATTTCATTGTAATTTATATAAGGCTATATGCGATTTCTTGATAAGGGGCCGTTCATTAATTACGTGAGGTGTTTAGGGGGGGGAGGGGGTCGAGCCAAACCTCACCAAATCTCACGTGGGGGGGAGGGGGTGTCTTGGCAAATATCACGTAATTTTTTTTTCGAAAGAAAGAGTGTAAAATTGCGAGAAAACTGGGTTAAATGAAGTAAACAATTATAAGCAAATTGTTTTTTTTTAATAAATCTAATGGAATCAAGCACAGATTAACTTATTTACATTAAAACCATGCATTTTAAAAAATCTCACGTGAGATTAAGGGGGGGAGAGGGGATCGAGCAAAATCTCACGACATCTCACCAAGGGGAGGGAGGGGGTCGAAAAATCGCCAAAATTGTCTCACGTAATTAATGAACGGCCCCTAAGTAGCATCCACTAATAAAAAATATCAGTAAAATACTTAATTCCGAATTATAATCTCAAATTTGTATCCCATTCATCAGTACCGTGTCGTCAGTTCCATGTTCGATGTTTCGGTTATCTTTTTTTCGCAAACTTCAATTTAAATTCTGCTTGCGCAGAACTTGTTTATTTAATGTCATTATAAACTCATATAAATTTGTTGTGGGTCCCATATCTAAAAATTGAGATATCGATATACCCAAAATCCACCAGCCGCCACTGATGTGTGGTAGGTATTATTTGATTTTAAGATATTTAATGTATAATATGCTCAAAGTTGCAATAAATCTTATATTTTTCAATAAATTGTGTATTTAATTAGTACCCTGGTATACTGGTCACTTCCCTTGCATTCAAATTTAGAAAACACAGATATTTCAGAAACTGCTTGAAAAAGTAACTGGCCCGGTCTGGAACAGTATACTTATTATATTATCTATGTTCTCATAACAAAATACTGTTTAATTTTCTCCGAAAAATATATAAACAAAATGAGGTCAAAAGTTGCCCAACTTTTGTAGAATCACCCAAATAGCAATCTGGCGTTTTATTTTTAACTGGACATTAAAGAAAGTGGATAATATGGATGATAGATGCTTTAGAAAAATATTAGATACTATTTTTTATTATTAAAAGAAAATACAATGGTTTTAACAAAAAATATTGAATACAATATTTTGTTAATAATATTCTTAGATGCTGGATGCTTCAAAAATATTAATTTCTATTTAAATCTATTTTTTTATTAATAAAAGAAAATACAATAATTTATTTTAACCAAAAATATTAATTACAATATGGTGTTTATAATATAGATTAGTATCTAGTGATGCTTTAGGAAAAATATTTAATTCTATTTAAATATATAAATGTTCTTTTAATATTAAAAAATAATACCTACATTAATTTTAACCAAAAATATTTATTACAATTATAGTACGAAAATCCTCGAAAAAAATTCAAGAATTCCTATGAATTTTTGTTTTTATTTGTTATTATAAATTCAAAATAAAATTTTGACGCTTGAAAATAAAACTACTTATTTGCGCTAAAAGCCAAAATCGCTAAATTATTACAGCAGTAGAATAATACAACAAACTTACAGAAACTGGTTGATCAAGTGGTTCTGTGACCCCACACAGCACACTTATAAACAACACACTTATAAAGAACAGTCAATTTACCCGCGAATTCTCTGTTTGATCGATACCCAAGAACAGGGACAAATACATAAAAAAGATGTAAGAAAAAGAACAGAAAATTAGTTTATCTTTTACTTTAACAATATCAAATTTACAAGAAATGAAAAAATTTCAAGTAAAATCATTTTTGGAACGTTTGCTACGTCCCTGAACATGAATTTGTAGATTTGTTTATGTTTTTTAACTTATTGTGTTAAAAATGTAAGAAATATTAAGTTTTAATTGATTTTTTTTAGTAAATTTAAATAGGTAACTAATTACTAATTATAATTATAATTTTTGCGACTAAATTACTTTTTAGTAAATTTTTAGTATTATCTGTAGTATCTATGGTTTCTGTTAAAAAAACTTCAGATCTGTGTTATTTAAGTGGGACATAGGAGTGCTCATGATTTTAATTAAATTTACGAATAGCAAGATCCAGGTCATTGGATTTCAATCAGACAGAGTGCAACGATTCTTGTTAGGTGAATATAAATTTTAATTGAGTTTTAGAATCCGCAAAAGAAAAATCTCGAAATAATATTTTCAAACAAGTTTTGCATGAATAACGTGCAAGCGTTATTAAAAAAAACCTTTTGTGAAACTGCCATAGTGCTTTTTCCACAAAGAACGATGAGTTGACATTTTTTCTGGGCCATTTTACATAACATTTCATAACTTTGTTACCTACATTGTGGTTTTATCTTTTCCTTTTTATCTGTGGCATTTTTATGGTTTTAGGTGCTTGTTAAAAGTAAATAAATATTTGCATTTTATTTTTTGTGTTGACATTTTTTTATTTTTTTTTGTTTACTACTACTTTTTGACTAGTTATTAGTTGGCCACCAAATTAGGCACATGGTTACACAATATACAGGGTGTCCCGAAAATGGAGCGATATGAAAAAAAAATCGCTACACAGAGAAAATAAACCTCTCATTACAAAACTATTGCTGTTGTCAAAGTAACCCGTAAGGTTTTATTAAAAACGGTACACTGACACTGACATTGTAATATATATTGTTATATTAAGTTGATAAATGTTCTGTTTCACAGATAAACATTTGATAGTTATGACCATAGTTTAATTAATTTTGTAACAAATATTAAATTTTTAACTTTTTTAAATGTTTTTTTATAAATGGGTGATTCTACAAAAGTTGGGCAACTTTTGACCTCATTTTGTTTATATAGTTTTCTGAGAAAATTAAACAGTATTTTGTTATGAGAACAAAGATAATATAATAAATATACTTTTCCAGACCGGGCCAGTCACTTTTTCAAACAGTTTCTGAAATAGGTGTGTTTTCTAAATTTGAATGCAAGGGAAGTGACGAGTATACCAGGGTATATGGCACGCCGTTTTACTTTTTAATGACATCAAAAAATTAACTCAAAACAAAAATTATCAAAATTAAAAATTGCCTAGAAAATATAAACGTTCATAAAAATTACTAAATTAAGTTTAATTATAAATTAAAATCTACTAATTTATTTTTTGGTTTATTGGATAAATATATAAATATATTTACATAATTCTGGTGTGATCTATATTTTTAGGCCTCAGTTTTTGTTGTATGAATATTTTTTTTTCTATTTAAAAAAGGTGCTTATATGTAAATAATATTATTTCATTTATTAATTTAAAATTAAGTTAAAGTAGAATATTTATTTTGGAATAAAAATTAGACACGATTTAAATCTGTAAGCGCAAGGCGAATTTTCTCGATGAAAAATTCGATGAATTAAAATGTTGTTTAACACTCGTAAACAGAATTTTAATTTGGCGCTAGTGCATAGTGCGGTTGTGTTACGTACTACTGCCTCCAAGCGAAACCACATAACGTCGAAGTACATAAGCTCGAAAATAAATTAGGCAACAGTGCAGTCCAAAATTTTCAGTGCTATCAATAATGTATATCGACATGATTATGATTATTAAATTTATTTCAACAAAACTGCCCTGCTGGCTAACCTTACTTTATAGACTCTCCTAATAGACAATTTAATTGTGGTTTATTATTTGGTTAGTAATTACCAGAATTGTCCTACTCGTTACGTGTCCGAGCCGACTACCTGTACAGTATAAATAATCCAACTTAATGAATGTAATTAATAGTGGATTGAAAATATTGTATTGTTTTTTTTTTAGTCAATAAAAACCAATATTTTAGTAAAAAAGATTTTCTTTATTTTTATTTCAAAAAATTAACTAATAAATTAGATAAGAAATTAAGGAAAGCAAAACAGGAAATTAAATAAAATGGCAGCACTGAATTTGAATTCACCGTTGCCTTCGACGTTAAGTGATTTCGCTTGGTGGCAGTAGTACGTAACACAACCGTACTATGCACTAGCGCCAAATTAAAATTCTGTTTACGAGTGATTAAAAACACCTGGATCTTTTGTAATATAGTAAAATATTTACAAAAAATATTAAAATACCTACTATATTGACTGATCAAGTTGTCCAACTTTTGTAGAATCACCCATATATTTTTATGTTTTTATACAAAAAAATACAATTTTTTTGTATGAAATGTACACTCTTAGAAAAGACCTGGTATTTGTAACTAACTTATTATCGTTGGGGTAAAACTGTTGCAGAAAATAAAAGTTTTTGTTTTTTGTAATCAGTACCTTTATATGTGTAACTGCTTGCATCATTACCTGAAAAGATTTAGTTTTGTTGTTGAGTATTATTTACTGCAAAAAGGCGATTAAGTTATTTTAACTGAAACTTTGTGTTGGCTAGAAGTATTGACAACATTATCTCAAAAAAATCATTTCGGCGGTAAAATGTTTTTGTTGCACCAAATATTTAAGTAACATTCTCAACTGACTGAAATTAGTCCGTGGAACTAACGGTTCGGTTGTATAAATTATGCGTCACTTTTCACTCAGCTAAGACACCAGCGGTGTGAAACAAAGTGTCAGTTGGGGATGTTGTCTCTGTAGGTTAATGCAACTGCAAACTTTGTGCATTTTTTTTTCGCGCGCGATTTGTCCAGCCCGGCGCGTGCTTTACTTTTAACCTGTAAACAAACGGTGTTGCACGGCGTCCAGACTTCGGTGGTGTTTTTTCTTTTTTATTTGTGTATCAGCTCGTGTGTAGTGTATATTTTAGGTAAGAAACTAATAATAATAATAAATGTTATATAAGAATATATTCTTATGTGTTGGTTACTTATAGATATCTCGAACAAATAATATGGATGAGCGGACTGAAGTACCAGATTTATTAGGAACATGGGGTTTACCTGAATTGGTTCCACTTTTTAAAGGTTAGGTATTATTATTGCACTCCTTTAATTACACTATTGTATACAAAAAACTATAGTTTTGGGGTCCGAAAAAAAATCCAAAAATGTTCCGACTGAAAATGGCCTCCTGAATCCAATGGTGCCCACCAAAAGTCTTCATCACGTCAGAATTTCGAGAATTTTTTTGTTTTGTTTTGTTACAGCTCAAGTCGCATTTTTGGTAGGCCCTATACTATTTAATTTAATACTATACTATATACTATAGGCACTAACACTCAAAATTTATCGAATGCTTACCCCTGTTATCATGCAAGTATGTTACGCTGTACCTAAGAATCATTGTTAAGTTGTTAAACAAAGGCTTGCACTTCACGTAAACATCACGGTTTACTGAAGAAGTATAGTCAACTTTCATCTTAATGTACCTATCTGTGTATATTTACCAAAGAATCGTTTTTGTTTTATTGTTAAAATATTTATAAATGTTTTCTTAGAGTAATTATTAATTTTTGTTATAATGTTTAAACCAAAATTTGGTGTTTTCAGTTATATTGTTATTTTTTAATTTATAATAAATATTTATAAAACGAACGGGCATGAATTTCCTTTCTCTATTTTTTATAATATTTACACAAAAAGTGTTATATTTACTAAGCAGGTATGTACTGTGGAATAATACCAATTTATTGTTGCTACTAATGCAAGCATTTAATATTAAATATAACTTAGTTACAGTAAAAAACAAATTTATATTATATCAACTATTAAATTCTTTAAATGTACCTTTTTTCATGTAATTTCAATTAAAAAATAAATTCCTGCATTATACAATGTTTGTTGCGATAAATAGCAAGTGCAGTTGTTACAACTTAGACGCTGCTAAAATAACAGACTAATGTGATTGCATTAAATATCAATTATTTGTATGAAAAAAAAAACTAATTTCGATGCACTTAAACTTGTTGGTTGGAGCTACCAATATTGGCTGTTCCGACAACAAACTGTAAAAACAAATTTGTATTAGTTCCCACAACATATTTTTTTGTTGTGCCTATTTTCACTAATAAAATTGGTTCTGGGAACTAAATTTTCATTGCAAATACCAGGTCTTTTCTAAGAGTGTACCTACCCTTCTTTTACCTGTTATGGCATTGGTGCGCCATTATGTATGTTGTACACTTAGTCTTATTTTAGATTCTTAAATACATAAATAAATCCATTATTATTTTCATTATTAAGTAAATTAATGATTTTCTCTTGATCTGTGTATTTTGTATATGTTTAAAAAATATTTTTTCTTAAAGGATGCATAAAAAAATAAACAAAGCAACATTGTATATTTTGGTTATCTCAGAATATATATTTTAGGCTTTTATCGTAGAACTTTATAACCAATAAATCTATCCAATCCCTGAATCGCTAATTTGTAAGAAATCATTTTTAAATTGATTTATTACCTTTTTACAGTATTCTTTATTTCTATATTTAAATTAAATATCCGATTTAAAAAAATATGTTTACCATAATTTTTATTAATATCAATATGATTTTGCAAAGTATTTACGGATGTAAAAAACAACATTCTGGCAACTTTTTATTCAGCTGCTTTTCTAATACTTCTTTACAACTACGTTTTAAAATGCAAGGCAAGTCCACCAATAAGCGTCATTTCAGTCATAAAACCCAATAATTTAACTAAAAACCTGCATTAGGAGTCATTAAAAACTTATGTCGTCATTTGCGGGACATAGAATTCATCGTAATTTAACTCTAGAACTCTCATCGATCAATTATAATTATTAATTAACCTTGCAATGCATATTTTCCTGTTTTAGGATTTAAAGTTGAAAATATGTGTATTTAAGTGTGCACTTTTAGAAATAATAATTGTGTTTGTTTGTTCTAGGTAAGTTAACCATCAAAATAGGCGTAAGTAAAAAAGATTTATTTATTATTCGCTCTAATATACCCATGGTAAATTATTTATTTAACTGTTTATAATACTTTGGGAAGAGTTTATTTTCATAAAAATATATAAATAAGTGAATTAGTAACGTTTCCAGAATGGATATTTTTGTTTAAATGAGTAAGGAAATTCATTTTTATCCTACATAATTTTTGGAAGTCTATTTTTAAGTTTGGAATATTTGCTCACCAATATTTGTCTCCCTAAATTAGAAAGGTATTTATTAAAAATAATGAATTAAATTTTTGATATTTCTTAATTTCATAAATAAAAACTAGTGATCTTATATAAAAAATATTCTATGGTTAAGAAATAGAAAATTAGTCATACTAAAGTAAAACTAAAAAATTCCGAAATAAAACTTTCTGGAAAACTGCGAATTGAGATGAAAATCTTTCTTTATTGTAAGCTTGAAAAAAAATTTTTTTTGGGTCAAAAAGTGATATTTTTTTTACGTATACGCGTTTTGAAATCGAGAAAGCCATTTTTTCATATTTGTAATTTTGTTAGATTTTTCTTCTGCATTCGATTCCCCAATAATTTTTGAATAAAATACTTGGTCTTAGTTTTTAAATTTATTTATTTTTTAAATTTTAGTTAAAGTAGGTGCTTAAAATGGTGGCCTTCGACTTCAATGCATTTATTAATTCGCATTTCGTTTTAATATTCTGCTAACACTGCTCTGGGATATTCCCAAATCTCTAGATAGTTCTTGTGTGCTTGCATGAGGATTAGCGGCCGTTGCTGCTAATACATTAATTTCATTATTTTCACCTGTGACTTTTGCTTGATGAACTCTTTTTTTCGGTTGAACACTCCCGTTTGTAGTAAACTGCTTAACGTCCGTGATCGAATTTTATCCGAAAAACGCTGAGCGTAGATATTAACAGCATCATCAAGATTCCTGTCTGCTTCTTCATAAATCAAAATCCATTATTAATAACTGCTTAACGAAAGGAGGTCTTTTTGTTTGCAAATTAATCTTCGAACTAAATTGATTAAATAATGCTAAACTATAAATAGTTTCTTTATACCTCAATAATAATTATTATTTATAATTAAATAGCATTTTTTATACCTTAATTAGGGTTAAATTAATTAATTGACAAAATAATTTTTTTTTACCATAAATTTGGTATTTTTATTAAAAATAGTACAATAATCCTTTAAATTAAAGGAATGCTTGCAGGTAAAAAGTGACCATGGTTCGCAATTGATAATTATCACCGAATGAAATAATGTATAAAACTTAAACCAAAATAAACTTAAATATTAGTTAAAAAATCGTGGGTACTTAAAAAAATCAGATTTAATTTAATAAGATAATTATTACCAAAAAAAGTGATATTTTTATAAAAAAATTATTGCAGAATAGTATACAGAAGAAAAATCGAACCAAATTGATTTTTTTTCATTACAGCGCCATCTAGGTATTACAAATATGAAAACATGTTTTAGACAACATCTACCTATTTTTAGTCGAATTATCTGAATCTGCAATAAAAAATAGGGTGTTCCATTGGGAATTTTTAAGTTCCCCCTATAAGGAGGAGAGTACTGTATTATTACGCACATTTTTGCCAGGGTGTAGTTCATTAAATGCCACTGCAGTTCGTAGAGCACAACGATTTTGCGCACCATAAATAAAAATAATTTAACACGTTCAGCCGTTGAGTAAACAATTTTGGAAAACAAACAATCCTATTGAAAATATTAAAACTAATCAGCGTGAATAGCAGTCTCTTTTGTAAGTTTTTATAAATCTGATACAAAAAATCCATCAAAAACATACACATTCCATTGAAGATTTAAATTGTTCAATAATATTCCCGACAAAATTTCAAAAGAATAAAAGACTGATAGTTATTTTCTGCATTTAATTCAAACAGCTGTTTCGATAATTTTGGAACATTTTGTTTATTTATGCTTTTGTTAGAATTATTTTGTGTTCTCCAATTTTTTACTAATGTTTTTACAACAAAATTGTTCAATCTGATATTTATAACGAGAAATTGGAATAAATAACCACAAACATTATTTTGGGTATTTTTCGAAAACTAAAACATTAAAAAGTATTTTTTTAGTACTGTTATATAGAGTATTGCTGGTTTTTAACACCCTGTATATTTCTATATTTTGTATTTCTGTATTGTTTATGTACAGGGTGAGTCATTTAACTTGAAACTTTGAAATATCTTAGTTAGTATGCATTTTACGAAAAAATGTTTAAAATAAAAATTAAATGATTTGAGGGGGGAAATCGATCAGTACTAAAATTGGTCTTCATAACTCTCCTCCTTATAGGGGGAACAGGGGGTAACTTTAAAATTTCCAATGGAACACCCTATTTTGTATTGCAGATTCGGATCAATCGACTAAAAATATATAGATTTTGTTTAAAACATTTTTTCATATTTGTAATAGATGGCGCTGTAATGAAAAAAACTCTAACTCAAAAACGATTCTGCAATACCTAATTTGTCTATAAAAATATCACTTTTTTGGTAATAATTGTCTTATTAAATTAAATCTGATTTTTGAAGTACCCACGATTTTTTAAATAATATTTAAGTTTCCTTTGGTTTAATTTTTATACATTATTTCATTCTGTGATAATTATCAATTGCGCACCATGGTCACTTTTTACCTGCCAGCATTAAATACTTTAATTTAAAGGATTATTGTACTATTTTTAATAAAAATGCCTCATTTAAGGTAAAAAAAACATTTTTTTGTCAATTAATTAATTTAATCCTAATTAAGGTATAAAAAATGGTATTTAGTTATAAATAATAATTATTATTGAGGTATAAAAGAACTATTTATAATTTAGCATTATTTTTTAGCGACTGCTTTGGTGCGGGTAGTTGTGTGCAAATTGATCGACGGCGAGGTATTTACAAACTTAACTTTATTACACTACATATACACAATATACAATACAATACACATATATACACAAACAGAATTATAATTTAAATGTGTTGTCACCCGGAGCCGATGTACTCAAAACGGGCAGTCAGTACGTTGTGTCTGGTGATAGACCAAGACATTTTCCAAGAGCCCTTTGGCCACCCACCCCTAATCGTGGTAGGGGATAGGTAGGACACATTTGGAAAAATCCAAGCGCATCTATAAAAGGGTAATAAAAATAAAATTAAATAAATTACTTTCGGTAAAGAAACCGGAGAGGTAAGTAAGCAATCGTAAAGGATGTTTACCGATGACAGGAAACTCCAATGTTTTACAAGGCTCCAGGTAACAAACACACGCTCTCTGCAATACACTATTTACAACCTACTACCTGAAAAGTTTAAACATAATTACTGACTAATAATAATTCGAAATACATAGCAATAAAAATAAAATAAATAAAAATTATTATAAAAATCACTTAAATTGTACTGACAGACAAGAGTGGGAAATCCAGTCCCCACATCACTCCCCTGCCAGTGATGAAGATCACGAGCGTCCGGATTGGAAGCGATCGGGAAACCGAACCTGTCTGCCCGATCTCGTCTGCCGATGAATTCTGGTGGTTGTATTTCCCGAACCAGCCGAGACGCGTGCTGGTGGGACGTCTGGTGCGATAAGCGCTGCTGGTGGCTCGGGTTGTGGGTCAGGCTTTAACGGAGCTGTGGTAATAACGTATCCGCCAAGTTGTTCTGGCTCTTGTTCGGGTTGTTCTATGTTGTCAAGTATCGTGTATGCCGGTTTTAGCCGATCAATTGAAATTGTAATGTTCTTGCCCTTGACGTTCACTATGAAGAACTTGTCGGAACGGCTAACCACTCGGTACGGCCCATCGTATGGATGTTGGAGAGGTCTTTTAGGGCCGTCGTGGCGGACGAAAACTTGCCCCGTTGTTGCAAGGTCTTTAAAGATAAAAATCTTCTTGTCACCATGACGGTTGATGACTGCTGGTCTTATGTCCTGCAATCGCTGCCTCAGCTGTTTAACGAAAGTCTCCGCGTTGATGTCGTCCTCCTCACGAATTCGGGGTGTCAACAGCTCTCCTGGAAGTCGCAACGGTTGGCCATATAGCATTTCTGCAGTGGTGGCATTTATATCGTCCTTCCACGCCGAACGGATCCCCAATAGCACCGCTGGAAGCGCCTCTGTCCAGCGGCTTTGATGACAACGGATGGCTGCTTTAAGTTGACGGTGAAAGCGCTCGACCATACCGTTGGATGCTGGGTGGTATGCGGTTGTCCGTATGTGAGTCGTACCTGTCAAGCGATTCAAATGCTTGAACAGGTTGGATTCGAATTGTCTTCCTTGGTCTGTCGTGACTCGCAGCGGGACGCCAAAACGAGCTATCCAGTGGTTGAAAAATGCTTCTGCAACAGTGGTTGCTTCCTGGTTGACAAGTGGGACGGCCTCGGGCCAGCGAGAGAATCTATCGATCATAGTCAAACAATAACGATACCCATCGCAGTGTGGCATGATGATCAGGTCAAGGTGTACGTGGTCGAGTCTTGCTGATGGTGGCGCAAACGAGCCCACTGGCGCTGAGACATGGCGAGATATCTTCGATCGCTGACATTCCACGCAGCTTCGTGCCCACTGACGACAGTCCGATTTAATTGAGGGCCAGACGTATCGTTGGGTCGCAAGCTTGCATGTAGCGTTTGCCCCGGGATGGGATAATTGGTGAACTGAGTTAAACGCCGCCTTCCGAAATGGTTTTGTAATATACGGTCGAGGCGCTGATGCTGACACATCGCACGTAATAAACTCAGTTGTGCCTGGAATCTGTACCGATCTCAACTTGAGGGATGAAAAGCCTTGTTGCAGATTCAGAAGCTCTTGATCTCTCTTCTGAGACTCTGCAAGTGCCTTGTAGTTGATGGCTGACTCCAGCTCTTCAATGCGTGACAATGCATCAGCCACCACATTATCCTGGCCCGACACATGACGAATGTCTGTGGAAAATTGTCCAATGAAGTCTAGATGGCGTTGTTGGCGTGGTGAACACTGTGTAGACTTCAACCGAAAGGCAAACGTAATCGGCTTGTGGTCTGTAAAGATCGCAAACTGCCGAGCCTCGACCATATGCCTAAAGTGTCTGACTGCCATGTAGATCGCCAGGAGTTCTCGGTCGTATGCACTATATTTGAGCTCTGGAACTGTCAGCTTCTTTGAAAAGAAATTCAGCGGCTGCCACCTGCCGTCTAACCACTGTTGCAGCACTGCGCCTACTGCAACGTCCGATGCGTCGGTGAAGATGGCTAGGGGTGCATCAGTCTTTGGATGTGCCAGTAAGGTAGCTCGTGCTAAGCTCTCCTTACACTTCGCGAACGCCGCGATTGCCTCTGGTGTCCACTTGACTGGTGTGCTGCCCTTGACGTTACCTTGTAGCAGATCGTTGAGCGGTGCCTGCGCGTTTGCAGCCTTGGGTATGAACCTCCTATAGAAGTTCACCATTCCTAAAAACTGCCGTAGCTTCTTAACACTTTGAGGCTGAGGAAATGACCGGATGACGTTGACTTTGTCTGGTAATGGCTGAGTTCCCGAACCTGAAACGAGATAGCCGAGAAACTGGACTTCAGATACTCCAAATATACACTTACCGGGGTTGATGACGACGCCGTACTCGTGGAGGCGCTCGAAAAGTACTCTGAGGTGCTCCAAGTGTTCTTCTTGCGATTCGGAGGCGATCAGGATGTCGTCTATGTATGCATAGCAGAAGTCCAAGCCACGTAGAACTTCGTCGATAAACCGTTGAAAAGTTTGGGCTGCGTTACGAAGTCCAAACGTCATGTATGGAAATTCGTACAGTCCGAACGGTGTCGTAATGGCTGTCTTGGGGATGTCTTCTACGGCTACGGGTATCTGGTTGAAGGCACGTACTAAGTCGACAGTAGAAAAGATGATCTTTCCTTCTAACATTTGGGAGAAGTCTTGAATGTGGCGCACCGAGTATTGATCCGGTTGTGTCCGGTCATTGAGACCTCGGTAATCACCACAAGGTCGCCACTCATCTCCTTTCTTCGGCACCATGTGCAGCGGTGCTGCCCACGGGCTTTCTGAGGGCCTGGCGAGTCCAAGTCGGAGCATTGCTTCGAATTCTTTCTTGGCTGCTTTGAGTTTGTCTGGAGCAAGGCGCCTCGGTCTTAGTGCTACCGGAGGACCCGGTGTCGTGATGATGTGGTGCTTCGTCTGGTGTTTGACTGCTTTTGGAGCTCCGTCAGGCCGCGTTATTGACGTGAATTCCCGTAAAAGATCATGGTACTGCGAGGCGCCGGTGATGGTCCTGATGCTGGGAGCTTCACACTCAGTCACCTCTCCTTGCAGAGCGAGCCTGGTAACGGAGTCCAGTAGTCGCCCGCTTCTTAAATCGGGAAGTAGTCCATAGTGCGACAAAAAATCGGCTCCAATGATGGGCTTGGAAACGTCAGCGATTAAAAAGTTCCATGAAAAGTCCCGCCTCAGCCCCAGATTGAGGGTGAGCGTCGTTACGCCGTAAGTCGCGATGCGTGTACCGTTGGCTGCGGAAAGCTCGTAGCTGGACCTTCTACACGGCCCCCGATAAAACTTACGCGGGAATACGCACAGATCGGCACCAGTGTCTACTAAAAATCGGACATTTGATTCGCGATCGCGTACAAAAAGACGGCGAGATGTTGTCGGGCTGGTGTCGTTGGCCGCCATTAACGACTGCCCCTCTCGTTTTCCGGAGTCCAACTACATGGCTTGGTACATTTCTGTGCGTTCTCTGCAAAATTCCAGTGATACCAACACATGCCAGTTGGACGCGGGCCGCGCGATTCTGACCTGGAGCGGGACCGGCTTTGTGAGCGTCCGCGGTAAGGGGTTCGAGACCTTCCTCGGGAGTTTGAACCTTCGTAAATTTCACCGAGTAGCTTTTTAATCTCGGCCATTTCGAACCGAAGCTGTTGCACGTGCACTGCTTGTTGCACGTCGGCCATTACTGCTGATGGCGGTTTTGATGTCTCTGCGACGGTCGAGCGTGGTGGCAATAACCCGTATACCGTATCCGCAACTTCAGCCATATCGGTGATGGACTTGTCCTGCACGGTAACCATCGTAGGCTTTATCTTTTCCGGCAAGCCACGCATCCACAATGTTCTCAGCAAGTTGTCCGGTATTGCTGTCCCTGCGAGAGCTTGTAGTCGACGAAGAAACTGCGATGGCTTCTCGTCTCCCATTACTACGTTTTCAAGTAACTCGCGCGTCTTTTCGTCCTGAGATGAACTCAACCGTTTTACGAGGTTCTCCTTCAAATTTTTGTACGGTTCCTCGCCTAATGGTTGCATTAGGATATCGCGCACCTTGTTAGCGTAACGTGTTGGTATGGCCGATAACACACTCAGGTATTGTTTACGGCTGTCGTTTAGACCTAACGCTTCAAAATACCTCTCCGCAATCGAGAACCATAATTCCGGATCGGCTGCATTGAACTCCGGGAAACGTGGTTGTTTCGATATTGTGAGCGTGCTCGTGGCGGTTTCTTTCATTTGATCGACGTTGGTCATCTTGACACTTGCTTAATGTCTATACCTACACTATTATAACGGCTGTTAATCGGTCTACAATCACGCGCGCACTACCGACAAACTACCCGTGTCGTCCACCACTTAACACAATTATTGTCACTAAGTTTACAAAAAATTTTGCGAATACATAAAAAAAACTTACAGATCACGTCGGGGTCACCACTTTAGCGACTGCTTTGGTGCGGGTAGTTGTGTGCAAATTGATCGACGGCGAGGTATTTACAAACTTAACTTTATTACACTACATATACACAATATACAATACAATACACATATATACACAAACAGAATTATAATTTAAATGTGTTGTCACCCGGAGCCGATGTACTCAAAACGGGCAGTCAGTACGTTGTGTCTGGTGATAGACCAAGACATTTTCCAAGAGCCCTTTGGCCACCCACCCCTAATCGTGGTAGGGGATAGGTAGGACACATTTGGAAAAATCCAAGCGCATCTATAAAAGGGTAATAAAAATAAAATTAAATAAATTACTTTCGGTAAAGAAACCGGAGAGGTAAGTAAGCAATCGTAAAGGATGTTTACCGATGACAGGAAACTCCAATGTTTTACAAGGCTCCAGGTAACAAACACACGCTCTCTGCAATACACTATTTACAACCTACTACCTGAAAAGTTTAAACATAATTACTGACTAATAATAATTCGAAATACATAGCAATAAAAATAAAATAAATAAAAATTATTATAAAAATCACTTAAATTGTACTGACAGACAAGAGTGGGAAATCCAGTCCCCACAATTTAATCAATTAAGTTCGAAGATTAATTTGCAAACAAAAAGACCTCCTTTCGTTAAGCAGTTATTCATAATGGATTTTTTAACAGTAGAAGAAAAAATAGAAATGATTTTGATTTATGGAGAAGCAGGCAGGAATCTTGATGATGCTGTTAATATTTACGCTCAGCGTTTTCCGGATAAAATTCGATCACGTACTTCATTTCACCGTACAGTCAAGCAGTTTATCACAAACGGGAGTGTTCAACCGAAAAAAAGAGTTCGTCGAGCAACAGTCACAGGTGAAAATAATGAAATTAATGTATTAGCAGCAACGGCCGCTAATCCTCATGCAAGCACACGAGAATTTTCTAGAGATTTGGGAATATCCCAGAGCAGTGTTAGCAGAATATTAAAACGAAATGCGAATTAATAAATGAATTGAAGTCAAAGGCCACCATTTTGAGCACCTACTATAATTAAAATTTTAAAAAATAAATAAATTTAAAAATAAAACCAAGTATTTTATTCAAAAATTATTGGAGAATCGTATACGGAAGAAAAATTACAAATATGAAAAAATCTACCTATTTTTAGTCGAATGATCTGAATCTGTAATAAAAAATAATTTAATTTTTATTTTAAACATTTTTTTGTAAAAGTTTCAAGCTAAATGAATCACCCTGTATATATATTTCTTAAAAACGTATAAATAGATTTTCTTCGAAAATTTTCTTGGCATTGCCAAAAGGGTCTTTGTTTTATGATACTTCAGTTTATATCTCACGTTAAAAAAGGAAACAGTTAATACTTTTAAATGAATTAATATTTTTAAGCACTTTTCCTAAAAATCCTGCTTATTAACCGTATCGCGATCCAAAAACATTGACCTTAAATTTACAGTCCTCTGTACAAAAGTAATAAAGTAAACGTTATTTTTTGTGTTAGTGTTTTTGAAAAGATACATTATTATTATCCTTTCGTTACTGTTTTCATTTGTATGCATTGTTAACGGGTTATTTGCATGAATTCTTTCAAAGTAAAACAGTTTCTATTGTCATTGTAACGTTGCCTGTAAAATAAGGGAATATCAACAATAGAAATTCTTATATTTCTTTGCTGCGCAGATTTTAGATTTCATAGAAAAAATTATTAAAATCTTTTACAATGATATTACATAATTAAATTAATGTGGAAATTTGCCTGTAGATCAGATTTTTTAAGCTTGTCATTATATATTTTTTAATAAAATATGGTATTATCAGCTTCCAAGTTTTTATGGTTTTATATTTATTTACCCCCGTTTGGACCATTTTCTCGAATCTTCAACATTTATAATTCATTATTTTTTCGATAATATAGGACTCTTAAGACTGCGATTTTATATTGTGAATGGGTTAACCATTGAGCCAATGGTGTACTTTATTTGCAATACCTGAATTACAGCTATGATCAAATGAATGATTGTTTTACTTTTATTTGTGCAAACCTGCTTAAAATTAGTTCAAACATAAGAAGTCATTGAATTAAATTGTGATTCTATTAAATCCGTATTAAAACTTAGTTAGTTAAAACATAAGAAATTATTGAATTAAATTTTTATTTAATTAAAGCCACAATGAATCTTAATGAAAAACTATCATTGACATAAGTTAAGTTATGGTTTCTAATGAATGGCTACATTAAATGCAATCAAAGCTCTATTTCCTTTAAATATGTATATTCTTGTGCAAATATTAGTTGTATAATACATTAATATGAACTTTAAATAAAATGAATTATGGAAACTGCTTCGGGTAGTCTTGTGTTACAGGTTTTTCGATCCATAAAATGAAATTGTTCTGTTTTCTGTAGGAACTATTAGGAACCTGCTAGAAGTTTTGGTGATATTAGGCTCTAAGAAAGTTGCTGACCCATCACTAGCAACAGTTACTGTACTGGATGTGCAGGATTTGTCTGCCATGGCACATGGTTATTCTAAAACGAAATAGGAATTTCATCTTATGTATTTAGAGAGAAATACCGACTAATCAGTTTATCACATTTAACTATAGGCACTAGGTGTGGTGTGGCAGGGGATGCCCTGGCGCGTTTGTCTGAATTTTAGCAATCATTAAATTGAATATAGGCCGCATTGAAAAAATGGGAATGATAATTGGGCAAATAACAAGTATTTTTCAAGACATTGAAAACATTGATATTCACTGTAAGACAGTAATAACTTACTTTACCTTAGTTTCCATTGGAATAAAAATCATAAACATTAAAAGAAACAAAGACTATTCTTATTTCATTTGTTTTTAGTTTTTGGTTGAAGCATTATAAGTTTTAGTATAAATCAATGTTATATTTAATTAAATATTGTTAATATTACCTTGATCAGATAAACTTTGAATGCAATCATTTCTAAAATTTTCAAGGAAGTACACATTTCCATTAGGTTTAAATTTAAAGAGCCATTCACTCTATAACAAAAAATTATAACTTGATAATATTTTGTTATGGGCTGAATATAATATTTGTAATAACATCAATCCCTTACCCTTAATTGCTCCAAACATATTTGATTGAATAAACTTTAACTTTTATTTGAGAAATAAAAAAACAATCAATTATAGCATAGTTATTGACTATATCAAAGCGTTTTTTCTGTGTGTATAGACTTTTAGATTTTAATATAAAAAATGAGGATGATCTTTTAGGTATCAAATATAGTGTTGTAAAAAAAAACGTTTTTTTTCAGTTGAAAAAAAACACGTGAAAAAAAACATGTTTTTTTTCACTGAAATAAAACAAAAGTTGTTTTTTTTCATTCTCACCCACGTATGGTAAAAGGGCGCCTCGCTGTCGGCAATGCTGACTTAGCATATCGTATAGTCTATACGGTATTATAATAGAAGAGTTAAGACCTGCGGCTTTATAGGTTGATGCATAGTTGGTAGAAATGCCGAAAAGAAAAGGCTCAGGGCGAAAGCCAACAACGTTAAACAATTTGTTTAAGAATATTACTAATGGTAAGTAAGAAACTATAATTAGTATTTAATAATCTTCTAGTGACAGAATGTGCCAAAAATTCTTTCCTCAGCAGTGACATTTCGAAAATCCTGTCACTTAATATAATTTGAGTATTTTTGACCATTTCTTTGAAAAAAAAACATTTTTTTTGAAAAAAAACAAGGACCTCTGTTTTTTTTCAAAAAAAAAACATTTTTTTTTTTTAAAAAAACAAGAGTGTTTTTTTTCAGTGACAACACTAATCAAATATTAGAAGCGGTCTACTTTTTGGATTTTTTACTTTCGAGATATGCAAATCGAAAATTTGAAATTGTGTCATTTTCATACCATTTTTGTTGACCTACAACTTTTTTTCTATTTTGTTAATTGTAATTTGATTTTACTAACTAGTAAGTGTGTTTTCATAATTTATTGTTAAAACATATTTTGTACAATTCAATAATGAACGATGGACCAATGAAAATTTGTTATAATTTCCCAATTTTTGCGATTTTCAGGTGGCTTAAATAATAGAATACGTAAACGTTGTTTTTAGTTCTTGGACTTTTATTTTTTTCGAGAAATAGTTATTTATGTCATTAGGTTAAGAAGCAAGGCTTTTTGTGCTCAGCTCAAGGTTTGAAGGCCTACAATTGAGCGAAGCACAAAAAGGCACTTCTTGGCCGAATGGCATACAATATTTTATCTTCAAAGCACTTTATATAGGTCAATTTAATTCAACATAAAAGCGGCCTAACCTCACTTTTTTAGAATCTCATTTATTTATTAGCTAAAGATTACATTAAATGTACAATAATTGTTATTGCTTTTAGAAGCAGTAATAGTTTGACAATACCTAGCAACATGATTTAAGTAGAAATGAATTTTTGCTATTACATTGAATTCAATTAATTGTTTAATAAATAGGTAGGTATCTAATTTCAATTTGTTCGGATTTTTATTTAAAAAATAGGTAGTTTGGAATGTTTAAGCTGCGTTTAACATTTAATTTCACTGAAAACTTAAAGCAAATTAAAACTTAAAGATAATTTAAATCGTAGAAAAAGAATCGTGCGTTTTCTTCGTTGCCTAACCTCACTTTTTGTTTTATTATTCATATTTAATTTTACAATAATTTAATGAAAAATATAAAACATTAACAGTAAAACAAACAAATTAGTGCTTATTATAAATAAATTAAATCAGTTTAGTACGTTAATTTCTTAGAAAAGGATTAATTTTTCAAAACAATACCCCTAGCGAGAAAAATCGAACTAATTACTTGCCTCATTTTTTATCGGCCTAGGCCATAACAAGGTATTTCTTTATCGAATGTTGACAACAATAAAGTTTAAATAATAGACCGCGTGGAGATAAAAAAATCTTAAAATTTGCCCTCTAAAATCATCTTAAAATTGACTAATTATATTTGACTAATTGTCTTGTCTATTTAAAAGGTATCAAAAAGATTATCCGCATTTTTTTTATAAAAATATAAAACCATGCAGCACACACCGATTGGACATTTCATGAATGTCATATATTTAGATATTTTGTTATGTATTTATTCCTTCAGAAAATCTAAAGCATGCGTCTGACTATTTGAAACGTGTCCCTGAGACAAAGTAGTAGTAGTACGGTTGGGTAGGCTCGAAGCCTGACAATTAGACTCCATGGTCCTTTTTATCTGCCCCTCCTAAACCAACCAGACTACTCCTCATCTTCCTCTTCGCCCATACCAGCCCTTTCGAATCTTCCAGACCTTCTTATAAAGGTCAGGATATCCTGCCAGGCAAGAGAGGCCAACTCTTCCCTTTGGAGTGTCATCACTCCAAAGATTTTATACCTTAGTCTGCCGAGGGCCTCACATTGTCCCAGGAAGTGAAAGGAGGTTTCATCCTCCCTTCCGCACTGGGTACAGGAGGGGCTGGTTTCAGCCCCTATTCTCGTGAGGTGTTTCCTTAGGCCATGACCCGTGAGTATATTCACAAGTGGGCCCAAGGAGATTCGGCTCCTACCTAGAAGCCAGATGGATTTGGGTTTGCTTAGGGTGACCAGAAAATCCCTGGTCTGCCTACAGCCACCGCTTCTTCTCCAGCTTTCGTTCGCCCTTTTATCAGCCCAATTATTTAGGGCTGATTTGACCTGCTTTCTCGTAATTCCAAAAATTGGTTCGGGTCCTACACAGGGGGTTTCAGATCCCAATCTGGCCAACTCATCAGCCCGTTCGTTACCCTCAACCCCACTATGACCTGGTACCCATACGAGATGCACTCTTTTTGTACTTGCTAGCTTTTCCAGCGCTTCCTCACACTCTTGAACCAACTTCGATGTGGTTCTCGCTGCCCAAAGCGCTTTCAGAGCTGCTTGGCTATCTGAGCAGATGTATATATCTGTCTCACTCCCTGTTCTTATATCCTCACAGTTTGCAACCTCAAGTATGGCAAACACTTCCGCTTGAAAGACAGTGGTATATCCTCCGAGCGGGTAGCTCCTTTGGATATCCCTGTCCTCCACGCAGAAACCTGCCCCTGAAGACAGTGTACTCGCCATACGAGAGCCATCAGTGTAGCACACTAGTGCATTTTGTGCAAAGTGTACATCCTTTTTCTCCCACTGCTCTCTTGTTGGTATCGTGAGGGAAAACTTCTTTTTTAAACTTAGGCGGTCTTTTGCTGGCATCGTTCTAATACAGCTAATTGGGACCTCCCTCTCAGCCATATCCGCGATGCCCTCATGACCATAAGTTATTCCTTTTCCTAACCAATTGTTGGCATCCCTCATCCTTAAATGGCTCGCCATTGCTTCTCTCTTTATCCAGAGGGAAAGACTAGGCAAGCTCAGCAAGGCCTCTAATGCCGTCGTTGGAGTAGTCCTCATTGCGCCTGTGATACCGAGACATGCCAGTCTCTGTATCTTGCTCAATTTTTGAGCGATGGTGGTTTTGCTCACACTGCGCCACCAGACCACTGATCCATAATGTATCCGCGGTCTGATGACAGCAGTATAAATCCAGTGAAGGACTTTGGGATTTACTCCCCAGCGTTTTCCCACCACCCGGCGCAGCTGCCAGAAAGTTGCAATCGATTTGTCAACAACTCTGTCGACGTGTGATTTCCAACTTAACTTCCTATCTAGGGTAACACCTAGGTACTTGACCTCTTCAGTAATCTCAAGAGGTCTTCCATACATGGCTGGTGCCCTGAAGTCCTGTATCTTCCTTCGTTTGGTAAAAAGAATCATGTCAGTTTTTGTTGGGTTAACCGACAGACCGTTTTCTTTGCACCAATTTTCTATTATTCTGCATGCTGTCTGCATTCTGTCGCAGACTACACCTAGAATGCCTCCTCTGATTAGGACTGTACCATCATCTGCATATGCTTGTGCATACAGCCCTTCGGCCGTCAGTCTCTCCAGAAGTCCATCCATTATTAAACACCATAGGTGGGGTGATAGGCAGCCGCCTTGTGGGCAGCCGCCCCTCACACCGATGTCCAAATGGCAGTCTCCCAGAGATGCACTGACCTGCCTCTCCTCCAGTGAAGATTTAACCCAACTAACCAGGACTGGGGGAGTGCCTCTGGCTTGTAGCGCTTCACAGATTGTAGATGTCCTCGCCTTATCAAAAGCCCCCTCTACATCAAAGAAAACAGCTAGTGCCATTTCCTTGTAGTGCAGTGCCTTTTCGACTCTATGCACTATAGAATGAAGAGCCGTTTCGGTCGACCTTCCATTTCTATAGGCATGTTGATTCTTATGGAATGGGTACCTTTTCAGCACCCCTTCTTGCAGGTACCGGTCCACAATCCTTTCTAATGTTTTAAAAAGAAAGGATGTTAGGCTTATTGGCCTGAAGGACTTTGCAGCCGAGTAGTCTTTTTTCCCTGCTTTGGGTATAAAGACCACTTTAGCTGCCCTCCAGGCTCTTGGGACATATCCCAGTGCCAGACTGGCTCGGAATATTCGTTCTATTCTTGGGAGAAGAATCTCCAAGCCTCTCTGTAGCAATGCTGGGAATATTCCATCCGGTCCTGCTGCCTTGTATGGATCGAACGCATTTACTGCCCATTCCACCGATCCCTCCTTCACGACGTCTTTGGCAAGGCCTAAGTCCCAGTTAAGGGTCTCTGGCCCCTCCGTTGTTGACGTGTGGGAAGGAGTTTCGCCGGGGAAGTGCGTTTCCAGGAGATGTCTTAGGGACTCTTCACTGGTGTTCGTCCACGATCCATCCAACCTTCTTAGGATTCCTACATTCCTTTTTGAGTCACAGCTAAGGATCTTCATCAGCCTGGTTGACTCCTGAAGTGACTCTACAGTTCCACAGTATGTCTTCCAGCTGATATCCTTGCTGCGCCTTAACTCTTTTTTGTAAGACTTTCTGGCCTCCCTGTACGTATCCCACGTGGATTGCAGCCCATCCTTGATAGCCCGGTTGAATGCGCGCCTTGCCTTCTTTCGAAGGTCGTCAAGCACGTCACTCCACCACGGGACCTTTCGGCCCTTAGCCACCTTGGCCGGGCAAGCAATCTCGTAGGCTGTGGCAATCGTACTATTTAGGTGGTTAACTTCCTTCTCTAACTGTTCTTTGGTGGTAATGTCCACAGGAGGTTCCCAAGTTTGACTTTTTAGATTGGTGAGATATTTCTCCCAATCTGTAGCCCTTGGATTCCTCCTTGGGTTAGGAGTGACCTTGTCGACATTTAACTCAAATCTGATCATCCTGTGATCAGACATCGTTATATCGTTGGTCACTCTCCAGTTAGAAACATCTTCATATACTGACCTTGATGCCAACGTTATGTCTATTACTTCCTTCCGGTTGCAAATAACAAACGTCGGTTCTTTGCCTCTGTTTATTACCTCCAAGTCTGTTGATGCCAAATACCCTAGCAGAGATTCTCCCCTACTATTGGTGTTGGTACTGCCCCACACGTAGTGGTGGGCGTTGGAATCACATCCTAGCACGAGGGGTATGCACTTGTCACTCGCGAACTTGATTAAACGAGTTAGCTCCGGAGTAGGGCACGGTCCCTCGTACGGTAAATAGACGCTCCCTAATATAATCCTATTTCTAATGCCTCTTACCTTATATTCCAGCAGAACCGCCGTGACATCCCTGGCCCCCAATTGTGGAAGTGGTAGCACATTGAGTTCCTTGGACGTCAGTATGCATGTTCTGCTGCTCTCCTCCTCAGTGCCGACCATGATGTTTAGGCCAGTGGCACCCATTCCTCTAACCCCTTTCCTGTAAACATACGGTTCCTGTACCAGGACAATCTCGCCCTCCCTCCCTGCCAAGACGCTTGCCAGTTCCCCAGCAGCGTCCTTGCAGTGATGTAGGTTGATTTGGCTTACCCGTATGGTGTCCATGACGGAGTGTATCATGGTACGGCCTCAGCACCTAGTTTTCTTCAGTCTGCTTCGAGGTTCCAGCACCAGACGAGCCCTGGCGCACCACGCTACTCCAAGCCGAGACCCTCTTTACAGAGAGGGTCACCAACTCGAAGTAGAGGGCCCACCCAGACTCCTCCAGGCGCTTCACAACCTCTTGGCTAACCAAGAAGACTAGATGCCATGCTCCTGGTCCCCCTGTGGTCTCCAAATGTTTCCAATTCCCCACGTTAAGGGAGTGGTTCTGGAGATCAAGCATCCTTGTGACCTCTGCCAGGTCCACCTTTTCCTGCCTAAGCCAGAAACCAATCTTCACTGGCCATGGAGCTTCGGCGGCCTTCACCGAAGTGAAAACCACCCCCTCAACAGTCAGAGAAGACCAGCTCTCCAGCAGCCAACGCATCGAGGTGTCGTCCCTAGCCGATACCAAGTACCAGCCCGGGTCGACAAGGCCCGACTTGATGAATTTGAGTTCCAAGCGGGAGGATCCCTTAGTGGAATCCTCCATAGCTCGCCTCATTTCACTGATCAGGCTTGCCCTGATGCGTTCGCTTTCATTTGGCAGAACAGTACCTCCAATCCTGTTCGACAAGATGACCACTTGAAGACTTTTGTCGATTGTTGGTCGACTAGTAGCCTCCTGTCGAGCTTCTACCTTTTCTCTACTTTTCGGTCCCCTCTCCGACGCCTCGGCAATGTCTCTCTTTAAGGGGGAGACATACCGCCTAGCATCAGATAAGGGCCTTGCCCTCTTTTTATTATATTCCGGAGGTGTCCCCTTATCCGCCCTCTGCCTTTTGCTGGAAGCTGGACCAGGGGCTCTTGTTTGAGCCCCCGTTTCCTGCCTCCTTGCATTAGCCGGCGCCGATGGTAATGGGGGGACGTTTTTACCCTTTCTCAGGTATTCCCTCCTTTTCGGACCTCTTGGAAGCTTGCCAGGTTCCCCAATTCGATTTGGCTTTACCCTTACCTGGCTTGAGCAGCTTGGTTGGGGGTCAGCCATCTCGGATCCGGTTGCCTGTTGAGGAACGTCAGATACTACTAGAGAACGATGGTCCTCCTGTAGCCTCTTCAGTTCCTTTTTAGCCTCCTTTTCCTTAATTCTCTTTCTCTTATTTTTCTCTCTAGTCCTCTCCTTCCTCCTTTGGGCTTTGATCTCCAGAGCAGTGGCTTTGGCCGGCTCTGGTGATCCAGCAGGAGAGTTGAGAAGATCTACCTCTTCTACTGTCAGTGGTGACGACTCGCTTGTCACCACTGTGGAGCTGAGGGGCTCCGGTGTGCGTTCTTTTTGCACGTTACTTACTTCTGTTTTTTTGTCTCCTTCCATAGTTGGTTTTTGTTTTGTTTTCCTGACCAACACACACGCGCACACACTTATTTGGGCAGATATCTTTGGACTTTGGGCCTCCCAAAACTTCTCCTAGGGCCAACATAACACAACGTGGATCCCGGTGAGGAAGGTTGTCGGCCGCTTTCAAAAAGTGAAGCCCCCCGGAACATGCAGCAGGCCCTCACCCAGGCGCTACCTGGAACTACTACATGTAACGAGATTATACACCGATTGATAGGGCAGCCCCCTGGTACTAGCTAGGTAAGGGTGGGCCCCTGTACTACTCGGCGGCACGGGTGTGCGGTCCCGCTTTATTTCACCGCTACCGAACCAACTCGACCTCGATACGGGGTCGCGTAGCGTTAGCCCCAGGAGAGAGGGGAAGCCTTCCGTCCATGCCAGGTATTGGTGTAGAGCGTGTGTGAGCGCATGCGTCAATCAGGTTGGCTACCTGCAGGAACAAGTTCCTGGGCGATGGGGTCGCCATATCCCGACGCCAGGGGTTACCTTTTAGTCGCCTTTTACGACAAGCAGGTATTACTGTGGGCCAATTCTACTTTAGTGTCCCCGGTGCCACAGGGGGTTCCCTGAGACAAAACTCATTCCGAAAACAAAACAAATAAATGTGTAAGCCATCTAAATGTGACTAAACACACGCTACCAAGTAAATCCACTCAGAAAAAATCCAAATCGACTCTCTCTCTCCGTAACGGTGACGGAATTAGAATTGAGACACACCGACAAAACGTATGCAACTTGGCAGTTTATCAAAAACTGTGACAAAACGAGGGTAAGCAGCAGAGTCCAACACAAAATCTACCGCAGTAAGTGATAAAGTCCATCGGTTAAAACAGCGCTAGCAGTATCGCAGTTCAATAAAAGTTACAAAAGTGTTTCCGTACGGTTCAGGAAGTTTGCTTAATAAACTGGAGTTAATCAAAGTCGACGCTAAAATCCATATCAAAAAAAGGATATGGAACTCTATGACACCAAAGAACAAGTAAGTTCATTCATGGGTTGAAAAAATGTTTAAATTTCATTTATTTGTGCTAAAAAGTTTTTTAATCATGGATGGATATGGGTTTACTAAAATGCTTGGCCAAACTTAACTAATATGATTTAAGGAACAAAAATGCCAAAAAGGCATACCTGAAATTGTTACTTTATAATCTATATGGTCCAAATATTCTTTTTCATTGAATTTTAAAACCAGATAAAGAAGGTTAAGACTGTCTAAAATATCCTATAAACTGTACACGGTGTACAGTTATCTCGCCATTGCTACCATTTTAACTCCGTTATTATTAAAGCTAGGAAGTCTGTTAAATTAGCAAATTATTGGGATTTTTTTCGAAATATTCACAAAACTCACATTTTTTAAAAGGGGATGTATATTTTTACATATTTTAAAAGACAACACACTGTCCCTCAACATCGAAAAACGGTCATAAAAGTGACTCCCAAATTTGACTATGGGATTTTGTTAAGAACCGTTTCCTCAATATATTGTGAAAAAAAACTAAATCTCAGCTGATCGTTTTCTCAAGAAAAATTGATCTTCAATTTTTTTTACTTGAGATAAGATGTTTTATCCATTTTGTAAATGATGTATACATATATAATGTATATATATATATATATATATGTTTATTATAATATACATATATATTGTATATCCTAATATACATAATATACATATACATTGTATATCCTTTTTCATAAAAGAGCAAGATTATTTGTATCAGTAAGTCATTTCAAAAACATAATTTATATAGATAAAAATATACTTTTGAACAACTTAAATCTAAACAATAATTTTACCTAATGACAAAAATTTAAACTATAGGTATACCTACCTAGTTAAGTGAACAAAAATGTAACAAATATGTATAATAAAGTATTTAAAAAAAGTAAAGAAATACCAGTTTTACAAATGTCTTGAAGAAAATTCTACCACACATTTTAAGAGGTTTCTACCATATCACATATACATATCTCATATACACATTTTAAGAGGTTTCTACCATATCGGGGATCATCAAGATCGTTTAATTTATATTTAGACCAATATATTAAAAACTCTCTATGTACAGACTCAATTGCTTGCTCCGACCATACTCCAAGTCCATCTCCTTCCAAACTGTCTAAGCCTTTTATAAGATGATTAAATAAAATATGAATTTTGAGTTTCAGAAAGCTCAGTGGCTTTAAAAACTTTTTGGAGGTGCATTAATAGGTTTTTAAGCCCATGTTGATCAGTGATTGTAGATGAAAAACAATGTGCAACCACCTTATCCATTGCTTTCAGGGATTCTACAAAAGGTGTAATTTTGACTGCTGGAACCAAATTTAAAATTTCTTTATCATACAGTTTATCTGCAGCATTTAGCAAACTTTTACAAGCATTTCCTTCGAATAGCTCGCCATGATAATTCTTTGAAACAATATTCAATTTTTTTGGCCAAATAAAAGCCACATCTTTTCCCAATAGTGGGACCAACCCCTTAAAAAACAAATGGTTCACAAATCCTTGCAAAATGTGTAGGGCCACAAGCAGCACAAACTTTGTATCTGTTACTGGAATGATTCATATTTTTTAAAGTTTAAATAAAACTGCTTGTTTGACAGCAGTTTGACGCGAAACATTTATTTTTTATTGCCACGCAACGCCTACATGGTTTTTGTTTCACCATAGCCTACCTGATTTTTCTTCCATATGGTTATAACCATGTCCTTTAAAATTACGATGCTTTTATGGAAAAAACTGAAATATTTATCTGTTAATCAACAAAAATATAATTTTTGAGGCAAAAAAAACAAAAAATCTATTTTTCTCTTGAAAACGATCAGCTGCGATTTACTTTTTTATCTTTTTATAAAGAGGAAACAATTCTTAACAAAATCCTATAGTCAGATTTGGGAGTCACTTTTATGACCGTTTATCGATGTTGAGGGACAGTGTGACAATTTAATTTGGAACAAAAAAGTATTATGGCATAACTACCCTAAACTTAAAAATAAACAATAAATAGGCTCTTGAACTTTCTTATGGTTGTTGAAATAACCAAATTTCTTTATTTTAATTACCTTTAGAAGGTTTAATTGTACATTTTAGAGTTAAGGTTAAGGGCAATAATAATTTTTTGTTCCAAATTAAAGTGGCTTTCAAAATAAGTAAAAATTTAAAGAAATATAGTTTCTGACAAATATTTACAGAATCTTTCTTTGCTAATTTAACCGTGGGTGAGGAGATACATAACTTTGGACACCATGTAGTCCCTAAATTTGTCTTAAAACTGTGAATATAGACATATGCACAAAATTTTAATGCTTGTTCTATAGACATATATATATATTTATATATGTATGTCCGGACACCTGACCATCTAAACTTTAATAATATTTTTTAAGGTTAATTTTCGTTCAGATTACTACAATATTTTATCCATAATAAACAAATAAATGGTACAAATAATACATACTTTTATTGTAAAAAGAAAAGATCATTTTGACATTTTTATAATATAACTTTTAATTCTTAATTTTGTCAAAGGGCTTATATTAATATTAATAAATGGACAATTAATTAAATAAATCATATCGAACCCTATGTCAATTACATTTAATTTAGGGTATGTTCCGTAAATACACACGAGTTACCGGTCTGGTTACTGAAATAAATTCCTGGTTTTCTCGGTTAGTTCATATTTACGGGACACCTTTATTTGAAAAAAACATAACCCAACTTACTTTTTTATTGAAACTTTTATTTGTGTCAAAAACTACAACTTGCATATATTTTTAATAATATTTCTATAGTTACATAAACAAACCTAAAACACCCTATATACTGAATTCAATTATTTTTTGACAAAACGTATTTTGTATGCGAAGTCTGCTCCTGTGTTAAATTTTAAGGTTAGATAACCAACAAAAAACAGTAATTTTGTTTAGGGCAACACTGTTTCCATTTGGTTTGCAGCACTGGTAACCGATTTAACCGATCATACAGCGTCGGTCGTTTCGGTAACGATTGATTAACCTATTTTTCAGGAACCGCGTTTCTTAACTACATAATTTTCAGGAATTTTTCATTTACGGGACACCTTAACCGAAACCAAACCAACCAAGTTGATTTACGGAACATACCCTTAATTAATTAAAAAATTAATATTTATATAATGCAATATAATCAACCATTATCGATTGTTTTAGTAATTTGTATTAAATTTTACTATATAAACTTTGACTTGATTTGTTGATTAAAATAAGGTAGTGTCTCCCCGACCGTCGGACGGACGTAGAAAAATGTGTGCTCGACCGTCGGACGGACGTAGAAATGTGTGTGCTCGACCGTCGGACGGACGTACAAACGTGTGAAAATGACTAGAGGCTAAATGTAGCAAAGTATTCCTCAAGGTTATGACGAATAGCTGTCATCTTGGTTATGCAGGTACACTGCATTGTGCCATACCAAACCAACCCAAACTTAACAACCCAACCCAACCGACCCCGCCCCATTGGGCCCCTCCCGCCCCATTGAGCAATAGAGGTATAATATATCTAAGGGCAGGCTGGATTGTGACAATGGGGCGGGAGTGGCCCAATGGGGCGGGGTCGGTTGGGTTGGGTTGTTAAGTTTGGGTTAGTTTGGTATGGCACAATGCAGTGTACCTGCATAACCAAAATGACAGCTATTCGTCATAACCTTGAGGAATACTTTGCTACATTTAGCCTCTAGTTGAAAATGAGGTTAAAATATGCGACGGTTGAGCACACACATTTGTACGTCCGTCCGACGGTCGAGCACACACTTTTCTACGTCCGTCCGACGGTCGGGGAGACACTACCTTAAAATAAACTTAATATTGATAAAATATACATTTGTAACGAAATATAACCTAAGTTTTATATATTGTAATAGCACAGCGTTGCCATATGTCTGCGCATACTGCCATTAATTTTTGCTAATTTCAAAACTTTGTATCTATGTTTCGAGCATTTCTCTAAACATTTTTGTATGTTGTTTATTTATTTTGATCTTCTTGGTTGTTAAATGCATAAATATTATGAATGGGTATTATGAATGAAATCGTTTTTATAACTGTCACGCGAGCACGATTTGTGTTTATTTATTTATTTACACGCCACTGATTTTCTTTTAAATAAATACACGTAAAACAGCTTCAAGTTTTTAAGGTTTTAAGTACTCAGTGTCAAAATGATACTTATAAGTAAATTTTCTGGTGCTTTCTTTGGGGCTCTGCCAATGGCTAGTTCATTAATGTTTGCTCTAGTTCTATGCTAGCAAATTTTACGTCCCACATAAATTGTCTAAGACTTTTTAAAATTAATTCTGGCTCTAACTGGTTAGTTTTAGTAAGATTTTAATTAACCGCCTAGGCGCGCCTATTCAAATTTTACAATTAAAATATTTTTTATTATTTTTCATTTTTCGTTTATAAATTAATATGGGTGATTCTACAAAAGTTGGACAACTTGATGTCATCAGTCAATAGAGTAGGTATTTTAATATTTTTTGTAAATATTTTAGTATATTACAAAAGATCCAGGTTTTTTTAACAATTTTATGTATTTTTTCAAAAGCACGTTTGTATAAAAACATAATAAATATTCAAAACATCAGTACCTTGGCGTGTCGCAACTCCTGAATCAAATATTTGATTGATTTTATTTTAAAATATATTCAATTTATCTTAAATTTTTTAATTTTACTACAAACTATAAAACATTAAATAATTTATTTTTCATATTATATCATAGATTCGAATAATAGCAATTTTTAAAAAATTAATAATCTTTGTACTCACTTTTACCCGTCACTTCTGTGTCTAATGTTAAAATTCAAAATTACTGCATCAAGTCCTTGTTTAAACTCAAGCGTTGGTAAAAAATTACCTACAGATCCCGCCCTTTGCACGACAGTGCTCTTGAAAACAATGCAAGCGGCGAAGTTGTGGTGAATGCACGTATAGTTCCAGTCAAAATTTCAGTACTGTGCTCTCTAAAAATGAAATAGTCAAAATTCTACTATTTGAATTAGTACCAGCATTTTTTACTAATAAAATAGTCGTTTTCACTTTTAAATAGTTATTTTTTACTATGTAAATAGTTAAAGTTTGACTAATTTAAGATTAGTCACCATATTTGACTATTTCTGACAGTTAAAAGTAACTAATTTCTTTAATCGTTTACGGCCAACAACAAAGTATTATTTGAATTAAATGCATATACCTCTCCATGGTTAAATGACCCATAAAACAAATAAAGATGCAAAAAGTTTAGCTCAAAACAGTAACACAAATAATATATTAAACTTTAAAATATTATGAACAATATTTATTGACAAATAAAATTTATTTTTATAAGAGCGGCTGACAGCCGACTGGTTATGAGGTTAGGTTGACAAGCTTCTCAAGTGACAGACGTGAGTTCAATCCCAGGCTGGGTCAAAACTTTTTTTAGATTTAAATTTACTAATTTAACTATTTCATTCAGTGGAATTTGACTAATTATTAGTGACTGCTTTTTCGCTATGACAATTATTCAAATATGACTTATAATTAGTTATTTTTGACTAATTCATTTTAAGAGAGTGGTGAGTAGTTATTTTCTTACGTATATATTGTTGTTATTTTGGATGAGGTTGCAATGAGTTATTTATTAAAAGTAAAGAAAAGTTTATTTATAATAAAATGTATAAAAGCGACTTGACTCTATGCCCGGTACAGGCCAACTGTTTTACAAAAAGGTCCTTATTAAGTAAGAATACTGTCTTACTCTAAAGTGGCACTTGTGTGCATAAAACCATCTGTGAAAGGTTTTATGACACTTGTTTCACTACTATCTTATCTAACTGAGGGTTGAGTTTTCTATAAGTATTATTGACATGTAAAGAACTGCAATTAATCTTAACACTCTCTCTAAAACTTGACCCTCAATAAACCATGTTAAATTATGACACATACAAGCAAACACAAAAATCTTAAAAATACCTAAATAAAATAACAAACAAAGCAATAGCAATTAGCATAATCCTAACTTATTTCTAAGAATTTCAAACCTTGGTTTGGCCAACGGTTTTGTAAAAATATCAGCTACCTGATATTCAGATGATACGTAACTAACGCTAATCTCATTCTTTAAGTACATATCTCTAATAAAATTATATCTAACATCAATGTGCTTAGTGCGTTGATGAAACTCGGGATTTTTTATAAGCTTAATAGCACTCATATTATCTATTAGTAAAACACTAGTTTCAAACACTTCTCTCTTTATTTCCGAGAGTAAACGATTTAGCCACACTAATTCTTTAACCGCACTAGCCGCACTTATAAATTCAGCCTCCGTTGTCGATTGGGCAACACATTGTTGTCTTTTACATTGCCAGGTGATCGCTGCTCCTCCGAATTTGCACACCATTCCCGACGTTGATTTCCTGCTTCCAGGATCTCCTGCGTAGTCTGCATCACAATAAGCCTCAAACGTATTGTCCTTGTTATAAAGTAGACCCATATGTTGCGTACCTTTTATATACCGCAAAATTCTCTTAACCAACTGACAATGCGCTACTGTTGGTTTATCCAAAACCCTTGAAGCCACATTAATAGCAAAGGCTAAATCAGGTCGAGTCACCATTTGTAGGTACATAATATTACCCACTGCCTCGCGATAAGGAAAATCGCCGATGTTCGATTTAGACTCATCGAAATTCCAACCGGTTGCTATTGGGGTACTAACTGGACTTGCTTCCAGCATATTAAACCGCTCTAAAACCTTCTGTGAGTACCTTTGTTGACTGGCAAATATTCCATTTTTAGTTTGAGTAATTTCTATTCCCAAAAAATTGCTCACATTCGCCGTTGTTGTAGCTTCAAACTTTGTTTTTAACTGATTTAACAGCCCCACAGCTTCATCACTATTTGACGCAGCTATCAGTCCATCATCAACATACAGCACCACTAAAAGTCTTTCATTTTTCGACTCTTTAAAATACAAACACGGATCCGAAGCACTTTCTTTTAAATTACAGTCCTTTAAAAATTCAGTAAAATGTTTGTTCCAACACCTCGGTGCTTGTTTTAACCCGTATAAACTTTTTATTAATTTACACACCTTTTGTGTCCCGTCTGTATAGCCTTCTGGTTGATGCATGTATACCTCTTCACTTAATGTCCCGTATAAAAATGCAGTCTTTATATCAAATTGGAATAAATGCATTCCTTCGCATGCCGCGAAACTTAACACTGACCTAACCGTATCAAACCGCACGACTGGACTAAATGTCTCTGTAAAGTCAATTCCTTCAATTTGAGAACACCCTTTAATCACTAATCTCGCTTTGTGTCGATTTATTGTTCCATCAGGTCTGTATTTTACGCGATAAACCCATTTATTTTTGATAATTTTCTTATTTTCGGGTCTATTTACCAAAACCCACGTTTTATTTTTCTTCAGAGACTCCATTTCCTCTTCCATTGCTTTTACCCATTTTAAACAATTTTCCGATTTTATTGCTTCCGGATACGATTTCGGCTCATCTTTATTAGCCACCATAGCTATCGGACAGCCGTAAAAATCTGGCGGTTTCAATGACCCTCTGTCCCTTAAAACCATCTGTTCTGTTTCACCTTGCACTATTTCGCTTTCATTTTCTCTCTCTTCATTGTCAACCGATTCAACCTCTCTTGTCTGTTTGTTGTCAACATTATTTAAATCGTTGTTTGATGTTTGATGAATTGAGGTACTTGTAGCAACACATTCCTCCTTTTTAAATATAACGTCCCGACTAATAATTACATCTCTGATTTCTGGTACCCATATCCTATATCCACTATTACCTTCGTGATATCCAACAAAATAACCCTTTATGGATTTTTATCCAATTTTCGTCTCTTTTCTTTGGGTATGTGTACAAAGCATTCAGTACCAAAGACTTTGTAGTCACTCATATAAGCTTGTTTTCCATACCAAAGCTCGTATGGCGTTTTCCCATTCACTTTTGAAGGCCCCGTTTTATTTATTACATAAACGGCGGTGTTTACAGCCTCCGCCCATAAAAATTTTGGTAAGTTTGGTTTTGAATACAGCATCGACCTAGCGGCTTCAACAATTGTCCTATTGTCTCTCTCTACTACACCATTTTGCTCCGGTGTATAGGGTACCGTCATCGCATGCTTTATTCCTCTCTTCCCCAGGATTTCAGTCACAATTTTATTATTGTACTCTTTACCGTTATCAGAGTTAATTGTTTTAATTTCACTCCCAAAACGCGTTTTTACTTCCGCACAAAATTGTTCTAATTTTGTAGCTACTTCCGATTTTTCGCGAATAAAGTAAACACTTCGAAATGAGCTATAATCATCTTTAAACAAAACATAATATTTCTTTTTACCTAGTGATTCTACACTCATTGGCCCACAAACGTCAGAATACACCAACTCCCGTGAGTCCGATGCTTTATTCTTCCTTTCTTTAAAACTTTGACAATGCTGTTTACCGTACACACATCCGTCACACAAATCATTGTCTATCACCGCATTTATATGTTGTCCTTTTAAATACGACAGCACATATTTATAATTTTGATGTGCAAGTCTCTCATGCCACAGCTGCAAGGAATTTATTTGTCCTGCAATGTGCGCTTTTAACTTTGGCTTGATTACCTGTAGCACAATTTTATATAAATTGTCCACTTCTACGCCGATTGCGACAATTTTTTTATTTCTTAAAAACTGGCACTTTTTACCATTGTCTTTTACAATGAAATCAACCCCCTTTTTAGCAGCCATTTTCACAGAAAAAAGGTTTTGAGACATTTTTGGTGTAAATAACACATCATGCAAGAAACCTGGCAGCCATTTGCCTTCTGCATACGTTTCTATTTGAATTTTGCCTCGACCTAACGCAGGCACTTTTTCGCCGTTTCCAACAGAAATCATTAGAGGCTCATTAAAATTCTCGTACTCACAAAAATAGTCCCGTTGATTTGCCATGTGTTCAGACGCACCTGAATCTATGATCCATTTATCCGCACTATTTGGTGCACTTTGTCCCATAAATGCTTGTGAATTTCGCGAACTCGATCCGACGTTCCGTTTTTCTGGGCACGTTTTTGATAAATGTTCCTTAGAACCGCACACAAAACATCCTGGACACTCACTTTTCTTATGATTCTGTTTTCCACACAGAAAACACCCAAACTTCTTCGGTTTTTGATGTTTGAACTGCTTACTAGAACCACTACCTTTTTGATGTGTTTTTCTCGAGAAAAACGCAGCTGAAGTTTCAGTGTCCTTTTCTTCATTGCCATTTATTCTCAATTCTTCAGTCAATAAACGAGATGTCAGATTTTCTAGGGTTCTTTTGTTAATTTCTGTTGAATCCCATGCACTATGGAAATGATTGTACTTTGGTGGCAATGTCGACAATATTCTTGTAATTAACATTGAAACCGGAATCATTCCATCAAGAGCTTTCATTCGATGCGCTAATCGTTCTAGCTTGGAAATATGTTGCGCAATGCTACCTTCAGGTTCCCACTGGAATTCGAAGAACTGCTTCTGCACCAAAGAGAGGCTTTCTTCCGATTTCATTTCGTACACATTGTGCAACTTCTTCCACATATCCTCAGCAGTTTCGCAATTTAGCAACAACTGTAACGGTTTTGACTCTACAGACGTCACTATCATAGATTTTGCGGCTCTGTTTGCTTTGTTCCATGACTTTAACTTTGTTTCATAATCTTCTGCCTGATTATCGGTTGGCTTCACTATAACTCCATCACAGACCTCCAAAGCTCCCATACTATCAATTAACATTTTCATTACAAATTGCCATTGTTGCCAATTTTCGGAACCTCTAAGTTTTTCAACCTTAGACGATCTATCCATGTCAAAATCCATTTTTAAATTTCAACACCACTGTTAACTAACTTTTACTAAAGTCCAATTAACGCGACAAATTGCAACACGCACTTACTTATTCTTAATAGCAAACCCGCAGCAACCCTTTAGCACACTGGGCCCATAACCTGTTGTTATTTTGGATGAGGTTGCAATGAGTTATTTATTAAAAGTAAAGAAAAGTTTATTTATAATAAAATGTATAAAAGCGACTTGACTCTATGCCCGGTACAGGCCAACTGTTTTACAAAAAGGTCCTTATTAAGTAAGAATACTGTCTTACTCTAAAGTGGCACTTGTGTGCATAAAACCATCTGTGAAAGGTTTTATGACACTTGTTTCACTACTATCTTATCTAACTGAGGGTTGAGTTTTCTATAAGTATTATTGACATGTAAAGAACTGCAATTAATCTTAACATATATATTTCATTGTAATTTATATAAGGCTATATCTGATTTGTTGATAAGTAGCATCCATTAATAAAAAATATCAGTAAAATACTTAATTCCGAAATATAATCTCAAATTTGTTCAGTTCCATGTTCGATGTTTCGGTTATCTTTTTTCCGCAAACTTCAATTTAAATTCTGCTTGCGCTGAACTTGTTTATTTAATGTCATTATAAACTCATATAAATTTGGTGTGGGTCCCAATCTAATAACTGAGATATCGTTATACCCAAAATCCACCAGCCGCCACTGATGTCTGGTATTATTTGATTTTAAGATATTAAATGTATAATATGTTCAAAGTTGCAATACCTAAATCTTATATTTTCCAATAAATTATGTATTTTATTAGTATCCTGGTGTACTCGTCACTTCCCTTGCATTCAAATTTAGTAAACACAGTTATTTCAGAAACTGTTTGAAAAAGTGACTGGCCCGGTCTGGAACAGTATATTTATTAAATTATCTATGTTCTCATAACAAAATACTGTTTAATTTTCTCCGAAAACTATAGTTATATATATATATAAACAAAATGAGGTCAAAAGTTGCCCAACTTTTGTAGAATCATCCATATAAATCATAATTTCAATTTTAGCAAAAATTTTAACTTCAGGGCAGTATTATAATTGAAGGGGTTAGAATAGAAAGGGTATAAGTGCAATTTCTTTAATTTAGGAGATAAGTTCGTTTTGTAAAAGATAAGGTTCCGACGTATCGAAATGAAAAGGATTTAAGTAATTTTCATACTTCTAGGGACCTCTATTATCCAGTAGAAAAACATTACTAAACAAAATTCTTCACTATTTTATGGTAACATAACTTTAACTTCAAATATCTCCAAAAAATGAAAATGTTACTTATACCCTTTTTATTCTAACCCCTTCAATTATAATATTAATAATTCCCAAATTAAGCAACTTTATGTTAATTATTTTGATCTAAGTAATATGTGGTAAAACATTTTACAAAAAAAAAATTGAAAAAAGTGGCCAAACTAAAACTTTAAGTAAAAACGAAATTTATGAACCTTACTTTATACTTTTAATAATTGTACTTTTTACCCTACAGACTATAGAATGTAAAAAACTTCATCTGATTGGTCTAAATTATTTTTACAGTCTAGAAAATAATGGAATACTTTGGTAGTGAGCGTTGAGAACAATGAAGCTTAAATTATAGAACGCTTAAAGATAAAAAATAAAATAAATAGTTTTAAAAAATTGTAACAAGGTTCACTATGATTTTTTTGACATCTAAAATGATAAATTACAAAGTGTTATTTATTTATAGAAAATATTTTAGGTTACATTTTTAATCCCGAAATTCCCCAAGATCACATTTGTCATGGTTTTATGCAATGTTCGAAATATAAATTGGGCTGAGGTCAACAACTGAGTCAACAAATATTTTTAAAATTATTATTATTTTTATAAAAGATAAAAAGTTTTTTATAAAAAATACTAACATGTATACTTTTTAAAAATAAAACCAGGAAAAAACATTTATTTTTTAAACTCAATTCTGATGTATTCTTATTTCTATAGTAGTTAATTTGGTGTGTTGTTTTCTTATTTTCACTTGTTTTTTTTTAATTAATTAAACGTTTTTCATAACATTCGATCAACAATAGTTGAATGGAAAATTGTAGAAATTAATTTAATTGTTAGAAAACGTGGACAATTAGAGTAATTTCCAGCATACATAATTTAAACACATCGATGCAACCTAAGACAATACAAGCCAATGGATGCGTTATCAGATCGTTGGAAATGTTGGAAAGTGTAAACCAAGCTGTGAAAAGTTTCATCGTAATAAAAGACTGCATATTTGTTTATGTAGGAACTGGTTTAACAGATTTAAATAAATAGATTTATTACCTTAAAAAGCGAATTTTGTGGTTTCTAAAATAATATGGATTTTTACCTGTATACATATAACAAAATGGAGAACAAACCACCATTGTATTTTAATATTAAAACCGACGTCTTTAATGTCTTTCCAAGCATTTTTCTGTTTTGAATTAACGTGATTTTTAATAATAAATTAATATAGTTTTTCCTTAGAATTTTTATATTTTAATATTGTTTTTTATCGAAAAATCAAATAATAATATAACAATTGCTTATTTATCGGGCTTCCAGAGGCTATTTAATTTTACATTTTACCAGAAGCACTAATTTTTTTTTCGTAAATGATTTCAAATTTTAAATTATAAAATACTGCTATACTTAACAAGCAATAATAATATGTAAACAAAACTTAGTTTTTCCTGCTTAATTAATACGTATATCCGTAAAAAGCCACCTTTCCCAAGGCCGTGGTATATACTTGACCTTTTCCCAGACATTTCTATTTATTATGTTTATTTATTCCATTAGATAACATATGTGTTTATATCTAGTTGTTGATTAATATTATAAAACAGGTATTACCTAATTGCAAATTAACTATTGGAACAAAATTTTCCCAAGATATATAAAAAGTTTATAACAGTTGTTAGGTTAAAGTCTTTCTAAATGGAATATTAATTAATTCATTATTTAATTAATTTGTTTGTTACAAAATCGGAATGGTCATTTTATAAAGCTCTTTTAATAATAATAATAATAATAATAATAATAATATTATTAATAATACTTTATTTATGTTACCATACAATTTGTATTTACATTCGTCAAAAAAAATATATATGTATATATAACTTAACTGTAACTTTTACAATTTTTTATTACAGAATAAGTAAAAATAATACAATAATAAATAACTTATAACTATTGTAATACAACCAGGTAAAATATATACAAAATAGAACATAGATACAAAATTTATTAGAAGTTATTTTCTAGAAACTTCTGTAAGGTGAAATAGTATATTATGTATCAAGTTTGATAAACGATAAAATTTAGGCAGTGTATAAAAAAGTTTATAAATTTATCTTAAAATGATTTAAATCATAAATTTGTATAGAGCAATAGGGGAATCTGTGTGTCACCGTCAAATGTCAAATTTTTACATTTTATAAACACAATTATAAAGGTTATAAATCGAAATGTATTTCTTGAGAATTACTGTTTTCCACAGTGAAAATAAAGAAAATGTTTTATGAGCACAGTGGAGTCCGTGCCCCAATTTAAGTTATAGTTTACTGCCGGCGAAATTAAAAGGTCAGTACAATGTTCATATAAACTTTTCAAATATTGGCGTTGAGAAACTATTTAATACTTTTGTATTTTTGTATTGAGATAATAAAATTATTTTCACATTTGGTATTAGTTTACAAGAAAGGCAATTTATTTTAACGATTGTATGACATTTGACAACAGTCAACTAACTTAAAACTAACTTCAGCCCGTGACTAAAGCGTCATAAAGCCACAACTTGTCAATATGTATTTAAAAGGTCACTTAGTGTCATGGAAACATGTACGATAAAGGGCGTTTTAAAGGTGGGAGTAGAAAAAATAAATAAATTAGATATAATTTTATAACTTTACTATATGATTTTATGGGCATTTCTTTAATATGCTATGTTTTATTCTATGAAATGGTATGTAGATTATCATTGTACCGCGTGTTAATATTATATTATTATATATTATATTATTTATACATATTATGTAGTAGGCAAAATTGCATAAACTGACCAGCATTGAAAAGCTATTTAAACCTAACTTCTTTAGTTTTACCTAGTTTTCCATTTTTTGAACAAAAACATGTTGAATTAGAAGGTTGCTAATTGACATTCAATATGAAATTAATAAAAACTTAGGGCTTCAAAAAAATTTCACAAATATCCTCTTATTATAATAAAATTAAGGGTGTTGACTTTTCCATGCGCTTATATATAAAATTGCCTACTACATAATATGTATAAATAATATAATATATAATAATATATCTTGTCTAGAACATTTAAATATTACTTTACTACTCTGAAAAATTTCGTTTATTGATTTGAATTTACTACTTAACATATTTCTCGATAAATATTGTGTAACTCGACTGAGAAAAAACTAATTTTAAAATGCGTGGTTCGTTGATCTTCGTGCGTAAATAGACCACTTTATTTTGTCTTACCTATACGATAATAACATAATACGATCATGTGCGTAAATGAGCGATTGTCGTTTGTCGAAAGCAAGGCCTTCTAACGGCCACTCGAATTTAGTAGGTCACTTGGTTTTCTGATCTCGACACTAATTTCTTTTATCTGTACGGAACAGAATCCCTGTATACAGGGTGTCCGGAAATAACGGTAATAAATAAAAGCAACTTTTCATTTATTTTTACATGGGTGAATCTCACGAAATGTCCCCCGATGGTGTTACCACGTGATATTTAATAAAACTAAATGATTTTGACCTACACTTTTATTGTGTTTTGATCTTTCATAATTAAGTAGATATTACAGCTCAGGTTCCAGATTTTTAACCGCAATTAATTATTTTTTACAAAAGTCTAAAACCTGTCCTCCGTGACTGTTACTATTTATAGGTTATCCTATATGTTTTCGAATATCTGAGGTAGTAAAAGCATATATGCTTTAGTATACTAAAAATATCAGTTCACTAATATATAGTATATTACGAGGTATATTATGTATCAAGTTTTATAAACACCATTTTATGCACGAGTTTTATTAGGCACGAGCGAAGCTTGCGAGCGAGTGTTTAATAAAAACGAGTGCCTAGAGATGTTTATAAAACGAGTTACATACTATAGGTACTTTATCTATGACGAACATAAATGAGAATTTAAAGCCAATTTTAATTTATAAATATTTGACATTTGACAAATTTAACCTCACTTTTTTGCAATTTATAATAACGCTTACTTCAGCCCGTGACTAAAATGCCCAAAAGCCACTGTTGTTAACTTCAGACAATGTCTAAAACACCATAAAGTCACAGCTCTTTAATGAAGGAGTAGATAATAGATAGAGTGTTGCTGTTTTATATTTCAAAAGTTTAAGTTCATTAATTTGCTATTTAAAAACCTATTCACCGTGAAGTGTAATATATCAGTAAGTAGATTTTTTTTATAAATATTTTATGTATGTACAATTGTATTTTTTTAAATATTAAGGTGTAAAACGATACAATAACTTATTTCAAATATACAAAGGGATGTTTAAAAAACATACGAAATCCTAACCTCCGTGAATCTATCATTCGTGAATGTATGATTTCTTAAAATTCTTGCATTATAATAATAATAATAAATAGCTTTATTGTTCAATTTGTTTAACAAACGGCGAAGTTCAACACATTATGTTATGTTATTACTAGACCTGGTGGCTTCCCAAAAACCCCATTCTAGACTAACAGTGAAACAACCAAAAATAAAAATATACTAACGTTATTTCCGGACACCCTGTATACATTTTTTTTATCGGTGTATATTAGACTGGGCCAAAAAAATTGACTATTTTTTTTTTTGAAAAATATATCGAGAATGTCATTCAGAATGACAAAAAAAATATTTCGTGAAAATTTGAGCCCTTAATATTAATTTTAAGAGGTCTATCATCGCTATTTTTGATTTTTAGTCATAATTTGATGTTTTACGTTAGAACTGTCAAAATAATAAAGTGAAAAAAATTCCTTTTCACTTATTTTTAAATAAAATTAAATTCTCTACAAAGAAGGTCGGATTGAAAATTTTCGTCAGACGAGCCGTTTCCGAGTAATTGAGCTTAATAAATCGATGTGTTTTTTCGATTTGCCCTTTTTACTTTGAAATTTTGTAACTAATGAATCAATGAATATTTAAAAAAGCTCACATCGGATTCTTAAAGTAAATTTAATGTTCTACAAAAAAGGTTTCTTAACATTTTTGCCTAAATTATTTCTTCAAAAGTTATTCACTATTAAAATCGAAGAAAAACTTAAAATTTAAATTTTTTCTTCGTGAATAACTTTTGAAGAATTAAATTTAGGCAAAAATGTTGAGAAACCTTTTTTGTAGAACATTAAATTTACTTTAAGAATCCGACGTGAGCTTTTTTAAATATTCATTAATTCATTAGTTACAAAATTTCAAAGTAAAAAGGGCAAATCGAAAAAACACATCGATTTATTAAGCTCAATTACTCGGAAACGGCTCGTCTGACGAAAATTTTCAATCAGACCTTTTTTGTAGAGAATTTAATTTTATATTATAAGTGAAAAGGAATTTTTTTCACTTTAATGTTTTGACAATTCTAACGAAAAACATCATATTATTACTAAAAATAAAAAATAGCGATGATAGACCTCTTAAAATTAATATTAAGGGCTAAAATTTTCACGAAATTTTTTTTTTGTCATTCTGAATGACATTCTCGATATATTTTTCAAAAAAAAAAATAGTCAATTTTTTTGGCCCAGTCTAGTGTATATACTAAAACGTACACTTGGCATTTCAATATTTTGTAATAGTCCAGGTGAAGATAGGCAGGGAAAACTATTGTCTAGCTAACATTGATTGTATTAAAAAAATGTCCCCGTTAATGGCAGTCAAAAGAGATACGTTGATGAAATTTTACCTTAGATTGTTTTCAGCGTCTGAAGGTTTACAAGTAGGTAATGAAAATAAAACAAGGAACCTTGATCTGGAAAGGGCAAACAAAAATCAAGAAGCGTATTAGTAAAAACAGTTGTATTTATCTTTTAAGACAGGGCTGTCCAACTTCAAGTGGCCTCAGGGCCGCTGTAAATAAAACTGCGGTTGTGAGGGCCGCATCATAAAATACCTAGTATGTCCGAGTAGACATAACTTTATCAGTGAATTGAATTGTTCAAAAAACGTGTTTGTTTGAATAATTATTTTTATTTATTCAAAAAACTAACGAATATGAATTATAAAACATTGATAAATTATAATCTACTTAATATAATTTAAAACAATATCGATACAACTTGTATCATACAAGTGACCCAATTTTCCTAACTGGGTTGAAAATAAATATTTTTTATTTTTATTTTATTTTATTTTATTATTTTTAATGTGCCTTCAACAGGCACCAGGCCCAATTACAGAAGTACACAAACACAAATACACAGCCATACCCCTGGTGGGATTCGAACCCACGACCTCTCGGCTTGTAGTCCGCAGTGCTAACTACTACACCACCGAGGGCGGTATATCCAACCTTTATTTAATACGATTGCTTTCCTTTGTAGTGTTAATGAAATCGTGTTGGAATTAAAACTATAAAATAATTTTATTTTAATAGCATTATGCTAATTTTTCTTCAATGATTAAGGTTGTCTTATTTTTAAGAAAAAAAAAATCACACCGGACCATGCCTGGCAAATATGGAGACTGGAATATCATTACGTCACATTTTGTTTTATTCACATATAAATATTATCCATATGCACATAATATGTATATATATATATTATTAGGGTGATATGTTTTAAACGAACATAATTAAAGAAGTGTCTATAAAAGTTTTTAAACGAGTTGCATACTATTATCTAAAAATGATTTAAATTAGGTAAATATTTTTATAGAGCGACATCTATGAAAAAATAGAGTAACTTGCCTAACTTCGGAATCTGTATTACCGGCGCGCCAGTCAAAATGTCAAATTTGTATGTGTTAATCAAAATTTACTTAAATTTATTTAAAAGATAGTGTAATGGAAACATGTACCATAATGGGTGTTTTAAAGGGGGGAGTAGTAAATAGTAAAAATACTTTTTTCTATTTCCACCTTTAAAACGCCCTTTATCGTGCATGTTTTCACCACACTAAGTGACCTTTTAAACACATTGACAAGTTGTGGCTTTATGGCGTTTTAGTCACGGGCTGAAGTTAGCAACAGGTTTTTAGTCACGGGCTGAAGTTGGCTTTAAGTTAGTTAATAATTGTCAAATTTCATACAATCGTTAAAATAAAGTGCCCTTGTAAAATAATACTAAATGTGAAAATTATTTTATTATTTCAATACAAAAATACAAAAGCATTAAATAATTTCTTAACGTCAATTTTTAAAAAGTAAAGTAGTTATAACTTAAATTCGGGGTCCACCGTGAAGTGCTCATGAAACATTTTCTTCACTTACTGTGAAAAACTGTTGTTAATCCATTTTCAAGGGATACATTTCGATTTACAACACGTATATTAAAGTTTATGGACATGTACCTATAACTGTTATACTTGTTAAATACTAAAATTATTATTGACCACATATTTACTTAAATGGCAAAACTGACCTAACGGTTCTAGTAAAGCGAATGAGGTAATAATAAAAATTATTGTTGAAAACCATTTAAATTTTTACACTAACAATAAGGCAATTTAAAAAAATAAATATTTAATTTTCTTTTAGTAAATTAAATTCTAAGAAGCTTAATTCTGAATAGAATTTCTGTTTGCATAAAATTGCTCTTATTATATTATATGATTTTATATTCAAGGTTGCTGGAATATTTACTTACAAAGAAAATTATTGGAAAATAATTATAATTCTTAGTAAATTTTATTAGTGAAGATATCGATTTATGTGAGCTTTTATAAAGTTGTGGATTTTATGTTTTATGTTAATTAATTTCTTTTTAATAAAAACTTTTTTTAAGCGTATAACAATTTCATATTATAACACTTATAATCCTATGTATATAGAAAAACTTCGGAGAAAATTAAACAGTATTTTGTTATGAGAACAAAGATAATATAATAAATATACTGTTCCAGACCGGGCCAGTCACTTTTTCAAACAGTTTATGAAATATCTGGGTTTTCTAAATTTGAATGCAAGGGAAGTGACGAGTACTAATTAAATACATAATTTATTGGAAAATATAAGATTTATTGCAACTTTGAGCATATTAATCATTAAATATCTTAAAATCAAATAATACCACACATCAGTGGCGGCTGGTGGATTTTGGGTACCGATATCTCAATTATTAGATATGGGACCCACACTAAATTTATATGAGTTTATAATGACATTAAATAAACAAGTTCTGCGCAAGCAGAATTTAAATTGAAGTTTGCGAAAAAAAGATAACCAAAACATTGAACATGGAACTGACGACACGGTACTGATAAATGGGATACAAATTTGAGATTATAATTCGGAATTAAGTATTTTACTGATATTTTTTATTATTGGATGCTACTTATCAACAAATCACCTATAGAATCATATAAATTACAATGAAATATATATACGTAAGAAAATAACTACTCACCACAGTACTGAAATTTTGACTGGAACTATACGTGCATTCACCACACTTGTTTGGTGATTTTATGTAATTTTATGGTTTATTATTTTAAAATTAGGAAATACAAAATAAACTACAGTAGCGATATCTATACTCGCCTAACGGAATTCGCTGTTAGATAATTTTATTATCTATTAAATAATACCTGTAACTTTTTATCTTTTACACGTATTCACGGTGTGCCTGAACGAAGTTTAGGTCACATAAAAATGACGCCAAAAACTGATGCAGTTTCTTGTTCGGGACCCTTTGGTGAATTAAAAATTATATTTACCAAAATCCTAGCTGATCCTCTTTTCGAAATTTTTTGAAAATTCATGATTTTTTTTTAATTTTTGTTTATTTCAAAGTCTACCTTTGACAGAGTACACATTTGTACACCGATTTTTATAAAATTAGAGTATATTATTGAGGAGACTTAAAGAACACTTTTTAATACTGTTCAGATAATTTGATATATACAGGGTGAGCTAAAAATCGCTTATTTTTAATAAAGCAAAAGCGTAAATTCATGATTTTGGCATAACACACAAAAAAGATATATACCCACCCATGTTTTTTTTAGATATTTTTATGTTTATCAGGCTACAAAATGGGATTCTTATCAAGACTTTATAAGAAAAATTGATTTTGAATAAAATTAAATAAAATAAATTTTTTTGGAGATAAATCTGTTTTGTGCATTATGCTTTTTACTGTATAAAAACGTGATTTTTGGCTAACCCTGTATAAATCTAATGATGTGCTCAGTATGAAAACAGTATTCTCCAAGTCTCGTTAACAATATACTCCAATATTATAAAAATCGGTGTACAAATGTGTACTCTGTCAAAGGTAAGATAAACAAAAATTAAAAAAAAATTAAGAATTTTCAAAAAATTTCGAAAAAAGGAGCAGCTAGGATTTTGTTAAATATCATTTTAAAGTTACCAAAGGGTCCCGAACAAGAAACTGCAATCAATAAAAATCGGTGTACAAATGGGTACTCTGGCAAAGGTAGACTTTGCGATAAACAAATAATTTAAAAAAAAAATGATTTTTTAACAATTTTAAAGAAAAGCAGTTAGAATTTTGGTAAATATCGTTTTTAAATCTTCAAATCAAAAACGAAAACTTTAACCAGTTTTTCGTTCAAAATTGAAAACTTCTAAAAAGCCTAAATTAAACATTTTAAATATTCTCTAAGCGTTATTTTATTTAATTTTATTAAAAATCTATTTTTTTAATAAAAGGTTAATAAGAATGCCATTTTATAACCTAATAAACGTAGAAATATCTAAAAAAAAAATGGGGATACATCTGTTTTGCGTGTTATGCCAAAATCATGAATTTACGCTTTTGCTTTAGTAAAAATAAGCGATTTTTGGCTCACCCTGTATATATCAAATTATGTGAACAGTATAAACAGTATTCTCCAAATCTCCTTAACAATATACTCCAATATTATAAAAATCGGTGTACAAATGTGTACTCTGTCAAAGGTAGACATTAAGATAAAAAAAAATCATGAATTTTCAAAAAATTTCGAAAAGAGGATCAGCTAGGATTTTGGTAAATATAATTTTTAATTCACCAAAGGGTCCCGAACAAGAAACTGCAATCAGTTTTTGGCGTCATTTTTATGTGACTTAATAAACTTCGTTCAGGCACACCGTGTTTTATTATCTTATATTAATGGTTACCGACTATTACTACATTTTTAAGGTTACCAAGGTTTTTCCTATAGCTACCTACCTATAAACTGTCAACATCTTGTACTTATGTATATTATTTATTAATGTTTGTTTGTAATAAATTTTGGATATTATCAAAAATCAAAAAACGCATAACTTTATTAATACATGGTTGATATGGTTTATTTATAAATAGAGCTATTAACTAACACAGGTTAGCGATAAAAAAAACATAATGCTTTGAATGCATTCTGTTGATAAAATTCTCAGTTTTTGTTTTTGAATTATTACAAGGGTAGATATTACAATTAGATAAATTGACAACTACTTCTTTTAGTTAGGCATAGCCATCCAAAATATAAGTGATATTGTAAAAGTAAATAAGACAAAAAGTTGTAGTTTTTCTAGAAGATTATATTAAGGAGCTTCAACTCCGCATATACTTTATGCTTTCCTGATACTTACAGTAAGTAACTTATTGGCTTTTAAAAGCGTTTCATATTTTCCGTGGCACGGTAATTTCTTTACCGTGTGAAAAATTATGTATGTGTTTGAAATCCACCTTTATATTGGCTAGTTACTTATTTATTGAGTAAAATGTATTAATTTATCAGTTGTTAGAGTTCCCACATGGAGTATAAATTTTTAACTGCTGCACTAGACCTTGTCGATTCGCATTTAATCAATTATTTTTATTGTTTTATTTAATACAATAAAGCCATGAAAAAAACCATTGTTAGGAATATATTTTTTTATTAACTTTTGTATTTGATACATTTTTAATACCTTAGAAGAAAAAGTAGGCTCAATCCACACTACAAAGTCTGTTCTATCTCGTTTCGCGCATACTAAAAATCACCAAGCACAGTCTCTAATGGCGTTCATTTTTATGCTGTTTGCAACTCTTGTGCAGTTTAATAATAGTTTTAAACGTTGTGTTTCTTACAGAAGCATTTTTAAGCCCTAAAAGAGGCCATAAAGTGCTAAGGGCCACCATTTGTTGTCTGGCAATAGCCACGAGAGCCCGGAGAGATCGAATGACAAAAAGTTTAAGAAATTTTCTGGAGAATTATTTTCTAATTTATTGATCTCTAAGCCTAAAAACGTCAAAAATAATCAAAATTAAAATTTATAAAAAATTATTTAAGAACAAGTACAGTTCATTTTTTGTTAGGTTGGTGGCTTATGCTAGTTTGACTTGGTATTTTTAGTATTTAAAAATGGTACTTCTGCTAAAGAATTAAATTAAATACTTTGACACTGTCAAATTGACAATAATATTTATTATTGATAATTTACTTGTCAATTATGAATTACAAGATAATTATGCCAAAAATAATAGCAACGAATTCGAATGTAAAAGCCCTTTTGAGGGCAAAACATTTTGATGAAATTATGCCAAATCCACAATGGAAGAAAAAGTACATCGCCTATGGACATTTTTGGAGTAAAAAAGTAACGAATTTGGTTTTATAAATATTACATCACACATTATTCACCATTGGACAACATTTGCGTTCACAAAAAATTTTAATTTCTTTTATATAAATTCTTTTCAAAGCGAATATTATTATCCGCTAGGAATACTTTCTCTTCTGGGCCGTAAAGCAACCTATATTTAACTACTTTTTTATATGATTTTACTCATTAAAGCACCACCAAAGCCAAATTAATTGCATTTTTAACTACGAATTTCGACAACTCAACGTGACAACTGCACAATGTAACCTACAATAATTTATACATAACCACAATTAGATTTATAACTAGCTTAGTTTTGGTTCTTTATTTATTTACCAACCAAAACCATAAATTTGCAACGTTGCCGCAGTCCAGATAAAAAAAAATGAACTTTATGCATCAAGAACGATTAGTGGGTTTGGCTATATTGTCAATAGAGAAGGATGGAAGAGAACTGGATATGACTTTAAAAACCATTGAAGCCTTTGCTTCCACCATAGCACGGAAAAATATGTGTGATTTTTTCTTAAACGTTAATCTAAGGTACATTTTTAGTATATTGTGTTTTGAACAAAGTAATGCAATATTCTGTAAGAAAAATAAAACAAAAACGAGATACTCGTAATTACAATATAATCTATATTCTCAAGGAAACGCGTCACTGTATCAAATTGATATTGTTTGAAATTAATTATTTACACTATACCCTCCTTTACTAAAAAAAAACAACAAAATAATGATATAGGAAACACGTCAATTCATATTGATAATGCATTTTTAAATACGTCAAGTGCTTAACAACACTTTTCAATTTATTTTATTAAAGAAGAAACTTAAAAGCATTAAGATATGTGTTGATTAATGATACTTAGTTAACAAATTGTAATTTAAACAAGCTATTAAATTGTTTGTTTATATTCCCAGTCGGCATTGTGATGCCTAGCGAAGTCCCATAGAAGTCACAACTTCCTAAACTATGTCCCAGAGACTGCCTATAGAATTCCCAGGGAGTGCAAAATGTCCTAGCTAAAGAAGTCGCAGTGCGAGTTTGCAGCGGGAATTCCCTGGTAACTCTATGAGAAGTTGATGTGAACTCTATGAGAAGTTAATGTGACCTCTATGAGAAGTAAACGTGAAATCTATGAGAAGTAAGTGTGAAGTCCTATGTAACTTTCAAGGGAATTTCTAAGTAATTTTAAATAAAGTGTAATTAATAAATTAAAAACTATAATTTTTATACAACTTATTATTTTTATATCTTTTGAAGTTCAAATGGGTGCAAAACTTTCTGTGGTATAATCCCTATAAACATTAATGTTATAACATTAATTAATGAATATTTATATATAGGGATTATATATATTATGTATACCACATAACGTTTTCCACCCATTTGAAACTTAAAAGATATTAAAAAATCATAATTTGTATATAAATGATTAGTTTTTAATTTTTTAAATACTGTTTATTTATTTTAGAATTTGAAATAGGTGTGCTTCTGTGGAAAATTTTATAATATTAATGTAGCTTATATATAAGCTACATTACAAAAACTGTATTTATAAATAATATATGTTTATTTATCCAATATTATATTGGACATGTCAAGTATACATAATTATATAAAGAATTACAAAAAATAACCTTAAATCTTATAAAAAATCAAAATAATAATAAGTTAATAACAAAAACACTATTCTGAATTATTAAAATTAAAACATTATATATATACCAAGTTTATTTAATGCAATAAATCCTTAAAGATTTATAATATTGAATAAACTTAGTAGGTACTGGGTTAATTATTATAATGACTCCCTTAGTCTTCTTTGTCGGCAATGCCTCATCCAATCTCGCACAGCCATTTCATACTCATGGTGGGTAAAATTTGTTTTTTGTTTAATAGTTTCTAAAAATTTTAAAAAAAATTTATCAGTATAAACGTTTGTTACATTAATTATGCATACCATATATTATTTGAATAAAATAAAAATCCTTAATTTTAAAATTATTTTTTTGTCCAGTCCATGAATTGTTATGTTAACATTCCTCCCCCAAACTATTTGTAAAAATTTTTTGGAACACCCCTGTCACATATTGTTTGTAGGTATTTCCTCCCTGTTCCATTCCATATAAAATTATAATAATAATAAAGGTTATGTTTAATAAAAAACAAGCAATTTATCATTAAATTTGTGTATCTTAAACTCTAAGTGACTTACCAGTAAGTATTTTTTTAAAATATAAACACTTAAACAGTAAATCACACAATATAATTAAAAAAGCTAGACGAAAATGTAAACTAAAGCTTTACATGTAACGAATTAATTTTGTGCACTGCCAGAGGCTATTTGCTGCCAACCGCATATTTAGATGTGCTGCCAACTTAACAATTTAAAATATTTCATATATATATATGTATATATATATATATTAGGGTGTCCCTTATTTTTATTTTTTTTACGCATACCCTCTAATTATATTTATTACTTGTTTATATACTCCCAGTAAAAATTTCAGCTCATTCTATAAACGGGAACCCGTGCCGACTTGCATCTGAACCCTCCGTTAGCCAACGTTAGGCGCGCGGTATTTCGAAACAAGAAGATATACTTCATGACTGTATTTTTCTAATGATTTTATTAAATATGATTACTAATTAATATTATTGCTTTTGTTTCTATCATTTGTTTCACTAATTTAGTTGATTTTATCCCTTAAATATATTAATATAATTAGTATTGCTAAAATATACTGTTATGTGAAATTTCAGCTTTTTATAAGCATTTCTTTTCTTGGTGTCCACCCAAAAATATTTCAGACAGTTCAATAAGTTTTCGGTAGTCATCTCTCATAATAGACTCTTTTATTTATTTAGAGTAAAACCCATTAAGTTTATCAATTTTAGAGTTTACGGCCTATTCACCAGACCCTTCCGGGTAACTAGCCACTCCCTGTGAAAATATACATTTTTATCAAAGTATACACATAAATAAAACTATATTTTAACATTTGTCAATAATTTATAATATAAGGGTCACATAATAACAAACACAAAATGACTTACGATCGAAGACCTCGCGACCAACCGTGTTACAAAATACCGCGCGACTAACGTTCAGATGCAAGTCGGCACGGGTTCCCGTTTATAGAATGAGCTGAAATTTGTACTGGGAGTATATAAACACGTAATAAATATAATTAGAGGGTATGCGTAAAAAAAATAAAAATAAGGGACACCCTAATATATATATATACCTATATATAGGTCTGTTCCTACTAAACATTTGGACTGTCGAATGGACGTCAAGCATGCGTATTAGTAAAATCGAATTACCACATCAACAGTTGTTTAAACAAATGTTTTTATTGGCGCAAATATTGCTTTAAAAAAAGGAATCCTCTTAACTTCCCAGAGAATTACCACAGCAACATCCCACATGGGACTTTCTTGAGATTTTATGAGGAAGTCCCTGGGAGTTCACAAAATCCCGGGAGTTAGAATGCCGACTGGGTTGGAAATATAATATAATATAATAACATTTCCAAGAGTTCATCGTTATTAAAATGAATAAACTTTAATTATGTTTAGTACAAGAAAAGGAATTTAAAAGAATAAAAAAATACCAAAAAAAGTTTCTTAAAATAAAACATGATTGACATATTTATTTTCTGTTAAAAAATCCAAACCATAGATGATCATAACTTTTAACTAAAAATACTATTTTCACTTTTTATGTTTGAAACGCCAATAGAAAATTGTGTAATTTTATATAAATATAAAAACTAGTGATCTAGGGAATTTGACTAAAAAATGGAAAAGATTGGTGCTAATAACTAACTTCACACTTATTTGTGACAGCTACAGCTAGAATAATGGACAAAACTGTATCTAGTTTTAATCTTAAGCCATATCCCAACACTGGAATCCTTTTTTTCCAAATTTCAAATACCCATTCTATTATATTTCTGGTTCTTAGTAGTGACTCATTATAGAGTTGGTGACCTCTATACCTGTAACTATACTTATCTCCACGCGGTCTATAATTTAAACTTTATTGTTGTCAACATTCGATAAAGAAATACCTTGTTATGGCCTAGGCCGATACAAATTTTTATGAGGCAAGTAATTAGTTCGATTTTTTGTTTTTTCTAAGAAATTAACGTACTAAACTGATTTAATTTATTTATAATAAGCACTAATTTGTTTGTTTTACTGTTAATGTTTAATATTTTTCATTAAATTATTGTAAAATTAAATATGAATAATAAAACAAAAAGTGAGGTTAGGCAACCAAGAAAACGCACGATTCTTTTTCTACGACTTAAATTATCTTTAAGTTTAAATTTGCTTTAAATTTTCAGTGAAATTAAATGTTAAACACAGCTTAAACATTCCAAACTACCTATTTTTTAAATAAAAATCCAAACAAATTGAAATTAGATACCTACCTATTTATTAAACAATTAATTGAATTCAATGTAATAGCAAAAATCCATATCTACTTAAATCATGTTGCTAGGTATTGTTAAACTATTACTGCTTCTGAAAGCAATAATAATTATTGCACAATTAATGTAATCTTTAGCTAATAAATAAAAGATTCTAAAAAAGTGAGGTTAGGTCGCTTTGATGTTGAATTAAATTGACCTATAAGTGCTTTAAAGATAAAATGTTGTATGCCATTCGGCCAACAAGTGCCTTTTTGTGCTTCGCTCAATTGTAACCTTAAGCTTAGCACAAAAAGCCTTACTTCTTAACCTAATGACATAAATAACTATTTTCTACGACCACTATGTAAAAGTCACTTTTCATGATGGCATCGTTGCTTGGAAAATGAATCTTTTCATTGGCAAGGCAAAACACGAATGTAAAGTGACATTTCTGTGTGAAAAGTGACAGGTCTGTGTGAAAAGAAACGGAAAAAGCATCGTTTGACATTCAGCTGTCAAAAAAGTTTTTAGGTTATTTTGTTTTGTATTTAAAAATAATAAAAAATAAAAGGGTCGCAGAAAAAACTTGTGATAATTGTGAGAAAAGCTTTCTTCAAGCTCGTGTTAATGCACACTCGGCCTAACGGCCTCGTGGGCAACTTAAAAACTCGCATGAAAAAGTCGCTTTTCAACACTTATTGGATTTGCTAAAGATGTCATTAAATAATAATAATAATATTGTAACGTTTTTAACTGTTTGTAGTGTGAATTAAAAAAACGCACTGATTTATTAACGAACTAAACTATTTATTTTATAACTTAATTACACTTAAAACACTAAGAAACTATAAAACTAACTAAACACTTAACTACTTATTATTTATATATCACTAATAGTCTATTTATTTGCACTTATATTTATTTATTTCGACGCGAGTACCAAAACTGGACTAACTGCTTTATGCTGCTCCGTTCCTTATATATTTAGCGCCTACGTATTCTGGAACATTCCAGCGAGCTCCTCACTCTCGATTGTTCGAGCGCTGAGTGACCGGCGATGAGTCATCATTCCGAGATCCAGAGCCGTATATGCTACAATATCTTTGAAAAAAAGATCTTGAATACCGATGATTAGTACTTTTGAGGTTATAAATCGTTAACGGTGGATTAATAGTATATTAAAGAACTAATGTCATAAGACGTCATTTTGTCGCACGCGGACAATTTATAAAACGAGCGACGAAGGAGCGAGTTTTATAATGGACAAGTGCGACAAAAGGTCTTATGACATGAGTTATTTATGCTATTTTATCTATTTTGCAAACATTTCATAAAACAAATTAATTTTATACCTTATATTTAATTTGGTCGAATTTTACTTTACATAGTTGGTATCTCAGTTTGAAGTTTGAAAGGTCATTAACCTTTCAAACATTATCACATTCTTTCGCTATGGCGTCGTTAATTTACAATAAGTATTTACAATAAGCGGCTGTTAAAGAAGAAAAAAGGATTTTCTTTGGTGTTTAACAAAATTTATTGCACGAAAAGTCTCGTAAGTACTAGAAAACAAATCATAAAAATATTATAACCTATAGGTATTCAAAATTGTATTTTACCAGTAGCCAACCTATAAAATCAAAATTTTGGGTGGAATAAAGTACCTCATTAAAGAACCAAAAGCGGTGTTATAATGAAATCATTATGAAACCAAAATAGATAATAGTATATTAAAGAACTAATGTCATAAGACGTCATTTTGTCGCACGCGGACAATTTATAAAACGAGCGACGAAGGAGCGAGTTTTATAATGGACAAGTGCGACAAAAGGTCTTATGACATGAGTTATTTATGCTATTTTATCTATTTTGCAAACATTTCATAAAACAAATTTTATACCTTATATTTAATTTGGTGGAATTTTACTTTACATAGTTGGTATCACAATTTGAAGTTTGAAAGGTCATTAACCTTTCAAACATTATCACATTCTTTCGCTATGGCGTCGTTAATTTACAATAAGTATTTACAATAAGCGGCTGTTAAAGAAGAAAAAAGGATTTTCTTTGGTGTTTAACAAAATTTATTGCACGAAAAGTCTCGTAAGTACTAGAAAACAAATCATAAAAATATTATAACCTATAGGTATTCAAAATTGTATTTTACCAGTAGCCAACCTATAAAATCAAAATTTTGGGTGGAATAAAGTACCTCATTAAAGAACCAAAAGCGGTGTTATAATGAAGTCATTATGAAACCAAAATAGATAAAGTAATTTAAACCACCGAAATTGGGGGTTTATTTTAACAGTAGTTTAGAGGTATTTAAACAAGGATTAATTTACGGTGCAAGCCAGTTTTGAAAAATAAACCTGTGTTAAAAATAAAAGCACTGTTAAACTTACAAGTGCAAGTGGCCATTAGAAAGCAAAATTTTAAAATAATAATTTATTTTTTTTTCAGGTCGTCCGGAAACTTTGGGAGCGCGGGGCCGAGATCGGCTCCGACCACCCCGCAGGGCGTGTTCTGCGGCTCGACGGGCAGCAACTCGTCACTCGGCCTCGGCACCGGTCAGACTGGCGGCCTGGTCATCAACGCGCTGGGAATCGGCACCCAACAGCAGCTGCAAGCAGGCCAACAGCAGCAGCAAACGCAACAGGACCAACAGCTGCAGCTGCAGCAGCCTTTCGGCGGAGCCGCCTCGCAGCCATGCACGCCCGGGTGCACGTCGCCATCGATACAGAGGAGTCCCAGTCACTCGGTTTTCACAAAGTGCGATAAGTAAGTCGGAAAATAAAATTTACGATTTGGGTCAACTAGAATTAGTAACGGCCAATCAGGTTAGAAAACGTGTCAAATTCAAAAATCACACTTGGAAGCGTTTTCGAGATATGAATTTTCAATTTTGTTTTTAATTTTCTGAGGTACAGAAGAAACCACAAATATATGAACGTGACTCATCGGGTGCCGAACATATCTCAGACATGCGCAGTAATGTTTTACTTGTCTTGTACATTCGATGCAGCGGTAAATGTACTCACACGTAGGTTTTTAAGCATCCGCCATCTGTGATGTAAAACTGCCTAGGTGTTGGACAAAGATGGACATATGACGCGTGTCCTAGCTTGTTACTTATATTCAATAGAGTTCGTGTTTTAGGCAATTTATTTTATTTTATTACATAGTAAGGCAACCAACTCTACCGTCGGCCATTTGTTTTTATATGTCATATGATCTTTGTTTTTGCATATCGTGTTTCTGCTGTGTGTTTACGGATTAATAATCGTTTTAAACGTTGTAGTTGCTAGTGGTTTTTATTGCAATTGTTATTGCACGTTTATTGGACTTTATTGCAATTGTTATTGTACGTTTTTTGGACTTTAAATAAACGGTGTGTGTTTACGGATTAATAATCGTTTTAAACGTTGTAGTGGCAGTGGTTTATATTATGTAACACAGGTAGATGTCGTATAAAAATCCTTACCTAGAAATTCTAGGCTAGAATACAAAAATATTTTTATTTTATAAATTTTGTACTAGTATTAGTTTAATACATTCTGAAGAAGCTACTGTGTAGCGAAACAATTGTCAATATTTAATAAATTTCGTGAAACTAACGCAAGTGGTTTTATATCCACACAATTTAAATATCTTTCACTTTGTACCTGACCTCCGTAAACATTATTGTTTTTTTGTCACCAATTCTGAAATATTTGCGTTTACAGTTAAAAGAATAGTATATTCTGTAAGAAGTTTGGAATACGGCATATTCCGCTCGAGTGAAAAGTTTGTCACACGAGCCGAAGGTGAGTTTGGCGGTTTTACGAGAGAAAATATGCAATTCCAAACGTGTTTCAGTGATAACACTAGTTTACAAAATCGAAAAAAATTCTGCCCACCATATCCCATTATAATTTTTCCATGTATGTGACCCACTAAACACTAAAATCACAAAAAAAAAATTTCATGGAAGCACGTATATCAAGTATAGCTTGAAATCTAATTGATCGATTTGGTCCAACAAGCCCTTAAATTGAAGGTATTTGAGCCCTCTAAAACTTTATTTGATATACTTTTGACATCGGATAAGTCGACGGATAAGTATTTTGACGCTAGCGATTTTAATAACTTAAAAAATTCGTTTTTATGGCAAAAATTGAGGTCAAAAATTTACATATATGTTATAGTTATCTGTTTGATTTAAACCTTTCCCAGGACGATATATCGTCCTGGGAAAGGTTTAAATCAAACAGATAACTCCAGTTTGGATTTTTTTCGTGAAGCTGACATTTTTACAAAAAAAAAACAAGCTAATGTTGATAAAAATACATGAAAAAATGGCGAAGTTATGAATTTTTTAGTGGAAGACCAAAATTCAGCTTTTTGACGATTTTTATTTTATTTTTTTTCTTTTATTTCGTAATATGTTTATGTTTTAATGAAAACCTAATTAAAGTGCATGATTAGAATTTTTTAAGTTTTTTACGTACTTTTTTCACCGAAAACATTATATAAAATTTAAATTTGACATGACTCAAACGTAAATTCTTTTGTTTCTCGTGTTGGCATAGTGATATTCCACTGGTATTTTTTTTGATATTTCAACAAGGTATTTTTATCATGGTTTTATTTAGTTAATAAATAGTGTAAAATGAGCAAAAGAAGTCGAGAGTTCGAGTGCGTAAATAATCCGGACAATCTGGGCGACGTAAGTGATGAGCACGGAGAACGTTTTCACCAACAAATGAATTCAAAATAAAACATTCAATATCTTTAATGTTCAATATTTATTGTCCCTTATTCAATATATAATTTAATTTCAATATTTAATGTTTAAAATAAAAATCAATGTTCAATATTAAACTTTATATAACTCAATAAAATGAAAAAAACGTAAAAATTCTCGAAAAAACTGAATTTTGGTCTTTCACTGAAAAATTCATAACTTTGACATTTATTCATGGATTTGTATCAACAGCAGCTTATTTTTTTCCTTTTCCCAGAAAGATATGTAAATTCGAATTTTTTAAGTTATTAAAATCGCTAGCGTCAAAATACTTATCCGTCGACTTATCCGATGTCAAAAGTATATCAAATAAAGTTTTAGAGGGCTCAAATACCTTCAATTTAAGGGCTTGTTGGACCAAATCGATCAATTAGATTTCAAGCTATACTTGATATACGTGCTTCCATGAAATTTTTTTTTGTGATTTTAGTGTTTAGTGGGTCACATACATGGAAAAATTATAATGGGATATGGTGGGCAGAATTTTTTTCGATTTTGTAAACTAGTGTTATCACTGTTATCAGGGTTTTTGGGCAAAAATAAGAATGCAAAATTTACCTTTTCGCCAATGATGAATAGAAATAATCGAAAAAAGCTTATTTTAAAATTACCTACGTAGACTCCACACTTTTGCAAAGTTTTCAAAATGGTAATGGAAAAAATGAGTGTAATCACAAAACAAAACAAAAAAAATATAACACGAAAAAGTGGTATTGTTTAATTATGACAAACACCAGGTGTTCTCGTCTCAGGTGTAAATTATCTGATATGAATTACTTTTAGATAAGAACATCCCGATATATACAATAAATAATGCAAATAAACTTTTATCTAAAGTGTCAAAATTATTTAACACATTTGATAATAATAATAATAATAATAATAATATTTATAATAACGGTTTATATATATGTATATTAGGGTGTGCCAAAAAAACTCGAAATAGTTTTTTTCTTGCTCTCCACCCAAAATATCGTAGAATATGTCCGAACAAATATTCTGTTAAAAGCGGAGCTCATAATTTCAATTTTAAGAGGTCCCTCATCGAATCTGAAGTTTTGCCGCTTAAATAACACAGAAAACTGACTTTTTTACCTTATTTATTCTTGCAACCTAGGAAGATTTTTTTTTTTCGTAAAATCCATGACTAATTCTTACAAAGCATTAAATTTGGACAAAAAAATCTTATTAAGCCGAATTTCTATTTTCATTATTTAATTTTTTACTTAGCTTTAAATTTAAAGATAATAATACAAAAATGATGACTTTATACGCCTGTAACTTTTAGAATATTGACGATATAAAAAATTCGCCTAAAACTTTTTTGTGGTCCATCAGACAAGCTAAAAAATTACCATTTGACTTTTTCGTCTAACTTCAATAGTTTAGCTGAAAAAGGCAAAAAACGTAAAATTTTAAATTTAAAGCTCTGTAAAAAATTAAATAATGAAAATAGAAATTCGGCTTAATAAGATTTTTTCGTCCAAGTTTAATGCTTTGTAAGATTTGGTCATGGATTTTATGAAAAAAAAATTTCTTCCTAGGTTGCAAGAATAAATAAGGTAAAAAGGTCAGTTTTCTATGGTATTTAAGCGGCAAAACTTCAGATTCGATGAGGGACCTCTTAAAATTGAAATTATGAGCTCCGCTTTTAACAGAATATTTGTTCGGACATATTCTACGATATTTTGGGTGGAGAGCAAGAAAAAAACTATTTCGAGTTTTTTTGGCACACCCTAATGTATATAAACATATTGGACCAGTCAAGTAAAATTTCAAAATAATATATAAAAACACTCTTCCACAGAATAGTATTCTTTCTCTAAAAACAAAGTCTGCAGCTTGGTTTTTAACATCTTGGAACATTTACAATAGGACGCAATAAACATAACATTTAATTTCCATATAAATAAAAGAATTTTGACATGCAGAGAGCAACTCATTTTTACTTCTTGTTGAATAACTATTTATGTTAGTATGAGTTAAAATGTCTTTTTTATTTTCAACAATATATAAAATCAAATTTAATTAGATAAACATTCTGTATTTCTTAAACAATGGTTTACAAGAATATGTTTGACTTTTGTTATCCATGCACCTAAGGTTTTTTTGCATTATAAAAACGTTGTTAAAATGACTAGAGCTACCTAAAATATAATGCCATAGGCAAGATGTGCTACCCCAAAGTACATAAGTCACAGTACTGTAAAGGTTACTGACCCTCTTAATAACCTTATTAAATAGCAAGCATTTCAATTATTTATTTGTGTTTTCCATGTTAACTTTCTATCCAAGTAAATACCCAAAATTGTATGGTTTCCGCAGACTCAATTGATTTACCTATAATTGGAATAAATAGATCATAATCTGGTAAAACATTTTTTGGTAAAAATCCCATATAAAATGTTTTGTTTTTGTTAATGGTTCGACCATTTTCTTCACACCATATAATTAAATAAAGATGCCTCAGTGCATAAGTTTGAAATACATATTACGATTTTGAATTATAAGGTTTGTATCATCTGCATACAGAATAAGTTGCTCATTTATATTAGTATTTAAATTTAAATCATTTACAAAAATTAAAAATAAAAGTAGCCCCAATATCCATCCTTGAGGTACACCCAATGTTACTCTATATATCTATATACGATTTTTATTTATTTGCAACACCTCTAACTCCCATATTTTCAAGTTTATGTAATAATAATTATAATCTATGATTATTAGTATTAAATGCACGACTTAAATAATAAAACAATCTAACAACATGGTGTTTTTTATTTAACTTTTAAGAATAAGATTTAATGCACTCTCTATTGCTGTGTTAGTGGACTTATTTCTCCTAAACCCATTTTGAAATTCAAAAGGTAGTTGGTAGGGTCTAAAAAATTCTGTAAACGATTGTAATACAATGTATCTATTATTTTACTAAACTGACTTTGAAGGCTTGCTGGTCTTTTACTTATAGCGCCAGATTTGCTTCCTTTATTTTTATAAATTTTGAACATTTTGAACACTTAAGTGCAGAGGGATACTCAACATTCTTGTAACACTTACACTATACTACAACATTTTCTAATAAATCGTTTTTAAGTTGAAGAAACTAAAGGGTCATATGTTGGGACCCTGTGGCACCCCTGATGTGGCGTATCAAATCAAATTGTTTTATGCTTAACCATAATGTTAGGTATTCATATTAATAATATAATTGTTATCAATTCTAAATACTTATTTATTTATCAACAGTAGCTCTTCATAGGAAATTCTGTAGGTATTTATAAACATTATTAAAATTCATAAGAAGCTAATGACATCCTACCTAATGCAATTAAAACCCACTTTATAGGTAATTTTTTGTTCCTCTTGATAACCAATAAACATTTCCCAGTGCATGGGCGTAGCAGGAAGGGGGCAAAAGAATCCGGTTTCTGGAGCATCACCCCTTGATATCAAGAAAACAAGTAATCGTAAAAATTAGTAGTGTCAATAATAATTTGTTTACAGACCTTACAGGGGGCAACTGAACCCCTCCTTTCCCCCTGACTACGCCCATGTTCCAGCGTTATTAATTATTTGATATCCGCTGATAGCCGTTATCGTCACGTTGATAATAATTAAATCTTGTCTCGGTAGTTTCAATTTAGTTTGATTCGATGTTTAATGGAGAAAACAACGCTGTTGTGGTGATTTTGTTTTGTTATTTGCGTGCGGAAGTTTATCTTTACGGAAGGGATTAAGTTGTAGCCAACACGATGTTCGATGACGATACTAGTAGTAGTTATAGCTCTAGTAGTAATGAGTAAGTGTTTATAAAGAAAGGGTTTTTCAATTAAAACGTTCTAACTTTAAACGTAAATAAGTAAAACAAGTTTGGTTGGAGGCAAAAATGCAAATTTATGAAATAAACAAAATATTATAGTGTGGCTTTTATACAGGATGATTAGTTCATATAAATTTTTAAATCGTGGTGCTATAAACTTGTGATTTCGTGTAGCCCTTCATATAAGTCCCTACAAATAATTGAAAAAATTTCCGCGCAATAAGTCCATTGTCATACCAGCAATGGGGTGAGTCTAAAACGGCATTTCAGACCAAAAAAAAATTGGTCAAAATTGATCGATACAAAAATAAGAATCCTTTGAAGCGACAGGTTGCTGATAAAACAGTTCTAAATTATAAATTACTTCCTTTCCTGGGGGGACAATAGAATAAAACTCCCACCACAAAAATTTCACGGGTGATGGTTAAAATAATTATTGAAATAAGAGGCAATAAGATGAAGAATTGTTAGAACAATAGAAATTAATATAAAAATTAATTATAAACAAGAATATAATATTATTTATATAAATCAAAGAATAAGTTCAAGTCAAATTCTCTTGATCTCGATCATAGTAAAATTTTAAAACATATTGAACTGATCAACTTTAAGTAAGCAAAAGGCCATTACCCTCAAACACAAGCACTCTTATAAAGTTCATTTTTTTTTAACTGGACTGCGGCAACGTTGCAAATTTAGGATTTTGGTTGGTAAATACAGTTGTCAAGTTGGTCGCTTGATTAAAACAAACTAAGCTAGTTATAAATCTAATTGTGGTTATGTATAAATTATTGTAGGTTACATTGTGCAGTTGTCAAGTTGAGTTGTCGAAATTCGTAGTTAAAAATGCAATTAATTTGGCTTTGGTGGTGCTTGGATGAGTAAAATCATATAAAAAAGTAGTTAAATATAAGTTGCTTTAAGGCCCAGAAGAGAAAGTATTCCTAGCGGATAATAATCTTCGCTTTGAAAAGAATTTATATAAAAGAAATTAAAATTTTTTGTGCAATGGTAAATAATGTGAAAATAATGTGTGATGTAATATTTATAAAACCAAATTCGTTACTTTTTTACTCCAAAAATGTTCATAAGGCGATGTACTTTTTCTTCCATTGTGGCTTTTACATTCGATTTCGTTGCTATTATTTTTGGCTTAATTATCTTTTTATTTATAATTGACAAGTAAATTATCGACTATAATTACACAAGAGCTTATTTTTAGCCGGATAAATTTTTGTTTTCCTTAAAAGCTTGTTACCTAGCAATTTGACAAGAAAAAATGTCATCAATCAGATGACATTTTTTCGAGTCAAATTGCTGAAAGGTAACAAGTTTGAAAGTTAGAAAACATAAATTTATCCTGCCAAAAAAAAAGCTCGAGTGTAATTCGACGAGATAATTTTGTGATTATTTTTTTTCATATTGCATGCCCAATCAAGCAAAATATTTGCTAAATCTTGCTGTGATATTGAGTCGAGTAGTTTGTAGATCCTCGCATTACAAAATGCCATAATTTGTCGCCAAATTGACGCTTTATTATTAAAGACTTATTTGGGATACTTTTTACAATTTGTTTTTCGCCGGAAACGACACCAAAACGATTCATTTTAAAAGATTTTTTGACACCTGCTATTAAAAAATAATTATTTGCAAGGTTGTCAAGGAAATGAAATGACACGAGGTAAATAAATAATTATCCACTTGCAAAAGTTACCTTCCTTTTTATCCGTTATCAAAGTGACTTAAATGCCATTCAACTACGACGTTTTCATGTAAGAAACAAATTATCGTAAGTAATATCATAAGGGCATTTAATTTTTCCGAAAAGAATCGAAAAAACACGTTGCTAAGTGATATTTTAACAAAAAGCATGAGTGCTGGTGGCAACAAAAATCCGAGTCGAAGAGGAGGATTTTTGCACCTGCACGAATGCTTTTTGTTAAAAAATATTACTTAGCATTGTGTTTTTTCGATTTTTTTCACAGGAAAAATTAGATGCCCGAATGGTATTTGACAAGACTATTTCATGAGTAACAGTTAACAATTAAAATATAAATTGCAATTTTTGGTGACAACAGCTGTCAAGTTTTGCCGCGGGTAAACTCGAAAAAACTGCTGACAGGTGCTGTCACACAGTTTTTTCACCTAGAAACCATTTGTAATTCAAAATTGCGCGTTTGTGATTGGTGGATATTAAGACGAGGGAAATAGTCAATAATAAATATTATTGTCAATTTAACAGTGTCAAATTTTTAGCAGAAGTACCATTTTTAAATACTAAAAATACTAAGTCAAACTGGCATAAGCCACCAACCTAACAAAAAAACACGAGTCCAGATAAAAAAAATTAACTGTATGTTCAGATTAAAGAAAAATAAGTTTGTAAGGTAAAAATAAAGAAGACACATCAACTTTTTGCCGTAAAGTTGCTAAATAAAGGCAGACTTTCGATTTCTTTACAAAAACTGTTGTAAAATACATCTGACTGTCATGTCAAGCTTATCTCTCTTATTAGGTTTATTACCATAACAACCGCTATTATGTGTGGTTTATTTAACTTTTTTTATTTTACTTTTATAAATATTACGTAAGATAATAGTATATTATGTATCAAATTTGATCAACGCCATTTTATTCAAGAATTTAAATTAGGCACGAGCTAGCTTGCGAGCGAATGTTTAATTAATTGAGGGTCTAGAAAAGTTTATAAACGAGTTGCATATTATAGTCTTCTACGACAAATACTTAAAAATGATTAAATTAAATATTTGTATAGATCGATATCTATAAAACAATAGAGTAACCAACTTTGAAATCTGCATTATCTGTGCTTTAAATTTTTATGTGTAAATCGAAATGTATTTCTTTAAAAAGACTAATCACCGTTTAAATCTAATATAGAAGCAGTTTTTCACAGTGAAAGTGAAGAAGATGTTTTATGGGCATTCCATTGCTTATCTTTATTGGATATTTTGTTTGCTTCCTTAGTTGATCCAAAATCTGCAATAGATTTTCTGAATTATTCCTTTCTTACTACTTTCATACTTTATTTATATTAATTTGTATATTTTTGTTCCAGAACTAATTTAAAACATTTGTCTACCTCAACGCCCCAAATGACGGCGCAGGGGCAGCTCACAGAACCCCCCAGTCCTAAGGCCTACAAGGAGGGAAAGGTGAGGACCACCTCCAAATCACATCAGAAAAAATTCAGGAGGCATTTTCAAAACGTCAACGAGGAGGAGGTTCTTAACCGTAAGTAACAAAAAATCTGTTTTTTGTGTTTTATTTAAGAAATAATAATAATAAAATGTAAATGCACTATTTAAGAATCAAAATATTGATGTGTTGGACCACACACAACTAGACAGAGCCAATATGTGTCCCAAACTTTGATTCATCAGACTAAACTATTATTTTTTTTATTAATAAAACAAATAATTATTTATGATTCTTTTATTAATTATTATTATTGAGTATTGATATTAAATTGGTAATATTTCTATAAATTTAATAAAGGTAAAAGGTTTTCTAGCATTTTCCACATAAAACCTATTATATATAGATTATCGACCATTATAATAATATCGAAAATTCATTAATTTAGTATTTTTTTACATAAACAAACTACATTTCATTTGACGTTATGAAGTATAAAATTTACATAATACACTGGGCGTCAAAATTAACGCATAATAAGTAAAAAAAAATCTAACTCTAAAACGCCTTTACCAATCTTTATAAAATTTTGGATAAAAATACTTATATAACTTATATCTCAGTTTACATGTTCAAGGGTTTTTCGAAAAAATATCCTTAAAGCCCTTTTATTTAATAATAAAAAAAACACTCGAAAAAAAAACTTTTATAGGGAATTTCTTTTAAGTAAATAAAAAATATGCTGTGAAATACTGTATTTTTGTTAGTATACCCTAAAAATGTTGTACAAATCAATCGAACAGTAACGAAAATACAGCGCTTCAAAGTCGTCAAAAATTACCACTTTTCAGAAAAATAATCAAAAAGGGGTCATTTTTACCGACTTTGAAGCGCTGTATCTTCGTTAGTGTTCGTTTGATTTGTACAAAATTTTCAAGGTACACTAACAAAAATACGGTCTTTAAAAGCATATTTTTAATTTTTTTAAATTCCCTAAAAGTTATTTTTCGAATGATTTTCTCGAAAAACCCTCGAACACGTAAACAGAGAGTTAGATTTTTTTTACGTATGCGTTAATTTTGACGCGCAGTGTATTAAATAAATTCAGCCTTATTACGTAAGTATTTCCGAATGTAGTTGAAATCAATAAAAACACGAGGCAACCTTTATCCAAGCATTTGTTTAAAATTTCCAATTTCTCGTTTTCTTGTTATTATTTATTTTTTCTTTTTTTGTTACAGATTATCTCTGCGCTCTAATTGGTGACATCCTTTTGCAAGGCCATCTTTATATCACAACAAATTACTTCGCTTTTTATTCCAATGTTTTTGGATACGTCACCAAGGTAGTTTTAATAATATTTATATAGTCTAATATGGCCTTAAAAATGTTTAGACCGTTTTAAGACATTGTAGTTAGTTTTACAATATAGAACATTCTTTGGTGGTTTTAGTACACAAACAGTTTTAAGTAGTAGTTAAGACAGGTTTAGGGTATTTTTAGACATTTTAAAGAGAAATTTTTGATGGTTTTTATTTTATATGGCGTCTCAGATTTTAATAGGGAAAATTTAGTAATCAATAAAACTCAAAACAAAAACAAAAAATAAGAAGAAAAGTTTATATAACTTGTATGTTTTAATGCTTTGTTTTTCAGATACAGGGTGGTATAGTATATTATGTCTCAAGTTTTATAAACGCCATTTTAGTCACGATTTTAATTTAATTTAATTAAAGATTGCCTAGAACAGTTTATAAACGACTTGCATACTATACTTTTTCTACGACAAATTCTTAATATTATCTAAAAATTGATTCAAATTAAATATTTGTTTAAAACGACATCTATACGAAAGTAAAGTAACCATCCCAATAAACATTTTTGACGTAATTTTAACCATTAACATTTCCCGTTATTATTTTAATTAAACTTAACAATTATTTATACTTTTAAATATTAAAATAACTTTAAAATATAAATATCTTAAGCTCTGATTTTTTTAATACTATAATTGCAAAATATTGTCTCTAAGTATTAAAAATTCCCTTATTGGAATTCCCGTAAGAATTTCTAACTTGGGAATCTACCGGCGTTAAAATCTCAAATTTTTCTGTGTAAATCAAAATTTATCCCTTGAAAATAGACTATCAATCGATATAGACACAGTTTTCACAGTAAAAGAGAATAGAATGTTTTATGAGCACTGTACGCAAAATTTGTAACGCTTTATCAGTTAAATCTAGCTAACTAACGTTCATATAATCTTTTCAAATATTGGCGTCAAGAAACTATTTAAAATTTTTGTGTTTTTCTATTGAAGTAATAAAATAATTTTCACATTTAGTATTATTTTACATGAAAGCCACTTTATTTTAACGATTGTATGAGATTTGGCAACTGTCAACTAACTTCACAACTTGTCAATGTGTATTTAAAAGGTCACTTAATTTCATGGAAACAAAACAAAATTTTTTTAAAATTCTTATTTTTTTTCAAAAGTTTCATAATCTTCCCAGAACGAATTTAATGTAACTAAATTTAATTTAGTTAATCCAGTGCTGGGGCATCCCAACTAGATATTTAAAAATAAAATTTAGGTACGCTACTGCTTTTTAAAAGTTTAATATTATTTTTAGATTAAATAATTAACAATACTTCCTTTGTCTCCTGCTTTTTTTCTCCATCTTGTTTAATTTTCAAGAGAAAAAAAATAAACTTTTTTATTTGCTCACTTCTCAAAAGGATAAGCGTATTTAATTTTTTTCTCGAAAGGTAGTAAAAAAATGCAAAAAAGAAAAAAGTTTCATTTTTAGTTGCTTAATATAATTATAATATCAAACTTATAAAAAAGCAGTGGGGGTAACCATACTTTTTTATTAATCTTACAGAGTGTATCTCAAAAACAAAGCTTTAAAGCACACAAGTTCATATAAACTTTTCTTTTTACTTCTATTTTAGTTCTACCATGTATATTTTTTGTTTTACAACAAAAAATCAATAAAAAATTTAAAAAAAGTTGAGTGTCATCACGAAACATCTTGGCTGGTACGAGTTTAGTTGTAAATTTTAACAATTTTGTAAATTTTTAACTTTGTCAATATTTTTAATATTCTCTTTCATACAATACAATACGAATATCTGAGCTATATCCTTATATTGATGACGTAAAAGCAGCGTTACCAGATTCTGTCAAAAAAAAGTAATAGATTTTGTGTGAATATTATAATTTGACGTCACTGACTGACAGAATCTGGTAACTCTGCGAAGGAGTTAAGTAACTATTAAATTTATTTAACTTTTTTGGCGGGTAAATATATTTGAATTTTTATAACTTTGATAAAAATTCAACTAAAGTTCATTTTTTATCTGGCTTTGCCAGTTTGACTTAGTATTTTTAGTATTTAAAAATGGTACTTCTGCTAAAGAATTTAATTAAATACTTTGAGACTGTCAAATTGACAATAATATTTAGTATTGACTATTTCCCTCGTCTTAATTTCCACCAATTACAAACGCGCAATTTTGAATTACAAATGGTTTCTAGGTGAAAAAACTGTAACAGCACATGTCAGCAGTTTTTTCGAGTTTACCCGCGGCAAAACTTGACAGCTGTTGTCACCAAAAATTGCAATTTATATTTTAATTGTTACTCGTGAAATAGTCTTGTTAAATACCATTCGGGCATCTAATTTTTCCTGTGAAAAAAATCGAAAAAACACAATGCTAAGTAATATTTTTTAACAAAAAGCATTCGTGCAGGTGCAAAAATCCTCCTCTTCAACTCGGATTTTTGTTGCCACCAGCACTCATGCTTCTTGTTAAAATATTAATTAGCAACGTGTTTTTTCGATTTTTTTTCGGAAAAATTAGACCCCCTTATGATATTACTTACGATAATTTACTAATTTGTCAATTATAAATAAAAAGATAATTAATAGCAACGAATTTTGAGGGCAAAACTTCATTTTGATGAAATTACGCCTAATGCCACAATGGAAGAAAAAGTACATCCTTATTATATGGACATTTTTGGAGTAAAAAAGTAACGAATTTGGTTTTATAAATATTACATCACACATTATTCACCATTGGACAACATTTACGTTCACAAAAAATTTTAATTTCTTTTATATAAATTCTTTTCAAAGCGAAGATTATTATCCGCTAGGAATACTTTCTCTTCTGGGCCGTAAAGCAACCTATATTTAACTACTTTTTTATATGATTTTACTCATTAAAGCACCACCAAAGCCAAATTAATTGCATTTTTAACTACGAATTTCGACAACTTAACTTGACAACTGCACAATGTAACCTACAATAATAATCAATGCGACCAACTTAACAACTGAATTTACCAACCAAAACCCTAAATTTGCAACGTTGCCGCAGTCCAGATAAAAAAAAATGAACTCTATATTAACCCGTTAAAATAAATTTAATAAAAATTAAACAGTTTGCTGAGCAGTATACATACATAGATAGTACTAATTTCCTACGAATCCTAATCGTTTGCAACAATAATTGCAGTTGCTGATACCGGTGCTGTCGGTGGAAAAAATAACAAAGGAAAAAACGGCCCGAATAATCCCGAACGCGGTCGGCATCCAGACGTCGGACGACAAACACGTGTTCGGCAGTCTGATGTCGAGAGACACCACCATGCAGTACATGATCACCGTGTGGCAGAAGGCGAAAAACGTCAACTCGGCGCTGCCCATACCGCCGGAAGTGCCCGATATCGTGAGTATATTTTTTTCTGTTTGTTTGTTTTTTCAAGTCGCCATATGGTGGCTTACTAGATACAAAAGATAACAAACAGTTGTGCCATCTAAACTTGCTAACTAACGATTGTTTTATTGTTTTAATTGCCTTTAAATTTCCATGGGAATTTTACTAATAGTGATGTAACAGATATCTACCAGTAGGTCATTACATTTTAATAATACGTACTTACCACAAAACTATTATTAAGTAATATTTTAACATCATCATAAAAAACTGAATCAAATGTATATTTTTTTTAGTTTGGGGCGATTTCGTTGTAGATGATTCCAGATATCAATTTCTAAAACACAGTATTTGTTACTTTTTTTATGAAAATACAATAAAGACTTATATTTTAATTTTGTCGCGCTTAGAAACATTTACATTCACTTTTTTATTTCATTTTGTGGGTCATTTTTAAGAAACACTCGCTTTCAGGAAAATGAAGATCAAATTTTTTTTTTTGCTTAAATTGACTTTTGGTTGGATTTTTATAAATGTTTAGTATTTTGTTTACTTACATTTAAGACAGGCAGTGCACTTTTTAATTTTTTTTTTACGTTTTTTTCAGAAAAATGTGTTTAGCTAGCTTTATATATCTCCACTGTGTTACCAATTTGAAATCCAAAATTTAATTCAATAAAAAAGGTTGTTATAAAAATAATTTGAAATAAAATGTAGGTACTTAATTCACAAACTTTTGACTCCAATTTTTTATTTTTTTTTTATTAAAAATTGTGTATGCCTTTTTAAAATATTTATGTTAGTTAAGTTACTTTTTAAAAGAAACCATTCCGATTCTTTGCTAAAAAAACAATACCATTAATATTTTCTTTTAGTCACTGTATTAGTGAGTTATACTCTAATTTTTAAACAGGTATTACCAAGTGATAGTAAAATTATTTTAAGGATTTTTTTAACAAAAACAAAAAAGTAACGAAATAGACATTGAAAAGAAACTATATAGGGTGGTACGATTTTAGAGTAATGCATAAACAAAAATTCCTTTTAAGGTGCTTTTAATAAAAGCGACGGTAAATATCCACTTTGTTGTCGAAAAAATCTATTGCGTTACCCTAAATTCCATTGCGTTACCATAAGGTAACGTAATGGACTCGGTAACGCAGTGGAAAAAGTTTTGTGAAACCATATTTAAAAAAAAATAAGACATAACAGTCATGAATTACTCTCAATGAGCTTTATTGCCCTAAAATAAACATAAACATGAAAAATAGTATTTTTTCTTACCTTATTTTTATTATTTTTTTTATTAACTTGGCGGACAAACAGTTATTACATTCGCGTTACCCGCACCTGTTTCAACCGATAAATTCAGCTGGGTAATGTGTACGTCCGAACATCATTTGTTGATCAAGTGATTGCCAAAAAAAGTTGCCATATATATGTTTTTTTAAATATTCTATCGGTAACGTGACGGACGTAACGTAACCGAAAAAATGTCTGGGACATGAGTCAAATTTAAAAAAGTAGATTAAAATTAATTAATTTATATATAAATTGTTTACTTTATTAACTAAGGATGTTATGAATTGCTATAAAGCAACACAAAGTTCTGGTTATTCAATATTTAAAAAAAACATGTTTGTAAGTTTTATAAAACGCTAATGGGACATGCGAAAATGTGTGTTTCACAAGTTTCAAAATAAAATAAAAATATTCTGAAATAATTAAACAAACATTTTCTTACTAAGGGATTGTTAGGCTTTCACTTGGTTTTTAAATCAATAAGATCCGATAATTGTTAACAAAGTTATTGGAATTCAAACTTACGGACAGCGGAAGACGGGTGTTTTTTGAAAACGACCCTTGTACTATGTTCTGGAAATTTTGCACCCGTGGTACTACTTTTAATTCTCATCAAAGGGTGTTTTTTTTTATTAAAATGTTATTTTATATCATTTTAAAAACTGATTAAATTTTGTTAAACGGCCATTCCACGCGTAACGGATAGGACAGTTGCAAGTTTTTATTTAAAAAATAACATTGTTCTATTATATTACTAATGTAAAATTTTTATAAATAGTTCTAAAGAAAAGCTGTTTAACAAGGTTTTTATTTGGCAAAATTAGGTATAGTGGTTGACCGTTTAATTCCATAAAAAATATTTATTTTTATTCAAAAACACTACTAGTACTGTTTTTGAATGAAATTAACAATGAATGAATGAATGAACAATATTATTTTGTAAATAAAAACTTGCAACTGTCCCATCCGTTACGTGTGGAATGGCCGTAAAGTAATTTTATTAGATTGTCTTTTATTTATTTTTAAAATTTACAATTTAATAATAATATGAATGTTATAAAGATTTTATTTTTTTACACAAATTGGTAGAAAATCCATCTGTTAACTATGGCAGTTCATAAGCTGCAGCTTCATTGTTTGATTGGTTGCCATGGTCACCGTTTTTGGATGTGTAATATTTAATTTTAATAACTATAGAAAAAACATTTTTATACACAAAAATATAATTGTGGTTTTGTTATAACTTTTAGAAATCGTATCGTATATAAAATAATACACGTACTATGCTTCATACCCAAACATCCCATTTTGACATTTGTATATGTATACATAATTGAGGTTATCTATTTGTCAGTTTAACGAACGTCGTTTTTTGAAAATAATACAATTGTATTAATATTTGTATTTTTTGAGTATACATTTTTTAGTTTAGAATACACAAAATACATACTTATATTGTATTGTTTTCAGAAAATAAGGCAATTCGGCCATTTCAAGCGGATGGACGGGACAAATCACAAAACTGTTTTTATAAAAAAAATTGTAGGTAATTTATTATATATTATTTTTGCATCAAAATTGTCAAATATATTCTTCTATTATTAGGCTATACATTAAATAAAAAAAATCGCAAGAAATATTTTATAAAAGTTGAGATAATTTCAATAATTGACAGGGGTGGACGGGACAAGATAAATCTTTTTTTTGTCCCGTCCACACCTTTCAATTATTAAAATTATATCTACTTTCATAAAATATTTCTTGCGTTTTTTTTATTTAATGTATAACCTAATAAAAGAAGAATATTTTTGACAATTTTGATGCCAAAATATTATATAATAAATAATCTACAATTTTTTTTATAAAAACAGTTTTGTAATTCGTGCCTTTCGCGCGCTTGAAATGGCCGAATTGGCGTTAAACTGACCGATAAATAACCTCAATGTTTTGTATTCAAATGTCAAGGTGGGAGGTTATTTTAAATGTTTATCATAATGTTTATTATTATCAAGGACCGGATTTTAGGCAAAATGCCTTTTTGTTTCTATTTTAGGCATTTGTTTGGGACCTTGATATTAATCCTAAACTTAAAAAAATAAAGCGAATGACACCCTAAAATGCCTAAAATGGCGAAATTTCGATTTATTACCCTAAAAGGACATTTTTATCAGCCTAAAATAGTCTTTTTGAATTTTTCAGTAAAAAATATATTTTTCATTGCGGAAAAGTAAATTATTCTTAATTAGACCCTGCTTTCATGCTCTTATTTCGCCTCAACGCCCTTGGCGAGTACGAGGACCACAAATTACAAAACTAGTGAAAACCTAATAAAAAAAGTAATTGTGTTTTTGCTAACTAAATATTAATTATAAATAATTATGGATAATATTAAGTTTGTAAAATAATTATTATTTACTTTGTTTTCATAGGTTTTACTGTAATTTCCATATACATATGTATTACGTATATAATAATAATAATAAATACTTTATTTTCATCCCAAGAAACATACAGTTTATAGAGGGACACCTCTAATCATACAATTTAATATATATTTTTTAATTCTTAATACATTTTTTAAATCTAAATTAATTTTATTTTATTAATACATTTTTAATTCTAAATATGGTAATTTCAGACTTTTTAACAGTTTTTAGTAATATAATTTGTCGCCATATAAATAAGGTCTTTCACAAGCATATTTTTTACTTTTCATCTCTAACTAAAAAAGCAGTGCCGTGACTTTTTTATTAACTTTAATACCCTGTATCTTAAAAACAAAGCTTTAAAGCATACAATTTTTCAACTTATTTTTGCAAGTTCTATCGACTATTAAATATTCCCGATTAAAATTTGAATTATTATACGAATTTTTGTGTTATATCAAAAAAATCGTTTTTTTCGCAATATTGCAAAAACAAGAACTAATTGTGCAAACTGACCATCATAACCGTGGTCACTGTGGCTAAATGGCTGTTGACCAGTGTTAAATAATTATTTATTAATTACAGACACCTGAAGCAGAAATTGAATCAAGTGAGTCGGCGGAAAGTGGGAGGGATTCACCGATAGACGATGATCCACCCACCTTCAAAAAATGCGACGTTCCTTTGCAAACTGAAACTGACAGTAAGTATCTGACGAAAAATACCTTGCTTTAACTCAGAATCCACCTGGCAACCCTACTTGTTGCCCCATAACACAAACTTACACAGAGATAAAAGATTATTTTAATTATTAAATTATTTATTTCGATATACCCAAATAAATGTTCTTTTGAATGTAAACAAATATTTATTCCTTTTAATTTATTTAATTTAAAATTAATTTATTTAACCCAAACAAAAATGATTTGTTTGTAGAAATAAAACCAAGTAACAAACATGTATTTTTTAAATTAAAAAAATGTTTTTATTTACGTCAAACATATAATTTATTTCATTTAAAATTAATTTACTTAAATTAAATAATTATTATATTTGAATTAATAAAAAATAATTAATTAGAATAAAAGATATATTTTTTTAAATAATAATATATTATTGGTTTCATCTAATCTAGTAATATATATTGGTATATTAGCCTAATATTATTAGGGAGTAAAAATTAATTAAAATTTTTAATAATAAACTAATCTTTATTGAATAAAACAGTCTTATAAATAAAGATAGTAAACCCCAAACTCTACAAATACTTACAAAATCTAAAAATACTTTTTGGTGCATAAATTAACCCATTACATATAATACATATAAAATCATTAGTCTGCTCCTGGGGTACAAAAATACTTTTTCTTATAGCTACATACATGTCACCATTTGGCAAAATATAAATTAGCTTAATGTTAACTTAATGTTAATGTGTGCTGCATAATAATAATGATAAATTCCAACTAATTATTTAAATTACTTAGGAATACATTTTTCAACAGCTCATTCCTTTAAAAGGTCCTCCATAGTATAAAATAATATTATATTATAATTGATTAAATGCAACACACTACTCATCAACAGCCTGCTCTAAATTGGAGTCGCTAAAATCATGTACACACAAAATGGAAATTCCATTGGCTATCTGCAGTCGCGTGATTTACAGCAACCAATAAGAACTAAAGTATTCATGCAAGTCATGTTCAGGGATGCCAAAATCTGTCAAAAAAATCCGCAAGATTTTGTTTGAATCCACCTTAATCACAAAAATGACACAATGCAAATTGTCAATTTGACGTTATTCAGTAGGTATTGTTAATTGTGTCATTTTTGTAATAAAGGTGCATTTAAACAAAATCTAGCGGATTTTTTTGACAGATTCTGACATCATGACTCATGCTACTTCGACGTGAGCAAAAAAGTTTAAATAAACCTCTTCTTCAAATTAAATCACAATTTTTGTTATTTAAATAATAATTTGGTTAAATGAAATAATTCATTTTTTTAAATTAAATTAAAATCATATTTTAAAATTAAACCATGTTTTTTAAAAAAATAATATTTGTTATTTAATTTAAACTTTTTAATTTTTTAAAAGAAGTAAATTATTTTTATAATTTAAGAAAGTCAACTTTTATGTAAACAGAATAAGTGCAATTTTGAAATAAAAGTCAGGTACTTTGTTTTAAATATATATGGGTGATTCTACAAAAGTTGGGCAACTTTTGACCTCATTTTGTTTAAGGGGCATTCCACGTTACTCGGTAATTTTTGTCCCGCCCGTCACAATTAAAAATTGTGAGTAAAAACCACAAGTTATAAAATTAATATTTTATAATATTATTTTTATTGTGCTTTTAACTTATTAAAAGCATAATAAAACAATATTTTTAAATAAATTTTATAACGTGTAGATTTTACTCACAATTTTTAATTGTGACGGGCGGAACAAAAATCCCTGAGTAACGTGGAATGACCCTTAAATAGTTTTCGGAGAAAATTAAACAGTATTTTGTTATGATAATAAATATACTGTTCCAGACTGGGACAGTCACTTTTTCAAACAGTTTCTGAAATATCTGTGTTTTCTAAATTTGAATGCAAGGGAAGTGACGAGTATACCAGGGTACTAATTAAATACATAATTTATTGAAAAATATAAGATTTATTGCAACTTTGAGCATATTATACATTAAATATCTTAAAATCAAATAATACCACACATCAGTGGCGGCTGGTGGATTTTGGGTATACCGATATCTCAATTATTAAATATAGGACCCACACCAAATTTATATGAGTTTATAATGACATTAAATAAACAAGTTTTGCGCAAGCAGAATTTAAATTGAAGTTTGCGAAAAAAAGATAACCGAACATGGAACTGACGACACGGTATGAATGGGATACAAATTTGAGATTATAATTCGAAATTAGGTATTTTACTGATATTTTTATTAGCGGATACTAATTATCGACAAATCACATATAGCCTTATATAAATTACAATGAAGTATATATACGTATACGTATACCCACCGCAGTACTGAAATTTTGACTGGAACTATAAGTGCATTCACCACAACTTCGCCGCTTGCATTGTTTTCAAGATGACTGTCGTGCAAAGGGCGGGCTCTGTAGGTAATTTTTTACCAACACTTGAGTTAAAACGAGGACTTGACGTTTAAACTTCAATATTTCGCAGGAATTTTGAATTTTAACATTGGACACAGAACTGACGGGTAAAAGTGATTACAAAGATTATCAATTTTTAAAAAATTTCTATTATTCGAATCTATGGTAAAATATGAAGAATACATTATTTAATGATTTATAGTTTGTAGTGAAATTGAAAAATTTAAGATAAATTGAATATTTGATTCAGGAGTTGTGACACACCAAGGTACTGATGTTTACAAACGTGCTTTTGAAAAAATACGTTAAAATTGGGTGGACAAGTTAAAAAACCTGGATCTTTTGTAATATACTAAAATATTTACAAAACATATTAAAATACCTATTCTATTGACTGATGACATCAAGTTGTCCAACTTTTGTAGAATCACCCATATTTTAATAAATTTTCTTTTTTCTTTTAAATACAAATTTTTATTTTTTTAATTGTAAAAAATAAAATTAAACAAACATTCTTGTTTGAATTAAAACATCTTTTTTCTCTGTGAAGCTCTTCACCCGGGAAGACAATTTAAACAATGTTTTGTTTTGTTTTAGTTTATGAGAGGCGCAGTTCCAAGGGCCTCGTCAGGACCGTGCAAGAGGCCATCTCCGAGTTCTCGAAGCTGCCGCGGCAAAGTTTGATTCTGTTCGCCACCACGTTGCTGCTGATATTGTTGTTCTTGTCGGCGGGCATTTTGCTCTATCGAATAAGCAAAATCCAGAATCGGTACTCGCTGGCCATGCAGGACAGCAGGTCGGCGGGCGGGGAGGAGATCTACAGCAATTTGCTGCAGTGGCAGTCGCACCTCCACACGAAGTCTGCGGGAGCTGTCAACAATTTTTTAGACAGCAATCTTGACCAGATTGCAAAGGTAAGAAAACAAGTTTTATGTAAAATATTGTTACAAAAATAATTATTGATGTGGGGTTGAAATTTAAATATTTTTTTATGTAAAGTAAACAATTTATATATATGTATATATATAGGGTGTTTCTTTTAACTTGAGACAGCTCAATATACAGGGTGTCCGGAAAAAGGAGGTCAATCCTTTAACCATATATTCCTTGAGTTAAAACAATAAGACTTTCATAATACCATTTTTCAATTTAGAGCTTCATGTTCGATATACAGGGCGACAAAGTTTGAAATTTAAAACAATTTTTTTTAATAATTCGAGTAATTAATAAGGTATTAAGTTCAAATTTGGTACACTATTTCAACATAAATAGTTACATCTTTTGAGATCAACAAAACAAAAAACAAATGTCAAATAATCAAAATAGGGGGGGTCCAGTACTCACTGACCCCCCCTATTTTTTAGTACGGGCGCCAGTGACTTCCAAATGGTATTTTTTCAGGTAATCATTTAGTGTTAAACATTTTTTGTCTCCTACAAAAATTTGATGAAATGCTTTGTTTTAGAGATAATTTGTAAAGTATTGGTCCTTGATTGATGCCCAGGCGGCTTATGGCAATCTCATAATTTTCAAATGTACTACTGGACCACCCTATTTTGATTATTTGACAATTATTACATCTTTTTAGGACAACAAAACAAAAAACAATTGTCAAATAATCAAAATAGGGTGGTCCAGTACTACATTTGAAAATTATGAGATTGCCATAAGCCGCGTGGGCATCAATCAAGGACCAATACTTTACAAATTATCTCTAAAACAAATCATTTCATCAAAATTTTATAAGAGACAAAAAATGTTCAACACTAAATGATTACCTGAAAAAATACCGTTTGGAAGTCACTGGCGCCCGTACTAAAAAATAGGGGGGTCAGTGAGTACTGGACCCCCCCTATTTTGATTATTTGACATTTGTTTTTTGTTTTGTTGATCTCAAAAGATGTAACTATTTATGTTGAAATAGTGTACCAAATTTGAACTTAATACCTTATTAATTACTCGAATTATTAAAAAAAATCTGTTTTAAATTTCAAACTTTGTCGCCCTGTATATCGAACATGAAGCTCTAAATTGAAAAATGGTATTATGAAAGTCTTATTGTTTTAACTCAAGGAATATATGGTTAAAGGATTGACCTCCTTTTTCCGGACACCCTGTATAGAGAAATATGCATTTCACGGAAAAATGTCTTAAATAAAAGGTTAATGTGACCAAAGGGGACATTATTTGGTGCTACCGCTAGCCACCCCTACCCCTCCTTAAGTGTGAAACGGGGGGTAACTTTGGAAAGTCAAAAGGGATGACCCGATTTTTTCCACAGATTTTGGTATTACATAAAAAAATGAATAACTTTTATTTGAAAGTTTTTTTCGCGCTGTAATTCAAAATTTAAGAAAAATGGGTTTCCTTGTAAAATGTATTATTTGAAACGTTTGAAAAACAAAAATTAACATTAAATCAACAATAGTCGGCTCTGAAAACAATTTATTACAAATGTTCGAAATGTCGTCCTTCCATTTCGACACCAAGTGGAGCACCAGCGTCCCTGGTCGGTAAACGTTTGGTGCGGTACCTTAAGCGAACGATTAATCGGACCCTTCTTTATTGACGGTGCAATAAATGCCGAAAAGTACCGGAATTTTCTAGAAAACGATCTGACGGACCTTTTGGAGGATGTACCACTAGCACGGCTCCAAAACATGTGGTACCAGCAAGATGGTTGTCCTGCACATTATTCGGCAATTGCTCGAGAGGTGTTGGATCGGGAGTTCAATGGCCGGTGCACCGCGGTGGATCGGTAAACGTGCTCGATCACCTGATCTTACGCCACCAGACTTCTTCCAGTGGGGTTACTTGAAAGAAAAAGTTTACGCTGCAATTCCTACAACTTGGGAGGACATGGTGGAGCGGATCAGGAACGCCTGTGCGGCGATACCGCCCGACATGTTGGCGCGTTGTGTGCCAGAATTCATTACCCGCATTCAAAAATGTGTTGAAATGGAATGACGACATTTCGAACATTTGTTATAAATTGTTTTCATAGTCGACTATTGTTGTTAATGTTAATTTTTGTTTTTCAAACGTTTCAAATAATACATTTTACAAGGAAACTAATTTTTCTTAAATTTTGAATTACAGCGCCATCTGTTGATAAATTGAAAAAAGTTTCAAATAAAAGTTATTCATTTTTTTATGTACTACCAAAATCTGTAAAAAAAATCGGGTCATTCCGTTTGACTTTCCAAAGTTACCCCCCGTTTCACCCTTAAGGAGGGGTAGGGGGTGGCTAGCGGTAGCACCAAATAATGTCCCCTTTAGTCACATTAACCTTTTATTTAAGACATTTTTCCATGAAATGCGTATTTCTCGAGATATTGAGCTGTCTCAAGTTAAAAGAAACACCCTGTATATACGTATATGTACAGTATGTATATATATGTACAGTATGTAGGGTTGCCAAGAGGAGAAACTTCTTTATTTTTCATTTTACGAGAAAAATGTATTCTTCATAATAGTTTTTGCTTGTTTCAAAATGGCTGAATCAGTTTCCACCATTTCAAATTTCCTTTCCGTTAAAGAGAAACATGAAAAAATAGGTTCTTTTAGTTGAATATTTGTTTAAGTCCCAAAAATTACTTTTCGTTTTCATGGCAACAGTTAACAAGACTATTGTTTATTAAGTTTTTATTGCAACAATTCAACAAAAATCAAGTCGTTTCATTGTCAGTCTAAAACTAACATTTATTAAGTTTTTATTACAATTCAACAAAATAATTAAACTACTAATAAATTTCACTCGATCCATTCACCACCTTCATGAACGCATAGCTCAAGTCTGCGACGCAGTTCCCTATAACTGTTTCTGATCTCTTCCAGCGGTAAAGACGCCACAGCACCTCTGATTTTCTCCTTTAAACGTTCTACATTCGGAGGAAGATCATTCGCATAAACTATTTGTTTCAAACGGCCCCAAACGTAAAAATCTGCAATAGTCAAATCAGGGCTCCTCGGTGGCCATAAAACAGGACCATTTCGGCCGATCCAATTCTCTCCAAATTGCTGATTCAACCATTCTACAACTATTCGAGCATAATGGACAGGACAACCATCTTGTTGAAAGTAACACCTTGCACGATAATTAATCGGTAGATCGTCCAACCTTTCATTTAGAAAATGTTGTAACATATCTAAATACGTATGCTGATTAACCGTATTTTCAAAAAAATATGGTCCAATTATACCATGATAAGAAATTGCACACCATACATTAACTTTAGCCGAATATTGTCGATTACGAGCGATTCGGAAATAGGGATTGTGATTGCTCCAGTACCTCACATGCTGAGATGAAACAGTACCATTGGTTGAGAACGTGGCTTCATCAGAAAATATAATATCTCCATAAAAGTATTGATTATCCATGATTTGAGCACCCATCCACAAGCAGAAATCCAAACGTTTTGCGGGATCTCCGTGCTCTAAAGCGTGATTAAAATTTGGTTTGTAAGAATGAATTTTACATTGTTTCAATATTCTTTGAATGTGTGTTTTACTTATCCCCAATTGAAGCGATCTTCGTCGTAAAGAAAGTTTCGGATTATTTTGTATCGAATCCGTTACGATAAGAGTGGAAGCGTCATCTTCATTGCGATCTACCTTAATTTTCTTTACATCCAAAACGGAGACAGTAATTCAGAATTTTTTTATTAATTTTTGTGCACCACATTTTGAGATGTAAATATCGGGAAACTTTTGATTGAATTCTTCTATAACTCGTCGGGTTGCTTTATCACCTTTACCATAGCACTGTATTAAATAAATTCGTTGCTCTTTCGACAACATTGTCATTAATTTTTACAAATTTTCGTTTTAGACTGAAAATGAAACAACTTGATTTTTGTTGAATTGATGCAATGAAAACTTAATAAACAATAGTCGTGTTAACTGTTGTAATTTTTGGGACTTAAACAAATATTCAACTAAAAGGACATATTTTTTCATGTTTCTCTTTAACGGAAAGGAAATTTGAAACGGTGGAAACTGATTCAGCCATTTTGAAACAAGCAAAAACTATTATGAAGAATACATTTTTCTCGTAAAATGAAAAATAAAGAAGTTTCTCCTCTTGGCAACCCTATCCGGGTACATACTGGATATTAAGGTGTTTACAAAAAAATCAATTATTTATTTCTTATACTGGTATTGAAAAATTAATAGTACATTAAAAAACAAAAATGTTGGCGCCTATTTGAGCCCTTAAGATTAATATTAAGGTTTCCCTCAATTCATTTGTTGTTTTCCATTTCAATAACACGGGAATGTGAAATTTTAGTATTTCCAGAATTTTACGTAGAATTTAAAAAGGCAGTAATACTGCCGTGCTTAATGAAAACGCCGTAACCAACAATTTTGCGATTTTTGGTTTACGGCATTTTCTATTAGAACAATTCATCCTGCGTCTATCCCCGGTACTCAAAAAACCGTACGGCGTTTTCATTAAGGACGGCAGAATATTTATATGGTTCCATTTAAAAAAACCAAAGTTGATATCACTTCCGGTTTAACCGGATTGCAGTTTGCTTGAAATTTAAATATTTTCCCCCAAAATATTTACTAGAGATGTAAACTTTACATTACATTACATTGTCACAGTGTCCCTGAACGAAGTTTAGGTCACATAAAAATGACGCCAAAAACGAAAGAATTTTCAAAAAAATTCGAAAAGAGGAGCAGCAAGGATTTTGTTAAATATCATTTTAAAGTTACCAAAGGGTCCCGAACAAGAAACTGCAATCAATAAAAATCGGTGTACAAATCTGTACTCTGGCAAAGGTAGACTTTGCGATAAACAAATAATTTAAAAAAAAATGATTTTTTAACAAATTTAAAGAAAAGCAGATAGAATTTTGGTAAATACCGTTTTTAAATCTCCAAAGAGTGCCGATCAAAAAACTTTAACCAGTTTTCAAAATTGAAAACTTCTAAAAGCCTAAATTAAACAACATTTTAAATATTCTCTAAGCGTTATTTTATTTAATTTTATTAAAAATCTATTTTTTTAATAAAAGGTTAATAAGAATGCCATTTTGTAACCTAATAAACATAGAAATATCTAAAAAAAAATCGGGATACATCTGTTTTGCTTGTTATGCCAAAATCATGAATTTACGCTTTTGCTTTATTAAAATTAAGCGATTTTTGGTCCACCCTGTATATATCAAATGATGTGAACATTATTAAAAAGTATTCTTTAAGTCTCCTCAATAATACATATACTCTAATTTTATAAAAATCGGTGTACAAATGTGTACTCTGTGAAAGGTAGACTTTGAAATAAACAAAAATTTAAAAAAAAATCATAAATTTTGAAAAAATTTCGAAAAAAGGATCAGCTAGGATTTTGGTAAATATCATTTTTAATTCACCAAAGGGTCCCGAACAAGAAACTGCAATCAGTTTTTGGCGTCATTTTTATGTGACTTAAACTTCGTTCAGGGACACTGTGTTGTAAAGTGTTTTTTCTTTTCAAACTTTCTTTTATTAATCCAATCAAGCATAGGTTTGGCCTTTCGGTCCCTTTTTCGCAAAGAAAACAAATTTAATTTTGCAGTAAAATATAATTTAAAATTTTACCATAAACTTGTATGCTGGAAATTTTTCACAAAAAAGGTCATTTAAGTCGAATCTCTAAAATTATAATTTACGTATTCTTTTTAATATTAAAATATTTCATAAAATAAATTATATATTTTATTGTCCCTTTATCTACACGGTGTGCCTGAACGAAGTTTAAGTCACATAAAAATGCCGCCAAAAACTGATTGCAGTTTCTTGTTTGAGTATATACGAATTTGAATGTTTGCATATCAAAAAACCCGTTTTTTTACAACATCTCGAAAACAACGAAGAACATTTTTGCTTGTTATTTTAGTTTGATTCTGTTATATAGTAATATTAAAATACCATTTCATGTTTTTTTTTTTCAGGTAAGACAGTCGTTGGAAGCGTTATCAACTCTATTGATATCCAAAGAGAATCCATTGGTGAGACAGGATGAAACCAGTTCGGCCAGTGACAAGACGACATTGGAAAGTTAGCAAAACTAGAAAACTAGCACAGCTAATTGCCATTTCGAATTGAAAGGACATTTTTTTGATGACCTTAAAAATCCCAACCTGACCAGTATTCTATTAGATTTTTTGGCAATATAAAAACAGACACAAGAAAATAATTTCAAAAGGTTATTTTTGGTTTTTCATTTTTGCCAAAAATGTTCACCATACATGCATATAAACTGGTACATACATAGGCAGAAATACTGATAAGTAAAAATTGATAGAATCCCGTACTAAAAACCTAAACAGTATTTTCAAGTAATAGATTTATTGGCAATAATATAAAAAAATAAAACTAAACTAATAACAAAAAGTAAATACATTAAAATAGGTCCTTATTGTTACTACATTTTGCCAAAATGTTGTTGCCATACATTTATAAATCTAGGTAAAATAATGCACATTTTAAAATTAAGCTCAAGAAGATTTTCATTTTAATGTAACAACAGTTTAAGGCTCAAAAATTTTAGTTTAGAATTAATTTATTTAACAGCTATAATTAGAATTTTTTGGTTTTAAGGTCAGAATTCGTGAAATCAAAATGGTTACCATTGTTTTTTGTCAAAATGTTGAAAAAAATATTCCATTTGAACATAAAAATTAATCTACACAAACATTTTTTTTAGAAAGGTCACATAAAATTTTTGGTACTTTGCAAACAAAATCTAGTATTCTTGAAAAAGTAAATCAATTTTGATGCAACTTTGGCTATGGAAAAGTGTTCTAAAATTTCCAAACAATTATTTTTTTTATAATAATTTATCAATTTTTGAAATTGTTTCAATCATAATTCTAAGGTTATTGCCGCTCAAATTTTATCGGAATTTTAAAAGGCCCAGAAGACGAAAAAAATAAATATTTTCAAAAAGTTTGATAAATTATGAAAAAAATAAATTTTTGTAAATTTTCAAACAATTTTCCACATTCCAAATTTGATTACTTTCGATATGCTAAAGTTTCATCAAAATCGATTTATTTGGTTCAGTAATAACTAGATTTTGTTTATAAAATTAATACAAATTTCATTTGACAATAACTTGCTTATTTTTTAATAAAATAAAAAAGTGGTAAATTAATTTTTATGGTCAAATAGAAAAAATGCTGATTTCACGAATTCGGACCCTTAACGCATTTTATATATACATCGTGGCACAAAAAATCTACTCAAACTAGATTATTTTTGTTACACCCTGTAGATGAATTTTTTTGGCTTATTTTAAGCTTGCAGAACAAATTTCTTGATAATTTGATTAATTTTCGAGTAATTTTTCTCGCTAGGTTTTAAACATAATAATAAAAAACAATAATATGGGTAGGCCTAAATCTTAAACATGGAAATGTTTTTATGTATACCTTATATAGGGTGCCCCAAAAATGTTGATTATTTTCAAGTTTTGGTATTTTAATATAAAAGGATTGAAAAAACAAAAAGTTAACCAGTTTTTATTTTTAATTTCTTTTGTATTATTTTTGCGACACCCTGTATACGATTTTAGAGGAAACCCACTAGTACAAATAATTTCGATTCCAAGTAAATAAAATTTTCAAACTTATAACAAAGGGGTTAGGCTAGTTGTGTATCATATACACATTATGAGTTTGGTAGTGCAATTTTGCATTTATTATTTTAATATTTTATACTGTTTTATGAGGTATGCAATAGAATGGGAACTGAATGTGATGATGTCGTTAAATGAGGGTTTGACCGACAAAATCGTAAATATTAGTCATATACTTTGTAGTTTCTTATGCAATAAGGTATTAAAGTAATGATGTTAATATTTAGCATTTTGTTAATTAGTGTTTAATAGGAATAAACACACTGAACAGTTTTTGTTCCAGCAAAATCTGTTGATTGAGGGACTGTGACATAATTTATTATCTTATATATAATTGTATATTTTTTGTAGGTAGTTTTGTATAGCTAAATTATATGTAAATGTACATTTTCAGTTTTATTTAAATTTTGATGTATCATACCAACCTTGTTATTAATTATCGTATACTAAAATATTTATTGTCTAGATAATTATAGTTGGTTCCTTATTGTTGGCCTTTTTTCTTTTTATTATTATTTATAAGGATTATTTTGTTGGAATATTTGTTGTTTAAATATTTTTAATATAGTACAACCTGTGATATCTTATTTGTTTTTGCTTTTTCCAATAAACATATGGTGTTTCACAATAAAAATGTTTTTTATTTTAATATAAAAATTATATTTTTAAATGGATTTCTAACATATACAACTAAAATACATATGGGTCATTTCACGTTAAATCAAACACATTAATGGAAAAAGTTCACCACTTTGATTTTTTTTTAATTTTGTACTTTGCAACTTTAAAAAAGGTGTTATAAGAAAAAAAACTGGAACATGAGTCAAAAACTACAAAAGTTAATAACTTAAAAGTTATTATTTTAGTATTTGGAACGTTTATGCATGGTACTAACCAAAACTACCGTAAAGTAAATTAATCGGCCATTTTTTACTGTACAGTACCTGTAAATAATAAATTATTTTATTTGTTTGTAAATGGTTTTTTACTTTTAAATAAATAGTAATTTTGTTGGAAATAGATGATATTAATAATTAAATAAAAAATTAATAATAAATATTAAGATTTTTTTATTTATAAACATTTTTAAATTAATAATCTGTTTATACTTAAATTTTGATGAAGCGCATTTATTTTACAAAAACTAAATTCAAAACTCAACAGTAAAATTTAAAGGGTTTTTAAATTTACCTGCCTAATTAACCATTATATTGTCATTCTGGAAGTTATAAACTACCAGTACCTACATATTTAATAAACGACGACATTGAAAAGCCAAGTCCGTAGTGGTTCCATTTAAAAAGGGGGGGATAGTATAATTTAATATAAGTTTGACAAAGACAGTTAATATAGAAGTAAAAACAAATAAATAAAAGTAATTATAACCCTGTAGCAACGATATTGAAACGTTCTAGTAACGTAGCAGCTACGTTCCAACTTAGTAATGAAGGAGTAATATAAAGAGACCGGCGACTGTCGCAAAACACTTTAAAGTTTCTTCAATAGTCCCATATACGTAACAAATACTTAAATTGTTGCTTGGGGTACCCCAGATATAATTATAATTGAAGGGGTAAGAAGCAAAACAGTTCAAGTCCATTTTAGCATGAAAATAAGTTAAGTAACTTATTTTCATGCTTCATGCACTTAAGTGCAGAATTGGGTAGTTTAAGAGTCCATTTTTTTTTAATATTTTCATAACGTGAAAATTGTACGAGTTCTGCATATTGATTAATGCAAACGACAATATTAATTTCCATATTTTTGTATATAGCAAAAACTTTAAAAGTTTAAAAAATGTTTGCTTCTTACCCCATCAATTATAATTTCTGAATTTTCAAAACAATTTTTGAAGTTTTAGTTTTTAAAATATTCAAAATTTATAAAATATTTAAATTTACAAAAGAATTGTAAGATTTTTAAAATTAATTTCCAAAAGTGTTGAAAAGTTTAAATTACCTACCTATCGCTACCTATATAAAAAAATTTAAATTTAAATCAATTTAAATCAATTTAATTGGTAATAGGATAGAATAGAATAATTTTGTAAATTGTAAAATGTAAATACCTACATAATTTTATTTAGTGAAAATTACTTTACTTTTTATTTTTATCAACATACCCGCTTAAAAAAACCGATTAAAAAAAAATACCCTGCCGTTTGCACTGCTATATTTCGCGATCACTACTAAAAAACGAACAGATTAATTTAATTATGTTTAAATAAATAATTTACATGCATATTTTTATTAGTTAGTTACACCAAAGAAGTATACCTTACAAAAATACAAAAATGAGATTAAAATTAATTAAAACAAAAACAGATTTTCATTTCTCAATTGAGAAATTTATTAATAAATATGAATAAAATGTAATAAAGAATAGGTTTTTAACATATGCAACCAACATCACACCTAGAATCTTTAATGCTGTTGAGTTGGCACAACTTCAAGGTCAATGCGTATAAACGTCAAATCTGACATTTCAAAAATAATGTGATTTTTTCACTTTTAAATTTAAATATAAAAGCCTCTGCGATGGACGACAATTCAATGTCGGAAAGAATACTGAAAAAAATCGAATACATCATAAACCACGATTCAGACTTGTATGTAAACCGAATAATCACACTAATTAAATAATTGTGTTAATTGTTTTGCAGGCAAGAATTCACCATTGTTCCTACTGAAGAGAATACGAGTAACAAATCTCCTGTTTTGTATATGGACCATAATTTAGGGTTAGAATCGTGGTGCGTTAAATACGTGTACAGACATGCTTGTGCCGATTTATTTGAGGTGCGGTCAAAACTGGCCAAAAGAAAACTCTCTTATCCGAACATGGAAAAACTTAATTATTTATTAATGGGTGCTTTACTAATACACCCTGATGTCTCTACCTTTTGGGCGATGAAGAGGGAATTGGTGCAAGCTGATGTAATAAGTGCCGAACAAGAATTGTTTTTCTTGAAGATAGTCTTAAGTTATAAAAGTAAATCAAATGAAGCCTTTTCGCATCGAAGATGGTTGTTGAAGAGGATATTACAGAAGGCACATGTTAATCAAGCTGAAAGAGTGAATTATTTATTGCATAATGAGTTTTTAGTTACGGAAATGGCAGGTAAATATTTAAAGATAAGTTTAATATGAATTTAAAATTAAAAAATAAACTAAAATCTTAATAATTATTAAGATTTTGGTTTATCTTTTTTCATATTAAACTTAAATTAATTACCCGAGAATGTACTTATTGAAAGGCTTGTTAAAATTGAAAATAATTTATTTTACTGATTTGATATTTTAAACTTATGTAATGTGATGCAGATGCCACTATTTTTAATTAATAATAATAATAATAATTGAAAGGTAACTTTTAAACACTAAAACATAAAAAACAATTGTAGTTCACTTTTGAATATTTACTAATTTATAAAGTAAATTTTGAATATTAATAAACAACTGTTTATGAAGTAAAGTTAATTTTTTTGACTGCGGCAACGTTGCAAATTTAGGGTTTTGGTTGGTAAATACAGTTGTCAAGTTGGTCGCATGGATTAAAACAAACTAAGCTAGTTATAAATCTAATTGTGGTTATGTATAAATTATTGCAGTTGTCAAGTTGAGTTGTCGAAATTCGTAGTTAAAAATGCAATTAATTTGGCTTTGGTGGTGCTTGGATGAGTAAAATCATATAAAAAAAGTAGTTAAATATAGGTTGCTTTACGGCCCAGAAAAGAAAGTATAGTAGATAATAATCTTCGCTTTGAAAAGAATTTTTATAAAAGAAATTAAATTTTTTTGTTAACGTAAATGTTGTCCAATGGTGAATAATGTGAAAATAATGTGTGATGTAATATTTATAAAACCAAATTCGTTACTTTTTTACTCCAAAAATGTCCATAAGGCCCTCAAAAGGGCTTGGGTTGCTATTATTATTATTTTTGGCATAATTATCTTTTTATTTATAATTGACAAGTAAATTATCAATAATAAATATTATTGTCAGTTTGACAGTGTCAAAGTATTTAATTAAATTCTTTAGCAGAAGTACCTACCATTTTTAAATACTAAAAATGGCATAAGTCCAGATAAAAAAAAATGAACTGTATGTTACTTAAAATCAATAAACTTCCCTTCTCAATTTAAATAAAGGAACTGAAAAGTAGAATTTATTATACAAACACAATTAATTGTGTTCTAAAGGATATTTAGACATACATATAGGTACTAATACAATACAAATGTCACTTTACATTCGTGTTTTGCCTTACCAATGAAAAGATTCATTTTCTAAGTAACGATGCCACTACAAAATGTAACTTTTACTTATTCGTCGTAGAAAATAGTTATTTGTTTTACAAGTGTTGAAAAGCGACTTTTTCATGCGAGTATTTAAGTTGCTCACGAGGCCGTCAGGCCGAGTGTGCATTAATACGAGAAGAAATCTTTTCTCACAAGTGAAACACAATGTTTTTGTACGACCCTTTTATTATTTATTACCTATATTCAAATTCAAAACAAAATAACCTAAAAACGTGTTGGACAGCTGGTTTCATCTTATTCTTTTAATTTTTAAGGTATAAGTTACTTAAAATCAATAAACTCACCTTCTCAATTCAAATAAAGGCACTAAAAATTGGAATTTAGTATGCAAACACAATTAATTGTCTTCTAAATAATATTTAGACATACATAACAAATTCAATACAAATTTTGAAACGAATGTCAAACGATGCTGTCAATTTCTTTTCACACAGACCTGTCACTTTTCACACAGAAATGTCACTTTACATTCGTGTTTTGCCTTGCCAATGAAAAGATTAATTTTCTAAGCAAACAATGCCACTACGAAATGTGACTCTAGTGACTTAGTGGTAGTAGAAAAAAATATTTTCTTGGAATCTGTGCTGTAAAAAATCTGAAATGATGATAAATTTCAAATGGAGATACGACTAATACTACTAATCTAAATTTTATATTTTCACATTTTTTTTTATAATTTTAGCAAATAAAAGTCCCAATAATTACCACTGTTGGAATCATAGGATTTGGTGCATGGAAAATTTGGGCAGTAACTGTGAAAACATCGAAACCATCATACAAAGCGAGCTGCAACTAAACTCAAAATGGTTAACTGAACATGTGTCGGAACACACAGGTTATCACTATCGCCAGTATTTAATAAAATTAGTAAAACATCTTCCAAACATGAAGGATTTTAGTTTGCAGTATTTGGCAAGTCTTACCAACGTTTTAAAGGTAAAAGACCCCACTTCAACGTTGTTTAATTTGCTGGGAATTAGCAATAAGTCGTTAGATGATTTACATATGACAATAAATGTAGTTTCTTTGTTAATTTATGATTTGGCAGTATTGTTAAAGAATTTGAATACTTTTTATGAAGGCCACGAAAGCTTGTGGTATCATCGTAGGTTTGTCATTAGAGAGTTAATAAAAATAATGCATGAATATTCGAATACGCCTTTCAATGTGAACAATAAAGTGAACGATTTATATGTTAAAGATGAGAAAAATATAATCCAAAGTTGTCTTCTTAGCGATAATTTAAGTAACTCCAGCGAAAACGGGGAAAAATTGCCAAAACAAAAGAAAGTCATGCCAAACAAGGTCGAATCAGATGTACCGCTTTATTTTATTTTAATCGACTTGGAAAGAGATTTTGTCAGGAAAAGTTGCGAGAATAAAAGAAATTTAGTACAAATTGAGAATGCCAGAAGGCATGAGCAGTGGTTAAGATTATTTTTAGGTATTAATTTAGTTTAAGAATTTCAGTTAACATGGTGGATCCAAAAATAAACCTATGACACCACATTCTATTTTAAAATTATACACTCACAGGCAAAATAATCGATCCACACAAATTTTCGATGAATTTCAATCGCAAATAACTTTTTTATTTGATTTCGGATTTAAACAAATATTAAAGAATATTGTAGATACATTAATGGAGAATCGCTCACATTTTAAAAATTACTAAAAAATACACGTACGTTTATAATATACAGGTTTAAACAAAAAGATGTTTTTTACCATAAGTTTAAGACACTCTGTAGAGTGGCAAAACCGTATATTGTTCTAAATTAAGTTTTAATTATCAAGTCACATCTATTTTGAACAGGTTTGTTTTTGGTTCACCTTGATATATTTATTTTTGTGGAAAATATGGATTTTTTTAAAAAAAACATTGCAATTTCCAATATTTTTCCTGTATGAAGAACTAAGGTTGCTATGGTCCATCCATAGCCTATAGAGGATGACAGTAACAGTTTTGTTGAATCATCCCATACTTGGACATGTCATATACAGCTTTCAAAAATTATGAAATTGTTTTTTGTAAATTAATGTGTTAATTTTGAGGTGTCTTCTTACTTTTAAAAATGTCTCCCAATGATGTTGCCCTTTGTACTTTACTTCTTGTGACGATTAAAACCCTTGCCACGTAATATTGTGACCGTCCATCCTGGATTAAATTAATGGCTCTGGCAACATCAGTCGGAGACATATCCATTTTTTAAAGTAAGAATTCTTAAGACACCTCAAAATTTAAACATTAATTTGCAAAAAACAATTTGATAGCTTTTGAAAGCCGTGTATGACATGTCCAAGTATGGGATGATTCAACAAAACTGTCACTGTCATTCTCCATAGCCTATGGATGAACCATAGCAACCTTAGTTCTTCATACAGAAATTGCAAAGTTTTTTTTAAAAATCTATATTTTCCACAAAAATAAATATATCGAGGTGAACCAAAAACAAAACTGTTAAGAATAGATGTGACTTGATAAATAAAACTTAATTTAGAACAATATACGGTTTTGCCACTCTACATAGTGTCTTAAACTTATGGTAAAAAACATATTTTTGTTTAAACCTGTATATTATAAACGTATGTCTATTTTTTAGTAATTTTTTAAAATTTGAGCGATTGTCCATTAATTTATCTACAATATTAATAAAGAATTCTTTAATATTCGTTTAAATCCGACAATAAATAAAAAAGTTATTTGCGATTGAAATTCATCGAAAATTTGTGTGGATCGATTATTTTGCCTGTGAGTGTATTTACAGGATGTGTAATTGTACCCAATTAAAAAATATTAAACTAACTAAATAGTCCAAATATTGCTCCTTTCTGAGATACGGATATTTCTTAAACATATATACAGGGTCCTTCATAATGATCCTAATCCTTGGATAATTTTAAGGAAAAAGTTTATATTAAATCAATCACTTTATTTTTTAATTTAATGTTTCTGGCATTCTAGATCATTTAGCGCGGAGGCCCCTGGCAGAAGAACAAATAATGCCCTGACAGACATAACTTTTGCCCTGGCATAGAATCTTAAACTATTTTAATATTTAATATATTTTTTAATATAGCAAAGTAGAAATTTGCCAAGTGAGCCCATGATTTTCAAAGTTGTCATAAAAATTAAGAAAAAAAAATGTATAGTATAGTAGAAAATTACCACAAAATTAAAAAAAAACCTTAATTTGTTTATTCACAATGTATGATTTAAAAAAATCTGTTGCATTTGATTTAAAAATTATTTTCTTGTCAACTATTTACAAAAGTTTAAAGAAAATTTGTGAGAAAAATATACCTATGCAATCAACAATAAAATGTTCAAAAACGTGCCATTATTTTTTTTGGCCCTGCTCTTTCTACAAAAATTTAAAAAAATAATAGTTGGAAGAAGCTTTGAAATTTAAGTTAACAGGTGCATCTTTGCGTACGAAATATTTAATAAAATGCTGATCACTTAACAAAAAATATTGAAATTGTCCTTAAAAATTCTTAATTCAAACTTACCAAGATGTAGTAAGAACTTTTTTCCGTTATTACATTTGAAAAATTGCCAAGTTTTAAAAAGACCACAGAAAGAAGCAATATTTGAATGATGTTTTGAAATTTTGATATACGCTAAAGAAGTATCGCAGGTAGCCCCACTACTCGGCTGTTATCATCGTAACAAAAATAGAATTTTTAATAATCAGCTGTCAAACGCTTAGGTTACAAACGAGTGTTTTTGAGAATAAAGCCGGATAATGTTAAAAAATATCGAAAAAAAAACGTGGATCGATTTGTTGTGTTGCTGGGTGTATTTCGAGAGGAAATCCTAGGTTGAGCTTTTACCGGTTTTCCAATAAACCGTTATAATCTGAATAAAGAAATAAATTGCATACAGTCTCTGTAAATATAAATTGTACCTATTAGATACAATAAATACACATTTTAGTAGTGATTAGCGTGAAAAGTGTAAACATTTCAATTCAATAAAAATCGTCCAACAAATAAGTCGTCTAAATTTAAACAGCATTTAGCATTATTAAAAGCGTTGATTAAGAATAAAGTCTCCACTCAACGGTAAAATACCATTATATTATGTATTATATATAATATTATGTTTCCATGAATTCGTAGGTATATTTTGTTGTTTAAAATGCAGTTGTCGGAGAACTCAAATTAAAAAATGATTGATTTTAAGGTTATGTTATGCAAAAATTATTTTTTACTAATTTCTTAAAAATGTCCAAACTTAAATATAAATTATAATAGGTAAAGATATCATTACTTAATTCTGCACCAACAAATGTACTTACTGAATTGGATCCTTTGGCAAAACATGAAAATGCAACGATTTAGTTTTTATTTACAATTAAAAACACACACTAACGTATACGTATACCTATATAAGCATTTAAGCGTTGAGTTTCTTAATCAATGATATAAGGAATAATCAATCGAAATCGAGTACCTAGGTACTAAAAAAGTTTTTTAATTTTTTTCCTGCAACATAAAACACAAATAAGGTGCGCGATTTAGCTGTACAATTGAACAAAATTTGTCGAGTAAGACATCCTCTCTTTTGTAAAAAAAACTACCTCTTTATTTAAAAATGATGTATAATCGGTGCTTTAAATTTATTGTTGACAATTCTTAAATTCACGCAATGCATTCGAAGTCCACCAGATGGCGCGCGCGTTGCGAAAACCCGATATTTTTTTAGCGTATACTTAATCTTTTTAAACATTTAATTAACTTTTTTGATATTTCCAGACAACGAGATATTTTATGAATCTGTTTTCTACTTCATTTTTGTTAAATAATTTGGTTTCTGCCATTTTTATTTTTACATTTACATATTTACAAGAAGTTTATTTTTTGACCCACCATTTATAACTTCACATGTGTTCTATATTTTAATGATTTGTATACATTTGTTATTTTTTTTATATTTTATTCAATATATTGTTTATATTAAATAGCGGATTTTATTAATTAAAATAACCAAGTGATTTGGAAAAAAACGAAAAAAAATATATTTGAATATTTTATTAATAAATCTTTAATTTAATTACAGTGTTTTTTGGTATGGTTTATATACAAGTTGTATATTAATAAAATTATATACAGTGAAGTAAGCTTAAAAATAAGAAAAACAGTGAATTATACCTATCTATAAAAAAATTATTGGTTTCATTTAAGGACGTTATAATTTTATATATTTTTAACTTTTTATTCATAAAACTTTTAAAAACAATAAAATCTATTATTTTAGACAAATCTCTCAAACTAACATACTTTGGAATGTTTTAAGTGTACAAAACAGTGCTTTTTATAAAAACTAGGGAAATGAGGTATACAAAAATATGGCACCTAACACATACAATTATTTTTAATTTTATCGCAAATATTTAAATATCAGTCAATAAGTACCTTTTTTGGTAAAACAGAGTTTTGCTAAAATAATTTTAGTAATTAAGACTTTAGGGTGAAATACTTGGTTTGAAATACTTGGTTATCAGTTAAAATATATAACCCCAAATTGGGTGAAACTTTTTTTAAACATTTTAAAGAATTTTTTTACCCAACCAAAAGTTTTTCAGAAAATGGATCTTTATTTTTAAAATTTCTATAACTTTTTTAAAAATTGACTTTCGTATTTCTTTTCAAAATATTTGTTTTTAAATGTACTTTTTAGAAAAATATAGAAAAAGTTATTCAGACCAATCTTCAACGTTTTTTTTTCGGAAAAAACGAAAATTTCTCGATATTTTTCTTTTCTTTTTTTTTAAACTTGTCATTTGCAAATTGGTGTTTTCAATTTTTTTTACTCGGATAATTTTTTATTATAGCAATCTGGAGATTTTTGAAGATGTTGAGAGAACCTCAAAGTTTGAAAAAATAAAAATAAATGAAATTGTGGTAATCATCGAACCAAATTTCAATGTTTTTTGAAAACGTTAGAAAAATAATAGAAGATTGTTCTGAATAATTTTTTAATGTATAGTGTTGGCCATAAATTTTGCAACCACTGTAAAAAAAATGTAACTCTAAAACGCCATTATTATTCTTTATGATATTTTGGATAAAAATACTTATACCTATCTCAGTTTACGTGTTGGAGGGTTTTTCGAGAAAATATTTTTAAAGCCCTTTTATTTAATAATGAAAAAACGTTCGAAAAATAACTTTTAGGGAATTTTTTTAAGTAAGTAATAAGATCGTATTTTTGTTAGTATACTCTGAAAATTTTGTACAACTCAAATGAACAGGAACAAAGATTCGAAGTCGTCAAAAATGACCACTTTTCATCAAAATAATCAAAAAGGGGCCATTTTTACCGACTTTGAAGCGCTTCGTTACTTTTCGTTTAATTTGTACAAAATTTTCAGGGTATATTAACAAAAATACGGACTTTAAGCATATTTATATTTATTAAAAAAAAAATTTTCCTTAAAAGTTATTTTTCGAACGTTTTTTCATTATTAAATAAAGGGCTTTAAAAAAAATTTCTCGAAAAACCCTAGAACACGTAAACTGAGATATATTTTAATCCAAAATTTCATAAAGAATAATAAAGGCGTTTTAGAGTTAGATTTTTTTACAGTGGTTGCAAAAATTATGGCCAACACTGTATATACATTATATTATTATAATATATGTTATTTTAAAATTACATTTAAAAACAAAGAAAATTAATAAAAAATGTTATTTGGGACAAACATTTCAATTTCAATTGGTATTATTTTTTCAAACTGTGGTATTATGAGAAATGAGTTAATTTTTTTTAATTGAAAAAAAATTATTGAAAATTTCAGAAAATTCGCGCGTTCAGTTTCTAAAAAAATTAAGTTTTCGTTGTTTTTAATTAAAAAAAAAATTGAAGATCGGTCTTAATAACTTTTCAATATTTTTCTGATAGTACGTTAACAAGAAATTAAAAAAAACGTCTCGCCAAGATTTTTTTGTTGGAAAAAAAAATTATAGGGAAGAAAAAGATAAAAAAAAATCAGCCAACTCAAAAGGAGTCAGGGTCAAAAGTGGTCGATATAATATTTTAACTGAATACCTATATTTAATGGACATTTTTAATTTAAGTAAAATTTTTATGGAAACACAAAACTTCAATACATTATTTTGTTAAATATCAAGATTTTAAACTCAATTGTGTATAATATGAGCATTCTAAATTTTTTGCCAGAATAAAATTTGAAGTTAAGTTTTAAAAATGTAATTGAAATATGATTGTTATTTAGGCATAAAAAGTAGAGTACTTATTATTAAGATAAATTTATTGCTCATTACTTTTTACAAAAGCTTTTTAGCAAAAATATACACCAATACATAAAGCAAAAAAAAGTTATTTTTCATTTAACTTTTTGATTTAGTTGGTGGTCGGTTAAATTATAACCAATAAAAATCGTAAAAAAGAACCCAATCACTTTTTCTTTTGGAGCGCTATATTTCCCAAACGGTCCTACGTACGAAAAAATGTATTTTACCTTTTTTGTAGAGAATTTAAGGATCTACATTTTAAATTAAATATATTTTAATGTAAGACCAATGGAATGCGATAAATTTGCCAAAATACGTAAAATCAATACAAAAACAGTGAATGGGTTATTGTTATATTTATTATAATATAATTTACGAGGTTAATATGAGAAAAAATGCGAACAAAAAAATCAAAATAAACGCGACTCTACACACTACAGTATTTCTATACGCGGAGCTGTGCACAAACGGCCCCCCTCTTCTCGAAGTGAACCATTGGTGCATATCGGACAGTTCTCCGAAGCCGTGTTGATTTTTCGTTTGGACTAGGACTTCGTACACGGAGTCGGCTTCTAGATTTTTGATGAGGAACGATTGCGTCCGCTCGCAGCTGGCCGCGTTGTACGTTTGAGACGGTTTCACTGACAGGTCGTGCCACTGGCCGGGAAGGTGATAAGAGACGTTCATCTGAAGAAGACGGAAAGTTTCAATTAAGAAGTTTGAAAACTGTTAAAGTTACAAAGTGAATCAATAAAACAAATTTAATTGAATGCATTTAATAAAAGAGTCAATCCAAATGAAAACACCAAAAATGAATTTAAAAGTGCGCTGCATGATTTTTTATTTTAATGAAAAAATTTGAGGATGATCTTTTAGGTATCATATGAAAAACCGTTGCCGTTTTAATAATAATAATAATAATGTTTATTTATTCTCAGGATCGCAATGGATATAGAATAAGTCAATATAAATGCATTCATATTACATAATACATGGTAAAATACAAAAAAATACTAACATTAATTATAATCAATCTGAAGACATATAGGTACGAACAAACTTCCTTTACTTAGTAAACAAATCATTCACACTATAAAAACATTTGCCAACAAGAAATTCTTTTAATGCCTTTTTAAAAAATCGTATATTCTTATGTCTGGTGGAAGTCCGTTATAAATTTTAAGACCAAGTCTGGATGGAGAGTTTGACGTGACATTGCACCTACCAAAAGGTATTTGATAATGATTTTTATTTCTGAGATCATGTTCATGTATACACTGTATGTATACACTGATACCTCAAAGATAAAAAGAGAGGGCAAAGTCAATAAATTATATTGTTTAAAAATTTGTCTGCATGAATAGGTTGATTTGACACCAATTAGGCATCTTAACACTAATTTTTGTTCGTAGACCTTCCCCAAAAGCATATGCCATATCGCAATCTCGAGTCTACTTGCGCGTAATATAGATTAACTAATTGATGTGCATTTAATATGTCCTTTAATGATCTAAACATGTATGATATTGAGGATATGTTCCGTAAATACACACGAGTTACCGGTCTGGTTACTGAAATAAATTCCTGGTTTTCTCGGTTAGTTCATATTTACGGGACACCTTTATTTAAAAAAAACATAACCCAACTTTTATTTGTGTCAAAAACTACAACTTGCATATATTTTTAATAATATTTCTATAGTTACATAAACAAACCTAAAACACCCTATATACTGAATTCAATTATTTTTGGACAAAACGTATTTTGTATGCGAAGTCTGCTCCTGTGTTAAATTTTTAGGTTAGATAACCAACAAAAAACAGTAATTTTGTTTAGGGCAACACTGTTTCCATTTGGTTTGCAGCACTGGTAACCGATTTAACCGATCATACAGCGTCGGTCGTTTCGGTAACGATTCGTTAACCTATTTTTCAGGAACCGCGTTTCTTAACTACATAATTTTCAGGAATTTTTTATTTACGGGACACCTTAACCGAAACCAAACCAACCAAGTTGATTTACGGAACATACCCTGAATGTAACTTGGAGGCCAAATAATGGCAGTGTTTTTTCCAAGTAAGACATTCGTCAATTGTCACTCCCAAAAATTTTGTCTTGTTATTTTCAATGGTAAAAGTATCAATACTTAGATTAACCTTGTTGATCATTTTTTGTCTATTGTGAAATCTGACATAATTTGTTTTTTCAGGATTAAAATATAATACATTTTTACTATACCAGTCATTAAGCTTCTCTAGCACCCCATTACATTTTTTTTCTAATAGATTATCATTTTCGGCTGATATTTTTAATGACGTATCATCAGCATACAATGTGATTTTTTCCACATCATTAATATAAATTAAGAATAAGACAGGACCCAATATAGAGCCCTGTGGTACGCCCATGGTAATATTTAAAAAATTTAAATTTACTGTACCAGAAATATTATTAACAATACTAGGTACGCTTACATATTGTTGTCTTCCCTTCAAGAATTTTCCAATCCAGTCTAAGGGAATACCTCTAACCCCATAAGCATACAGCTTCTCCAACAGCCTTTCATGAGACACGCAATCGAATGCCCTACTGAGATCACAAAAGATCCCAATAGGACACTCTCCATTTTCAATATTCTCAATTATCCCCTCATAAATGGACATCAGAGCCGTTGCCGTAGACCTATTTTTAATAAAGCCATGTTGATTAGATGTTATAATATCAAATTTGCTTAAAAATTTAAGCAGTCTATTTATAGTTTTAATTTTTAGTTGCTTTATTTTCAATCGGCACCCTTTAGAAACCTGAAATCGTTTCATTTTCTTACTCTTTTATAAGAGGCTAAAACTTTTTTTCTGTGGCAATTATTGAAATTATTGTAATTTTATTTTACTGCCTAGTAAGTATGTTTTCAATATTAATTATTATTATCTAATTAGTTCATCTCATAAAAGAATGGTAAACCACTAAAGTTTTGTAATAATTTGCCAATTTTTGTTATTTTTGCCTGGCTCCTGTGCCTAATCTGCCAAATCTAGAAAGTTGATTTTTTTCAGGTATCAAGTTCTTATAGAATAGAAAACTATTATTTTAAGTTTCTAGACTATAATTTTCAAACTTTCAGGAAATGTAGTCCCCACCTTCATCTTTTCAGTCTATTAGTCTTGTTTTGTTATTTTTATCCATGTAAAATATATAATAATTTTTTTAATGCAGTTAAGAAGCGATATTGTTAGTTTTATTTATAATTTAAAATTTAGATGGCTTTGACTTAGTCAATTCATGTTTGGTAGAGAAATGTCAGAACTGTCAAAAATATTTCATAAATATTATTTGTGCGTATTTAAATTGTGATTTCAAAAAGTTTGCAAGTTTGCAAGTGTAATAAATGACGGAGTGTTCGAGATTCATGAATTTAATTGCAATTAAAAATGCAAGAACATATCAGTGGCGGCTCGTCAGGGTAGGCCTCTGAGGCCGCGCCTCACCCTTAAAATGAAGGAACGAACGACTTTTTGTATTTATATTTTTGCCTATTACAAGTGTATTTTTACAACAGTTCTACCCAATAAAAAGTAAAAAACCAATCAATAATATTAAGCGTAAATAAAAATCCAGGCGCAAAGCGCGTCAAGTTAACGTGCATCGTTGAGAGTCGCTTGTTGTATGTATCTTGGCTTGGACAGAGGCGAAATTTTCACAGCCTCGGAAGCTCCCATTTACGTCTTGAAAGCGAAAATGACTCACCAACAAAAATATCGCCGTAAGTTCGCGAATAAACACCGTAGATGAGGCGTAATTTAGTTAGCTTGGTTTGTTCTGATTGGTGGTCCGTTTATGGTGGGATGCCAGCGGAGACAAAGAAGGTTGCCAGTCTTGTCTTAGCGTTTGTAGAGCACGTTATTGTTTTGATTCAGATTAAATTATTTAAAACTTTTGGCTGATCTTTTATAGTTTTTGTCTCGATTAGTAAAATTTCTTATTTAATTATTGTAGGGAACACACTAAGGTAGATTTAGCAGTTTTTATTAAGCAAATTTTATATTTTGAAATAATAGATTGCATAATTCTTCAATTAGAGACGCGGTTTGAAAATTTAGAATTACTTTTAAATCTCACTGCAGACCCACAATTTTACGACCAAATAATAGATAAATTTTCAATCTTAAAAGATAGACGTATAGTATTTTATATTTTTTAATACTTAGGTAGGGGTCGACTTTTTAGTTTAATTTTTATTTTTTGATTAATTTATTTATTTTTAACTTTTTTAAGACTATATTTTTAAGTTTAAGATTAAAACTAGTCTTTGATGTGATATTTTGTTTGTTTTGTTTTTTAGAGTTTATTTTTTGGTTTAGTAGTGCTATCGGCTCCATTTTAAAAAAGGTCAACGCGTCGGAGAATAATACCTCCCGGGTGACGTGGAAATTTATTCGTATTTAGACAAAATTAACCTTATGTAGCCTCACCCTCCTGTACACCCACGAGCCGCCACTGGAACATATCATAATTTGTACCTCTTTAAAGAGAATTCTCATAGAAATTATTCAAGTAAATAAAACTAACAATATCGCTACTAAACGGGCATTAAAAAAATTAATATATCTTTTAAAGGAATAAAAATAACAAAACAAGACTACCTGGACTGAAAAGATGAAGGTGGGGGACTACGTTTCCTGAAAGTTTCAGATTTTTATTTTTTCCTCAACATAATGATTTCTGAGGGCAAAATTGACTAATTTCAAGAATTATCAAGTTTCAATAATTTTTTTAATAAAGAAAATGATAGTTACGTTTTCTATTGATACTTGATACCTGAAAAAAGCAACTTTCTAGATTTAGCAGAATAGGCACAGGAGCCAGACAAAAATCACAAAAATTGGCAAATTATCATGAATCTTTAGTGGTTTACCATTTTTTTATGACATTAACTAATTGAATAATAATATTTTTTATCGAAAACACACTTACTGAACAGTAAACCAAAATTAAAATCATTTCAATATTTGTCACAGAAAAAAAGTTCTGGCTCACTATAAGAGAGTAAGAAATTGACATTTCAGATTTCTAAAGGGTGCCGATTAAAAGTAAAGAATCCAAAAATTAAAACGGCAACGGATTTTCATAATTGATACCTAAAAGATCATCCTCAATTTTTTTTATTAAAATAAAAAATCATTTGGTGTTTTTATTTGGAATGACTCAAAACATAAAGTGGATTGCCATATTAAGGAAGGTAGCAATTTCTTCCAATTTCGAAGTTTTGAGCATAATAAAATATTAATATATGAATCAAAACAGCACTATTTAAAGTTTCACTGTTTTATTCATCTTTAAAAAAACAATCCCAAGTAGCATTTATAGTGGGTAAAACGTGTTTGCCACTTATTATTGGAACTGTAAAGTACAAGGTGTGTTCAGAAAAAATATAGGGAATTTTCGTTTTTTGAAACAAATATTTATTTATTCGTCTACATTAATGTTGTCGCCTTCAAAATAGTCCCCATTGGATATTATGCACATGTGCCAGCTCTTCTTCCAATACCCTAAACACTTCTAAAACTCGATCTTTGGGATAGCTTTTAGTTCTTTCAGCGATTGGCTTTTAATGTCATCTATGCTTGCAAAACGACGGCCCTTTAAGGTTCTCTTTATTTTTGGGAATAGGAAAAAGTCAGACAGAGGCATGTCTGGCGAATATGGAGGCTGGGCCATCATTACAGTATTGTTTTGGCCAAAAATTTTGTTCAAAATTTAACAATTTTGGAACAAATTTTGCTGCCACGCGTTTCATACCCAAAACATTTGAAAAAATTTTATGGGATGAGCCAAACGATATACAAACATCATCAGCGACTTTTCTGATGGTTTATAATCATTTCTTCCACTTTTTCCATGTTTTTATCGGTTGTTAATGCGTTCGGGGCGTTCGTCATCTCCAACGTCTTCACGGCAATCTTGGAAACTCTTATACCACTTGTAAACTCTTGTTTTACTTATAGCAGACTTACATAGGCCCTTGTTGACATTTCACAGAATTTATTTCATTTCTTAAGCAAAATTGGATACAAATTCTCTTTGAAACATTTCTTTTAACGAACGAGCTAATAAAACACGTCAAACCTTAGCGGCTGCCACAGACAAAGTAAACAATGAAAACAGCTAAAGTTTTTATCATACTTCGGGGGCATGTATACCAACATAATAAATGAAATTTTATGACAACCGCACCCTCCGAAGCCGCGAAATTTAACATTTCCCGTTATTTTCTGAACACACCTCGTATATTGCCAAAATCTCTGCCGCGTGGTAGAATCGGTTCTATTACGTGGAAGTGACTAAAATGGGGAACACTTTTTTAGTGTCAGTTACGTTTTAACAACGTTCTTGAATTGTATATACACACGTTAATACCACGTTGTGATTACGTTACTATAACGTGGAGGTATAGTGGCCAAAACTTAATCGTAACTTTACTAATCTTTACTTTGCATCCCCGTCTCTTTCCAGCGTATTATTTATCTTTGCTTTCTCTGACTGGATATTAAACTAACACTAAATTATAATATTGTAAGAGTACAACTTGCAAATAATAACTAGAATTAAAATAATCCGAAGACATAAAATTAACACGAATTAAAACTGTTAAACCCATGGGTTTCATAGCTTGAAATATAAGCACGCCCCGTTGAAATAAAATGAATAAAAAAATCTATAAGTTTAGCTGATATGAAATTTATTTATTTAGAGGCCTAAAATATTTTTTTTATTATCTCTGGTCTGGGCTTTCAATTCTCTACAAAAAAATTTGAAATATTTATACTCCTAAATTTTATGGGAGAAATATTTTTAAACGATTTCAGACAAAAGTAGCAGGAAGTATAAATAGCTTGCAGGGTTATTCTTTTTTCTAATTTTTTAATTTTTTTGGCGAATAATAATAATAAACAGTCTCAAATGGCGAAATTTGACTTATTGTTACAACTCATTCTTACATTTAACCATTAACTGTAAATATAAATTAGAAACCAAATACCCGACACATGAAAAAATTTTGCTTCTAATAACATTTTTTTAAATTTTCTGAGATTGTAATATCGATAAATATGTTTTTTTTGAATTTACAGAGTTCAAAAACAATTTCGATTTGTTTTTAGCCCTTTGAAGTTTTTTCGAGAAAACGGCTAAATTGACGGTTAATTTCACTTTAACCTTGAATAACTTTTAACCAAGTTAACCTACCGAAAAATGACTCTTGATCTTTTTTGTAGAGCGTTCAATTCTCTACAAAAATATTAAAATGATTTGGTTAGACTCGCCAAAAAAGTTAAAAAGCACAAAAATTTCGTATAATTTGAACTTACTTTAGAAGAATGAAATTTATCAAAAAATCATAAGAATCCTTTTTCGTAGAGCGTTCAAATATGCCAAGAACTTTACAGTACGACCTATCGTTCGTTAGTTACAAAAATCAAAAGAAATTTGTTAACAAACATAATTTTTCCCATGTTATTCTTATGGAAAATCGAAAATTGCGATGCAAATTAAGAACTCATCTATTCACAGGCCCATTTTTATTTCTATAGAAAACTTTTGAGCGTGGTTCCAAGAAGAAAAAGTTTTTTTTGAATCACCCTAATGTTTATACAACACGTATTTTTTTCAAAAACCTGCATTAGCTAATATAAATACCGCCACTTAATAAATATTTGTACTTATTCTAAAGAGCTACTGTGTAGCGAAACAATCCCAAGTAGCATTATAGTGACGAAAACTGATATCACCACTTTAAGAGTGGCAATAACGTTTAAATAACTAAATCTACCACGATACAGTTAAAATATCTCCATATTATATTAGCATAGTTGTAATCATGTTATTTGAACCACCAGAATATACTTTAAAGTTTTATAACTTTTTGGTGTATTAGTCTGGTATCTGAAATGTTATGAACACTTTTGACACCAACTTAAAGTTGTCTAAACTTTAGAGTGGATTATGAATAGTAACTGTAACCAAATCACATCACTTTGAAGTGGTAGTAGTAGTAAAGTGGGTATATCAGTTTTGGCAATGTTTTCGGAACTTTTCCCAAACCTTGAATGTGGCAAAACTTAATTATATAATTGCGGTGGTGATTGCCACGTTCTTGCTACATGCTTAAGTGATTTCCACGTTTCGTTTAAAATTACCACTTTAAAGTTCCCTTCTTTAAAAGCAGACATTTTTACAAATAATCGCCATTGTAGGCCTCTAAATAAATAATTTTCATATCCGCTAAGTTTATAGATTTTTTTTATTCTTTTTTATTGCCACATATGCCAGGGCATGCTTATATTTCAAGCTATGATAACCATGTTTAACAGTAAAATATAATTCGTGTTAATTTTATGTCTTCGGATTATTTTAATTCTAGTTATTATTTGCAAGTTGGACTCTTACAATATTATAATTCAGTGTTAGTTTAATATCCAGTCAGAGAAAGCAAAGATAATAAGATAAATAATATGCTGGAAAGACACGAGGATACAAAGTGAAGATTAATAAAGTTACGATTAAGTTTTGTATACAATTCAAAAACGTTGTTGGAACGTAACTGACACTAAATAAGTTTTCCCCAATTTAGTCACTTTCACGTAATAGAACCGTTTCTACCACGTGGCAGAGATTTTGGCAATATACTTTACAGTTCCAAGTATACTTGGAACTGTAAAGTATATTGCCAAAATCTCTAAATCGTGTTTGCCACTTATATAAAAGTGTAAACCAACCTTCTTTTACTGAGTTTGTAAAGTGTCTCACCTTTCTTACATTATTCAATCCAATATATTCATTTAATATCTTAATAAGTTGCTCAAAACTTGTTACATTTGTATTATGAGTATAGTCTTTTAATTTTTTTTCAGATTTGTATAGTTTATTATTTTGGATGTCAATTTTTGCTTTTCTTTATGTATGGATTTTTTTTACATTAATATTGAAGGATATCATTTTGTGATCAGTGTTGTGTTGGTCTTGTAATTTTTTTTTAATGAGTCGGGTAGACTCGCCAAAAAAGTTAAAAAACCCAAAAATATCGTTTAATTTGAACTTTGACCTAAAATTACTTTCGAAGGATAAAACTTATTAAAAAATCATAAGAAACCTTTTTTGTAGACCGTTCAATTCTCTACAAAAATTTGTCGAGAACTTTACAGTACAACCCATCGTTCGTTAGTTTTCCTATGTTATTCTTATGAAAAATCGAAAAATGCGAAGAAGAGCATCTTATTTTGAAATTAAGGTTTATATAGGATTTCTTGTGATCTTTAATTCGTGTATTAAAGTTTCGTCCAGTTGGCCTATATATGTTTTCAGACAGTTTCTGCAAGTTAGTTGGTAAACTTACTAAGGTTGTTGTTAGTTTTAAATGCTACATTACTCTTGATTGAAATTAGATACATGTCTCATATTACTACCTAGATATGTATGTACAACTGTAATATGTATTTATGGGGTTCTTGGATATTGGAAAAGCGTTATTGATGGCTATTTTTTTGTTTTTCATGATTTATGATTTTGTTAATTAATTGTGCATCATAGCCGTTGGGTGATTCCATTTATTAGCCACCAATGAGTGCACCTCATATACTCTAATTTTATTTCTTTTTTAACTGTAAATAGACATGGACCCAAGAAGTGAAAAAAACTCCCCTTTTCTTTTCTCACCCTATCACCTATTTATACAGGGCTACGCAAAAGTTACTATGCAGACCTAACTTAAAAATTTTTTACTTTTTTTGCTAATAAAGCTATCGACATTAAACAAACTGTTAATTGTTAAGAAAATATTTCTGTTTTAAAGCATATAGGACACATTTAGTTATTGATGACCTAAATGGTCTTTGGGAATTTTTTTAAAAATGCAATTTTTTTTTTTAAATTAAGAAAACATAATCAAATGTACAAAAAATTAATTAAATGACTAAAAGACATACTTTTCATAAACTTTATATTTAAACAAAATAAAACAGGTATTAAATCCTAAATTTGAATTAAACCTAACTGCATATAATTAAACTGAAGAAATCATATTCTTAACTTTTACAATCACCTAAAAAACCTATTTACTATTTTTTACCTCTAAAAAGTTATATAAATCGGAAAATTTTCTTATGTGTATAATGTCTATCAAGAGGAATAAATTAACGACTTATGGCCTTTAAATGGATCCCAGCAGACTTCACCAAAAATGTTGGTAAATTTAAATTTAATTTAAATTATATAGATACTTTAATTTGTGATACCTACGTACAAATATCGGTTACAGTTGCATCCACTCGCCATTCTATTATTTGTTTTCCTCCTTAGTACAAGATTCAATCTTCGAAAATCGCAAAAAATATTTTTATCCGAAATCTGCCGAAAGTAGTCAACAATCGGCAGTAAAGTATAAGAAATCAGCAGTAAAGTAGAACTTTATTTTTATTAAAAAGAAGGGAATGGCGAGTGGATGCAACTGTAACCGATATTTGTACGTAGGTATCACAAATTAAAGTATCTATATAATTTTACCAACATTTTTGGTAAAGTCTGCTGCGATCCATTTAAAGGCCATAAGTCGTTAACTTATTCCTCTTGATAGACATTATACACATAAGAAAATTTTCCGATTCATATAACTTTTTAGAGGTAAAAAATAGTAAATAGGTTTTTTAGGTGATTGTAAAAGTTAAGAATATGATTTCTTCAGTTTAATTATATGCAGTTAGTTTTAATTCAAATTTAGGATTTAATACCTGTTTTATTTTGTTTAAATATAAAGTTTATGAAAAGTATGTCTTTTAGTCATTTAATTAATTTTTTGTACTTTTGATTATGTTTTCTTAATTTAAAAATTAATAAATGGGTAGTTAATTTTCGACGCCACTGTATGTGGTTTTTATATTTTATATTTTTATTTAGAATGAATTAGAAGTCAATTCAAGGCTGTCAAGTTATTTTAAAGATGTAATACGCTTTTTCGAAATATATGGTTAATAATATGGATATAGTCACAGGGGGACAAATACATCCACAGCTCAGCTAAAAGAAAAATACATAATAATTTTATTCATGATTATTGGAGACCAATAAGTGCTGTGATAATAAGCATAAATTGGTTTAAATCGACTCACTCAAACATAGCCTTTTTAAACCATGAAATGGCTGAAAGTCAGGTGGGCATATTGTGTATTTTACTTATAGCTGGGCTGTACATATAGCCACAGCCCAGTTAAAAGCAAAATACACAATAATTTTATTAATGGTTATTGGAGGCCAATAAGTGCATGTGATGATAAGCATAAATTGGTTTAAATCGACTCACTCAAACATAGCCTTTTTAAACCATGAAATGACTGAAAATAGTGATTTTTCGAAAACATGGATTTTTATTATATTTTTTTGAACTCTTAGCCAATATTATTTGAAAATGTTTTCATTGCTTCTATATAGAGTAAGATCTATGGTAACAAACTACATTAAAAAAATTTAGCTGGCAAGTTGTTCTAAGAATATATGAATTTATAAAATTAGACAATTTTGCCAAAAAATTGCATTTTTAAAAAAATTCCCAAAGACCATTTAGGGCATCAATAACTAAATGTGTCCTATATGGTTTAAAAGAGAAATATTTTCTTAACAATTAACAGTTTGTTTAATGTCGATAGCTTTATTAGCAAAAAAAGTAAAAAAATTTTAAGTTAGGTCTGCATAGTAACTTTTGCGTAGCCCTGTATAAATAGGTGATAGGGGGAGAAAAGAAAAGGGGAGTTTTTTTCACTTCTTGGGTCCATGTCTATTTACAGTTAAAAAAGAAATAAAATTAGAGTATATGAGGTGCACTCATTGGTGGCTAATAAATGGAATCACCCCGTTGTTAACTGCTATTAATTCGTCATTATAATCTACTTATGTTTAAGTCTATGGACCATAGAGTTAAATGAGGCTATTTTGTGGAAAAGGGAGTGAGAAGAACTTGTATGTATAACTATATCTGTGTAGATGGGTTTGTGAAAAGAATGTGTTGTGTCTATTCTTTTTTTGTATTGTTAGATCTAAATAATTAATATAGTTATTTATTTCTTCTTCCATTGTGAATTTAATGATAGGGTGTATGTTATTTATAAAATTCAAGAAAAAATTTAGTTGTCGTTTTGTACCTGTGAATCAAGTTAGGATATCGTCTACATATCGGTACCAAATTGGTACTACCAATATAGGACATGTTTGTGTATAATTATCTCTAATTGGTTCACAAAAATATCCGCTAATAATGGGCTTAGAGGAGTCGGCCATTTTTATGTTGTTTACAATTATTGTGCTTCGGGATAACATAAAAATGGCCGCCGTTAGAGTCTGTGCAGTGGGTTGCATAACTTCGTGAATTTTAGTATGCGCGAAACGAGATAGAACAGACCTTGTTGTGTGGATTGTGGTTTGAATCTCATCTTGATAATTTATTGCGTGTATTTTATTATAAAATCTTACTCGCTCCAGTAAGTTGCACCTGCTAGCTCATCCTTCCGTTGTATGTTTAATTACATTATCTAAGTTTAGTTAAAGCACATCTCCAAGGGGATATTGATTAATGTTACCCAAATAAAGGAAACTCCCCAACTTTCTGTGTTATTTTCATGTCAAAACTTTGCCTCACTGAATTTACGTTGTACCTACCTACTCCGAGGATAATATAGTTTAACTCGATTTAATTTACAAAGTAATTTTTGATTGTTCGTAATTTATCTTATGGGCAAAAGTGAAAAACAATTGATTTTTTCCCAGTAGACTCGTAAATTTGACGCTTATTCTGCGCGAACTTTAATCGCCTTCTGTAATAGTACAATATTAACTTATTTAAGGTGGCTTTATAGGAGAGCGTTTTTCTTAATGGAGATAACTGCTTCTTGAAATTGAAATTGTTATAAAATTATTTAAAAATGTCAAGACTTTTAATTATTAAATTAAATTTTTTTATTTACAATTTTTTTTTACTTTTTCTACAAATTTACATTTTTAATATAAGGTACCGTAAACACGGGTGACTTTGCACCCCGCGGGTGACTTTAACCCTTTTATGAAAAATCTTTTCGCGCTCGATAAAATTAACATTTATAATTTGTTGGTCTAAATCTGTCAATTGAGCTATTCTTTTGTTTTTATATTACAGGAAAATCAGTGTTTTAAGGAAATAAATGGGATTTATTACTCTTTAAAATTGTATAAATCGCATTAGTGCAAAACTCTTAGAAATACACAAACCTACAGAAATCTATATTATGTGCAATCCATTGGAATGATGATCCTTGGTTAACTACAGGTGGATTTTTTATTTTTTTTATCGTTAATCCCTTGCAATCGCTATTTGTCGGTGCTAACATGTGTCTAATAAAAATAAAATAAAATATTGAGTTAATTTTATACGGAAAATACACTGTGAGACAAAGTTACTCGCAACCATGCAACCCCTGCAGGGGTAACTTTGCACACCCAGTTTTTAATTTTTATTTTTGAAACTCAGCCCTATGTAATATTATAACATAGTTAGGTATTATGAAAGAGCAACTCAAGACTCAAATTTTGGTATACAAAATTTAATGTTTATGATTGTTAAAACCACAAAAATTTTAAGCTTAAGTTTGAAAGTGAGCTAAAGCCACCCGTGTTTACGGTAACAATTTTTCAAAATAAAGAAAAACATTTTGCTTAAGGAAAGCTCATTTCCTGATAATTTTCAATTTGTTCCCACAAAATCGTCTTGCCAACTTTTAAAATAAAAATTCCCCCTTTGTAAAATATTTTTCCACTAAACAGCGAGTACCCGAGCGTGAAATGATTTGGCCCTGCGGTAAAGTTTTAGAAGCCCGTGGAAAACTAAAACGTTTTCAGAACGTTTAATTTAGAACGTACAATTATTTGAGCTTTACCTACAAAACATAATTGGTATTTTAAGATTTTTATCAACATTAAAACAAAGATTAGATTTCGAATTAATTTTTAAAATTGTCTGTCTTGGTTATCCTTAAAGCCGGCACTGCACACAGCAATAAGCCCTGAGGGACTACAAAGAAAAGCGGCTGGCAAAGTGCAGGTTTTCCTCGTGTTTAAGTTTCCATGATGAACCTGGCAATTTCCTAATTTGTTTGAGGATAAATTTTGCGAGCATCTGCTTCCCTAGCATCTTGCGCAAGATTGGATACTTTTCTGGGTCGTTCCTGCAACCACTTTGTTTCCTTTTAACATAAGTTAATTATGGAAAATTATTTTAAAGTAGCCATTATTTACATTGTAAACCTAGTTCTTGCAATATAGCAATAATAGTTATTTATGTCATTAGGTTAAGAAGTAAAGCTGTTTGTGCTAAGCACAAAAAGGCACTTCTTGGCCGAATGGCATACAACATTTTATCTTCAAAGCACTTTATATAGGTAATTTAATTCAACATCAAAGCCGCCTAACCTCACTTTTTTAGAATCTCATTTATTTATTAGCTAAAGATTACATTAAATGTACAATAATTATTATTGCTTTTAGAAGCAGTAATAGTTTGACAATACCTAGCAACATGATTTAATTAGAAATGGATTTTTGCTATTACATTGAATTCAATTAATTGTTTAATAAATAGGTAGGTATCTAATTTCAATTTGTTTGGATTTTTATTTAAAAAATAGGTAGTTTGGCTGTGTTTAACATTTAATTTCACTGAAAACTTAAAGCAAATTAAAACTTAAAGATAATTTAAATCGTAGAAAAAGAATCGTGAGTTTTCTGGGTTGCCTAACCTCAGTTTTTGTTTTATTATTTATATTTAATTTTACAATAATTTAATGAAAAATATTAAACATTAGCAGTAAAAGAAACAAATTAGTGCTTATTATAAATAAATTAAACCAGTTTAGTACGATAATTTCTTAGAAAAGGATTAATTTGTCAAAACAATACCCCTAGCGAGAAAAAATAGAACTAATTACTTGCCTCATAAAAATTTTTATCGGCCTAGGCCATAACAAGGTATTTCTTTATCGAATGTTGACAACAATAAAGTTTAAATTATAGACCGCGTGGAGATAAAAATAATTACATTTCCATTTATTGTCGAATTATTTAGAGATTGGAACTTACCTCTTCATTCCTTAAAAAAAACTGGAATTTGTAAGTAAACAATTTAAGCACTCAGAAATATTGTTTAGAATTTCAAAAAATGATTTTAAAAGTAGAGCTCTTAAATTACTCTTTCAAAAGTTATTCGAGGTCAAAGTTGAATTTACAGTAAATTTCAAGATTTTTTTACTATTCCCGTGAAACTATGAAACTGCAAAATTTCATAGGACCTTTTTTGTGGATCATTGCATTTCCCTTAAATTATCTTTTACAAATTTATGTTTTTAAAATGTCTGAAAAAAACTTGAGTTATTTGCAAGGTAACTTTATCAAAAAAATCTTCCGACCGCTTTTAAATGCTGTGAAAATTAAAAATATTAACTTTTGTATTAAAAAAAACAAATTAATATTAATATAAAAAACATTTTGAATACATTTTAACCTACATCAAAAAGTTGAAACATCATTACTAAAGTTTTTTAACTTATAAGGAAAAAATAAATTAGGTACCTAATAAAAATGTTGACAACTTTATAAAACTTTCCTAATAGAGATTTAAAAACTCTGGAACGTCTCTTCTTTTCAGAGTTTACACATTTTATTTCCAGTCACTGCCTACAGCAGTATTGTTATACTCGTTATAATTCCCTTATCATAGAAAAATAAATTTAAAAAAATATTTTAATATACTTTTTTATTAAAGAAATTTAAATAAAAAATTACTCACCATCATTTTTCGGTAAAGTATCCTAACCTCCAAAATAGGAAAAACTGACGGTACCACCCATCTCAATTCGTACTCGTGAGGATTCGAGTATTGCGGACTTATTACTCGAGCAGGCCCTGGCTTTCCGGATAACTCGATGTATTTTTTGTCTCTTCCAAGGGAGTTTGACACGATGCAGCTGTAATTTCCAAAATCCGAAAGTTGTACGTTTTTTATGGTCAATGTGTGGGTCTGGCCGTTGCTTGTCATCAGTCTTCGGTCTGTTGGTTGGATTGGGAACGAGTCTTGATACCAAAGAACCTACAAAATAATAAAAAACTTGTAGGTAATGCCGATAGTATTAATTAATAGTATATAGTACATGTATCAAGTTTGATAAAGGTCATTTTAGTCACGTATTTAATTTAGGTACGAGCGAGCTTGCGAGCAAGTGCTTAATTAAATAGGTTTATAAACTAAACTTTTTCTACGACAAATACTTAATATTATCTAAAAAATGATTTTAATTAAATATTTGTATAAAGCGACATATATACGAAAATAAATTAACCATCCCAATCAACATTTTTGACGTAATTTTCACCATTAACATTGCCCGTTATTATTTTAATTAAACTTAACAATTATTAATACTTTTAAATATTAAAATAATTTTAAAATATGATTATGTTAAGAAAATATTTTATCCTTTGATTTTTTTGTTACTATAATTGCAAAATATTATCACAAAGTATTAAAAATTCTTACACGGGAAAGGTACAAAAAGTGACAGTTGTATTTATAGGAATTCCCGTTAAAATTTCGAACTCCCGGAAATCTACCGGCACACAGTGTTTCAATTCTCGAAAATATCGGCAAAACCTCAAAAATTTACATTTTTTTTCAGGTAAATTTTGAGTTAGATGGGTAGTTAATACCTGCCTCCATCCTGTATTGAAAAAAAATTATATAAAATACGTGTATTTTGTCTTGTACAGTTGTATTCAATAAAAAAACGTACAAGAATTAGAATGAGAGAAAACTGTCAAAATAATATTATTGCTTAAAACCGGCTTATCACTGACATAAGTCATTAAAATAATTACTATAGGTTATAAAGAGCATTGACGTCGTAGGTTAATTAAATAATATTACAAAAATTATTACCTTTTAATAATGAAAAAAACAAACATTAATAGTTATTTATGTATTAAGGGCATAATAAGGTTTTTATGGTCCGAGGCGCTATTTCGAGCCCGAGCGCGTCAGCGCGAGGGCTAGAAAAGCGTCGTAGGTCCATAAAAACCAGTTATGCCAGCAATGCATACAAAACTTTATGCACGATTAATATATTATTATTTTTAATATATTATTGTTTTTAAAGACGTTTACGTCAAAGAATTTTTGTTATAATTGTCATATTATAATGTCAACTGACATCAGTCAGTTTTAAAGTTTAAAGATAAATGAAATTGAGGAAGCAGCTGAAAAGGCGAAAAATTGCGGCCTGCTGCAGGTAAAATCAAAATCTTTATACGAAAAAACTTACTTCGAATATATCAAATGGTGTAACATTGTTGTTTTTAATTTTTGACGTTTCATTATAGCCCGCTGGGCCATAATAACGCCCGCGGGCTATAAAAAGACGTTTACGTCAAAGAATTTTTGTTATAATTGTCATATTATAATGTCATCGTGCATAAAAAAAATTTAATATTTAGTCATGCATCCCTGTTTTTCTATTACTTGAGCCAATCTATTTGGGATGAAGTGAATTAAATTTAATACAATATTTTGGATTAATATCTTCCCAGCAGTATAGTAGGTATAGTATAGTTGCATAGTTTCCCATAAATCCTCAGATATCCCAAAAAAGCAGCCTGAACCAACTTTTCTTCTAATTCTTGTACGCTTTTTTAATGAATACCTACAACTGTACATCAGTTTAAACTTGACGCTTTCAGTTGAAGGTACTTTACACGCAATCGCTGCGGAAAATTGTTTATTGTTTAAAAGTGAATAACTTGTGTTTCGTGTGTCCGATTGTTATGCGGTTTAATGAAGGGTGATCTTCAAGGTATGTAAAATTCAGATATGTATTTGTTTTTCGTAGATTTTGCTTGTACAATGGGTTATTGTAACCGACAAGATCAGTCTGTTAAAATCGCAAACTTGAATCGAGCTTTTAGAACAATGGAGCTACAAAAATTGTAATAAATTTTAAGGTATCAGTTTAAGATCCGTTGAATAGCTTAGAGTTTTGTCTACCAAGCCATCAATAAATTATCTGCCCCAACTCGCCCCCGGCTCTTTAAAACTACATGTTTTTGGTCGCTCAGGCACGGTTGTGGTAAAAAACCTCGCGATTTTAAGCCTATGTCGCGCGCCTATCTGTGTTTTTGCTTTACAAAATTTAAGATTTTTTTTATTTCTGGGTTGCGTTCATGACGTTTACTGGATTCACTCGGATTTATCTCAAAACGTTTATTACAACTAGTCTAGACTTTCACTTGCGTAAATCGTTCGTGACTACTAAGATATTTAACACCGATTTTACATATTTAACACACTCTTGTAGGTGCATTAAAACAACTCCGCATGCGCATTGTAGTGTGTTGATGTCAAATTTGAATTGTGGTTATTTGTGTTGACAATTTTTTTAGCGAATGCAGTGACGAAGATTGTTTAATATATATGTAGGTATTAAATAAATGTAATTATAATAAACTAAATTAACCTATTTTATAAAAATATGTTTTATTTACATTTTAAAAAGAACCTCTTACGGGTTTTTAATTAATTCCGTCAATTTTTTGACAAATATGTCCGCCATTTTGGATCCACCATTTTGAATTTTGGAAACCCCTGTATGGCGATTTTCAATTTATTCCGTAAATTTTTTGACAAATATGTCCGCCATTTTGGATCTACCATTTTGAATTTTGGAATTCTGATTCCAGATTCGTTATCAGCGACCCCAAAAACCCCTGTATGGTGATTTTCAATTTATTCCGTCAATTTTTTGACAAATATGTCCGCCATTTTGGATCTACCATTTTAAATTTTGGAATTCTGATTCCAGATTCATTACCAGCGACCACAAAAACCCCTGTATGGCGATTTTCAATTTATTCCGTAAATTTTTTGACAAATATGTCCGCCATTTTGGATCTACCATTTTAAATTTTGGAATTCTGATTCCAGTTTCGTTATCAGCGACCCCAAAAACCCAGGTATGGTGATTTTCAATTTATTCCGTCAATTTTTTGACAAATATGTCCGCCATTTTGGCTCTACCATTTTGATTCTGATTCCAGATTCGTTATCAGCGACTCCAAAAACCATTACATACGGATTTTTAGGAGGATCCGACTACTCCTTGATATTTTGACGAAAATTTCGAATCAAAACACTGTGCGGCGTTAAAATCTTACAGTATCCATATAATCTTTTCAAATTTTGGCGTTATAAAACTATTTAATACTTTTGTATTTTTGTATTGAGATAATAATAGTATATAATGTATCAAGATTGATAAACGCCATTTTATACAAGAATTTAATTTAAATTAATGAGTGTATGGGGCAAAATTTACCAAGTGTACCAGGTGAAAAAATTTTTGTCACCGATTTTGTTTAAACTTTACTTATTTGTTGTTCTTATAACGAAGAATCGTAGCATACATTTTTTTTGCTCTAGGATTGTTCATTCAAGAGTTATGGATTATTGAAATTTATCGATTTTTTACTTTTTGGTAAAATCTCTTTTTATTTAAAAATTCATAACTTCTGTTCATCTCTTTATTAAATATTTTAATTTAACCACCTTAAATGATTTTTTCCGTACTTTTCAATGGGCTATACCGTTTTTGCAAAAAAATAAAAATTGCAATTTTTTTTTGAAATTTTGCAAAATTTTGCCATTTTTGAAACAATGTGTATTTTTAATTTTTTTTTTTAAAATAGCATAAAATCCAAGTTTATTATGTTACCTTTGAATAAAAAAAAAATTAGAGTGGGCCCGACATGTAGAAGGGAAGTTTTTCATATTTGAATGCCGCACGGTCTAGCCATCGAATAGCTACTACACTGCCGACGGCAGTCTGCCGTATGCGTTTATACCTAGTAGATGCGAGTAAACGAATACAAAATGATAATTTAAAATGTAAAATTATGTTTGAGTAGTCAATGATGTATTTTAAATATTTACACTGCCGCACGATATAGTTTTTTAACTGTATTTTTTTGCACAAATTGTTTAAGCATGGGTCTACATAGATTTCGCAAGGAGGATCGATGATATTAAATAAAAAATTTATTGTTATAACCGTAACGGCTTGCCTATAATCTGAATGGCGCCTTTACGGTTATAACAATACATTTTTTATTTAATATCATCGACCCTCCTTGCGAAATCTATGTAGACCCATGCTTAAACAATTTGTGCAAAAAAATACAGTTTATATACAAAAGTGCTCTTTTAGTTCCACCCTTACTTCTTAAGAAGTCCCATAAGCCAACTGAATGGCTTGTGCGGGTTAGGGGTAGGAACGGACCGCGGGCTTAAAGTCCCCTCCGAAGGACTAATACACAATAAAAAAACTATATCGTGCGGCAGTGTAAATATTTAAAATACATCATTGACTACTCAAACATAATTATACATTTTAAATTATCATTTTGTATTCGTTTACTCGCATCTACTAGGTATAAACGCATACGGCAGTGTAGTAGCTATTCGATGGCTAGACCGTGAGGCATTCAAATATGAAAAACTTTCCTTCTACATTTTGGGCCCACTCTAATTTTTTTTTTTATTTAAAGGTAACATAATAAACTTGGATTTTATGCTATTTTAAAAAAAATTAAAAAATACACATTGTTCAAAAAATGCAAAATTTTGCAAAATTTCAAAAAAAATTGCAATTTTTATTTTTTTGCAAAAACGGTATAGCCCATTGAAAAGTACGGAAAAAATCATTTAAGGTGGTTAAATTGAAATATTTAATAAAGAGATGAACAGAAGTTATGAATTTTTAAATAAAAAGCGATTTCACCAAAAAGTAAAAAATCGATAAATTTCAATAATCCATAACTCTTGAATGAACAATCCTAGAGCAAAAAAAATGTATGCTATGATTCTTCGTTATAAGAACAACAAATAAGTAAAGTTTAAACAAAATCGGTGACAAATTTTTTTTCACCTGGTACACTTGGCAAATTTTGCCCCGTATACAAAAGTTTATAAACGAGGTGCATACTATACTTTTTCTACGACAAATATTTATTTTCATCTTAAAATGATTTAAATCAAAAATTTTTATAGAGCGCCATCTATGAAACAATAGGGGAATGTGTCACCGTCAAATGTCACATTTTATATTTTATAAACACAGATTATAAAGGTTATAAATCAAAATGTATTTCTTGAAAATTAACAGTTTTTCACAGTGAAAGTAAAGAAAATGTTTTTTGAGGACTTTACAGTGGAGTCCGTGCCAGAATTTAAGTTATAGTTTACTGCCGGCGAAATTAAAAGGTCAGTACAATGTTCATATAAACTTTTCAAATATTGGCGTTGAGAAACTATTTAATACTTTTGTATTTTTGTATTGAGATAATAAAATAATTTTCACATTTATATTAGTATTACTTTACAAGAAAGGCACTTTATTTTAACGATTGTATGACATTTGACAACTGTCAACTAACTTAAAACTGACTTAAAAATAACTTCAGCCCGTGACTAAAAACCTGTTGCTAACTTCAGTCCGTGACTAAAGCGCCATAAAGCCACAACTTGTCAATGTGTATTTAAAAGGTCACTTAGTGTCATGGAAACATGTACGATAAAGGGCGTTTTAAAGGTGAGAGTGGAAAAAATAATTTTAACATGTAGTATTATTTCACAAGAAGGGCACTTTATTTTAACGATTGTATGACATTTGAAAACTCTCAACTAACTTCAGCCCGTGACTAAAACGCCATAAAGCCACAACTTGTCAATGTGTCACTTAGTGTCGTAGGCGTTTTAAAGGTAGAAGTACAAAAACATTATTTTCTTACTACCTCGACTGAAAATACGTTGTTTCTTTCCCGATTCCACGGCAGAAAGTTTACGTTTCTTGCATTGGTCAAGCTATACGCGCACACTCTATAATAGCGGGAGTAAAAATTTTTTAGTCGTGTGTTCAACATATGCAACTCTGATTACGACACTAATATAACCTCAAAATTTGGGCAGGCATCAATATGTTTCTATATACACATTTAATTTTTTCCCGTATTTTCGGCCGGGTTGTATTTTCGGCCGAGGTAGTAAGAAAAATAGTATACACTACACGGGCAGAAAGTGTGAGAGCCCTGAACTGCGCGCCATGATGCCCTCGGCTTCGCCTCGGGCATCATGGCGCGCAGTGCAGGAATCTCACACTTTCTGCCCTTGTAGTGTAATATACTATTTTTTAAATAACGTTACAAAAATTTATTTTCCTGTTCACTATGGTTAAAATCATTTACATAATTTTTAGGATACGCATTTGTTATAAACCAAAATGTAAATTAACCCGTTTTTAATATTCCAATTTTAAGTTAAATTCTTTTTGTTCCTGTATCTTTAATCAAAGTTAAGTTTTATTAAAAGTAAGTGGTAGACTGACTTCACCTTAATTTCCTAGATTAAGGAGATAGAACATTAATACAATTAAAAAGTTGTGGATTAGTTAGGATTGGAGGATAGGAGATTGAAATTCTAATGAAGTCTCAAGTGTTAAATAGTTTGCGCGATTAGGTCGAATAACTTTTTAAATTACAGTCCATTTATTTATATTTTAATAATTTGCAAATTACATTGGTGGATTGTGGGTTAAACAATATTAAAATTTATACAGGGTGTTACGAAAATGGTTAACTAAAATTAAATTCTATTCTTTTTCCAGTACAGCAAAGTAAAAAATTGTTCGCCATAATGGGTTGCCTATATATAAGAGTTATAAGGCCATACGATTTTGGTAGAGTTGACTTACTGGGTGTAGACCTGTGTATTTTGAATAGTTAAGTAAGCTTAAGAGCTTTACTAGGTGGTAATGTGGTATTTACGGGGAGTATAAGCGCAATGCTAGGGAGCTAGCCTGCGCTATTCCGATCGTCCTGTAATAGGGAGAATGTTGGAAAAGACGGTTAAAATAAATCTTGGAAAGAGCCGCAGTTAGAAGTTACTTAGAAAGGTTTAGAAATCCTCAGCATGTGCGAAATAAGTTAATTTTGAAAAGGGTACTTGAAATATAAGGTCAAAACAAATTTATTGGGTTTTTGTTAAGAAAATATAGTATTTTACAACAGAGTATCCGAATCTCCAAAAGCCAGTGATGCAATTTTTCGATTACACAGTTCGGCTACCATTAAAAAGGTGTACCTCTCAAATTTTGATGAAATAAACCGTTTCCGAGATATTCGAGATTACAATAATTGTTATATCGCATTATTTAAAAGTATTAAAAGGTATATGATGAAAAATTTAATTTTTTAATTGAAAAAAACTAAAAAGAGCATTTTATGAGCCTCGGGACTTTGGGCCCTGACCATTACATTAAAAAAATTGTAGTTTTTTGAATTAAAAGTCCTTTAGTGGATATTTTACAGCCTAAAGTTCGAACTTTTTAGACTATTTTATCCAAATTTTATAGATCTTTGAAAAAGTGGTGCCTTAATTTTGCACATCAGTTTATTTATGAGGCACATTTTTTCCAGGGTGTAGTTCATTTAATGCCACTGCAGTTCGTGGAGCACAACGATTTTGTGAAACATAAATAAAAATAATTTCAACTCGTTCGGCCGTTGTGTAAACCATTTCGGAAAACAAACAATACTATTTAAAATATTAAAAACTAATCAACATGAAAAGCAATATTTTTTGTAAACTTTTATAAACATGATACAAAAAATCCACTAAAAACATTCCATTGAAGATTTAAATTGTTCAATAATTCAATATAATATAACATTTCAAAATAATAAAAGTAATTTTTTCCACGTAATTTAAAGAGCTAAAAACTAAAGTGTTTTGATTATTTTTAATTAATTTGTTTGTTATTCGGCTGAAGGACTACGGTCAATAGCCTTTGAACTTGGTTTTAGTTCAATAAAGCATTATTATTATTGTTTATTATGCCTTTTTGTTTATATAACTTTTATTAGAATTGTGTTGTAAGAATTTCCGGAATAAATGAGCCAGCGAAAAAATTGAGAAAATTTTTCTGAAAATCGACAAAAAATGAATTTCCGACGCTGATTATAATCATGTAATATAGGTAATATTATGATGAATATAATAATTATTCCTTTTATTTTAGTTCAGTAAGATTCTATTTTTTCTATTAACATAACTTTCGTTTTATGTGACACGATTTGTAAAACTATAATTTTGTAATTTTAACTTTAATTCATTATTTTGTAATTGGATATTTTCAATGCACTTCTTTTTGCAAAAACAAAAGGTCTTATGACATGAGTTCTTTATGCTATTTTATCTATTTTGCAAAAATTCTATAAAAAAAATTATTATACATTAAATTTAATTTGGTCGAATTTTACTTTAGATACTTAGTTGGTATCACAGTCATTGGTTTGACAGTTAATGTCAAAATCGATTCGCCATGCCGTCCTTAATTTACTTATTTACAATAAGCGGCAGTTAATGTTAAAGAAGAAAAAAAGGATTTTCTTTGGTGTTAAACAAAATTTATTGCCAGAAAAGTCTCATAAGTACTAGAAAAATCATAAAAATATTATAACCAATATGCAAAATATTATGATGTTTAAAGTATAGGGAACCTATAAAATAGGGATAGAACGATACCGATATTGATATCGGTATATCGGCATATCGGCAATTGTTTCCAATTATCGGTATCGTATCGTATCGGCAAGATAATTGCCGATATATCGGCAAAAAAAATTGCGCTTTTCACTCTTTAGTGCAATTTGATTTAGTTAATTTTCTTACTTTTAATATTAAAAAATAAGAAAAACAACCCTTTTAGGAAACAATACTAGCATATGCAACAGCGCGACATGCAGTTTGATCTACTGTGTTTGTTCAGTAGTTCCGACGCTGTCGTAGGGAAATGTGTATAGTTTTTAAGAAATACATTTTTGCCATTAACTGTAATTTAATGGATTTTAAACAATACTTAGTTTTTATTTGCAGAAATGCATTAAAACAAAACAAACGAATTCGATAAAAATAAAACCTATAAATTCTCAATCCCTACCACAGTGGGCGGGGTTTGGCACTTGTTTTATTTAAGTGTATCTATTCGTTTTAATACACACTGTATAAGGGGCTTCCCAGAAATCCGAAATGTCACTCACTACCAATCACAAACGTTTCCTCGCAACGGAATTAAAACGGGACTTCCCCGATTTTTGCTTCGGTCGTGTATAAATAGATGGCATTATGTTTGCCGATACGATATATCGGTATATCGGCACGTAAATATCGGTATCGGCCGATATATCGTATCGGCAAAAAAAAGTGATATCGTTCTATCCCTACTATAAAATCAAAATTTTGGGTGGGATAAAGTATCTCATTATAGCACCGAAAGTGGTGTTATAATGAAGTCATTATGAACGCAAAATAGATAAAGGATTTTTTTTATCAAAATAATGTTAAGATTTTTTTTAAATGTGTATATTTTCAAAAAAACCAATTCTATAAAAAAAAAAAATCTCCAAGGCCTGAAAAAAACAAAAAAAAAAACAATTTTTCTCAATTTTTCCCGAATTTTTCGACACTTTAAAACCCTAGGGATGGCTACGGCTGTAACTTTTTGTGTCATACTGACTCACATATCCTGGATTAAAGTGTTTAATTTGTTAATAATTTGATAATATTAATGTGAATATATCGATGGTTATTTGACAAAACATCGTAAGCGACAAAACCTAAATTTTACAGGAGAGATTTTTTTGTGTGGGAGCTTTATTTTTAAAGTTATTTATCTGAAAACTGGTTAGGCATTTAATAATGTAGAATTCAAATATTAAAGTAAGATCGAATATAATTTAAAATTTTCATTAAATTTTGTGGCATACGATATTTTATAAGAACATCTTTAGGAAAATGTAAAATTAGTCTTGTCGATTAAATTACATTTACCTTACTTTGTGGTATATTTGACGATTACTTTTGTCAAAACGGACGATTTTTATTCATAAACCAGTATCTAACCCATGGAGCCTACACAAGGAGCCTACACAAGGAGCCCGGAATTAATAGGGGAAATTGACAAAACCAGCCCTCTAAATTGTACAAATTAAGTTCCTTTTTTTTCACCACCAGCGGCGCTGATTGTCGATGCTAGCGTTTCGGTACAAATTAAACAATTGTTTCAGAATAAACGGAACACCAGCGCCCTCTTATCTTAGGAAGATTCTTGTTAACATAATGTTCGGACTCCTTGTGTAGGCTCCATGATCTAAGAGTTATAAATTTGAGTCAAATTATTTGACGCTATAACAACATACAATTACTACAAAAAACACTTTTAACGAACCACACTACGTAAAAACAATTATAATTAGGATAACTATTAATAATGCAATGAAAAAAAAGAAATTATAAGCTTTTGATCAAATAAAATATTGTTTTAAAACTTGGTAGCAATCACCACGATGCAGGTATACTTACGAATAAACTGTTTAGAGCGGGAATAACGCCTTGATAGATCAAGGCGGGAGCACAATATTATCGTAAGCGACACAATGTTAAATTGCAAACTCCATGTCTCGGAGTTGCTTACGATTATTTGTCGGGAACATATAGGCGCTTACGTTATAAATCGGTAAACAATTAAAAAGAAGAGGCGCTTACAATAATAAAAATATTCAAACTGACCAATATTAGATTCCAAACTTGGGATAACTATTATGTTAACATGTGCAGCTTATCGTAACTGACACTTTGATAAAATAAAAAGTAATTCAACAAAATTGTCGCATACGATGTTTTGTCAAATAACCATCGATATGTCAACAGGGTGCTATATGCTATTTTAAAATGGTACGTGACGTGACACGATGACCGACATTTTTATTTAAAAGTAGTTTGCGCAATCGCAGTTTCGGACACCGTAACCTGACGTATGCCGCACCCTGTATAAGAAAAAATGGAAATATTCCATATTTGGGTGCCTTTTTGATAATTTTATTTTCGTGCAATTTTAATAATGGAAATTAATAATAAATTTTGTTTTTTTATACGAGAAAGAAAATCGTTTTAACAATTAAAACAAACGTTCACTTAAAATGTGTCAATCAATTATTTAAATATTACATTTTCATATACAGGGTGCTTATTTTTCACTGGGACTATTTATATTAGATGGCTTATGTATAGGGTTTTAAAATTTCCGGAAAAATTGAGCCAGCAGAAAAAAACCTTTTTTTAGGAAAAAAAGAATAATTGGGAAATTTTCAGAAAAATTGACTTTTGCATTTTTTTTTTAATTACAAATTCACAATACAACGTAATATTATGATTATAATAATTATTTCTTTTATTTTAATTCAGTAAGAACATTCTACCGGTGCTGTATTCAGATAACTTTCGTTTTATTTGACACTTTGATTTATAAAATTATAATTTTGTAATAACTATATAAATCATTCATTATTTTGTAATTGGATATTTTCAATGGACTCCTTTTTGCGAAAAAAAGATCCAACCACAGACCTATATTTAACGTTTTCTTTTTCTTAAATCAATTAAATTTAATTCAATGTTTAGTTTTATTTTTTTCTGTAAGGGTATTTTTTAAAAGTATTAAATTGAACGCCTACACAAGCACACATAATCCGTAATCCGTATATGTCTAATTAATCTCAGCTATGCCGTTAATTTGGCGATAATAAATAAACATTAATTAAAAGGGAAAACAATGGAACGCAATTACAGTTGACGTAATTAGAGGAGGTCGCCGCCGCTTGGATTTATGCGTCAGCAGCAACAAATGTACTCACCTCGGCCGGCGGATCCGCGTGCACAATGCAGTCTAATTTCGCTTCTAATCCTTCGCCGGAGTTCACCCACGAGCGCAGCACGCTTACCTCTGGAGGATCTGAAAAAAATAATTACATACCTACTTAATTTGATTATGCTTTCACGATAGCTACTTAACTTAATTGTTGCTACTTTTATAATCTAGATAACCTATAACTATAACTGAGGAGCATCCGTGCAAAACCGGCTATATCCACTTTAATAAAATGTTGGGAAAATGGCAAAAACTCTACGTTTCCTGGCCTTTACAGATAAAAGAAAAAGCAAACTTGAGTTTTGTAGGCTTTGTGGTACTTGATTTATAAGACATACTTTCGTTTTCAAAAACTTTATATTAAGGCCAAAATTTAAAAAAATGTTTTGGATATAGCTGGTTTTGCTCAAACACCGAATAAAATAAGAAAAAAAACCTTTATTATTCATAAATATTAACAAAATAAATTTAGTGTAAACATGAAAAAACAGAACAAATTTTAGTAGTAGTATCGACATATCCAAGCCACATGCTCATCATCATTATTATTTATTGGATATAGCCGGGTTTGCTATAAAAACGTGGATTTGGCCGGTTTTGCTCCTAAAGCTACCTTTTAAATGTGGTTTTAACATGGATATGGTCGGATTTAAACAGAATTATCTTGGTTGTCGATAGAAATAAACCCAAAGATGCGAAATCAAAAATAAAACAAAAACTGAATAAAATGGATTTAGCCGGTTTTGCACGGATGCTCCTATGTTATGTTACTATAGTTACAGTATATAAATAAAGAAGAATAAATCAACTTTTACTTAGATTTTGTATTTTAGAAATATATAAATTAGCCAAATGATATAAAATTAATTTTTTTAATATTTGTGTATATTTTGTTTTTTTTCATGTTTTATATTTAATAATTTATTTATTAAATAAATAAATGTTTATAGTTGGTACCAGGGGGCGATTGCCAATTTTGGCGATTGCAACATGGCGCAAGCATAATTTTTTATCATGAAAAACCGAAAAACCCTTACCTTCAAAGTATCAAAAATATATTATTATATCAATATTTTACATTTCACCATATTTCTTTTTAACAACCCTTTAGCCAATATCGTGATGGTTGACAATAGGAAAACTTATTATTTTTATTATGCGTTAAATACTCTTGCTTGTTTTAAAAATGAGATTCCTATAGAACAATTGTACTACCCTCTTGAAGCACTTTGCTGTTTTTTTTAGTTTCTGAGCACCCTATACAGGGTGTCCCAAATTGGTTATCCGAATAGGCTATCTCAGTAAATATAAATGCTAGAAAAAATTTGACCATGCATCCCCGTCGTCTTTTTTAAAGATACATCGGATGATGTCTTTGAATTTTCTCGATTCGCATTTGTTTAGGAGATATACCTATTTTTTCAATTTTTGCCAATTTTGACAAATGCTTGTAGCTTCGTTAATATTTGAGTTACGAATACAGGTTTAAAATGTTATGTAGGTCTACACTTTTTATCACAGAATTCATTAGTGTCGACAGATTTTTTTTAGCTCTTTTAGGTTAAGAGATATGACCTCATACGGACAACCAATTTGGGACACCCTGTACATTCAAAATGTTCGTGTAGAAATCTTATTTTTGAAAAAAGCAAGAGTTTTTAAAAAACATGTTTTTTTTCGTATCATACCTTATAAAAAAGTTTTTTTCTATTGTCAATACGATCCGTGGGCACACTGTATAATATACAAAGTATATTAAAAAAATAATATTATGTAATAGGAGTAAAGAAAATTGTATTGCCATTCTTAAATGCAATAATTATTGTCAAATTTAAAAAATATATAACAGGTTAGCGGTAATTTGTCGGCCATTTTTCATTTTTGCATAACTCTCTTATAGGCCCATAAAGGCAGATGAATTTTTATAAAGTCGAAGCTGGAGGTTCATATTTTCGAATGCACTATGTGGTTCTGGGCAAGTAAATATACATTTTTACTTACATTCCATTTATTATTTGTAATAACAAAACTTAAGAATTTGTAGGTTAAAAAACGCAATATTTTTGACAAAAAATCCAAAACAGACATTTTAAAGTTGTATTTGTACTCAACTTTATCCCTACTATAAATTTTTGACACTAATTTTCACCATAATATTTACGCAACACCTTTTTACACGAAAAAGGCAAGATTCCGAAAGTAAGAGAATTTTTGACAATTCTTTCATGTATTTGTTATAACGCAACGCATACGCAGTAAATTCTACTTCGCAGTTTAATAATAAGTGTTTTAAAAATTGTATTTTTGCCGCGTAAATTTGCCTCTCAGACTACTGTGGTGCGTAAGCAACGGTGAGAGGTATTGCAACTAAACTAATGAATATTCACTGGGAATGTTCTTAGATGGTGTTTGAAAGTTTTAGAGTATCATTCTATGTTCCCAATGAATATTCCTAAAATGAAGCGGAATATTCCAAGTTGATAGCGCATATTCCTGGAATATAACCAATTTGTAGAAAGAGAATAGTACATTCTGTAACAAGTTTGGAATACAGCATATTCCGCTCAAGTGAAAAGTTTGTCACACGAGCCGAAGGCGAGTTTGACGGTTTCACGAGAGCGGAATATGCAATTCCAAACGTTTTTCAGACTATACTTTTTCTACGTTTCCAAAAAATACCATAGAAAAATAATTTAATTAGAAGAAAGTGAGGTTGGATCGGTCTAAAATTTGTTAGATATTAAAAACAGAGATGTCGCCACGAGTGTTTATTCTGTCGTCAGATGATAGAATATTTCATTCTGTAACACTTTACGGAATATATGTCATTCCATACATAAAAGTGATATTAGAAAGGTCAAATTCCGTAATAGGAGTAGAAAACATTATTTATTGTTTTTTGAATATAAAGAACTTTCACTGGGGATGTTCCAAGATGTTGCTTTGAAGTTTTAGAGGATCATTCTATAAAATATTCCCAATGAATATTCACTGGGAATGTTCTTAAATGGTGCTTGGAAGTTTTACAGAATAAATCTATAGAATATTCCTAGATAATAGCGCATATTCCTGGAATATAGAGAATTTGTAGAAAGAGAAAATTATTTATTGTTTTTTGAATATAAAGAACTTTTACTGGGAATGTTCCAAGATGTTGCTTTGAAGTTGTAGAGGATCATTCTATGAAATATTCCCAATGAATTTTCACTGGGAATGTTCTTGGATGGTGCTTGGAAGTTTTACAGGATAAATCTATGGAATATTCCCAATTAATATTCCTAGAATGAAGCGGATTATTCCTGGATGATAGGGCATATTCCTGGAATATTTTCGAACCTTTGTTGCATTCTGGGTATACCAAATCGCTTGCAGCTTAGATAATTTTGTTTCCAAATTGAATAATTGAATCGGTGAGATAAGAACAGTACCAAAAATTTAATTTTGACAAGTCATTTTTTAAAATCAATTTTAAAGTTCATAATACATTTTTGTGAGAATATATAAATTTAATATATAGGTACATTTTTATTAACTTGTCGACTGTGTCCAACCAAAATAATCAATTTGTCATTGTCGTCTAGATGATCCGGCAACACTTGATTATCAAGGTTATTTGTTTTGATTTATTTGGTGACTACCATAATTTCGAAATTAAAGTAAATTATTAAAAAAACACACAATAGTTGTATTAAGTTAATGATTTTTAAAATAATTAGTCAATCCTTCTTTATAGACTTTAATAACATTTAAAATTGGTAAAAAGTAAGGTTAACCATTTCATAGATGTCTGATTTTATTTAAATATTTTTGAAATTAATTAAGTAATCATCTACGTATTGAAGTAGATAAAGTATAGTATTACACTCGAGATTATGCGCATTATTTATTCGGATGATTTAAGCAAACCTTATCCTCGTGAATAATACCCTGCATTATCTCTCGTATAATAGTTTATTATTATTCATTTTAATGTTTTCTTGGTCTTGATTTTTTGATTTTTTTAGTAATGCATAATATTGTCTTCAATATTTTCAACCTACCTTCTATCGATTTTCCACCGCATAAAACTTAGAGGCGATTTATTGGCTACTTACATAAGACGTGCAATTTGATTTCCCCGGTAACCGGTTGTCCTATTCCATTCGATGCGGTGCATTGGTAAATTCCCGCGTCCTGTCTCCGCACCTCATTGAAATTCAGCACGTATCCAGATTGTACTTGCAGTCCTGAAGGAAGAATGCCATCCTGCAAAACAGTTCACTTTTTTACAATTTGCTACTTTAACTTATGCAATCTACAATTTTTAAGGTTTTAATGAATGTATTGTGTACTTTATAAACAGTAATAACTGGCTTAAGTTGACATTTGACAGTTAATTCTTGCTTGAATTGACATTCTTAAAACAGTTATATTAAAATAATTTGTAATTCTTAAAATAGTGTTGTCTAGCTTACGTTGACGGTTATATCTAGCCGAAGTTGCAGGAACGTAGCACTATCTTGTTTTGCGTTTACTAAAAATCACGAAGTTAGGCAACCCACTGCACGGACTGCAACTGTTGTTTATAATTCTTGTGCTTTGGGTTTGTGTTGTTTATACCGATTAAAAATCGTTTTAAACGTTGTGTTTCTTACAGAGGCACTTGTAAGCCTTAAAAGTGCTAAGGGCATTGTAGTCCTCTTTTGAAAAAAATAAACCTTATTCTCTCAGGGCTGTTATCAAACTGTAAAATGTACATTTTAAGGTTAATTTATGGGTATGGTAAATTAAGGCCCCATGAGGGTTTAAAACTACCAAATTACACTTGAAATACTAAAAAATACCCCTCAAAATAACCTAAAAATACATATTTTTTTATAAAACTTCACTTGAAATACTTTAAAATTTAAAATAACCTATAAATATTTTTTTTTATAAAATTTTAGTTCAAATACAAAAAAAATAAGAAAAATGTAAATTTTTATAAAATTTATTAAAACTCCCATCAGGAGCAAATCCTACGCACGGCCCTGGTTTGGATTATTCTAATTGAATAGATTATTATTAATGTCAAAAATACTAGAAGTCTAGGAACCTAATAGTTAGTTATGTCATTAGGTTAAGAAGTAAGAATTTTTGTGCTAAGCTCATGGTTTGAAGGCCGACGCGTAGCGGAGGCCTACAATTGAGCGAAGCACAAAAAGGCACTTCTTGGCCGAATGGCATACAACATTTTATCTTTAAAGCACTTTATATAGGTCAATTTAATTCAACATCAAAGCGGCCTAACCTTACTTTTTTTAAACTCATTTATTTATTAGCTAAAGATTACATTAAATGTACAATAATTATTATTGCTTAAAGAAGCAGTAATAGTTTGACAATACCTAGCAACATGATTTAAGTAGAAATGGATTTTTGCTATTACATTGAATTCGATTAATTGTTTAATAAATAGGTAGGTATCTAATTTCAATTTGTTTGGATTTTTATTTAAAAAATAGGTAGTTTGAAATGTTTAAGCTGTGTTTAACATTTAATTTCACTGAAAACTTAAAGCAAATTAAAACTTAAAGATAATTTAAATCGTAGAAAAAGAATCGTGCGTTTTCTTGGTTGCCTAACTTTTTGTTTTATTATTCATATTTAATTTTACAATAATTTAATGAAAAATATTAAACATTAACAGTAAAACAAACAAATTAGTGCTTATTATAAATAAAATTAAACCAGTTTAGTACGTTAATTTCTTAGAAAAGGATTAATTTGTCAAAACAATACCCCTAGCGAGAAAAAATTGAACTAATTACTTGCCTCATAAAAAATTTTATCAGCCTAGGCCATAACAAGGTATTTCTCTATCGAATGTTGACAACAATAAAGTTTAAATTATAGACCGCGTGGAGATAAATTCTTTTATAAGTTTGTGTAAATTCTATGGAGACAAATTGTTTTTATTTAGTTAATTTACAAAGAACATAAGCTTATTTAGCTATAACGTACGGAATATATATATAGTCTTTAAACAACTTGAAAACAAAGCTTAAATTCAAAACACTGTAGACCCTACTATGGAGAAAGGCAGTAACTACAAAAAATTCTTAATGCGTTTTCTTGAGAAGAAATGTAGTAAATTATCTCATACGTTAAATAAATCAATTAAATATCTACTGCTTTTAAATATTGGTAACAATTTAGAATAAAAGGGACCTAGGTACCTACCTATTAAATTATTGAATATTTATAATAATTATTCTGTGATGCCTACCTATACAGTTTAAAATGTAACTATTAATTTTATTGAAAAACTTTGGTTTAATAATTATTGTACCTATATACCTAGGTACCTAACTACTAAAAATGTTAATGTTAATACTTACAGGTTACATTTTTAACAAATGCTGCCTACAAAACATGAATAGCTTCTAATTATTAATTAATTAATTCCACACGTTTTTTAAAACATAAAACAACACCAATACATAATAAAAACCACTAATTTGGCGAACATCCTATTTAACTTGCAACCATTTTTATTTATAAACAAATTGACAGAGCCGTGTTGCCGGCTTACTTTCTATTTTATGGAACACCGTAGCTTCGCGATCTGAGCTAAATTAGGCAACCGCGTAATTGCTTAATGAAGCGGAATCGAGAACGTGGTTTTGATTTTTAGATGAGATTTTCGTGCATTTGAAATATTCCATGGCAATTTTGATTCAAAAGTGACAGAAGCGTAATAGTTATTTCCATTTAGATATTTTGAGCGCATGTGACAACAATTTCTTCAACTAATCAGAATAATCCGACAATGTGCGAAATGTCTAGATACTCTGCAAACTGACCAATTTACCAGACATTGTGCAAAATCACTACCATCTTGGGCAATCTGCAAATTTACTACGCTATTTTAGGCAATTTGCAAAATGTCTGATGCGATAGTCAATCTGGGGATTAAAGGTTTTTACTTCTCACATTGACTAGGCAGTATGCGCAACACTAATTTACGATAGAAATGCAAAAATTGAAAAACTGAATTTTGTTTTTAGAAAAGAAATACCTACTACAAATAAAAATTAAATTTACAAGCACTTGTTATTTATATAATGGTACAACAAAATATGGTAAAATAAAACATTTTTAGAAAGGTATTTATTTTCGCCGTGATTAGAAGTACACCGGGAGTATTGGCAATAAACGTACATCAGGTTTGTGCGCATGCGTGTTTCCATACCAGCTGATGGTAAATTTTCAAATTTATAAGTTGAGATTAAATTGGTACACTAAGGCCCAGTTGTATAACAGTTGGAAAACAGCTTGTTAACTCTTATTAATAATTATGTTAATTATTTAGCTAATTTTCAGGTTGTATAAACATTGATTAAAATTTAATTAAGTGATTGAAATACAATTAACAACAAAATTAATGAAATGTCAGTATGAATTACTCAAACCAACCCAAACTCAACAACCCAACCCAACCGACCCCGCCCCATTGGCCTCCCCCGCCCCATTGAGCGACCATTCAATATTATACAATTGACAAATATAAAAATTTGCTAAATAGGATTTTTTTCCACCCGGTGTACGTTTAATGCCCGTACTCCCGGTGTACGCCGTGACTATAGTCACTATATATTATAATATATATATTTATATATAATATATATAATAGAAGTACACCGGGAGTACAGGCATTAAACGTACATCAGGTTTGTGCGCATGCGTGTTTCCATACCATTTGGTACACTAATGATTAGTGACTAATATCCTTTTTCTATGCTAAGGCCCAGTTGTATAACAGTTATTAAACAGCTGGTTAACTCTTGATATTAATTATGTAATTATTAAGCTAACTTTCAAGTTGTATAAACATTGATTAAAATTTAATTAAGTGATTGAAATACAATTAACAACAAAATTAATGAAATGTCAGTATGAATTACCCAAACCAACCCAAACTTAACAACCCAACTCTTTTTTATGAAGTTACTTATTGTCAATAAGTTATTGACCAGTCAACATGATGAGCGCAGATTTTTTGACATACATAAACATACATAAAGTGTATTTCTTTACCTTTTTCGACCACTGAATAATTGGGCCCGGATTACCATTGGCTTTGCACTCAAACGAGACTATGCCGCCTTTCTTGGCCACAATTTTGCCGTTCTGCGGAAATATTTGTATGCTGGGAGCGGCTGAAACAGAAAAAAAACAACGTTTCTCAACCAACACAAAACAAATTTAAATTATACTAGAAAGAATATTACATCCTTGTATGTATGTAAAGCATAAATTTAAATTTCCACGGTGGGATAAAAGTAAAATTTATAAGATGCAATTAAATATTTTAAAAGTTGATTGTATTTTATTTAATTTATAAAAAATACCAATGATGAATTATGTATAACAAATACTTATTATTTTCTAAAAATAAATTAAATTAAATATTTGTAAATAGCGACATCTATACGAAAATAAAGTAACCCAATAAACATTTTTGACGTAATTTACACCATTAACATTGCCCGATATTATTTTAATTAAATTTAACAATTATTGATACTTTAAAACATTAAAATAACTTCAAAATATGATTATGTTATAAAAATATGTTATTTTTATTACTATAATTGCAAAATATTATCACAAAGTATTAAAAATTCTTACACGGTAAATGTTAAGGGTACAAAAAGTAACGGTTGTATTTATTGGAATTCCAGTTAGAAATTCCAACTTGGGAATGTACAGACATTAAAATCTCAAATTTTTCTGTTTAAATCAAAATGTATCCCTTAAAAATAGACTAACAATCTTTTCTTCTTTTCTTCTCTTTTATTGTGAAAAACTGTATACGAGGTGTGTTCAAAAAATATCCTACCCAAAACATTTAAAAAAATTTCATGGGTTGAGCCAATCGATATACCAACATCATCAGCGACTTCTCTGATGGTTTATAACCATTTCTTCCACTTTTTCCATGTTTTTATCGGTTGTTAATGTGCTTGTGCGTTTGGGGTGTTCGTCATCTTCAACGTCTTCACGGCCATCTTGAAAACTCTTATACCACTTGTAAACTCTTGTTTTACTTATAGCAGACTCACTATAGGCTTTTGTTAACATTTCACAGAATTTATTTCATTTTTTAAGCAAAATTGGATACAAATGGATCAAAGACCATTTCTTTTAAAGAACGAAAATCGCCGAGCTCATAAAACACGTCTAACCTTAGCGGCTGCCACAGACAAAGTAAACAATGAAAACAGCTAAAGTTTTTATCATGTATACCAACATAATAAATAAAATTTTATGACAACCGGACCCTCCGAAGCCGCGAAATTTAACAACTCCCGTTATTTTCTGAACACACCTCTTATATACAGTTTTTCACAATAAAATAGAAGAAAATGTTTTATGGGCAATGTACCCAAAATTTTTAACGCTTTATCAGTTAAATCTATAGTTAACTATAGTTAACTGCACTACTACGGCGAAATCAAAAGGTCAGTACAAACGTTCATACAGGGTGTCCGGGAAAAGGAGGTCAATCCGTTAACCATATATTCTTTGAGTTAAAACAATAAGACTTTCATAATACCATTTTCCAATTTAGAGCTTCATGTTCGATATACAGGGCGACAAAGTTTGAAATTTAAAACTGATTTTTTTTAATAATTCAAGTAATTGATAAGATATTAAGTTTAAATTCGGTACACTACTTCAACATAAATAGTTACATTTTTTGAGACCAACAAAACAAAAAACAATTGTCAAATAATCAAAATAGGGGGGTCCAGTACTCACTGACTCCCCCTATTTTTTAGTAAGTGCGCCAATGACTTCCAAACGGTATTTTTTCAGGTAATCATTTATTGTTGAAAATTTTTTGTCTCCTATTAAATTTTGATAAAATGATTTGTTTTAGAGATAATTTGTAAAGTATGGGTCAATCCATATCAAATTTTTGAAATTTAATTTTTTTTTGAAAAAATTTACGTCGTATGATATATCATAAAAAAGGTCTCTAATAGGCCTTTAAAATAAGCCATCACTCACCTTTCTACTTTTAATAGTTTACGAGATATCGCTATTTTTGTAATTACCCAAATTTATCGGAATTTTTTGATTTTCAAAAATCAATAAAACAAAAACCACCCATCGAAAAAAATTCATATATGGGATTTTTGAGTTTTTTAGTGAGGTAAACAAATTAACCAAAAATTATCAAAATCGGAGATGGTGGGGGAAGAACCTTTGGTTGATTTGATATGGACTGACCCATACTTTACAAATTATCTCTAAAACAAATCATTTTATCAAAATTTTATAAGAGACAAAAAATTTTCAACAATAAATGATTACCTGAAAAAATACCGCTTGGAAGTCATTGGCGCACGTACTAAAAAATAGGGGGAGTCAGTGAATACTGGACCCCCTATTTTGATTATTTGACAATTGTTTTTTGTTTTGTTGGTCTCAAAAAATGTAACTATTTATGTTGAAGTAGTGTACCGAATTTGAACTTAATATCTTATCAATTACTCGAATTATTAAAAAAAATCAGTTTTAAATTTCAAACTTTGTCGCCCTGTATATCGAACATGAAGCTCTAAATTGAAAAATGGTATTATGAAAGTCTTATTGTTTTAACTCAAAGAATATATGGTTAACGGATTGACTTCCTTTTCCCGGACACCCTGTATATACAGGGTGGTCCAGGTTATAGTAGCAATAATTCACCATTCGATAGTCCATCGAAAAATAAGTCGACATGCATGGTAATTTTTTTCTCCAAAACCCCTCCTAAGGGAGATACAGCCCTTCAAAGTTGAGTTTTAAAAATCTTTTTTTTGTCATAACTCTCAGGAAATAAAAGCGTTTTTGACCAAATTTGGTACAAGTACTTATGAAATAGGTACTCGTTACCTGACGTAAGTAACTTTTGTCAAAATTGTCCAGTGACGTAGATACAGGGGGGTTGTTTCACTCTTTCCACCCCATTTTTTACGCCACTGGATATTGGTTTAAATTGACCTATTTTTCTAATTCCTTGTTCAATTTTGAGAAAAAAAGCCACTCTTGTCAAATTTTGATTTAAGGCTTTGTTTACGAGATAATTGAGTTTAAAAAAAAACATACAGTCCTGCAAAGTTCAGTTTTAAATATCTTTTTTTTGTCATAACTCTAACTCTAAGATCGCCAAAGCGTTTTTCAGCAACTTTGATACAAGTACTTATGAAGTAGATACTCGTTACTTGACCCAAGTAACTTTTGTCAAAATTGTCCATTGGCGTACATCACTTTTTCCGCCCAGGATTTCACTGAAAAATAACTCGACATGCATTGTTTTATTTTCTTCAAAACTTCCTCAGAAAAGACATAAAGCCCTTCAAAATTCAATTTTAAGATTTATCTTTTCGTATAAGAATATTTGATTAAATTTGGTATTTAAAATAGGTAATCAACACTTGACGTATTTTTAGTTAAAATTATCAAGTGGCATACTACTTTTAGAAACGGATCAATGTGATAATTATTGATTATGATAATAAAAAAACGATACGTACTAAATAAATCATAATGCTTATTCAGCACTAACTAGATTTTAATTATTAAGTCCAGTGGCGTCTCATGGGGCACCACAGCCAATTATTATTGAGAAAAAATGTACGCCACCGACTTTTTTGTGGTTTTTTATTTTTTTCCAGATTAACCAACTAAAAATACAACTTTTATGTCTCTTGTGTTTATTTCATGTCTAACTTCGTTTTCCAGACAAAAATTATCACGGAACAACATAAAACAAAAACCAAAAATAAAAAATAAACCTTAAAGTAAATGTTCAAAAGTCCACCTTCTGATAAAATACACGATTGCAATCGATTTGTCATTGACCGTCTGACACGTTCAAAAATACCTGGAGAATTCCTTATGACATTGCAATTGTCAATTATCCGATTCCTTAAGTCCTCAACATCTAGCACAGGAGTTTTATAAAGAAGAGCCTTCAGATAACCCCATAAATAGAAATCTAGAGGATTTATATCAGAACTGCGAGCCGGCCAATTTTGAGGTCCTGCACGTCCAATCCAGCAATTAGGTTACGTGACGTCGAGATGCTGATGTGCAAGAACACTGAAATGATCTGGAGCTCCGCCGTGCATAAACCACATGTTGATTCTTACATCTAGGGGTTCTTCTTCTAACAAAATGGGTAAATGATGTCGCAAAAAGTCCGTGTATGATTCACCTGTTAATCTTGCTGGTAAAAAGAATGGGCCCATTAAGTAGTCGCCAATAACTCCTAACCAAACGTTTAGCGAAAATTGTTGCTGGAAATTACTTTCTCTAATAACGTGGGGATTTTCGTCAGCCCAAAAATGTTCATTGTGAAAGTTTCTAATGGCATCTAGTTAAAAAGTTGCTTCGTCCGTAAATAAGATATTTGGTATAAAGTTATTATTGTATGCCATCATATGAACTAACCATCTACAAAATAATAACCTTGGGTGAAAATCCCGAGGCAATAAAGCTTGGACCCGCTGAATGTGATATGGATACAGTATGTTTCTTTTTAATACTTTCCAAACGGTTTTTGGGCTAACTTCAAGCTGTAGTGCAATCTTTCTGGTACTATTTGAAGGATCTTCTTCTATTGCATTAAACACAGCTTCTGTTGTTACGGTTTCTGGTCTTCCACCACCCGTATTTTTAGTAAATCTCCCAGTTTCACATAATCTCGCATGTAGCGTTCTAAATGTTTTAGCGCATTGAATTACTCTATTATGATGTATGTCCTGGTAAATTCTCCTTGCTTCTTCAGCATTTCCATTTGCTAAACTATAAATAAAATGCATGTCAGCCATTTCTGCGTTATTAAAATTATTCATGATTGAAAATACTATCAATGTCAGCTAGTAAGTTGTATTTTTTGTTGCTTAAGTTGTGTATTTTTGGTTTTTGTTTCAGGGATAGTTTTTAGAATGAGTTAAAGTAGTTTTATTTTTTTTCTGGAAAAGAAAGTTAGATATGAAAAAAACACAAGAGACATAAAAGTTGTATTTTTAGTTGGTTAATCTGGAAAAAAAAATAAAAAACCACAAAAAAGTCAGTGGCGTACATTTTTTCTCAATAATAATTGGCTGTGGTGCCCCATGAGACGCCACTGGACTTAATAATTAAAATCTAGTTAGTGCTGAATAAGCGTCTTATTAATTCAAATAACTGTACCAAATTTAAACCAAATCGGTTTAAGGACCTATATGATATTTCAAAAAAACCTATTTAAAAAAAAAACTCTAACACCCTGTATCTCAGAAACAAAGCGACTCCGGACATATGTTTATAGGAACTTAAAATGACCTAACGAATCATCCTCTGAAATTTCGTACCTTAGTTAGGAAACACCCTGTATATATAATCTTTTCAAGTATTGGCGTCAAGAAACTATTTAATACTTTTGTATTTTTGTATTGAGATAATAAAATAATTTTCACAATTGGTATTATTTTACAAGAAAGGCACTTTATTTTAACGATTGTATGACATTTTACAAGTCAACTAACTTAAAACTAACTTCAGTCCTTGACTAAAAACCTGTTGCTAACTTCAGCCCGTGACTAAAGCGCCATAAAGCCACAACCTGTCAATGTGTATTTAAAAGATCACTTAGTGTCATGTATGTATAGTAAACCAACAACTGAAATTTAAAACCAAAATAAGAAAAACATTTTGCTGGTATTTTTACGCCAAGCCAATAAAAGTTTTATTATCATACAGATGGAAATTATGTATACACATGAATTTATTATGAACGTGTTTGAATACGATACTTTGGGTTTGATTAAACTTATTTATTTTATTTGAGCCTCGTTTATGATGGTTTTAAAGAAAGGATAAAGTTTTATTATAAAGGTAAATGGGATTTTACAGAGCGCAATTTTCTTTCGAGTCTCTCTTCCTTCTTTACATTTTAATTTGTTTTTCTTTTAGAATAAAAGGTTTCGACTAACTTTTTTAAATAATATTTGGTTACAAAGCCAAATAATCATTATGAAATGCAAATCTAATACTCGAAAATATAGGGTGTCTAAAAAACGGTTTTGAACACGGTGGTCAAAACTTAAGTATAGGACGAACAAATATGCCAACCAAAACTGATAGCATATTTTGATTTTGGTAACACTAACATGTATTTATCAAAATCCCAGCTGATCCTATTTTAAAGTATTGCAAACTTTTTTGTTTTTCTATTTCTATATATTATTTTACTAAAACTACCTGTACAGTTTAAATAAAATTAAGCAAAATAATAAACTTTGTATCATTTAAATTACTTTACTCCCCAGTATTAATTTATTGAGTCACTTATTATTTTTTACCACTCAACATAAATAAAAAAACGAAGATTTAGTATATCTAAAATATTTTTTATAACAAAAAATACTGGAAGTTTGTCTATGAAATAATTACAACTTGCAAATTTTGTAAAACAATAATTAAGGTGGTTATGAAAAAAATTGCTATACGTTATAACGCAAGTGACATTTTGTTGTTTATTTAATGTATACTTTATAAAGTTAAAAATAGTATTTTAAAATGAAAATTAAACCGAAATTCAAGTTAAGCCATGAAGAAAATCGAAAGAAGGTATGTGCTGGCTGTGGAGACAAACTTGTTTTTGGTAATTGAAAAATTCATAGTTTAGGGCAGCGGTTCTTAACCTTTTTGGCTGGCGACCCACAATTCAAAAATATTAGAACCCCAACCCAACCCAACCCGATAAAAAACAAAATCATCAATTTTCTACATTTTCTTTATTTAAAGTAAGTTAAAAATTTTTTTAGGAATCAACTAACACAAATCCCGCAAGTCCCGGGACCCATCTCGATATGGCCCGCGACCCAAATTTGGGTCGCGACCCGAGGTTAAGAAACGATGGTTTAGGGTTTCTGAAAAAATATAAAAATTACTGCAGACTTTTTCAAACGAACACTTTAACTTAAGTGATTCAAAATTACCTACTTAAATATTGTAAAAACGGTATTTTTGCATAGCCACAATTGCCAAATTTTCAAAATTTAGAAATTGCTAGAGAATTTTGCGGCAGCCAAGAATATATGTGCTTTATCTGCAAAATGGCAAGATATAAAGGGCATAAAAAATTATTAAGGGAAGAGGACGGACGAACTAACTAAAGTTTTGATATGCTCTTCCTTTCTAGGGGGTATCGCTAGATGTAAGAAGCATGTTTGTACAGAGACTGAAGAATTTAAAAATACTGTTTCCATGTTAAAAACAATTCCATGTAAAACCCAAGAAAAAGTTTTACAGAAAATTTAAGGCAAGCAGCAATCGATTTTGCTTCAAAGAATCTTTAGTTATTTATTAGTTTTGTATTAGGTACCTTAAAACAATAAATAAGATATTGCAAACTGTATTTTACATTATTTTGTATTTATAATGTAATTTATCCATATTTCAGTCATGTATCTGCCAAATTTTTAAAAACATTTGATAATGGTACTAGAGTATTTTATCGAAATAGAATAAACAATTTTAAAGAAATATGCAAAACTTTAATAAAGGATCAGCTGGGATTTTGATAAATACATTTTTGTGTTACCAAAAGAGTCTATAATCAGATTATGCTATCACACTCAAAAAAATGTTGAACATAATATTAATGAACTGCTTTCATTAACTTCATTTTCCTTGGTTCAATGAAATTTTCATTAATCCTAAGTACAGAAAACTATAAGTATCATTGTTTCATGAACAGCTATCATTAATATAATGAATGCAGCTTCAATAAATAATGAATATTAATGTACATGTGTCTATGTTGAATATTCATCGGTTACATGAACTAAATTCATTGATATTATGAAATTTAAACTTGATTTTAAAAAAAGTTTCTTTAATAAAGTTTCTATGAAATATTCATAGTATTAATGAAAAGAGTGCATTAAACCTTACTAGAAACCTATCTTTTTAAGAACAAAATTCATTGATACAATGTACGGTTCTTTAAAAATAAGAAAATATTCTAAAAAACAAGACCAACCATCAAATTCAATGAATTAGTTCATAACATAAATGTATGGAATTTCTAAGGCACATGCGCAAACGGAACATCCCTGTAGTCTGGTAACCCCATATGCCGATATATCGCGTTAGTGCAATTCTGTTTTCTATGAGTGCAATAAGTGGTACAACACGTCCTGTCGCTGCAGGTCTTTTTAAAAGGTAGGTACCTAATTGTATTCCTCTACAGTACACGCAAAGAATAAACAAAACTTTTCTGGTTTTCTTTATACACGTGTGACCCAATATTTATTGTTTACGAGCCTCCTCTTTCAAATCTTTTTTGTGCAATTTTAACCGACCTTAATAAACTGTATTTTTGAAACAAAAAGAGACATATTTTAAATAATTTGTATTAGCGATTTTTTTCAATATCCCATACTATATTTCTTTCCAGTCTTAATGCCTCTATGTTTTGGGCGCTTCATGGATACCTAGTCCCGACTTCTAGGACGGTCTGCAAGGACCCAAGACTCCCAAGAAGCGTTTGTATTGTTGCGAAAGTCGCATCAAGATTTGGAGGATCAGCTGCAGCATCTGGCTAACCGAAAAACTAGCATACAACCGCTCCTGCTGCTAGTGGGTGATAACATAACTGCAATAAAAGAAATTTATGTGTATGTTGACGGTGTAAGATATTCTTTTAATAATTTTTTACGGGCAGTAGATAGCTGCTTTAAAATATTTTATGTGTTCAACCTAAGATTCCCAGAAGCTGCATTTAACTTTTGGTCTTTTATTGAAAAATGTTTTTATAAAATAAGTTCGAACTACTCTAGCTCAAAGATTCACATTTTATGTAACACCCTTAAAGGGTAATAGCACTATTTAAATACTATAACTAATTTGTTTTAAAATAAAGATAAGCTTACCAACCTTTATTGTTTATTTACTTAATGGACCTAAATTATACATTATCCCTATAGGTTATGGCTGTTTTTTGATTTTGTGTTTTATTTATTAGGCCTAATAAATAAAACACAAAATCAAAAAACAGCCATAACCTTGACTTTTCATAACGAACTTTTTTTTAATAAACACGCCGTATAATATTGTATTTTTGGATTCTAGTAAAATTCTGATCATCCCTAGTAAATTTAAAACTTATAAAAAACTTATCAAAATATATAAAAAAACATATATACCTACTTATAAAATTTTTTATAAGTTTGACTAAGTTAGACATAGGACCTACACCAAATTAATATGAGTTTATAATGACATTAAATAAACAAGTTCTGCACAAGCAAAATTTAAATTGAAGTTTGCGAAAAAAAGATAGCTTTTTGCTCGGCCGTACCAACCCCTGCCCTCCCTAATAAATATAATATAAATTTAATTGGTGCAATTTATAATTCACTACAGGTTATTGACAAATTTTAAGATTTATTTAAAAAATCCAAGTATTACATATTTTATACTTTAAAATTTTTATTATTTCTTTTAAAAGAAATAATACAAATTTAAAATGGCATAAAATCTGTTATACTAGGATTTTTTAAATTTGTCGATAAACTATGGTAAATAAATTGCACCACTTAAATTTATATTATATTTATTAGGGAGGGCAGGGGTTGGTACGGCCGAGCAAAAAGCTATCTTTTTTTCGCAAACTTCAATTTAAATTTTGCTTGTGCAGAACTTGTTTATTTAATGTCATTATAAACTCATATTAATTTGGTGTAGGTCCTATTTCTAATAACTGAGATATCGGTATACCCAAAATCCACCAGCCGCCACTGATTCGGTTTAATAATTCATGAACTTATTTTCATATAAACAAAGAATAGGGTTCATAATATTAAACATTTAGATTCATAAATACAATAAAATGGGTTCATAATATTTAAAATATTGATTCATAAATACAATGAAATGGGTTCATAATATTTAAAATAATAAATCATAAATAAAATGAAGTAGGGCATTATAACCATGAATTTTGATCATCAGGCCAATGAAAAAGGATAAATCAACAGCACGATGTGCATTGTCACTATGAACAGTTTCATAGATACAAGAACCAATTCAATGTATGTTGTTCATACACAACATGAATCGAGTTAGCCATTTAGAAACTGTTCTTACTTTAATGTCGTACAGTTCATTTAATTAAAGAAGCAGTTCTTTGGACCAATTTTAATGAATTGTTCATTAAATGTATGAACCTTTTCTTTTTATTCATGCAACTATTTGGTTGAGTGCAGTTTTGGTTGGCATTTTTGTTCGTCCTATACTTTAGTTTTGACCACCGTGTAAAGAATAATAAAAAGTTGTTGTATTTAATAAAAACATGAAAAATCATCCAAAGCAAACCTATGTGGGCATATTTTAATTAGAAAAGTTTTTCTTTGCGACTTGTTTAAAACATTATTTTATAACCAGGTTATTATAAAAGTATAGATTTCAGAACAAACTTTTTTAATTATCAGTTTGAAACTGATGGAAAATAAAAGTTTCTGTGTATCGGGTATAACAACAATACTATGCAAAGGCACACACAGTAGCAGAGTCTATTTTATATGGAAATTGGTGGAAAAATAAACCGCTGCAATGGCGTTCGTGTCTGAACAACTTTTATTAGCAAGGGATGAAAGCGAATGCAAATGTTATTACACCTATTTCGACCAAAAAATTCGTCAAATAAAAGCGTTTATTTACAAAAATATTTTTCAACAAATTAGCTATAAAAAATTTTCATAATAAATATATGGGTGATTCTACAAAAGTTGGACAACTTGATGTCATCAGTCAATAGAGTAGGTATTTTAATATTTTTTGTAAATATCCAGGTTTTTTTTAACTTGTCCACCCAATTTTAATGCATTTTTTCAAAAGCACGTTTGTAGAAAAACATAATAAATATTCAAAACATCAGTACCTTGGCGTGTCACAACTGCTGAATAAAATATTTGAGTGATTTTATTTTAAAATATATTCAATTTATCTTAAATTTTTCAATTTCACTACTAACTATAAAACATTAAATAATGTATTTTTCATATTTTATCATAGACTCAAATAATAGCAATTTTTAAAAATTGATAATCTTTGTACTCACTTTTACCCGTCAGTTCTGTGTCCAATGTTAAAATTCAAAATTCCGGCGAAATATTGAAGTTTAAACGTCAAGTCCTCGTTTTAACTCAAGTGTTGGTACAAATATACCTACAGAGCCCGCCCTTTGCACGACAGTAATCTTGAAAACAATGCAAGCGGCGAAGTTGTGGTGAATGCACGTATAATTCCAGTCAAAATTTCAGTTCTGTGGTGAGTAGTAATTTTCTTACGTACATATATTTCATTGTAATTTATATAAGGCTATATGTGATTAGTTGATAAGTGGCATCCAACAAAAAATATCAGTAAAATACTTAATTCCGAATTATAATCTCAAATTTGTATCCCATTCATCAGTACCGTGTCGTGACTTCCATGTTCGATGTTTCGGTTATCTTTTTTTCGCAAACTTCAATTTAAATTCTGCTTGCGCACAACTTGTTTATTTAATGTCATTATAAACTCATAAATTTGGTGTGGGTCCCATATCTAATAAGTAAGATATCGGTATACCCAAAATCCACCAGCCACCACTGATGTGTGGTATTATTTGATTTTAAGATATTTAATGTATAATATGCTCAAAGTTGCAATAAATCTTATATTTTCCAATAAATCATGTATTTAATTAGTACCCTGGTATACTCGTCACTTCCCTTGCATTCAAATTTAGAAAACACAGATATTTCAGAAACTTTTTGAAAAAGTGACTGGCCCGGTCTGGAACAGTATATTTATTATATTATCTATGTTCTCATAACAAAATACTGTTTAATTTTCTCTGAGAACTATATAAACAAAATGAGGTCAAAAGTTGCCCAACTTTTGTAGAATCACCCATATGTTAGATTTGTTAACATGAGTTTGTAGTTTGTTTATTTTATTTGTAAATAAATATTTATATATATATATAAACATAATTTTTTGTAGAAAACCAGGGTTTGTAATTATTTTTACAAAGGAAAATAATTTTTCGAAAGTTTTGTAAAGGTAATTTGCAATTTTATAAGCATTTGGTTAATTTTAAAGGTTTCAGATTATTTTGTTAATGTTTAACAAATTATTTCGTTAAAAAGGTACACGTGATTTTAGGCAGTCAATCAAAACACTGACAATACGCATCAACAAGTTCAACTGAGTTCAGCGTCTGCAACTTATGTTTCTGCTTACGTTATTCTCATTCGTAACAACTGTCCAGAGTATTTATAATATATTACCAGAAATCTGTAATTATTGTTTTTAAGATTCCTTTAAAATGGTGTGTTATTTAATTTTGTGTATGTTATTTTTGTGTTTATTTATGTAGGTATGTGTTAATTTTTTTGTTTAGCAAATGGATTATTAAAGCAACATTTCTTATCAAAATTCCCAATTTCCTACACATACTGTTAACAGGAACAATTGTTACTAAAGGTTTGTAAAAATAGGGTCCTTTTTAAAAATTACAAGAATTATGGTTAAATAATTAACAGGATTTTTTTATTAAATCAACAAAATGTTTGTTATAATTACGAACTACTTATTCAATTTGTTAACAGATTACAGTTGGTTGTAAACTTAACATAAAGTTTTGTGGACCTGGATTAACATCAAATCTAGTTAATATTTGGTTAAATTTAACAAATATTGTTTTAATGTGTACCATTTTTATTACTTTTAACAAAAATTTTATGAAACAAAGTTGTTTATAAACTAACACAATGTATTTTACGAGGCAAGTGTCCATATAAACAAGATTCCGAAGAAAAATCTTATCTGGCATTTGTTTTAAGATTGTCAACTTAAGCCATAGCTATAGATTTATAGATGGGTGAATCTCATGAACTAAATGAGTTTGACCTACACTTTTATTGTGTTTTGATCTTTCATAATTAAGTAGATATTAGAGCTCAGGTTCCAGATTTTTAACCGCAATTGATTATTTTTTACAAAGTTTTAAAAGTCTAAAACCTATCCTCCGAGATTGTTACTCTTTCTAGGTTAACCTATATGTTTTCAAATATCTGAGGTAGTAAAAGCATACTAACAATATCAGTTCACTAAGTAAATTAAACACATCCAAAGCATTCGAATCAAATATAAAATATTATTAAAAATTAAAAGAAATAATTTTTATAACCATTTATGTAGGTGTTAGAATTTACATGCTGATGAGAGTGTTGCTGTTTTATAATTCAAAAGTTTAAGTTCATTAATTTGCTATTTAAAAACCTATCCACCGTGAAGTGTAATATCTCAGTAAGTAGATTTTTTTATAAATATTTTATGTATGTACAGGGTGATCCCCTATAATGTCGCCCCCCTTTAACTTTTTTATTTTAAGTGTCCCAAAAAATTTAAAAGTGTGGTTATGTAGGTACTAAAAATACTTTTTTTTACGTATAAAAAAATGGAAAATTGATCAATATACAGGGAAAAACAAAAAGTTTATTTTTTTCAATGAATCACCCTATATATGAATTAATTTTTCGATTCCTTGTAAAATTCTGAACATAATTCATATAACAAACCATATACTGAAATATACTGAAATATTCGCATTCGAAATTTTATCAATAAATGTTTTTTTAAACTGTTAGAAATCAAGAACCTTCAGTATACCAAAATTTTTATTGAAAATAAGTTACTATAGTGACATTATGTCAATATGTCTTGTTAAATAAGTAAAAATGGCGTACTCAGACAGAGGAAGACAAACTATTTCAAATTACCTATTATCTTAAAAATAATTTAAATATTTCAGAAACGGTTGAATTTAGGTATATGGTATGTTATATGAAATATGCTTAGAATTTTACAAGAAATCGAAAAATAAATAAATATATATGGTGATCCATTGAAAAAAAATAAACTTTTTGTTTTTCCCTGTATACTGATAAATTTTTGAATTTTCTTTATACGTAGAAAAAAAGTATTTTTTAGTACCTACATAACCACACTTTTAAATTTTTTGGGACACTTAAAATAAAGAAGTTAAAGGGGGGCGACATTATAGGGGATTTCCCACAGGTACAATAGACTGGGCCAAAAAAATCAATTATTTTTTTTTAAGTATATCAAAAATATCGTTTGGGGTGACAAAAAAAATTTTTTGTGAAAGTTTAATATTAATATTAAGAGGTCTATCATCGCAATTTTAATTTTTTTTTCCTCAGCAAGTTTTTGTCTCAGAACTCCCAGTTTAACAAAATTGACTCAGAAATATTTTTTTAAGAACATTAAATGCTCTACAAAAAAGGTTAAAGTGAAATTTTCCGTTTCCTTAAAATCATGCCTTAAAAATTGGTATAGTTTTACATTTTGGTCTTTTAAATTTGAATTTTGTAATTCATGTAAAAATCAGTAGCCTACATACGAAACCCTAACCTCCTTAAAAATGTCTATTAAGGCTGGAATAATGTTTTCTATACCTTTCTTCTTTACCACGTGGTATTTACCTACGTGCAAAAATTTTAAAAAAAATGTAGCTCCCATATACTTTTTTAAAAACGTTTTAAACAAATAGCTACCTACCAAACTTTGTTCAGTTTATCAAACAAACAAAATATTCGCAGTGGAAACGTCCGAATTGAAAGCGTAAATAATAGGACAAATTCGCGAAAACGCAATAAAAAGAATTTGCCAAACAATTTGAATTTCCGGGCATCAACAAAGTGTGCTCGAAAATTGAATGGAAGGCGTGCTGTGACCATAACGGGAACGCAGAATATCCGCGGAACGTCAATTTAAAAACCAACCGTGTTCTGCATCAGCAGAATCACGATGGGTCCAAAAAGGACTCTAAAGGTTGTCTTAAAATATCAACAATGCACTGTTATAAAAATCAGATTTGATAACATGAGTTTGTAGTTCACAGTAAAAAAATATTTGTTAATTTTAACCAAATGTTAACTAGATTTTATGTTAATCCAGGTCCACATAACTTTATGTTAAGTTTACAACCAACTGTAATCTGTTAACAAATTGAATAAGTAGATTTAATAACAAAATCCTATGTCAATATTTTAACCATAATTCTTGTAATTTTGTATTTTTACAGTAACAATAGTTATTTATGTCATTAGGTTAAGAAGTAAGGCTTTTTGTGCTAAGCTCAAGGTTTGAAGGTCAATTTAATTCAACATCAAAGCGGCCTAACCTTACTTTTTTAGAATCTCATTTATTTATTAGCTAAAGATTACATTAATTGTACAATAACTATTATTGCTTTTAGAAGCAGTAATAGTTTAACAATACCTAGCTACATGATTTAAGTAGAAATGGATTTTTGCTATTACATTGAATTCAATTAATTCTTTAATAAATAGCTAGGTATCTAATTTCAATTTGTTTGGATTTTTATTTAAAAAATAGGTAGTTTGGAATGTTTAAGCTGTGTTTAACATTTTATTTCACTGAAAACTTAAAGCAAATAAAAACTTAAAGATAATTTAAATGGTACAAAAAGAATCGTGCTCTTTTTAGTTGCCTAACCTCACTTTTTGTTTTATTATTCATATTTAATTTTACAATAATTTTATGAAAAATATTAAACATTAACAGTAAAACAAACAAATTAGTGCTTATTATAAATAAATTAAACCAGTTTAGTACGTTAATTTCTTAGAAAAGGATTAATTTGTCAAAACAATACCCCTAGCGAGAAAAAATCGAACTAATTACTTGCCTCATAAAAATTTTTATCGGCCTAGGCCATAAGAATTATCGAATGTTGACAACAATAAAGTTTAAATTATAGACCGCGTGGAGATAAAAGTATTTTTTGTAACTCTCGGTTAAATGAAAAGAATTTTAATAAAAAATGTTGCTTTTTTAGCAAATCTCCTAAACAAAAAAAAATACACATACATAAATGAACTCAAAAAAAACATACACACAATTAAATAACATAATTCTGAAATCATCAAATTATAATAGTATATTATGTATCAAGTTTGATAAACGCCATTTTATTCACGAATTTAATTTAGGCACGAGCGAGCTTGCGAGCGAGTGCATAAATTAATGAGTGTATAGAAAAGTTTATAAACGAGGTGCATACTATACTTTTTCTACGACAAATACTTATTATTATCTTAAAATGATTTAAATCAAAAATTTGTATAGAGCGCCATCTATGAAACAATAGGGGAATCTGTGTGTCACCGTCAAATGTTTATATTTTATAAACACAATTATAAAGGTTATAAATCGAAATGTATATCTTGAAAATTGACAGTTTTTCACAGTTAAAGTAAAGAAAATATTTTATGAGCACTTTACAGTGGAGTCCGTGTCCGAATTTAAGTTATAGTTTACTGCCGCGAAATTAAAAGGTCAGTACAATGTTCATATAAACTTTTCAAATATTGGCGTTGGGAAACTATTTAATACTTTTGTATTTTTGTATTGAGATAATAAAATAATTTTCACATTAAGTATTATTTTACAAGAAAGGTACTTTATTTTAACGATTGTATGACAGGTGACAACTGTCAACTAACTTAAAACTAACTTCAGCCCGTGACCAAAAACCTGTTGCTAACTTCAGCCCGTGACTAAAGGTCACTTAGTGTCATGGTATCATGTACGATAAAGGGCGTTTTAAAGGTGGAAGTAGAAAAATATATTTAATAGAATATAATTTATCAGTACTATTACAACAATTACTGATGTAATTATTTCGTCTCCGCTTTTCTTCAATTTCGTTCGTGTTCCTCACCAGCAACGATAAACAGATGTTTCCCTTTATTGGAACATCAGTACCGAGTTGCTGTATGGTGCGGAACACAAACGAAATTATGATTTCTCGTCCTGGTTTTGAAACCATTCACTGCGTTTAACATATAACATAAAGAACATGTCAAAAGACGGTAGATGGCAACACTTACTTTTGTCTCACCGCAGTGAATGATTCCAAAACCTATATAAACCTGTATAACGACGAGGAATCATAATTTCGTGTTCCGAACCATACAGTTAGTTAAACTTTTTAATGCGTATTCTAAATGGGAAATGTTTTGATTGACTGCCTGAAATCACGTACTTTTTTAACGAAATAATTTGTTAAGCATTAACAAAATAATCTGTAACCTTTAAAATTAACAAAATGCTTACAAAATGCATATTACCTTTACAAAACTTTCGGTAAAATATTTTCCTTTGTTAAAATAATTACAAACCCTTGTTTTCTACAAAAAATTATGATAAAATTTTACAAAACAAAATTAGCAAACTACAAACTCATGTTAACAAATCTGATTTTTATAAGTGTTTAATAATTTTATTTTGTAAAATTTTAACATAATTTTTTATATAAAACCAGGATTTGTAAATATTTTAACAAAGAAAATATTTTACCGAAAGTTTTCTAAAGGTAATATGCAAATTTTGTAAGCATTTTGTTAATTTCAAAGGTTACAGATTATTTTGTTAATGCTTAACAAATTATTTCGTTAAAAAAGTACGTGATTTCAGGCAGTCAATCAAAACATTTCCCATTTAGAATACGCATTAAAAAGTTTAACTAACTGTATGGTTCGGAACACGAAATTATGATTCCTCGTCGTTATACAGGTTTATATAGGTTTTGGAATCATTCACTGCGGTGAGACAAAAGTAAGTGGTGCCATCTACCGTCTTTTGACATGTTCAGGCAGTCAATCAAAACATTTCCCATTTAAAATACGCATGAACAAGTTAAACTGACTTCACGTACCGCCACTGGATGTACGAGGTGTGTTCAGAAAATAACGGGAATTTTTAAATTTCGCGGGTTTGGAGAGTCCGTTTGTCATAAAATTGTCTTTATTATGTTGGTATACATACCCCTGAAGAATGATAAAAATTTTAAATGTTTTCATTGTCTACTTTGACTGTGGCAGCCGATAAGGTTAGACGTGTTTTTATGAGCTCGGCGATTTTCGTTCGTTAAAAGAAATGGATCAAAGAATTTGTATCAAATTTTGCGTTAAAAATGAAATAAAGTGTGTGAAATATTAAGAAAGGCCTATGGTGAGTCTGCTATGAGTAAAACAAGAGTTTATAAGTGATATATGAGTTTCCAAGATGGCCGTAAAGAAATTGAAGATGACGAACGCCCAAGCACATTAACAACCGATAAAAAAAACATGGAAAAAGTGGAAGAAATTGTTATGAACGATCAGAGAAGTCGCTGATGATATTGGCATATCGATGAAATTTTTTCGAATGTTTTGGGTATGAAACGCGTGGCAGCAAAATTTGTTCAAAATTGTTGAATTTTAAACACAATTTTTTGCCAAAAACAATACTGTAATGATGCCACAGCCTACATATTCGCCAGACATGGCTCCATCTGACTTTTTCCTATTCCCCAAAATAAAGAGAACTTTAAAGGGCCGTCGTTTGGCAAGCATAAATGACATTAAAAGCGCATCGCTGATAGAACTAAAGACTATCCCAAAGATCGTGTTTGAGAAGAGTTTAGAGGATTAGAAGAAGCGCTGGCACAAGTGCATAATATCTAATGGGGACCATTTTGAAGGCGACAACTTTAATGTAGACGAATAAATAAATACTTTTTCAAAAAACGAAAATTCCCGTTATTTTCTGAACACACCTCGTATAAGTGTGAATTTTGCATATGTGAAAGCCCTTATATGCATTAATAGAGGAAGTGGGGGTAATTCGGAATACTGTTGGTAATTTGGAATACTTAAATATTGAAGCTATGCTTAGCGCCATCTCGTTAAATATAAAATAAACTACTAGAATAGCCTGTATTTTGTGGACATGTGATTTTGTAGATATTTTGATTTATGGTAGAGGGCCAACACATGTGAAAAATTAATTGTGGGGCAACTAAAACTTTTTTAGTGGTAATTAAATCGGCAATCATAGCTTCGATTTTTATCTTTAAATTAACTTAGGTAAATTGTATCCTCAGGTAAGTAAAGGGTTATATTTTTAGTTGTTAATTGTACTTTTTCGATATGTTAAAGCATTTACTTTTTTTTACATATTATGGCGTAGGTCTTTATATTGCTAATTTGGAATACTATAAATAATGCAAAATTGAAATATTCCAAATTATATTCATTTTTTGTAATATTTGATAATCAATCCAATTTTCTCTTTTAATTTATATTTGGTTACCTTTTAAAAATGTTTTATTAACCTTTTTAATAAAAAACCTTGGCTGCTACTTTAAAATATTCCAAATTGGTGGTAGGTATTCCAAATTAACTTCATGTTACGTAAACATAGATTTTTTACACTTTTTTTTTCATTAGTGAAAAAGTCCTTTTAAAGTATTTTAAATAGTTTAAAATTTTCGTATGGCATAGTACAAATGTAGATCTTGGACATGTTATTTATTTTAATCGAAATAATTTAAATTTAAATTTTTTGCTATTTTTTTTAAACTACTATTCCAAAATACCCTTACTTCCTCTATGTAATCAAAATTGCAAGTTAATATCTTTTGTAGTTTTTGTTAAAATTAGTTTTGACCAAAATCGGGCTTTTGGGCAAATTTTCGTTAAATGTACATTTGCTGTCCCCAGCTAATTTTATTTTTATTTTTGACCTTTGTGGATAAGTTTTTTATGTATTATATTTAAATACCCCCTTCCTGTTAGAACCCATCGTATTTTGTTTTAATTACTTTGTGTTTCTATAAATGGCAGAAAAACTAGGTGAAATGTCCTGTAACCTAACTGTCCCCAGAGGCGATTTTTTAATTTAAATTATTATATTCTTCTTCTTTGCAGCTTTCTTCTGAAAAAATAAATTATTTTTGAACAATGGAAAGTTCTTTTATTCGTATATAAAACTTAAATAGTTTTCTACAAAGTAGTTTAAACAGAAAAAAATATTAAAGTTGACATTCAAAAATCTTGTCTTTTTCCTAACGTCGTCTTCTATGCCGACTGCTTCGAAATAGAGACACGAGATAGAGATACTAGCGTTTTATTTCTAGAGGGCATCCAGTTTGATACTTCGGCAACAACAAGTGAGCACGTGTAAAGTGTGTGAATTTTTTTATAAATATTTTAAAGGTAAGATTTTTTTGCGTACACTTTTTGGTGTCTTTTACAAAACGCTTCATACAACTCTTGTTTTAGAAGTTAACTTTTTTATTTTCATTTTGTATTATAGCATAGTAGAAATGCCAAACAAATGCTGAAAGATATTTACATTTAACAGTATTTCTGAAAAATAACGTTTGAAAAAGTCATTTCTTCCTTGTGTTCCTTCCCTATTTCAGATTAACCCTATAAGTTTTATTTCTTTAAAGTTTATTTTTGTTATTTATAAACTTATAGAATTTTTTTGCAGTCTATTACACTGTTCTATCATAAAGGAAAACACGATCAAATTGACCTGTCTGGACAAAATATATAAACAAAATGTACATTTAACGAAAATTCGCCCTTTTCAGCACAGCAAGCATGGTTGCCACTTTTGTTAATTAAGTTCAACTGCTTCCAAAAATGATTTCATCAATTTTTTATTTAAACGCAATAAAATACCTTGACGTTTATTATTTTAACCCACTGTTGTGCATTCGTATGGACCAAACCAACCACTACCAGTAATTCTGCACATCGACATACATTGCTTTGTAACTTTTATTATTAAAAGAGAGATGAATACAAATTCAAATATTATTACTATATCATTTAGCGTTGCGCCAACAGCGCATTCAATCCGCCTCGACCTTCTTTTGTTATGAACGCCAACTGGGGTTACAATGAAAATAAATTGGTTATTTCTGCCATTCTGGCACCAATAACGATTTATACATTATTTCAATTTTATTGCTTTGTTACAAATTAAAAAAAATAAAATCGAACTGTTATTGCGATTTGATGACGATTTTATAATAAAAGATGATTCTTTTACAATACGAATTACAGACAACAACAATAATGTAAAATAAGGGTGATTCTACTACAATGAATTCCTAAAAATTTACTCTCAAAAACTGACATAGCAGGCATTGTATTTTGTAAAAATATGGTGTTTTTTGCTCCAAAATAAAAATAAATTAATGTGTTAATTTTGAGGTGTATTCTTACTTTTAAAAATGACTTCGACTATATTTGCCCTTTGTACTTTACTTCTTGTGACGTTTAAAACACTTCCCACCTAATACTGTGACCGTCCATCCTTGATTAAATTAATGGCTCTGGAAAAATCAGCCATTTTTTAAAGTAAGAAGACAGTTCTTCATACAGAAAAATATTGGAAATTGCAATGTTTTTTTAAAAATCCATATTTTCCACAAAAATAAATATTTCAAGGTGAACCAAAAACAAAACTATTAAAAATAGATGTGACTTGACAATTAAAACTTAATTTAGAACAATATACGGTTTTGCCACTCTACAGAGTGTCTTAAACTTATGGTAAAAAACATCTTTTTGTTTAAACCTGTATAGTATAAACGTACGTGTATTTTTTAGTAATTTTTAAAATGTGAGCGATTCCCATTAATGTATCTACATTCTTTAATATTTGTTTAAATCCGAAATCAAATAAAAAAGTTATTTGCGATTGAAATTCATCGAAAATTTGTGTGGATCGATTATTTTGCCTGTGAGTGTATATTATAACAATAATTTTAGAGTTATTCTATTGTGTGGGAAAAATTTAAAATTTATCCGAAGAAAGACAATTTATAAGCTGCCTCAAATATCGCATGCGAATTTTCTACGTTTGCCCTTTGTAACCATAAAAGAAAACCACCTTAAAATGGCTAGCATAAATTTCGCTTCATCGCGCTTACCCTCCCTACATGAAATATGCAATATGATATTGTGCCACTGAAAAATTATGGCATCATCGAAAAAAATATTTTTTTTTTCAAGCGTATAATAATCTTAAGGCTATATAGAAAAACTTCTTATTTATACTCTGTTCAAAATTCAAATTATTATACACCGCCGTACAATAATAAAAATACTCGTACATTGAAATAACATAGGAAGAGTGATTCCATCTACTGCGTTTAGCTTGAAATTAGCATAGAAAATGTAAACTTACAGGTCACTCTAGAATAAATTCATGTACATAACCTATAATATATGGGTGATTCTACAAAAGTTGGACAACTTGATGTCATCAGTCAATAGAGTAGGTATTTCAATATTTTTTGTAAATATTTTAGTATACCTATTACAAAAGATCCAGGTTTTTTTAACTTGTCCACCCAATTTTAATGTATTTTTTCAAAAGCACGTTGTAGAAAAACATAATAAATATTCAAAACGTCAATACCTTGGCGTGTCACAAATCCTGAATCAAATATTTGGGTGATTTTATTTTAAAATATTCAATTTATCTTAAATTTTTCAATTTCACTACAAATATAAAACATTAAATAATGCATTTTTCATATTTTATCATAGATTCGAATAATAGCAATTTTTAAAAAATTGACAATCTTTGTACTCACTTTTACCCGTCAGTTCTGTGTCCAATGTTAAAATTCAAAATTCCTGCGAAATATTGAAGTTTAAACGTCAAGTCCTCGTTTTAACTCAATTGTTGGTAAAAAATTACCTACAGAGCCCGCCCTTTGCATGACAGTCATCTTAAAAACAATGCAAGCGGCGAAGTTGTGGTGAATGCACGAATAGTCCCAGTCAAAATTTCAGTACTGTGGTGAGTAGTTATTTTCTTACGTATATATATATTTCATTGTAATTTATATAAGGCTATATGTGATTTGTTGATAAGTAGCATCCACTCATAAAAAATATCAGTAAAATACTTAATTCCGAATTATAATCTCAAATTTGTATCCCATTCATCAGTACCGTGTCGTCAGTTTCATGTTCGATGTTTCGGTTATCTTTTTTTCGCAAACTTCAATTTAAATTCTTCTTGCGCAGAACTTCTTTACTTAATATCATTATAAACTCATATAAATTTGGTGTGGGTCCCATATGTAATAATTGAGATATCGGTATACCCAAAATCCACCAGCTGCCACTGATTTGTGGTATTATTTGATTTTAAGATATTTAATGTATAATATGCTTAAAGTTGCAATAAATCTTATATTTTCCAATAAATTATGTATTTAATTAGTACCCTGGTATACTCGTCACTTCCCTTGTATTAAAATTTAGAAATCACAGATATTTCAGAAACTGTTTTAAAAAGTGACTGGTCTGAAACAGTATATTTATTATATTATCTATGTTCTCATAACAAAATACTGTTTAATTTTCTCCGAAAACTATATAAACAAAATGAGGTCAAAAGTTGCCAACTTTTGTGGAATCACCCATTTAAACAGTTGCTGTACTATTGAATTGAGGTACAGTGCGGACATTTTACTAATCAATAAAATTAAAAAATGTAATTTTTATTTTATTATTTTATATGTCCCCCTGAAAACAAAAGTATACGGGTTTGAAGATTTTTGTTATTTTTACATATATGAATATTGTATACAAAGCCGTATGTATATTATTTTGCAGGTATACTTAACAATTTTGTCATAATATTGTATGTTCAAGATTACCATAAAACTGATTTTTCTTAAATTTTCCAAGAACAAATATTCGTTTTAAAATATAAAATTATCAAACTTCCAACTATTCCGTTGCAGAATAACTAATTTTATGTAAATGAACTATGGATATAAATTTGCCTAAGCCAATAGAGATGATCTAGTGTTTTATGTAGATCAGGCCTTGATACGCGGATAAAGTATTTTTTCGGAAAGTGGAGCGAGAAGTGGCTCTAATTGTAAGTAGCGAATTCATCGTCGACGTTTAAATACCATATGCAAATTTCAAAGACCACTTTAAGCCGCGGCTTTTGGCCTGCTCGATTGCAAGCATACAAAAATCGAAACCTTTGTCAATTAACTGTATGAAATGTGGCAGAGTATACAAAAGTTTAACTGGCACACCTTTGATCATTAAGTATAATATAGTTTGTATTTGTTAAAAATGCAAAGGGCCGGGCCGGATTAAGGGGAAATGAGGCGGCTGAAGCCCCGGACCTTCACATCATAGGTCCTTCGAAAATTAGTTATACCAACACATTTTATTCTACAAAAGTTGGACAACTTGATATCATCAGTCAATATAGTAGGTATTTTAATATTTTTTGTAAAAATTTTAGTAGGTTTATTACAAAAGATCCAGGTTTTTTTAACTTGACCACCCAATCTTAATGTATTTTTTCAAAAGCACGTTTGTAGAAAAACATAATAAATATTCAAAACATCAGTACCTTGGCGTGTCACAACTCCTGAATCAAATAATTGAGTGATTTTATTTTAAAATATAATCAATTTATCTTAAGTTTTTCAATTTCACTATAAAACTATAAAACATTAAATAATGTATTTTTCATATTTTATCATAGATTCTAATAATAGCAATTTTTAAAAAATTGATAATCTTTGTACTCACTTTTACCCGTCAGTTCTGTGTCCAATGTTAAAATTCAATATTCCTGCGACATATTGAAGTTTAATCGTCAAGTCCTCGTTTTAACTCAAGTTTTGGTAAAAAATTACCTACAGAGCACGCCCTTTGCACGACAGTCATCTTGAAAACAATGCAAGCGGCGAAGTTGTGGTGAATGCACGTATAGTTCCAGTCAAAATTTCAGTACTGTGGTGAGTAGTTATTTTCTTATAAGTATACGTATATATATATATATATTTCATTGTAATTTATATAAGGCTATATTTGATTTGTTGATAAGTAGCATCCACTAATAAAAATATCAATAAAATAATTCATTCCGAATTACCTATAATCTCAAATTTGTATCCCATTCATCAGTATTGTGTCGTCAGTTTCATGTTCGATGTTTCGGTTATATTTTTTTCGCAAACTTCAATTTAACTTGTTTATTTAATGTCATTATAAACTCATATAAATTTGGTGTGGTTACCATATCTAATAATTAAGATATCGGTATACCCAAAATCCACCAGCCGCCACTGATGTGCGGTATTATTTGATTTTAAGATATTTAATGTATAATATGCTCAAAGTTGCAATAAATCTTATATTTTCCAATAAATTATGTATTTAATTAGTACCCTGGTATACTCGTCACTTCCCTTGCATTCAAATTTAGAAAACCGGTCTGGAACAGTATATTTATTGTATTATCTATGTTTTCATAACAAAATACTGTTTAATTTTCTCCGAAAGCTATATAAACAAAATGAGGTCAAAAGCTGCCTAACTTTTGTAGAATCACCCATGTATACATACTTTATTGCATGTATTTCTTAAAAGTGGGCATTGTCACCAATAAAATTTAAAGGTAATGTTTGTTTTAATATCCATTTGCTTTATATAATATAATAATAAAAATTCTGTTTTTTAAGGTAATCCTAAATAAAATTAAACATGTTTTAAACATTTGCGTTTATGGTCCAAATTTGTGCCAATATTTATTTAATTCGAGTGTCCTGTTAAACAAACTGTTTTGCAAAATTATTAATTTGATTAATTAATTTTAACTATATTAATTTTGTTAATTACAATTAATTTGGTTTGGACTTTTATTAATTAACGTTTACAATATAATAATATTTAAAGTAGGTATTAATAATAATATTGTAATTTCAGTTTTTAATAATTATTAAATAATATAGAGTATACCTTCTGTAATATTTATAAATTAAAATTGGCTTTAAATTCTTATTTGTGTTCGTCGTAGAAAAAGTATAGTATGCAAGTCGTTTCATAAACTGTGCAAACTTTATATACTCGTTTTTATTAAACACTCGCTCGTACCTAATAAAACTAAAATGGCGTTAATAAAACTTGATACAAAATATACTACCTATTAAACATTTAAGGGTTTGCATTTACAAAAATTTCTTATTTTATTAAAATAGATTATGTCATAAGGAGTAGAAGTGACTCTTTTTGTGGTGAGTACAGAGATTGACGGCCGAAGCGTAGCTGAGGCAGGCAACGGTACGAAGCACAAAAAAAATTCTACTCCAAATTACATATATATATATATATATATATTAGGGTGTTTCAAAAAAATCGACTTTTTGTTTTTCTTCAAATGGTCGGCAAATTCTTTCAGAGGATGTTAACAGACCTCGTCAAAATTTGAGCTTTTAATTTGAAGATTTAGAGGACGCGGATCGCAATTTTCCATTTCCCATTTAAATAACATGGGAATTTTTTTTTTAACTTTGAAATTTTATACGTCTGAATCAAATCAACTTATGTCAACGATCATCTTAGATTTTCATAGTAAATTTAACGCTCTACAAAAAAGGTCTCCTATCATTTTTCTATAAATTGATTCCTTCCAGAGTTATTCGAGGCCAAAGTTTGATTTCCATCGAATTTTCGCGTTTTTTTAACATTTATGGTACAATTATCATTATACGGGTGTCCCGAAATCAGGGGGCCAAACTTAAACAGTGCATTATTCGTATAAAAATAACACTTTTTTTGTTTAATAAACATGTATCAAAAAATGCTCCCTAAAGGAGCTACGTCCCCCTGAATAGGAGCCTAAGAGGATAATTTTTTTAAAACTATTCCTAGAGGGTTGAACATGAACAAATGAATTTTTGGTACTTTGGTAATTTTGACATGCTGAATCTAGATCTATGATCAAAACTGTTAAAATTTAATCATAGGCTTAATATTTGGGGCAAAGTTACAAAAATAGCCCCAACTTTTTTCTGGGTTAATAATTTAATTTTTTTATGAAATTATGAGAATTTACAGTTTTTTTACGAAAAATAGGTACTCTTGATTTGAATTGCTCAGATGCACCATTTTCGAGAAAAATGCATTTATAAATAAATTACTCCGCATATCCCAGATAGCACACATACGTCCACTGGATATCCTTAGGACGTCAACCCAGGACATAGTGGACGTCCTACGGATATCCGAAGACCACGAATGGACGTCCGTAGGACTTCCAAAATAGACACTTTTGGTTGTCCTTTGGCCGTCCTATAATGGTCTATTAAAGACCGTCCTAGGACCAAATTTGGCCATAATTTGGCTGACAGGAATACAAACTAAAACACCTAAAATTTTTAACCAAACATTTTTATTCACCTATATTATAATTACAGCACAAATGTCCAGAGGACGTCCAAAGGATATCCCCTGGACATCTCAGTGTCCAAATGACATCCATTGGACGTCCACTGCCGGAAATTCGAAATTCAGACATTCCTTGCTCAAAAATAGGTAGATTTAACCCAACTCACCTATTTCCAAGGTTGTATCGTTTAGCTACTATAGAGGGAATTGGAACTTTAATACTCTATTAGCTAAATGAAGCAATATAGGTAAGTTGGGTCAAATTGATCTATTTTGAGCCAGGGAATCTTTATATTTTTAGGCATTTTTGGAATTATGGTGCATAACATTTTGATTCTTGAGTGTGCAAACATTTCAAAATTATTTTTTTTACCACTGCTCATCCAATCAAAATTTTATTGGAGACAAAAAGTTTTGAAATTAAGTAAGCTATTTATTAAAAAATATTGTTAGCCATAACATTAACAGTAAAAAAAATATGATTTATAAGTAAAAGCTTATAGACCAAAAATCATTAAAATTAATTAACCAGTTTTTAAGTTATTACAAAAAAAATCCCTCTAGTGGCTAAACAAAGAAAGTTTGTACAAAGGTAAGTTGTGTTAAATTGCCTTAATTTAGTCCAAGGAATATGTGGTCGGTGTTTGTAAAGACCTTTTACAAACAACCCAATTACCTTTTACAAACACCCTAATTATAATAATTAAAAGCACTAAATCCTAAATATAAAAGAAACATTAAAAAATAGCTTAATTTGCGTTCTGATTATTATTAGACTTTTTTAGATGCCTCTCCTTAGCGTGTTTCAGCCAGCCTTTTATTTTATTTTCAACATCCTTGTCATTGCTTCTTAACAGATTTTTAACTGCAGCTACAAATAATGTGGCCTTATAACAGGTGACCTTGTTTACTGGCGATTAAAATTTTATTACGTCCAAATAATTTTTGAGAACTTTTTCGCGTTGCGCTGACTTCAACTTGTCTGGTCCACCTACAATGTATTTTCCCTATGCATAGCTTGCAAATGAAGGTACGGTATATGAGCTCATGAGCACCACATAAAAAAAATTCACGGTTAAATAGGAATAAAAGCTTTTTTAGATATTAAATAAATAAAAGCTTTTCTAGATAACAATAAAAATGACCTCACTTTGAAGTTTGGTTGTTGTAAAATTTTGATGTAGGGATTTGGGAGGATAAAATAAAATTTAGAAAGTATAGAAAGAAATCCCTTGGAAAGTAAAAACAATAAAAATGTGTTTTTATAAAATATTTTTTTTTAAATCCTTGTTTTCACGATTTGTTTACGCCCAATTATCAGTGCAACCGTAAATTTTGTTTGTGTGGTACAGTCTATTAGTCAAAACAAACCTAATCTAATTACTTACTTGAATTTATTCTATATTTTATTACAAGTCTATAAACAGCCAATAGTAGAAATCACAACACACAATGTAGAAACACCGCCATAAACGCACAGAAAAAGAACGCCATTGGGAAGCGTCGTCACGAACCCGTTCGGTTCTACCCGAAGAAGAGCGATGTTTAAAATTTAAAACTATACGTTCAAATAATGGTGTTTTTATACATTTAGATAATTTAAACGATTTAAACGTAATAGCGTTGAGTAAAGAAGTAGTAAACTTATTAATCAATGGTAATAGAATTTAATTAAATTTAAAAATGATGCAATAATGGATTTTACTACCTTTACGTGATAACAAGAAATTTTAAATTAAATATAAATATATAAATCCCGACGAATAGTACGAATATGTATTATAAACTACCTATATTCAATAATAAACTTAATTTTTTTGTAAATTAATCTTTCTTATAATAAGGCTAATCGATTTGATTGACTCTCTGTGACACCCTCAGGCTGTCCCACGAACATCCAAAGAAGGCAAAAGAGAAACCTCATAAAAATAGGTGGTTTATATAATTTGTACATGATATTTAATATTACCCACAATTTATTACATATCGGAAATTTCTTGAACGAAAAGTTTAGGCATGATAGGCCATGGGTGCACCCACATAGTACAAGATGTCCAAAGGACGTCCAATGGAAGTCATTTGGACATCCTGTGCTGTGTGAGCAGGAACGTCTAATCTAGGTAATTCTCGACTTAGCCAGGCCGAACGGGTCTGGGACATCCATAGAACGTCAATTATAGACCTGGTCCGGCTAAGCCTTATTTGGCTTACTTTAGACGTCCAAAATACGCCTAATCAGGCTAAGCCGGACAGGGTCTAGACTTGACGTTCTATGGATGTCCCAGACCCGCTCGGTCTGGCTAAGCCGAGAATTACCTAAATAGGACGTCCGTGGGTTATCTTGTGCTAATATTATACACATCTCATATTTTCATTAAAACTTTGTAGTAGGCTTTGGAAAAAAGTGACGTTTTTTTGTTTTTTTGTTTTTTTTACAACACTTCCTATGTTTCAGATATAAATATGTGATTTTTTTACTACAAGTTACTAAAAGTTGAAAAAACGAGAAAATTCGATGGAAATCAAACTTTGGCCTCGAATACCTCTGGAAGAAATCAATTTATAGAAAAATTATAAGAGACATTTTTTATAGAGCGTTAAATTTACTATAAAAATCTAAGATGTTCCTTGCCATAAGTTGATTCGATATAGAAGTATAAAATTCCAAAGTTAAAAAAAAAAATTCCTATGTTATTTAAATGGGAAATAGAAAATTGCGATCCGCGACCTCTAAATCTTCAAATTAAAAGCTCAAATTTTAACGAGGTCTTTGTTTTGACATCCTCTGAAAGAATTTGCTGACCATTTGAAGAAAAAGAAAAAGTCGATTTTTTTTCAAAAAATAATTTTTATTTTTTTTTTCGCTCTTACCCTCTCAAATGTTTCTATTTAATATAAAAAAATCCTCACCAAATATGGGCGTTCCAGCTCAACTCTAAGAGGTCTCTGTTTTTATTTTAGTTTCCCATTTAATTAACACGGGAAAAAATAATTGTATGTTTTATACCTCTGTATCAAAGTAACTTATGGCAATGATCATTGCAGTTTCTTATATAACATGTAATGCTATACAAAAAAGGTCTCTTATTATTTTTCGATAAATTGATTTCTTTTAGAGTTATTCGAGGTCAAAGTTTGATTAAAATCAAATTTTCTGTTTTTTTTAATTTTATGTTACAATTAGCAGACGTAAGGTAAAAGGGGGTAAAACAAATAATTAAGAAACCGAAAAAAACAATCTTAAAAAAAATTTTTTTACGAAACAGCAACACAAATAATATATTCAACTTTAAAATATTATGAACAATATTTATTGACAAATAAAATTGATTTTTACAAGAGCAACTGATAGCCACATTGGTTATGACAACAGCTTGACAAGTGACACACCTGAGTTCAATCCTCGGCTGGGTCAAAAGTTTTTTAAATTTAAATCTACTAATTTGACTATTTCATTCAGTTGAATTTGAATAATTATTAGTGACTAATTTATTTTAAGAGTGTAGAACTAAAAGATTATGTAAAAAAAATAATCATACTAAATTTGAATAAAACTAGTACCTACCAGTTTCTTTTAATGTAATAAAAAAATTTTAATTTATCGGAATCTCTTGTCAATAATTTTTACTTACCTATCTCCTTTTAATAATTTTTACTTTTTCAATAATACAATAAAATTACAAATTTTCAAAAATTAACAATTTATTTTCATAAAAATAATATTAATTTTGCAGTCAAAGTAAAAAAATAGAAAAAATTACTTTAAGTTTAATTTTAACCTTAAATAAATTTTAAACCAGTGAATTTATCGAAAAATCAAAGGAGAGCTTTTTTGTACAGCGTTTAATTTCCTATAAAAACATGTATATCTTATTGCTCGGGAGAAAAAAAAATGTAAAACTTGTCACGGTTTAATATGAATATTTTTTTTAATAATTTTTTTAGGTTATAAACAAAAAAATTGGGACACGGACACCCTACTGTATATTGGCTGTATGCATAGTTAAGATTCAGATTTTTTAATTTAGTTTGACCAGCATAAAAATTAATTTACAATTTATTCATTAAATGTCTGTAAAAGTTTGGCTCTTTCCGTAATAACTATTATATAATCCGGCCAAAGTGGCTGCAATGTTTAAATTTTAATGTGTACACATTGTGTAGTAGTTTTAACCTGCAGGCCCTCGTACGTTCTCTAAATTGTCCACTTTAAAAATAGGGCCGCACCTGCGACTGTGTTATTCACTGGTAGTGAAGTAAATATCTTTTAGTAAGGCCACATGAGACGTAGGTATGTATGCAAAATATAAGGCATACATTTATTCCATAAATTATTTATTAAAATGCATGAAAAGCAGGCAATTTTAAAAGTGGCACCAAAATAACTACTCAAAATGTTGTAAACAAAAATATACTACCTACCAGGGGCGTAGCTACCGCTGTATCAGCCGTATCAATGATACGGGGCCCCCGGCCAGGGGGGCCCCGATTGGCTTCGACATGCGTAAGCAAAAAATATATTACCCACATGTTAAAAAAATTGAGGCATCAAATTAAATAAATAAATAATATTATTTAATTGTTTATTCTTCGATTTATTAAATTAAAATTTTCCTGAATACCCTCCTGTTCCAACGAGGACGTTAAACCATACGAAATGTTTCTGCCCGCACCTTTCCGCTATGCGTTGTCTGCGGCGCAGTCTGGGCATATTGTTCTGTGCTCTGCGCCGCATAATGAGTCTGCTTTGGGTGTTATTATCATAGGTTATATTAATGGCAAATTAGAAATATCTATTAGCGTTACAACTATTTCAAATGACTTGCCTTTATTTTAAAATAGAAACCTTTTAAAAGATGTTGAAGAACGGTAAATGTCTAAAACCAGACCAAATTTTAAAATTTGCCTGTAGGTACATAAAAAGCTATGAATACATGGGTGAATATATTGAGATGTCCCCAAAGTGAAAATTATTATTTTTTATTTTTAGTTGTTTCACTGTTAGTCTAGAATGGGGTTTTTGGGAAGCCACCACGCCTAGTAATAACATAACATAAGTGGTTCTGCACTAATGTATTAAGAAATCATACATTTTGAATATTTTAGATTCACGGACGTTAGGATTTCGTATGTTTTTTTAAACCTTTGTATATTTGAAATAAGCTATTGTCTCTTTTGAATCCTTAATATTTAAAAAAAAATACAATTGTACATACCTACATAAAATATTTATAAAAAAAATCTACTTATAAGTATACTGAGATATTACTCTTTACGGTGGATATGTTTTTAAATAGCAAATTATTGAATTTAAACTTTTGAATTATAAAACAGCAACACTCTCATCTGCATATAAATTCTAACTGACCTTCAGGAATCACATGCATCTATAATGTCGTAAACAGAGGTTTTTGGTTATTTAAAATGATTAAAGCACCATCAGTTGCATAAAATTTAAAGCAAAAACAGATTCACGGAGGATAGAATCAATTTTTGTAACCCCTACATACAAAATTATACCATTAATATCAATAAAAAATAATGTTCTTGTTTAATTTGTACTTACTTCCCTAAGGAGGTAAGTTTTTACTTACTTCCCGTTGTCAACGGCATCCAGAGCACACTCAGTAAGTTGTACTTCTGTCAAATCAATGTCACAACATAAAGTTCATTTTTTTTATCTGGACTGCGGCAACGTTGCAAATTTAGGGTTTTGGTTGGTAAATACAGTTGTCAATTTGGTCGCATTAATTAAAACCTTAGAAGATTAAAACAAACTAAGCTAGTTATAAATCTTATTTAGGTTATGTATAAATTATTGTAGGTTACATTGTGCAGTTGTCAAGTTGAGTTGTCGAAATTCGTAGTTAAAAATGCAATTAATTTGGCTTTGGTGGTGCTTGGATGAGTAAAATCATATAAAAAAAGTAGTTAAATATAGGTTGCTTTACGGCCCAGAAGAGAAAGTATTCCTAGCAGATAATAATCTTCGCTTTGAAAAGAATTTATATAAAATAAATTAAAATTTTTTGTGAACGTAAATGTTGTCCAATGCTGAATAATGTGAAAATAATGTGTGATGTAATATTTATTAAACCAAATTCGTTACTCTTTTACTCCAAAAATGTCCATAAGGCGATGTACTTTTTCTTCCATTGTGGCATTTGGCATAATTTCATCAAAATGAAGTTTTGCCCTCAAAAGGGCTTTTACATTCGAATTCGTTGCTATTATTTTTGGCATAATTATCTTTTTATTTTTAATTGACAAGTAAATTATCAATAATAAATATTATTGTCAATTTGACAGTGTCAAAGTATTTAATTAAATTCTTTAGCAGAAGTACCATTTTTAAATACTAAAAAAATCAAGTCAAACTGGCATAAGCCACCAACCTAACAAAAAAACACGAGTCCAGATAAAAAAAATCAACTGTACTACTTAGTATGTCAGGAGTGGAAAAAATACTTTTATTACGGCCCTGGCCAGGATCGTTGCAATAACGAATTTACCGTATTTTTGCACGGTGCAATTAACTACGATATACTGTACTGCAGCATCCATAATAAATAGGTGCCAAAACAACTGGTTCGTTGTTTGAAATTTAAAAATTTAATTACGCGCTGAAATAAAATCGAGTTAATGCGGACAGCCCTGGATTAAGGGGGGGGCTAGGGGGGCTATAGCCCCAGGCCCCGCCACTCGGGGCCCCCGACACCACCGACAGAATTTTTTTTAAACAAAATATTAAATAGGTACACATTTTTAATTCCTACATAAAATAAAACTACTATAATATTGTTTATTAAAAAACATTCTGAAATATAATTTGTCATGTTTTGTTAGCGGCCGACAGTAGCCGATCGGTACTTATTAAAAGATGATTTATTTTATCAACCCTTTAATAGTCGCCGATAGACCAAAGTGTGTCAAAAGGCCGCGGCCGCACGGCACATTTAAAACAATTAATCCTTTGACGGCTAGCCGCCAAAGGATGGTAAAAAATTAGACGCTTTATTTCTGGATATTACTTGGGTTAGTTAGTTATATTTCCACTGTGCGTGCATGAGGTAAGGTAATAAAAAGTTGAGAAAAAGTGCAATTTAATTTAAAAAAATGTCAAGTGGCAGAAAATACCTTAGCGGATTTGCTAAACGTAAGGTAAGATCAGTTCCAACCAAATTACGATTAATTTACTTAAAAGAAAATGGTATCCCTTTATACCATTTTACCCTCGATATCGATATGACAAATACTTTACCATTAGGTACAATTAATATTAATAATAGTAAATAGTAAAATAGTAAAGTAAAGTTTAAACTATAGGCTCAAAACTAACAAAACAAATGCAAACTACTCCTATTTTTAAATTTTAAAAAGAATATTAATTTTGAAAATATATTTTCAAAATTTAAAACAATGTATTTTGATATTATATACTTATATTATGATAGGTATGATATTTTTTTAAATATTAAATTAAAACTAGTCTTAATTAATTTGTAGTTTGCTGCTGTGTTTAATTTTTTTCTATCTCGTGGTGTAGGTACCTATTTTTGTTTTTTTGTTATGATATGAATTAAAAGTAAAATGTTAATTTTTTGCCATAAAATTAATGATAAATAGATTATTTGCAAGGGATTAATTACACAGGCCTGCGATGGTTTTTCACTCTGTTAAAAGATATTTTTTAAATTCATTTACAGATTCAAGAAGAAAAGGTTAAAAAAACTGCTAAATTGCCAAAAGTTACAGACTTCTTTCGTATTAGCGAAACGCCTTTAACTTTGAATTCTGTGTTAGTCAATCAAGAACTGCCTACGTATTCGACTTCAAGCAATATCAGTTTATCAAGTGCAAGTGCCAGCAGTGAGGAAAAAGTGTACAAAAATCAGAAAAAATACAGCTGCCTGAAACTAATGAAAGCGTTGTCTTCCATTCACAAGAAATGCGAATTGAACAAGATCCAGCCCTATGGCCTACAACATTTAGTGATTGTATGAGGCAAGCCTACTTAAATAGAGGTTCAGGTTACTTCCAAAATAATGATGGAAAGTTTGAAGCATCAATTCGAAAATGCCAAAAACAAAATCGGTCATTGTCAGTAAAACTGTTCGAAAGTCGGCAATCAAACGGGGAGTCATATGTAAGAAAGTGGCTAATGTATTCAAAATCAAACGGATCAGTTTATTGCTTTATTTGCAAACTGTTTTGCACAGATCAGAAAAAAATATTTGTAACCGGGTTTTCTGATTGGAAAAAGGCAGAAGAAAAAGTAAAATCTCACGAAAATAGTTTGGAGCATCGTAAAAACCTTTTAACATGGAAAACGCATTCCACATCTTCCAAAATAGATGAAGAAATTACAAAATCAATGGACAAAGAAATTGAGTATTGGAAAAACGTTTTTAAACGTATTGTTGAGGTTATAAAATTTATTGCTGAAAGAGGTCTGGCTTTTCGAGGTGAAGACGAAAGATTAGGTTCTTCACATAATGGAAACTATTTAGGAATTTTAGAACTCATCTCAAAGTTTGATCCATTTTTATATCAACATTTGGAAAATTTTGGGCAGAAGGGCAAAGGCAGAGTATCCTACATCTGTAAGACCATATATGAAGAAATAATTAGATGTATGGGCAAACAAATTTACAATACAATTATAACTGAAATTAAAGAGGCAAAATATTATTCCATAATAGTAGATTCCACACCTGATCTCTCACATGTGGATCAGCTGTCTGTTGTATTCAGATACTGTTTAAATGGAAAAGTTATAGAACGATTTCTTTGTTTTGTTCCCATTCATAGTCACACAGGAAAATCCCTTGCGAACGAAATTTTATCTCTTTTACGTACAAACTCCGTGAAAATTGAGAACTGTAGAGGGCAAAGCTATGACAATGCTAGTAATATGTCTGGTAAATATAATGGTGTTCAAGCTGAAATTAAAAAAATGAATAAACTTGCCCGTTATGTTCCTTGCGCAGCTCATTCACTAAATTTAGTCGGAGAATCTAGCGTGGATGAATGTGTAGAAGCTTCAAATTTTTTCGGCTTTTTGAAGAAATTATATGCGTTTTTTGGTGCATCTACTCATCGCTGGGAAATTTTAATTAAAAACATTAAGAAACAGAACGAAGAAAATGGTGAACACAGGAATGTATTGGTTGTAAAGTCACTTTCTGCGACAAGATGGTCCTGTCGCGAACAAGCAGTAAAGTAAAAAAGTAAAAAGTACTTGCAAAAACCGGGTCTTGATGTCATAACAGGACATAAAATGTTAGTGTCATTACTAGAGTTTGTTTGCAACCTACGAGGCCAATTTGAATCATTAGAGAAAAAAGCAAAAGCTATGTCTTCGATTTTAAATACTCTATACAAAGATGAGTATCAACGTAATGTTATTAAAAAATTAGCCGACGGCTCAACAGAAACAACACGACAAGGTCAAGATAAATTTCGAATAGAATCGTACCTACCGATGATAGATAAAATAACATCTGAGCTGAAAAAACGTAGCCAAGCTTACAAAGAAGTAAGCGATATGTTTGGATTTTTTGGTCACTTAACCACCCTTTCTTCCAATGAGATAACTGACAAAGCTTTAAACGTAATTGATCTTTATTCCGACGATTTAGATAAAAACTTGGTTCCCGAACTCCTTCAATTTTCTGAATATTTAAAAACTTTAAATGGCAAAAATATAATTAGTGTTCCTTTCCTTTTAGACCTTTTAATTAAAAAGGATTTATTAGAAGTATTTCCAAAAATTTATATAGCTTTAAGAATTTATTTATGCATTCCAATAACAAATTGTGAAACAGAAAGGTCATTTTCAAAACTTTCATTTATAAAAAACAAATATAGAGCTAGCATGGGTGATGAAAGATTATCTCATTTAACTTTAATGAATATTGAGAATGACCCTTTGTCTTCATTAAACTTTGATGATCTAATTGACGAATTTTCTAATAGAAAAGCTCGAAAAAAATCGTTGTAAAGATCAATAATAAATACCTAAGTTGTTTTTTATTGGCTTTTTATTATTATTACTAAAAATTACATTTTTCTTTTAATAAAGAACTTTGAGGGCCCCCAACATTTTTTAGCCTCAGGCCCCCTTTTGGCTTAATCCGGCCCTGAATGCGGACCCTCTACACTTTTTGTCACCCGTGTGTGGGGCGTATTTTTTTAATGAAATTTTAATCGCGTCGAGCCAGTAATCCGAACAGTGCGCGTATTGCTAATGAAGCAAAACTGAATTACGAACGGTTTAATTAATGTTTGGTTAAGAGGCTAGATTACACGAAAAAAGTTAATGAATATTGCCATTTAATCCTCGACCCGTCTCTGGATATTATTGACGTTATACCCAGTGGCGTGCATACAATTAAAGCACAACCCTGACGTTGTGACATTTTTTTATTTTCCCATTTAATTTTAATTTTGATAATATAAATTATAATTTTATTAAAAAGGATAATAAAAATTTAAAAAGTTTATCTTAATCGCCAATTAAAATAATAATTATATCATAGAACAACATCAAAGTCAATCATTCATTAATTACTCGACGTCCGATCGCAACATTAAAAAACATCCCATAACAAATTAAAGGCATGCATTTAGAAAAAGACGGCCAAATGAAACTATAAATAAAAAAAAAACGTACGGTAGGTATTTAAAATATATATATATATATATATATATATATATATATTTTTGTTTATAGGTAAATAATTTTTTTAATAAATAAAAATTATAAAATTAACATGTCACGTGATGTTTTATTTTTTATTTACAATATAAAAATATGTGAAATCATCATTACAGGGTTTGGTTAAAAAAGCTTTATTATTTAATAATATTTATATCTTTCTATCGTCATGCATTTTTGGTGTCTGACAACGCTGGTCATAAAATAATAATTTCAGTTTCCATGTGCCCCTTTTTTTAAATTCTGGAGGTGGAGAAATAAATCTTAATTTAAAAATTGTAATGGGTCTTTTATTAATTTTGCAGTTTTCAAACGCCAGTGTTAAGCGCATAGATGAAAGACTTAAGCGTGTTTTTAGCGACCTCAATAAAGTCAAAACTGATTCAAGAAACAGGTTACAGTCGAGTATCAGTCGCAGGCGGCAATATTAGCAACCAAAGATTAAATAAAGAGTCTTTATAATAGTCTTTATCTATTTTGCGTTCGGTGCTGTAATGAGATACTTTATCCCACCCAAAATTTTGATTTTATAGGTTGGCTATACTTTAAACAGCAAAATATTTTGCATATTGGTTATAATATTTTTAGGATTTTTCTAGTACTTACGAGACTTTTCTGGTAATAAATTTTGTTTAACACCATAGAAAATCCGTTTTTTCTTCTTTAACATTAACAGCCGCTTATTGTAAATAAGTAAATTAAGTACGGCATGGCGAATCGATTTTGACATTAACTGTCAAACCAATGCACCTCGTTTATAAACTTTTCTATACACTCATTAATTTAAGCACTCGCTCGCAAGCTCGCTCGTGCCTAAATTAAATTCGTGTATAAAATGGCGTTTATCAAACTTGATACATAATTTACTATTATTATACTAACATACGCCTCGCGAATGTGGAAGGGGTAGGTATGATCTAAGAATTATGAGACTCTATAGTATAGAGCAGCGGTTCTTAACCTTTTTGGCTGGCGACCCACAATTCAAAAATATTAGAAGCTCGCGACCCGATAAAAAATAAAATCATCAATTTTCTACATTTTCTTTATTTAAAGTAAGTTAAAATTTTTTTTGTAATCAAATCAAATCCCGCAAGTCCCGCGACCCATCTCGATATGGCCCGCGACCCAAATTTGGGTCGCGAGGTTAAGAAACGATGGTATAGAGTGTAATACTGTATTATTACTAATACAATAATGATTTATCGGCTTAAATTTTAAAGTAATCTCTACAAAATTTAATTAGGTATATGTTAATTAAAACTTAATTCAAGTGTTTCGAATTGATTTCGATGTAACAATGGAGTAGATAGGAAAAGATAGCGCTCGAACTAAAATCTGCATTATCGGTATACACTCGAAGCATGTACTAATTAGCCGATGGAAAATGTATTTTACTCATGCTTTTATTATAAATTTGCTTTCAGTTTGCTTCCGGTGTTTGTGTTTTCTATAGCCCTGAATTTATGTTTGGGGTAATTGAAGTAAACAATATGGTTTGTTTAATATTAGGACTATGAGCCATTATTACGATGAGAAAATAATAATTATAATATGAGCTCACCGGAGAACCTGCTTAATTAGATTTTGTTGTCTTAAATATATAATGGTTTAGTACGTACAAAGAAATAAGTTAAAAAATAGCTATTTACATACCATGGGAGGAAAATATTGCATTTCCTCCCGCGAATAGTTTGATGCCCGACGCGAAGCGAAGGGCATTAAATATTCAAGGGAGGAAATGCATTTTCCTCCTGAGGTATGTATATAGTTTTTTCTATTACCTTTTAACGGCTTTAAGACATTTTAAGCGTCCCGGTTCCTTTTACCTACCCGGTATGAGGCTATAAAATTATGACAAAATATTAAGTAGGTTTTGCGTCGCCGACGTTATGTTGACAACGCTTTGTTGCTATGGTATTTTTGGTAATACCATACCATATAAGCTGTCATAATGTTTATCATAAATTTAATAGTTGCAATTAATTTCCTTCCTTAAAAATCTAAAATAGTGAATATGTAGTTTGTTAAAAGAATGTTAAAAGAATGGTTGGAGTAAATCTTTTTCCTACAAAATCAAATAAGGCTAGACAAGGTACAAAAACTCTTGCCAATGTAAAAAAAATTAAAAAAAAGGGGGAGGAAATTTTTTTTCCTCCCGGGGAGGAAAAGAGGCATTTTCCTCCCTCGCTCGGGGGTGGAAATAGCTATTTACATACCATAGGAGGAAAATAATGCTTTTCCTCCCGTGAATAGTTTGATGCCCGACGCGAAGCGAAGGGCATTAAATATTCAAGGGAGGAAACGCATTTTCCTCCTGAGGTATGTATATGGTTTTTTCTATTACCTTTTAACGGTTTTAAAGACATTTTAAGGGTTATTTTTACTAATCCGGTATTAATTATTATGACAAAATATTAAGTAGGTTTTGCGTCGCCGACGTTGTGTTGACAACGCTTTGTTGCTATGGTATTTTTGGTAAAACAAACATAACAGTTTTTATAAGCTGTCAGGTTATCATAAATTTGAAATTCTTCCTACGTTTTAAAAATGAGTTTTAGCGAAGAAGACCTGCCGCAAGATCTTGCTGGAGGCAAGAGTAGTTTAAATTAATCTTCTTCCTCAAAAATCGAAAAAGCGATATAAAAAGGAATGTACCTAGTCATGTGTTTTTTTTGTAACGTTGACACTGCTAAAACACTAAACTAAACAAAGAATGGTTGAACAAGCGCGGAGTAAATCTTTTTCGTACAAAATCAAATAAGGCTAGACAAGGTACAAAACTCTTGCTAATGTAAAATTGTTAAAAAAAATAGAGGGAGGAAATATTTTTTCCTCCCGGGGAGGAAATATTTTTTCCTCCCGGGGAGGAAAAGAGGCATTTTCCTCCCTCGCTCGGGGGTGGAAAATTAAGTTTTCCATTAAGGTAGTAGAAAAAATAAGTTTTCTAGTAAGGTAGTAGAAAAAAGTATTTTTAAGTGAAGGCTTAAAATGAGTTTTAAAAATAAAAGAGCAGTACATTGTGTAAATTTCCCAAATAATTTAAAATAATATATTATACAAGTCACTAAAACATTAAAAAGTAAAAATAACATTTAAAAATATGGTGATGGTATTGCATTACTTTTAATAATGTTCTTTTTTATTTAATAATTTTTTTTGTTTTTTGTTTTGTATGATTTTGCCTTTTTGTGGCCTTTTTGAGATAATTTTTTAATTTTAGATCATGGCTCTAAATTTTATGTACTAGGTGTTATTTAAGTATCTATGTACAATAAATCATTCAAAGAATCGTCTGTTAAATTTATTGTACATAGATACCTAAAAACAGACGATTCTTTGAATGATTAATTAATTGTTTTTTTCTTAAATATCTTAAATATGCTTTACCCAATTTTGTTGTAATTTGACAGTGTTATTTGTGGCGAAGGGGCTAATTTATCTCTAACTTGATTAAATTGATTCAGTCCAGTGTCGTCCCGAGCGGCCCCTTAACAAATATTTTTGCCAAAAAAATGTACCTCCGCCACTGACTTTTTGTTTTTTATCTCTTGAATTTTGTTTGCGAGAAAAAGATAAAATCCCCTTAATTGCATATCCCTGGACAACACAAGATATGCATTTAAGTGGATTGTATATTTTTCTCTAAAACTAAGCAAAATACGAAAAAAAATCCAGAGATAAAAAAGTTGTAATTTTATTTGCTTAATCCGAAAAAAAATATCAAATTACAAAAAGATTTATCAAAATTTAACACTTTGTATCTTAAAAATAAAGCATACCTACATGTATGTCCGTATGTATCTACTTTGACATTTTTTGCTTAATTTTATCTTATTTTGCATTTTTAGCCTAATTTAACAATTTAACCAATATTTTATTATTATCATTATTATTATTATTATTAATAATGATTTTACCTTATTTCACAATATTTAACTTTATAAATAAAAAAATTTAACAAAAATACACCATGCATGTGATTTGCATGTTAATCCAAGCGTAATGAAAAATCATTATACCTACCGAAAGTTTTTAAATTTAACTTTAATAAACTTTAATCCAATCTTTTATATGTAGATATAACGAGCAAAAACAAACTTTACCTTTACGTCCTTAACTGATTTAAATTATGGCATATCCATGAGATTAATCTCTTTAAGTAAGACCTACCTACATATATTAAATAATAATTTATTGCAATACTCTTCAATTTATTTATCATAGCCTATGATTCATAGATATTAATTGAGGTTATTTTGGTTATAAAACAAGTTTATTTTTATTGTAAAATGAGTTTGGCTTTATTAAATTTGTTATTGACAATATAGGTAGTTATTTTTATAATGCATGCCATTGAATGTTATAATAAAACAAACGATTTTCATATTAACTGCATATTAAATATTATTGAAGTTCTGATGCGAGGGACGGTTAAAATAAAATGATTTTAATAATTTTTATTTCCAAGCGGTCTATAATTTAAACTTTATTGTTGTCAACATTCGATAACATTCGATAAAGAAATAACTTGTTATGGCCTAGGCCGATAAAATTTTTTTTCTACTCCTATTACGGAATTTGACCGTTCTAATATCACTTTTGTCTATGGAATGACATATATTCCGTAAAGTGTTACAGAATGAAATATTCTATCATCGCGATTACATAATAAACACTCGTGGCGACATCTCTGTTTTTAATATCTAACAAATTTTAGACCGATCCAACCTCACTTTCTTCCAATTAAATTATTTTTCTATGGTATTTTTTGGAAACGTAGAAAAAGTATAGTCTGAAACACGTTTGGAATTGCATATTCCGCTCTCGTGAAACCGTCAAACTTGCCTTCGGCTCGTGTGACAAACTCTTCACTCGAGCGGAATATGCTGTATTCCAAACTTGTTACAGAATATACTATTATGAGGCAAGTAATTAGTTCGATTTTTTCTCGCTAGGGGTATTGTTTTGACAAATTAATCCTTATCTAAGAAATTACCGTACTAAACTGGTTTAATTTATTTATAATAAGCACTAATTTGTTTGTTTTACTGTTAATGTTTATTATTTTTCATTAAATTATTGTAAAATTAAATATGAATAATAAAAGAAAAAGTGAGGTTAGGACATTGTAATTTGACGTTTTAGTGGACTTCACAGTTGTGTTTTCTTTTTCTACGATTTAAATTATCTTTAAGTTTTAATTTGCTTTAAGTTTTCAGTGAAATTAAATGTTAAACACAGCGTAAACATTCCAAACTACCTATTTTTTTTTAATAAAAATGAAACAAATTGAAATTAGATACCTATTTATTAAACAATTAATTGAATTCAATGTAATAGCAAGAGGGTAAGTAAACCATTTTCTTACAAAAATCCATTTCTTCTTAAATCATGTAGCTAGGTATTGTCAAACTATTACTGATTCTAAAAGGAATAATAATTATTGTACATTTAATGTAATCTTTAGCTAATAAATAAATGGGATTCTAAAAAAGTGAGGTTAGGCCGCTTTCATGTTGAATTAAATTGACCTATATAAAGTGCTTCGAAGATAAAATGTTGTATGCCATTCGGCCAAGAAGTGTCTTTTTGTCAATTGTCAATTTTCAAACTTTGAGCTTAGCACAAAAAGCCTTACTTCTTAACTTAATGACATAAATAACTATTAGAGAGGTAAGTTTTACAAATAATGAAATCAAATAATCAAATAAATATTTATTGAAAGGTCATTTCTCTAAACATAGAATTGTGATCAGAATTAAGAAGAAGAAGAAGAAGTATTTATTGCAAAAATAACCGCCGTATTTTTTGCTGTCCATTCTAACAAAAGGAACTGCCATTAATTTTAATAATCTGTTTTATTCCAAAAATAAGGTACCTAATATAAACAAACCAATAATAAAATATAACATTATTTTATGTTTAATAGTATACAGGGTGTTTCTTTTAACTTGAGACAGCTCAATATCTCGAAAAATACGCTTTTCACGGAAAAATGTCTTAAATAAAAGGTTAATGTGACCAAAGGGGACATTATTTGGTGCTGCCGCTAGCCACCCCCTACCCCTCCTTAAGGGTGAAACGGGGGCTAACTTTGGAAAGTCAAATGGGATGACCCGATTTTTTCACAGATTTTGGTAGTACATAAAAAAATTAATAACTTTTATTTGAAACTTATTTTAATTTATCAACAGATGGCGCTGTAATTCAAAATTTAAGAAAAATGGGTTTCCTTGTAAAATGTATTATTTGAAACGTTTGAAAAACAAAAATTAACATTAAATCAACAATAGTCGGCTTAGAAAACAATTTATACACGAATTTTATTTAGGCACGAGCGAGCTATACTTTTTCTACGACAAATACTTATTATTAACTTAAAATGATTTAAATCAAAAAATTTTATAGAGCGCCATCTATTAACCAACAGGGGGAACTGTCAAATGTCAAATTTTTACATTTTATAAACACAATTATAAAGGTTATAAATCGAAATGTATCTTGAAAATTGAGTTTTTCACAGTGAAAGTAGAGAAAATGTTTTATGAGCACTTTACAGTGGAGTCCGTGCCCGAATTTATGTTAAAGTTTACTGCCGGCGAAATTAAAAGGTCAGTACAATGTTCATATAAACTTTTCAAATATTGGCGTTGAGAAACTATTTAATACTTTTGTATTTTTGTATTGAGATAATAAAATAATGTTCACATTTAGTATTATTTTACAAGAAAGGCACTTTATTTTAACGATTGTATGACAGGTGACAACTGTCAACTAACTTAAAACTAACTTCAGCCCGTGACTAAAAACATGTTGCTAACTTCAGCCCGTGACTAAAGTGCCGTAAAGCCACAAATTGACAATGTGTATTTAAAAGGTCACTTAGTGTCATGGAAACATGTACGATAAAGGGCGTTTTAAAGGTGGGAGTAGAAAAAAGTATTTTAAATCAATTTTAAACAAAGAGAATAAAATAAATAGGCAAAAAAATATTTTTTTTATTTTAATTTCCTTTATTTCATATTTTATTCAAAGGGCATTTAAAATATGAAGCCAGGACGAAGTTTCGAGACTCACCCAACCTTGGCCCAGTCGGGCTTCAAAGCTTTCGCCAGAGAGGTGTAGAATTGGGCCAATCTTGGGCCCTTTGTCTTTTCCTACATAATAATTGCTGAAAGTGATGATCCGACTAAATGGAGGAATAACAAGAAAAAATATAAAACATTACGTTTTTATTTTTAACTGAAAAAACTTATGTACATGGGTGAATCTCACGAAGTGTCCCCCGATGGTGTTACCCCGTGATATTTAACAAAAGTTTGACCTACATTTTTATTGTGTTTTGATCTTTCATAATTAAGTACATATTACAGCTCAGGTTCCAGATTTTTAACCGCAATTAATTATTTTTTACAATGGTTTAAAAATCTAAAGCCTATCCTCCGTGACTATTACTCTTTCTAGGTTAACCAATATGTTTTCAAATATCTGAGGTAGTAAAAGCATACTAAAAGTTTAGTTCACTAAGTAAATTAAACACATCCAAAGCAATCGAATCAAATATAAAATGTTATTAAAAATTAAAAGAAATCATTTTTATAACCATTTATGTAGGTGTTACAAAAATTGATTCTATCCTCCGTGAATCTGTTTTTTATTTAAATTGTATGCAATGGATGGCACATTATAGATGCATGTGATTCCTAAAGGTCAGTTATAATTTATATGCAGATGAGAGTGTTGCTGTTTTATAATTCAAAAGTTTAAGTCCATTAATTTGCTATTTAAAAACCTATCCACCAATATTTTATGTACCTATGTATGTACAATTGTATTTTAAAAAAATATTAATTTTTCAAAAGATACAATAACTTATTTCAAATATACAAAGGGATGTTTAAAAAAAAACATACGAAATCTTAACCTCCGTGAAGCTATCTTCCGTGAAGCTCTAATATTCAAAATGTATGATTTCTTAAAATTCTTGCATTAGTGCAGAACCACTTATGTTATGTTTTTACTAGACCTGGTATACCAAAAATAAAAAATAATCATTTTCACTTGGGGGACATCTCAATATATTCACCCACATACTTCGATAATCAATAATAAACTCGGTTGTCTGCAGTATTAAAATTTCATTTAAAATGTTTTTGTTTGTTCGAAAATGGCTTGAATCAATATTAATTTTTAAAACAGGCCTTGCAAATTGTAATTGCGTTAAACAGAAAAAAAATCTAACCCGGAACAAAATTGGGTAACGTTGGGCCACAGTTTAATTAGCTTTGGTGCGCAAATTTCATAAAAACAAATGTATTTCATCGGAATAAATAAAATACGTCTAGTTAATTAGGATTTCTACATTTTGCAGGTCAATTTTAAAATGAATTTTTTGTTTAAAATATTAAAAATAAACTCGGCAACTGTTTTTCAAATGTTAAATAAAAAATTGAAACATATAATTTTGCTGATTTTTTTATTTCATTTAGGCACGTGAAATAAATAATTTTTTCTACTCCCACCTTTAAAACGCCCTTTATAGTACATGTTTCCATGACATTAAGTGGCCTTTTTAATACACATTGACAAGTTGTGGCTTTATGGCGCTTTAGTCACGGCTGAAGTTAGCAACAGGTTTTTAGTCACGGGCTGAAGTTAGTTTTGAGTTAGTTGACAGTTGTCAAATGTCATACAATCGTTAAAATACAGTGCCTTTCTTGTAAAATAATACTAAATGTGAAAATTATTTTATTATCTCAATACAAAAATACTAAAGTATTAAATAGTTTCTCAACATTTGAAAAGTTTATGAACATTATACTGACCTTTAAATTTCGCCGGCAGTAAACTATAAATTACATTCGGGCACGGACTCCACTGTAAAGTGCTCATAATAGTATATTATGTATCAAGTTTTATAAACGCCATTTTAGTTACGAGTTTTATTAAGCACGAGCGAAGCCTGCAAGCGAGTGTTTAATAAAAACGAGTGTCTAGATAAGTTTATAAAACGAGTTGCATACTATACTTTATCTACGACGACCACAAAGAAGAATTTAAATCCAATTTTATTTGTTACACATTTGACATCTGTCAAATGTCAACGGAATTAACCTCACTTTTCTCTAATTTATAGTAAAGCTAACTTCAGCCCGTGCCTAAAATGCCCAAAAGCCACTATTACTAACTTCAGCCTGTGACTAAAACGCCATAAAGTCACAGCTCGTCATTGTAGGAGTAGATAAAACATTTTTTCTACTCCCACCTTTAAAACGCCCTTTATTGTACATGTTTCCATGACACTAAGTGACCTTTAAATTTAAATACACATTGACGAGTTGTGGCTTTACGGCGCTTTAGTCACGGGCTGAAGTTAGCAACAGGTTTTTAGTCACGGGCTGAAGTTAGTTTTAAGTTAGTTGACAGTTCTCAAATGTCATACAATCGTTAAAATAAAGTGCCTTTCTTGTAAAATAATACTAAATGTGAAAATTATTTTATTATCTCAATACAAAAATACAAAAATATTAAATAGTTTCTCAACGCCTATATTTGAAAAGTTTATATGAACATTGTACTGACCTTTTAATTTCGCCGGCAGTAAACTATAACTTAAATTCGGGCACGGACTGCACTGTAAAGTCCTCATAAAACATTTCCTTTACTTTCACTGTGAAAAACTGTCAATTTTCAAGTACATTTCGATTTATAACCTTTATAATTGTGTTTATAAAATGTTAAAATGTGACATTTGACAGTTTCCCCTGTTGTTTCATAGATGGCGCTCTATACAAAGTTTTGATTTAAATCATTTTAAGATAATAATAAGTATTTGTCGTAGAACAAGTATAGTATGCACCTCGTTTATAAACTTTTCTATACACTCATTAACAAGCACTCGCTCGCAAGCTCGCTCGTGCCTAAATTAACTTATTATATTAAATAATATACTATTTTCTACTCCCACCTTTAAAACGCCCTTTATCGTACATGTTTCCATGACACTAAGTAAATACACATTGACAAATTGTGGCTTTATGGCGCTTTAGTCACGGGCTGAAGTTAGCAACAGGTTTTTAGTCACGGGCTGACAATTATAGTTTTGGATGATTTTTGTTTTTATTATTTTCAAAATATATATAGGTATAACTTATATTAAAAATGCAAAGTTTAAATATAACTTCTAACTACAAATATACAATATAAAATGATTTAGATCCAAATCTACGTTGTACAAAATATTCTCAAGAAATGACTGAACAAATAAAAGGCAGATAATGCAAGCAACATTTGCATAGCGGTTTCAAGCGAATAAAAAAGTGTTTTTCTTCGAGGGGAGAAGAAAGGCCATTTAAAAATACACTTTTAAAGAAAACGTGCGGAAATTAGGTGTTCTGAAGTAAATTAAAGAAAGTATAACTGAGGATAACAAAGAATCATTGCTTAAAATAAAATGCGCCCTCGCGTTTCGGCGATATTTTAAAAACAATAACGTCGTTTTAACTGAATGAATGCAAATGACGCGGTAATAATAATTAATTAGTTTTAGGTTGGTTTAATGGTTTAAAGTTATAATTTCGTTGTTTTATGCTTTTTTATTGTTTTTTATTTATAATAATTTTAATTTACGTTAACCTTTACAAATATACCCCACACTTCTTATGAGTTATTGGGTTTAAATATACTTTTTTCAGGATTTAAAACTTTTATTTTTAGTTTATCAAGTATTTTAAAGTTTCCCTGGATGTCCTTTTAATTAAAATATTCATATCGATTTAAAAACAAAAAACGAAAGAAAAATCCAAAGCCTCTGGCAAAATTGGCTTAAGTGGAAAACTGAATTAAAAGCATTGCTACTTTGCAGTTAAACTAAACAGAGCTTGCGAACTTTTATAGGGGTGATTACACGAAATTCCGGGAAACTGATTTTCTTAGAAACATTTAAATTGGCAGAATTTTCTTGGTTGGGTAGTTTGCATCTTATTGTTATTTTAGTAAAATTAAGGAAAGTTTTCCTTAACCATAAAAATCCATCTTTCTATTTCGAGTTTTAACATCCGTAAAATAGGCTTCGAATCTACTCATTCATTTCTTAACTAATTTGAGATAACTTGAACCGTACTTGTTATAATAAGACCTGCAGCATAGCATCATTACTTACAACTCCATACATTTTATTGACCCTATACTTAAGAGAAAATTATTTAATTAGAATGCCAAATACTTCCGCATAGCTACTTATAAGTTTCATACTAATATATGTATTTGTCATTTTTTAGTTTCGATTCTTATTAAAAAAGGTGTTTTAATTATTTAGAGAAGACTGTCATGAACAGGATTGATTAAAAAAAAAACACATATGTATATTTAACTAAATAAAACTTACCGGTATTTTGATAACCTAACCTTAATTGAAACTGCTTACGTCTTGCGTCAACCAATTACAGTGTTTGATATATTAACTACTGTTATTGGTTGTCGTAAGACGTAAGCTGACAATTTTAGACCGGCCTTTATATATACAAGGTGTGTTCAGAAAATGCAATTTTGCTTAAAAAATGAAATAAATTCTGTGAAATGTTAACAAAGGCCTATAGTGAGTCTGCTATAAGTAAAACAAGAGTTTACAAGTGGTATAAGAGTTTCCAAGATGGCCGTGAAGACGTTGAAGATTACGAACGCCCCGAACGAACTAAAGAAATGGTTATAAAACCATCAGAGAAGTCGCTGATGATGTTGGTGTAACGATTGGCTCACCCCATGAAATTTTTTCGAATGTTTTGTGTATGAAACGCGTGGCAGAAAAATTTGTTCACCAAAATTGTTAAATTTTGAACAAAATTTTTAGCCAAAAACAATACTGTAATGATGCCCCAGCCTCCATATTCGCCAGACATACCTCTGTCTGACTTTCCTATTCCCAAAAATAAAAAGAACCTTAAAGGGCCGTCGTTTTGCAAGCATAGATGAAATTAAAAGCGCATCGCTGAAAGAACTAAATGCTATCCCAAAGATCGAGTTTTAGAAGTGTTTCGAGTATTGGAAGAAGAGCTGGCACATGTGCATAATATCCAATGGGGACTTTTTTGAAGGCGACAACATTAATGTAGACGAATAAATAAATATTTGTTTCAAAAATATATATATTTTCTGAACACACCTCGTATATTTAAGTTTTATATTTTGCCTATAGGCAAAATCAAGTTTCAAACCTCTGGTCTATATGAAAAGGATGAAAATCATAAGGTTTTGACGGTTTTCAAGTTTTCTAGTAATGATGGTTAATCAATGGTTAATTAACCCTTTGTCTAGTAAAATTAATTAACAATGGAATTTAATCCGCAAATCTATAATAAATATATAATTAAATTGTACAAGCACAATAAATATTGCGCATCCCTCATTAGTTTTGTTTTTGAGCATGTGTTTCAACGTATAATAATACCCTAATCATTATTAAGTTATTTTTAATTATAAAATCATTAAATTGAATTAATGATTTGTATCGGATCAGTTGGAAATTAAATTAAATTAAATTTTAACAAATATGTTATTATGATGCGAAAACAAATTGTTTTGTAAAATAATAGTATACGTACGAAAATTCTCTGAGATCAGTTTGGATGACTTCCGGCTAATAAAGCGTCATTCTTCACGAATTTGATTTTTCAAGTCTTCTAAATTTTGCGTTTTTTTGATGTAGTACCTTTGATTTAAGGAAGCCCAATATGAAATAATGGAGAGGGGTGAGATCTGGAGATCTCGCTGGCCACTATCGGTCCTCGTCTGTCAATCCACCTCTCAGGAAAACAATATAGTCCAAAAAAGTACGGACATGTCCAGCAGGACGCGTATAGCCAAATGGTATTACTTGGTAGATCGGGACCTCCATTCTCATTGGAAAACATTTCTGCTGATGTGGGAAGAAGAGAGTTTTACAAAAATTCCAAATAGGTTTCTCCTGTTATATTCTCGTCAAGGAAGAATGAACCAAACTCCGATTTTCCACCATTTCTGCCCAGACATTTACGTTTTGTCGGTATTGGGAGGTTGCCTCTACTACCCAATGAGGATTTTGTCTGCTCCAGTATCTACATTTTGACTGTAGGTAACATTTAAACAAAAGGTAGCTTCGTCTGAAAAAAGTATTTTACGAGAATAGAGTGGATTATTGTTACATAATATCATATCATAGTTTCACAAAATTGTAGTCTACAGTCTAATTTTGTATGGATGGTACTTTTCTTTCTTCATAAGACGTAATACTGAGCATTGGCTGCCTTGACTTTCAACTGCGACTAGTCTAGAAGCACTGTGATGATCTTCTTCCACCAGTAACAAAATGTCAATTTTAGTGTCTTTACGAATACTCGGACGTCCAGGTTTTGGAATATCTTTGACATGTCTAGTTTCTTCAGAATTTCCGTTTAATTTTACTAACCGTAGCACGAGTAATAGGTCGATACTTTGCATTAAATAAATTGCAAACTTCTTGTTGCGTTCTAGTTTTACTACCACATCCTATGAGAATTAAAATTTCAATTCTCTGTGTTTCCGTTAAATGACCCAGAAAATGTAGGAGGCCACAAAAACAAATAAAGTTTTGTTTATTTTTAAAATTAGCATTTTATTTCACAAAATTTCTCTCCTTCGTTTTCTTTACATCACCTTCCGTTTTCCCGTTTTCCACATCTTATAATATGCCAGAAAAAACGTTTTGATATAGTCAATAACAATGCTATAATTGATTGTTTTTTCATTTCTCCAATAAGTTTATTCAATCAAATATGCTTGGAGCAATTGAGGATAAGGAATTGATGTTATTACAAATATTATATTCAGACCATAACAAAATATTATCAAGTTAAAATTACTTGTTAAAGTGTGAATGGCTCTTTATATTTAAACCTAATGGAAATGTGTACTTCCTTGAAAATTTTAGAAATGATTGTATTCAAAGTTTATCTGATCAAGGTAAAATTAACAATATTTAATTAAATATAACATTATATAATATAATATATAATAATATAAAATGTATAATGCTTCAACCAAAAATTAAAAACAAATGAAATAAGAATAGTCTTTGTTTCTTTTAATGTTTATGATTTTTATTCCAATGGAAACTAAGGTAAAGTAAGTTATTACTGTCTTACAGGGAATACAATGTTTTCACTGTCTCGAAAAATACTTGTTATTTGCCCAATTATCATTCCCATTTTTTCAGTGCGGCCTATATTCAATTTAATTATTGCTAAAATTCAGACAAACGCGCCAGGGCATCCCCTGCCACACCAAACATCGGCAACCAGCAATCGCGTACGTGCGTATAGTTAAATGTGATCAACTGATTAATCGGTATTTCTGGTGACGACGATTGATGATGAAGTTTATGGATTATCTCTGGTCTAGGTAGTGTTTGGTTGTTTGTTATATTTGCTAATTTCTTGAGGGTAATTACTCAATTATATCTAAATGATAACAAAAAGGTAAATGTGTACTCATATAGGTATACCTATACATATACATATACCATATACCATACCATGGACACAGTTTATCTTAATATTCGGTGTCATGCCTTAAATGGCTATTTTGCTTAAATGGAGTAAGTTTTTCTTTATTTATAAAAAACTTCTCATAGTCTTTCAGTACCATCATGATATCCTTGAAGGGCGTCCTGAAAGTATATATTGCTTTAGGACTTTCAGCAATCTTTAGGATTCGCCTCTAAATACATAAAATATAATTCTTATTTCGTTTTAGAATAACCATGTGAACTGGCAGACAGATCCTGCACATCCAGTACAGTAACTATTGCTAGTGATGGGTCAGCAACTTTCTTAGAGCCCAATATCACCAACACTTCTAGTGGTTTTCCAATAATTCCTACAGAAAACAGAACAATTTCATTTTATGGATCGAAAAACCTGGAACACAAGACTCCCAGAAGAACCTTTAAATTTTATTTATATTTCGAAACGAAAAACCGTAGAGAAAAACTTTATATTTTCATTTCATATTATGTGTTACATATACATATATGTATATTAGGGTGTTTCAAAAAAATTGACTTTTTCTTTTTCTTCAAATGGTCGGCAAATTCTTTCAGAGGATGTCAACACAAAGACCTCGTCAAAATTTGAGCTTTTAATTTGAAGATTTAGAGGTCGCGGATCGCAATTTTCTATTTCCCATTTAAATAACATGGGATTTTTTTTTTTTTAACTTTGAAATTTTATACGTCTGAATCAAATCAACTTATGTCAAGGATCATCTTAGATTTTCATAGTAAATTTAACGCTCTACAAAAAAGGTCTCCTATCATTTTTCTATAAATTGATTCCTTCCAGAGTTATTCGAGGCCAAAGTTTGATTTCCATCGAATTTTCGCGTTTTTTTAACATTTATGGTACAATTATCATTATACGGGTGTCCCGAAATCAGGGGGCCAAACTTAAACATTATTCGTATAAAAATAACACTTTTTTTGTTTAATAAACATGTATCAAAAAATGCTCCCTAAAGGAGCTACGGCCCCCTGAATAGGAGCCTAAGAGGATAATTTTTTTTAAAACTATTCCTAGAGGGTTGAAAATGAACAAATGAATTTTCGGTAGGTACTTTGGTAATTTTGACATGCTGAATCTAGATCTATGATCAAAACTGTTAAAATTTAATCATAGGCGTAACATTTGGAGGGGGCAAAGTTACAAAAATAGCCCCAACTTTTTTCTGGGTTAATAATTTAATTTTTTTTATGAAATTATGAGAATTTATAGTTTTTTACGAAAATTAGGTACTCTTGATTTGAATTGCTCAGATGCACCATTTTCGAGAAAAATGCATTTATAAATAAATTACTTTGCAAATTATACACATCTCATATTTTCATTAAAACTTTGTAGTAGGCTTTGGACAAAAGTGACGTTTTTTTGTTTTTTTGTTTTTTTTTACAACACTTCCTATGTTTCAGATATAAATATGTGATTTTTTTACTAAATGATGCTAAAAGTTGAAAAAACGAGAAAATTCGATGGAAATCAAACTTTGGCCTCGAATAACTCTGGAAGAAATCAATTTATAGAAAAATTATAAGAGACATTTTTTATAGAGCGTTAAATTTACTATAAAAATCTAAGATGTTCCTTGCCATAAGTTGATTCGATATAGACGTATAAAATTCCAAAGTTAAAAAAAAAATATTCCTATGTTATTTAAATGGGAAATAGAAAATTGCGATCCGCGACCTCTAAATCTTCAAATTAAAAGCTCAAATTTTAACGAGGTCTTTGTTTTGACATCCTCTGAAAGAATTTGCTGAACATTTGAAGAAAAAGAAAAAGTCGATTTTTTTGAAACACCCTAATGTATATATTGGTAAAAAAATTGCATTCTTAATCAAAATTTAATTTTTTGGTTAAAGCTGTGTAAAGTGTAGGTACCTATATCAGTGACTGCAGTGAATTTAAATTTTAAATAAAATTAAATCATGGCATTTCGTGGATCAAATATTAAATTAATTTAACTACCATACCCTATAAAATGTATAGCGGTGGAGGCCGAGAGAAAATCAATTTCGTTTAACAGCTTCACAGAATAAATTTGTTTCGTTTGGTTCGTTCATGTCCTGCATACTAATACGTCATGTAATTATGCATGTTTATGAGTTTACAGCAAAATTATTTATAACGTCCATATAACATAGTGCGGTTTGCTACCGTTCATATTTTGCAAAAATATAACGAATTCCACCGTTTGTGGCCGCTACCATTGGTTGTTATTGTATATTTTAATTCGTTGTAATTGTGCATATTTTGTGCAGCGCCACCTGTGATCCATGAAGATAACTAACAGTCTGACAGTCACGGAATGAAGTTAGCAACAGTGGCTTTCGGGTTTTTTAGTCACGGGCTGAAGTTTGCTTTTTTATAAATTGGTAAAAAGTGAGGTTAAATTCGTCTGGCAGTTTGTCAGATGTCAAATGTTTAAGAATTAAAATTGGCTTTACATTTTTCTTTTTGTTCGTCATAGATAAAGTATGCATACTTGCTTTAAAAACTTATCTAGACACTTATTGTTATTAAACACTCGCTTGGAAGTTTGCATTAGTGAATTAAATTACTTAAAGCAGGGACACAAGTTAATATTGGTTTTTTTATTATTATTTTGTAGTTTTCTTAATCTATGTTCTGTAATTTTACAGGGGCATTATTGTAAACCAAACCAAACATAGTTAATTATAGTCTTTAAGTATCACGTACAAAAGCAATCATTCTTATCAAGCCATCATTTAATTATGCAAAAGTTTACTCGAAATAGTACGTAAATCTTGATTCAAACATTAATTTTAATTAAATTACTTGTTTAAAGACACAACAAACAATGAAAATGAGTTGATATTTAAAATATGTTAAAATTTCCGTTTCTTAGTCTTAGTCTTAGTTAACCAATGTTAACTATACTTGAAATTTTTGTTTTATTTAGGGTATTTTTATTGCTAAATATTGTTTATGATTTTGACACTGACACTGCGTTTTTTCATGATAATTATTAATAAAGTGTTGGTTCATATTAAGATATGTTAACATATATATTAATTAATATACAAAAATAGTATAACAAATTAGATATTTAATTCAAACAAATAAAAACTTGTATAGAAAACCTTTTATAACGTCATAAATCGCGTAACGGGCGCGACCTCAGAAAAATCGGCAAATGCCACCAAGTTGGCTTCTAAAGTTGATAATAGCTATTTTCGCGGAGCTAATCCCGAACTAATTCCGGACATCCTAGGCATGCCGTTTTTAAAATTTGAGGTTCAAAATGTAAATAAAGTACGCAGAGGGGCGTAGCGAGCCCCCCATGACTGGGGGGGTGAAACACTCAAAATTGCCGACTGATAATTTATAATTTGCTGACTTGTTTACTGACTAACTAGATATCATTTTTAAAATTTGGGTAATTTTGAAAATCAATAAATAAAATTAACTTAAAATTTATTTCCTATTTATTTTAAAAATATTTTGCGTGTGTGTGTAATATAACATATCTCCTACTTGTTTTTAATTATGAAAAGTATTAAAATTATTATAACTAAAGGTATATTTTTATGTTTGAACTCGACAAAGTTTTAGTTTAGACCATCTTTTTAATAGTTTTTCCAAATCAATTTTATCCACTATATCCTTTTCAGAATATAATATCATAAGTGAATTTAAACGGTCGTCACCCATCGTAGTTCGCAAATGATTTTATACTAATTTAAGTTTACTAAAAGAACGTTCGCTGGACGCTGACGTAACGGGTGATGTTAATACTAAAAGTACCATTTTATAAGCCGTGGGAAGAATATTTTTAAGGCTAAATGCCATTTTTGCAATGTCATCAAAGTTTTGGCACTCTGTACATCGATCTAAAAGAATTTCCAATTCGGCATGGATGCATTCCGGAACTTAATAAATTGAATAAATGTATTTTTAATTATGCTAACCAATTCAAAAGTACAATTACTTCTATTACAAGGTATTTTAAAAATTTTATAAAATGGTTCAAGAAGTTTTATAAGTTTTTCTAGTTCTTTTTGCATACATGAGGTAAAAACATCCAAAAAAAATTTAAATTCCTTACGGTAAAATGTCAAAAAATGTGTTTCGGCTGTAGTTTCGGGTCGCTCGTCAACTTTTTTTGGGGCACGATGAATTCTATGATCTCTTTTAAAATCGTCTTCCAGACTGATGTTAATGTTTTTGCAAAAACAAGCAGCGCTGTTTAACAAATCATTCATTTTTGTAACGTCATTAAGCTCCATAAAGGATTTTATAGTGCTCTCCATTATGTTCATAGCATCAACCACATTTAAACTACTAGCCTCTAAGATTTCTGTTAAATTTTTTAGTTTAAACATAACATTTTTATAAACAAGAAATAAAATCAAAGTGACGAATTTTTCTGTATAGTCCGGAAGCAAGACACTGTGTTTTGGAATCAATTTCTTTGGAAGTTTTTAATGTTTCCAAAACCATACAATCGCCTCATATGAGATCGCTACTGCTTTAACAGATTTCGCTCTTGCAGTCCATCGGGTTTTTGATAAGTTTTTAATTTGCAATGAATTTTCTAAACTATCCAACTCCTTCTTTAGGTACTGGTAACGCTTGATACTTTCAGAAAAAAATACATATAAACTTTTCAAGTTGTTAAAAAAATCTCTAGCTAATTTGCTTGCATCGCAAGCAGTTTCAACAAAAATATTTACCCGATGGGCTTGGCATGGAACATAGCCAGTGGCGTAATAAGCACCCCCGCAGACCCCGCACTGCGGGGGGGCCCAGACGGTCAGGGGGCCCAAGGCGTTCTTTTTCGAAACTAAAAATAGTGAAAACATATCTTCGTAACACTATGGGAAAACAACGTCTTTGTAATTTATCAATTATTAGTATTGAACATGAGTTTATTAAGACATTAAACATTGACAATATTATAACGGAATTTGCAAAAAAAACTCTAGAAGATCAGACCGTTTTTTGTAGTAAATCTATAAATACTTAGACAATCGCATTTTGTGTTTGTTTTTAATTTTTTTTAATTTAACTTCTTTAAGACTGTCTTTATATGTTTTTATTTTTTATTCAAGACTGTTTAAACTTGGTAAGATATGTAGTAGGGTGAGCCAAAAAAACTAACCTATCGGATTTATGGGTTAAAATGAACCTACATACCGAGCAAAAAATTTCCCTGCAAGGCAAAATTTTTTGCTCAATTTTAAAAGGTGTCGGTGAGCATTCTAAGTTTTCCATTGAAATAACACGTAAAAAAATCTTTTTTCATTAAAAAGACTTTAACTTTTAAACCGTTTGAGATAAAATTTTTTATGTCGCGGATTCTTGTAAAGCATAAAATTTCCCAAAGAATCTATACCAGGATTATTTTTTTTAATTCAAAAATTCGTATGTTTGAAAGCTTTGAAAAGTGTAAAAAATCACTAAAACTGCAGTTTCAATGGAAAACTTAAAATGCTCACCGACACCTTTTAAAATTGAGCAAAAAATTTTGCCTTGCAGGGAAATTTTTTGCTCGGTATGTAGGTTCATTTTAACCCATAAATCCGATAGGTTAGTTTTTTTGGCTCACCCTAATATGTAGGTAAACATTTTTTAAATTATTATTATTGCTGATGTAATAGTATAATACTGCCGTTCTAAGAAAGGCAAAATTTGGTAATAAGAACAGAAAATGTTTAGGTAATTATTATTTAAATATTTTTTTAAAAGAATCTTAATAAGATATTATATATTATAGAATTACGAAAATGATCCTGCATATAAAAAGGTATATATTTAGAATAAGATATTTTTAAACCAAAATTAATTAAATATTTTATGTTTTACTACCAAAAATTGCAGATACAGCAATTTTTCTTACCTAATCCTTTTTTATTTGCTTATCGTATGCCTGTGTATCGTATACACTCTATACCTACCTGTCAAAAATTTTAATTTAAAAAATATTATGTATATAATGTAGGTTTAAAAGTACTATGATAAACTATTTTAAAAATTACCTATTAAATAAACTTTTTAATTATTGTAAAGAGGGCCCATTAAAATCGTTTGCAGGGGGGCCCACTCAGAATTTGTTACGCCACTGAACATAGGGAATGGTTCTTTTTGTGAAATTTACAATGTGAATTATTAAGCGAATTGTTAAGCGAAAACTATAATTTTTTATTATTTTTTAAAATGTTTTTTTAAGAAATTTGCCGACTAAAAATCATAATGGTCGAAAATGCCGACTAAAAAAAATAGAGGGGGGTGTGACCCCCCACGCCCCCCCCCCCCTCGCTACGCTCCTGTACGCATTAAAATGCGCATGGCTCACCTAATGTAAAATTTCGGATGAAAGCATATAGTAATAATTTTTTTGTGTAAAACTTGAAGTAAACTTAAACAAGCACGTATTTTATAATACCTATGCACAAATATTGTATATTTTATTTTCTTAAATTTTCTCAAAATGTAACGGGTGCGACATTTAAACTTTTTATGGAGTATTTAAACTCTTCCATTTTTATTCTTAATGCTAGCTTCTTAGCATGACAATGCACGAATATTTTAAGGTTATAAATAACGCCAAAATAAAACTATTTAACTTTAGATACAGTTTTTATTTTGTTAAATAACACATCTGATTTTTTGTCAAGGTTTCGCGGAAATACCCTTTGGTAATTTAATAAATATTTTTTTATACTTCAGCAGTTTTTACACATTTTCAATTATATATTTTTTAAATTATAGGGCTAAAAAATTAAAATATTTAATGTATTATATTTAAATATATAAGGGGCGCACCAAAGAATGCTGCACGTAGGCGCCTAACACCCCAGGAACGGGCCTGCCTGTACATAATAAATTATTATTGACGATTAATATGAGAAGTAAAATATTTCATTTCGTCCTTCTTATATCTGTTACTTAATGTTAAATAGTATTACTTATAGGTAAATAGTAGTGCTGCACGGATCCGATTTTTTTACGGATCGGGGATCCGGATTTAAATATAGGAAACGGATTCGGATCTCAGATCTGGATCCGATATCCGGATCTAAGATCCGGATCTAAGATCCGATATCCGGAACTTATATCCGGATACCGGATAAATTATTAACTTTATTTCGCAATTAAGAATTTCCTTATTATGACATCTTAAGTTTGTCTTGGTGTACAATCGACGTAGTTTTTGTTAAAAGAGAAGCGGCCAAATATTTTTGTATGGAGAAAATATTATTATTATTAATTTTAAGCATATTGTTGAGAAAAAACTCTTTTAAGCAGTCGTGTATTCGGATTTCGGATCTTTGGTCCGGATCTGATCCGGATTGAAAAAGATCCGGACCTGATCCGGATTGAAGAAGATCCGGATCTGATGTTTAGCACTACAAAGATCCAGTATTCGGATCTCGGATCTTTGATCCATATTTCGGATCTTTGCTCCGAATCTAAAATCGGAGTATTATATCCGGATAGATCCGGAACCGGATTATGCACGTTGAAAAATCCGGGTCAGATCCGGATCTGATCCGGATTGAAAAAGGATCTGGATCTAATGTTCAGCACTAGTAAATAGTGTAATAGGGTAAAAATCTGAAGTTTCACTAAATTTCAAAGAAATGGTTGTTTTGAAGAATTAAGAAATTTAATACTTAGAAGGATTTTTTAAGAGAGCCAGATGTCACTTGGGGGGGCCTAGGAGCATGTTTTGGAAGTAATAAATAAATAGATAGAAAGTTTCTTTGTCCCAAAAGTCCACTAGCGGAAACGCGCACTGAAAAGTAGCCAGATGATGTTTTTCTTGGAAAAGCCTTAACGCTCAATTGAAAACGCTTCCCTTTGTTTAAATCGATCGTTGGAAAATTAAATAATAGAGAAAGTAGTTAAAAGAATAATAACAAATTTATTTAGTTAATAATCATTTAGATTAAAGAATTAGGACTAAGATAAGGATATAACCAGCCGTATAGTAGTTTTACCGATAAGTTTTAAGAATTTAATGTAACCCGAGAAAATTGTCTAATTGTATATCTTAGGTTGAAGTAAAAGGGTAGTTAGTAATTGCAGACATAGGATATTTTAATTTTTTGGACTTTGTTAACGGATTTAAACTTTTTAAGTAACTTTGTAGTTAGGCAACCCCGAATTCAGCGTTAAGTAGGGGTAGAAATTTCTCACTGCACGCCTCTGATTGGCCAGAAACTTCAACCCTAAGCCAAGTCACGCCCTCGACTTAAGGGAGTCTTTAAAAGCTGGACTCAACTGCGTTCTGCAGATTTTATCTTGCAAGATTTCGCGCGCGTCGTTTCCGAGTTCGAAGGTCGAAGTTCTAGCCAGTCAGTGTAATTAATTAAGTCAGGTATATTGTTAAGTTTGTTGTAAAGTTGCTTATACCGGTGCTCGCAGTTAAGTTCACCTTAAGTGACCGGTTTAGTTTAAAATTTGTAGTTTAAATTATTAGTTTTATAAGATTCATTTAGGTTACCTTTTATAAAAGTTAATTTAGTTCGGTTTAATTCAAAAGTTAGTTTCTTAATCTTAATCTCTCCGTAAATTCTTTGTTAATTTTCTTTACCGTTAAATTATTAATTTTTCTTATTTTCTTTGTTAATTTTTATTCTTCTTCTTAATTGTAAATATATTGTTTGTGGTTAGAATCTGCTTTGTTTCTTTGGGTACCTGTTAATTCTAATTACCCAGTGCTTGGCAAACGTAAGTATATCGTGATTCGCGAAGTGTTCCGGGAGATCCGTCGCGAGTGACTTAGTGTGGTGATTCGTGCTTATTGGGATTACCAAATCATCGGCAACCGTCGCTGGAATAAAGGTCAGATTAGTGGTAACATCCTTGTAACGGACTGATAGTAGTCAATATCAGCCCCGCTCCCCGCGTTAATTAACCCAAAAAACCACCCGTTACATCTGGTGTCAGATGTGTCTCATAATTTTTCAGAACTAAATTTCTCTTGCATTAATTATTTGATTGTATATAGGTGTATATGGAATTAAATATTAATATAAGTTTTTTATTACATGTAATCATATTATCAAAATAGTTTAAATAGACACAACTGGTTTCAGGTGTACCCCCGTAAAGCGCATTTATTTTGTGAAATAGCTATACACTTATGTTGATTTGTAAATGTTAAGTTTTATAGCGATTGTAAAAGCACCTAAAAGTTAAAAGTTGTAAAAAGTCGAAATCTCTAGTAAATAAAGCGCGCGCAAGGTAATTTAGGGGCTGTTAGGACGCGTGCGGATAAAAGCTAGGTAGATCTCCGGCAATAAACTAATCACTCAATGGTTATTGTCGTTATTAATAGCAAAGGGCAATTACTCAAAATTGTTTAAGAAATTAAATAATTTTCTGTAATTGTTTTCATTGTTTTTGAGTGTTAGGGTATATGTAAAGGTGCTATTGTAAAGACAAATGGGAACAATGCATCTTTATTACATTTAAGAAATTAGGAGACAGACAAGTAATTTTAATTTGATTAAAGGCACAATAGCTAACAGGAAGCGGTAAAACATTGCATATATAGATGTATAACCTTGAAAAATTTATATGTTTCAGGAATTAATCGATTTTACACCGTTAATTAAATTTTGTGACAGGTGGAATTAAAAGTTAATTATACAAAATTTTTATTAACGTATTTTGTATTAGTGTGTCTGTCTCCCCAAATAATTAGTTATAATAATTAATATTCCGTTGCGAAGCAATTAAATAATTACGAGTCATATTGGTAAACTATCTCTTTGTTAATTCCTCCAAAAAGTTACTTGCAATTTAAAGAGTCTATAAAAACAATAAATGCAGTTAAGATAAACAGTTTAAGGATTAAGATCGCAGCAGTTTAGAGTTTACAAGGTATAAAGAGTAGACAATAGTACAAAAGCGCAGAAAGTAAACTCGATCTAATTACGTGTGCTTCGTTAATTAGATATAAGGTCGTCTCGATTTCCACAGCAAAAAGTCGTACACAGCCAGGAACTCTGTGACGCAGGAGACCCACAGAGGACCACATAGCCAGACATATTGTTTCCTGTGCCAATAAAGTTGTTTTTATTCGTCAACTCATCGTCCCCATAACCGCGAAGTGATAGGTTTGATTTATTTCCATAGCTTTTCAAGTTACAGTTGTCAGTTAGTGATTTGTTAAAATGACAAATCAAAACACAGTATTACCTAATGGAACACTCCAAAATAATTTAGAAGAAACAATAAGCACAAACAAGTTGTCCGACTTATTTCAAAAAATAACATTGGGCACAACTCTAAATTTAATCGACGATTATAAGGGAGGACCTGATTATGACCTCTTTATCAATAGAATCCAAGCAATAGGGCGAAAAAATCAATGGACGGAACAAGACATGATGGAAGCTATGGAACATAAACTCAAGGACATGGCGAAAACGTATTATTTTGCGCTAAGGGACGATGACAAACCAGGTTCGATAGAAGAAATGCGAACATGGTTAAAAAGGGTATTTGGAAAAAGAAAAAATTTCCAACAAGCCAAGTTAGAATTAGCAGCGTGTAAAAGAAAACAGGAAGAAACGTTAGGGGCCTTGGCAGTAAGAATTAAAATGGCCGCTAACAACATCTTTTCAGTAGAGGAACAAACACCGGAGAAAAAAATTTACAAGAATGCATTGATTGCAGAACAGTTTATAAACGGGCTAGACACGCGTCTAGCTAACGAAATTTTGTCCGTAGGTGTTTTTCTTAATTTAAAAGAAGCTCTTGAAGTAGCTGAGAAAAAAGAGAATATTGTAGACAGGTTAAGGGTAAATCCGCCGCAGGATTTAGATGTTGTAGCTACAATAAGAGCTTTGTTGTCGGAGAAGGAACAGCTCACAGGAGATGATATAGAACCAAAGAATCTACCTAATGACAGACACCGGGGGGAAATTCTAAAACACAGCGAAGGCCGCCGAAAGGATGGTAACGAAGACAACCACGATGATAAAAATAACCGCGAACGAAGCCGGGAAAGAAGTAACCGTAATCGTAGCTACGACAGAAATCTTCGCGATCACAGCCGCGATAGAAAAAATCGTGATATTAAGGAAAATAACCGCGATAGAAGTTACGAAAGGAGTAATCGTAACTACGAATATGAAGAACGTAACCGGAGTTACGATCACGATAGCGATCGTAACCGCGGGTACGAAAGGAGGGATCGTGACAGCAAATATGAGGAGAGAGCGCAGAGATTATAGTCGCGAAAGAGAATTGCAGCGGGAAAACCGCAACGAGGCACGAAAAGTTAATTTTGAAGACAATGGCCCACGCGGAACTAACTACCGAAACGCACCGAGAAACCGCGATGAACGGCTACCGAAATTTAAATATATGTTTAACAGGTGCATAAAATGCGCCAAACCTGGACATTATAGCAGCTGCTGCAGGAGCGAAAAAATATTTTTTTGTTTCAACTGTGGCGACCGCAGCCATACCTAAAGTAACTGTTTTTTAAACTGGAACATAGCATCGATAACACAACAGAAATAACACACACAATTTTAAAACTCAACCCAGAAAATTCAAAATATATTGTGTTGTTTATTAATAATCAAACATCGACTTGGCTTCTAGACACAGGAGCAAGCATAAGTTTAATTAAAGCCAAGATTGTAAGTTTATTTAATTTAACAATACAAGCAGATAATCACATAATAACGGATATATCTGGGAAACAAATAAATAAAACAGGTAAATGTAACATAGAACTAAAATTAAATAAAACTGGCAGTAAGAAATTAAAGCATACATTTATAATTTGCGACGATAATTTGAATTTCCCCACGGATGGTCTAATAGGTATGGATTTTTTGGAGTTATACACGCCCCAACTTTGCTTCGCGAAAGGCAGGCTTATGCTATGTGGTTTAGGTTTACCTCTGCTAGACACATCACGGTTAAATCGGACGGTTACTAACAGTAATTCGGCGGAAGAAATAAACTGCAGACGTGTAGGCAGTCGACTCGGACGGCTTAAAAGTTCTTCCGAAGTGTCAACACTAAAAGTTAAGGAAATCAATAGCCCAGAAGAATCTAATCACAATGCATTGACAAAAAATAACGTTCGATTTCAGGAAACAGACAATGGTAGGAATCTGATCAATCCTAAAACCAATACAAATGGTATTAGCTCCAAGCAACCAAGTGTAGTCAGATTGACTGAAGATTTAAGTATACCTGCATTTCACGGTTGTAATGTTAGTATTAGAGTAAGTAAGCGCATACCCTCTGGTACTATGATTTGCGAACCACTCAACAACACAGCTTCGGGAATTGTAACCGAGCAAACAATAGTTAATTTACAAAATACATCAAACAATAACGATAGAGAAATTGTGGTTAGAATTCTAAACGTTACTCCGATACCTCAGTCCATAAAGAAAAATACTCCAATCATTAAAATGACACTTTCGAATAACCGTGTATGTGAAGATTATAGTATTACAAAGGATAGAGAGAGTTTGCCGAGAAACAATAAGGAATTCGTGGTCAGGGCTTCTAGCAGTAGGGAGTTGTGTATTGTAGTTTGTAAGTTTTTAAAGGATTGGGAAGACATTTTTGCAGTGTCAGGTAGACCGCTGAAGTTCACGAAGGGTGTGAGACATGAAATCGAGATAGACGGGACAAAGGGTCCAATTAGAAAAGCACCCTACAGAGTACCAGTGGCTAAAAAGAAAATAGTGGAGGAAAAAATTGAAGAAATGTTAAAAAATGACATAATTCGCCCTAGTTCTAGCCCATGGAGCGCTCCTATAGTATTAATAGAGAAGAAAACTGAGACAGGTAGCATTGATTATAGATTTTGTATAGACTATAGAGCTTTAAATGCAATAACAAAGAGAGACTATTTTCCTATTCCAAATATACACGAAACAATAGATTCACTAGGCGGTGCCGAACTATTTACTAAATTAGATTTAAAATCAGGCTATTGGCAGGTAGAAGTACATCCCAAAGATAGAGAAAAGACAGCGTTTTCAGTACCTTGGGGTCATTACGAGTGCAACAGGATGCCGTTTGGTCTAGTTAATGCGCCATCCACGTGGCAGAGGTTAATGTATTCAGTCTTGGCGGGGTTGATAGGTATTCATTGCTTTGTGTACCTGGACGACATTATTGGTTTTTCAAAAAACAATGTGGAGGAACATTTTAATAAACTTCGAATGGTTTTTCAGCGTTTACGAGATTACGGATTAAGTTTAAACAAAGAAAAATGTGAATTTTTGCAGGAAGAGGTTAAGTACCTGGGTCATATAATTAGCAAGAAGGGAATTAAACCTGATCCTAGTAAGATTTCTACAATCAAGAAAATTCCAGTTCCCAAAAATGTCACATAAATTCAGTCGTTCTTAGGTATTACGGGTTATTATAGGAAGTTTGTAAAAAATTTTTCAGCTATTGCATATCCCTTAACTCAACTAACGAAGAAAAATGTCAAATTTCAATGGACAGATAAGTGCCAGTCGTCCTTCGAGACACTAAAAAATTATCTTCTTAAGGAACCCATTTTAAAATACCCAGATGTTAATAAACAATTCATTCTTTTAACAGACGCTTCTTCTTATGCCCTAGGCGCCATCCTTTGTCAAGTTCACAGCGGTAAAGAGTTACCTATAGCGTACGCCAGTAGACAACTTTCCAAAGCGGAAATAAATTATTCTACTACAGAGCGCGAATGCTTAGCTTTAGTTTGGGGAATTAAACATTAAAGAATTTATTTATATGGTAATGATTTCATTGTTTACAGTGATCACCAACCACTTAAATGGTTAATGTCTGTTAAGGACCCAAGCAATAGACTAATGCGTTGGTCGCTTTCCTTATCCGAGTACAGTTTTAAAGTTAGGTATCGTCCTGGAAAAAATCATTCAAATGTAGATGCGCTGTCAAGAATAAAGTTGGTTAGGTTAATAAATGCTACGGAAATTTGGGACCCAATGTGGAGTCGTAACGAAGTAAAAAACTTACAAAAGGCAGATGCGAGCTTAAAAACTATTTATAATGCATTACACTTAGGCAAGGGTAGTAACTATTATTTGGATATAGACGGATTATTGTATAAAAAATCAAAGGATCAGCGCTACGAAGATATGTTAGTGGCTCCGGCAACGATGATCCCATCCATAATGAAAGCATACCACGACTTACCACTTTCAGGTCATGTAGGAATAGACAAAACATTAGAAAGGATTAACAAACATTTTTATTGGCCAAAAATGGCCGAGGACATAAAAAATTACGTAAACGCATGCATACCGTGCGCGAAAAGGAAAACATCACCGCATATTAAACCGACACTTTTACAAAAATTTACTATACCACCGAGACCTTTCTACAGAATAGCAATGGATGTTGTTGGACCGTTGCCGGTAACCGATCAACAAAATAAATACATATTAACCATCCAAGATGCATTGACTAAATACGTAGAAGCTTTCCCAATGAAAGACCAAACAGCAGATACGGTAGCCAGAACTTTTATTACAGGGATAATTTTAAGACACGGAACGCCCAAACAATTATTAACCGATTTAGGAACTAATTTTACCTCAAAACTCTTCGAAAAAATGTGCAACCTTTTGAAAATTAAACATTTGAAAACGACTGCGTATAGACCGCAATGCAACGGAGCATTAGAAAGGTTTCATAGGACATTAAAAGATTTATTGTCACATTACGTTCAACCGAATCATAGAGACTGGGATATTTGGCTACCGTTCGCTTTAGCATCGTATTGTTCCTCAACACATAGCGCCACAGGTGAAAATCCTTTCTTTTTATTGTTCGGTAGAGATATGGATTATCCATATGACGAGATGTTCAAGCCACTACAGGTAAAGTACGATAACGACGTAAATTATGTCTCGGAATTTTTAAATAGGATGAAAATAGCGCACAAAAATGCAATAGATATGATAGAGAGAAATACAGAAAGGGTGCACGACACATTTAATAGAAAAGCGGAATTACACAAGTTTAAAATAGGAGATAGAGTATATGTGTTCGATCCGTCAGATAAGCCAGGAATAAGCAGGAAATTAACAAAGAGATGGAAAGGACCTTATAGAATTATAAATTTAAATAACGTTACCGCCGAGGTAAAAGAAATACACGGGAATAAAATAGACAAAGTACATGTTAATAGATTAAAATTATGCCTAGCAACGGAAAATCAGGTAAATCAAATGGGACTTATACCCATTAAGGTAAGACAAACGAACGATTTAAACAAGTATCCAACGATCGGATTGTATACCGAGAAAGACCCCGAGCATATACCAAGGAAAGTTAATAATAAAATAACACAATCGTCCAGTTCACAACATCAAGAAATTAATTCTTCAGCAAGGGATAATAATTTTTCTTTCAGGAACATTGATAATAATCCAAATCTAGTTTTCAGTAAAGATCCCCCTGTAGCTTTCGATCAGCAAGTAAACCCAACAAATACGGAGACAGCAACAAATTCAACAGCCAACGTGAGGTCCTCTACACCAACCAGGAAAGAAAAGCCGACCGAGTTACATCCCATGGTTCTGCGTAGTAGAGGAAAGGCCGAAACACAGCCATGGATGTATAAGAGAAGAAAATAAATATCGTTAAACCAAAATATTTTAGATCCTCATTTAGTTTTCGAAATGTTTTAGAGATGTCCACCACGGGGGTAATCAAAAGAAGTAGGCGAAAATAACAACGAGCCAACAAATATGCATCCAAGGAGAATCGCACACAATCAAAAGTCCAATCAGACCGTCCAAAGAATCCAAGTGGACCAAAGCAGCCTGTTCCAGCCTATCACAGCATCCCAGACGTACCATGCCAAGATGTAAACGAAGAAGACGACCGCACCTCAGGAACAACAATATTGCCAAGGGACAAAAAGAAGTTCAAAAATGAAAGAAAAAGAAGCCAATAGCCTAGAAGAAAGAAAAGTTATGACGAACCCAGCAGTTAGAACGATTTAAGATGAACCACAAAATCATTCTATATGTCAAACGTTACAAGGACTAAAGAACCTTGAAAGAATACACCAGCAACATAGCAGATGCAGGGAATAGCAACAACAACCCGGGTAGCAATCCAATCATCAACGCCAACACCTACAAGTACAAGGAGCAACGTTGGAGAAAAACTAAACCAACCTAGAAAGTGCAGAGACGAACAAGTGAAGTGTTTGGTGCGTGATACAGTGACACAAACATAGTGAGAGTTAAAGAACAGACCAAGCCTGATTGAAATCATGGACTAGGGAAAGACTAATTAGTATAGATTTAAGAGGATTGTACACCTTATATTTAGTTTGTTAGTTTTAGTTTAAGTTGCTTGGTTTTTTAACGAATCAATTTGTTATTTTGCAATTTTTTTTTGATTCGTTTAAAAAGGGGGGAGTGATGTAATAGGGTAAAAATCTGAAGTTTCACTAAATTTCAAAGAAATGGTTGTTTTGAAGAATTAAGAAATTTAATACTTAGAAGGATTTTTTAAGAGAGCCAGATGTCACTTGGGGGGGCCTAGGAGCATGTTTTGGAAGTAATAAATAAATAGATAGAAAGTTTCTTTGTCCCAAAAGTCCACTAGCGGAAACGCGCACTGAAAAGTAGCCAGATGATGTTTTTCTTGGAAAAGCCTTAACGCTCAATTGAAAACGCTTCCCTTTGTTTAAATCGATCGTTGGAAAATTAAATAATAGAGAAAGTAGTTAAAAGAATAATAACAAATTTATTTAGTTAATAATCATTTAGATTAAAGAATTAGGACTAAGATAAGGATATAACCAGCCGTATAGTAGTTTTACCGATAAGTTTTAAGAATTTAATGTAACCCGAGAAAATTGTCTAATTGTATAACTTAGGTTGAAGTAAAAGGGTAGTTAGTAATTGCAGACATAGGATATTTTAATTTTTTGGACTTTGTTAACGGATTTAAACTTTTTAAGTAACTTTGTAGTTAGGCAACCCCGAATTCAGCGTTTAGGGGTAGAAATTTCTCACTGCACGCCTCTGATTGGCCAGAAACTTCAACCCTAAGCCAAGTCACGCCCTCGACTTAAGGGAGTCTTTAAAAGCTTGACTCAACTGTGTTCTGCAGATTTTATCTTGCAAGATTTCGCGCGCGTCGTTTCCGAGTTCGAAGGTCGAAGTTCTAGCCAGTCAGTGTAATTAATTAAGTCAGGTATATTGTTAAGTTTGTTGTAAAGTTGCTTATACCGGTGCTCGCAGTTAAGTTCACCTTAAGTGACCGGTTTAGTTTAAAATTTGTAGTTTAAATTATTAGTTTTATAAGATTCATTTAGGTTACCTTTTATAAAAGTTAATTTAGTTCGGTTTAATTCAAAAGTTAGTTTCTTAATCTTAATCTCTCCGTAAATTCTTTGTTAATTTTCTTTACCGTTAAATTATTAATTTTTCTTATTTTCTTTGTTAATTTTTATTCTTCTTCTTAATTGTAAATATATTGTTTGTGGTTAGAATCTGCTTTGTTTCTTTGGGTACCTGTTAATTCTAATTACCCAGTGCTTGGCAAACGTAAGTATATCGTGATTCGCGAAGTGTTCCGGGAGATCCGTCGCGAGTGACTTAGTGTGGTGATTCGTGCTTATTGGGATTACCAAATCATCGGCAACCGTCGCTGGAATAAAGGTCAGATTAGTGGTAACATCCTTGTAACGGACTGATAGTAGTCAATATCAGCCCCGCTCCCCGCGTTAATTAACCCAAAAAACCACCCGTTACAATAGTTGATTCCATTAAGAATACCAAAATCATATTTTTTTTTTAAATACTAGTTATTATTTTAAAACGCTTGCTTTTTACCATTTTATATTTTTTCTATGTATCTCACGGCTCGATGCATTTTTGTCGAAGTGTGTCTTTGGCCAAGACCGGCTAATCATCGCTTATCATCGAAGGATCCGATGCGATAGAAAAGTTCGATGAAAAAAACGTGACTTGAGTAGTGCGAGCCACTTTCAGTTTGTGCGGAGCTGACAGCGTATTATCCTCGTCGTCCCGGAATCTTTTATCGAGATATTCACTGTTTTTGTACTCTATTCTTCTACGCTTCCTGATGTTAGCCTACCATGTTTGTTAGACTCGGAAATAAAATTTCAATAAAACATGTAAGTGCGGTCTACAATTTAAACTTTATTGTTGTCAACATTCGATAAAGAAATACCTTGGTATGGCCTAGGCCGATAAAAAATTTTATGAGGCAAGTAATTAGTTCGATTTTTTCTCGCTAGGGGTATTGTTTTGACAAATTAATTCTTTTTTAAGAAATTAACGTACTAAAACAAAATTGAGGCTAGGCAACCAAGAAAACGCAAGAATCTTTTTCTACGATTTAAATTATTTTTAGTTTTAATTGTTTTAATTTTCAGTAAAATTAAATGTTAAACACAGCTTAAACATTCCAAACTACCTATTTTTTTAAATAAAAATGCAAAGAAATTGAAATTACATACCTACTTACCTATTTATTAAACAATTAATTGAATTCAATGTAATAGCAAGAGGGTAAGTAAAAAATTTCTTACAAAAATCCATTTCTACTTAAATCATGTAGCTAGGTATTGTATTACTGCTTCTAAAAGCAATAATAATTATTTTACATTTAATGTAATCTTTAGCTAATAAATAAATGAGATTCTAAAAAAGTGGGGTTAGGCTGCTTTGATGTTGAATTAAATTGACCTATATAAAGTGCTTTGAAGATAAAATGTTGTATGCCATTCGGCCAAGAAGTGCCTTTTTGTGCTTCGCTCAATTGTAGGCCTCCGCTACGCGTCGGCCTTCAAACTTTGAGCTTAGCACAAAAAGCCTTACTTCTTAACCTAATGAAATTAAAAATATGTTTAAACCGGTAAAGGGGCATCCATATTCGCCAGTTATGGCTCCGTCTGACTTTTTCCTATTCCCCAAAATAAAGAGAAACTTAAAGGGCCGTCGTTTTTCAAGCATAAATGACATTAAAAGCGCATCGCTGAAAGAACTAAAGACTATCCCAAAGATCGTGTTTGAGAAGAGTTTAGAGGATTAGAAGAAGCGCTGGCACTAGTGCATAATATGTAATGGGGACTATTTTGAAGGCGACAACTTTAATGTAGACGAATAAATAAATATTTTTTTCAAAAAACGAATTATTTTTATATTCTGAACTCACCTCGTATGCCACACAAAATGTACGTACTATGCTCCACACCTCAAATTCCCACCACGTGACCACGTACGGAACGCAGTCTTTTGAAAATTTGACATTTAAGGCATTTCAGGTTATGTATCTGTCAAAGTATAGTCAATGAAAGAAATAATATTTATAGTGTTGCCGCTTATGTTTACGCGTTAAAAGTTAATAAATCTTTATAGTATCACAATAACAATGGTTGGTTTAAGAATTTAGGAATATAAATACTGCATTTAATGAAATTCCAAAGTGTACCCAAGCAGCATTTTTGGTTCCCAAAACCATTGCCAAAGTGGTGATAACTTTAAATTAGTTAATTATACTAAACGGCTACTTTAATTTTTACTTAAAAGTAACTCTAACTTTTAAATAGCAATATTTTGTAACAGAAACTTAATTTTTCCTTAAATGGTTACTATAAAGTAAGAAACATTTAAGTAAAACTTGGTTGCCCCCAAGAAGACTTTGCAACTTTAAAAAAGGTGTTATAAGTAAAAAAAACTTTAAAGTAAATTTAATTTGTAGCAGTTACTTTCGGTTGCTACCTAAAGATTACATTATAATTATTTTTTCTTTGTAGTCCCTTTGCAAGTTAAAATCTCGAAACTGGAACATGAGTTAAAAACTACAAAGTTAATAACTTAAAAGTTATTATTTTAGTATTTGGAACGTTTATGGTACTAACCAAAACAACCGTAAAGTGGAAAAAAAACTTTAAAGTAGCGAAAACTACTTCAAAGGAAAATGCTTCTTATCGGCCATTTTTTACTGTACAGTACCACGTGGTAATGTAAATAATAAATTATTTTAATTGTTTGTAAATGGTTGTTTACTTTTTAATAAATAGTAATTTTGTTGGTAATAGACGGTATTAATAATTAAATAAAAAAAAAATAATAAATATTAAGATTTTTTTATTTATAAACATTACTAAATAAATAATTTGTTTATACTTAAATATTGATGAAGCGCATTTATTTTACAAAAACTAAATTCATAAGTTCAACAGTAAAATTTAAAGGGTTTATAAATTTACCTGTCTAATTAAACATTATATTGTTATTCTGGAAGTTATAAACTACCAGTACATATTTAATAAACGACGACATTGAAAAGCCAAGTCCGTAGTGGTTCCATTTAAAAAAGGAGGAATATAGTCCGGTCAAATTAGACTAAAAAATAACAGTGAAGTTACATAAATTTACAACAAGCTGAAAATCAGTAAAATTGTTCAGAATATAATTATAAATAAAATTTTAAAGTTCCCCATCATTCCCCTGTATGGAAATTTTTTTATTCAAGGTCAAAGGTCAAAAAAATTAGTTTTTCGCGATTTTTATCAAAACGGTAAGTTTTATCATAAAAATACCCCAAACAAAATTGTAGATCATAAAATTATCTATAAAAAATGTATTAATACTTTTTTTCTACGAGCCACCGTTTCTGAGATATAACGATTCGAAAAGTTGTAAAAGTTGTAATCGTCATAATATGCACGCCACGTATCTCTAGAGTTGTAATATATGTTAAAATATTTTTCTATAGGTCATTTTAACTTACACTTAAAATCTTACTTACACTTAAAATCACCTGTCATCTGTCACCTGTCATCTGTCACCTGTCACCTGTCATCTGTCACCTGTCATCTGTCACCTGTCATCTGTCACCTGTCATTTGTCCCTGTCATATGCCACCTTATCGATTTGATTTCGAGGATTTTAATTGCAATTAATTATGGTTAACTTTTTTAAATACCCAACAAAAATTAAACGGGCTTCTGGCCGATTAGTTTTTATTCGATGAAGCTCATCTTTTTGGTTTTTTCCGTCGATTCGTATATTTCGTTTGGCCAATTTCGAAAATTTCTCTTGACCTAAAAATCGTTTGAAAATTTTTTGAAAAAAATAAAAAAGAACGCTGTTCGAAAAGTTGCCGGCGTATCCGGCCCGTTTGCAATATTTATTTTTTCCGTTGTCTGTATATCCTTTTTTCTAATCGCCGTAGCTCGGAGGCCGTTGAAGGTTGAAATTTGCATCCTTTTTTTCTGCCCACGAGACCTATCCGCGGACCAAATTTTTCCGGTGTCGAAAAGGTCCAAGTTCACTTTTTTTCGATTTTTCCGTCAAATTTGGCACGTTCCGTTGTCTTCGCTTAACTTCCGAACGAGCCGAGATTTTTCGTCCAAACTCGAGGAAAAGGGTCTTCGGGACAAGAAGTTATCGGCATTCGATTTCTTCTTTCTATATACGGAGCTCCTAAAAAAACTACCTGCTTTGATAAGTATCGATATGCATGTTTCGTTAAAAATTCTAAAAGTAAAAAACAAGTTCAATTAGCTTGTCTTCCTCCAACCTCAGTTGCTGCTCATCAACATCTTTTTCGGGTATATTACCATGTTCAAGTTTGGCTTGGTTATCAGCTAGACCCTACAGACTAGGGTTGGAAGTTGGTCAACAACACATTAGAACCAGTTCAAACTTTACTCCCACCTGCGCCGGAAAAACTGCTGAACACAATTTTTTGCAACTGCAAAAAGGGATGCAGTGCTAAATGTGGTTGCAAAAAAGTCGGACTGTTTTATTCTCTGGCATGTACGAATTGTCAAGGCCGGTCGTGCTCTAATGTTGAATCACCAACAGTGGAGGATTCATTTAATTCCAACGAGGTGAGATGCGCTACATCGCTATTGACGCAATTTACTTGAACCCAGGATGAAGATGAAGAAGAAGAACAACAAGGAGAAGAACAAGAAGAAGAAGAAGAAGATCAAGAAGAACAAGAAAAAGAATTTAAATGTTACGAATCAGACGAATAAACTTCAGTACTTTTTTTAAATTTACATCGCTATTATCTTTTCCAATCATTGCTAATTTCCGTTATTTTGCAATAGTTTCAAATTAAACAGGATCACAAGTGACCCGTGAAATAGGCCTACTGGGGAAACCACGTTTAAAAACGCGCTTAGTAAACTACCTCATAAGTGGCGTGGAAACGTGTGCATATTATGGCGATTATAACTTTTACAACTTTTCGAATCGTTATATCTCAGAAACGGTGGCTCGTAGAAAAAAAGTATTAATACATTTTTTATAGATTATTTTATGATCTACAATTTTTGTCGGGTGTATTTTTATGATAAAACTTACCGTTTTGCTGAAAATCGCGAAAAATAATTTTTTTGACCTTTGACCTTGAATAAAAAAATTTCCATACAGGGGAATGATGGGGAACTTTAAAATTTTATTAATAATTATATTCTGAATAATTTTACTGATTTTCAGCTTGTTGTAAATTTATGTACCTTCGAATGTCTAGATTGACCGGACTAATAGTATAATCTAATATAAGTTTGACAAAGACAGTTAATATAGAAGTAAAAACAAATAATAAAAGTAATTATAACGCTCTAGCAACGATATTGGAACGTTCTAGTAACGTAGCAGCTACGTTCCAAATAGTAGCAGGGTTTATAGCTAGTGACATATTTGCTACCTTTTTGAAACTCAATAATTGTTCCCCACTTTAGTCGTAACCTAGTAATGAAAGAGTAATATAAAGAGACCGGCGACTGTCGCAAAACACTTTAAAGTTTTTTCAATAGTCCCATATACGTAACAAATACTTAAATTGTTGCTTGGGTAAGGTGCAATATAAGTGATATTTTTGTGCATTTTGTCTACATTTCTCCATAAAATAGTTTGAACTAAACAGCATTTAATTAAAAACAATCTAACTTCTCTATTATGAAATAAGAATATCTGTATCAAAGTTACATTAAGTATTAGAACAAAAAATATCATCTAGTGGATTATTTGGAAGAGTGTGTTAATATGGTCATAAATAAATATAGGAATACTAAATAATTCTTGAATATGGTTCAAATTAAATTGAAGCTTTTACACATCTAATGACAAAACTTGTGCATACCTCTCGGCATACCTACTTTAAGTTAGATTATAAGAAAACAAACAATTTTTAGAGAAACTTGCATTGTGAAAATATTTAATACTCCCATGACATGTGATTTATTAAAATTTTTAAAATTATAATGATTTTTCGATGTAGATCAAGTTCAGTCGAAGCTTTTTAACTATTTGCAAATAGTTAAAAAGCTTCGACTGAACTTGTATTGACAAAACTTTATGTAGGTACACTTTAAGCTGGATAAGAAAAACTACCACATTAATAAACACCATATTATACAGTCTTTTAAATAATCCAAAATACTTATTTATTTAGGTCAAAATAAATTTTTTTAACCTTAAAATTACAAAATTAGATGAAATTTTTGTTATAATATATTAACCTACCTTTAAAATATATTCTTATTCCACAATAGAGAAGCTAGATTTTTTTAATAAATTCTGTTTAGTTAAAATTATTTTATGGAGAAAACCAGATATTTGGACCAAATGCACAAAAATATTACTTATTTGGCACCAAACACTTTAGAATTTCATTAAATGCAGTATTTATATTCTTAAATTCTTAAACCATTCATTGTTATTGTAATGTTATAAGGATTTATACATTAAACATAATATTATTTCTTTCGTTGACTATACTTTGACAGATACATAACCTGAAAAGCCTTAAATGCCAAATTTTCAAAAGACTGCGTTCCGTACGTGGTCACGTGGTGGGACTTTGAGGTGTGGAGCATAGTACCTTGGTGAGCCCCTAAAACTAAAATTCACCTATCTTAAATTTAATTTTATAAAATCAATTTTTTTTTTAAATTGGCATTCAGTAGCACTACCTGCGTGTTGTCCAATTCGTAACGAAATCTGAGTTTTCAATACATGTTGTTAAAAATGACAGGTGACAAAAATGACATGCAGTCCTCTGTCACCTAAAATTTATGACATCAGTCATTTTTTGACATTAACAAATGAAACGTAATCCAAAAGTAACTAATCAGTAACTAGTCACTACTAGTGACTCACTAGTTAGTAACTAATAACTTATTAGTAATAAGTTACTGGGAAAAAGCTTTCTGTAAATTATTATGGTTTTTTACCGATTTTATATTGAAATTAATTCATAATTTAATAGTCAAAACGAATATTCGCGGTTGGCGCGCCCCTGTCTGGGATAAAGCTTCGGAATCCGGGTGAATGGAAACACGCGGTGGCTTTTCAATGTTTCAATGTTGTTCGGTAATTACCATTCCGCAAATTCCTGTGGGCGAGTGACAAATGGTGGGTTTCATTTAAAAATTTGATGCCTAGAATTTTAAAAATTTTAATTGAAAACTCAGATTTCTTTACGAATCGGACAACAGCCCAAATAGCATTTTCATTAGAGCTTCGCGACTCCCGACCAAATTTGTACCAGAACCAACGTCGGTCATTGTGCAAATCAAAGTTGTTTTCGAACTTCTAATATAAAGTTGCAAAAAGTCGTCCAGACGACGACTGCACAACGTCTGCGACTATAACACCTATAGAGTATTATAATCTGTCCACTGATGACGTCCGCGCAACGATTAAATATATGTAGGAAATATTACTGGAGTACGGCAACGATGGTCCGACGTTGGCTTCTTTCCCTCGAAGGCAACGTTGCGAAGTAGTGCAAATGGGACGTCGGACTGTAGGTCAAAAATGTGTTGTTTTGTTTATTTTTCTATGGTTAAAAGTGAGGTTATAGTTGCGTTGTTATTGCTGGGACATAAACCACCATTTAATATCAGTAACATTCTATCACCCTATCATATAGATACATATTTAGTTATTTTTAACTTCTTAAAATCATCTAAGTTAAAGTTATGATTTCTTATAGTTTCCTTCCCAAGGAGTATGCTAGGCCCTATGTTTTTTTAATACCTGTCTATATTTTATACAAAAATTCAAATTAATCACGGTTGCGAATGATTAACAAAAAAAGAACTAGCCAGACTAGCAGAGACAAGTTGTCTATACATGGGTCTATCTATGGGTCTATGGGCCAATATAAAACCCCATTTTCCTCCCATTGATGGGGTACCGGCTCGACTTCCCCTAGATCTTTTTGAACAACTTTAAAATGATGTTCGCCCATTTTTTGTGCAAAACAGACACAGACCAACAAAGAATTAATCAACAAACAAGTCACCATCCAAAATAAGTAAGGTTAGAGATAAAGAAGGTTACTATTTTTAGTCATGTGATAGTTGTATCTACAGACCCGGAACGACGTTGGGGCAAATAAGTCGGACCGACGTAGTAATGTAATACGAAGGGTGCACCGCGGTCGGAAATGGTGCAAGCTTTAAGACTTGGTTGTCCTCTTGGTCCAAATAAGTAATGAAACAGTAAAAATTTATAGACACTTCGTCGGAGTACGGTTAAATATCTGGAGTTTCCCAACTACGCCATTTTTATATCATCCATATTTGCAACTCGAGTAATGATCATCACGAATATTCACTTTTACCCATTGAATGTTTAAAATAAAGTTAAAAATTATGTCTCGTAGTTTTTAGTTAATTCTTAAAGATGTTTTGGTGCATTTTCACATTGATATCTGCACAAAAAAAAATATGTTTATTTTTTTTTCTTCCGAAAAAAATTGTTAATTTAAATATTTATTAGGGCGCATTAATTTTTTTCGATCCACCTCGGTCACATTCATCAGTAAAGTGACCTGTGTTTGTATATTTCAAGAATCTCTCTGCGATACAATTCCATTCTTAACGAAAATAATATCTATAAATTAGTTAGTGTAAGCGACATGATTGTTTCGTTTGTATGGATGATTGTGTTTGATGCCATGATGCCATCTGTTGGTTAAAATATATTCGTACTCTATGATTACACAATGTTAATCAAGAGGGCGCTAATCACTGGCGGCCAGTGTTAGAAAGGTCGTCCCGAGTATATTGTTTTGGAACAAGACGACGTCGGGAGAGTCGTCCAAACCGACGTTGAATTTAGTAAGGAATTCTTTCTTAATCCGACGTCGCGTCCGACGTCGTACCGACCAGGATTTTTATTCCCCATTTTGGTGCAGATTCAAGTAAATACGTAGTCGCGCAGACGTTGTGTACCGACGTCGGGTTGTTATAAGCGACGTTGGCCGGACGTCCAAATGCTATTTGGGAGGCAATTACCTAGGCCGCTAACTGACAGCCAATTTTTAAAATCTTTTTTGATTTTATAAAATTTTTTTTTTTTCTATAGATAATATTATTTTTTTACATGAATGACTCATGAGCATTTGTTAAATGTATTTTTAGCATCTCTTTTTAGGTTATGTTCATATTCCTTAAATCGTTGGAATCGTGGTGGAATACTACATCAGTGTTGCCAACTTCAGCCATTTATGGCTAAATCTAGCATATTTAACAAGACATTTAGCTATAATTTTAAGAAATTCCGGGACCCCGGAATCCTGGCCTTTTTTTAAATATCATCTGGCTATGTTCTGGCTTTATTTTTTGACCCGTGTAAATTTTAAGCACACCATGAATATACATTAATAATATAAATTATTTACAACTAGTAATTTACAAGTTGTAAATTACAAGTAGGTATACAATATATTGTATACATGTGTATCGTGGGTGACATACATACATCTCTGGGTAGCTGCATTTACTAAGAGATGTCGCCTGCAAAAACTACGTCATATGTATACAATACAGATTTCTTTCTTATCATCTGTTCTGCATTTTTCTAATATCAAAGTCTGTGTTAAATATTATACAAATTTTGTTATTATCCAAGATAGATACAATACTTATATGATAATAAGGTGTAAGTAACATACACCTTTTTTGTTAGCGATAGTACCAGAGTCGTAGTTTTTGTTTGATATATTTGTCAAATATTTATGTTTGTTTTTTTTGATAAAACAATAAATTTTTAATTTTTGTTTTAATTATTTCCTTACCAATTTTAAAATTCAGGTGTTTTTTTACTACTTTTGATACGTTTTTAAAATTTAGCCATAATCTAGCCATTTTAAACTTTACATCTAGCTACTTTATTGCATTAAGAGTTGGCAACACTGTACTACATAGGTTTGAACTGTTTTTTTGGTTATTGGTTATGTTCGTTTGTTTTAGAAAGAACGCCTACGTTTTTAACTTAAAAGACATAGATGACAATATAAAGTTGAACAAAGATGGCTGTGTGCAATATCAACCCTCTATCTCATAATTAAACGAGTAAAATACTAGTAAAATTTAAAATTTAGCTTTACTCATGATGAAAGAAATTAATCATATATTATATCACGAGAACTCACAGGTGTCTTTAAGTAAAAATTGGTTTAACAAAAATGTCACCAAAAACTGATTAGGGGATCTTGTAACAGAAGTACTGGGGATCAAAAAAATCAATAAAACAAAATCGTAGCTGCTTACTTAGGGCATATCGTCGGTCTTATGACATAAGGCCCTATCTCGAGATAGGGCCAAAATGTGCTAAGGTCAGCGTTAGTTTCTATCTAGTGTATACTTTGTTTTGGCCAAAGGTCACATCTTAAAATTCATTTATTTTTTTATAAAACTTACAAAACACATGGCCCTATCTTGAATTTTGACACGTACTATTATAGCATAAAGGCCAATCTTAAGATAGGGCTTTTTGTTGTGATAATTTTGCCACTTGCGAGGGAATCTTGACTTAGGGCCTACCGCTATTGAAACGAAAAAGAAACTTAAACATCAGCGTCCGATGTTCCTTTTTCTTGCTTTAATTGTAAAGGTTAGAATAAGACCAAAAATCAAATAGTTTCAACATATTATATACGTGTAGCGTGTTGTGATCGGACGCATGCACATTGCGGAAAGACTGGTAAATTTGTTTGTAAATATTATTTTTTGTTGTATTTCTTATAGTTTTAGAGTGTTGATTAAACCTTTAATATTATAATTCGCGCATTTTAGTTTCGCTATTACTGTGTATAGTTTTTGTGTCTGAAAAATGGATGTGCTTGTGAAATGGGATGATGGAACTGTCAATTGCGTAAACACTAGATGCCTGAAAACCATTAAAAAACGTGGTAAATATAAAATTGGAGCAAGAGTGAAGATGTTTTTTGATGAAAAATGGTATTTTGGCAGTATAACAATGGTAGAAAATACAGCAAATGTTTTAACGACTGAAGACCAATCAGATTCTTCGGATAATGAACCTCTGTCTAAGAAAATTGTTCTTCAACCTAATTACAAACAAGTTAGTTCTTCCAGTAGCATAAGCGTGCATCAAAACAATAACATTTTAATAGGTCCATTTAATAGAGAACCTATTTTAACAGAACTTCTTCCCTTGATACCTGATAACTTTGGGGTTGAAAATAATTGTGAAATTAATCTATCAAAGGTTATAAGCAAAATACCTGACGAAAATAATTTACCTACCACTTCTCATCATGAGAATAAGGAAAAAGATAAGCAAAAGTCAGAAGATTCGAACATGTCAGATTCCTATGATGTACGTGAACCTTATAGCGATATTGACCTAAACGACAGAGAAGATCCAACTTACCACATACAAAGTTGTGAAGTTCCTCGATGCAAGCAAGAAGTATTCAGTTCATGTCACCTGTGCAAAATATTGTTATGTTGGGATCATTTTCAAGAAGAATTGCCAAATTGCGTTAGTCATCTTCATCTAGACTCTGATGAAGATGTCATTCGAAAACGACCAATACAAAAAACCCCTGTTAACAAAATAATAAAAATCCCAGAAGACTTTTTCGTAGAAGGTTCACCAAAAGAATATCAAGAAGTGAAGCAGCCTAGAAAAAATAAAAGAAAGATTGCCAAAGTTTTAAAAAATAGTGGAAAAGAGTATGTTTCCGTGAAAACTAAGAAGACTATCCCAGAACGTAAATTAGGACCGGCTTGTAATGCAGAATGGTGTAAAAAAGGCGGAAGAGAATGCAGAAAGTTTAGCGAGGAAATGCGGCAGGCTATATTTTCGGATTTTTATAATTTAGCTGATTTGCAATTACAACGAGAATTTATTGTTCGATTCGTAGAACAAACACCAAAAAAGTCGAATACAAAACCAGATGACAACTCTCGACGAACGTACACGAAAACTTTTTTCCTTCCATGTAATGGTGAACGAAGTAAGGTTTGCCGTAAGATGTTTATTAATACTCTTGATATAGGTGAAAAACGATTGCGGAATACTGTAAAAAAAAATCAAAGCACCGGCGTTGTTGAAAAAGATAAACGCGGTGGTCGCGATAAGATATCCGCTCTTAAAGATAAGGCTCTTAGAGACACTATAACCAGTCACATTAATAAATTCCCACGTGTTGAGTCTCACTATTGTCGCAAAGATAGTTCCAGAGAATATTTACATGGGGATTTAACTTTAAGAAAGATGTACGGGATGTTTTTAAATGAGTTGCCGGTCACCAAAAGCAAACCAAGTTTTTCATTATACAGGGTAATCTTCAAAAAAATGAATTTGTCATTCCATAAGCCTAAAAAAGACCAGTGTGGTGTTTGCAGAGTTTTTCACGAAGGAAGTGAAGAAGAAAAAACAAAAATAAAAGACATTTACGATAAACACATAGTGGAGAAAGAAGCAGTCCGTAAACTAAAAGACAATTTTAAAAGTGCTGCTAAAAATGATCCAAAAATGTTTTGTGCTTGTTTCGATTTGCAACAGGTGATATCTTTGCCTATTTCTAATGACAATGCCATTTTTTATAAACGTAGGTTGTCTGTTTTTAACTTTACGATTTATGACTTAGCCAACCGTGACTGTTATTGTCTGACTTGGGATGAATGTTCTAGTGGCCGCGGATCTTCTGAAATTGCCACCGCGGTTATAATGATCTTAAAAAAAATACGATGAAGAAAAATATGTTTCTTCTGCCCAATTGTTTTCAGATGGCTGTGGCGGGCAAAATAAAAATTCGATTATGGCAACTGCTCTTTTATATACGGTTTTGCAATCAAAACACCTGGCGGAAATAAGTCTTAGATTTTTTTCGCCTAACCATGGGCAGAGTGAAGGAGACTCTGCCCATAGTGCAATTACACACGCTATTAAAAAAGCTGGAGATTTGTTCACTCCAAGTCAATTAGTACCAGTATTTCGGTTGGCAAGGCAAAACAACCCTTATAAGGTTTACCAATTAAATTATGATGACTTTTTGGATTATAAAAAGTTAAGCGAAGATCTAAGAATCAAATCTATAAAAAAAGATGATGCCGGAAATGAATTTAAATGGTCAGATATATTTGAATTTTTTGTAAAAAAGGAAAACCCTGATAAAATATTTTTTAAAACTAGCCACGTAGACAAACAATACCGTTCAATGTCTTTAAAAAGAGAAAACAAGTTACATTTTTTGACAATCAAAAAATTAAATAAAAAACAAAGGTCTATATCAATGTTAAAGTATGAAAATCTAATATCCCTTTTTTCTGGTCTTAAACCTGTTATTTCTTCGCCTGAAAATAAATTATTTTACCGCTCATTACCACATTCTCAAAATTAAAGTTTTTTATTACATATTTAAATTTACTGTTATTTAAATTTTGTTGAGACAAATTTAAGTTTTATTTTATGTATTATATTATAAATGAACTTAAGTTCATGTTATGTTTTTGATTGAAAATAATGTTTATCAGTTATTTCTTTACTGTCCGGAGTTTTATTTATTTTATTAAATTAGATATTTTGAGATTTGCTTTTTATTTAAAAAAAACATAAGTATAAACGGCCTTTTCATCTCTACTTTACGAGGCCTATCTCGACCAAAATACACCAATAAAAATGTTTAGTGTTATTACAAAAGGCCCTATCTCACAAAAACCATTATTACAACAAAATGTTAATTATTATGTTGAAATTTGGTATCTGACAAAAAACTCACATGATTTGTTTTTCATAATTCCAAAAAATAGGATTGAAAATCGTTAAAGTTCTTTATGTTCTGTTAACTTAAATATATCAGTTTTTTTTAAATTGCTCTCCTGAAAAGTTGTAAAAATCGAGATAGGGCCTTATGTCATAAGACCGACGATATTAAAGGTATAGCTTAATTAAAATAATTAAACCTATATGGGGGTTAAATAAACTTGTTTGTTATTTCTATTAACTAAATACTTACGCCTATTAATACATATTTACCAAGGATAATTATGGAGCAAACATGCAAAAGCCGATATATCCATTTTAACTTATTCTAAAATATTGGCCAAACATGTGTACAGCCGAGTCCCCCAAATATTTAAAAACTATTAAAACTTTTAGCATTGCTTAATCACTGGGTTAAATAAATCAACGTTTGTGCATACGGCCATAAAGTAAGTATCTAAGCGAGATAGAAGTTGGTCGCCTATTTAGTCTTAAATTTATTGGTTAAAGATACAGTGGTATTTCATATTATGGATACTTTCCTACTGTAATTATTTTATCTACAAATATATTTTACAGTTATTACAAAACTGTTGTTACAGTTATTACAAAATTGTTGTAATTATCAATACTACTGTAGTTATCTAATCTACAAATATATTTTACAGTTATTACAAAATTGTTGTGATTATATTTACATAATGTATTTAAAAATACAATTAATATTGCAATTTTTAATATATAATATTTGATTTACATAACACAATTATGTTGTATTTCCGCCTAAATAAAATATTTTTTCTAATTATAATATTATTGTATTCCACTCTATAAATAACGTAAAATTTACATTTTTGTTTTTTTATTTTTATCAATATTTATTTATTAAAAGTATACAAATTGTAAGAATGAATTGCAAATTTATTTAATAATTTAAAACAGAAATTGCAGTAATTTAACTACAATATATAATTATATCTTCAATAAATTGTTGTTTATTTTTATTACAAAATTGTTAAATTATTTCTAACAAATTGTTCTTGGTCGTATTTTTTATACAATTTATACCAGAAAATTCTACAATTGTAGTACTTTCCACAACATTTTTTTCCGTGCAGTACTTTTATTTCTTCCTGATTAAAATCAATGTCTGCCAAGCATTAATATTACGTCCTTGTACATTGAGTAATACTTTAAATGCATTTTGGTAATGATTTTGAGCATCGGAGCAAAATTAATGTAAAAAATCGTTGCGTTAATGTTTTTTTATTAATATTACGTACGTTTTTCGTTATGTGTACAAAATTTCAGAAGTCTTATCTATAGATCCCGGACGGAACAGTTCGCAGAATTGTTGGAAGATCCTAGGTACATATAAAAATCTCCTTACTTTTATAACCTGACTTTTATTTTATTTATTAAGTACCCATGTGAAGTATGAAATTTTGAATAATGAATAATAGGTATTGTAATGGTTCCGTAAAAATATCCCATTATAAATTTGATAATAAATTTAAATTTTAAATAAGTTTATAAATATATTTTATTTTTAATTTTAAAATAGGATTATGTTATAAAATTTTAAAAACAAACAATACAGTAGAAAAGAAAAATGCCCTGTTTTGGAGAAAGCTTACATATGCTGAGCAGATTTACTGGAAATTCCACCCCGAGGTAAACGAAGAGGTTGTTTCAAACGAAAAAATGAGGTAGAAGCGTTTTGAACTTGGTACCGTACAGATGGTTTCCTTTGATAAAATTGTTAAACCAATTTATTGTTCTAAAATCATTGTTTAAAGTGTTGTTTGTGTATTCTACAAGGTTAGTTCTAATTATTTAATCTATCCAAATGTGTAGTAAAATTAACTAAACGTAATATTATGCATATTTAAATTATTAATATTATTATATGATTATTGCTATTATGAGTATATTTATCCTTCACTATTACGTTTAGCTTGGTTTTACGATATTTTTAACACTTTTATAATTTTAATTGTTTGTTATGCTCAATGCTTCTACTTCTCAAATGTAACGTTGTAACTTTTTGTGCTTAGCCCAACATTTTTTACCTTTTCCATTGTTTTATGATCAGTCTAAATTTATTGTTGAATTGCTAAATGACTTGGTGCTTAAACAGGATTTTGTGTGCGTGAGCCTTTATTGTATTAACTAATATTTTCTCCCGTGAGGGGAACAGGTTGTCCTACACTCATAAACCAAATCACTCAGATAGAGTGAAAAAACACTCATATAGAATGGTTTTTCATCCCTTTGCCACGTAAAAAGTTTTTTACTCTTAAGGAGCGAAAAAAAAGGGTAAACATTAAAGAGTGGTTTCAACCTTAATTCTTTTAAGATACAGGGTGTTTCATAATATATGCGCAGGACTTCAGGATGTGATAGCTCATCCAAAAAGATGAAAAAAGTCGCTATTAAGTTACGCTCTAAAATGCACAATTTTCGAGATACAGGGTGTTGAAATTTTAGAAAAAAAATCATTTTTTTCGAATATCTCTTATTTAAAAGTTGTCTTTGCTTAATTCTCCAAACCGTAAAGGTAACGCATTTCGCACATTTCAGGATTTGAGTAAAAAATCATTTTTAATTTTTTTTTTTAATTTTGCAATTATCGTTTGGTTTTGTTACTTTTTCTAACGTTAAAATAAATTTTGTTTAATTAGTAATAAAAATTTTTTTCAAAAAATTGACCATGTTTTTAAACATAAAAGTTGATTTTTCTCGAAAACGGTCAACTTTAGAGCTTATGACCAAGAGTACCTTTTTTCTGTAGAAAACATTGGCGGTTCGAATGGGCCTCTTAAAACCGTACTTTTTTCAGGGGCGTTGAAGTTGAGCAGAAAAACACCCGCTACCCCTTCAAAATCTCCACCAATTATGAGTAAAAAAAATTTTTTCTGGCACAAAACATAGCTTATTATGAGTAGAAAATGCTTACAAAAGCTGTTTTTTGTAAGATAAACGGTTCCAGAGATAATCTAAAAAAACGATTTTTTTTCTAAAATTTCAACACCCTGTATCTCGAAAATTGTGCATTTTAGAGGGTAAGTTAATAGCGACTTTTTTCATCTTTTTGGATGAGCTATCACATCCTGAAGTCCTGCGCATATATTATGAAACACCCTGTATAAATAATATAACTCTTTTAATATTGATTTTAATTTTACCTATGTGTGTATTTTGTATTTCATTTTTTGAAGTTAATTTATTTTTACTCTTTTTTACTATTTTTTGCATGTTTTTTACTTAACTCTTATTATGATTATTTTAAATTACCTCCCATTTATGTTTTTTCAAATTATTCGAAAACCACAGATTTCTTTTTCAATTTTAAAATGCCATTTTACTAGACTTACGCAACTTTTTTCAAATTTAACCGACCTTGTAGCTCTTTAAATAAAAAATATAACCATACATCGAAGGATACTTTGTGCACCCTCTATATACTTTACTATATGCATTACATGTATACATATGTATATGTATATAATCTACAATTTTTACCTTTGTTTATTAAATTTTATTATCAAAATAAACACTATATCCCCGGATTGAGTTTAAGAATGACATTTATTTTTGGGGTTTCGAAGAAATTTTGATCGTCGAAAAAATAACATTGACATAAAATTTTTTTTACAGTGTTCAAAAATTGGAAAAACATGAAATCGATTTAAAAGAGTACCAACCTTTATTTTAATATAATAAGAAAAAGTTGTTTGTAATTAAAACGAAATCTGAGTATAAAAGTTATGGTAAACATTATAAAATTGATATTTCTTCGTTTTTTTTTTCCAGGATCGAGTTTATTTTTGATTTTTCGAAGAAAAATTTTAATTGTCATAAAAATAACATTCACGTAGTGCTCTTTTATATACGGTTTTGCAATCAAAACACCTGGCGGAAATAAGTCTTAGATTTTTTTCGCCTAACCATGGGCAGAGTGAAGGAGACTCTGCCCATAGTGCAATTACACACGCTATTAAAAAAGCTGGAGATTTGTTCACTCCAAGTCAATTAGTACCAGTATTTCGGTTGGCAAGGCAAAACAACCCTTATAAGGTTTACCAATTAAATTATGATGACTTTTTGGATTATAAAAAGTTAAGCGAAGATCTAAGAATCAAATCTATAAAAAAAGATGATGCCGGAAATGAATTTAAATGGTCAGATATATTTGAATTTTTTGTAAAAAAGGAAAACCCTGATAAAATATTTTTTAAAACTAGCCACGTAGACAAACAATACCGTTCAATGTCTTTAAAAAGAGAAAACAAGTTACATTTTTTGACAATCAAAAAATTAAATAAAAAACAAAGGTCCATATCAATGTTAAAGTATGAAAATCTAATATCCCTTTTTTCTGGTCTTAAACCTGTTATTTCTTCGCCTGAAAATAAATTATTTTACCGCTCATTACCACATTCTCAAAATTAAAGTTTTTTATTACATATTTAAATTTACTGTTATTTAAATTTTGTTGAGACAAATTTAAGTTTTATTTTATGTATTATATTATAAATGAACTTAAGTTCATGTTATGTTTTTGATTGAAAATAATGTTTATCAGTTATTTCTTTACTGTCCGGAGTTTTATTTATTTTATTAAATTAGATATTTTGAGATTTGCTTTTTATTTAAAAAAAACATAAGTATAAACGGCCTTTTCATCTCTACTTTACGAGGCCTATCTCGACCAAAATACACCAATAAAAATGTTTAGTGTTATTACAAAAGGCCCTATCTCACAAAAACCATTATTACAACAAAATGTTAATTATTATGTTGAAATTTGGTATCTGACAAAAAACTCACATGATTTGTTTTTCATAATTCCAAAAAATAGGATTGAAAATCGTTAAAGTTCTTTATGTTCTGTTAACTTAAATATATCAGTTTTTTTTAAATTGCTCTCCTGAAAAGTTGTAAAAATCGAGATAGGGCCTTATGTCATAAGACCGACGATATATACATATTATTTACAAATGATGTGATGAAAATTCAACTACAGCTTTTTTTAAATTAACTATGTATCTAGGATCGTCTAAAAAGTTTATTTTATATCTATTCCAGTATATAAGGAAATTTCTGTGAACAGATTCACCAGCCTGTTCTGACCAAAGACCTAGTCCATTATTTTTCAGAAACTTTATTGAGTCTTGAAGGTGATGGATGATCACATGAATTTTTAGAGTTTCAGATACGCCTGTTGCTTTGAAACACTTCGCTAACATATTTATATCTGCTTCATAATCATACCCTGAAGCAACCTTCCCAGTCATGAAACATTTTTCAACAATTTTGTTCATGATTTTAAATGAAGATATAAAAGGAATCACGCTTAGTACTCCTACATTCTTAATAATTTCTGGATCAGTAAGTATGTCGCTTTCCTTCAAAAGTTTTCTACAGGCATTCCCTTCGAAGATATCACCGTGATAATTTTTCGCGATTAAGCTTAGTTTTTTAGGCCACAGCAAGGCTCTATCACGTCCAAGTAGAGGCACAAGGCCATCCCAAAATAAATGATTCACGAATCCTTGGAGTAGGTGGAGTTCTGGTATGATACACTTTTCGATGACATACATATCATCAGCTTCTTCAAAAAGGGGAAGGTTTATCGTGCTGTGACATTCCTTCGCAAGCTTTTTGTTTTTCCCTTCAAAACAAAATTTAGCGTAACTTCTTTTTAAATCTCCATATGTCTTTAAATAAGTAGTAGACGCATCTTTTTTTTCTGTTTTCTCACAAACCTCTTTGACTGTCATATCATAGCGCAAATCGTTTAAGGTAATGAAACAATATGGGCACGGATAAGTAGCGGTAGCCGTTTGCTGGCCATTGATTAAGAGTATTAGTTTAAAATCGGAGACAAATTTAAAAGAGATTGCATTAAGATTTGTTAACCTGAACATTAACTCAACATTTTCATAAGTTTCTTTTACTTGAGGTACAATGCAAAGCATTATAAGTCGATTTACACTTGTCAATTTTCCTTTCTTTCCGATGGACCCTCCATTAACATAGAGACTTCTTTGACTTTTGATTTTCCCTTGATCATTTCCTTCCCCGTCCTCTTGAATTAATTCAGTATTTTCTAAGCCTCTGTCCAAATCGGGTGAATAGTTCTCTGGGAGAATAGTTATACATATTTTAAAAAAACCTTGACCTCCGTCCGCCATTACTTTAACCGTTGGAACGCCTATTTGCTCCCTTTTCTCCAAAACTGCCGCTAGTAGCCCTTCAGCATTAGCCCAGACTATAGGCCTTTTCTTTTTAGTTTCTTTACCCTCCACATCGAATTCTTCTATACTAGTCTTATAAAAGAGTGTCAAGCTTTTTGACATTTCGCTCATGTGTTGGCTGTAGTGAGGGGGTACAGAGTTTTTCCCGGCCTGGCATCTTAAAAAGTTTGTGAACTTTTTCATTTGGTGTGATGAGGCCCCAGAATTCACTTGGTAATTATCTAGATGTTCCGAGGAAAATAGGACGTTCTTACTAGCCTTTGGATTTAAAACAACCCTCGTTGTTGAACCTCCAGTGGCTAATTTTAGGCTTACATTTTGATAATTATGTCCTGGTTTATTATCACTAAATTTTTTAAGGGTACCAGTAACTACCTGCTGTTGTTGTTTTTCTGGTAGCCGTTCAATAACTCCCATTACATTTATTCGAGCATCATTTAGTGTCTCTTGCCTTTACCAATTTCATGAAAACAGGATGTGCAAATACAAAGCTTGGAGCATTTCTCATTAGCTTTCTGATTCCGAATTGATGTCAGCACTGGGAGTTGTTGCTGGCTTGACGATCCGAAAAGACCATTGCTTTCGTCAATAATTGTTCTTTCTATGTTTTTGGTATGTCCCCGTCCTTTTTCGACTTTCTCATGTCCTGTGTAGAGAATAGAAAATTAAAAAAAATGCTAAAAATATTGCCACTATTTCTCAATTATATTCTCCTAGACCGAATATGAAAAATAGTGGCAATATTTAGGTACTTATAGGTCTAACATTACCACTGGTCTGGTAATGTTACATCTAGATATCTGTGTTTACCTATGAAGCGTCCAGTCAAACAGATGTAACAGTTGCATTCGTCGTTTCTTGTTCTCGTCGATTTTGGTAGTCGTATGTCGTGAAAATTTAGCATCTTTGGCAACTGTCGTTTAAAATTGCCCTTTTCATGTTCGCAAAGAGTAATACGACATGTACCACATAAACTTGATGGGAATCGAGGATCAAACATATCAAAACTTTTGTTTGCAAATTGTTTTATCAACTGTTGCAGTTTTTCGGTAATACGGAATTTCGTAGCACTTGATTTCCCGAAGATAACTTTTCTTCCGCACAACCCACAAACTTTCTTCCTATTTTGGGTATGATCGCATTTGAACACCGTAGCCGTTGCCATTTCAATACCGTTTGACAAATAACAAAATTTAATGACACTGACACTGTTTGACAAATGTCAAATTACCAGATCAATTGATTACAATACAATCTACGATCCTTGCATGGTCAAAAATTAACGATTTATCTCTACATTTGTAAATAGTATGTTACACCGAATATATGCCCTAAGTGAGCAGCTACGATTTTGTTTGATTGATTTTTATGAAGCCAAGTACTTCTGTTACAAGGTCTCCTAAACAGTTTTTGGTGACATTTTTATTAAACCAATTTTTACTTAAAGACACCTGTGAACTATGAATTTAATCGGTTAAACTAGGCTCAGTAGTTTTTTGTTTGGTTTTTGTTGGAAAATGTTGAATGCAAAATAATTTAATAAAATCACGAGACCGCGTAGCGGTCGAGGGGTTTTATTTTTAATTATTTTGCATGAAACTATTTTCCAAAAAGAAAAATCAAATAAAAAACTTACTGAGCATAGTTTGACAGATTAAATTTATAGGTTGAGTGATATATCACTATGTATATATACGTCTAGATTATTTCTCGAATTAAAGGAAACTATTTGACAATTCATAAAATCTGACGTATGTGTCAAAATTTATAAATATTTTTTTAAAGAAAATTCCATTAATTTAAGGTATGTAATAAGTAATAATTGATATTTCGTAAACTAGATAACTTATTTTTTATTGTTTTTTAAAAAATGTTTGTTAAAACTTGTAAATAACACCATAAAATCGTAAACAAAAATCCAATATGGAGGCTAAAATTTAATCGCTGTTAAATAGTTCTAGTGATTTAATCGCTTATTTAAACGAAATTTATTCGAAAATTCAAGGCTTTTGATTGGTTCATATTATAATGAGGGAAATAATCTCTTAAAATGAATTAGTCAAAAATGACTAATTGTAATAGTAAAAAAGCAGTCACTATAAAATATTTGACTAATTATTAAAATAATTAGTCAAATTTTAGCGAATATTATAGTCAAATTAGTAATTTAAATTCAAAAAAGTTTTAATCCAGCCGGGGTTTGAACTCGGGTGTATCGCTTGTAAATCGGAAGTCTAATCGATGCTCCACTGCTACTTTTATAAAAATTAGTTATGTCTGTCTATAATTATTGTTATTAATATTTTAAAGTTGAATATCCTTTTTGTGTTGCTGTTTTGAGTAAAACTTTTTGCATCTTTGTTTGTTTTTATGGGCCATTTAATTATGGAGCCTACATGAATTTAACTCTAACAATAATTTGTTGTTGGCCTCAAGAAATAGTCAAAAATGGTGACTTATTTTAAATTAAATTTAACTATTTAAGCATTGAAAAAACTATTTAAAAATGAAAACGATGACTATTTGATTTTAAGAGAGTACTTACATGAGAAATAATATAACTTTTCAAAAGAACGTCTTCTATAGAAGAAGTCTTCAAAAATATGTTTTAATGGGTTATGTTACGAAAAGGTATTGATATTCGTACACAGTATAAAATATTTTGGTGTAAAGTTACCAAATGTAGTGATAAAATCATTTGGTGTTAATTTATACACTAAAATATAAATCAAAAATATTAAGTGTTTATTTTAAATCGTGTTAATTTAAATTCATTTAACACAGCACCGTGTCAATCTAGTGTTAATTTAAAGATAAATTCGGCGCGGTGTACATTTGACACTATTATGTGTTGACAGCTACACAAATTGTGGTAAAAAAAGTCACGTAGTCATCACCATTCGCTAACGGCAAGGGCGCGATCAGTATTCCGAGTAGGGTTGGGAAAATTTCACTTTTTGCTTGTACTTGAAATTTCACTTGAAATTTTCATGACATTTATGAAATTTATTAAAATTTCCTAAATTTATGAAATTTATGAAATTATTGAAACTTAAAAATATTTTTAAAATTACTAAAACTAAAAGAGATATAGCACTTTTTGGTAAGCTAATGAGATTGTGCCACTTTCATTGTTTTATATTTATATATATTTATTATTTTTAAATATTTTACTGAAATTTTACAAAAATTGAAGAAACTTCATCAAAATTTTATAAGCCAAAGGCATTTTTTATCCGTTTTCCGATGCAATTATAGCAAAAGTAAAAGTTTAAATTAATCATGACTAAAAAAAATTTAAAGTCTGATTTAATTTACAAATTAAATTGGTAACTGAATTAAATTATTTAAATTAATTTATGCATATAAGTAACAATAATTACTTATAGTGTATTCAAATCCAAGCCGAACTAAACAAAAACGCCCAGACGCTTGATAACTCGTTCTTATTGGTCGATTCGGAATCTGTTGTAAATTATTATTAAAGGTCCCAGGGGAGGCCGCATGTGAAATTTATGCGAAATTTTCATTAAATTGCGAAACTTTCAATGAAATTTCTGAAAGTTTCACAGGCAATGTTGAAATTTTCGGGTTGAAAATTTCATTTGAAATTTTTAAAAATTTCACTTTTCAAACTAAATGAAATATTTCAAATTTGAAACTTTCAAAGTTGAAATTTTCATTTGAAAATTTCAACTGTCCCAACTCTAATTCCGAGTGCAGTTGATGGTAGTGTACCTACAACGAAAAAATAATGTAGTTGAGTTAACGTTTACCTGTATGTCATTTTTGAAAATGTTGTTTCATCAAAAAACCTATTGGATTAATCTATATTTTGGTGTCAAAGCAATAGTCAGAGTTTGTCAAAGTTTATTTGTTCAATTAACAGTTAAAATATCGATTTAACATAAACTAATTTTTTGAATTAAAATGTTTATAAATCCTATTTTGATTTGATAGCTGGAATTGGTTGAATCAAATACTGAAACTTTTAGGATTACCAAAAAAAACTATTAAATTAACATTTAGTTTCTCTTTAATCCAAAACATTAAATTTGTTCATTTAACAAATTGTAAATGTTACTTTTAAAATGTTAAATTTGCATTCATAAAATTGCCGTGAAGGGCGCTTCGAACACCCAGGCCACGTCATTAGACGGGGTTGATCAAGTGTTCTTACATCTCGCCACAGTTGGCTTACGATATAAGGTATATAAGCTCAGGTAGCTGTTTGTTTTGGGTGTGTTCCACAGTGGAACTTTCACTACACCAAATTGACCGACACTAATAAGACCCTCAATATAGGTCAAAACAGCTATCTGTCGGTATTTATAGTAGGTGGAACGTACTCAAAACAAAAACTCTGGCGAGGTGAGGGTTCAATTCTTTCTCTTTATATAGAATTTTACTTTTACATTTTCAGAATTTTAACGCAAAGGTTTTGGAACATTGGCGCAAATTATTTTAATTTAACATTTTATTGGTGTTAAGTGAATATGCTAAAAAGGTTACCTGGACATTTCAAGAAATTTACCTTAACACCCTAAGAATGTTAAATTAACCAAATTAGCAGATTAGAACAAATATTCTCATTTTGTTCATTTGACTGTTATTTGTTGTTCAATTAAACAACACAATTTGACATTTTTAGATGGTTAAGTAAACGTGCAAAAACCATTGCTTGTATTTAAAGTGCATAAACAGTTGAATTAATATTTTTGTTGTTGTTTCAACAGCTTATTTTTTTCAGTGTATGCATGCTATTTTAATTTAAGACCATGGTTTTTAAATTAAAGTGGTCTGGTTAAGTGGTGCAATGTGACAGCATCCACTTATGTTTGTGATAAAACATGTTTTTTTACCTGTTATTTTTAAGTGAAATATGAAATTTAGTAATATTTTAAGTTTTTTGAGTTTTTAATTTTATGCCAAAGCCTATTTGTATTTATATCTAATAGTTTGTAAGTAATATAGTATATATACCTTATTTTACATTACATGCTGTGTTTAATATTAAAACACCCACCATTTTTAACACCTAAATTACACCAAATTGAGCATTTTCTACTCTTGAATGGAGTTCTTTTATCAATATTGCGTGTTGCTTTTACACTGTTACGAGTTTTTTGTACGAATAGTACGTGTAGGTTATTAACAAATTAAAAAGGGTAAAAATTTACCAAATTGTATGTGGTTAGATACCATTTCTAGTGTGGACCTATATAGACCACTTTTGGTGTTGTTTTTTACCAGAAATTTTTATACTGTGTATTATTTTCATATTTTCTTAACTTTAATCTTCATTTTTTCGTATCATTTTCTTTTAAATTTTATTTCCACGCGTCTGATTCCTTCTCTGAATTTTATTGTCTTATTTACTGTAGGAAGTTTTGCAGAGAAAGGCTCGAGAACGGGCGAATATTTTCATAACAATCTAATTTAAATTGAGTGCTTTTTTAATTTCGTCTTTTTAATGAGTAAGATAAGCTTTTAATTTTCATTGTTTCCCCCCAGCCTGCCGCTACTTTTGCCGGTGGCTTTTCACCGTTTTACTGTAACGCTTGAACGCAAACGTACGGTTGGCTAGAGGTAGGCAGGCAAAAAGGTTTTTAAATATTGTGCCTCTTTTGTGGTTTAAAATTTTTTTATTATTTATAGTTTTTCTTGTTAAGAACAAAAGTAATTGCTTTTGTAGTGTTTTTGTAATTGCTTTAAAAATTGTTTTACTGGTTAGTCTAAAAATGCTAAAATTAGAGATTAGAATTTCTTAAAAAAAGTGTCGTTATGAAAGAGTTCAGATTTAGATTTAGCGCATCAAAACCTTTGAAAAGATAATATGGTCTGATTAAGATTACATTTCCAAATATCCAAACTCTCCTGCTTGGATTTGATATGAACTCATTAATGTTAAAAAGGTTCATTATTTCAATTAGTTTTATATACAAGCTGGTTAACAATAAAATGGATTTTCCATTTTTAGTGGACATAACCCAACTTTTTACCGTGCACAAGCTAGAACAAAATTTAATTTGAAGTTCCCGATTTATACATACATATCAAGTCATCTTGAAAACAATGCAAGCGGCAAAGTTATGGTGAATGCACGTATAGTTCCAGTCAAAATTTCAGTACTGTGGTGAGTAGTTATTTTCTTACGTATATATATATATATATTCATTGTAATTTATATAAGGCTATATGTGATTTGTTGATAAGTAGCATCCAAAATTCTTAATTTCGAATTATAATCTCAAATTTGTATCCCATTCAGTACTGTGTCGTCAGTTCCATGTTCGATGTTTTGGTTATCTTTTTTTCGCAAACTTCAATTTAAATTCTGCTTGCGCAGAACTTGTTTATTATAAACTCATACAAATTTGGTGTGGGTCCCATATCTAATAATTGAGATATCGGTATACCCACAATCCACCAGCCGCCACTGATGTGTGGTATTAGTTGATTTTAAGATATTTAATGTATAATATGCTCAAAGTTGCAATAAATCTTATATTTTCAAATAAATTTTGTATTTAATTAGTACCCTGGTATACTCGTCACTTCCCTTGCATTCTAATTTAGAAAACACAAATATTTCAGAAACTGTTTGAAAAAGTGACTGGCCCGGTCTGGAACAGTATATTTATTATATTACACAGTGCAACATTTTTGAGGTCATGGAATGTAAACACCGTTTTGAGTGGTGTTCTTCAAAGTACTTTATAACAGTAGCAAAACCCCAGTTGGGTTTTGCTAGTTTGTTTCCAATAAGGATTTTATTGCATTTTGAAAATTTTGACTCAGGCTTGTGTATGTTGTGGGATATATTGCCCTATTGATAACCGATTTTAATATATATTTTTTTAATTTGTAGGGTTTTTGTTAGGGATGATCCCATAAAAATTATATGAAAAAATACCACCCCTAAGGGTGAAAAATTGGCGAATAAACTACAAATAGGTCTGTTTTGAAGCTACGATACGAGATATCTTCGCCAACTGTGAACTGTTTTTTTTTTAATTCTTTTAATAATGTGTATGGTATATAAATTTATTAAAAAAAATCCACCCCTAAGTATGAAAAAAAATGGAAATTAATTTTTATATTGGCATTTCATTAACTTCCCGTTTTGAAAATTGTTTCTTGGATTAAAAAACATATACCAAGGGTTGTCCCATTCTCACTAAGTCAAGATGACATGGTGTTGTGGTTTTGGAAGCTGAATGTAGGAAGAGTTTTGTTTTTAAATTAATTTTAAATCAAATAAAATATTTATTCTTATAAAAAATGTGAAAAAAATATTCAAAAATGTGTTACATTATAATCTAACTAGGTATAATTAATCAATATTCATTGCCATTGACGCCTCTAAAGATCTCGAGCATCCGGGAAGATTCAGGGGCATATCTCTATTAGCGTCTTCATATTCAGTCTCCTCAGGATCTTTAGTGATTTCATATTGAAATATTTTTTGACTCCGCCAACATACTTCCGCAAGCAATGCATCCAGCTTTTTTCCCCTGTATCATTTTTCCATTGGCATGGTTACCTGATGGAAGCGCTCTCCTTGTTCATCCGATTCAGTGGGCAATTGTTGTAAAAATTCATCTAGGTGAAAATGGAGGAAATGCAATTTTAATGTCATGGATACATTAATTTTTTGAAAGTAATAGAGCATTTGGCCCACCAATTTCTTCACTTCCTCTCGCTGCACACGATTCTTCCCTAAAACGCCCTCGATTACAGCTTTTAGTGCATCCCAAGCATTCCGTTCTTAAGGATTTTTGTGAACCTATCGTTTGCAGTTAACTTTCTGATATCTGGTCCATTAAGCACACCTGTTAAAATTTTATTCACAATTAGAATCAAGCGAAGTTATATATAGTTGGGCCGATAGGACATGGCCGATACGTCATCACGGTATTACTCAAGTTCAGACGAATGACATTTAAAGAATTTAACCTTAATACGACAAGATGAAAAACAAATGATAATGTCCGAACTTAAGTCATACCGTGATGACTTATCGGCCATGTTCTATCGGCCCAACTATATAAAAATTTTATAATAATTATAATTATTATTTATAAATAACAGTTACCATGTTTAATTTTGTCGTTGCTAAGTTTTGGAAATATGGTTTTCAAACAGTCAAACACTTCATCATCATCCTTAACAGCCACTTCGATGAATTTTTTGACAATGCCCAATTTAATGTGAAGCGGAGGCAGTAATATGTCATTAATGTCCTTTATTAAAGGATCATTATACAATTTTACTTGTGGTTTGTTTTCGGGAGTTCTTCTTACCCAATCCTTACAATGATATTGGTCCACTTTGCTTCGTGAATCCCAATTACAAAGAAAACAAAAGTATTTAGGAAAACCACCCTTTGTTATAATACCTTGTAATATGTTGACAACTTTTCAATCACAGCATATTTTTCATTTATGATCATTATAGTTGATTTTCTTTAATATATTGTTCAATGTAACATAAGACTCCTTCATATTTGTACCCAATGCTAAGGGAATAGACGGTTTTTGGTTTGTTTTGTGCAACAGCACAGCTTTCAAACTTGAAACGGACCCATCCATGAATAAACGCCAATCTCTAGCAACGTACTCCATTCCCAAATTATTCGCCAAAGTTTTGATGTTATTGCAGTAAGTGAATGTATTTGTGGTATCACTGGTATATAATTTTTGAAACTCACTTTGGCGTTTCCTATATGCAGTGATGCTTACATTCTGCTCTGTGAGTTTCCTATGCTTCAAGTATGAGGTCAAAAATTCAGAATTTTGCTGTGATAAATTCATCTTAGCCACAATGTAGTCCATTTCTGTTTGTGTAAGCGGTTTTCGTTCTTCGTCTTCGGAGTTGTCTATATAATTTGCATCTTGCAAATTGGTTCCATCGGAAAAAACGCTATCGCCTATCAATTGGGACAAAACATCGGGGCTTGGAGCTTTGGGTTGTTCTACATCTTTAAGGAGTGGCAGTGGAAGTGTGCCAGTAAAAGCGGCAACATATTTTTTTAATTTCGATTTTGTCCTGTTAATTCGAGGGACAAAATTAATACATGCATAGCACCTGGATGCATCATGACCGTTTGGGTCTTTTATCCAGATCACCGGCTTAGAAAAAGGCATATTCCTTCTTCGTCGATGTAACCAATGCATCAGATTGAAATAGCAGTTATTGCATACTGTATTTGGCGTAAAATCTTCAATACTCGAATCCGCTTCGTCAAAATATAAAGTGTATGCTTTTTTTAATTCTTCAGTGAAGAAATTTTTTCGATCTTTCTGCTGCAATTTAGGCACTAAATGACCACAAACGTAACAAAATGCATTTAATTTTGGACACTTGCTATTTTCCATAATAACTTGTTCACTTAAAATCACTTATCTGAGCTACAGGGAATTTGTATCGCACGACGCTAATAACAACAAAACGTGAAGGATAATTGGTTAATTTCTTATGTACTTTTTTCCTTCTAGTCGATAAATATATTATTATATTAAGTATACTATTCCGCTACAGAGAGAGAAACAATACACAGTTAATGCGAAAACATGATAACTGATTTCTAAAAATAATAAATATATTTATAGACATTTAAAAGGGAAAATAATTAATAGGTAATACGTTAAACCCTTTCCAAACTTTATGCCGCATTTATAGATTTTATAATATTATGTCTTTTGATGTGTTGAACAGACTTCGGAAAGATTTTAATGTCTCTAATATATAAATAATTATTGTTAATTTTTGCATCTAATATATTTTATAAAGTCAGTTTTTTTAGTAAAACTTATTTTCACATTTTACTGTAAATTTTCCTACATTCGGCTTCCAAAACCGCCCCATCATGTCATCTTGAGAATGAGACAACCCATGGAATATACCTTTTAAACCAAGAAACAATGTTCAAAACAGGAAGTTGATGAAATGCCAATATAAAAATTAATTTCCATTTTTTTCATATTTAGGGGTGGATTTTTTTCAATAAATTTATATACCCTACACATTATTAAAAGAATTAAAAAAAAACAGTTCACAGTTGGCGAAGATATCTCGTATCATAGCTTCAAAACAGACCTATTTGTAGTTTAATCGCCAATTTTTCACCCTTAGGGGTGGTATTTTTTTATATAATTTTAATGGGATCATCTCTAACAAAAACCCTACAAATTAAAAAAATATATATTAAAATCGGTTATCAATAGGCCAAGATATCCTACAACATACACAAGCCTGAGTCAAAATTTTCAAAATGCAATAAAATCCTTATTGGAAACAAACTAGCAAAACCCAACTGGGGTTTTGCTACTGTTATAAAGTACTTTGAAGAACACCACTCAAAACGGTGTTTACATTTTTAGTGTTGCACTGTGTTATCTATAGATGTTATCATAACAAAATACTGTTTAATTTTCTCCGAAAACTATATAAACAAAGTGAGGTCAAAAGTTGCCCAACGTTTGTAGAATCACCCATATATATATATATATATATATATATATATATATATATATATATATATATATATATATATATATAGACTTATAAACGCTCTTATACAGGCCCGTACAAGATAACTTTAGTACGTTTTAAAGCCCAAAGCGACGTTATAAAACCCGGCTTTGGGCTTTACAACGGAGCCCGAGTATATAGTAGCCATTCGATTCGCCTTTCTTTCTGCACCCTCCTGTTAAAATTTTTGATGGGCCTCAAAAAGTACCATTTATGCATTCATTTATACAAAAAGTTTGGAGAATTTCACTGTAGGGGGCGCTTCTGAGTATATATTTATACATTTATATTAACGTATCGTTATCAGCCCCTAAACTTGGCAACACTGCTGGGCCCGACAACGCGCGTACAATATATTTTTATAAATATACGGCAGCTTTAGAAATTAACCATAAAAGCACTATATGTAAGAGAATATTTTATTGTAGCAGTTTACTGATCTATAAATTGCTGTTGCAGACCAAAGCGACTTATAATTTTTAAAACCGCAGAACTAAACCTTTTTTAAATTTTTTTGTGTTTTCTGTAAATATGTATACCTAATTATTTTGTTCCAGAATTCAATTATAAATTTATTTTATTTTTAATAAATTTGCGATGTTGGCAGAGGAGCTAAAATAAGTAATTACAATTATTTATTCGTGAATTACAATTTTTAGTGTATTCCATTTATAACTGATTTATATATTTGCATGAATCCCCTAGGGGCAAAGTGGTGGAAAAGAGGATAAAATAAAAAATATACATAATATATTACTAATACTATTATTCCCAAACTGTTAGTAATGATTGTTATAAAGTAAGTATAGTATTACGGCCATTCCAAGCCCATGGACAGGACACATCAAAAACATGTCTAAATATATTCTTGTTACTTCCTTAAGTTTACTTATTTTTTCTACGAGTATTTATGAGAAGTATTAGCCAAATTTGGCTAATACTTCTCATAAATACTCGTAGAAAAAATAAGTAAACTTAAGGAAGTAACAAGAATATATTTAGACATGTTTTTGATGTGTCCTGTCCATGGGCTTGGAATGGCCGATTACAAAAGTTGTTCTGGTTTTACAAAAAAAGTGGCTGACTTTTATAGCAATTAATAACCATGTATAGAGAACTGTTTAGTAATTAGTACTAAAAAATTAAAATGGCCTCAAGTAATTAATGGATGCCCCCTAATTAATTACCACGAGTACTATTTGCAACTACAAATAATATTTGCTATCACACACCTTAAAATATTCGACATATATTTTTAATTGCGAGTTGTAATTGGAGGACAATTTTATTGAACAAATCATTAAAAAATTGATAAATTAAAAAATATTTACCTGGTAGCACTAGTGTCATATTCGCTGCAATTTGTACTAGTCCAATTTTCTAAACAATTACTCTGATAGGCCAAAAATTGTCAAATAAAGCTCAGAGCCCTTGGTTACTTTTGGCAGATGGCAGGTAAAAAATTGCCCTACATAGTCTAAGCGATTTTTGGAATTAAAAATATATTAATATTTCACCATAATATTTACTTTTATCATTCACATATTTTTTATATACAGGCGTTGAGTAAAGGAGCAGTTATAAAGAAAATAGACTAAACATTGTTTTTTTCAGTAATGTGACACATTTTGAAAGTCTATACGCTCACAAAACCCCTGTTGGTTATTATTCTAAACAAGAACATTTTTAAAAATATTCGATTGTAGTTTAAAAAAAATACTGCCGGCCAATAAATATATTTTTCAAATTTATAGAAAACACCTAACCCCTTAAGGGGTAAACTTGATTATATCTATAATATAGATTCTACGTATCATTTTATGCATATGTACGGAGAGAACAGTTTTGGGAATGGTTACTAAAAATTTAGTAATTTGGGGACAGCTTTAATATTTTAGGAGTGAGCGCTTTTGTGTTTAGTAATAATTTTCATATATTTAGCATAAGTGTTGTTTGGCAACTATGCCTTTACTGAAAAATAGTAATTACAAAATGAAGAAAGATCTAAACTTAAGTTTAATAACTATAACTATACTATAATTATAGTAGTTAACTATTTTGAATTTACCATTAAATTTGCACAATTAAATAATAAAAATTAATTTAACCGAATTAAACGATAACCAACAAAATGCAAAAGATGCCGACAGGGCCGAATTTACCGAACAGACAACGTAGGCAGCTGCCTAGAACGGAAAAAATAAGGGGTAACTAGACAGTAGTGTCGAGCTGCGAGGAACTAGACAGTAGTGTCAATATTGGAACACTCGATCCAACTTGCAATTTTCGAAAACAAATAATATTAAAAGATCATATGGGATGAATCTAGAGATGAAGGGAAAACTTCAATATAAATACTTTGGATGAATTTGGGCAGAATTTTTTCTAAATTAGTATAGCATACAAAGTTCTTGATAAAAAATAACCAAGAATTTTTGCATGCATTGTTTGAATAAACACTTCATGACAAGTGTCTTCAATTAAAAAATTTCAAGATATAGAATGTTTAAGAAAAAGATGATGATGAAGTGAAAAACTGCTTAAGATAAAAATTTGTTGAAGAACGATTAAACGCACTCTCTCTTAGCTATAGAGTCAGATTGTCTCATGTCTTATTTCTATATTATAGACACGCCAAATTTCTAAATCCGAACCTGTAGCCGACTACATAGAAAAATAATATTGGGAATTTGCTTCCACACTTTTAGTATATTAATTATTATATTATTATTATATTAAATTATTAATATATTGTAAAAAGTTTTAATATAACCAAAAACTATTATTGAAATGTATTCTAAATTAAAAAAGTAATAAATTATTAACTTAATAATGACACGTTAAATATTAATTATTAATATTTTATTTTATAGTAATTACTATAATAGTATATTATGTATCAAGTTTTATAAACGATATTTTAGTTACGAGTTTAATTAAGCAAGAGCGAAGCTTGCGAGCGAGTGTTTAATAAAAACTAGTGTCCAAAGAAGTTTATAAACGAGTTACATACTATACTCTATCTACGACGAACACAAAACAAAATTTAAGGCGAATTTTATTTGTTAAAAATTTGACATCTGTCAACTGCCACCCGGATTTAACCTCACATTTTCTAAATTTATAATATAGCTAACTTAAAAGGCACTGTTGCTAACTTCAGCTCGAGACTAAAATGCCATAAGGCCAGTAGATGAAATAAAATATCAATAATTAATATTTACGATTCATTACTTTTAAGTTAAAAAGTTAAAATTTTAACAATCAATACCTACGAAATATTAATGGTAAAATGTTTAGTAATGGTTATTTTACAGTTCGTATACTTTTACAAAATGTTCTGGTTTTACAAATAAAGTGTTAAATGCATAAGTTTTGGGTTTTATTAAGAATAGATTAAAAGCGAATGTTAGAAAAAAAATATATTGCAAGAAATGCCTTAAAAAATTTATGTCGTTGTTTATTTTATACTTAAAATTTATTTTGCAAACGTTAAATCTGTCAATATTAATTTTTTCTTAGTGTTCTATAGGATTTTAAGATATTTAAAATAATAAAAACTTCAATAAAAATATTTACATTTATGTTTTGCTAATTAGCAATATACACTCACGTGCAAAATAATCGGCCCACACAAATTTTCGATGAATTTCAATCGCAAATAACTTTTTTATTTGATGTCGGATTTAAACGAATATTAAAGAGATAGATAAATTTTGCAAAAAACAATTTGATAGCTTTTGAAAGCTGTATATGACATGTCCAAGTATGGGATGATTCAACAAAACTGTCACTGTCATTCTCCATAGGCTATGGATGGACCATAGCAACCTTAGTTCTTCATACAGGAAAAATATTGGAAATTGCAATGTTTTTTAAAAAAATCCATATTTTCCACAAAAATAAATATATCGAGGTGAACCAAAAACAAAACTGTTAAGAATAGATGTGACTTGATAAATAAAACTTAATTCACAGTTCGTATTAAACAGTTGCTTAGTACAGACGTGAAAATCTTGCTGCAGTTTATTCGCAATTAGTGTTAAGAATGGCGGATGAAAGTGACGGTGACGTATCCATGGATGAAGATGGTAACCCATCAAATAGGAAGAAAAGAGGCACAAAGGAAAAGGGCAGTAAACCAAAAAGACACAAATCATTCACTCAAGAACAAATCAATGAAATTATAGGTACACAGAGTACATCAAACAATTCCACACAAAAAATTCAACAAAAAAACACCACCGACAACATTAAAAACAAACAAAAAATTACTACAAATAAAACATTCTACAATTATACACCAAAAACAATGACAGCTAAAAAATATAAACACTTCTTCCAAATCACGGCTGAAAGCAATTTCACAAGAGAGGCATTTATAAAAATATGGGAGCATGTACACCCTAGAGAAAATGACATAATAATTAATACACGTTCTGGATTTCTTCTAAAAACAAATAATGAACTCGCTGAAACAACTCTCGAATCACTTATCAACTCAGGAAAAATTGAAAAGTTTGAACTATCCCTACCAAAAACGAATGCTACCAACTCTACCCCTTCGGAAAGCTACTCTGTCGTTATTGCTATGGTTGACCTGGAATACGACGAGAAAAACATATCAGAAACACTGGATAAGAACGACCTTTACCACAGATACTGCAAAAGAATTATTTCCAGGACAACTGGTAAACCTACTAAATTTATCCGGGTAATAACTGGTTCCCAAGTCACCTCCGAAAAACTCCTATCCCAAGGATTCTACTATAAATATAACCACTATCCTGTATACCCTAGCAAACCCCCTATTCCTTTACCTCAACCTTGCAAAAAGTGTCTTTCCTTTGAACACACATCCGAAAACTGCAAAACGACTAGAAAATGCTCCAAATGCTCCGGTACACATGATGAGAGCAAATGTACGTCGCCTCTTCCTCCTAAATGCTCTGGATGCGGATCTGAAGAACATCAGGCCTGGTCACTTCAATGTCCTAAAAGACCCACAAAACCCATTGAAGGTATTCCCAACATAACTATTAAATCCACCAACAAAAAATCAAAAGAAGTCTCAAGAGAAAACCAAAAGTCTCGCATTCATTCACCCCTGACAATTCACGACATGATTATTTCCACCTACATCAACAAACTGAACGATAACAAAAATACAAACAGAGAAGAATTAATACTAAAACTTAGAAAAACATTTGTTCAAAACTTTAATATAGACACAGTGGCTATTTTTTCGGGATCCAGATTGTACATCCTAATGTTTGACCTGGAGGCCGATGAAGGCTCTCCTACAGAACCATCCAACCCAAATAGTAACAGCCAATATGTCCTTGACAACTAAAATAATCTATGCCAACATCAACAGCTACACCAGAAGAAAGTTTTTAATAAATAACTACATAGAAAAAAACGATATACATGCCGCAATGTTTGTAGAAACAAAAACACTGGAAACCTCCAACACTTCATACAGAAACTGGAACATTTTGCAACACAATGGATACTCACCAAATAATCATGCCAGAGGTGGAAGTTTGATACAGTCCCATCCCAAACTTAAAATAGGTAAGGCCAACAAACCCAGAATAAACAATGCCATGAACGAATGCCTACACTTGACGGTGCCATTCAAAGAAGATAAATTACACATTTTTCTAATATACAGTCATCCTAATCTCCGTATAGAAGAAAATATTTTTGTAATGGCAAGCCTATACAAATATGCCCTAATAATAGGTGATTTTGAACAATAGAACAAAAAAACCGCAACTAAACAACTTCCTCTCCAATTCAAATTTTATAAAGCACGAAACTCCGCCCACATTCATTATGCCTCTAAACAACGACACCACGCCAGACCTGCTCCTCTATACCGAAAACATTAAGAATAATATAGAAAATGTTAACCTATTTCCAGATCTAGGCTCAGACCATCTTGCTATGGAAATTAAAATCAACTTTGATAAACCCCTTAGCTTTGTGCAACCCAAAAAATATAATGTTAACAAAACAAATATGGAAAAGGTAAACAGTGAGATAAAAAACTTTATTGGCCTTGAAGAGAATAAAAAAATAACACCCAACACAATATCAAATTTTAACAAAAATCTTTCAGACTCTATCCTGAAAAACTCTCCTCAAATATCTCATAGATTTTACCAGCACCAGCTTCCGCCATTTATAATCAAACTTATTAAAAGAAAGAGAGCCATGTATAGGGAGTATAGGAACACCGGAGATGACACAATAAAAAGAGAGTTAAACCGTTTCAACCACACCATTCAAAGGCTAGTCCAGCAATTTAAAAATCACAACATTTTAAAGACGTGTGAGGAGATTAACCTCAAGAAAGGCAAAAGCTACTGGCAAGACATTCAAAAATTGAGCAAATATAAAGGTATCAGAGCAAAAACTAGTACCCTCGAAGAAAATGGCAACCTGCTAGACTCCGACCCTGATAAAGCAGAAGCATTCGCTCGATATTTTAGCAAAATATACGAGGAATCACAGGACCCTTCTTTTGACGTAGAGACATAATATATTATAACCTGGTAAACAACTGGTTTACCAATTTTACAGTAGAACCAGATCCGACGGTTCAAAGAAATTTAAATAACCTTGACGACCTATACTTTGAAGTAGTATTTACCGGTAAAAACTCAGCACCAGGGCACGACCATATTACCAAGTGCAATATTAGAAAACTGGACTCTGAGATTCACGACTATATTATTAATATATACAGATATTGTTTTATTAATAACTACATCCCAAAGGAGTGGAAAAAGGGCACGATTATAACAATACCTAAAGCAAATTCTAATCAGGCGCTCATAAAAAATCATCAACCCATCACTCTATTGCCGGTAATAGGAAAAAATTTTGAGAAAATCTTAAAGCATATGTTACAAAAAGAAGTTGGCGAAAAAATACCCAATTATCAATTCGGCTTTAAAGAGGGCTGTTCAACCATTCATCCTCTGACCATTCTAAAGAACAACATCGAAACAGCAAAACTAAATGGACAAACATCGGCAGCACTGTTCCTTGATATAAGCAAGGCCTTTGACTCAGTTTGGATAAAAGGTCTTCTGTTTAAACTTTTCCACATGGACTGCCCAAACTATCTATAGTAAATTTAAAAGTAAACTACGTACACGTCATCAATCAGCTGATCGGGCACGGTTGTCAATGTGATGCTAAAATCCTTGCATCAAGGGAAAGTGGTAGTGCAACTACAGGGCGATAGATGGCGTTTACATGAATAATATCAAAATGTCAAAAGTCTGAGTTTTTATAACCTATATGATGCACCGCCAAAAGTATGTTTTTAGCCATTTTTAAAGACATTTTCTGATATAAAACCCAAAAATTTTGCCATCTAAAGTCAGTCTCTGGTATATATATTATTATTTCATGTATCCAACATATATTTTCTTAAATATTCTAATATATAATTAATAATAATCCTATTTACCTCTCTAACAGCTGTTAAAGGTAACAAAGGTCCATTATTATCCCGTTCTGCCTCAAAATAGCGTATTAAGGATGACACCAACTCTTGACTCCGACTATTTAAATGCTTCGGCATTTTAAATATAGGAAACACAAAAAAACGATATATAACAAACACAAAAACGGCAATGAAAACTTAAACGATATAAAATAACACAAACAACAAACAAAATAAACGAAATAATACACGAATTAAACGAAATATTCAACTGACAGCTTCGAAATTCTAAAACGTCAAATTCTTTTTTATGTGTCATTTAAATATGAAAAATTTGAATGTAAACATGACAACATCACAATTCTTGCCAACTTAATTTGGTTAAAATGCATTCAAATATTCAATTACAGACTTCGATTTAGTCATTTAGTGTTGGTACCAATGCGTAAAATTTTTGTTTTATTGATGACGTGTACGTAGTTTACTTTTAAATTTACTATAGTTTCACTTTTATACAAACTTCTAAACACTAGAACCCTAGCAGTCAAAGTCGGGAATTCCCTCTCAAGCAGTTTCGTTACCAAGCAAGGCCTTCCACAAGGCTCACCCCTTTCCCCTCTTCTCTATAACTTATTCTGTCACGACATATATAGCCATCAATTCGCAAACGAAAACCACTTTAGCTTCGCATCTTATGCATTACAATTTGCCGACGACACAGTCCTCATCTCTCACAAAAAATCCCTTCCCCAAGTAATGACAAGCCTCCAAAACCTGGTTAACTCTACATCCGAATGGTTCTCTAAATGGAGATTGTCACCAAATCCCAATAAATCACACTTCTTAATCTTCCACCACCGTATTACCGATCAGTCTCCTTCAATTTCCTTACAAGGCTATACTATTCACCCAGAAAGCTCCACCAACTACCTTGGTATACTTCTAGATCACAAAATAAACCTTAAACTCCACACACAAATAATAAAAAAGAGGACAATAGCAAGGGCAAAACACTTCTCAGGACTAAGGGTCAACAACCATGGACTAACTACCAACAATCTAATCAAAATATACCAACTTATCTGCAGACCGGTCATTGAGTATGGGTTTCCATTATTCCTCAATTGCAAAACTCCCACTTTAAAAAACTTACAAGTTGCAGAAACATCCTCCCTAAGAAAAATTACCAAAATCCGCCATCCAAACAATCCTCTCCATAACCCTCCCAATCCTTTCCTTTATGAAAAAACAGGAATAACACCAATAATGGACAGAATTCAAAACCTTGCTGACAGATATAGAGAGAGAGACAAGACCTCCGAAATTCTTTGGGAATTCTGTATAACAAGAGCAGAAAATGCAAGAAACGGATATCCGCAAAAAACAACCTTAGAATTAATATTTAATGATGACTAGTAATATAATTATTATTGTATACATATTTTTTGGTTTTTTTTTTTGTAAGAATGTGATATATCTATTTTTAAAATACCATTGTTATATTATAAACCTGTAATTTTCTGGCTGAAGGACGTAAGTCAATGGCCCTTTGAAACTTCAATAAAGAACATTAATAATAATAATAAAACTTAATTTAGAACAATATACGGTTTTGCCACTCTACGGAGTGTCTTAAACTTATGGTAAAAAAACATCTTTTTGTTTAAACCTGTATATTATAAACTTACGTCTATTTTTTAGTATTTTTTTAAAGTGTGAGCGATTGTCCATTAATTTATCTACAATATTATTTAATATTCGTTTAAATCCGACATCAAATAAAAAAGTTATTTGCGATTGAAATTCCGATTATTTTGCACGTGAGTGTATATAATTAAATTTTGACAAAAATAATAAGTAAACGGTTAATAATTTTACCCTGGATTTAAAAAAGGAAAAATATCTAGTTAAAAAATACTGGTGAAGCCAATTATACTCATATAAATTAATTTGTATAGAAATAAATAAGAAGATTTTTTTATATTTATTATTTTAATATTGCAGTAATAATACTTAATAATATAATTATTCTAAAAAATATAATAAAAGCTATCATTCTTAGTTTATTATATTTATTACATGTTTATTGGGATAAATTATCAATAATAAACTTAAGATTCTGAGATTTTATGTTCTCTTAAAGAACTTTTTAATAATTCTAAAGTACATTTTTTTAAATTGTGAAATTTTAGGGATAATTATAATTATTATAGTATTTCAGTATTCCAGCAAATACTATACACGAACACTACTATGACAAGCCCGTAAATTTAAGAAACCACAAATGCAGAGTATTAACGAATATTTAAAGCTTGACCTTGAATCTAAAAATAGATTTGTTACGGGTAGAATTGGCAACACCGCTGGGCTTTACAGCGATTAATCAGTATATATTTTTATACTAGTGGGCTTTTCAACGTATTAATAATATATGCTTGGGCTTTACAAGAACAAAAATGTTTCTACCGACAATCCTATAGGAAAATCTTTACCCCTCGTCTTTCCCCTCTATAGGTTTGTAATGATTTAAATGAGATAGAAGATAAGTATACACGCCTAAACCACTAGCAACTGAAGGGCTCCAAAGCGACCCATCCGTCTCCGGGCTTCAAAACATACCATATATAGGTATATATATATATATATATATATATAATATATTATGTTTTAGTGGTTTTTCGGGATCTGCTTCGTGTTTTCGGTTTTTGCTTTTTTAAAAGAACCGTATGTCTGACGAAGTTTCGGTACAATCTCATGTACCATCTTCAGGTCTTACAGGTACATGAGATTGTACCGAAACGTCGTCAGACATACGGTTCTTTTAAGAACCAAAAACCGACAACACGGACCAGATCCCGAAAAACCACTAATACATATAACGCCCGTGGAAATCTAAAGCAGAACATATAATAATAATATATTATATTCTTCTAGCTAGTAATAAATAAAAATGGAAAAACTAGTGGTAAAAAAGATTTCAAAATTGAGTTGCCATTTTTGTTAACTACACTAGGTATTTCTACAATCGTTTTTTTTTTAAATTGCATTAAATATTAATATTACTATACAGGGTGTCCCGAAATTAGGGGGCCAAACTTAAACAGTGTATTCTTTATAGAAAAATAACACTTTTTTGTTTAATAAACATATATCAAAAAATACCCCCTAACGGAGCTACGGCCCCCTAAATAGGAGCTTAAGAGCATCATTTTTTTAAAACTATTCCTATAGGGTTGAACATGAAGACCTGAATTTTTGGGACTTTGGTAATTTTGACATTCTGAATCTGGACCTATAATCAAAACTGTTAAAATTTAATCATAGGCGTAACATTTGAGGGGGCAAATTTACAAAAACAGCCCCAACTTTTTGCAGAGTGAGTATTTTAATGTTTTGTTATAAAATTATGAAAATGTATAGTTTTTCACGAAAAATAAGTACCTACTCTTGCTTTGAATCGCTCAGATGCACCATTTTCGAGAAAATTGCAATTTAAATTACTATGATTAGCATAATTTCTAATATTTTCATTAAAAAGCTTTGGGACAAAAGTGACGTTTGGGTTATTTGCTGACTTTACATTTATTTTTATAGTTTAGTTCAGATTTTTTGGCTCGATTTTTGTTATTTTTTATTATGGAGCGATTTTCCAAATTTTAACACAAAATTTTAACGAAAATATGAGATGTGTATGTTATGCAAAGTAATTTATAAATGCATTTTTCTCGAAAATGGTGCATCTGAGCGATTCAAATCAAGATTACCTATTTTTCGTAAAAAACTATAAGTTTTCATAATTTTATAAAAAAAAATTAAAATATTATCTCGAAAAAAAGTTGGGGCTATTTTTATAACTTTTCCCCCCCAAATGTTACGCCTATGATTAAATTTTAACAGTTTTGATCTTAGATCTTGATTCAGCATCTAAAAATTACCAAAGTGCCAAAATTTCATTTCTTCATGTTTAACGCTCTAGGAATAGTTTAAAAAAAACTATTCTCTTAGGCTACTATTCAGGGGGCCGTAGCTCCGTTAGGGGGCATTTTTTGATACATGTTTATTTAACAAAAAAGTGTTACTTTTCTATGAAGAATGCACTGTTTAAGTTTGGCCCCCTAATTTCGGGACACCCTGTATACTATTTTAAAAAAGAAAAACATTAAACGTTGTATATTGGATATACATACTAAATTTGTAAGATGATCGTTAAGATTTCTAAAAATCAGTGGAAATTGTGTTTTGGACATTTTAAGCTCTAGTGTTACTACCTTCATTGCCTTTTTAATAAATAAAAGTCTAAATTTAGCGCTAAAATAATTTAGTATTTTTAATATTAATTTCAAATTTGCAGTAAAAAGTGTGTTTTTAATATATTTTTTTGAAATTTAAAACATTTTAAGACAGTTTATTTTTGTCTTTAAGATCAATTTTAAAGTATTTTAAAAAATTTAATTGCCTAAAAGCCCTGTCCCTCTTAATATTAATATTATATTAAGTACGATATGACATTGTAAACTTTTTTATTTGATATAAAAACGTTGTTTTACTTTTTACTTTCTATTTTTAAAATCTACTTACTTAGTATTTCAATGGTGTGAATCAGGTCTCCATCAGCTCCATCTCCCAGTTGACAGGTGTAATCTCCTTGATCAGACGACCTTATGTCCCTTATTTCGAGGTTATATCCTTGCAAGGACAATCTCGTATCCCGTGAGATTTTTTGTTGGCCTGCACTTAAAAGCGACAGTCCTTTTTTCCAAACCACCACGAAAGTTCCTGAAATAAGATATCATTTATTTAACTTATTCGATGGTATTATTTATTTATGAGTACAGCCCTGCATATACCAGATAAAATGCCTCAATTACTTAATTTTAGTAGCTCATTATATATCTTCATTTCATTTGGATTATTTTCTGTTTTTTTAGGGCACAAAAATAAGAAAAAAACTGTTTAATTAAATTTAAATTGAATGGGTTTTTCTGGAGTTTACGAATACATAAAATAACGGTATTTTTAATTATCCAACTAAACTCCTTTTAAAGTTTAATTGTTTTTTTATTTAATGCAGTTTATAAAGTTTGAGATTTTTAAGAGAATAATATAATGTAATGTTATCAAATAAATAAAAAATTAGACGTTTTTACAAACAAGTCTTTTTTGTTAAAAACATAAATTTTACTTAAAAAGGTTAAGAAGCGATGTTCTAAATTATTATATTTTTATGGTCATAACGTTTTAACGTTTTAAATTGAAACTTTCTATGAAACTTCTGAAAGTTTCACAGGCAATGTTGAAATTTTCGAATTGAAAATTTCATTTTAAATTTTTAAAAACTTCACTTTTCCAACTAAATGAAATATTTTAAGTTTGAAACTTTCAAAGTTGAAATTTTCATTTAAAAATTTCAACTGTCCCAACCCTACTTGTAATAGATAAAAAGCTAAATACATAAGGTCGTTCCTTCAATTTGACGAGCCGCCACTGAAAGTTAGTTATACATGTAGATAGGAGTTTAATTAAGGCATATAAAGTAAAACTGAAATCGCACAGACAATAAAACTTAAACAATTATATTTCAGATAAAACCCCTAAAACTTTCAGTGAAAACTTCAGAGCACAGAATTTCAGCGGCTCCATTTTCATTTGAATGTTAACTGACAGCAGCGTCTGGCGGCGCAACTTTTATTTTTCCACGGGGAGCATTCACAAAAATACTTCGAGCCTGAAAAATTGCAGGAACGACGACGACGCGGTTAACAAATGAGATACTTCTTGTTCCTGAAACCGCTCCTGAAAAAGACTAAAGCGTTTCACTTTTCTCTGCAGGGTGTGCATACCTTTTTTACGTATCTTTACTAGGTCTAGATAAATTGAGAAGTTGTTTATACATGTTACTCCGCTATAAGTATTATTATAACAATTATTGTTTTAGAATTTTTATATTAATGTATATATACAAGGTGTAGGTATATTTATATAAGTTTAGGAGCAGATTAAGCAAGTCAAAATAAGACGAAAATCTAAATAAATATTTTTCCTAATGACGTATGTTTAAAAGATACAGGGTGATAAAATGTTACTGATCATATCAGTTTTTTTAATATATCTTCTACTATGGTAGACTTGGAAAGGTGATATTTTGCGAACAGTCACTTACTACCAAACACATATTCACACATAATTACAATTGTTCGAATGAACACAGTGTCGTAGAAACAGGGGATGCTTAAGCTTATTGTCCCATACAAACTTTAAGGTTAGGTTTTTATACCATTTGATGCAATTTTTTGATTACTCAGTTCGGCTACTACTAAAAAGGTGTACCTCTCAAACTGCGATAAAATAAACCGTTTCCGATATATTCGAGATTTCAATAATTGTTAGATTTGTGGACTTACCAGTAAAGCTAATACGAGTATTTATAAAGCAGGCATTGCCTACTAATAGCTTAATATTTAATACAAAATTATTGTTATACCAAACTGAAAAATAATTAATTATACAGACTGTGCATATAATATTAATTAAACAAATACCACAACAATACAGATTAAAACAACAAAAATGATATTTGCTTTCAAAATGTAATAAATTTATTTTTAATTAAACAATTCAATTTGCCTTATTTACTTACTGCACTGACTGATGTTTTTATTTTATTTATTTTCTATTATTTATACAAAATATATTTTGTTATATTAACAACTGAAGTTTTGTAAAATTAGCAAATAATTTATTATTAATTTTACATATAGTTGTTGGTTAATTCACAAAAAAATATTTATCTTTAATATGACTATAATTTAAACCTGATTGTTGTCAACACTCGTTACTAAAGAATTAATTAATAATGATTATGCCCTATAGGGACTAATTAAGACCAACCATTATTTACTACTTTGGACCAAAAAACAATTCGACTTCTTTTAGATCTATCCAAATTCACTTTCTACTTTTAATGATTAATATTACCTATAGGTATGCATTTAACTCAAACAATAATTTGTTGTTATCCGCAAACGATTAAGGAAATTAGTAACTTTTAACTCTCAGAAATAGTTAAAGATGGTGACTTATTAGTCAAATTTTAACTATTTAAGTAGTAAAAAATAACTATTTAAAAGTGAAAACGACTATTTTACTAATTTAAATAGTAGAATTTTGACTATTTCATTTTAAGAGAGTACATACGCTAAAGAAGTATCGCTAGTAGCGCCACCACTCGGATGTTATCATCGTAACAAAAGTAGAACTTTTAATAATCAGCGGTCAAACGCTTAGGTTACAAACGGGTGTTTTTGAGAATAAAGCCGGAAAATGTTAAAAAATAACGAAAAAAAACCGTGGATCTATTTGTTCTGTTGTTGGGTGTATTTCGAGAGGAAATCCTGGGTTGAGTTTTTACCGGGTTTCCAATAAATAGTGTTAATCTGAATGAAGAAATAAATTGCATACAGTCTCTGTAAATATAAATTGTACCTATTAGATACAATAAATACTCATTTTAGTAGTGATTAACGTGAAAAGTGTAAACATTTCAATTCAGTAAAATCGTCAAACAAATAAGTCGTCTAAAGAAGTTTTTTAATTTTTTCCTTGAAACACAAAACACAAATACCGTGCGCGATTTAGCTGTGCAATTGAACAAAATTTGTCGAGTAAAACTTCTGCCTTCCTCTCTTTTAAAAAAAAACTACCTATTTATAATCGGTGCTTTAAATTTATTGTTGACAATTCTTAAATTCACGCAATGCATTCGAAGTCCACCAGATGGCGCGCGCGTTGCGAAAACCCGATACTTCTTTAGCGTATACCTACCTATCGTTTAACAAATAAAATTGTGCCTTGAAGAGAAAATTTTGTATTCCATTTGGCCAAGAAGAGTATTTATGCTTCGCTCAATTGTAGCCCCCGCTACGCGTCGGCCTTCACACTTCTTGACCTATCTATATACTGGGTTGTCCAGGTTACGGTAGTAATTATTCGATGTTTTTTTGTAAAATATTTGGAAAACTCTTTCTAAATGCTATAAGAATCGTTTTTTATTTATTAAAATTAATAAATATTGGTTGGTGTTAAAATTAAAAAAAAAATCAATGGCCATGAAAAAAGTTTAAATTTTGAGACCCTGTATCTCGGCATCCAACCATACTTACCGACCCCCCCTTTTACACATAGAGTGAAGTTGGAGAGTTTCATTAAAATTCGAGTAGCAAAAACTAAATCGCTTATAACCATGAAACCTAAACTTTTACAATGAAAAAAAATGTCAGCGAAAAAATTAAATTAGAAAGCTCGAACCAGTCCATTGAACAGCCTGCACGGCCTTTGATGGTTTTTGCAATAGGCTAAATGCAAAATAAAAGCCCGCGGCCAATTATTAAATTAAATAGATACCAGTGCTGCACTGGACTGTTCTGCATATATGCATTGAGCTTTCCATAATTTACGCGACTTAAAACGAAAATTTTGTAACTAAAAGGTGAAATTTCATTTTCGATATATTTCATTATTACCCAATTTCCCTATAATAGGTATATATTTTTTAATTTGGTAATTATTTAATAGCCCAAGACACTAAAATATTGTCAAACAGGCACTTTAGAGGGCAGTGTTACCAAAGATGAAGGTATTAAAAATCTATCGGAAAATTCTTTTACTATAGAGTTACCAGATTTAAAAACTGATTTTATAAATTATAGATGTTTGTAACGCCCCTTCTTGTTTTGCAAAATAAAATTTGAAAATAAATAAAATAGTTTTTGTTAAGACATTTACTTAAAAACGAGCAAAGCTCTTTAAGCGATAAGTAAATCAATGCTTTAAGTCTAGACCTAAAAAAACGTCTCAATAAGGTTTCTAGGATATGTGACCAGTATGACCAAAAAATATCCTTCACTGGGGAACCCCTGAGGCTGTAGCCACCCCAACTCATTTTTTTTAATGGGTGCACCTAATGAGGTATTACAAAGAGGGTCAACATTTGACTCCTACACAGAGAAAAGTAATCTCTTGATTTTACTATATTTGGCTTGGCTCAAATAAATTATTTATTTTGATATCTACAAGAAGATATTTATTTAGTGGAAAACTTGGGTTTATTTGACGTTTTAAACTGATATTTGGTGAATACAAGTAAATATCTAGTTGACTTTTTATCTCAGGTTTAGTAGAAGCTTAACCTACATCCAAACAATTGCTCTAAATAAATATTTCTTTACAATTAATCACAACAATAAGTTGTTTTCAAGAAACTTATGATTTACAACCAAATAATAGTATTTTCTTATTGTAAATAAGAAGTTACTACGAATAAGAAAATTTTACTTCATACGAGAAAACCTGTTTCAAATAAATGCATTTTCTTAAATCAAGAGATTTTTTTTGAAATTTTCAAGGTGTCGCGTTTTTGGAGCACTTCAGAATCTAAATAAAAAATATATATTATTTAAAAAAATGTTCTTTTACGAGAAGAATTTTCAAAATTTAGCTAGAATAATACAAGAAGTGCGGAATGAGGTGGGATTTTTATTTATTCCTTCAACAGGTTTCCACATTACCCAGGAGGTAGGAACTGCTCATTTTTACCTATGAGTATGAGTATGAGTATGGGAACATATGGCAGGCCCCAGATATATTGTCATCCACTAATCTCCCGAGGTTATTTTACCCCCTTTCCGTTCTCCTGCGTATCCCGCCAAATCACAGCATTACCTGTGTTTGTTGGATCCGAAGTTTTTACACCGGCTGGTAGTTCCCCCCCTAGGAGGTTGTGTATGACAGTGTCAAAGGTTAAGGCCACTCCCGGAATTTTTGTCAGCCGGGTCGGGCCATACGTTCAGTTTAGGAAGGGTTTTTGGAGGACATTGAACTGACCCAAAACTAAGTACAATCCGGAATCCTCCTCAACCTAGGCCTTAGTAGTATCCCCATTCAATTGGTATTCGTGAATGGGGGTGGGTATGTTAGTTTTTTGCTTACTCTGGCTACCAACCTTGTATATTCTTTATTTATTTTATTGCTAAATTAGTGTTTATACCGTTTTCATTTATTTATATCTTTGCCCTCCTACTTTTTTTTTCAAATTAATTTAAAAATATAAATATTAATATACAAAATAGATAAAGCCGGGCCTGTGGTGTATCGCATCAAAGTTTGAAACACGGCCCCAATGTCAGGCTTGCAACGCATGCCTCAATAGATGGCCTAGGCCTAGGGTAGCTACCACTTCATTTTCACGTGGGCGCTTTGCCATCCTCCAAGCTTTGCTTGCGTGAGCTTATGTGTATATTATATAATATAGGTATATAATACAATAATATAATATTGCGACGCACTCACTTGATTTCCCTTCACACACCCACGCTGCCCTCTGCAATGATCAATTGTTGCCTGGTTTCCTGTTAAATTAGTATCTATATAAATTCAATATAAATATCAATTAGTCAATACCAATACTAATACCAAATAATCAATACCAATATCAACCAATCGATCAATTAATCAATATTAACGTTAATATCAGTATCAACCAACTAATCAATCAATATTAATACTAATATCAATATCTATAATGCCAATATCAACATCAACATTAATACCAATAATATTACCATCAATACCAATACCAATACCATTATATCAATATCAATCAATCCGTTAATTTATTAATTAATTAATTAATCACTTTATGTAAATACCAATATACAAAATAGAGCCGGCCCTGTAGTGTATGTAGTGGAATGCGGCCATATTGCCTGCTTGGCTATTGAGTTCTGTGCATTAGTTTGGCTTTGATTTATGGCTGTGACCCTAAATTTATTTATGATAATTGTCTTCTTGCTTGATTTGGTTTATTTACTTACGCCTTTTTCAATGGTTGTTTATGATTGTCTACTATGAGAAATTGAAAATGAAATGCTTATATAAACATTTAACGATTATACGGTAAGACATGCAATTGGAAGAATTAATTAGCTTGATTATTAGGCTATAAACCTAATGCTTTGTCTTTCGCGGGGTGGCCTTCTCCTGCAGGTTTGTGGAACGCTCTGATCCAGGTGCGCCGGTTGACTTATCGTTGTGGCCTAGCCTTAATTATTTATTCACTTGCACACTTTTACGGCGTTATCTCGCAATTTTCGCACTTCTTGCACTTGTTTGTTTATTTATGTATTTATTTATTATTTATTAACGATTACCGATATTTCCGGATACTTTGTTTCGTTTTTGGTACTTTACGTTTGTATCGTATACGCTACTTGGGAGGGGTCTATCTTGACGCATCCGACCTCTTCGAGTGTCAAGACGGAACTGGAACTGCTCATTTTTACCTATCTTACAAAAATTATTTTTAAATTAATAAAGGCACAACCGCACAACAACAAAATATTCAAGCACAGTAGGTATATGAAACTCAACGATTTAACACTGAACTATAAAAAAACATGAATATTTTTATTTATATTTTTTGCGAAATTTACTGTGGTATTTGTGTGTTAATATAATAGTATATTAAAATAAAAATGATCTTTTATAATTATTTGAATTATTTTTACATGAATTCACAACGCAATAATGTATTTTACGCTTGCATTTTTATCACCACTTTCCATTTTAACGCTAAAGACTAAACAGAAATAAGAAACACGCCCCGCCCAGTCTTTTACAACGGCTGATAAGAGAGCCGCACAGATCTCGGGACTGACTCTGCTGTCTTCCATATACTGTTGTACAAACCCAACTTTGTGGGCCTCAATGTCTACAAAAATTCGCGTATTATCCCCGCCTTGCGGGGGTGCCGTTGTATCGGCAATGTGTGACGTATATGAAGCGCAAATTTTTGGGATTACTATTTCCCTATTATGCGGTCGGGCAATGATTTAAGTGTTTAGAATTAAAGTTGGAAGGGGTGCGCGCTAAATTTAAAGGAAATATTATAAACTTTGATGGTTATTCGATGTTTTGATACTTTTAATGAATGGAAAAACGTTTTATATTTAAATAAGTAATGTATCGAACATTTCAAATTATATTATAATTTTAACATGTGAGGCTATTCTTAAATTCCCTTCGAACATTTTGAAAAGTTTGTCGTGGAAAAGCTCGGCATTCTTTGCTTTTGAGCAAAAACAATTGTTCTTACACATACAGGGTGTATTTTTTATTTTCTTATAAAATGCCTTTCAAACTTGTATACAATAATAATATATTATTGGTATTTATAATATTATAGTATGTATATTCATTTTGAATTACCCATGTTGTTGCCTCTTATTTCATTTTCTTTTATGTTTAATAGTAGGTATATTTCTGGGCCCAAAAATAAATAGAGTGTAAATTTCCTCAGAAAAAAAGTCCCCTCTACCTTGTTAAGCCCTTTACCCAAAACCTACTGCCTCTATTTGAAGAGCAAGCACATAATTAAAAAATTTAAAAGCAGAAAATAAGTTGAACATGGTCTAAAATTTAAAATTCTTCAAAAGTATTTAAAAAATAAGACAAATATTTTTTAAACATAATTTTGGTTTTATTTTATAATCCTTATTATTTATTAAATGGTAATTTTTTTTAATTATCTAGGAATTATATTAAAATGTAAACAGTTATGGAAGGTAGGTATGTATATTTTTAATAATAAACAAATATTCAATAAATATTTTCACCCAAGTGCAATGTTAGGGGTAATTATTTTACAATGAAGACAAAGAAAATTATAAAACAATTGATTTCAAGCATTCAGATTTTTGATCAGACAAAAAAACAGCAAAGATATTTAATATAATTAACATGGTAGTAAATTTATTCAAAAAAAAATTTATTTTTTAATTATATCTTTGTTATAGGTAGGTATTTTTACCTTCTGATTTTTAATTTTTCATATATTTACAAACAAAAATACTGTCTATTTTTATCCATATTTCGAATTTTAAAACTTAAATAATTTAAATTATATCAACCGATTTAGTCAATCGGATTTACATTTTAGATGATTTTATAGCTCAAAAAACAAATTTAGTAAACCATGACTTATATTTGCGAAATTATTTTCTATGGTTAACTTAAAAGCAAATGTCACAAATAAATCTTGATGAAATTTTAATTGTCTAATTTAAAACGTCAATGTATAGAAATCGACTCCCAATTTATTTTATAAAACAACAGTTTTTAATATGCTAAATCAGTTGATATAAATAAATCAACGTTTCTGCATAAGGCCCTTAGTGTCATGGAAACAAGTAGCGTTTTTAAGGTCGAAGTAGAAAAAAATATATAAAAAAATTGAACCCACACCTCGCCAAAGTCGTTTGACGGTGTGGATCACCTGATGTTCTTACATCTCGCCTCTGTTGGCTTACCAACCGAGCATATAAGCTCAGGGAGTCCTTTGTTTTGAGTGTGTTCCACTACACCAAGTTGCCCGACACTGATGAGACGCAATATAGGTCGAAACAGCTGTCTGTCGGTATTTGAAGTTGGTGGAACGCACTCAAAACAAAAAACTTTGGCGAGGTGTAGGTTAAATTTTTCTTATGAATATTACCAGTAATGGGTCAAGAAAGTTTCTAAAGGAAACTAAGAAAATTAAATGTTTAGAAAAAAATATATAAATACTTACCAAATACAACTGAATAAATTGAGTCTTCTAATATTTACATAGAACGTCATTAATTCCGTACGAGGAAATGATCGGACTTTGAAATTCGCGTAGGGATTATTGAATAATAGATTCGTCATAATTGGATACTTGAATTAAGGCCGCTCCAAACCTTATTACAGTCCAGGATCATTCGTTATGATTTTCAAAACTCCAATGAGAGAATTTTAGTTAAGAGTCGTCGGCCACATTATGCCTGTATTGAATTCCTTCATCCGTTCATTGTGAGTAGTTTTATTTACGGAGAAATTTGTATGTATAGAGGATATGAGATGTAATAATTCATGTTATGAAAGTTTGATTTATATTTATATTTAAATTTATGAGTTATGTGGAACTTGCCCAGTACGTGTATGCAACAAAATATACATCTTTACAAGCTTATAATTGTCAATAAATATTATAATTGCAAAATATTAACACGCTTCACTTGTAAGTTACAGGCTGTAACTATATCCACAAATCCAGAAAGTTGATTTGATCCTAGGAAGTAGCATTTATAGTGGTTAAAACGTGTTGGCCACTTATACTTGGAACTGTAAAGTATATTGCCAAAATCTCTGCCACGTGGTAGAAACGGTTCTATTACGTGGAAGTAACTAAAATGGGGAACTTATCTTTTCTTTCTATCCCCGTCTCTTTCCAGCATATTATTTATCTTATTATCTTTGCTTTCTCTGACTGGATATTAAACTAACACTGAATTATAATATTGTAAGAGTACAATCTGCAAATAATAACTAGAATTAAAATAATCCGAAGACATAAAATTAACACGAATTAAATTTTACTGTTAAACATGGGTATCATAGCTTGAAATATAAGCATGCCCTGTTGAAATATTTGGTAATAAAAAAGAATAAAAAAAATCTATAAACTTAGCGGATATGAAAAATATTTATATAGAGGCCTAAAATATTTTTTTTTATTATTTCTGGTCACCTGAAACCAATAAATAGGTATTACCTTGTTAAATTTGGTGCAGTAATAACCAGAATTATTTGTTTAAAACTACACATTTATTTCCCTACAATGGCGAATATTTGTAAACATGTCTGCTTTTAAAGAAGGGAACTTTAAAGTGGTAATTTTATACGAAATGTGGAAATCACTTAAGCATGTAGCAAGAACGTGGCAATCACCACCGCAATTATATAATCAAGTTTTGCCACATTCAAGGTTTGGGAAAAGTTCCAAAAACGTTACCAAAACTGATAAACCCACTTTACTGCTGCTACCACTTCAAAGTAATACTTAAGTGATGTGATTTGGTTACAGTTACTATTCATAATCCACTCTAAAGTTTAGAGAACTTTAAGGTGGTGTCAAAAGTGGTCATTACATTTCAGATACCAGACTAATACACCAAAAAGTTATAAAACTATAAGGTATATTCTGCTGGTGCAAATCACATGATTACAACTATGCTAATAACTGTATCGTGGTAGATTTAGATATTTAAACGTTATTGCCACTCATTTAAAGTGGTGATATCAGTTTTCGTCACTATAATGCTACTTGGGGCTACTTATACTTAACCGATTTAGCTGAAATTTTAATCACACTTTTGGTGCTGGTAACTCAATATTGTAATGTATTCCAAATGGCCGCCGCTCCAGGATAGCGAATTACCTATTTCTTTACAACCCCTTTGAAACATCCAGATGAAAGGGTTTGCCAAGTAGACGTTACATCAATCTAAATCCAATATGACAGCCACGCAAAGATGGCGGATAAGCTATTTCTTCACAAAATCCTAGACGGGTACCAAATAGAACAGTTTGTTGATTAGATTCGTCATTCTAATGCAAGAAAAATGCTGTGCTTAAAAAAGACGGCCAAGTGAAACGATACATGAAAAGAAAAGAGACAAGACAAGATTGAGTTTTGTTGGTTAAAAAGAGTTTGGGAATAGTTTTAGAGCTTTTTATTATGGAGTGCCACTGCAATGACAGTGTAAAATTTCTGGAAGTATGACATTTACCAAAAAACAACCAAAAAACAAAATGTTATTAAGGTTGTTAGATTTACCCCGGACTAAAGAATTGTGCTGCAACAAAAGAAAACTTCTCGATATTTTTATAAAAAATCTATGACAAGAGTAGTCATAAAAATAAAATTTATTGTTGGCCATGCTTACTCTTGGACAAAGAAAGAAATTTTTGATTCTGTTGCATACTCCATTTTAAATGGCACTGCACGCCACTGCGTTAAAGCGTGTTTTTTTTTTAAATTATGAAAAATGTCCTGACTCATCATTATAAAATATTCCAAATATATTTCTATAAAAACTATTAATAACAATAACTCGTTCACGACATTTTACCACAATTTTATTAAAAAAATATACTTCAAAATATGTAAGATTTATTTTTATATCATTGCCTTTATAATAACATAATATAATAATACAGATCACTACTTTTTAGCCCCATCTACCTCTAAAAAATAAATATTTCACAAGGTAAATACTGAAGGTAATTCTAAAACGCGCTGCTTGTTTGTAACGAGCAAAATAACAATAGCGATACCATTGCCTGCAGCGGCGCCATCTCGTGCCACAGTTATAAACTACAGTTCTTTTATATGTAATGCTAAACTTCAGTGTATTTCATAATAAAGGTGTTTTTATTTAGGCGGTGTGTGACGAAGAAGTCATTAAATATAAGGACAAGGTTTATTCACAGACATTTTATCATACTCTTTATTAGTACTGAAGAGCTACTTATTTGTTATTTCATTTTAGAATTCTTTTTCATACAAAACCTATAAAATATAATATATTTTATAGGTTTTGTATGAAAAAGAATTCTAAAATGTCCCCATCATATTGGATATTATCCAATATGATGGGGACATGGGGTTATGGAGTGTGATGCTAACTTTTAACCTTAATATTTTTATATTTAATTGGAATTTTTGTTATTTTATGAATCTAGTTCTTTATTAGCTGTCTTAAATTATTATTTTTTATAAGAAATGTTAGAGACAAAATTTGCCATTTAATGGCAGAGAATAGTATAATGACCCAAATATCTTAAATCTCCTTTACCCAATTTTATTGTAATTTGGCAGTTTTATTTGTAGTGTTAAGGGGCTAATTAGCTCTAATTTGATTTAATTTATTAAGTCCAGTGGCGTCCCGAGCGGCATACTGCTGCATGCGCTATAAAACTAAGCAAAATACGAAAAAAAAATCAAGATGCAAAAAAGTTGTAATTTTGGTTGCTTAATTCGGAAAAAGTCAGTGGCGTACGAGGTGTGTTCAGAAAATATCGGGAATTTTCGTTTTTTGAAACAAATATTTATTTATGCACATGTGCCAGCTCTTCTTCCAATACTCGAAACACTTCTAAAACTCGATCTTTGTGTAATGTACCTTAGAATAAATTATCGTTATCATAATTATTAAATAAAGTTATCATTATCATAATTATTAAATATAGCTATCATTAACATAATATGTAGTTCTTGTTTATAAGTTATCATTATGATAATTATTTCAAATACAAATAAACAAGAACTACGTGACTAAACAACCCCACTACCCTGTTTGGTCAATAATATCCATATATATATAAGTACAATGAATAGTTAGATATAGTTAGTTATTGTAATATTTATGTAAAATTAAGTTAAGTTAAGGTTTAATAATAAAAGTGTAGAAAACCACTCTGGTGTTTTGATCCTATAACAGGGCCATTACATTTGGGATAGCCTTTAGTTCTTTCAGCGATGCACTTTTAATGTAATCTATGCTTGCAAAACGACGGCCCTTTAAGGTTCTCTTTATTTTTAGGAATAGGAAAAAGTCAGACAGAGGCATGTCTGGCGAATATGGAGGCTGGGGCATCATTACAGTATTGTTTTTGGCCAAAAATTTTGTTCAAAATTTAACAATTTTGGAACAAATTTTGCTGCCATGCGTTTCATACCCAAAACATTCGAAAAAATTTCATGGTATGAGCCAATCGATATACCAAAATCATCAGCGACTTCTCTTATAACTATTTCTTCCACTTTTTCCATGTTTTTATCGGTTGTTAATGTGCTTGTGCGTTCGGGGCGTTCGTCATCTCCAACATCTTCACGGCGATCTTGGAAACTCTTATACCACTTGTAAACTCTTGTTATACTTATAGCAGACTCACTATAGGCGTTTGTTAACATTTCACAGAATTTATTTAATTTTTTAAGCAAAATTGGATACAAATTCTTTGATCCATTTCTTTTAACGAACGAAAATCGCCGAGCTCATAAAACACGTCTAACCTTAGCGGCTGCCACAGACAAAGTAAACAATGAAAACAGCTAAAGTTTTTATCATTCTTCGGGGGCATGTATACCAACATAATAAAGAAAATTTTATGACAACCCGACCCTCCTAACCCGCGAAATTTAACAATTCCCGTTATTTTCTGAACACACCTCGTATGAACTTTTTGTCTTAAAATCACCCTCTGAAATTTATTACATACATTGCATTTAATATTTAAATTTTAAATATAATAATATTATGAAATTGTGGGGTTTGACCTATTTTAGATTTGATATATCATGCGAATATTGTAAACGTCAACCACACATCCCTCTTTGGTGCAAATTAGTCAAATCAAGCCACCATTTATAATTAGTTTATCATAATTTCCATAATAAGTTTATCATAAATTTCTCCTGAATGTCTTATTTAATTATTTCGTTTTTTTTGCCGAATATTAATTGTATCCTTTTTAAACCCATTTCTGAATTTTTGTTTATAAAATATACATTGTTTTTCACCCAGAAGGCAATTTTCAGGGTCATAATAATAATTATGCAAAAACTAAGCGGATTCATCCCCTGGGAAAAGTAATCTTGTAATTTGATTAAGCTGACAGGTTCTGGTGCAGATAGAAGCCACCGCCGCACAGTGGGAGGAATTTCAAAAATCGCGGACAAAATTAGGGACACATTATTTTAAGCCATTTTAAGGTTTATGCGGTGGTAAATTTATGCCAAAATATTAATATTAATAAAATGTTTTAATTATGTACACAAATTCATAAATTTGTTTTAAACAATTTGAAAAAATTCGGTATTGTCGATCCTCCATTTTCCAAAAACATAAATTAATAAACAAATATATTACGCAATATTACCTAAGCTAAAAATAGAAAAATAAACAAAAAAAAACAATAACAATTAAGGAATATTCGAGCTAAATCACTTATATACATTTTTTTCGATAAATCTTTTCTTTGTAAATTTCGCATCTTTTGCTTTATTTATATCGACTACTAGAGTGACTTGGTCCAAAAAACCCTATATCGATGTTAAAATAACATTTAAAAGTTGACTTTAAAGCAAAACCGGTTAAATCCACGTTTTTCACCTACTCCCTAAAAATGAATTAGTCAAAAATGACTAATTTAATAGTTATTATTGGCTGCTTTTTTACTTGTACCATAGTTAACCATGGAATATAATGGTATCCCAAAATTTAACATCCAATTCTTATGTAAAATTGTCCCCCGAATCCGAAAATGCCATAAAAAATTATGAAAGTGGAGCAGTTTTTGAAATATAGTCAATTCCATATTAAATGAAAAATTGACTATTTTTAACTTTTGACGATATTTTCGGATTCAGGGGACAATATAAGATTTATCAATAATATCCAGGTTTTCGGTTAAATACTTTAAAAGTTTGTTGTGTTTTTCTTTGTTACTAACATTTTTAATAAGTTAATACAACTCCTTATTAGTCGTTGATGGCATTTCTACATAAAAAGAAGCAAGTTATTCAAATAAACATGTAATATTTATATTATTATTTATATTATAACTTACCAAATATTATTATAAAGCGTTAATAAACACAAAAACACGATGAGATTGTATGTATGATTGACTTTTACTGGAAACTGACGTTTTAGAACTAGCAAAAGGCAACTATGATGACTTATAAATATTCGACTAATATGATAAATTCATGGACATATTTCATATTCTGCTGACCAAACAGGCAAAAAAAGGCAGCTTAATTATTTTAACTTTAAAAAAAGAAAATTTGATGAACGTTCTGGTACCAAATACTTTGCCTCACACCAAGGCACACCTAACGAAATATCTTGTGGTTTGTAAAAGATTTATCTACTTTTAAAGGCGATGGTAAAAGGTTTATAAAAACCGTATTTATGGTAAAATTTGCAATTTTAGACTTTTATATGAAAGAACAAGGATAAGGAATGTAGTAAAATATACCATCATTTCCTTTCATTAATTACGCAAAACAAAAATGGGCTTAAAAAACTTACATACAATTTGCTCTAAAAAACCGACACGAACAATGTGACTTTTTAAGCAAGTTTAAGCGGGCATTTTATCATAAAAAAATATATTTCTTTTAAAATCATAATCTCTGTGCTTTCTTTTTTTATAACTCGTAATTTAAAATTTACTATGTTGATTTTTACAAAATAGGGTTTTGTCCGCGATTTTTGAAATTCCTCCCAGTGTGCGCCGCCTACTCGAACATCTGTCTATCCGCATTTAAATTATAATTATTAATTCACTTGTCCTGGATTCGGTTTAAACGAGCCCTCAGCCAGAACAGATATCATATCGGGGATAATGAAATAAGGCAATTCATTTGTCCTCTTGTCTATACACTGAGGCACAAAATTAACTTTTGGAGAATGAAATAGGGTATAATTTATAAAAAAATAAAATATATCGGAAAAAATCCATATAAATTTGACTACCGGATTTTGATATTTTTAGTGTATATTTTTCACTTAATTTTGTCTTATATTTTATGATTTTTTTGTGGTTTAAAAATAAGCAGAAAAAAGAAGAAAAAGTAATTAAGAATATTTTTTTTGAAAAATCAAAAACAATATTTTGTTCAATCCGGGTACAGTACCACGCTGGGGTACTAAAATTAAATTAATTTTTAATACATTTTTCTCAATGAGTAATGTATTCTTTTTTACACTACTCATGTAATGAGGTATTTGAGATTTTCAATTAATTTTTTTTAATGTAAATGAGTAATGTAGGTACTCACTTTACATTACTCATTTTTATTTTTCAGAGAAATAAATAAGTATCGAATTACTCATTTTTAGTGGGCAACTAATAGTAACATGGTACTATTACCATACTCAATGCTATTACTATAAGTTTAATTTTATTTCAATGTTTTTCATGGATAACTTGACAGTATAAATTTGTGTAGTTATTATTGTGCATTTTTCTAATTAACATTTTTTAATAAAATTTAGTAAAGGGTAGTTTTAAGGGTTGGTGAATCCAGTGCCGTGCTTGGATTTTGTTTAAAAAAAATTGCTAATATGAATTCTTAAAAGTTTACTCTTAAAAACTGACATAGTAGGCCTTGTATTTTGTAAAAATATGTCGTTTTTTTGCTTCAAAAATACAGTTTATCAAGATCTACACTTTAAAACAAATACTTAAAATCGTACAATAAATAAAGATTTTACAGGGGTGAGTCGCAAACAAATGGGTCACACTCAGAGCTGAGCACGAGTACTAAAAAAAGTATTAGTAAAATTTTAAGTACGAGTACTTAAAATATTTACTCGTAAGTATTTTACTCGTAAGTACATTTGTAAAGATAGGTTACGGTTACGAGTAGTAATCGTGAAAACACGAGTAAAGAGTACGAGTACTTTTGGAAAAAAAAGTTAGTTAATACAATTGATTATTCTTTATACATTACACATACTTTGGTCCTGAGCTATAAAAATACAAATAGAAATTTATAAAATTATTTAATGTATACATTAGGTACAGGGTGATCCCCTATAATATCGCCCCCTTTACCTTGTTTATTTTAAGTGTCCCAAAAAAATTAATAAGAAAAATTGGAGAAAAAACAAAAAGTTTATTTTTTCTCAATGGATCAGCCTATATATAAATTTATTTTTCGATTCCTTGTAAAATTCTTAACAAAAATCGTATTTCCTACCATATACCTATATAGTATATAGGTATAGTATATACCCATATATAGTATATACCCATATACCATATAGATATATTATAATATTTCAACCGTCTCTAAAATATTCGCATTTGAAACGTTATCATCTTTTTTTTACAAATCAAGAAGCCTTAGAATAACAAAATGTTTATTGAAAATAAATAACTATAGTGACATTATGTCATGTCTTGTTAAGTAAGTAAAAAAGGCGTACTCAAACCGAGAAAGACAAACTATTTTAACTTATTATCTTAAAAATAATTTAAATATTTCAGAAACGGTTGAATTTTACAAGGATTCGAAAAATAAATTCATATATAGGGTGATCCATTGAGAAAAAATAAACTTTTTGTTTTTCCCTGTATACTGATCAATTTTCCAATTTTTTTATACGTAGAAAAAAGTATTTTTTTAGTACCAACATAACCACAATTTTAAATTTTTTGGGAAACTTAAAATAAAAAAATTATAGGGGGGCGACATTATAGGGGATCACCCTGTACATAAAATAATAAATAAATATAACAATTATTAAATAGTTGATAATTTTACCTACAGTGTCACCCCTGTAAAATTTATTGTGCAATTTTAACTGGATTTTAAAGTGTATACACTATACTATACTATAGTAGGTATGTATTTTTGGGGCAAAAAACGCCCTATTTTTACAAAATACAAGGCTTACTGTGTCAGTTTTTAAGAGTAAATTTTTAAGAATTCATATTAGCGATTTTTTTAAACAAAATCTAAGCACGACACTGGATTCACCACCCCTCAAAACGACCATATACTAAATAATATTGAAAAATTTTAAGTAGAAAAAAGCACAATAATAACTAAAAAAAATTATTCTGCCAAGTTATTCATGAAAAAAACATTGAAATAAAATTAAACGAATAGTAACAAGGTACTATTACTATAAGTTTAATTTTATTTCAATGTTTTTTTCATGGATAACTTGACAGAATAAATTTTTGTAGTTATTATTGTGTTCTTTTTCTAATTAAAATTTTTAATAAAATTTAGTAAAGGGTTGTTTTAAGGGTTAACTATTACTTGCCAATTTTTGGGGGCATATTTTTAAATATCTAGTATTAAAAAGTCCAATATATAGATTTTAATTGTATTGTGTTCATAAATAAACATATAATAATTAATTTGAAATGTTTTACCATTTTTATCTAATAAAAAGTGGAATCTACCAAATTTTACAATCTGACCCATAGTGCCGCTTCTTAATGGAAACCCGACAGAGACACGACGGTTACCAATTTAGGAATTCGGCTGGTTTCTCAGGATCAACGTAACACTTAAACTCCATTGCTATTGATCCGGCAATTAGCTTGCATTACGTTTAAGAGAACTAACCACAGCGATTCAGCATTATCGAAAATAATGGGTTTGTTAGCCAGTTTAATCTACCCGCCTGGATTATATCCATTTGTTAAGGATATTACCAAAGAAATAGTGTCGTATTTTTATCCCCGGCGCATTCGCCATTTTTTTAAGTAAAAGGCTCCAATAAATAAATCCACTTATTTTTTAATTATTTATATAGCAAATTTTAACTTTTCTTTATTAAAAAACTGGATCCAAAGTCTAACAAAATTTAGACCCAAAGAAAAGCAAATCGATATATTTTTAGATTGTACCAAAAGCAATTGTTTAAAAAATTTGCTAAAAATTTGAAAAAATTGGTTTTCTTAAAATGTTGTATAATTTCTTTGATTTAAAACTTTATTCCTACTATTGTCTGTGGTAAGATTTTAAATAAGTTTGATGATCTTAATCTTTTTTAAAAATAATTCAATACCAAAAAATTGTTAAAAGTTAAGGCTCCGCCACAAAAAAAATTATAATAAGGCCATTTGTTTAAAAAAAATCATCATGTTGGTCCCCTAAATGCAGCATTTGTCACCTTATTGGGCACTTGATTTTTTAAGTGAAAATTTTTTGGGCATGGCACTCACAACTTCTTTGTTACGCGTTGCACTCTGTATGGAGGAGTGTGAATAGACTTAACCGATTGAGCTTTTTAAAAATTGCTACTATTCGAATCTGTGATAAAATATGAAAAATACATTATTTAATGTTTTATAGTTTGTAGTGAAATTGAAAAATTTAAGATAAATTGAATATATTTTAAAATAAAATCACTCAAATATTTGATTCAGGAGTTGTGATACGCCAAGGTACTGATGTTTTGAATATTTATTATGTTTTTCTACAAACGTGATTTTGAAAAAATACATTAAAATTGGGTGGACAAGTTAAAAAAACCGGGATCTTTTGTAATATACTAAATATACAAAATATACAAAATAATATACTAAATATACAAAAAATATTAAAATACCTACTCTATTGACTGATGACATCAAGTTGTCCAACTTTTGTAGAATCACCCATATGTATTATAATTCAAATTTGTCAAAAAAAGTAATCAATTTTTATTTTTTGGGTTTATCATTTACCCCGCAAAGAAAGTGTAATGGCTAGAATCTCACGTGAGGGATAGGAGGGGGGGTCCTACCACATCTTACCAAATCTCACCAAGGGGGAGGGAGGGGTCCAATTTATCAGAAAAATGCCTCACGTAACTAATGGATTTCCCCTAATATACTATTTTTGGGTCAACCAAACCCCTAAGTTTTTGGATTGGCCAATAAAGTAACCAACAAATATTTATTCTATCAAAAATTTAAAAATATTTTATAATTTATTTTAAACTTACTTTAATTAACAGTTTATTTCAAGAATAGTTTCTTAATAAACATAATTATTAGCGAACAACAGATTAATTACTATTTATATGATATTTTATTATATTTAAAAAAAAGTAAAAATAACTTAATGACTAAAGAATTACCTAAATAAGATTCTAGAGTCTCTGCAAATTGTCTATGTATTGTTTGAAATTACCACAGATGATCTTTTAATCATTTTCACCAATAAAATGTATATAAAGCTTGTCAAAATAAATTAGCAAACTTTTTTATTTGCTATATTGAAATCAATTAGCTATACTGAATTTACAGAAAAATAAGTATCCATCTTTAACTAAATAATTTTCGAAAAATGCCGTTTTTTTCAAAATAACCGAAATTTCGTTCGCGATTCATTGACAAGACAATTCATTATAATTAGAACAAATAAAATGCCAGTATTCCATAGTTACGCATTTTATCACAGCGACAATATTTTTTATTACCTTGTTTAAACGTTGCTAAGGATTTTGACACTTTTCTTGATTTGACATTTGTTGACATTTAAATACCGTGTTTGTTAAATGATTAAAATAATGAATTAAAAACTCTTAAAGATCGATGGGTTGGTGTAAACGATAATAAAATTAAGGTAAGTTGAATAAATAGGGTTTATTAAAGTCCTTTTATATTTTAAAGCACATTTTAATTTTAAATGTCAAACTGACAATTCGTTAAATCCTACAATTTATTATATTTTCTCACTAAATATAATTCGTGGTATGATTAATTACACTATGTAACATGATATTTCGTGGGTTGAGTATTATATTGTTCTATAAATCCAAAATAAAATTGTTGGGAATGGCGATTAAATATTCCAGGCTCATTCTAATACCGTTTGTAAAGATTTTTATAATTTTAAGTACTGGTTTTGGACTCATATCCTTAAGAATTAAAAAATGTATTGTCCCTATTTGAACTTATTTCTTCCAATACTGGGTTTTACAAAATAAACAATTTTTGATAGAACATTTTTTTTTATTGAAAACGAAAATTTTACACAAAACATCAGATTTTGTTCTAACAGCATACAAAATTCTTTAAAACTAAAAGTTTTTAGTTCTAAAGAATTCCAAAACTTTAGGGTTCTAAGAAGTATCCCTTAAATAAGAACATACCTACGTATTCTTTTTTTTTATTGCACCGCACAACCACGTGATTATTACTTGCATACAAAACTGAAACAGCAAAAATTATATTGTTCTAACAGATCAAAATTCTCTTCTCTCATTGGTTGGTCTGTTAGGATATTATAATTTTAAACCGTTTTTAAATAAGTGCGATAGAACAATTTAATAATGCTTTTTTTTAGTTTGTGTATTAAATTAAACAGGCATTTTTATATACATAAAACAGAAATTTTATGTACTATTTTTTTATCAAAAAAGCCGATTTCGCGCCAAAAGTGCTGTTAGAACATATAATACTCAACCCACGATTTGTTTATCTGGATTTTATTACACAAATCGTAGTAGGCCATGCCCCCGATTACGTAACATCCATTTGTTTTTTCAAACTGTCAAATTTTCAACGACAGATCGTGATGATGGCTTTGAGTGTCATTAGGGGACATCCATTAATTACCTGAGGCATTTTTCTGATAATTTACCCCTCCCTCCCCCTTGGTGAGATTTGGTGAGATGTGGTAGACCCCCCCACTATCCCTCACGTAAGATTTTGGCCATTAAACTTTCTTTATGGACAACATGTAAAAAAAATGAATATTTTTTTTAACAAAAATTGTATTATAATACATATATTCTAAACTCAAAAGTTAACGTTAGATTTTAAATGAAAGGTTTCCTTGGTAACCACAAAAGAGAAAAATATACCTTGTCAAAGTTTTATTAGGAAGTTTTAAAGAAATGGGATGCCGCATGTCGTTGAAAGTACCTACACTATTTGCATTCGCATCTTGACTTTTTCCTTGAAAATCTGGGAGATGCCAGCGAAGAACATGAAGAAAGATTTCATCAAGATATTCAGGCAATGCAAAAGTGATAACAAGGAAGGTGGGATGCGACAATGATGGGTGACTATGTTTGGAATCAACTTCGGGAAGAAAATGCATCATATAAAAGAAAAAATCGTATTAAAATTCATCTTTGAGCCAAGATTTAAAATCTATGTTAAGAAAATATTTTTCTAGATTGTATGTTTCGTTAAAATAATAATTCTGAGTTGAATTTCTTGCCATTTTTTGTCAATATTTTTTTTTTGTTTTTGATAAAACTGGGTTTGATTATATTATATAAATACCCCTTAAAATATAAAAACGTATCATTACATTTTTTAAATTAAGTTAGAATAGTTTTTTGGCACACAAATATTGATAATTTAACAAAAAAATCCAATAAACAAAACAAAAATCAAATTTTGTTACATAGTGTTATCGATGATATTTTCTCATTGAAACCAAAGCAACACATTTCATCAAATCTGCAGCTCGGTTTCATCGATGATAATCATACCACTTGTTATATTATGGGTGAAAATATTGGAATATACCATATATATAACATATAGGTATATAACCCCTTAGATATTGCCAACGGTTTTGCTAGCGTGTTTAAAGATTCATTTATTGCGTCGAAAGATGGAATATTAGATTCGTGTGTAGTTGATGTTAACTGTTTTAATTTAACATCTTTTTCAGAATCAGATGTTACTTTTGCTTTAAAAAAATTAAAACCTAAATTCACAAAAGGTCCAGATGGCATACCAGCATTTATAATTAAGGATTGTGCTTGTTCTCTTATCAAACCTTTAAAGTTACTTTTTAATTTAATCCTTAAAACCTGTGTATATCCTGAGTTATGGAAAACATCTAAACTATGTCCTGTATACAAAAAAGGTGATAGGAATTTTTGTGTAAATTATAGACCTATTGCAATAATTAATAATTTCTCCAAGGTCTTTGAGATACTTTTGCATAAATTTTTATATCGCCATGTGGAAAGTCAGATTACCATATATCAACACGGTTTTGTGAAAAACAGATCGACAGTTACAAACTTAATGTGCATAACAGACTAAATTGCTAATTATCTTGATAAAAATGTACAAGTAGATGATCAGATTTTCCTAAAGCTTTTGATAGACTTGATCATGGCATTCTTCTACATAAGCTGTGCAAATTTGGACTCTCAGCACCTTTAATAAAACTCTTATCTTCATATCTACTAAACCGCAAGCTGTATGTCGAATGTCGTGGTGCAAAGTCTACCGAAATAACTGCATCTTCTGGAGTACCACAGGGATCAATATTGGGTCCTTTACTGTTTGTAATTTTTATAAATGATATTGTAGCTGGATGTGGTCCCGATATTTTGCTGTATGCTGATGATGCTAAAATTTTTTCCCGCATCGAGTCTGTAGATGATTGTGTGCAGCTACAAAATAAGCTAGACATTATTAACAATTGGTGCGCTGAAAACAATCTCCCTCTTAACGTGGATAAGTGCAATGTAGTTTCTTATAATAAGAAAAAATACCCACTCGCATTTGACTATACCCTTAATTCCCGGACATTAAATCGCAGAGAACACTTTAAAGACCTTGGAGTCACATTCGACACCAAATTAAATTTTAGTTTGCACGTTGATAACATTATTAATGCAACTAGCAAAAATTTGGGATTCATTGTCAGAAATTCTTTGGATTTTGGTAATGTTTTCACACTGTGTCTACTTTACAACACCTTTATTAAATCAAAAATAGAGTATGCAAGTATAATATGGAATCCCTCATATGAGATACATTCTGATTCACTTGAAATCTTACAGCGTCGCTTTCTTAATTTTTCTCAAGCAATATTATTAAAAAGGTTTAATTTTGAAAGTTTGGAGGACCGCAGAATAAAAGCATCTTTAGTATTTTTGTTTAAAATCATAAATAATTATATCGACTGCCCTTATCTTTTAAGTAAATTGTATTTAAGAGTTCCTCGTGTTACTGCAAGAAATAATTTTACCTTTTATTTGCCCTTTGCAAAAACAAATGTTTTAAAATTTTCTCCAGTACACTTTATGTTTGATAAATACAATGACTTGCAAGACAGTTTTGATATTTTTTCATGCAATTTGCAAACAATAAGAAACTTAATTTTAAATACCTAATTTATTTATTCTTTTTTGCATTGTGCTTTTTATTGTTCTGTACTTATATAAGTTTGTAGAATATTTCAACTGTTTTTATTATAACTTTTTTTTTTCATGTAATATATTTAGTTTAGGTTAATATCTCATCTTGTAATTGGTCCAAGGACTGTAAGATGATGTAAATAAATAAATAAAATAAATAAATAAATAAATAAAATATATTATTGGCGTGACGCCCCCCTACACTCCCTACTCTACGTCCCTGATCATGCTGTATTCATTTAAGTGGTGTAAGATTGTGCTATCTTATTGCATTTTTAAATACTCTTAATTAAACAGCATTTTACGAATTAAAAACGTTTTCAATTGTAAACCGCGAACTGTCGGAGCAGCAATATTTCAAGCTTGAATTATTCTCATGAATGATCCGCAGGGGAAAATAAAACTTGCAGCTATACTGCCATTTTGAAATTCAAAGAAAACAATGATTTAAACAGAAAAGTTTCAGCATTTTTTAAAACTCCTGTTTGTTGCTTTCTTTTGGTTATTCTTTACCTTATTTCAATTGTAAGTTCTAATTAAAAGCACAAAACCACCGCTGCCGTCCTTGAAAAGTCTTTATGATAAAAGTTTTCTGTTTTAAGTTAAGGTACGAGGTTTAAAATAGGGAATTCATAAAACTTTGTTATTTCAGCAAAAAGGTAACAATTATTTATTTAAAAAATATTTTATTTTTACAAAATGGGTAGTTTTCAAAAAACACCCGCCTTCCGCTGTCCCTAAGTTTGAATTCCAATAACTTTGTTGAAAATTATCGGATCTTATTGATTTAAAAACCAAGTGAAAGCCTAACACGCCCTTAGTAAACTCTTTCGGAAAGTGTTTGTTTAGTTATTTTAGAATATTTTTTTTTTAATTTTAAAACTTGTGAAACACACATTTTCGCATGTCCCATTAGCGTTTTATAAAACTTACATATATGTTTTTTTTTAATATTGAATAACCAGAACTTTGTGTTGCTTTATAGCAATCCATAACATCCTTAGTTAATACAGTAAACAATTTATGTATAAAATAATAAATTTTAATCTACTTTTTTTTAAATTTGACTCATGTCCCAGACATTTCTTCCGTTGCGTTATGTCCGTCGCGTTACCGATAGAATATTAAAAAAACATATATATGGCAACTTTTTTGGCACTCACGTGATCAACAAATGATGTTAGGACGTACACCCAGCTGAATTTATTTATTCAATCAGGAAGAAGATATTGGTTGAAACAGGTGCGGGTAACGCGAATGTAATAATTGTTTGTCCGCTAAGTTACTCAAAAAAATAATAAAATTAAGGTAAGAAAAAATACTATTTTTCATGTTTATGTTTATTTTAGGACATTAAAGCTCATTGAGAGTAATTAATGACTATTATTTTTTAAATATGGTTTCACAAAACTTGTTCCACTGCGTTACCGAGTCCATTATGTTACCTTATGGTAACGCAATGGAATTTTTCGACAACAAAGTGGATATTTACCCTCGCTTTTATTAAAAGTAGTAACTCATAATATAGATTACATCCAAGGGAAAATTCCACGCAATATACAAGTACTAAAAGGGACCTTCACCAGCTTAGAGTAAAAGAAAAAGTGTTTCTACAATTTAGAAATCTACATAAGTTGTTATTCTGCAAGTGAGCACCACTACAAGGGATTTTCTTTATGCATTACTCTAAAATCGTACCACCCTATATAGTTTCTTTTTTACGTTATCTGATTAAGTCCTTTGTGTACCCCAGTCCGTTGTGATATCAATATCTATTTCCTTACTTTTTGTTAAAAAAAATACTTAAAATGATTTTTATACACTAATACGTGTTTATAAATTAGAGTTTAACTCACTAATACAGTGACTAAAAGAAAATATTAATGGTATTTTTTTTTAACAAAGAATCGGAATGATTTCTTTTAAAAAGTAACTTAACGAACATATATGTATACATATTTAAAAAAAGCATACAATTTTTAATAAAAAAAAAAAAAATTGGAGTCAAAAGTTTGTGAACTAAGTACATTTTATTTCAAATTATTTTTATAACAACTTTTTTTATTGAATTAAATTTTGGATTTCAAATTGGTAACACAGTGAAGATATATAAAGCTAGCTAAACACATTTTTCTGAAAAAAACGTCAAAAAATTAAAAAGTGCACTGCCTGTCTTAAATGTAAGTAAACAAAACTCTAAACATTTATAAAAATCCAACCAAAAGTCAATTTAAGCAAAAAAAAATTTGATCTTCATTTTCCTGAAAGCGGGTGTTTCTTGAAAATGACCCAAATACATTACTATCAAGCATATACTTTGGAGATTCGAATAGATTATGAAAATGTAATTTCAAAAATATGCACATTTATACCTTTTGGGCTGAAAGTTTCGGAAATATTAATTATTAAAAGTGGAAAATTTATAGTTTTTATTAAAAGTCTTTTTAATGCGGTTTTGATAAAATTAAACAGTGTTTATAGAAGAAATGTTAATAAACTTTCTCAAAATATTTAATTTCAAGGTAAAACTTTTTCACTTTATTATTGTTTTTTGTTATTCTACTAATAGCAAGTATCTATATATGGAAGTTTTTTATTTAATATTTCTTTGTTAGCACATAATTTAAAACAAATATTCACTACTATATGTAAAAACTTTTAGTTGAGAGTTCAGTGAAGTAAACTGATATACATATCTGTCTTAAGCGTTCTCGAAATATTTCGAAGTATTTAAATAATAATAATAATAATCGTTTATTAATCCAACGGACAAAGGATATAAATACTTACAACCAAATAAAAACAGTGTAAAAAAAGTAGGGTACTTTTACACGGTGGTCAAAACTTAAGTATAGGACGAACAAAAATGCCAACCAAAACTGATAGCATATTTTGATTATAGACCGTTTTGGTAACACTAACATGTACCTATTTATCAAAATCCCAGCTGATCCTATTTTCAAGTTTTGCAAACTTTTTTGTTTTTCTATTTCTATATATTATTTTGCAATTATTGTACTAAAACTACCTGTACAATTTTAATAAAATTAAGCAATATAATAAACTTTATATCATTTAAATTACCCAGTATTAATTTATTGAGTCACCTATTATTTTTTACCACTCAAAACAAAACAACAAAAAAAAACAGAAAAAAATTTATATCTTAAATATTTTTTATAATAAAAAATACTGGAAGTTTATCTATGAAATAATTACAACTTGCAAATTTTGTAAAGCAATAATTAAGGTGGTTATGAAAAAAATTGCTATACGTTATAACGCAAGTGACATTTTGCTTTAGTTGTTTATTTAATGTATACTTTATAAAGTTAAAAATAGTATTTTAAAATGAAAATTAAACCGAAATTCAAGTTAAGCCATGAAGAAAATCGAAAGAAGGTATGTGCTGGCTGTGGAGACAAAATTGTTTTTGGTAGGTAATCGAAAAATTCAGAGTTTAGGGTTTCTGAGAAAATATAAAAGTTACTGCAGACTTTTTCAAACGAACGCTTTAACTTAAGTGATTCAAAATTACGTACTTCTAGAGATGCGACTTGAAAAAAAACGGTCTGTTTTTTTTTGTTTTTTTTTCAGGTTTTTTTTCATTGTTTTTTTTTCAAATGGTTTTTTTTCACATTTTAGGTTTTTTTTCAAGATTAGTCCCATTTGCCTAATTTTTTAGGTTTCATGGACTAAAATTAGCCACTAAATGACAATTAGTAAATGTAAATACAGTCTCGCGCTATGCACGCGCAACCACCACTGAATTGACCAATAGGGGCCGCGCTTGTTTTGATTTGGTCCTAAAAAAAGTAACTATAGCTTTTTGAAAAATCAAGCGCTGAATCAAAAATAATATATGTATACATATATTATTTTTGATTCAGCGCTTGATTTTTCAAAAAGCTACCAAAAGCACTTTTTTCATGATTTTTTAAATTCATGTAGAGTATGGAATTTTTTTTTCAAAAAAACAATAGCAAATTCTTGTAGGTCATTTATTCATTGGTGGTTAAGTCAGAGCATTCCGTGGACCAGAAAGCCAAAAAAATCGATTTTTTTTATTACGGTATACAAATATATTTGTTAGGATTGAGCGTTGCACATTTTTCATCTAAAAATCTCAAAACTAGAAACTTCAAGCTTCAAATTGCTTTTTTTACGGCTCCAATACGACCATTTTTAACAAAGAATCTATCTATCCGAAGAATCGCAAAACAATTTTTTTATCCTTTAATTTTTTGTATTGGTGTAAAAGTTTTACATTGCTACTGGTTTCTAATGTGGAAACTACCAAATAAGAAATCAGATTTTTTAGTCCCGGTCAAAATTTTCAATAATGAAAAGTTTAATATATTCTACATTTCACTTTATTATTAATATATATTTTACTCAAAATTTCATTTTGAAAAAAAACAAAAAAAACCCTTTTTTTCTAGTTTTTTTTTTCATGTTTTTTTTCACATCTGAAAAAAACCGTTTTTTTACATCTCTACCTACTTCAATATGGTAAAAACAGTATTTTTTGCATAGCCACAATTGCCAAATTTTCAAAATTTAGAAATTGCTAGAGAATTTTGCAGCAGAAAAGAATGTATGTGCTTTATCTGCAAAATGGCAAGATATAAAGGGTATAAAAAATTATTAAGGGAAGAGGGCGGACGAACGAACTTAAGTTTTGATATGCTCTTCCTTTCTAGGGGATATCGCTAGATGTAAGAAGCATTTTTGTAAACAAAAATTTTTCAGTCTCTGTACAAACTTTGTACAGAGACTGAAAAATTTAAAAATACTGTTTCCATGTTAAAAACAATTCCATGTAAAACCCAAGAAAAAGTTTTACTGAAAATTTAAGGCAAGGAGTAATCGATTTTGCTTCAAAGAATCTTTAGTTATTTATAGTTTTGTATTAGGTACCTTAAAACAATAAATAAGATATTGCAAACTGTATTTTACATTATTTTGTATTTATAATGTAATTTATCCATATTTTAGTCATGTATCTGCGAAATTTTTAAAAACATTTCATAATTGTACTAGAGTATTTTATCGAAATGGCATAAACAATTTTAAAATATTAAGAATTATGCAAAACTTTAATAAAGGATCAGCTGGGATTTTGATAAATACATTTTTGTGTTACCAAAAGAGTCTATAATCAGAATATGCTATCAGTTTTGGTTGGCATTTTTGTTCGTCCTATACTTTAGTTTTGACCACCGTGTTTAAGGTAAGGCTTTAATTCTTCTAATATCCCGCCACTGCGAAGATTTACCTGTGTTTGGTAGATCGAAATTTTCACCCCGGCAGTTAATCTTCCCTAGGAGGTCGTGGATGACAGTGCCGATAGTGAGGGCCATTTCCGGAATTTTGTCGCCGGGCCGACCACACGCCCGATTTAGGCTAGTGGAGTGTAGGAAAAGGAGGGACAACAGTTGGTTTTTGGGGTCCTTGAACTGACCCAAAACTAAGTACAATCCGGACTCCCCCTCAACCAGGGTATCAGTAATGACCCCATTCAATTGGGGTTCATGAATGAGGCGTGGGTTATTAGAACGTTACTTGGACATCCTTGCTGGTCTTGTATTTAATCCGGGTCTCTGTCCGGACTGCTGGAATTCGGAATCTGCTGCACGCAATTGTTTCTCCACAGGGGTGTTGTTTTTACTTTCCCCACACTCTTAGAAATACTTAAAATGACTCGTTATGAGTTATTGACTCTTTGTCCCAGCGGAAAGGCAGTCCCTAATGGTTAAACAAATTTTACCGAATGCAACAGTCATTTATGGGTTTGGTTTAAAGTTTTTTTTAGAATAGTTTTTGTTTACTCACCTAAGCAATCCCTATAATTATTATTTCATATTTAACAATTAAGAAATTGCTTTTGTATTTATTTTTACTGCTTCTACTATTTATTTTTTTAATTCTCGAGAAGGTCTCACAGTATGTTTATTAAGGCAAAGATTTGAAAATGGTTTGATTACTTACAGAAGATTTATGTGTTTATTTAAGCAGCATTTTAAGTTTAAATAACTACAAATTTACTACTAAGTCAACTTTAAAGTATTTTTTACGGTTAACCAAAACGGTTTTATAACGGTATAGATACGAAAAATTACCAAATTTGGGGAATGGTTTATTTCGTTATTTTACCCACATAATAACCTTTTTGATCTACTAAGAGAATTACGTAATAAAATAAAAATACCACAAATTTACGTAAAAATAACGCTATAATTACTAACTGTTTGCTCTCTCTTTCTTAAACATTGATATTCGTAATTTCTTTGTTCTTTTAATTTATATTTTACAAAATGGTAGGTACTTAAGTAATTACAAAGTAATAAAGGCCACCCTAGAGTAAAATTAAAAAATATAACTTAAATTGTCAAAACCATTGATATTTTGCATTAAAACTCAAACGCACATTATTTTATTGATAAAAATAGGTATGATACGTCTTAAAAATTATATGCCCTCTAAATATTTTACGGTTTTAAGAAAAATTATTGCTTGGGTAAAAATTCAACAAAACTTAAAACCTACAAAATTTTATAAAATCTTTTAAAAATCATTTAGTTTTAATCATTTTTTAATAACTAAAACTTTTCTTATTATATTTTAGAAAGATATCCATGAAAAAATATTATATAAATGTTTAGATAAGTAATGGATGCCATCTTAAAAAACTCATTATGGCGGCCTAAAAAAAAATTCCCGCAAAGTTTTATTTTTCACTTTAAGCTTATTCTTCCTTGTTTAGTCAATATTATTAGTATTTATTACCCACTAATAACCCTAAAAAATACCAGGCGAATAGGAATTATTTACGGTTATAAAGTGGTCTTAATATCGTAAAATTATGACTTATGAGTAACATTTACCATTAAGTAAAAATTCTGACGTTAAAATTACCGTTAAATTTTCCTTTAGGTAAAATACACTTATAAGTAATTTTCTTTCGTGAAAATTACGTCCCTCATAATACTTTAAAGTGTTGAAACTTAAGGGTTATTAAAATAGGTAAAAATAACATAAATAAAACGTATATTATAACTTTAAAAAAAGTTTTACTTCAAAGTAAATTTTGAAGGTTAATTTAACAAAATATTTACTTAAATTAAGTAGTATTGCCTCAAAGCTCTACGCTTTTACTTAAAATGCTGCTTGGGACCTGTCACGTCCTATACTGCCTGTGCAATCGGTATCTTTGATCTATTTAATGTAGGGGTTCGTTAACCCTGGTCAACTCTTTTATTCTTTCTTGTTGATTTCTACGGATTTGTCACTTGAGAAGGTATAAACATACCCATAGGCTCGGTAAATTCTTATTTATGCAAACAGCGAAGTGTAAATATTAAAAACTTAGATATCTGACTTCGCGCTTTTAAACTTTTAGATTAGGTTTTAAATGCACTTTATAATTGTTTATAGTTCAGACTGGAGAAACTATTACGTCTCGACCGTAGCAGTGTTTATTTGGTACTGGAAAAGCAAAATCGACGTTATATTTTTTTGAGAAATAAAAGGGCACATTTTTAAATGAATTTGTTCCATAATTTTGCCGGTCACCGTATATCGGAAAGATTTTGATCTCAATAAACAATTTTTCTGAAGCTAAAAAAATTTAATAAAGCTAAATTAAATTTTTTCTCTCTCTGTCTGTGCCACTGTTTTGTTTTTATCATTTTTGCTAAAAAGAAACAACAAATATAATATATCTTTTTCTAGACAAGCTTAATCATTATAATGTAAGAGGCGTGGCCCTTGAACTACCTACATACCTTTCCGATAGATATCAATGTGTAGAAATTGACAAAATAAAATCCGACTTTGTTCAAATGAAATTTGGAGTGCCGCAGGGGTCTGTTCTTGGGTCTTTGCTATTTATAATTTTTATGAATGACTTTGTTGTAAACAATGCCGTTCCGTTTTTATGTATGCGGACGATACAACAATTTTATGTAAAAGCAAGGATGAAGCTTGTCTTGAAGAGGAGTCCTTGACTGCAGCAAGTGATGCCAAACTTTGGTTTGCTGATAAAGGTTTGCTTTTAAATGAGAAGAAAACCCAAAGCATGTATTTTACTTTACAACCTTCTTTTAATAATCAGCTTTCAATTAAATATTTAGGAATATACCTGGATAGCAGAATGGACTTTAAGGACTTTTAAGTTTACTAAGTAAGTTGTCAAAAACCATCTATTTGCTCAGACAATTTCGTAGTCAATTATCGAGAAGTGTACTCAGAATGACATATTTTCATAGCCATTTATCTTATGCTACTTTGGCATGGGGAAATTCTTCTAATGCTTAGAAAGTTTTCCTTTTGCAGAAGCAAGCTGTGAGAACTATTTATGGTGCTGGATATACTGATCACTGTAGGCCAATTTTTAAGGATTTTGACCCTTAGTGGTCAGTATATCTTGGACTGTATCTTGTATGCTCATTCTATCAGTGCCAGGGGGATCATCATGGTCATGATACTAGAAATAGAGGCTTAGCTCTGCCAAAATGCGGGATTTCCAAAATGCAGCAGTCTTTTAAATACCAATCGGTGATATTTTATAACAAGATTCCACCTTGTTGGAAAAAATATTCTCTAAAAAAATTGAAATCTTCTTTGAAATTGTTTTTGTTAGAGCATTGTTTTTATAGCACGAAAGAGTTTTTGGAATATTGTGATAGTAATGTAATGTATGGATGCCATGTAGTGTTTTGATTATTAATGTTTTTTAATTGTATTTTTTTAAATCTTTTATTTGCTTGTTTATATTTGTTGTATTTATTTTATTATGCAACGAATTTTCTTGTATTTATTCTTTAATTTATAATTAGTGTAGTTGACAATTACATATTTATTAATTTATGTTCCCGACTTGTACACACAATTTTGTATTGTTTTTAAGCATAAATAAAGTATTATTATTATTATTATAATATTTGACTCGATAAAATTTAATATTTTTGTAAACTCATCCCTTAAATAAATAAAAAAAATCAAAACACCCCAGTAAGCATTTTGCTATTTTCCTCTATAGAAAAGACGTCTGAACGTAACAAACCGAAAGCTGTGTCATTATATTCAGATAAACGGATATCTGGCCGGTTTTTTCGCCCGATCGAGTGTGAAATCCTTACGGCAGCACTACAACACAATCCAGCAGGCCCTGCTGCCCGGCCTTCGTTGCATTTTTGCGCCGGCATCGGCCGTCGCGTCGCCCGCTCTTTTCTTTGACCGCTAAATAACGTCACTCAAAGCCTTCGCCGTTTTATCAAAGGCAAAAAACCTCTACGCCTTCCGCCGTGTGCAATCGCCCCGTTTGCCGGCTTTGTCCTCACCAGAGGCCGGATTATATGCAACATAAAAATGCTAAAATATGCTTTAAATAACCAAGTCAGTTTTTTTACGGTATACGATAAAGAAGCATTGGGTTTTCGCAACGCGCGCGCCACCTGGTGGTGTTCGATAGCATTGTGTATATTCAAGAATTGTAAATAATACATTAAGACGATTTTTATAAAGACAATAAGATCTTATTGTCTTTATAAAACTCGTCTTAACAACTGGTTTATATAAACATTTGTATTATTTACAATTCTTGAATATTCTTAAGATGATGCTTAGTTTGAATCATATTCGTTTATGAAGTAAATAACCTGTGTAGGAACAGTTATAATTTTGATTTTATTCCAGTTGTTTAATACTGGCTATAATCTACATAGATGCATATTGTTTATGAAATGTTTTCTTGCAGATATCATTAATATTTTTTTATAAGAACTATACCTATAGGTATACACAGTAAAAAATTTTGCCCGTGTAAATTTTTTAGTGTAGGGGTAAAAATATTAGAGTTGATTTGTAAGTGTAAAAGTTACACTACAAAATACAATAGGTAGCATTTAGTGCTTATTAACTTTATTAAACAGATTTAAAGGATATGAACATTATTCATTGGTACATTCACACTATTTATTATTAAAATAAATCAAAAGGGTACAAACACTTAATGCGAGTGTTTTTACCCCTTAATGTGTTAAATAGTGACAAATTGTACACTACAGTGCATGCCAATTTCTTTGTATGTTTTGATCACAGACTGTCTGTGGTTTTGATGTTACTAAGAGCTCTTTTTTCTTTACACTACTAGTGCATATTGTATCACAATTAAAGTTAAATTATACCTATAGTGGCAAAATAGACTGAAAAATCTGGTAATAATCGAAATGCGTTTTAAAATGTTTGGTTGGTACCTACGCAGTGCAGTGGCGGCTGGTGGATTTTAAGTATACCAATATCTCAGTTATTAGACATGGGACCCACACCAAATTTATAATAGTTTATATTGACATTAAATAAACAAGTTCGGCGCAAACAGAATTTAAATTGAAGTTTGCGAAAAAAAGTTAGTTTTTCCTGTCGCCTACCCTGCCTCCAGGCACCCCTATTTGAGATAATTCAAATTAAAGTGGTGCAATTTATTATCTACTATAATTTATCGACAAATTTAAAATTTTATTCAAAAAATCCAAATATTACAGATTTTATTCGATTTTAAATTTTTATTATTTATTTTATTAAAATAAAAAAATATTTAAAATGGTATAAAAACTGTAATATTTGGATTTTTTAAATAAAATTTTAAATTTGTCGATTAATTATAGTAGATAATAAATTGCACCACTTTAATTTGAATTATCTCAAATAGGGGGGCCTGGAGGCAGGGTAGGCGACAGGAAAAACTAACTTTTTTTCGCAAACTTCAATTTAAATTCTGTTTGCGCCGAACTTGTTTATTTAATGTCAATATAAACTATTATAAATTTGGTGTGGGTCCCATGTCTAATAACTGAGATATTGGTATACTTAAAATCCACCAGCCGCCACTGACGCAGTGCATGTCCGGAGATACCGCGTTGTGGAAGTGTGGCATTTTTGTTCAGTTAGATTTTAATTACGGTGAATCCATAAGAGGACATTCCTATTTTTTGGTAAGTATTATACCCTTTTTCTTTAAGCCTTAATACTCAATAAATACCAATATGTTAAAAGGATGTCCATACCCGACCTTTTTTATATATTAATAATTTACGGCAGTAGGTCGGGTACTTGTAACATTAATAATATTAATACATACACACTTGATTTACTTTTTATTTTCAAGCGTAATGGTTGTTATATTAACCTATACCTACATTTTTATTAATATTATGGAAAATTTGTACACGTGTGGTAAATCCCTGACATACAGCCGCCTGACGCCTCTCTACCAATGGGATCACCCATCTTTTATAACAGAAAAATGGATTACTGATGAATTCTCAAGATAACTCATTGCTTACAAGTTGACAGCCAGTAAAACATTGCATTGATCTAAAACTTTTACGTTTTAAGGAACCATTTTGCTTAAGCCAGCCATACGACTTAAATATAAAATTATATTTTAAAAGGCACCGATTTTGATAATTGTCATAGATTTTTGTTCCAAATAAATGTTTCTATTTATTTACCTTTTCGTTTAATTCACTACCACCAATAGGTTTTACTCAAAAATAGTGTTAATTTACAGTAGAAGTTTTCACTAAAAGAGTAAAAGTACCTTTCTAGAATTAGAACTTTTCCAAAGTAGTGTTAATTTACACTAAACAAAAGTGGGATTTTACCCAGGAAGTGTAGAAGTACACGATTTTAGGTAAATTAACACTTTTTAATACAGTGTAAAATGAGACTTGCTTACTTGGGTAAAATTACACTACAAATTAACTCTAATTGTAGTATTATAAAACAACACTATTTAGTGTGGGCCTTTGTGAACTCTAATTAGTGTTGCTTAGAGTTGATTTTTTTTACTGTGTAATATGTTTTATACTGTTTAATAGTCGTCTCTATACTCTATGGTACAAGCCATTACGCACATGCGCATGGTGCATTGTTTGGCGGGATCACTATAGGGGAGATGCGAACTGACCGCGAGGAATAAGTGCCTGTGGCTGTAGTGTTTTGTTTATTTGTTGTGACATCTGCTGGCTCTAATAGCTGGCAATTGTTAAGGGCAAGTTTTTGTAATTATTATACATCATGATACGAGCATAAGCCTTAGTTTAATAAAGGTTTATACCTTGATCTTGGAACAGCACAATGAGCTGAGCACGTGGACGCCGATGCAGGTACACCAAAACTGTTTTTATTGATTGACATTATAATAATTTATTAATTTTACATTAGGTGACCCATATACTTATAAGTATAATATATTAAATGGGTCACCTTACGTGGTTTTTAAGGATGTAGGTATCTTAGAAACTACTGGAGTCACAAAAAATAATAGCAAACATTTTAAAAATTAACCAATCAATAGTTTTCCTAATTACGTATGTTTAAAAAATACAGGGTGATAAAGTGTTACTTATCATTTCAGTTTTTTTATATTACTTCTATTATGGTAGACTTGGAAAGGTGATATTTTGCGAACAGTCACTTACTAGCAAACATACATATTCACACATATTTACAATTGTTCGAGTGAACACAGTGTCGTATAAACAGGGGTTGCTTAAGCTTATTGTCTCATACAAACTTTGAGGTTAGGTTTTTTTACCGTTTGATGCAATTTTTCGATTACTCAGTTCGGCTACTATTAAAAAGGTGTACCTCTCAAACTTCGATAAAATAAACCGTTTCCGAGATATTCGAGATTACAATAATTGTTATATCGCATTAAAGGACTAAAAGGTAATATATATTAAAACAAATTTCAGGGAAAAAAGTCCCGAGGCCTATGAAATGCCCTTTTTAGTTTTTTCAATTAAAAAATAAAATTTGTTATCATAAACCTTTAATCCTTTTAAATAATGCGATATAACAATTATTGTAATCTCGAATATCGATTTTTAATGGTAGCCGAACTGTGTAATCGAAAAATTGCATCAAATGTTATAAAAACCTAACCTCAAAGTTTGTTTGGGACAATAAGCTTAAAGCAACCCCCGTTTCTCCGACGCTGTTCACTCAAATAATTGTAATTATTTGTGAATATGTGTTTTGGTAGTAAGTGACTGTTCGCAAAATATCACCTTTCCAAGACTACCATAGTAGAGGTTATATTAAAAAAACTGATATGATAAGTAACACTTTATCACCCTGTATCTTGGAAACATAAGTAATGAGGAAAAATATTTATTTAGATTTTCGTCTTATTTTTACTTGCTCAATCTTTTCCTAAATTTATGCCAATAAGTTTAGGGACACCTTGTATAATAACTAGGGATGGGATTTTAGTTATTTTACCTTTTTTAACCAATGTAACTATTTGAAAACCAATAATGCCAAAATGTGTTTTAAAAGATTTTCTTTTATATGAACCTAACTTGTTTTCACCTTTTTTACCTTTTTTGGAGGTTTTTGCTTTTAACTACCTTTTTTATACTTTTGTTACCTATTTTTTTAACTTTTTTTCACCTTTTTTACCTTTTTTGGAGGTTTTTGCTTTAAACTACCTTTTTATACTTTTGTTACATATTTTTTAATTTGTCAGTTTATTTTCACATATTTGTTACCTATTTTTACTTATTTTTTTTTTTTTGTTCTTTTTAAAATTTGCGCCAATATTTTATCCAGGGCGTGCAACTCAACGGTATAGAATTTTTTCTTATGGTTACAGACTGTAACAGTAACTTTCTTTACAGTTACCTTATTTGTAGTTACTCACTACAGTAGTGAGTAACTAGTGAGCTTATAAGCAACATAAATGTTCTGTCATAGAACTTCTGTGTAGTAAGTGTCACTCAGTAAAACACAGTTTATTGCATAGAAATAGTTTATTGTGGGTATGTTCTGTGTTTGGGTATGCGGCTAAACAAAATTATAAACGAAACTTAAACATTTAATGATTTTTTTACCTAAAATGCTGTTTTTTTAACCTAAAATGGTTTTTTTAGTACCTTTTTAGTTACCTATTTTTCAGTTTTTAGTACCTAAATATCCCATCCCTAATAATAACAACATAAAAAATTATGAATCATCGTATATCTTATTTGGATTCCATATCCTGAACTAGCCAACTTAATACGATAAGGCAGCATTATAATTAACTAATTTAATCAAAATCAAACCGTGCTATAGCATATAGATTATTTACATAATTATAGCTTGTATTAAGGGTATTAATTAGTATCGAGCATGATAATTAATCGAATTAATGTTTGGCACAGCGAACAGATTACCAATGGAATTCGTATATTTGCACTAGTATAGGTAGCTAGCGAGCAGTGGCGTGCAGTGCCATTTAAAATGGGGCATCCAACAAAATCGAAAATTTATTTTTTCCAAGAATAAGCATGGCTAACAATAAATTTTATTTTCATGACTACACCCGCGGAGCCATTTATATTAGATTTTTTTATTAAAATATCTTCTTCTTTTTTGCTGCATGGTTTTTAAATCCAGGGTAAATCTAACAATCCTAATAACATTTTGTTTTTCGGTAAATCTCATACTCGAAAAGGCCTTACTGTTAATAAATTTTTCCAGATAGTTTACCCTGTCATCGCACTGGCACACAGTGGCGTAATAAGCACCCCCGCAGACCCCGCACCGCGGGGGGGCCCAGACGGTCAGGGGGCCCAAGGCGTTCTTTTTCGAAACTAAAAATAGTGAAAACATATCTTCGTAACACTATGGGAAAACAACGTCTTTGTAATTTATCAATTATTAGTATTGAACATGAGTTTATTAAGACATTAAACATTGACAATATTATAACTGAATTTGCAAAAAAAACTCGAGAAGATCAGACCGTTTTTTGTAGTAAATCTATAAATACTTAGACAATCGCATTTTGTGTTTATGTTTTTAATTTTTTTTTAATTTAACTTCTTTAAGACTGTCTACAATATGGTTTTAACTGGGTAAGATATGTATACATTTTTTAAATTATTATTATTTTTAAATTGTTATTATTGCTGATATAATAGTATAATACTGCCGTTCTAAGAAAGGCAAAATTTGGTAATAAGAACAGAAAATGTTTAGGTAATTATTATTTAAATATTTTTTTAAAAGAATCTTAATAAGATATTATATATTATAGAATTACGAAAATGATCCAGCATAAAAAAGGTATATATTTATATTTTTAAACCAAAATTAATTAAATATTTTATGTTTTACTACCAAAAATTGCAGATACAGCAATTTTTCTTACCTAATCCTTTTTTATTTGCTTATCGTATGTCTGTCTATCGTATACACTCTATACCTAGCTTTAAAAGTACTATGATAAACTATTTTAAAAATTAACTATTAAATAAACTTTTTAATTATTGTAAAGAGGGCCCATTAAAATCGTTTGCGGGGGGGCCCACTCAGAATTTGTTACGCCACTGCTGGCACACAGTGGTCTGAGAGGTAAATTTACTCGGCAAAAATTATTCTTTATATATTTTTCCCAAGACGTGTGTTTTTAATGTTTTTAAGGGTAATAAATTTACTTCTTATATCAATTTTTTTCAAAAATATTTGGTATTGAGGGGGCTAAGTCTAGCCAAATGATGATAAAATGATTTTTTTTAATATTTGTGTATTTTTTGTTTTTTTTTATGTTTTATATTTAAATATTTTATAAATAAATGTTTATAGTTCGTACCAGGGGGCGATCGCCAATGTTGGAGATTGCAACATGGCGCAAGCATAATTTTTTATCATGAATAACCGAACAACCATTACCTTCAAAGTATCAAAAATATATTATCATATCAACATTTTACATTTCACCATATTTCTTTTTAACAACCCTTTAGCCAATATCGTGATGGTTGAGAATTATTATAGTAAAACTTATTATTTTTATTATGCGTTAAATACTCTTGCTTTTTAAAAAAATAAGATTCCTATAGAACAATAATTATTGTACTACCCTCTTAAAGCCATTTGCTGTTTTTTTTATTTTCTGAGCACCCTGGACATTTTATTAAAAATGTTTGTTAGGAATCTCATTTTTAAATACAAGCAGAAGTTTTTATGAAGAATGATTTTTTGCGATTCCGTTACGAATATCTTACCACATTTCCCTCTTATTTTGATATATAATTTTTTTTAAATTTCTGAGCACCCTGTATATATAATTCATCTTTTTATGAAAGTCTTAATTTTTAACCATAAAATATTTTCAAAAAGAATTCATTTTTCCACAAAACGCACTTCTAGTTTTTGGGTTTTTTTAGTTTCTGAGCACCCTGTACATTTAATTCAAAATGTTTGTGTAGGAATCTTATTTTTGAAACAAGCAAGAGTTTTTAAATAACATGTTGTTTTTCGTATCATACCTAATAAAAAAGTTTGTTTTTATTGTCATTACCATCCATGGGCACACTGTATAATATACAAAGTATATTAAAAAAATAATATTATGTAATAGGAGTAAAGAAAATTGTATTACCATTCTTAAATGCAATAATTATTGTCAAATTTAAAAAATATATTACTTTTATTACCAGGTTAGCGGTAATTTGTCGGCCATTTTCCATTTTTGCATAACTCTCTTATAGGCGCATAAAGGCAGATGAATTTTTATAAAGTCGGAGCTGGAGGTTCATATTTTCGAATGCACTATGTGGTTCTGCGCAAGTAATTATAAATTTTTACTTATATTCCATTTATTATTTGTAATTACAATTTGTAGGTTAAAAAAGGCTATATTTTTGTCAAAAAATCCAAAAAAGACATTTTAAAGTTGTATTTGTACTCAACTTTATCCCTACTATAAATTTTTGACACTAATTTTCACTACTATATTTACGCAACAACTTTTTTACACAAAAAAGACAAGATTCCGAAAGTAAGAGTATTTTTGACAATCTTTTCATGTATTTGTTATAACGCAACGCATACGCAGTAAATTCTACTTTGCAGTTTAAAATCTTAGGTAATAATCTGTCACGAACAATAATGAGGCATCAAAATGCGTTAATAAAGTGTTTTAAAAATTGGATTTTTGCCGCGTAAATTTGCCTCTCAGACCACTGTGTGGCACTCCATAATAAAAGGCACTACATTTATTTACAAAATCTTCCTAACCAACAAAACTAGAATTTTTTTTAATAAATATAACAAAAAAAGTAGCTTGTCTTAATAAAGTAAAGATCCCTTCCTATTCGTCTAACAATTGCTTTTGTTACGCCAAAAAGATCATTTTTATAAAAATTATTTATCTACAAACGCCGCTTTCAGTAAGAGCATTTGCATTAATTATAAAGTAAATTTACGTTATGTTTATAAAAATAACACTCTTCTAGAAGCAGAAACGCATTGATAAATATAGTTATTAATATTTGTCCAAAAAAACAGTTCTATACCGTTTACAAAAACGTTTTATAGTATTAATGAAACCCTAACGGTATTATTCATAGAAATTTTGTAAATTTAACAAATGTCTTTTCGTTTAAAATAAAACTTTTTTATAATATTAATAAAATGTATGAAAATTTAACAACAAATTAATTGTTAATTCAATAAACTATTTTCATTGTAACAATGGTCACATTTTCAACCTACTGTTAGGTGATGGGTAGTTTTTTTTAAATAATTGCAAGGCATTAAAACAAATTATTTATTATAACAAAAAAATTAACTCTATATAACTAATATATGATGTACAAAATAAAAAAAAATATGAACTCACTTTTTAAACAAAGTCTGCTTCGTTTATAGAATAGACCTTAAATATTTCTTAAAAAACCGTCGAAATTTTAATTTTCTTAAGCAGCGTCCAGATTTGTACCGCGTCGCGCAACCGTACCACGTCGCGGGCCACGTTGCGAACCACGACGCGAATTTCATCCCGCAACCACGTACGCCGCCTCGAACAACATACCGTACCTCGGGTTGCAACCATTGCCGCGTTCCAATTTTTAGTCAGATTTTAAAATGGATATCGCTGCAGCAGCGTACATTTATATTCATTTCGCTTTATCAACTAAAAAGCGAAAACAAAAAAGGCGGTGGTGGTAAACAGAAATATTTAGAAATAGACCGAAATATGCGCACCATGGTGCGAACAAATTGCTTGCAGATTTAAAGATGCAAAGAATTAGTGGTCAATATAAAAATTTCACTCAAATGTCAACAATAGATTTTGAATATCTTCTTAATGCAATTGGGCCCAAAATAGGAAAGCAAGATACCAAGTTTCGAAAAGCAATCTCAGTGCAAGAAAGACTAGCTGTAACTTTCATTTTGCCTATATAAACTAATTAAAAGTAGAATATTTTCTTCGGTCCACTCCATTTCATACACAAAATAAAACTAAACAAACAAAATTGCCCTTCTGTCCGTCCAGACTTGTTCAACGTCGTCGCATACCAATCCTTTGATGTTTCGTCAGTTTACCGACAAGTCGTGGATCGCGACGTACCTCGAGCTGCAACGCTTATTAGGTTCGCGACGGCGTTCGTTTCGACGTCCAGATTGCGCGCGACGTGGTTCGCAACGAGGTACCTACGGTTGCGCGACGTGGTACAAATCTGGACGCGGCTTTAGTGATCTTTTTGATATTTTTATCATGCTAGATTTTACCACACTTTACTCACACAAGTGAAATCAATAAGATTATACACAGACTGTTAATTATAAAGTTATGTTCACCAAGGAGAGCGCTGGCCCTTTCCCCCTCTTGTTAAGGGAAATAACACAAATTTTGTAACCATTGCTAAACAATTAAATATTAAAAAAGTCTTTTTATAGCAATAAAATATTTTTGTTGTTCTTAACGTAAGCTATTAAAAAGGTTTTCAAACTGAAATACAATTAATTTGAATTAAAACGATAGTAATTTAAAAAAGACAAATATTCCATAGTAAAATGAACTAATTTTACTATAACAACTGCGCATTACTTTATGTAAGCGCAATTCACACACAACTATAAATTTAACAAAAACATTTTAAGTTCGACAAATATTTAATATAAACATAAAGCATTTCTTATTGTCATGACAATATGATAACAACTATTACTTTGTTGGATGAACATTTTTTATAAAAGCTCAACATTGCTGCTTTATTATAGTAAATGAGAATTTTATTAACAGTAAAAACTGTTTATTCTGTAAATAAAAATAATCTCATTATTTTGACAAATCGTAGGTTTTTGTCCCAAAAAGACACCGAAAATTTCTTTAAAAGGTACATTTTTTTATAGCCATTACAATTTTAAATTTAAGTTAAATAATATTATTTTATTAATCGCTTACAAAATTAGTTTCATTATCAGTGCTTGTACATTTTTCTGCGTGTAACTTACAATTACAAACAAAACAACAATCCCTTGTACAAAGTACTAAAGTAACTTTTAAAACTTTTAAAAGCGCGGCGCTTGAAATTCCAATCTCACACAAGATAGGCATAGACATTTTCTATAAAAATAATACTCTAGTACTATTTCTATGAAAATAGGGCAGGGGGAAACTGAAATTATTCTTATTTAATGGCTGGCGTTCTCTTGTCGGGTTTCAATTTCGTACAAAAATGCATGACATTTAAAATATATAAATATTATTAAATAATAAAGCTTCTTTAACCAAACCCTGTAATGATGTAGCCTGTACTTTTTAACCAATTACTAAAGCATAACATTCTTTTTATGTATCGTTTTATTTGACAGTATTTTTTTAAGAACTGCATTTGGCTTGCATAGTTAATCCTGTATTGACGATATAAATGCATGCCTTTAATTTGTTATAGGACAGTGGCGGCTCGTCGTATAAAGCAACTGAGGCCAGGCCTCAATGTTAAAATTATAATATAATTTGAAATGTTCGATATTTACTTATTTAAATATAAAACGTTTTTATACTAATTTCCAGTCATTAAAAGTATCAAAACATCGAATAACCATCAAAGTTTAAAATATTTCCTTTAAATTTAGCGCGCACCCCTTCCAACTTTAATTCCAAACGCTTAAATCATTGCCCGACCGCATAATAGGGAAATAGTAATCCCAGAAATTTGCGCTTCATATACGTCACACATTGCCGATACAACATCATGCTCCCCGCAAGGCGGGGATAATACGCGAATTTTTGTAGACATTGAGGCCCACAAAGTTGGGCTTGTACGGTACAAGTTGTACCACAGTATATGGAAGACAGCAGAGTCAGTCCTGACATCTGTGCGGCTAGCTTATCAGCCGTTGTAAAAGACTGGGCGGGGCGTGGAATCTTATAGTAAACAAAGCTTATTAATTAGATATATGCGTGTTTATAGTTTCTTATTTCTGTTTAGTCTTTGCCTTAGCATTAAAATGGAAAGTGGTCATAAAAATGCAAGCCTAAAATACATTATTGCTTTGTGAATTCATATAAAAATAATTCAAATAATTATAAAAGATCATTTTTATTTTAATATACTATTATATTAACGCACAAATACCACAGTAAAAATCACAAAAAATATAAATAAAAATATTCATGTTTTTTTATAGTTCAGTGTTAAATCGTTGAGTTTAATATACCTACTGTGCTTGTACATTATTATTTTGTTGTTGTGCGGTGGTGCCTTTATTAATCTAAAAATAATTATTGTAAGATAGGTAAAAATGAGCAGTACCTAATGGGTAATGTGGAAACCTGCTGAAGGAATAAATAAAAATCCCACCTCATCCCGCACTTTTTGTATTATTCTAGCTAAATTTTGAAAATTTTTCTCGTGAAAGAACATATTTTTAAATAATAAAAAAAAATTATTTAGATTCTAAAGTGCTCCAAAAACGCGGGGGAATGGTCACAAGCCGCCACTGTTATAGGATGATTTTTAATGTAGCAGATGTGTTTAAGTGTGATATTTTTCTATGATATTTTTATTGGCGATTAAGATAAACTTCTTAAATTTTCATTATCCTTTTTAATAAAATTATAATTTATATTATCGGAATTAAAATTAAATGGGAAAATATAAAAAATATCAAAACGTCAGGGTAAGCAATGCATTTTTGCTTTCATTGTATGCACGCCACTGCTAGTGAGTGAAAGGAAAGATGCAAACCAACCATTAATAATTATTATAAATTTTGTGCACAGTGCACTGCACATTTCGGCCGGTAGGTACATGCTCGGTTTTTGATCGTTTCCAATTATTGGAACGTTGCGATTAGTTGGTTTAATGAGGTTTGTCAAATTAAGTGACATTCTATTAAATTTTTTACCAAAGACGTAGGTTAATCAACACTTTTTCATAATTTTAATGTATATTTAAACGAGTATTTTTATGGCGTAGTAGTAGTTTATATTCACATACTTCAAGTCAATTGACTTAAGTATATGTTTGGTTTTTTATGATTAAAAATTAAAAAAACTAGAGGTCATATTTCCTATCGGACGAATTTTACATTTTGATGCTATTTTTGTATTATAAATTGAGGATTTAATAATAAATTACAAGGTATACCCCTAAAACTAATTAACATATTATTTATAGTAGTATGCCATTAAACACGAACTTTTTTATTTCAAATTAAAGCGAATTGTTATGGCGTCATTATAACTATAGTTTGCCAAAATTTAAACTTGAATTTTCAACGCGAAAAACCAATAGGCGGCGTAAAGTTGACATGTTGACATATGTACAAAAATAAAAATAATATATTAAAAAATATGTTTTATTTGTTATGTTTATTATAAATATCAATTCTAAACAGTAAAAAAATACATGTTAATTTTAACCAGATTTTATGTTAATCCAGGATCACATATAGTTATAACTTAATGTTAAGTTTACAACCAACTGTAATCTGTTAACTAATTGAATTAACTATAACAGACATTTTGTAGATTTAACAACATTCTATGTCAATAATTTAACCTTAATTCTTGTAATTTTCAATTTTAACAAACCTTTTTCTAGACCCAGTAACAAAAGTATTTGTTGGAAATTGGTAACTTAAATGAAAAGAATTTTGATAAAAAATGTTGCTTTATTAATAAATTTCTTAAACAAAAAAATTTACACATACATACCTACATAAATGAACACAAATATAACATACACACAATTAAATAACACACCATTCTAAATTCATCAAATTATAAAGAAGTTTGGTACAATATAATTATAATTATAAGTACTACTACACTTAGGTACTGATTTACGTAACTTTAATACAATTTGAGCTATTTCATATTTTTTTAAATAATTGAGTCTTATAACGCGATACATAATTTGTAGATGCAACTAACCAATACATTACAAATAATGGCATTTCTAAAAATATTACTCGCTGGGAAAGATTCCATTATGAAATAACTTATTACTTAAATTAATTGGCCTTTGTCCCCTAGCAAAGAACTTACTGCAACAAAAACATAAAAATCGACTCTATTAAACCGAGTTCGTAATTGTCTGACGTCTAAAGTTCAGACTATAAACTAGCAAAGAAAACTAAATAAATATTATCGCGCAGAAAAGTTTCGATCATTATCGTTTTATGAAGTTGTTATCGCGTCGACATAATACGCCAGTAAAAATATTTCATTTCCACTACAATCAAAACTACACTAAAAGGGGGTTTAACGTATGTAACATCTAGATAAATCATAATTATGATGAAATCGAAATGTCTTTCAATAAAATATTATATATATATTTTCACTGATAATTTATCACGGCATTAAAATAAATTAAACTATTTTAACTCAATATAGACAGTAAAATAGGTTTGTGCAATATTTTCTTTTTAATTTAAAAATTAAATATAAAAATTGCAATTGCAACTTGCATTAAATGACTTAATGGTTTTCCGGGATCTGCTCCGTGTTGTCGGTTTTTGGTTCTTAAAAGAACCGTATGTCTGACGACGCACTGTGTCGTATTTGACCTGTATAGGTGACCAAAAGTCGATTTCTGAAGTTGCCCTTACAGCAAAAAAATATACATAAAATTGATCATTATGCTTTTCTTGACAATGTACAACCATTTGTTTATTTATAAAATATTAATAAGGACCGTGATGTATAAAATTTTAAAACAATGCACAAACACATTTTTTTATATAAATAACTCGCGCTTGGTAAATATGCGATTAAAACTATAAATTATAATTAACAGGAGTTATATTTGGTAGATTGCTTTAAAATAAATGTCTTTTAAGGTATAACGCTAAAAATTAAAAAAATATTTTATTTTATATATAGTAATAGCCGTTCAAATTTTGTCATTTTTTTAACGTGCATTTAAGCAAACTTTTTGCAAATAGTAATGGTGCCCCAGGTTGCCCCAATTTCTTTTGTGTGTGGAAGTGTTTGTTAATATATGAATAATGGTCGTTATTAAGGATTTTGACGGGAAATGTTGAGAAACTTGGCTACACTTGATTTTATGTCAAAAAATGTGTATTAGAGCTCATTTTTTTAAACTTTTGTCTTTATTTTTCTAGTTTTTTTTTAAATCTGGCGCCTTAAAATTAATTAGAAACATACAAATAATAAATATATATTAATTTAAAACTAATTTTTATAGCCAATTGGCTATAAAAATAACTTCTTAACTTTCTTGCTAACAACATCCATTTCAAATACCCAAATTTAGCAATCTAACGGATTTGAGAAAAATGAATGGCAGATGAGGTATCTAAACAGAAAACTTTAACAGGATAAGAGTACAAGTGCGGAATCCCTTTTAGCTCTGCAAAAGACCATTAAAAACATAAAAAAGTACGTAGAACAAAAAGTTGTAAAAATCGAAAATAATAAAATTGGTATCGTCCCAGAAAAAATTGAACACCATGTATAAATTAAATTACAACATTAAAAAATATGTATTAATTCAAATATTTTTGTTCCCTACAAATTTTTCATGACTACAGTTGTTTCTGAGATAGGCATATGGGTTATCTTACGTGGTTCACCCTGTACTTAGCTTCTTTTAATCCTAACTAATGGTTAAATTTATTAAAAATTATCTTTTTGTATAACAAAAAAGCATTTTCAATATGTTTTTCAACAGAACCTAATCACTCTGTTTACGACATAGTGCGACGTTTCGGTACAATCTCATGTACCATCTTCAGGCTGCTGTTGAGATAATAAAATCATTTTCACATTTAGTATTATTTTACAAGAAAGGCACTTTATTTGAACGATTAAAACTAACTTAAGCCCGTGACTAAAAACCTGTTGCTAACTTCAGCCCGTGACTAAAACTCCGTAAAGCCACAATCAATGTATATTTAAAAGGTCACTTAGTGTCATGGAAACATGTACGATAATGGTCGTTTTAGGGGTGGGAGTAGAAAAAATCATTTATGGAGTGTGTCGTAGTATTAAAGTTTAGGAAACGCTGCCCTACAGTAAATAATGATGCTCTCAATTTAACGTAATTGTGTGAAAAAAACTACTTAAAGGATTAAAATGTTTTAAAATACTTTCGTCAAATTATTTTAAATGACAGTGGGTAAAGTTTTAAAAAGTACAGTGCTTTTCAGATATTTACTTATTTGATATTTCTAAATAATGAAAAGCAACATTTCCAAAAGAATTTTCCTCGAGATAAAAGTTTCATCAAGGAAAATGGCAAAGTCGTCGTAGTTCGATAACAGAGACAGAGAAAAAGTTATTTCTTAGCGGAAGAATAAAAGAGTTTTAATGTATGAAATCGCATTTTTCTCATCACAAGCCTGCCACGCCCGATTTATCCGCGAAAAAGAACTTAGTCTCTCTCTATCAATCTAATAATGATTAGCTTGCAGAAAAAGTAAGCAGTTTTACGAGTTGCCATCAATTTCGTTTTCCTTATTACTGCGGCCTCTCCAATTCTTTCGCTTCTTACCGGCCGCGGCCAAACAATATTTTTCCAGTTCGATGTCCGACCACACAGTGGTCAATTAGTTTCGGGGGTTCCGGTTTCGCCATGTTCCCCGTAATTGGAAACGAACGAGATCTATTGTGTGCGATCACAGGTCTGTGTGTGGGATTATTGTGTATCGGAGAAATATATAAATGTTAATACAATTAGACAGAAATTGGTTTCCTTTTTGATATATCTGTTTTAGAAGTTTTAAAAAGTCCTTCTGTGTCAAAATAATTAATAAGAGGAACTAAACCTATACGTATATTAAGGTGTTTCATTTTAAAGCAACTAAAAATTTTGTAACCGGTCAGAAAACAAAAATGTTCAGCTATTACAATGCTCTTAATCTTTATTTTAAGCCGTTGCTATTCAATTTTTAAACATTTCCCTTTAAAAACCATTAAAAAAACAATGTTTTATTCTTTTCTCCTTCCGCGTACAGTAAGATTTTTTTTTTAAATTTCGGTTCTAAAATCTTTATACAGGATGAAATTATCTTCAAAAATGTCCATTTAAGCAAGTCTGTAAGTTGAATATGTTCTTCACAAATTGTCGTTCTACTCGAAAATCTTCTAAAATAGCAGTAAATCGTATTTGGAGACTAAACTATTGATTGTAGATAAAAAACGTAAATAACAATTTTGTAGGGAATTTTTCGCCCTACAAACTTGTTAAAAAATATTTTTCTGTATCACTTATAGTTTAGCTTGTACAGCCACTCTTTAACGTAACTCTAATAGAATAGTTATTAGTCGTCAGAAAGAATTTGACACTTGAGTGGCTGTACAAGCTAAACTTTAAGTGATACAGAAAAATATTTTGTGACACACAGAAAACAATCTAACATAGTACCAAGAACAGCGCTGTCATTGAATGCATTAAAATTGAAACAATCTAAATTGTTATTTGCTCAATTAATTACTATTAAATCAAAATATGGAAATATTTTGCCTAAATGTCAAAGAATTTATACATACAATAGTAACGTTATTAAATAAATCAAATTAGTATTTAATGCAATAACATTCTAACATTCTAACAAATAAATATGAATATGAATATCAATAGATTTAGGAGCGATAACTTTTGTTGTTATAACAACAAAAGTTAAATTATAATTATAATTTAAAAACAGTAAACGATTATAAACCAAGTGCTAACTACCTATTGGTATTATAGGAACTGTTATTCAGGAATACGGATTACAAGATCCCATTGGTTTAATAGCTCACCCATTCATGCTATGCTAGCGTTTTTTCTATGCAAAATTGTAGGGCATAAAATTCCCTACAAAATTGTCATTTACGTTTTTTATCTACAATCAAAAGTTTAGTCTCCTAACACGATTTACTGCTATTTTAGAAGATTTTCGAGTAGAACAGCAATTTGTGAAGAACATATTCAACATACAGACATTTTTGAAGATAATTTCATCCTGTATAAAGATTTTAGAACCGAAATTCGAAAAAAATATTCTTACTGTACGAGCGGAAGGAGAAAAGAATAAAACATTGTTTTTTAATGGTTTTTAAAGGGAAATATTTAAAAATTGAATAGCAACGGCTTAAAATAAAGATTAAGAGCATTGTAATAGCTTAAAATTTTTGTTTTCTGACCGGTTACAAGATTTTTAGGTGGGAAAAAAAATGTCGCTCTAAAATGAAGCACCTTAACGTAAATATATATATAAGGGTGCTTTTTTTTTCACGAATATTTTTATGATTACAGCTATGGCACCAGAGCTTTTCCGAGTACAATGAAAAAGTACTCGAGTACTGAATACAAGTACTCTTATATAAAAGTACTCGAGTACCAAGTACAAGTACAGTACCGATGTACAATTGGCGTCTCCGAAATGTGAACGATTTTTTGTTGTCATGGATTTTTTTCATAAAATTTATTCGTTCATTCCTGGCTTCGGCCAGTGGTGTTACATATAGAAGGGAGAATACTAAGAATAAGAACAATATCCTAAATCGTTCTATTTTTTTAATAATATTTTAACAAACAATAATATAAACAATATAACAAATAAATTAACTTTAATTTGGTTTTATACAACAATATAAATTAACAAGTAGGTAAATACACAATAAAAATAACATAACTAAATTAACATATTGCTCAAGAAAATTGGTTTTTAAGTGAAATAGCGGCAGATTTAAATGTCAGTAAAAGCTGCATATTTTATATCAAAAAACGTTGGCAAAAACAACAAAGATTGAGAAGACCTATCAGGCAACGTGTAGGTAAAATCTCCAACGAAAATGAAGACAATGCTCTTGTCGCACTTATTAGGCAAAATCCTTTCAATAGCGCATTTAAGGCCCGAGAAGATACACAATTTCCAGGATCTCTTCGAACAGCTCAAAAAAGATTGAAACAAGCTGGCTTAAAAAACTGTGCTGCTAAGCTATTTTAATACTTAATTGCAGAGCCATTAGCTGCCACAACCCTTTGCAACCTTCTTGGCATGGACATTATTAGCTCACGCATGTCGTATGAATCAGCAAGCTCATCCCAAGAATTTTCAACAGCACTCCATAGTTCATCTCGGTTTGCTGGCCTAAAGTCCCGTTGATATATATTTTTAACTATAAAACCCCACACGTTTTCAATGGGGTTTAAGTCAGGGCTTCTAGCTGGCCATGGCAAAACAGTTATGTGGTTGTTGTTTACCCACTCTGTAACCACGCGAGCTGTGTGAACTGGTGCATTGTCCTGTAATATAATATTTATTAGAATCGTTTTTGAATACTATACAGTTTTCTTACATGTTGAAATATAAAGTTTTCTGGAAACACATGTCTAACTGAAGGTGCTCAGCCGTTAATCTACCATCAATTTCCCAACATACTCCCGGACCATGCACCGAAAAAAATAATGTAGTTGAGTTAACATTTGCCTAAATGTCATTTTTAAAAATGTTGTTTCAACAAAAAACCTATTGGATTAATCTATATTTTGGTGTTAAAGCAAAAGTCAGAGTTTGTCAAAGTTTATTTGTTCATTTGACAGTTTAAATATTAATTTAACATAAACTAATATTTTGAATTAAAATGTTTATCGTACTTTGATTTAATAGCTGGAATTTGTTGAATCAACTACTGAAATTTTTAGGATTACCTAAAAAAAACTATTAAATTAACGTTTAGTTGCTCTTTAATCCAAAACTTTAAATTTGTTCATTTAACAAATTTAAAATGTAAAATTTGCATTCATAAAATTGCCGAGAATGGCGCTTCGAACACTCACGCCACGTCATTAGACAATGACGTTTTCTTACATCTCGCCTTAGTTACCTTACGATTAGGTGTATATAAGATGAGCTATCTGTTTGTTTAAGGTGTGTTCCACAGTAGAAGTTTCACTACACCATATTGCCCGACACTGTTAAGACCCTCAATACAGGGCGAAACAGTCTGTCGGTATTTGAAGTAGGTGGAACACATGATACAAAGATGTATCATGGATGGAACACGCTCAAAACAAAAACTCTGTGCGAGGTGAAGGTTCAATTCTTTCTATTTATATATAATAATATATTATTTCCATAATTTTGTTTTGGATACCAACCTTTAAAGAATTTTACATTTTCAGAATGTTAATTTAACATTTTATTGGTGTTAAGTGAATATGCTAAAAAGGTTACCTGGACATTTCAAGAAATTTACCTTAACACTCTAAGAATGTTAAATTAACCAAATTAGCAGATTAGAACAAATATTCTTATTTTGTTCATTTGACTGTTATTTGTTGTTCAATTAAACAATACAATTTGACATTTTTAGAAGGTTAAGTAAACGTGCAAAAACCATTGCTTGTATTTAAAGTGCATAAAGAGTTGAATTAATATTTTTTTTGTTGTTTCAACAGCTTATTTTTTTCAGTGTGGATGCTTATCCACGCCCAAACATTTATGGAAAAGCGTCCACTATTTGAGGTTTTTAATGTATAGTTCTCCTCAAATCTTGCGTTTCTTGGACGATATACACGCAGCCTTCCATTATTGCAAGATTGGAACGTTTTTTCATCCGAAAATATAACATTATTCCAAAAATCTTCTCCATAATTTAAATAGTCATTGGCGAACTGGACTCTCCTGCGCTTATTTTCTTCAGTTAAAAAAACCTTATGAGCAGCAGCACAGTTTTTTAAACCAGCTTGTTTCAATCTTTTTTGAGCTGTTCGAAGAGATCCTGGAAATTGTGTATCTTCTCGGGCCTTAACTGCGCTATTGAAAGGATTTTGCCTAATATGTGCGACAAGAGCATTGTCTTCATTTTCGTTGGAGATTTTTCCTACACCTTGCCTGATAGGTCTTCTTAATCTTTGTTGTTCTTGCCAATGTTTTTTGATATAAAATATGCAGCTTTTACTGACATTTAAATCTGCAGCTACTTCACTTAAAGACCAATTTTCTTCTAATTTGGCTATTGCCCTGGACCTCTGAGCCTCGGTTAAGTGGGGTGGCATTTTTAATATTGCAATTGACAACTATTATCAAATTTGACAACTACCGACGACACTGATGCAAAGCCCATATTACACGATTAAATTTTGCCGTTCACATTTCGGGGGCGCCAATTGTACTCGAGTACCCATACGAGTACAAAGTACCGAGTACACTTTAGTTATGAAATGTTGGGAAAAATGCTAGAGAAATGGGGCGATTAAGAAATGAATTTAGAATTCCTGGTGCAAAACTAATTACTAGCCGGCCTATTGCCTTCATCAAATATTGATATTTCGCTTTATGTTAATTATCAAGACCGGCTAGTATCTTGTTTTACTTTGCCTTAGCTTTATTTTTTAATTATTTTTGAGGAATATTGTTACCTTATTTCTACCAATATATAAACAAAATTATATTTCATACATAAGTAAAAACCTTTTGTTCAATGCTCTTTCCTGTGTCTTTTTATTTATTGATTGAGGCTGTCTTAAGGCTGTCGTGTGAGGCAGGCTGGCTGAGGCTGCCTCAGACAGCATGTCCGTAATTTGACAAGTCTGAGCAGTGTTGCCAAATTTTCAACATCCACGCACATATTTGCACATATGCGTCCACGCCAACCTCACCGCATAAAAATGTACTCATTGCATACTTTGGATGTACTCGAGTACACGTAAAAGTACTCGAGTACACGGGAAAGTACTCGAGTACATTTTTGCAATCTTAAATGTATCAAGTACAAGTATAAGTACATTCAAATTAAAGTACTCGGGACTGAGTACCGAGTACACTGAAAGTACTTGGAGTACAGTGTTTGAGTACTTGTACTCGAGTACCGCACAGGTCTGTATGGCACATAAAGCATTTTTGTAGAACTTTTGATTACGAGTAAATCCCTTTTGAAACAATCCAATAGGATAAAATGCGGCTGAGATAGGGATATTAAAAAAATTATAATCATAGTTTACGTGTATTTTAAATGGGAAATCTTTATCTTTTCAGGGAATTTTTTTTTTGAACATTTTCAAGATTTTATGTTTTATTTTATGATTTTATTTTTTATTCTACACTCATAGAAAGAACTTTTTAAAGTAAAATAACACGTTGTTTTAACTTCTATTGCATTAAAATAAAATTGCACTTTTTTACTTGGAGACAATTGCTTTAATCAAAGAATATTCGTTTCGTCCCAAACAGAATAATATTCTTAATAATTTAATTTATTTCAAGCATATTGTTTCTAGATAAATCAACGTTTTATTACATTTAATAATGTCTATCGTTTAGAAGTAAAACTTATACTTAATTTTGTAATAAAGACTTCACCAACTTCAAGTTGGCAACTTGAATTAAACATACCGTCTTGTTATAAAATACAGAACGTTTTAATTTAAAATATTTATGTGTATCAAACGAAGTTTTAATTTCAAACATTGGATTTATTACATTAAAGCACGCTTTCTTAATTTAAAACAATATACCTTAACCGGAAATCAGCTAAATACGCCTCATAACGTGGAGGATCATTAGTGTGGGAGTCTACATTGAAAGAGTGCGTAGTGAGTTTTTTTGATAATAACAAATTGTTATACCTAGTTCTTTTAAATAAATATGGATTCAATAGCAGATATTTTAACTAGTTGGGGATGTGATTTGTTAATTTCTGTTTTTCTGTTGTGATACAGCAAACAAAGATATTGAGCAGGTCGGACGCCATATTAAACAACCGAAGCGTCTGCGAGCCTCTGTGCATTGTATTGTTTTCGTCTGTAGGCCAATTTGTGGAAGTTTGCGTTGTAAAATTACTGTGTATTTGTCATATGGCTGCTAACTTAACAGTGTTCTACTACTTTTGAATTAGGTAATCTTGCGTCAAAGTTCGTTTTCGGTTTTATTAAATAACTTTGGAAAAAACAAACGTTTTTGCACAAAATTTGATTTTTGGGGGTTTTTTAGGCCGGAAAAATTATATTTCTTAACAAAATTAATGTAGGTTGTAGAGGGCGCTTTTTGCGATTCTTTGCATACGTTTAAATGTATTCATGTTTTTATAAAAAATAAAATCTAAAACGAACTTTCAACTTTGACATACCACTAAATTTACTATAGGGTACAACCTAGGTATATCTTGGTTATTATCAACTTTTGTATAAAAGTAAATTTAGGCACACCTTGTACGCCCAATAATAGGTACCCATGGGTACAAGGGCCATACTTATGTATATAGAACGCTTTTACTGTTATTTTTATTTTTTGTTTAAAATTTCAAATTGCTTTTTTTAATAAATAAAAACATTAAAAAATGTAAATGTGTTTAATTGTAACATGCACGACTTAAATTGAAAATTACCTTTAGTTTGACATATAACACAGTTTGCCGTTTTAAACCAAATATCTTAAATGCTTGGTTTAAAAAACTGATATAGTAAAAATAAAACAATTTCAACATTATATTGATAAAACCAGATAGTTCAAAAAAGAAATGCAAGCATAGAATTAAAATATTTAATTATTATTATAAAAATATAGGCGATTCACAACAAATCAAATAAATATTTTATGACAAAAATATTATTCTTAAGTTAATAAAATATCTTTGAACATATTACTTTCTATATTTAAAACAATATTATCTTGCTTACATATGAAACTAGGATATTCTTATTTTAAAAATAATTAGCTTAAAGTAAGCAGTTCTTTCTATGAGTGTATGTTTAAATCAAATCGATATATTTTTTCGTTCCTCATGCAGAAACTTCTTATGGACCACGAATGTGAAACACCCTGTATAATTATCCATTATTTAAATCTAAGCCAAACTAAACAGATTTCAGTAAACGAAATCTCAAGTTTGTCGAAACGAGACCTGCTCTCAGTCTGAGCGCAGGGTGCCGGCACGCTATTTCCTGAAGGCTGAAGGCAGACGCGGATAATCGGATTTGATACTGAAATGCGGTTTCACTCTATCGTCTTCATTAATCCACTTACTTACGGCTCACTCCGCAGACCGATCCGGCCTGCCGATGCAATCGAACCCCTTCTGCGCCAATCACCGTTACATTCTCCATTCTCCACCGTTACTGACATACCCTTTCAATTGTTTCAATGCTCAGACGACCTCTATTCGATATGCAAATTAACGTTTCTTTCATGGAAATCGAGGTCTCTTTGCAATCTTGGCTGATATATTCCTTATCAGGGAATACACAGAAAAAACGCTTTGATATAGTCAATAACAATGCTAAGTTTATTCAATCAAATATGTTTGGAGCAATTGAGAGTAAGGAATTGATGTTATTACAAATATTATATTCAGCCCATAACAAAATATTAAAATTACTTTTTATAGAATGAATGGCTCTTTAGATTTAAACCTAATGAAAATGTGTAAATTTTAGAAATTATTTTTTTTTGCATTCAAAGTTTATCTGATCAAGGTAAAATTAATAAATATAACAATTTAATTAAAAATAACATTGATTTATATTAAAAGTTATAATGCTTCAATCAAAAATTAAAAACAAATGGAATAAGAATAGTCTTTGTTTCTAAAATCAAAATCATGAATTATAGCGTTAACAGAATTTTTAGATTGATTCTGTTTTTTTTTTAATATCAATATAAAGTTTTAGTAATTCTGGATCCCAAAATATCGTAAAATAATAAATTATTAGTACATGAAAGATAATTATTGATTTTGTATATTGTTTTATAAAGTAATAACAATCAAATAAAGAAAAAAGTTTTCATTAGACTAGTTTCGGTTATACACCATCTTCAGGCAAAAATGTCAAGTTTTAAAATATGAGTTAAAATAATAATATATTACGAACATAGAAGTTTTAAATACTATTTTTACACTTTATAAATAAAATTTTATTTATAAAGTGTAAAAATTGTTTTTAAAACTTCTATATATGTTCGTAATATATTATTATTTTAACTCATATTTTAAAACTTGACATTTTTGCCTGAAGATGGTGTATAACCGAAACTAGTCGCAAATAAAGAATTTCACACAAGCAAGGAAGTATACATTTTTTTTAAAAATTAAACAAAGAAAAAAATAATTAAATAAAAAAATAATGAGAACAATAAAATGCTTTTTTTTATTTAAACCTTTTTCTGGATTTAATTTGTTGTAGTGCAATTTCTTAGTTCTTTTGCTTCTACCATAATAATAATTATGGTAATTATTATTATTACTATTATATTAATTATTAAAAACAAATAGTATGAATCAACATAAAAGATATAACAAATTTTATTTATAATTTTATGCCAAAATTTCCATTGCCATAGACCAACAAAAATCTGCCAACATCGAATCAAACCTCTTTCCTCTATAACGATTTTCCATTTCCATTATTGTTTGATGCTCTTCTGATTCGGTGGACAGCTGATTTTCGAACAGGTCAAGATGTGCATGGAGCAAATGTACTTTTAGTGACATGTTTACCCCCATTTTTAATTTGTGTTTTATTATTTCTTTTTAATTTATTGTTATGACAACAATTTCCTACCAGTTAATTGGTTTAAATTAATAAATAACGGTTTTTCGGGTTCCAAAATTAATAAAACTTTAAATCGATATTAAAAAAACCTAAATAAATCTAAACATTCTGTAAACGCAAAAAGGCATTCTTTGGATAGGAGAAACGAATACCACTTTCAGAACCCCATCATTTTTTTTTGTTTTGGTTTAAATTAATAAATAACGGGTTTTCGGGTTCCAAAATTAATAAAACTTAAAATCGATATAAAAAAAACCTGAATCAATCTAAACATTCTGTAAACGCAAAAGGGCATTCTTTGGATAGGAGAAACGAAAACCACTTTCAGAACTCCATCATTTTTTTTGCTGTTGCACTGTGTTATTTATATTTATAATATCTGATGACAATTAAAGTTGCAATAAACCACAAATTTTATCTTAATATTGCTATTTATTTATACAAAAACATGAAATCATCATTTGCTTAATAAATAGCTGAGTCACTTTAAATGAGTCATTTATATAACTCATCAAAGTCATTCTCCTTTGCGACAATCGAAGTATGGTTGGTTGGTTTTTACATTAAAAAATCAAACCGGCCGAGGGCAATTTTGAAACTAAAAGGTTGAATCATTTACTCAATGGTTGAATGATAAATTGATATGTTGTCAGGGGCAATTTATTAAGATGTTTTTCAATATCCGGAACCGATCTGGTATTACAATGGGGTGAGATAAGGGTGCAAAAGGGAATTTCGACGTACATACGTATCTAGTGGGGTTTTATTAAGCACAAAGAGATAATTTTGTGCATGTCAGCGGAATAAAATTGTACAATATAAGGTATATGGGTGATTCTCCAGAACGGAGCAAATATGCTGAAACTCTTAAATAAAATATACTAATGAAAGTAGTTAGCATTTAAATAACACTACAATAGACAGTTTATGTCTAGTAGTAGAACGTACTTAACCAAAAAAATAAAACATTATTTATTTTATTAATTTGAATTTGCTTAAACGCTTTAAAGTCAACTCCATGGACTGTCACCACCTAGCGTAGGGACAACAAATCATCCATATACTATTAGACTAGATGCAATTGTGAAATGTATAAAAAAAAAAAACAACCAAAAGCAAACTTATTAATATTTTAACCCAAAATATCGAATAAAGCATGAGACACCATTTTACAGCTGAGTTCTTTGCAGTCTTTTAATATATGATAAATCCCCTGTATAAAACATATTTTAGTAATGTTTGAAGACTTCGTCGTTTGAGTGATTTAGTGTTGATTTGTGTAAGCAAGGCAAAGGGGGTGTAACATTTAATAAAAATTTATAAAGAACAATTATTTGCGAAAAAACGGGTAAGTATTTCTATTAAAGATCAACTCCATGTCATTAAACTTTCTTCAGGTGAAATAACCAAATATGCTTTGCTTAAATTACAGTTAACTAAAGATACATTATGTACCATTTTCTAAAGTTTGTGACTTTAACTATAAAAACATCAACTCCATGGACATCAACTCCATGGAATTAAAAGGTATGTCCATGGAGTTGTTTACTTTCTTATTATTGCCCTAAACTCTTAGCTCATATAAGTTAAGGCATTATTAACGATAATTAATAATATATAGTTAAATTATAATAAATTTAATTTAATTTTTCTTTAAAAAAATTATTATTATAACTTTATGTACCTATATATTAAGTTTAATTTATAGCCGCCCTGAAATTACTTTATGTTATTAAGAAATACACATTGAGGTATTATTTTGCTAGTGTTTTATTAATCTTTGTTTTTTATTTTTTTACCACCCCAATTTATCCCCGTTTTGGATATTCACCCATATTGGAAATGTGAAAAAATATATATGTATGATTTCAAATAATCAAGGGAAAATTAAAATGAATTTAAGTTAAGGAAATTGAAGCCACAACTGAACTTTCTTACTATTTTTTTTAATTCTGAAAGATTTTAATCGTTTATTTAGAAAATATTAAACTTTTCCGTAAATAATAGCTTTGTTTTTTGCTGCAGACTAAAGTTCTATTAAGTTGTCTCAAATGTGAAACACTAGCTCCTAAAAGGCTTTTAAAGATCGAAAATTTAATAAAACGTTGTTAGAAATAGCATCAGAAGTTGTACGAGTTACTCTAACTAATTTAAAGTTTTTCCAAACCATGTTAAACTGTCACTTACAAAATTGCAAAAAAGGTTTATATTTTAAGAGATTTATTAATAGTACCTATATTATGTATCAAGTTTGATAAACGCCATTTTATACACGAATGAGTGTATAGAAAAGTTTATAAACGATGTGCATACTATACTTTTTCTACGACAAATACGTATTATTATCTTAAAATTATTTAAATCAAATATTTTTATAGAGCGCCATCTATGAAATAATAGGGGAATCTGTGTGTCACCGTCAAATGTCAAATTTTTATATTTTATAAACACAGATTATAAAGGTTATAAATCGAAATGTATTTCTTGAAAATGCACAGTTTTTTACAGTGAAAGTAAAGAAAATGTTTTATGAGCACTTTACAGTGAAGTCCGTGCCCGAATTTAAGTTATAGTTTACTGCCGGCGAAATTAAAAGGTCAGTACAATGTTCATATAAACTTTTCATATATTGGCGTTGAGAAACTATTTAATACTTTTGTATTGAGATAATAAAATAATTTTCACATTTTGTATTATTTTAAAAGAAAGGCACTTTATTTTAACGATTGTATGACATTTGACAACTATCTTAAAACTAACTTCAGCCCGTGACTAAAATCCTGTTGCTAACTTCAGCCCGTGACTAAACCGCCGTAAAGCCACAACTTTTACTTAATTACCATTAGACATTTTCGGATTTAGCGGACAAAGGTTCAGGCACGATATTAATCGCTATGAGAAAAGTCTAGAGTCTACTTAAAAGATATTTACAAAGTTTTAAAAAGATTGGCTGTTGGTTATTATTGCTATACTTTGTTGTGAATTTATATGCCAATTCTTCATGGAAAAAGTGCATACGAGAGAAAAAATCATCAATTTCTTATTGTCATGTTATAAAATATGCGTTAATTAAGTACATCTCCCATTATAATACAGTCCATGTTTTTAATTAATGCATAGCTTCTTACGTGACATTTAAAAATTTATGATTTTTTTCTCGTATGCACTTATGAATGTAGAAGTGCCATATACATTTTTGGTAACTTTCACCGCACAGTTATAATAACATTATTATAATAATGTTGACTGTGTCCAACCACAAGTATCAATCTGTCATTCTCGTCTAGAAGATCCGGCAACATTGGATTTCGAACAGGTGATTATCTAGGGATATTTGATTTTATTTATTTGGTGACCACCATAATTTTGTTTTTAAAGTAAATTAATAAAAAAATTGTATTAAGTTATTTATTTCTTTTTAATATATATAATTTTCTTCCCTTTGTTTTAAGTTCTTCTGCATGTTTTCTGTTACTCTATTTTTTGTTTTCATACCTTTTTTTTCTTTGTAGTGGACTTCATACGTTTCAACTTATTTTTAGATTTTAAACATTGGATTTTTTAATCCTCCCATCCTTCATCAAAGTATAACATATTTATACATCATCATTTTGCTATCATTTCAAATTTTGCACACCCCCACTTCATTCCTCACGGCGTCCCAAAAATTATTTCTAGCCCCCCTCTGATGAAATTCACTATGTTTTTGTGCGTTTGGCGCACCTTATTTAAAATTTTATACGAGCTACATAATAACTTAAATATGATGATATGAAGTATTTTATCTTAAGGACTAGATCATATTTGAAAATTTAATACAATATTATTGCTATGCATACATAACCATTAGGGTGCCTCTTTTTTCACGACTATTTTTATTTTTTCGCTCCCAACTCAAAATTTTGTTGAAAATTTAAAAAAAAAAATCCCTGAAAATTTGAGCCTTTAATATTAACTCAAAGTATTCTGCCAAAGCGTATAAAGATTTCCCATTTAAAATACACGTAAATTTGATTATTTTTTTCAAATATCTATATCTCAGCCGCATTTTATGCTATTGGATTTTTGCAAAAGGGGATTTACTCGTAATCAAAAGTGCTTTATGTGCCATAGCTGTAATCTGCACCTGTATGATGGTACGGGTCACTAAATCTTATTTTAGTGAAAAATTCTCATATTTTTGAAGATATTTCAAAAGTGACTGGATTCTTTGAAAAAATGTAAATAACAAACTTGTAGAAAATTTAATTTTCTTTAAAAAAGGTTTTATCAGTTAAATCGCTAAGATTGATATTTGTTGAGATATATTACATTGACATTTTATCAAATTTTCAGGATTTTTGTGCCAAACTTTTTATAAATGATGATTTTCAATTGTTTATCAGTACAATTTCATGTAATTACGTTATTTCTACAGTCGGGTAAACAAACACACCTCGTTATATCAATTTTTAGGTTAGAAATATATTTTCTCTTTAAAGTTTTCATATTTTCTCGCTATATAGAGCGAACGTTCGTCAAACTGGTTAAATTAACGTGTATATAGATATAAAATTAAATTAATATCGGGGCAAACCAATTCGATTAAAAATGGCAAGGGTAAAAACGATATCCGGTAAATGTATTATAATTAATATGAAATTATAAAACCAATAATTGAAAAACGGTATTAATAAATAAAATCGCCGGAGCTATTTACCTAATACGGAATACGACGTGTAGTGCGGATTTGTTATCCACACGTCCCCTTATTGCGGCGCAGCCTACTTTGCATACAAGAACGAAGTAAACTAATTTGCTTGATGTTTGAATATGGCTAATTACATTGAGATTTATTAATTAATGTTTACACTTGGGTGCACGTCGAAAGCTGTTTCTGCTTTTTAAAAGCTTCTACGAGTTATATTTTGTTTTGTTGGTAATTCTTTGAGCAAAACGGTAAGGGTTAGTAAATAAAACCCCGGTTAAACGGTTTTGTAGTATATATAACTACCTACTTCGGAATAAAATCGCTTTTTCATATTTATTTAAAAAATAGAATAAGGTATTTGGAAATAATATTTACTCAGAACTTTAATAATAAATAAGAAATCAAGTTTGGATATCAAGATAAATAATTCTGGTAATAAAAGAGAAAGTTAATAAAATAAAGTCTCATATAACCCTATAGGGTTTCTAATCTGGAGGACCAAAAACAAATTAGGCTTATTAAGTCGTTTCGTAAAACAAGGGAAAATAACATCTTTTTTTTGCCAAATAACACTGTGCAACACAAAAAATGAACTGGGATCAAATCTGAAAAAATCGAATCTAGGCAACCCCCAAAACAAATCCTTTAAGGGGTTTTACCAGTTTAGCTCGAATAATGGAGATATACATATATATATATATGTATATCTCCATTATTCGAGCTAAACTAGCAAAACCCCTTTAAAGATTAGTTTTGGGGGTTGCATAGATTCGATTTTTCCACATTTCATCTCAGTTCAAATTGTAAGGTCAAAATTTGTCGCACAGTGTAATTGACAATGTTTCAAGATTCCAAAAACCATTTTTAATTTAAGCGCATTTCTCAAATTTGAACGAAAAAAATTAATAAATCGAAAACTATACCTATATAGGTATATATATGGGTGATTCTACAAAAGTTGGACAACTTGATGTCATCAGTCAATAGAGTAGGTATTTTAATATTTTTTGTAAATATTTTAGTATATTACAAAAGATTCAGGTTTTTTAACTTGTCCACCCAATTTTAATGTATTTTTTCAAAAGCACGTTTCTAAAAAACATAATAAATATTCAAAACATCAGTACCTTTGCGGGTCACAACTCCTGAATCAAATATTTGAGTGATTTTATTTTAAAATTTATTCAATTTATCTTAAATTTTTCAATTTCACTACAAACTATAAAACATAAAATAATGTATTTTTTATATTTTATTATAGATTCAAATATTAGCAATTTTTAAAAAATTGATAATCTTTGTACTCACTTTTACCCGTCAGTTCTGTGTCCAATGTTAAAATTCAAAATTCCTGCGAAATATTGTTTAAACGTCAAGTCCTCGTTTTAACTCAAGTGTTGGTAAAAAATTACCTACAGGGCCCCCGCCCTTTGCACGACAGTCATCTTGAAAACAATGCAAGCGGCGAAGTTGTGGTGAATGCACGTATAGTTCCAGTCAAAATTTCAGTACTGTGGTGAGTAGTATATATATATATATATTAGGGTGCTTCAAAAAAATTTTTTTTTCGCTCTTACCCTCTCAAATGTTTTTATTTAATATAAAAAAAATCCTCACCAAATATGGGCGTTTCAGCTCAACTCTAAGAGGTCGCTATTTTTATTTTAGTTTCCCATTGAATTAACATGGGAAAAAATTAATTTATGTTTGGAATTTTATACCTCTGTATCAAAGTAACTTATGGCAATGATCATAGCAGTTTATATAAAATTTAACGCTCTACAAGAAAGGTCTCTTATTATTTTTCGATAAATTGATTTCTTCTAGAGTTATTCGAGGTCAAAGTTTGATTAACATTAAATTTTCTGGTACAATTAGCAGACGGGAGGTGAAAGGGGGAAAACTTTGACCTCGAATAACTCTAGAAGAAATCAATATATCGAAAAATAATAAGAGACCTTTCTTGTAGAGCGTTAAATTTTATATAAGAAACTGCTATGATCATTGCCATAAGTTACTTTGATACAGAGGTATAAAATTCCAAATATAAATTAATTTTTTCCCATGTTAATTCAATGGGAAACTAAAATAAAAATAGCGACCTCTTAGAGTTGAGCTAAAACGCCCATATTTGGTGAGGATTTTTTTTTTATTAAATAAAAACATTTGAGAGGGTAAGAGCGAAAAAAAATTTTTTTTGAAGCACCCTAATATATATATATATATATATATATATGGGCGTTTCTCTGTAAACTGGGCAACTCATTGTCTCAAGCTAATATTGTTTAGAAAAATAACAGATCATAAATATTTCGTAGATAACTTCAAAAGATAATAACCTAATCTACCTATGCTCGACGTTCAAAATCCAATAAAATAAACTTTAATGTATCAAAATCGTTTTTATAGTCCTTAAAAACCAGTCCCCTGACGTGTCACCAAAGCAAAATGGTCACTTCAGACTAAATTAATTAAAGACAGTAACTATTGGAATCAACCTAATTGTTTAATTATTCAACCAATATTGTTTGCTTGTTACTGTGACTTATTTATTTTTTATAATTATTATTTTGTAATTCTAAAAAAGTCATCTAAACTTTGTCTCCGGATTTTATAAACAGTCCCCTGTATAGATTTTTCAGAAAATGCTCAATGTTTTCCAAAGTAATAGGAATATATTTTGGTTCATCTGCCGTATACTAATAAATAGACCGATATTTATTCCTCGAATAACATTTATTAAACACAACAAAAATATAACAAAAAAACTTGCCTAGACAATTTCTTACTTCAAGTTGTCCAGTTTACAGAGAAACGCCCATATATTTCATTATAATTTATACAAGGCTATATGTGATTTGTTGATAAGTAGCATCCACTAATAAAAAATATCTTTTTTTCGCAAACTTCAATTTAAATTCTGCTTGCGCAGAACTTGTTTATTTAATGTCATTATAAACTCATAAATTTGGTGTGGGTCCTATATCTAATAATTGAGATATCGTTATACCCAAAATCCACCAGCCGCCACTGATGTGTGGTATTATTTGAGTTTAAGATAGTGATGGAAAAAACGGTTCCCAATCCGGAACGTACCAGACCGTTCCGTTCCTAAAAAATCACGTACCAAAATCACGTGATTTCGGAACGTAGGGCAAATGATTTCACAATACATGCGAGTACGACACGACGTTGCAACGCGTTGCTGGGAGAAACGTCCCGGCGTTCACTCGACTGCATTTTGTCTGGCGCACCTCTTAGTTCTGTTGACCGCACCATAACAAATTTAATACAAAAATTAAATATTGTAACTTGTATTTATTTTTCTTGCTATTGAATAAAGACCATTCATAATTCAATATTATTGCACAATATGTTGTATTAAGCAATATAGTTAACAGTGTGTTGACAATATTGCTTAATTTATTTATATATATTGTCTCTATATAGACAATAATTAATTTTTTGTGCAGTAATATTAAGCAAAAATATTTTTTGAACGTCTAGGGACCCCTTTAATACACAAAAACCTATTGATTCCTTGAATGTTTTGTCTATCTATTTTTTATGCACCGTTTCAGCGGAACGATTCCACCCGCCTAGTTATATTGGTTATATGCACCGATAAAGTTCAGCAGAAATCGGCGCCGCAAAAGTCGAACAAGAAACGTTTCGAAACGAGGTAACTGCGCCTTTAAACAGTTCCGACATTAGCGACGTTCGTTCTGTTCCATGTTTCACGTCGTTCTCTTCCCACTCGCTCCGTTCACTCATTCGATGGTCGGATTCTCTGTTTCTATTCAGTTCGTTCCGCTGTCGCATAGTTCCGATATATTTAGAAACGTTCCGGAACGTGATTTAAAAATAACGTTCCAAAATCACGTTACCAAAATCACGACCCATCACTAGTTTAAGATGTATAATATGCTTAAAGTTGCAATAAATCTTATATTTTCCAATAAATTATGTATTTAATTAGTACCATGGTATACTCGTCACTTCCCTTGCATTCAAATTTAGAAAACACAGATATTTCAGAAACTGTTTGAAAAAGTGACTGGTCCGGTCTGGAACAGTATATTTATTATCACTTCTGTATTTGATAATTTATAGGGTTTGAATATTTTATTAAAAGATATCCTAACCAAAAAATAAAACAAACAAGAAATTGAAAACTAAAAACAAAAATATTGATATTTTAAAAATAATGATTCCAGTAAAAGTATAAAACATTTAGATTTATACAATGATACTGATAAATTTATAAACTTAATCAACTCCAGCTAATAAAAGATGAAATAAAGATAAACTCCGGCAACGCAAGCAGAAATTTCTGGACAAAGTTCAAATCAAAACTCATATGGGGGACTACCGAAAACAAATTAAACAATTTGCAGGGTTATCGAGTCGTTTGTTGAGCGAGAAGGGAAAATCGCGGGGCACCGGGTACACGACCAAATAATTGACTGACAAACATTAACAAACACGTCGTGGAAAGTCTATGGAGCATAAATCTCAGACAAGAGGGGAGATTCCTAGTAAAAACAGATAGATAACCGCCGCTAAATGAGCGGCCCGGGGCATATTTTCACAAAAAACACCCACCAACGTTTTTGTCTGCATGTATTTAGATTTAAAGGGGAAATGCTTCCGTTTTAAGGAATATGAAGGATAAATATTGTTTTTTGGGTGTTTTGATTTTGGGGTGGATTTAAGATATGCATTTAAAAGCAGGGGTCTTCTGTTAACCTAACAATTTTCAATGTTAATTAATGGGGAATGTTTTTGATGATTGTACAGTGACCGGCAAAATTATAAAACAAATTTATTAAAAAATGTGCCTTTTATTCCCCAAAAAATTCATCGGTTAATTTTAAATTGTATTTAATTTTTTTTTGTAGATTCGAATAGAATTGAGCAATATGTACAAAAAAAGGAATGGTTAATTTAACTAAATTAATTCCCAACTGTGGGAAGGTTAATATAAACAAAGATTAGTTTGACGGTACTAAACCATATAGTTATTTTATTTTTTTAAATTGGTTAAAATTTTCTTTTTATTTATTTAAGATATTGATTATATAAAATATATCCAAGTAGATTTAGATAGTACCAAAAATATTTACAAAAAAGCGCGATAGAACTTTAAGCACATTTTAAATATGTATTTGTAAAAACAAAAAAAATGGCAAGTTTTTGGAAAAAATCGTCATTTTAAATAACATTTTGTAAAAGGTAGTTGATTCTAGAACTAGAAAAGTTGTGCATCTTAATAACAAAAAAAAACTCGCCCAATTATCATATACATAATAATAAACTGGAAAATGTCCAAAATAAATTTGTACGATATTGTGCCGTTAAGACATCTATATCAAGCGTTTTAAGGTTTAATTGACTTCTTAACTGAGGGTAAACCAAATAATCTGTAGGTATACCTACAGATTATTTGGTTTACCCTCAGTTAAGAAGTCAATTAAACCTTAAAACGCTTGAATGTAGCTACGTAGAAGACTAGAAAATGAACTTATATTTTTATTTAAATTAATCAACTCTTACATAAATTGTCCCTATTTACTTAGCAAACTGAACTTTCATGTTCCTAAACGAACTGTTAGAAATCAATCTATGTTTTACCTCTCAACTCATAATACAAATTACGGCCTCTTTATGCTTATCGACAGAATATGTAGAACTGCCAACAATTTAAATTTGTCATTTTTTAATGTTACTTTACAAACATTTAAATCTGAACTTAAACTAAAGCTGCAATTGTGATTTATTTATTTACTGTGTATACACGTTGTATTTATTATTTTTATACATGTTCTATATTTTGTCATGGATTTTCTTTCCGTTAATAAAATTTATTATTTATTATTATTATTAAATTAACCCAGAAAACTTTAGTGAAAACAACCCGCTGTATGGTTCAGTTTACCAAATATGTTTTTTAATAATAATAATAATAATAATAATAACGTTTATTGTTCAACAGATATAACATCCAATTACAGAACAATTACATAAAAAAAAAGAATAATAATAAAAATTCCTAATAACTATAAAATAATATTATACAAAAAATATAATAAAATCACGTAAAAAAATGTGTACTTAAGTGATTTATTATAACTCCAATACTTTGAAAGTTTATATCACAATTATTGCAATATTTATTAAAATTATTGCACATAAAATAAATCGGTGACTTAAGCATAACATTTGATTTAGCGTTTGGGCAATAAAATGTGAGGTTGGTTCGAGTGTTACGTGGTGTTAAAAAATTTATTTGATTTAATAATAAAGGGGCGTCTATTTTGTTATGTACCAAATTATACAAAAATTTAACACTTAATATAGATCTTCTCAGTTGCAGGGAACTGAACCCAAATTCGTTCAAAAGAGCCAAGTGATCATAACCTTGAGATGGATACACATGGTTTTGTTTAAAAGACAAGAATTTTAAAAACTTACGTTGTATTTTCTCCAAACTATTTATATGAGTAGCGTATATAGGACTCCAAATTAGAAAACCGTACTCCAGCTTGGATCGTACAAATGAATAAAATAAAGTTTTAAACGCCATTTCACATTTAAAGTTTTTGGTGTTTCTAATTATGAAGCCTAGAGTTCTGTTAGCAGATGATGTTATGCTATTAATGTGGTCGAGAAAGTTAAATTCGTTGTCAAATAAGACTCCCAGGTCTTTAATGGCAGTTTCACGGGAAAGCAAATTTTGGTTTAAGGTGTAATAAAAGTTCGTTTTACTCTTTTTTTAGTGTATGTAATTACTTTACACTTATTTGCATTGAGACCCAGCTGATTTTTTTTACACCAGTCTTCAATCTTGCATAATTCTTTTTGAAGAATCTTACAGTCATCAGCACTGCGTATTTCTTGAAAGATTTTGAAGTCATCAGCAAATAAAAGCTTTTCACAAACAATGTCATCAGCTATATCATTAATAAAGATTGTGAAAAGAAGAGGACCTAGATTGGACCCTTGTGGTACACCCGAGGTTGATAAAAACTTAGAACTCTTAAAACCATTGTAGGAAACATACTGGTATCTATTACTTAAATAGGAGGCAAAGAAATCCTGAAGTGATTTTGTAAAATAAGAGTTAGTTCAACCTTAAGCACTATGTTAAAACGATTAGAACAATTTCTCGTGCATTCCTGGTTGCATAGTATGTACCGATCACGGCAAAGGCGGTGTGGATCACGTGATGTTCTTAAATCTCGACTCTGTTGACTTACATGAAGAGTATTTATGCTCAGGTAGTCCTTTGCTTTGATGTGAAACTACAAGTTGTTCGATACTTAAGAGACCTTAAATAGTTGGAAACAGCTGTCAATAAATACTTTAAGTATTTTATTAAGTTGGTGGAGCGCACTAAAAACATTATCTCTAGCGAGGTGAAGGTTTAATTTTCTGGAATAATTCCACTGGTAATATACTAGTAATGCGTCAAGGAACTTCCTTTATTTTTCTTTTTTTCTGTGTAGTATGATTTAATTTGACCAAAAACACATAATTTTTAACCTGAAAAGGAGTTCAATTCACATCAGGTAAAATTTATTTTAATACTGTGTGAAAGTTAAATTTACACTATTTTAGTATTTGAATTTACACTGGACCAACGAACCATATTTAACACCATTTTCGTTTGTATCGATATAGACCATGTATGGTGTTAATTTGGTGTTAAAATGGTCATGACATTTTGAACAGTGTAGACATTAACCTTTTGCCGATATTGGGAAACCAATGAGGTTTTTCTTTGCTCCAGTACCTACAATTTTGACGGTTGCCTGTACCATTCAAACAGAAGGTAGCTTCGAACGAAAAAGTAATTTACGAGGAGTGTGGATTATTGTTACATAAATTCATCATAGTTTGAATTTACGTTAAATTTTACTAACCGTAGCACGAGTAATAGGTCGAGCGGAATACTTTGCATCAAATAAATTGCAAACTTCTTTTTGTGTTCTAGTTTTATTGTCACATCCCAAGAGATGGATACGGAAACCCAGAGAATTGAAGTTTTAATTCTTATTCATAATAATTAAAACAATTCTCTGTGTTTCCGTATTTAAATACTTCGAAATATTTGGAGCACGCTTAAGAGACAGATACTTCTCTGAACGCTCAACTAAAAGTTGTTACATCTAATAGTGAATATTTGTTTTAAATTATATGCTGACAAAGAAATATAAAATAAAAGACTTTTATCTACTCCTACATTCATAAGCTGTGTGGCGTTTTAGTCACGGGCTGAAGTTAGCAATAGTGGCTTTTGGACATTTTAGTCACGGGCTGAAGTTAGCTTCATTATAAATTAGGGAAAAGTGAGGTTACATCCGTTTAAAGTTAACAGATTTCAAATATTTAACAAATAAAATTGGCTTTAAATTCTTTTTTGTGTTCGTCGTAGGTAAAGTATAGTATGCAACTCGTTTTATAAACTTCTCTAGACACTCGTTTTTATTAATCACGCTCGCTCGCAAGCTTCGCTCGTGCCTAATAAAACTCGTAACTATAATGGCGTTTATAAAACTTGCTGTTTGTAAAATTAAAAAAAAAACAATAAACTGAAAAAGTTTGACCTTGAAATGAAATATTTTAAGAAAGTTTATGAACATTTCTCCTATACATTTTTAAATTTTATTAAAACCACATTAAATAGTATTTTAATAAAAACTATAAAACATCAAAATATTGTTAAAAACTATAAATTTTTTACTTTTAATAATTAATATATGGGTGATTCTACAAAAGTTGGGCAACTTTTGACCTCATTTTGTTTATATAGTTTTCGGAGAAAATTAAACAGTATTTTGTTATGAGAACATAGATAATATAATATATATACTGTCCCAGACCGGGCCAGTCACTTTTTCAAACAGTTTCTGAAATATCTGTGTTTTCTAAATTTGAATGCAAGGGAAGTGACGAGTATACCGGGGTACTAATTCAATACATAATTTATTGGAAAATATAAGATTTATTGCAACTTTGAGCATATTATACATTAAATATCTTAAAATCAAATAATACCACACATCAGTGGCGGCTGTTGGATTTTGGGTATACCGATATCTCAATTATTAGATATGGGACCCACACCAAATTTATATGAGTTTATAATGACATTAAATAAACAAGTTTTGCGCAAGCAGAATTTAAATTGAAGTTTGCGAAAAAAAGAAACATCGAACATGGAACTGACGACACAGTACTGATGAATGGGATACAAATTTGAGATTATAATTTGGAATTAAGTATTTTACTGATATTTTTTTATTAGTGGATGCTACTTATCAACAAATCACATATAGCTTTATATAAATTACAATGAAATATATATACGTAAGAAAATAACTACTCACCACAGTACTGAAATTTTGACTGGAACCGTAAGTGCATTCACCACAACTTCGCCGATTGCATTGTTTTTAAGATGTCGTGCAAAGGGCGGGCTCTGTAGGATATTTTTTACCAACACTTGAGTTAAAACGAAGACTTGACGTTTAAACTTCAATATTTCGCAGGAATTTTGAATTTTAACATTGAACACAGAACTGACGGGGAAAAGTGAGTACAAAGATTATCAATTTAAAAAAAAATGCTATTATTCGAATTTATGATAAAATATGAAAAATACATTATTTAATGTTTATCTACAAAGGTGCTGTTAATACATTAAAATTGGGTGAACAAGTTAAAAAAACCTGGATCATTTGTAATATACTAAAATATTTACAAAAAATATTAAAATACCTACTCTATTGACTGATGACATCAAGTTGTCCAACTTTTGTAGAATCACCCATATGTATATCTGAAACTATCAGCCTAAAAGGTAAACGTGCATATTGCTGAATTTAGGATTTTATAATCTACATATTTGAATCTCCAAAAAAAAGATGGGGGTACAATTTAAAAAAATGCCCGATTACGTCAGAGACTCTACAAACATGGCGGAAAATATGAAAATTGTACATTAAAATGTGCGTAATTGAAAAACAAAATTTTTTTGAGAAAAAAACAGAATTTTTTAATGAATTTGTTCCATTCCTTTGCCGGTCACTGTATAAGTACATGTTTATTCGATTTTATGTGACCCCCTCTTGTATTCATTTTAAACTTTTTATTATTCATTAAGATAAGAGCTTTAGGTATAATCCAAAAAAGTAGCTTAAAATTAAAAAAAAAATATTATTATTAATATTATTAAAATTTAATATAATTTTACTTTACATTATAAAGTATTAGGGTACAATTTAATTTTATTACATAAATATGGCGCGCCGTTTTGCTATTTAATGTATCTAGCATATTGCTTTAATAAAAAGTAAAACGGCGCACCAGAAACACGCGCCAAATTAGTATTTAATATTATTCCACTGTTAGTTCTGTTTAAAGTTACTTTGTTTAAATGAATATCAATTTGAAGCAGGACTTTGTATAAAATTTTACAATATATAATATAATGCAGAAATAATAGCAATACCTTGGCACAAATTGAATAAAATTTATCATCTGTTGAATTTGTAGTTTTAGGTAATTAACAGAACTGCAAAAATAATTAAAACGAAGAAATAGATGTGTTCACTAATGCAAAAATTAAATAAAATTTTAGCGACAACTTATAACTTGGTTTTTGGCAACACTCGCCTATTGCAAGAATAAATTTTTACAATAGGCTAGCATTGTAAAAATAAAAACAATTGTTAAATACCAAGTTTTTAATATTAATTATTGCAACACTCATATACTGTACAAAATATTTTTACAATACTTATGTATTGCAATAATTAAAACAACAATGACTTTTTATCGCATTTATCCTTGTCGTGTATTGAAAAAATTGCTAAAATTACATTAGACAAGTAATTTAACATTTGAATTTTTACAATACCCGAGTATTGTAATAAATGTGGTAGACCTGTGTTGCATAAAATAATTCCCCCATAATTCCCTAAACAAAATTGGAACAACACTTATGTTGGCAATGGTGATAATCGACCATCTTGTTAAAAATGGTAAACATAACCTTACTATTTCTGTTTTGTAAACAATGTGCGATATTGAGGTTAGCTAGGAAAACTGCGAACTAAAAATGGTTAAAATACTATGAAAGTGTTGTGGTCAGAGGTGCAGTGATAAAACTTCGCCAGGGTAAGTACCTTTTACGTGATTATCTACAATGTTTGTTCGTTTGCCTGTTCAAATCAGAAAAACTTATAATGGAATATATATAAATTTGTAAATTTTGGTTTTTATCACCTTTATGCATAGATATCTAGGCCTTTATGATCGGTGGTTTCTATAAACACAGAAAAACGAAGCTAATATAAGCTTTTATTTATAGGTTTGCCAATGGCAAATGCCATATCAACAAACAAAGTTGTTGGACACAAAGAGTCTTCGTGGGTTGAGTGAATAAAAAATGGGAAGCTGATGGCCCAAGAAGAAGAGGAATCAGGACCCCTACAAAGGTATACCTTTCCAACATGTATGATCATTCATCAATAGCTTCTTCACTCAACGGTGTTACTTAATGTTATGTTCTTATTCTTGGGCTAATTTTATCTCCAAAAGCTTGGTTTTTAATATCTTTTTGTTTTGGTTTTTATCAAAAATTTCAAAAACTGTTTAGAATATTACATAAAATTTTAGGATGGTATTTTAATAATACAATATGGTATGAAACAAAGTTTTTAACCAAAAAAGTAGTTTTTATTTAACCAGTGTAATTATTATGAATAATTTCTAATTTTGAATTTTAAATAGAAAATAGGACAGTAATTTATGTTCAATTTATTTTTAGATTATAATGAACTTCCATCATAACATTGCTATTTTCTCTCTAAAACCACACATGGCTCTGGAAAAAGTGAAAAATTGTATTAAAAGAATTAATACCATAATTTTTTTATAGGTACATATATTTTTTATGGAAATTTTCAAAAACCTGCCTGTTAGAGATGTAAGAGCTGTTCCCTTAATATCCAAAGATGGTAGTCCAGTTTTGAAAGTTAAGAAAATCAAAAAAGTAAACAAAAGAGAAGAGTTTCCTGTTGTCCTTGCCTACAAATCACAGATTCTGTGTGTTAAAGTTATGCGATAATAAACTAAACACCCTGTATAATAAATTTAAAAAAATAGGTTCAGCCACAAAGGGATAAAATTTAACCCTTAAATAATGTATTGTTAATAACAATTTGTTATTCTTTAGTTAATTGTTTATGTTCTATAATTTTACTACTTGTTTTTTATCACCAAAGCTATAAAGTTTATAGCTTAATCATATGGTTTATAGAATAAACCATATAATTAACTGTTAAATAATTTATTGTTATGGTTTTTATTTGTTAATAATCCATATAATATACTGTTTTAAAATATTACTTGTTTTTCAAACCACATTTGCTATAAATAATTATATTAAAATTAATTTAAATTTCCTGGGTAGATATACTTGAAAATTTACAGAATTCTATTGAAGGGCGTTTTACTATTTAACCTCTCTTTTAAAGCAATGTTAAAAACCAATAACTGAATAATTTAAGTATTCTAACATTTCCAAATTAATAACAACAATTTATAAACTTTTTTATTACAAATAAATTGGTTTAAAAATCATTGGTAATAAAAAAAATTATTTATTAAATTACTGTGTATGACTTTTATAATTAAATTAAGTAGGTATATTTTAATGGTCAAAAAGTAAATTTTTCCGGAAATAATGAAATAATAACAAATAAATATTTATTAAAAATTAAGTACCTACTTAGTACATACACTTTGTATTTTTGTGTTTAATAAAAACCTAGATATCCAATTTATTAGTTTTTCTTATTAGCGTATTTAATGGTTCTTAACTACGTAATGTAGTCTACGAAGTCTATGTTCACCAGGTTTTGCGACTTCGCAAATCATGTTAATTTGGTTAAAAGTATTTGTACTATCATTGCAGTTGTTCCAGATAAAAATATTAAGAATTTTTTGGTATCTGTAGGTATTGTCGAACCTACTAGTTCTTACATGGATATTATCTTCATGATAATTTTTGGTAAGGGTAATTGAGCCAGCTAAAATTATTATTAACTGATGCCTAAAAACTTGCAGGAAAATCATTAAATTAGACCTTGTCTCAAGGCTGGTCCTTGTGTAGTTATGTAATATAACATACAGCAAGCATAAGTGTGATATTGTATAATAAGTATATTTTGTTAGTATATCTGTACAGATTGTTTTATCACTGCACCTCTGACCACAACACTTTCGTAGTCTTTTAACCATTTTTAGTTCGCAGTTTTCCTAGCTAACCTCAATATCGCACGTTGTCTACAAAACGGAAATAGTAAGGTTATGTTTACCATTTTTAACAAGATGCATGGTCGATTATCAGCATTGCCAACATAAGTGTTGTTCCAATTTTGTTTAGGGAATTATGGGGGAATTATTTTCTGCAACACAGGTCTACCACATTTATTACAATACTCGGGTATTGTAAAAATTCAAATGTGTTTTTAGCAATTGTTTCAATATACGACAATGAAAATTGTAATAAATAATCATAGTTGTTTTAATTATAGCAATACATAAGTGTTGCAAAAAATATTTTGTACAATATATGAGTGTTGCAATAATTAATCTTAAAATATTGGTATTTGAACAATTGTTTTTATTTTTACAATACCTGCCTATTGTAAGAATTAATTCTTGCAATAGTCGAGTGTTACCAAAACCAAGTTATAAGTTGTCGCTAAAATTTTATTTAATTTTTGCATTAGAGAACACATCTATTTTTGTAGACTTTCTTTGTTTAAATTAATTTTTGGAGTTTCGTTAAATATCTGATAAATTTATTAAATGAATTGTCAAAATAACTTTCTTGCTCTTAAAGTGTTGCGTTAATTTTTGCAACATATATAACGATATATTTAAAAACAAGCAGACTATTGTAAAAATTAACGTTACATTAAAACATTTACTATATTCAACCATAAAGTTGTTCAATTTAAATTAAATAGCAAAACGGCGCGCCATACATAAATATTAATTTTATAACGTCTTAAAGCATTAATTATTTTTATTATGAAGTATAATAAAAACATTAAATTGGAAAATTCTAACTCAAAAGATGAAAAACATACCTATTTTTCAAAATTTTAGGTTATACATAATAGATCACAAGATATTTTTCCCCACAAAACTCGTTACACCATATACACGTCACTTATGTGAATTTGGTTAAATGTTGTTATTAAATTAAGATAATAATTAATGAAATAAAATTTATATATAGGTACCTAAAAATTATATACTTACATACATATTTTTAATAAAAATGATGCTCACCTAAAACAGAAATAAATTATTAGTACGATTTTTTATGAGGAGAAAAGGACTGACAATTATTTTTGTATGGCCTAAGCCGTAGAAATGTAATATTTACTACTTTGGACCAATCTAAAATATGACTTCTGTCAGATTGATCTAACCTCACTTTCTATTTTAATAATTGTAGGTACGTTTTATGTATCGTTTAACAAATAAAATTGTGCATTGAAGATAAAATTGTATGCCGTTCGTAAGCTGTATGTATTTTACTTCAGTTTGTTAAATACGTAAAGCTATTACAGAAATTTAAGTCTGAATATAAAAAATACAATCAAAGTAGACCAAGGTTATGTCGCTTTTGATTGCCTATAAACATAGAACATACTAACCAGTGACGGCTCGTGGTCAGAAAACAGGCCATTCTACAATCTTCACACATTTTAATTTCTTCCAATTTTTCCATGTTAACCAAACAAAACACCACAAAATCTAAATTAGGAAAACGGCACTTATAAGACTGATTTGAACTGTAAAATTGCCTGATAATGTAAGCATCCACGGTACAATTTCTTATTGCAGCCCGCGTGTATAGAAAAGTTTATAAACGAGGTGCATACTATATTTTTTCTACGACAAATACTTATTATTATCTTAAAATGATTTAAATCAAATATTTGTATAGAACGCCATCTATAAAACAATAGGGGAATCTGCGTCACCATCAAATGTCAAATTTTGATGTGTTATAAACACAGATTATTAACCGGTTATAAATAAATCAATTCCTTGAAAATGGATTAACACAGTTTTTCACAATGAAAAAAAAGAAAATGTTTTATGAGCACTTTACAGTGGAGTCCGAGTCAGAATTTAAGTTTACTTCCGACGAAATTAAAAGGTCAGTAATGTTCATATAAACTTTTCAAATATTGGCGTTGAGAAACTATTTAATACTTTTGTATTTTTTATTAAGATAATAAAATAATTTTCACATTTAGTATTATTTTACAAGAAAGGCACTTTATTTTAACGATATTTGACAACTAAATTAATACTAACTTCAGCCTGTGACTAAAAACCTGTTGCTATCTTTAGCCCGTGACTACAACGCCATGTACGATAATTGGCGTTTTAAAGGTGGGAGTAGAAAAAATAAGTAAAATGGTTAAAAACAATTTGAGGAGGCTAAGTCTCCCTTGCCTCCCCTGACGAACCGCCACTGATACTAACATATAAATAACATAACTTTAATATACACCTGTCCGTAACTTTTGTAATAATTTTTGTTATCAAAACTTTACACACAATTTATAATGTCTCTAAATCTTCTGGGTATCCTATTAAATATTTATTAAAACAATTATTTCCCAGTCATAAATTTACTCTTATCCTGGATAACGATTTCTTGTAGGAAATAAAGTTTTAAAGTGTTTAGTAACTTTAAAATTATCAATCTGAAAACAATTCGTTGGATAATCCAACTTGGATTCATTTTAATAGATTTTTTACAATTTTTATGTTCTTCCTTTATCTTAAAAACTTTTATAATGATTTTGATTATAGATTATATAAATACTTTTAAAATGGTGATACAATATCAAATTATAATTTTTAACCACAATGTTATTGCTTGACTAAATAATTAACCTTTATCTTCAATATTCTCTCCGCAACCGTTTTTCATTGGCGCCTAACCTCACTTTTAGAAAAATATTTTTTATAATACCTATAATATAGGAGATCATATTATGATCTCCTTCAACGAAATAACACCTACATATATCGGACCCCGAAATGATAATAATATTGGCCTAGGACGTTAAGCTTAACAGTACACCCCAGTAGCACAAAGATATCTTTCGTCAGTCTTTTTCTACCATGGTCCAATATTGAAACCCAACATTGGCCCGAAGTTGTTTGACATTATATAACCAATATTGGAAATCCGCATTGGCCCGAAGTTGTTTTACATTATATTCTAGGAAAGTTAAGGGAGAAATTGAAAGAAAAAAAAGATAGCCACCTAGTAGTTACTACGTAGTAGGATTTCTAAAAGTGATATGTCACGATCGTGTAGACAAACGTTTGTTTTCAGGAAATGTTTATAGTAGGTACTTAGGGGGGGGCGGTTTGACAATGCCCACCCAAATGATAAGGGAGAAAATTGACATTTTTTTTTCAGGTAAATTTTGACTTAGATGGGTAGTTAATACCTGTCTCCATCCTGTATTGAAAAAAATATATATAAAATACGTATATTTTCTCTTGTACATCAGTTTAAACTTGACGCTTTCAGTTGAAGGTACTTTACACGCGATCGCTGCGGAAAATTGTTTATTGTTTAAAAGTGAATAACTTGTGTTTGGTGTGTCCCATTGTTATGCGGTTTGATGAAGGGTGATCTTCAAGGTATCTAAAATTCAGATATGTATTTGTTTTTCGTAGATTTTGCTTGTACCACCTCAGGTTGTCAGGTTGTCAACCTGTTATTGTAACCGACAAGATCGGTCTGTTAAAATCGCAAACTTTGAATCGAGCGTTTAGAACAATGGAGCTACAAAAATTGTAATAAATTGTAAGGCATCAGTTCAAGATCCGTTAAATAGCTTAGTTTTGTCTATCAAGCCATAAATAAATTAGCTGCCCCAACTTGCCCCCGGCTCTTTAAAACTACATGTTCTTGGGCGCTCAGGCACGGTTGTGGTAAAAAACCTCGCGATTTTAAGCCTATGTCGAGCGCGTATCTGTGTTTTGCTTTACAAAATATAAGATTTTTTTTTATTTCTGGGTTGCGTTCATGACGTTTACTCGATTCACTCGGATTTAACTCAAAACGTTTATTACAACAGCGGTGTCTAGACTTTCACTTGCGTAAATCGTTCGTGACTACTAAGATATTTAACACCGTTTTTACATATTTAACCCAACTCTTGTAGGTGCATTAAAACAACTCTGCATGCGCATTGCAGTAAGTTAATGTAAATTTGAATTTTGGTTATTTGTGTTGACAATTTTTTTAGCGAATTAAGAAATCGTTGCTAAAAGTTTGCTCGGGAGAAAACGATGGAAGATGTTTTCCATTGGCTTATGGCATCTTCCGATCCGTATATTTCTAGCTTCAGAAAAATTGCCCCGAAAAAGAGCAAATCTTTGTCCCGCGAAGCAATAAAACTGTTGCTATCTTCTGATGGTTTCCCATGCTCTGCTAATGATACAACGAGCGAATCCAGTGACGGAGATTGTTTAATATATATGTAGGTATTAAATAATATTATATACATCTAATTATAATAAACTAAATTAAGCTATTTTATAAAAAGATGTTTTATTACATTTTAAAAAGAACCTCTTACGGATTTTAAATTAATTTCGACAATATTTGATAAAAATGTCCGCCATTTGAGTTCTACCATTTTGAATTTTGGAATTCTGATTCCAGATTCATTATCAGCGACCACAAAAACCCCTGTATGGTGATTTTCAATTAATTCCGTCAACTTTTTTACAAATATGTCCGCCATTTTGGATCTACCATTTTTGAATTTTGACATTCTGATTCCAGATTCCTTATCAGCGACCCCAAAAACCATGTATGGTGATTTTCAATTTATTTCGTCAATTTTTTGACAAATATGTCCGCCATTTTGGATCTACCATTTTGAATTTTGGAATTCTTACAGATTTTTAGGAGAATCCGACTACTCCTTGATATTTTGCCGAAAATTTCGAGAATTGAAACACTGTGCGGCGGTAGCTACGCCCCTGCTGTTAATATACGCTGCTTTCCTATTTTTATCCACAAATTTAGTGCTGCCAACTAAACTGCGCACCACTCAATGTGTCGCGACCAAAAATTTTGTCCTTTTTCAAAACGACATAACTTTTTTGTTTCTTAAACGATTTTATTTGGTTTGTGATGTCTGATAGCCCCATTCTCTGGCAATTTATGCTATAGATATGAAGCTCACGGTTCTTCAAGTAAATTTACTACAGGGTGATATGTAAAACAGTGAAAAATTTGAATAACTTCATTCAAGCCCCGTTTGTAAAAAAAAATATTTTTTTCTCGTTTTTACTTTGAAATAATAAAGTATTATGTCTTACCTTAAATTGTTTTTCAAATTTTTCGAATTGGAATCTTAGCAACAAAAATATGATTTTTTTTTCAATGGAGTACATTTGATGTTTTTTTGTAGGCAATACACTCAGCCTTTTTTAGAACAAAAAGATAAGATGGTGAAAGATTGTTCCTTGAATTATTCTGAACAAGCGACAAGCAACAAACTTCCATTATTTTCTGAGGAACCTAAGCAAAGACCACTTTTTCAAAATGAAATTTCGAAAACTAAACCTGAACCGATATTTACGTTCGTGACATGTTTTCTTCATATTTTTGACCTAATTGTGATTCAGTTGTCAAATTTAGGTTTCCAAACCAAAACCAAAATCACCAAAAATCAAAATTCTAAAACAATTCCTGGCTGTTAAATGTCGATATTTACGTTCGTGACATGTTTTCTTCATATTTTTGACCTAATTGTGATTCAGTTGTCAAATTTAGGTTTCCAAACCAAAACCAAAATCACCAAAAATCAAAATTCTAAAACAATTCCTGGCTGTTAAATGTCTCAATAAAATCTGATTGCTGGATTTTACTGTTTTTTTACTGTGTTTTGCATCTTTAGTACGTTATTATCACGTCACTGAATGATCAAATCAAGGATCAAATGATGAAAATTAAATGCCAATAATTTGGTGTTGGTGGACGACAATGTCCGTCCGCATCGCGCTAATATCGTAAATGAGTATAAGGGACCATGATATTGAGAGAATGATTTGGCCACCTTTGTCTCCGGATATGAATCCTATTGAGCATGTGTGGAGCAGGATGAAACTGAAGATGAAAGAGAGGAAAGGACGCATGGAAAATTTGGATGAATTGGTAAATTCGATTCAGGAAGAATGGGAAGCCATACCCAGGAATTTCTAAGGAACTTGGTCTAGGGAATGCCCAGGAGGGTTAATGAATTATTACGGGTTAGGGGAGGGCCAACGAAATATTGAAAGATGTTATTGTTTGTTACATTTTTCTGTTGAATGTTTTAGTTTTTATTATGATTATATCTTCGCATAAAATTTTCAAAAATGAACAAACAAATTTTGTATTTAACTTTATTACCAATTAGGTGGGTACTTATCAGTAATAAGTTATCACTAGTGCGCAATATAAATGTAATTATCCTTACCACTCAAACAAATTGCAGTAATTTCTCCCAAAAAATGAATCTCCAAATGGCATTGGCAAAGATATGTTATTGAGACATTTAACACCCGGGAATTGTTTTCGAATTTTGATTCTTGGTGATTTTGGTTTTATCTAAAACTTAAATTTGACAACTGAATCACATTAGGAGGTCAAAATTTTAAAGCAACGCACGAACGTAAATATCGGTTTAGGTTGAGTTTTCGCAAATTTTCTCCAAAATGTCATTTTGAAAAAGTGGTCTTTGCTTAGGTTCCTCTGAAATTAATTGAAGTTTGATGCTTGTCGCTTGTTCAGAATTATTCAAGGAACAATCTTTTACCATCTTATCTTTTTTATCTTAAAAAGGCTGAGTGTATTGCCTACAAAAAAGCATTAAATGTACTCTTTTGAAGAAAAAAATCATATTTTTGAATATAAAAATTTGAAAAACATTTCAAGGTAAGACATAATACTTTATTATTTTAAAGTAAAAACGAGAAAAAAATATTTTTTTTACAAACGGGGCTTGGATGAAGTTATTGAAATTTTTCACTGTTTTACATATCACCCTGTAGTAAATTTACTTAAAGAACCGTGAGCTTCATATCTATAGCATGAATTGCCAGAGAATGGGGCTATCAGACATCACAAACCAAAATAAAATCGTTCAAGAAACAAAAAAGTTATGTCGTTTTGAAAAAGGACGAAATTTTTGGTCGCGACACATTGACTGGTGCGCAGTTTATTTTAATAATAACCAATATCATCCAGTTCTCTCAGTGTACTTATTCAATTAGTTATTAGATTACAGTTGGTTGTAAACTTAACATAAAGTTATGTGAACCTGGATTACCATAAAATCTGGTTAATATTTGCTTAAAATTAACAAATATTTTTTTACTGTGTAATAATTAATTATTATTATAATATTATAATTAACATGACATGTATACCCTCAAAACCGCTATATTTACTAATGTGCACATGTGGATTATTTTATGAAACCAATTGTAACAAAAACAACTAAATATTGTCATGTTAATGCATACAGCTAAAACTACAAACAGGATACTAAACATGGAGCGTAATCTGGTGGCGGGCACTTAAAATGAGTTACGGTCATGTTTATTTGTCTCCTATAAGCTGCAACATCGCAATACAAATGCCATCAATTCATCAGGACGGCCTCGGTTCCGGAAAAGTTGATTTACGAGCTAAAGTTGCCGGCGGAGAAATTAGATGCCGCGCGTAGCAACGCGTGGTGCGAATGCAAAACGGCGCGCGTCGCGGCGCCCACTAATTACGGTCGCCGCTAATTCACAGGCAACATCTTGCCCCGTATCCCGCAAACAGGAATGATTAACTCGAGAGTTTTAGTGCGGCAATAAAACATTTGAATTGCGAGAGGTTTGCCTGCTATTGTAAACAAAACCGATTTAGGAGCATGGATATGAATAAATATGGATTAACAAAAAGTTGATTTATAATAAAAGTTTTGTATTTTTATATGTACGAGGTGTGTTCAGAAAATAACGGGAATTGTTACATTTCGCGGGTTCGGAGGATCCGGTTGTCATAAAATTTTCTTTCTAAGGTTAGACGTGTTTTATGAGCTCAGCGATTTTTCGTTCGTTAAAAGAAATGGATCAAAGAATTTGTATACAATTTTGCTTAAAAAATGAAATAAATTCTGTGAAATGTTAACAAAGGCCTATAGTGAGTCTGCTATAAGTAAAACAAGAGTTTACAAGTGGTATAAGAGTTTCCAAGATGGCCGTGAAGACGTTGAAGATGACGAACGCCCCGAACACACAAGCACATTAACAACCGATAAAAACATGAAAAAAGTGGAAGAAATGGTTATAAACCATCAAAGAAGTCGCTGATGATGTTGGTATATCGATTGGCTCATCCCATAAAATTTTTTCGAATGTTTTGGGTATGAAAAGCGTGGCAGCAAAATTTGTTCTAAAATTGTTAAATTTTGAACAAAATTGTTTGCCAAAAACAATACTGTAATGATGCCCCAGCCTCCATTTTCGCCAAAAACGCCTCTGTCTGACTTTTTCCTATTCCCAAAAATAAAGAGAACCTTAAAGGGCCGTCGTTTTGCAAGCATATAGGCATCTATAGATGACATTAAAAGCGCATAGCTGAAAGAACTAAAGGCTATCCCAAAGATCGAGTTTTAGAAGTGTTTCGAGTATTGGAAGAAGAGCTGGCACATGTGCATAATATCCAATGGGGACTATTTTGAAGACGACAACATTAATGTAGACGAATAAATAAATATTTGTTTCAAATAACGAAAATCCCCGATATTTTCTGAACACACCTCGTATATGTCACAGTTAGGGGTTTAAAATTTCCGGAAAAATTGTACCGGCTGAAAAAAAAAAACGGAAAAATTGAATTTTTTTTTTAGAAAAATTGACTTTCGCATTTTTTTTACATTAGGTATATTCAAGGGTTAAACGAACAAAATGCAAAAGTCAATTTTTCTGAAAATTTACAAATTTTTACGAATGATATCCGTACACTGATATTGAAAAAACAATGATTATTATCATATTATTATGATTATAATAATTATTTCTTTTATTTTAACTCAGTAAGAATTGTTGTTGTGTGTTAACAAACTTTTGTTTTATTTGACACTTCGATTTATAAAATTATAATTTTGTAATTTAACTTTATAATTTGTAATTGGATATTTTAAATTGACTCCTTTTTGCAAAAAAGACCCAACCTACAGTATATTTAACGATTACGTTTATTTTCTTAAACCAATTTAATTTAATTCATTATTTAGTTTTATTTTTTTTTCTGTAATAAGAATACATTTTTTTAAATTAAAATAATTTTAAATTTTTCAAATGTGTATATTTGCCGGGTTTTTTTTTCGACAATTTAAAAACCTAGTCACAGTCAAAGTATACTTTTCAGTAGATGTTTACAAAAACTAGATAGTGTAAGTAATGTAAAAGCTAAAGCAGTGGACAATGCATGAGTACATGCATCAAAATCAACAGAACAATATGATATTAATTTAAACCAAACAGAACTGCACAAAAAACATAATTCTTTAATTTTAAAATAACGATTGAATTGGATTTGTATATTTGAAATAAGTATTATACTATAATAGTCTAATTTTTATAAAATGGAATATTAAGTAATAATTTTGTTAAGTTTAATTTTATAAAAAAATAGTTTAATTCATCTATTACTATTAAGTATAATTACTTTAATTAAATTTTCTTGTATTTATATATATATATGAGGTGTGTTTATAAAATATCGGGAATTTTTATTTATTCGTCTAACAAATATTTATTTATTCGTCTACATTAATGATGTCGCCTTCAAAATAGTCCCCATTGAATATTATGCACATATGCCAGCTCTTCTTCCAATACTCGAAACACTTCTAAAACTCGATCTTTGGGATAGCCTTTAGTTTTTTCAGCGATGCGCTTTTAATGTCATCTATGCTTGCAAAACGACGGCCCTTTGAGGTTCTCTTTATTTTTGGGAATAGGAAAAAGTCAGACAGAGGCATGTCTGGCGAATATGGAGGCTGGGGCATTATTACAGTATTGTTTTTGGCCAAAAATTTTGTTCAAAATTTAACAATTTTAGAACAAATTTTGCTGCCACGCGTTTCACACCCAAAACATTTGAAAAAATTTTATGGGATGAGCCAATCGATATACCAACATCATCAGCGACTTTTCTGATGGTTTATAACCATTTCTTCCACTTTTTCCATGTTTTTATCGGTTGTTAATGTGCTTGTGCATCAGTGGCGGCGCCAGGGGTGGGCGCGGTTGGGCGAGCGCCCAACCCAAATTGTTCCCGCCCAACCGCTCGCCCAACCTGCTAAACTAAACATTTGAGCAAAAAATAGATAAATTATTTTATCCTATAATTGACCGAATCACTTCAGAACTTTGTCGGAGATTTGAGGAAAATGCTAGTGTTCTAAAAGGATTTAGTGCGTTAAACCCATCGAGTAATATATTTTTGAATATAGCTATCCAATATAGATGTGACGTAGCGTCTGTCGAAAATGAACTAAAATTACTACCAAAAACCAGGTATGAAATTAATCATAATGTTAAAATAGTGACCTTATCAGATCTTGCAGTAGTTCTGCAGGAATTCAATTTAGTATTTCACGAAATAAATAAATTGTGTAACATTGCCAAAGCCGTGCCCTCTTCAAGCGCCAGTTGTGAGAGGTCGTTTAGTGGCTTAAAAAGAATAAAAAACTATTTAAGCACTACAATGTTACAAGAGAGGCTCACAGATTTAGGAATATTGTACGTTAAAAAAAGTATTGTAAAAGCAATGGACTTAGATATGGTTGTAGATTCTTTTGCAATTAAACATAATAATAGAAAAATAGCGCTTTCCTAATCGACCTAAACGTTAGACTGTGTCTGTTATAGTTATATAATCATGCGGTTCCGTGTAAAATAAATTTTGAAATAATTTTTGTGTTTTTTTTTTCGTTTTAGTTTGTATTTCACATTTATTCACATATCCGCAAAATATCTATAATTAGTGGGTACATTATACAATTTATACCTATTATCTGAAACATTACCTAGATACCTAAAACATATTTTTGCTGCCCACAATTCAAATTTTTTGCCGGGTGTCGCCCAACTGGAAAGAAAAAGCTGGCGCCGCCACTGTTGTGCATTCGGGGCGTTCGTCATCTTCAACGTCTTCACGGCCATCTTGGAAACTCTTATACCACTTGTAAACTCCTGTTTTACTTATAGCAGACTCACTATATGCCTTTGTTAACATTTTACAGAATTTATTTCATTTTTTAAGCAAAATTGGATACAAATTCTTTGATCCATTTCCTTTAACGAACTAAAAATCGCCGAGCTTATAAAACACGTCTAACCTTAGCGGCTGCCACAGACAAAGTAAACAATGAAAACAGCTTTTTATCATACTTCGGTGGCATGTATACCAACATAATAAAGAACATTTTATGACAACCGGACCCTCCGAACCCGCGAAATTTAACAATTCCCGTTATTTTCTGAACACACCTCGTAAATGCATACAGGGAGCAGTCAATAAAAATGTTGTCATTTTGTTTCAGTAAATTGATGGGATCCAATGTCCTTGCTGTTTACACTGACTTTGTATAGACATGAAACCTACTATTTTCAAGGACTTCTAATGGAAACCGTATTTATCATCTGATATTTATGTTTGGGGGCAAACATGGCAAATAAACTGGACTCGATCCGATTTAAAAGTCAATTTTTCCTCTCAAGGATTACGATCTAAACGGTCACGATAACAGAGAAAATCGTCTGGAACTTAAACGTATCCATACGAGTTTGCTTAGGGTTGGTTTCTGTGTAAACAAACAGTTGTTCTGCTCTCTCCCCCAGGCTGTTATATTTATCGTATATTTACCAATACATCAAATTGTATTCCCTATTTCGAGAAAAAGCAATTCGAGCAATTATTTTTTATTGTATCGTTAGGGATAAGTTATGGGTGGTTCACGCAACAAGTTTTTCTAATTTGATTTTATCGGAATAGGAAATTTAATACCATAAGGGGGGTAAATATTTTCATACAGCCCTTAAAATTAATATTTTATTGTAAAAGATCTATCAAGTATATTTGAAAGCTTTGTGTTAGTGCAACATTTTATTTAATTATGCTTGTATTTAATTACAAATGTGGGTAGGTATTTAAAATATTTCATACTATAATAATAATTATAATCAAATTATTAGAAATAGAGGAAAATAATGTTACATGTAATTTTGGTTCATTAAATTCAGTACCAATAAAATTTAATAAATAAACTTTGACGGAAGAATAATGCTATTTTATAAATTATTGTTTGAAATTTAAACAAACCCAGTAAATATCCTTATCAAATATAAATAAATTCCGAACTTTTTTTGTGATTTCTATCCGAACTCCATCTACTGACAAACTTTTTTAATGATTTTTATTTAAATAAACTGTTAAAAAAATGAGATTTGTTAACATGAGTTTGTAGCAGAGCCAGTACTAAAAAAAGTATTCGTAAAATTTTAAGTACGAGTACTTAAAATATTTACTCGTAAGTACTTTACTCGTAAGTACATTTGTAAAGAGAGGTTTCGGTTACGAGTAGTAATCGTAAAAACACGAGAAAAGAGTACGAGTACTTTTGAAAATAAAAGTTAGTTAATATAATTGATTATTCTTTACTTTCTAAAAATGGGTTAGTCAAAAATGACTAATTGTCATAGCGAAAAAGCAGCCACTAATAATTCTCGTCAATAGCAATTTCTATTTTTAACATTTAGCAGTCAATTTTCATGTAAAATTGTTCCCTGAATCCGAAGATGTCGTCAAAAGTTAGAAAAGTAGAACAGTTTTATGGATATAGTCCATTTTCCATATAATATGGAATTGACTATATCTCAAAAACTGCTTCACTTTCATAATTTCTGACGGTATTTTCACTAATTTCGACTAATAACTGTGGTAATTAGTCATTTTTGACTAATTCATTTTTAGAGAGTGTACATTATACATACTTTGGTCCTGAGCTATAAAAATACAAATACAAATTTATAAAATTATTTATTTTAAACATAATTTACATAAAAAAAATCTTAAATAGTTTATAATTTTACCTATTTACTTGTTATAAAACCTATAAATTATATTATACTATATACATTATATAATTTAAAACAGACTTGCAAACAAAATGTTTTGATGTTTACGATATTTAGGCAAAAAGTGCATATAATAAACAAAAATACTCGTATATATTACTCGTGAATTCCACGAGTATTTTTTACGTGTACATTGAATTTGGTTTGTAAGTACGAGTAATTCAAATGAAAAATACTTATGAGTAAAAAAGTACTCGTACTTTTTTACTCGTAATTGAAATAATTGAAAAGTACTCAGTACTTGGCCAGCTCTGGTTTGTAGTTTGTTAATTTTATTAAATTTAAATTTCTAGGTAGTCACGTGTTAATTTTTATTGTTTAGGAAATTAATTAATAAAGCAACATTTCTTATCAAAATTCTTTTCATTTAGGTTCCCAATTTCCAGCAAATTTGTTACTGGGTTTACAAAAACGTTTGTAAAAATAAGGTCCTTTTTAAAAATTATAAGAATTATGGTTGGATTTTGTTATTAAATCTACAAAAGGTTTGTTATAAATACAAACTACTTATTCAATTAATTAACAAATTACAGATGGTTGTAAACTTAACATAAAGTTATGTGGACCTGGATTAACATAAAATGTGGTTAATATTTGGTTAAAATTAACAAATATTTTTTTACTGGGTATGGGTTTATTATATTACCCAAAAGTACATGCTTCTTAAAGAAACGTAACCAAAAAGCACCTGACGCTTTTTGGCATAGTCATTAAACATTAAGAAATGCACTGTTTAAAATATCTGTGGTGTAAAGACTAATCTTAAAATGGTGTCAAAATTCGACACCCATTGATGTTAATATAAACACCACGAATTATGGTTGAAAATTTTATATACAGCAAACACCAAAACGGTGTTTATCTAAAAATATTTGAGAAGTGCACCTTCACAGAAAAAAAGGATAGTTCATTTCACTATATTAATTTAGTTGACCCATAAGTATTTATTTAAATCAACTGTGCGAAGGTTAATATAAACAAAGATTAGTTTGACGGTACTAAACCAGATAGTTATTTTATTTTATTTAAATTGGTTAAATTAACCCAGAAAACTTTAGTAAAACCAACCCGCTGTATGGTTCAGTTTACCAAATATGTTGTTTGTAAAATAAGAGTTACTTCAACCTAAAGCACTCTGTTAAAACGATTAAAACAATTTGCCGTGCATTCCTGGTTGCATAGTATGTATGTGATCGCGGCAAAGGCGGTGATCGACTTGATAATCAAAAAATATTTTAAATATAAAAATGCAAATGTAAAAGTTTAAGTTAAAACATTGGTTTTTAAAAATTTTAGTTTTAATATTTTATTCTACAAAATTATTTGTTTCAATTTGTAAAGATTCATTTAACTTATAGTCGATAAATTTTTAATACAAAAATTCTTACATTACATTTAAATGTTAGTTTAAAATTTTAAAGTAGTAATTTTTGGATTACAAATTTATTGACTATCATTTAAATAACTCTTTACAAATTTAAACCGAAAATTTTGTAGAATAAAATATTTGTACTAAATTTACTACTACCTACCTATTTAATAAGTTACACTTGGTTGTAAAGTTAACATAAAGTTAAAGTTCTTTTTTTTTATCTGGACTGCGGCAACGTTGCAAATTTAGGGTTTTGGTTGGTAAATACACTTGTCAAGTTGGTCGCATTGATTAAAACAAACTAAGCTAGTTATAAATCTAATTGTGGTTATGTATACATTATTGTAGGTTACATTGTGCAGTTGTCAAGTTGAGTTGTCAAAATTCGTAGTTAAAAATACAATTCATTTGGCTTTGTTGGTGCTTGGATGAGTAAAATCATATAAAAAAGTAGTTAAATATAGGTTGCTTTACGGCCTAGTATTCCCAGCAGATAACAATCTCCGCTTTAAAATGAATTTATATAAAAGAAATTTTGTGTGAACGTAAATGTTGTCCAATGGTGAATAATGTGAAAATAATGTGTGATGTAATATTTATAAAACCAAATTCGTTACTTTTTTACCCCAAAAATGTCCATAAGGCGATGTACTTTTTCTTCCATTGTGGCATTTGGCATAATTTCATCAAAATGAAGTTTTGCCCTCAAAAGGGCTTTTACATTCGAATTCGTTGCTATTATTTTTGGCATAATTATCTTTTTATTTATAATTGACAAGTAAATTATCAATAATAAATATTATTGTCAATTTGACAGTGTCAAAGTCAGGGGCGTGCTGGCTATATCAGACCGGCCCGGGAAATTCAGAAAAATCGGCCAACTACAACTACAAAAATGGGGGGTGAACAAAACCAAGTTAAAATTTTTTAAACATTTATTAATAATTAATAACATAAAGTATAAATTAAATTCTTGAAAAACAAACAGGCAACAAACACAACCAGACAATATTTTACACAATGCTAAAACATATAGCATTGCACTTAAAATAAAAACTAATACAAATTATCATCGCTCAGGAAACTTATAAACAATATACAATCTCGAAAAAAGAAACAAAGCTGGCAGGCTGGCATCAGAGCTGTCAGAAAAAAGTATCTTAGTTACTTTAGAGTAACTTAGTTACTTTAGAGTAACTTAGTTACTTTAAAGTTTCTAAGTTACTGTATCTTAGTTCCTTTATTTTTTTAACAAAAAGTATCTAGTACCTATCTTGTAACTTAAAAAAAGTATTTTAGATACCGAAAAGTATCTTAGATACCAAAAAGTAACTTAGATACCAAAAAGTAACTTAGATACTAAAAAGTATCTAAGATACCACAAGAAAAGTTCCTTTAGTCAAGTTGTTCGAAACGGCCGCGGCCATCGAAGTTATTATAATAAGTATACTGGCGACTTCAGCGACTGGCGCCAATCGACCATATAGTATAGCAATCGACTGGCGGCGATTTTTGTTATACCTACTTAATTTTTATTCACCTATACTTCTTTTATAATCTGTGACTTCGCCACCCGCTCTGTAGAAGGGTGTTTCCGTTCGTTGCGACTTGAATTTATAGTGGTAAGTCTGAAATAAGTTAGGTTAGGTAAGTACTTGCACTTGCTTCTTTATGATGTACACTGTTCAAAATTTTAGCTAATTTTTACCTAAAATATTAGACTATATAGGACCATTGATTTTTTAAGGCAAACTGCCTGAAATGAATTCTGAGGAATATTCCCCTTTTATATTAGTGAATTCTTTAACTGATATTTTTAAAGAAAATGATACAATTAATTAAGCAAAATTACTTAGGTTTCAAAGATTATACACCTTAGATCGTAAGGGATATTGCCTGAGAATAAAAGAATAAATTTCCTGTTTCTAAGGCAATTTGCTTAAATTTTTAGGTAGATTATATATATTTTTAGTGAAAATCCTCTTATTTTTCACGGTAAATTTATCTAATTTTTTTAGATATACCCTTTTTTCGGGTAATTTTCTACCAATTTTTTAGTGAAATTCTACTAACTTTCTAGTAAAATGTAACTTATTTTCTAGTGAAATTCTACTATTTCATTAAATAAAAATATAAGGGGAACAAGAATTGGCGGTGGGGGCATTTAGGAGAGAAGATATTTATAATGTCATTTTTATTCTCACGCATATACTATTTTGGAAATATACTATTGTAAATGTTAAATATTATTGTAAAAAGTTACCGATAACCTAGTATTGTTTATCCCTATATCGAGCAATGTAAATGAGAAAAGAATGACATTATAAATCCCCCTTTTAAGTGCTGATGGGTAAAATAAAAAATACATTTATTTTAGTTACATTAAAAATGTATTTTAATAAAAAAAAATAAAAGTAACAAAAACGACTTATAGGTATACCTACTTTATAAGTTTAATAAAGTTTCTTTTGGCATAGGAATTTTCTTCCAAGTTAGGACTCCTTTATCTTTATGTCCTAGGCGAATTAACAACGGCGGTTCCGCGGTACTATAGGGTTGGGATTATTTAAAAATAAATTGGGGTCAATGGAAAATTCCATTTAGTTTGGATTACTTAACTATAGCACTTCAAAATGTTCACTTATAGCACAATATTTGTTAACTGTTGTTATATCAATAGCACACAACGCGGTCTTTACGTTTTCGTTGATTTTGGCATTCTGGTGGACAATATAGGCACGAATATTTATCGTAAAACGTCGGTATTAGCGATCGTAGCCGATTGCAAGTAAGTCACTAATATTTAAAGGAATTTACCTAAATTAGTTCAATAATTTGCCATAATAATTTAAAAGAATTACCTAAATTAAAAGCAAAATTGTCGTACCTAAAAGTCATTGAGATTTTGACTAAATATTTAGGTAATCTGCCTATCTTTTTAAATTTGAGAAGTTTATTAAGTAAAGTATGAATATTTATCTAGAAGTTAGTGAATACACCATAGAACAAAGGCATTAGTTTCTGCCTAATAAACGAGAAGGTAAATTGCTTTACTCATTTAAGCATATTACCTTATTTTTTCTTAACTAATTCTGATTAGGTATTTCAAAAGGCTTGATTTTGAACAGTGTACTGATGTGGGATATTGGTTGTTACATTGTACCGTACATTCTATAATGTTCAATGTATGTTTTCCATTTTAAATTTAAAAAAAATGTTAATAAAGATTAAATGAAAAGTGTGAGATAATTTTTTTATTTTTATAATTAAGTGGTGTTTAATTAACGATTTTATCTCTTTTTATTTTTAAGATATTTTAAAAGTGCCTAAGTTAGACAATTTTTGCATTAGACCCTTCAATGGTTTTAATCAACTAAAACTTAAAAAAGTAAGCTTAAAATATTTGAAAAATCAGGGTGGGGTTGGAACGAGTTTTTGTTGGGCGGTTTATACGAAACTTATTACATAATATACAAAGTAACTAAAAAAGTATCTTATTAAGTATCTTAAAAAGTAACTTAAGATAAGTATTTAAGTTCCTTTTTTTAAAGAGTAACTAGATACCCAAAGTAACTTCGGATACTTTTTCAAAAAGTAACTTATCTTGTATCTAGATACTTTTTAAAAGTATCTTTGACAGCTCTGGCTGGCATGCATGGTATGTGTAAAATAATTATGATATTTATACATAACTCAACTAAAAAAGTTTTTAATTGACCACGTGCTGCGGCATGCTGCCTACATAGCCCTCCGGCACACCGGCCCACTTAGCCCTCCGGACCACCGGCCCACCGGGATTTCTCCCGGTGTCCCGGCGGCCCAGCACGCCCCTGGTATTTAGGTAATTAAATTCTTTAGCAGAAGTACCATTTTTAAATACTAAAAATACTAAGTCAAACTGGCATAAGCCACCAACCTAACAAAAAAACACGAGTCCAGATAAAAAAAAAGAACTGTATGTGGACCATTTTTAACATTATTTTTTTTACTGTTTACATATAAATTGTCGAAAAACTAAATTAACGTCGCCACCGTTCGTGAATCACCCTTAGTTGTCTTAAGGTGTTAAGTGTAAAAGCAGTTTAATGCGAATTCTTCACGATTTACTTACTCGTTAGTGTCGAGTAAAGTGATATCCGGGATAATGGGGACCGAATAACAGTGGGGAATATGTTGTACCCAAATTGTAGGTATGTAGTAAATGGGAAGTGGTCTGCGGTTTAGTTCGGCATCACGACCGCCCCTCGACTCGCCGCGCCTTAGTGCCCCTAATGCAAAACGTAAGCAGAGCGGGCCCGGCAATCAGCCAACGTAAACACGCCGTCGAGTTAAAACGAGATGCGATACGAATATATCATGCATGCCCAGCCATTGTGATTGCATTGCCGAAGGATAGACCTGCTGAAACTAATCCAGAAAATTGATTGTGAAACACGCAGCTCTGCTTGTGATTTTCTATTTTTATATCACGTTTTTATCTAAAAAGTCGATTTTTACCAACTGATTGAGCTAATTTGTTTAAAACGGCCAACGCTCCAAGTTGGTGGTTTACCTTTTTCTTTACAACCAGAGCTGCAACAAGTCAGTTTTAAAAAGACTTAAATCTTAAGTCTTAAGTCAATTCTAAAATCAAAATGATTTAAATCTTAAGTCAATTCTAAGATAAAGTTCAAATGATTTCAGTATTAAGTCTTTGAATTAAAAAATTTTCTTTCAAGTCAAGTCATTTTCGCAAATTCTTAAATCAATATAAAGTGATTTAAGTCATGTTATGACTTAATTCCTTTAGTAAGTCGTTTTTATGACTTAAGTCTATATTTTTTATTTAAATCGTGATCTAAGAGTTAAGTCAATAAAATGACTTGAATCAAAAATTGTGATTTAAATCAAAATAATTACCCTTAAGTCAATACAACGATTTTTTAAATGTTAATAATAATTTTATGGTATTAATAATACTGATATTGATAATCTATTGTAGATACAGATGTTACCACTATGTTAAGAATTTAAAACGATTTATTTTCAGAACAAAACAAAATAAAAACTTAAAACACATTTTTTGAATATATAGTAGACAATAAAAATAAAAACTTAAAACACCTTTTTTAGTAGAGTAGACATACAGGGAGGCTACTTTTTTATATACATAAATGGGTAACTTCTAAACGGTAATAGATTTAAACTCTGTTAAAATAGATAAAAGTTAAAGCATTTTTCTTAAAATCGCTGTATTTTAAAAACTGATAACTTGTTGTTTTGTTAACTTTTTTAGCTGGTTCAACATCCATCTGGAAAAAAAATATTCCTCCCTTAAGGGAGTAATGATGGGAAGTTCCAAACTCTCTATTCACGACCGCTCAAGATGTACGACTGCTCACGACCGCTCACGACCGATTGTTTCCACTTTGCACTAAAAATCACAAATTAGACCTATCTACGCACGAACACGACGAATGTTGGCAAACAAAATAACAAAATTATAAATACCCACTTTTTTTTAATTCATTTTAGACAGGACATTTTTTAATATGGCCGTCAAACGGTTCTGAAAAGCTAACTTTACCGCGGCGGTTTTTTTATCCACTAGCGGTAGCAATTGTAGGTAGGAAATTAAAGGAGTTTTTGATCTGCTTCCGCGTGAACCCCTGGCAGTTCAAAAGAAAATGCCGCTGCTAAAAATTTATAAAAAAATATATGAAAAATCTGACTTAAATATTTTCTAAAAAGACTTAAATCTTTTTCAAAAAGACTTCAATCTTTTTTTGACTTAAATTGTTTCTATCTGACTTAAATCGTATATACTGATTTAAGCCTTTTATTAATGACTTAAGTTTTTTCTATTTTAAAAAAAATATTTAAGTCACAAATCATTTTGAAAATTACTTAAATTTTAAGTCTTAAGTCAGTTTTAGAGAAATGACTTATTACCAAATGACTTAAGTCATTAAAACGATTTAAGTTTTCTGAGAGCTTGCAGCTCTGTTTACAACCCACTTGATTTGTATATCAAATAAAAATTTTTGATGAGTAGCAAAAGATAAGGTGAGTGATATTATACTAAATACAATAAGGCGACCGCCCCAAGATGGTGGATTAACTACTTCTTCACAGAACTAACAGACTAACCAACTAAATTTTAAAACTAAACAGTAAAAAATACATATCCAAAGTTAAAAACTAAAAAATTAACGCACTAAAAAGTATAAAATATATTTTTACCATTTATGGTAATATAATTAAATTATCTGCTTTTAATAAACTTGCCACAATGTTCAAAATTTCATGACCATTTTAACACCAAATTAACACCATACATGGTCTATATCGATACAAACCAAAATGGTGTTAGATATGGTTCGTTGGACCAGTGTAAATTCAAATACTAAAATAGTGTAAATTTAAATTTTACACAGTATTAAAATAAATTTTACCTGGTGTAAATTGAACTCCTTTTCAGTGTTATATTATTCACAATATTATTAAATCATACACAGAAAAAAAGGAAAAAAAGGAAACATGAAGTTCCTTGACGCATTACTAGTATATTACCAGTGGTATTATTCCAGAAAATTGAACCTTCAACTCGCTAGAGATAATGTTTTTAGTGCGTTCCACCAACTTAAAATACTTCTAGTATTGCCAGCTGTTTCCACCTATTTAAGGTCTGTTTGGTATCGAACAACTTGTAATGTCACACCAAAGCAAAGGACTACCTCAGCTTATATACTCTTCATGTAAGTCAACAGAGGCGAGATTTAAGAACATCACGTAATCCACACCGCCTTTGCCGCGATCGGTACATACTATGCAACCAGGAATGCACGGCAAATTGTTTTAATCGTTTTAACAGAGTGCTTTAGGTTAAAGTAACTCTTATTTTACAAACAACATATTTAGTAAACTGAACCATACAGCGGGTTGGTTTCACTAAAGTTTTCTGGGTTAATTTAACCAATTTAAAAAAAAATAACTATCTGGTTTAGTACCGTCAAACTAATCTTTGTTTATATTAACCTTCCCACAGTTGATTTATACCACTTGGTGTTGGATTTAGACACCATTTAAAGATTATTTTTTACACCACAGATATTTGTTAAAAATTAACAAAATAATCTGTTGAAACATCTGAAATTAACAAAAAGCTAACAAAATTGCATATGTATTACCTTTACAAAACTTTTGGTAAAATATTTTCCTTTGTTAAAATAATTTCAAACCCTGGTTTTCTACATAAAATTATGTTAAAATTTTGCAAAATCAAATTAACAAACTACAAACTCATGTTAACAAATCTGATTTTATAACAGTGTAGGTAAAAAGGTTTTTATAGGAATTTGGACAGACTGTATAAAACACCATCTAGGGACACCATCAAGGTCATAAAATAATAGTGACAATAAAAAATCGTATTATTTCAAAAAATAGCTAGAGCTAAAAAAATTACTGAAACCATATTTTCCAAATGAAAAAACAAACCTGGCTTTCATACGAGCACATTGGATTACAGAAAACATTTCGGTTTCCAGACTGGATTAAGTACTTGGGGTCCCGAAAATAAATTAAAAAAGTTATCATGCGCATCGTTTGAACATTGAAAAATAAAAAGTAAGCCGAGCAAGGTTAGCGCCAGTGGCTCTGCGAGGGGTGCGCAGGGGGGTGAGGATGAAAATATATTGGAAAGCTACAACAGCGTTTCATTAAAACGACAACGGCTCATTACCCCCATCTGCAATTAAATGTACAATTGATGCACAGTTGGCGTTTTTCATCGGGGACGGTTTCACGGAACGCAAGAAACGGTTTCCGATGTTTCGGCTTCGACGATTAACATTTATATCACTGTCTCCTTCACTCTTGCCGTGCTGTGCAACATATCTTTATTAAAATAATATCTGCTAATCCCTATATTTACAGTTCTTTCACGGAGAGAGTTTAGAGCAGTGGCGGCTCGTCGTATAAAGCAACTGAGGCCGGGCCTCACATGTTAAAATTATAATTTAACTTAAAATGTTGAATACATTACTTATTTAAATTAAAAGTATCAAAACATCGAATAACCATCAAAGTTTAAAATATTTCCTTTAAATTTAGCGCGCACCCCTTTCAACTTTAATTCTAAACGCTTAAAACATTGCCCGACAGCATAATAGGGAAATAGTAATCACAGAAATTTGCGCTTCATATACGTCACACATTGCCGATACAACATCATGCTCCCCACCGCTGCACGGTGCCGCCGGATAATACGTGAATTTTTGTAGACATTGAGGCCCACAAAGTTGGGCTTGTAACACAGTATGGAAGACAGCAGAGTCAGTCCCGAGATCTGTGCGGCTCGCTTAGCGTGGAATGTTTTAGTAAACAAAGCTTATTAATTACATCTATGCATGTTTATAGTTTCTTATTTCTGTTTAGTCTTTGCCTTAGCGTTAAAATGGAAAGTTGTGATAAAAATGCAAGCGTAAAATACAAACACAATTGTGTTGTGAATTCATGAAAAAATAATTCAAATAATTATAAAAGATCATTTTTATTTTAATATACTATTATATTAACACACAAATACCACAGTAAAAATCACAAAAAATATAAATAAAAATATTCATGATTTTTTTATAGTTCAGTGTTAAATCGTTGAGTTTCATATGTAGGTACATTATTATTTTGTTGTTATGCGGTTGTGCCTTTATTAATATAAAAATAATTATTGTTAGATAGGTTAAAATGAGCAGTTCCTCCTGGGTAATGTGGAAACATGCTGAAGGAATAAATAAAAATCCCACCTCGTCCCGCACTTTTTGTATTAGGTATTCTAGCTAAATTTTGAAAATTCTTCTCGTGAAAGAACATATTTATAAATAATATATTTTTATTATTTAGATTCTGAAGTGCTCCAAAAACGCGAGACCTTAAAAATTTCAAAAAAAATTGCCTGAGGCGCCATATGGCGGTTCATGGGCCTCACCTTAATGAATGGTCACGAGCCGCCACTGGTTTAGAGTGGAGGAAATAACCTTTTGTTAATCCCACGCTAGGCCCGCTACACAGTAAAAAAATATTTGTTAATTTTAACCAAATGTTAACCAGATTGTATGTTAATCCAGGTTCACATAACTTTATGTTAATAATAATTTCACAAAGTGTCAAATAAAACAAAAGTTTGTATGTTTTTAACAGCACCTAATATGTTTTTATTTTAAATCAAGATGAAGTATATTTATTGATATTAATATTATTACATATAAATTAATAACATATTACATATAAATTTGTCACAGTTTATTTATCATATATTTTGTGAGAAGTGTGAATAATTTTGAACGATTATTTCGTCAGTGTTTACATAAAATTCCATATAAATAAAAATAAATGGTAAACAATAAAATTTTCATGATATAAAAATAATTTTATTTAAAATTTAAAAAGTATTTAAAACACTGATATTTATGGCACGCCGTTTTACTTTTTAATGTCATGTTTATTAAAGCTAAATATTAATTCAAGTTGCATTTTTAAAAATTGACTGAACATTTTAAAGTTAAATTTTTATGATGTCTTGGTATATTAAGTACACAATTTTAAGCACAAAATAAGAATGAAAGTAATTTTAATTCTGGAACTGAATGGCGTATTTTCTGACCAAAAAATTCGATGAATTAAAATTTTGGTTGAGATAATTTTAATAAGGTGCTACTTGGAGAAATACGCAGTCAAGTTGAAATTATGTAAACCAAAATTTTAATTCATCGAATTTCTTAGCCAGTTAATTCAAGGTGCCCAACATTTATTTAAGAAAAATTAATACTGAAATTATCATTATGTCGCAGTTAATTTCTCTTATTACTCGTCGACATAAAAATGAATTTACCTGTTAGAAATTAAAGTGATAAAGTTTCTTATTCCACACACAAATATTTTGCACGAAATATTTGTTTTAATATTTAAATGTTTTTAATATTACTTAAAATTTTATTTGACTAATAAGAATTGAATACAATTTTATTCTTATTGTTATTTTTAAAAATTTTAATATTTACTTTTAATACGAATTTTTTTGTTGTTTAAAACTCTTTGATACAATTTTTATACGGGAATAAAGTTGTGGTATAGTTGATATTAATTATTATGTTATTTAAATCTAGCAATACGAATTTTCATTTAAGAATCTTTCTTTTAATCCGATTATTTTTTTAGATAATAAATTCAATGCTATTTGTATGTGACAGAATAATAATTCCTTGTTTTTATTTTTTGGAATAAATATTATGTACCTCGAATTTTCTGACTGAAAAATTCGATGAATTAAAATGTTGGTTATCACTCGTACACAGAATTTTAATTTGGCGCTAGTGCATATTGCGGTGGTGTTACGTACTACTGCCACCAAGCGAAGGTAAATAAATTAGGCAACGGTGCATTCAAATTCAGTGCTGTCATTTTATTTACTTACCTGTTTTGCTTTCCTTAATTTTTTATCTAATTTATTAATTTTTTGAAATAAAAATAAAGAAAATCTGTTTTACTAAAATATTGGTTTTTATTGACTAAAAGATAAACAACAATGGAATATTTTCAATCTACCATTAATTACATTCATTAAGTTTGTGGATTATTTATACTGTACAGGTAGTCGGCTCGGACACGTAACGAGTAGGACAATTCTGGTAATTATATAAATATCTTCTTCTGCGAGAAATCCTATTGCATAGACAACTAAGCAAATAATGAACCACAATTAAATTGTCTATTAGGAGAGTCCATATCTAAATTATTTCGTATAAAGTGAGGTTAGCCAGCAGGGCAGTCTTGTTGAAATGCACCCCTTACATAATTTAATAATCATTATCATGTCGATATACATTTAAATTAAATGATTTAATGTATTACATTATTGATAGCACTGAAAATTTTGGACTGCACTGTTGCCTAATTTTCGCTTCGTGGCAGTAGTACGTAACACAACCGCACTATGCACTAGCGCCAAATTAAAATTCTGTTTACGAGTGTTAAACAACATTATATTACGTCCTTGTCTCGTAAATAAGACAAGTACGTAGTATCTCCTTTACGGGTCGAATCTCACACGATTTAAAGCAACCAATAAAAAACCTCGAAACCCTACCAATAGGGTACCGCTCCCTCTTACACGCCACCCGGGTTCCCAAAATCAGTCTTTATTTGTGTGTCGAATCGAGCACGTCGCTCCAGCTCTTTGTTTTAAAAGTGCAATAAATATGGCCGGTGAAAAGGATGGAGGAAAGCGAGAACGGCGTCATCGCCATCGTTCCCGTATTAGTGACAGCGAAGAAAAAGAAAATCGCTTTCTAGAGGCAAGGCTAGCGAAGATGCAAAAACAATTAGACGAGATAAGTCGCAGAGAATTTGAGAGAGCGTCAGAATTGGATAATGGCAATGGTGCTTATGACGACTCCTCCTGCAATATTTTTTCTGGTGAAGAAATTGTGGATATTAGTAGGTATTTTTTATTTTTGATTGTTTTTAGTAACAACTTACATTTGTTGTGTTTTTGGTAACATACAGATGATTTATAAAATTAATAATTAATTAATTATTTTGGTTGTTTTTGGTAACAACTTGCCGGGTTTCTTTTATAAAACCTATAAAATAAATTATAAAAAATCAAATTTATTTTATATTTATTGATTTTTGGTACCTACCGACATGCATATGATGTTTTTTTTGGGAAAAACATACAAATTTGGGAAAATATTTAATTTTGAGTTGTTTTTGGCAACAACTTACGTGAAATTAATTATGTTATGAGTTATTAGTTGTTTTTGTTAACAGCTTACTAGTGTTTTTGGCAACACTTAGAGGTTTTTTCTTTGGCCTTAGGTAACCTTGAAGCTGATGAGGCTGATAGCCAGATTTTAAGTGCCCAGAGTATTGACCACTCTTCAGTCCCCAATGACTCCATTGAACAGGAAATGGATACAAGTGGGCTCCAGGACAATATTCTACAGATTTTAGGGTTTGAACCCACTCAGATGGAAACACATGGTCCACCCATTCATTCAGCCATCAAGATTCGCTGGTTGGACATTTTGATTAGTGGCTTGGCTGATGATGTTAAATCAGAAATTGTTAAGAAATATGTGATTCCTGAAAATCTTTCCGAACTTAAGGTACCGATGTTAAACCCAGAGGTTAAGGCAGCTCTTTCCTCGCAAGTCCTTCGTAGGGATGAGCGGTTGATTTCCAAACAAGCCCGACTTTCTGGCTGCATTGCTGGTCTTGGCCGAGCTCTGACTGTGCTGCTTTCAAAGGAGGGAGAGCGGGACAACCATGACATCCAGCTCGTTGAATATTTAAGTGATGCAGGCCGACTTTTGTGTGACTATTTTCATTCGGAAACCCAAGTTCGCAAAGAACTGATTTTAATAAATTTAAACAAGGACTTGCGTGATGTTCTGGCGGAGGCGCCGGTTAAGGGATTTTTATTTGGCGATTCCCTTGATGATCGCCTTAAGGCTGCAAAGAGTTTGGAAAAAGCTGGATTAGAGTTAAGGCAGCCCAAGCCCAAGTTTTTCAAGAAGCCAACAGCTGTTTCATCTTCTTTAAACTTAAAGAGTCCCTCTCGGGCTGTAAGGGGTTCTCGAGGGGGACAGGTTCAAGTAAGGTCTTCTTACCAGCAGCGTCCTCTTTATCATCCGTACCCACGTCCAACCAATGCGCAACGATCTGTTCCTCAGAACTCTCTCTTGCGGCGACCAGTTCTCAACAACCGAGATCAGAATCGTCAGAGATCCAAGGTGGAGAACACCAGGCAGAGGCGTTAGCTCCAGAGGTAATTTTTAAGAATAATAAAGTTAATAAAAGCTATTGTGCGGGTAGATTAAGAAATTTTATAAATGCATGGCAAAAAATTACATCTGATAAGGTGATATTATCATATGTTGAAGGCCTTCAGCTGTCATTTTTAGCTTATCCTAAACAAACTATTGCTCCCAAGGAGCCGTTATGGTCTTTATCTGAGCAGGAGTCCATTGAGGGCTCTATCTCAGATTTGATAAATATGGGTGCCTTAGATACTGTAGAACCTTGCATTGATCAATACATTTCTAAGATATTTTTAGTGCCAAAATCGGATGGAAGCAAAAGACTCATTTTGAACCTTAAATCCTTAAATTCCTATCTTTGGTCAGACCATTTTAAACTTGAAGATCATAAGACTGTCACCAGAATAATTCAAGAGGGAATGTTTATGAGCTCCATTGACCTTAAAGATGCCTATCTCATGGTTTCAATTTTTGAACCGCATCGGAAATATTTGAGATTTAGTTTTAAAAATAAACTTTATCAGTATAATTGCATGCCATTCGGTTTAAATTGTGCTCCTCTTGTTTTTACTAAGCTTTTGAAACCAGTTCTGTCTTACCTTAGAAGTAGAGGTTTTCTGTCTGTTCTATATTTGGATGATTTTTTATTGTTTGGTCATTCTTATGAGGATTGTTTAAAAAATATACAGAACACAGTTGGTTTGCTAGAAGATTTAGGTTTTATCATTAATTATAATAAGAGTATCTTAAAACCTTCCCACGAGATCAGATATTTGGGTTTTTTATATAATTCACTTGAAATGACTGTTTGTCTTCCACAAGATAAAATTAGTAGGATCACAAAGTTATTAAAGAAATTTTCCATTCTACGAGAATGCACTATTCGAGAGTTTGCGGAATTTTTGGGCACTCTTTGTTCTATCTGCCCTGCCATACAATACGGTTGGCTCTATACCAAATTATTCGAGAGACAGAAATTTTTAGCACTTAGACAGTCTGGAGAGGATTATGATAGTAAAATGTTTTTACCTCCAGTCTTAAAACCAGATTTTGATTGGTGGTTACAAAATTTACCTCAAGCTAGAAATAAAATTAGAGTAGATTCTTATTGTCTTGAGATATTTTCAGACGCTTCACAGACAGGATGGGGTGCTTTTTGTAATGGTCAGAAATGTCATGGTTTTTGGTCTGATTTGGAGCGAGCAGATCACATTAATGTTTTAGAACTTAAGGCTGCCTTTCTAGCATTGAAAGCCTTTGCCTCAGAATTGTCAAGTTGTAATATTTTATGCCGTGTGGACAATACCACAGCCTTGGCTTATATTAACAAGATGGGCAGTGTTCAATATCCTGTTTTAAATACTTTATCTCGATTAATTTGGCAGTGGTGTGAATCACGCAAGATTTTTATTTTTGCTTCCTATATTCGCTCACAAGATAATATCGAGGCAGATGCTGAATCTCGAAGGAGTTTAGCACAAGAGACCGAATGGCAGCTTCACAACACAGCTTTTCAAAAGATTGTTTCTACATTTGGATTTCCAGATATTGACCTTTTCGCATCTAAATTTAATAGGAAATGTGAACAGTATATATCATGGCTGGGAGATTCAGAGTGTATTGCCGTGGATGCTTTTACAGTAAATTGGAAGAAGTATTTTTTCTATGCCTTTCCACCATTTTCATTAATTCTACGAGTTTTACAAAAGATTATTAAAGATAAGGCCAGAGGCATTGTTGTTGTTCCACTCTGGCCCTCACAGCCATGGTATCCTCTTTTCTGTTCCATGCTTGAAAGTGAACCTATTGTTTTTCAACCTTCTAAAGATCTTATTTCTTTTAACAGGTTGTCCCATCCAATTTGGAGCAGAATTACCCTGGTAGCAGGGACCTTATCCTGCAGTCATTAAGGTCTGGAAATGTTCCTCAGGATTCCTTAGAAATTTGTTTGGCATCCATATCAAACTCAACTATTCGTCAGTACAACGTGGGTCTTAAGATGTGGTGGAATTTTAGAAGATGCAGGGGTCTAGATATATTTTCTACGTCTGTTTCAGAGGTTTTAGAATTTTTTACAATTCATTTTAATAAAGGGGCTTCATTTAGCTCTTTAAATTCGCTTAAAGCAGCCCTTTCTCAAGTTTTGGGACCTTTCATAAGTACTGACCCTAGAATTAAAAGATTTTTTAAGGGAGTCACCAACTTAAGACCTTCGTTGCCCAAGTATAATACTACATGGGATCCTGCTATTGTTTTGACCTATGTTAAAAAATTAAAGGCAAATTGCCTTTCGCTACAAGAATTGTCTCATAAGCTGGCAATTCTTCTGGCCTTAGCGACTGGACAGAGGGTCCAGACTTTGGCTAACATTGAGGTTAGCAATATTATTAAGTATGATACAAAGATTGTAATTAAGGTTCCTAATAGGATTAAGACGTCTGGAAAGGGTAGGCTTCAGCCCACTCTTGTTCTACCTTTTTTTGATTCAGATGAGGATATTTGTCCTGCAAGGACGCTTCTTTTTTATTTAGATAAGACTAGTGATTTAAGAGGATCGACTGACCGTCTGTTCATAACTGTTAAAAAACCGTTTCATGCTGCATCTTCTCAAACGATTAGTCGATGGTTAAAAGATATTCTAAACAAGAGTGGCCTGGATACTAACCTTTTTTCCGCCCATAGTACACGTCATGCGGCGACTTCTGCAGCTGCTAGAAAGGGTGTCTCTATTGATACCATTCGTTTAGCGGCAGGTTGGACGAATAAGTCCTGCGTTTTTGCGCGGTTTTATAATAGACCTTTAGTACAGGATGATAATTTTGCAGAGGCTGTTCTTAACTGTTAGTAGTTTGTTCATGGATTTAAATATTTTTATATTAGTTAGATTTAAGTGTATTTTTTGTATTTAAACATATTTTACCTGCTTATAAATAATACATACATTATATATATGTTTATTTATGTGCACATAAATACATACATGTATACCTATTTTTAATGTCATTCTGTTATACTGAGTTTTGAAATTTTTTTTTGTTAAATTCTTTAAGATATGTATGTTAATGTTCTACATGTTTTCTACCTTATATCTAATATATTACTTTGTTTCTTATAATATTGTTGCATTTGCTTTAAACAACTACGTACTTGTCTTATTTACGAGACAAGGACGTAATATAATTGATAGATCAAACGAACTTACCTGTGAAGTTCTGATCTTAATTATATTAGTCCTTGTTGAAGTAAATAAGTCCCACCCTACCCTTATTTTATTCCTTACCCCCTTTGTCTTTGCAACAATATTAGGCTTTGAAATAACTGATTTTGGGAACCCGGGTGGCGTGTAAGAGGGAGCGGTACCCTATTGGTAGGGTTTCGAGGTTTTTTATTGGTTGCTTTAAATCGTGTGAGATTCGACCCGTAAAGGAGATACTACGTACTTGTCTTATTTACTTCAACAAGGACTAATATAATTAAGATCAGAACTTCACAGGTAAGTTCGTTTGATCTATCAATTTTAATTCATCGAATTTTTCATCGAGAAAATTCGCCTTGCGCTTACAGATTTAAATCTTGTCTAATTTTTATTCCAAAATAAATATTCTACTTTAACTTAATTTTAAATTAATAAATGAAATATTATTATTTACATATAAGCACCTCTTTTAAATAGAAAAAAAATATTCATACAATAAAAACTGAGGCTTAAAAATATAGATCACACCAGAATGATGTAAATATATATGGAAACTTATCCAATACACCAAAAAATAAATTGGTAGATTTTAATTTATAATTAAATTTAATTTAGTAATTTTTATGAACGTTTATATTTTCTAGGCAATTTTTAATTTTGATAATTTTTGTTTTGAGTTAATTTTTTGATGTCATTAAAAAGTAAAACGGCGTGCCATAGATATTTTTACACTGGGTGCACTTGGTATACTATAAAGTACCAAGTGTTTTCCTTTTTTATAATGTTATTATTTATTATAAACTATTTATTTAATAATAATAATAATTATTATTATATTAAATATTGATACTACCTGTATAATTCGAGTTTTAAAAAATAATTTGACAAAAAATTACCAAGCGACTTTGAATCAAAATAAGTCGAGTCGATGTGTTTAATGTTTATAAAAATAGCTGCTGATTTTAAAATTGTATTTTAAATTTGCCATTAAAAATATAGTCAAATATTTCATACCTATCTACAATAGTATTTTATACGGATTCTACAAAAAACAAATTTTACAATATCAAAAAGATTGTTTAAACATCTTAAAATGTAAATTAGGATTTGCTTTAAAAACTCTGCATTATACTATACATTTTAAACAAAATGTAACAGCATCGAGTAATTACTTATATGATAAAACGCATAGTCAATATTACCTAGACGACCTAATTAAATTTTGCATTTTAATTGGCAACAGTAACCGATAGCAATTATCCGAAACTGTACCGCACACTTTGATTGGACATACAAATATAATGCAAATATCATGAGGTTGCAAACTACGGGCAAACCATTTTAATTATTCAATATCTTTTTGTTATACTGTGCTAATAACTAAACCTATTTATTATTCAACAAAGCCGCCAGGCCAAGGCATTACGCCACTACACAAGTTTACACTGCAATGTGAAAATTTAATTGGAGAGTATGACTTGAAATAAAGACATTTATTTTAGTAAATATAGCCAATTTTTAGAGATAAAGTGTACTTTATAAAACAAGCTAAATTGTTTACATACTGCAGTATGGACGCATGCGATATTGGGCGTTTTAAAGGTGGGAGTAGAACAAATATTTTTTACATTATTATTTCACAAGAAGGGCACTTTATTTTATGACGTTTTACAACTGTTAACTAATTAAACACAACACTTTATGCAGCTAAACTGTAATAAAAAATTCCGAGAGCTTTTATCGCACCCTGTATATGGGTGATTCAACAAAAGTTGGACAACTTGATGTCATCAGTCATTAGAGTAGGTATTTTAATATTTTTTTTTCAAAAGCACGTTTGTAGAAAAACATAATAAATATTCAAAACATCAGTACCTTGGCGTGTCACAACTCCTGAATTAAATATTTGAGTAATTTTATTTTAAAATATACCTATTCAATTTATCTTAAATTTTTTAATTTCACTACCAACTATAAAACATTAAATAATGTATTTTTCATATTTTATCATAGATTCGAATAAAAGCAATTTTTTAAAAATTGATAATCTTTGTACTCACTTTTACCCGTCAGTTCTGTGTTCAATGTTAAAATTCAAAATTCCTGCGAAATATTGAAGTTTAAACGTCAAGTCTTCGTTTTAACTCAAGTGTTGGTAAAAAATTACCTATAGGCAAAGGGCGGGCTCTGTATACAGAGCCCGCCGTTTGCACGACAGTCATCTTGAAAACAATGCAAGCGGCGAAGTTGTGGTATAGTTCCAGTCAAAATTTCAGTACTGTGGTGAGTAGTTATTTTCTTACGTATATATATATATTTCATTGTAATTTATATAAGGCTACATGTGATTTGTTGATAAGTAGCATCCACTAATAAAAAATATCAGTAAAATACTTAATTCCGAATTATAATCTCAAATTTGTATCCCGTTCATCAGTACCGTGTCGCCAGTTCCATGTTCGATGTTTCGGTTATCTTTTTTTTGAAAACTTCAATTTAAATTCTGCTTGCGCAGAACTTGTTTATTTAGGTAGGTAATGTCATTATAAACTCATATAAATTGGTGTGGGTCCCATATTTAATAATTGAGATATCGGTGTACCCAAAATTCACCAGCCGCCACTGACTTGTGGTATTATTTGATTTTAAGATATTTAATGTATAATATGCTCAAAGTTGCAATAAATCTTATATTTTCCAATAAATTATGTATTTAATTAGTACCCTGGTATACTCGTCACTTCCCTTGCATTCAAATTTAGAAAACACAGATATTTCAGAAACTGTTTGAAAAAGTGACTGGCCCGGTCTGGAACAGTATATATACATATAATACATATATGTATTATATTATCTATGTTCTCATAACAAAATTCTGTTTAATTTTCTCCGAAAACTATATAAACAAAATGAGGTCAAAAGTTGCCCAACTTTTGTAGAATCACCCATATATGCTTTATTTCTAAAACAAACTTTTTTGAATTAAGAAAATTAATGATGGGGTGTTTATTTCAAACAGTTTAAAGACATCCAGGCCATTAAGAATCTGTTGTTAACATGTGGACCTACTAAAAGGAAGGTTTTAAAGAGAGAGATTAAAAAAGGTGTCATTATTCAATGTCCAAAAAGTGGAAGGTTTGAATGAGACAATATAAAACTGCCTGAAATTGCGGACTTGGTGCTTAATTTTCTATACAAAAAATACAGGTTTAGTTTCGTATTTCATGGATATTACAAAAAGAGATTTTAATTAAAGCCTTTCATGTCTTGTGCTTCGTAATGGATAAATTGTGGTATATTTTAATATCTATCTCATTTTTAATGATCAAAATATTGCTACATCCTTTATAAAAATGCACAAAGTGTAAATAAAAACGAATAAAACTGCAAAATTAAAGCAAAACCGGTTGTTGGACGTTCACTACAATTTTATCGTGTTTCTAATTGCTGTATCGGGAGCGGTTGGAAAAACTCTCATTAAGTACGCAAATGCCTCGGTATATCAGTATTAGCGGGAATTTATTGTCGGGTCCCGGAATTGCTGCTGGAACGTATGCAGATATTCGCGAGTAGCGGGATCTGTAGAATATGGAACGTCGTGCGTTACAATTTATATGCAAATGAAAGGCCCTGCTCCAATTACGACTTACCACATGAGTGTTTGTTTGCGCCATATTCAGAATAGAGAACCCTGACTGACCACTTTGTAGGTATCAAATTTTGTTTTTAGTATTTTTTTATCCATAAAATAGTTGTTCATGTCATAAGGCCAAGAAGCATAGGCGTAGTTAGGAGGGGGCTTGGGGGGCTTAGCACCCCCGAAAATAAAGTTAGCACCCACAACATTTTACGAATTATTGTTTCTTTTTGAAGTGAAACTTCTTTGGTGGCGTTCTGATATTTGACGAGTATGTAGAGTGAATTGGAAACAGGCCCGGCTCCAGACATTTTGGTACCCCGTTCAAAAATATTTTTGCCGCCCCTCATAGTTACCTACTTTTTAGTGCCCATTAATTAGGTACAATTTCTAAAAAAAAACTACTTAAATAATATCGTCCCGTTGATGCTACAATTGGATATCTGAAAAATAGTTATTTATGTCATTAGGTTAAGAAGTAAGGCTTTTTGTGCTAAGCTCAAAGTTTGAAGGCCGACGCGTAGCGGAGGCCTACAATTGAGCGAAGCACAAAAAGACACTTCTTGGCCGAATGGCATACAACATTTTATCTTCAAAGCACTTTATTTAGGTCAATTTAATTCAACATGAAAGCGGCCTAACCTCACTTTTTTGAATCTCATTTATTTATTAGCTAAAGATTACATTAAATGTACAATAATTATTATTCCTTTTAGAAGCAGTAATAGTTTGACAATACCTAGCTACATGATTTAAGTAGAAATGGATTTTTTTAAGAAAATGGTTTACTTACCCTCTTACTATTACATTGAATTCAATTAATTGTTTAATAAATAGGTACCTAATTTCAATTTGTTTGCATTTTTATTAAAAAATAGGTAGTTTGGAATGTTTACGTTGTGTTTAACATTTAATTTTACTGAAAACTTAAAGCAAATTAAAATTTAAAGATAATTTAAATCGTAGAAAAAGAAAACACAACTGTGAAACGTCAAATTGCAATATCCTAACCTCACTTTTTGTTTTATTATTCATATTTAATTTTACAATAATTTAATGAAAAATATTAAACATTATAATGTTATAACAGTAAAACAAACAATTTAGTGCTTATTATAAATAAATTAAACCAGTTTAGTACGTTAATTTCTTAGAAAAGGATTAATTTGTCAAAACAATACCCCTAGCTAGAAAAAATCGAACTAATTACTTGCCTCATAAAAATTTTTATCGGCCTAGGCCATAACAAGGTATTTCTTTATCGAATGTTGACAACAATAAAGTTTAAATTATAGACCGCGTGGAGATAAACACATTTGTAAATAAAATATTCTAAAATTGGTATGTAAGTATTTAGTAGAACTGGATTCGTAAAATTTCGAGTTATCCAGTTGTAGCATTAAGGGGGAGATAAAATTAACAAAAAAGTTTAAAAAATTATTATTTAATAACAAATAAATAAAATATCATCGTATTCTAAAAAAACAGTAATATATTCTAATAATAATTATTTTATCTAACATTATAAAACTGACCAGAAGTAAAAATCTGTTTAAAATAAAATTAAATTGGAAATATCTAATTTAGAACCTATATCGTATTGTATTGACTATTTCCCTGGTCTTAATTTACACCAATCACAAACGCGCAATTTTGAATTACAAATGGTTTCTAGGTGAAAAAACTGTGTGACAGCACTTGTCAGCAGTTTTTTAGAGTTTCCCCGCGGCAAAACTTGACAGCTGTTGTCACCAAAAATTGCAATTTATATTTTAATTGTTAACTGTTACTCATGAAATAGTCTTGTCAAATACCATTCGGGCATCTAATTTTTCCTGTGAAAAAAATTGAAAAAACACAATGCTAAGTAATATTTTTTAACAAAATGCATTCGTGCAGGTGCAAAAATCCTTCTCTTCGACTCGGATTTTTGTTGCCACCAGCACTCATGCTTCTTGTTAAAATATTACTTAGCAACGTGTTTTTTCGATTTTTTTCAGAAAAATTAAATGCCCTTATGATATTACTTACGAATAACTTTTTGCCACCTTTCGATTTTTGCCGCCCTTCGAATTTTGCCGCCTCGTGCAGGGGCACGTCTGCACGTACCCTGGAGCCGGCTCTGATTGGAAAAAATGTAACGTTCCGGGATTTCGTTACACGAGAGAGAAAAAACCTTTATTGCGTTGTCCATTTTTTAAGTATTAACATCCTGTATTTTTCTAATATAATAAAAACCCTTATTAATGTTAATTGAAAAGGTAAAATCTCAAACTAAAAATTATGACGCCTTTTTAAACCACGTATTGTTTATATTAAACCAAACCAGGTTATGTCTACTAAATTGCATGTTCGTGCAAGCGTATAAGCAGATAAGGATTACAGAGGATAATGCTTAAGCTAAGAACGGATAAATTGATAATCCTGGGCTATAAATAAATTACAAATTTTGAAATTAAACTCATAAATAAAGTTGGGCCCAAATTTTAATTATTTTTAAGTGTCTCGGATTGTACCGGATTTATTTGTTTCGTACCGATTTGTACAGAAGTAAGGTTTAACATAACATAAAGTTAAGTGGAACTGAATTAACAAAAAATCTGTTGAATATTTGGTTATAATTAACAAATATTTTTACTGTGTAAGAATTTCTTATAGGTACCAAAAACAAAGATTACAAAATAAAATACTGCAGATTAACCAAAAATATAAGTTTGCTCCTAATTATTTAATATAATTAATTTCTTGGAAGAACAAAAAAATTTACTAAATATTTATTTAATCCTATTTAATTATTTCACTGCACCATACCATACCTACCACACAACTGTATACATGTACTGTATTTTTTATTTAATGAATGAACATTGATTAAAACATAAACGATATGAGTATGAGTATGAGTATAAGAACGTATGGCAGGCCCCATCAGCCACGCCTTACACTGATCTTCCAGGGTTATTTTACCCCCCTTCGGTTCTATACGTATCCCGCCACTGCCCAGCGTTACCTGTGTTTGGTGGATCCGAATTTTCGCCCCGGCAGTTAATCTTCCCTAGGAAGTTGTGGATGACAGTGTCGATGGTTAAGGCCATTCCCGAAATTTAGTCGCCTGGTCGACCATACGCCCGATTTAGGCTAGTGGAGTGTAGGACTAGGAAGGGCAAAAGTTGGTTTTTGGGGGCCTTGAACTGACCCAAAACTAAGTACAATCCGGACCCCCCCTCATCCAGGGTATTAGTAATGTCCCCATTCAATTGGGGTTCATGAATGAGGCTTGGATTATTAGTACATTGCTTGGACATCCTTGCTGGTCTTGTATTTCATCCGGGTCTCTGTCCGGGTCTTCCGGAATTCGGAATCTGCTGCGCTCAGTTGTTTACCCCACTGGGGTGTTGTTTTTACTTTCCCCACATTCTTAGAATCTTTTTGTATATTCTTAAATTTATTTTATTGTTAAAATTAATGTATTATACCATTTACCATTCACCTTTAACCTATTCGTTGTTTTCTTGTTGTGGTAGAAATTGTGTTTACGCATTCTTTTCTTATTTAACAATTAAGAAATTGTATTTTTTTTTAATTGACTGCTTCTACCATTTGTTTTTTTTATACTCGAGAAGGTCTCGCAGTTTGTTTATTGTTAAATTAATGTATTATACAATTTTTCATTAACCTTTAATTAATACTTAGCAAACATTTTATTTGTACCAAGTTTGTATTGTGTAATACTATACATAGGATAAAGCCGGCCCTGTGGTGTATCGTATAGAAATACGGCCCTAATGGCAGGCGTGTAACGATATTGCTTTAATAGATGGTTTGTTTACGTTAGACTTTTACGTGCTCGTTTTGTTTATTAAGAGACTGTTTATTAGACTGGGCCAAAAAAATTGACTATTTTTTTTTTTGAAAAATATATCGAGAATGTCATTCAGAATGACAAAAAAAATATTTCGTGAAAATTTGAGCCCTTAATATTAATTTTAAGAGGTCTATCATCACTATTTTTTATTTTTAGTCATAATTTGATGTTTTACGTTAGAACTGTCAAAATAATAAAGTGAAAAAAATTCCTTTTCACTTATTTTTATATAAAATTAAATTCTCTACAAAAAAGGTGTGATTGAAAATTTTCGTCAGACGAGCCGTTTCCGAGTAATTGAGCTTAATAAATCGATGTGTTTTTTCGATTTGCCCTTTTTACTTTGAAATTTTGTAACTAATGAATCAATGAATATTTAAAAAAGCTCACATCGGATTCTTAAAGTAAATTTAATGTTCTACAAAAAAGGTCTCTTAACATTTTTGCCTAAATTTAATTTTTCAAAAGTTATTCACGATTAAAATCGAAGAAAAACTTAAAATTTCAATTTTTTCTTCGTGAATAACTTTTGAAGAATTAAATTTAGGCAAAAATGTTCCGAGACCTTTTTTGTAGAACATTAAATTTCCTTTAAGAATCCGACGTGAGCTTTTTTAAATATTCATTGATTCATTAGTTACAAAATTTCAAAGTAAAAAGGGCAAATCGAAAAAACACATCGATTTATTAAGCTCAATTACACGGAAACGGCTCGTCTGGCGAAAATTTTCAATCAGACCTTTTTTGTAGAGAATTTAATTTTTTATAAAAATAAGTGACAAGGAATTTTTTTCACTTTATTGTTTTGACAGTTCCAACGTAAAACATCATATTATGACTAAAAATCAAAAATAGCGATGATAGACCTCTTAAAATTAATATTGAGGGCTCAAATTTTCACGAAATTTTTTTTTTGTCATTCTGAATGACATTCTCGATATATTTTTCAAAAAAAAAAAATAGTCAATTTTTTTGGCCCAGTCTACTGTTTATTTTACTTTCGTTATCTTTTAAAAGCTTTAATTTTATGAGGCTGGCCTGTTAGTTTATGCTTATATAATACAATAATATAATATTGTGATGATTTGAGTTTTTTATTCTCCTACGCTGTTATCGATAATGATTTATTATCATACTTATCAGAATCTGCAGTTGATGATCCCTTCCACTCTTAGTTAGACTTGTTTTTTCTTTAAATAGGTGATTCCTTGACCTATCCCCTGTCACTTTATGACTTCCGTGTCCGCACGTCCACACCCCTGTGTACACCGTTAAGAGATTGTCTTTCGATGAATTATTTAATGTTTCTATTAAGCCTTTGGAGAACAGGTACCCTGATTTCACCTGTACAGGTGGCAATGTTTCGAACCGCACTTTACTCGACTACACTGTATATAATATTTATGTTTCTTTAAGAAATTTATTGTGGATAGGTACTAAGAGCGCTCGAACTCACACATCTACTCTCTTACCCGTCTGATTAAAACTTAATAAACGATATTCCAATTACGATATTTTCAAAAATAATATGAATATTAATCATAACTCGCGCAAATAAAAATTGTTCAGCCAAACAAAACAATACGTCCGCATCAAAAAATTGAATTTTTGAATGGTCGAACGGTTGTGATTCAGAAATAAAAGCTAATTTAATTAACGATTTAATATTTGTTTAAATCTCCGAAAAATAGCCGATATCCAATTTTAGCAAAACAAACAGAACATACACGACGCCGCGTCGTTAACAATGTATTAAACTAATTGATTAGTTAATTAAATTAAGTACTATATAATTAAAATAATGGGGATGTTCACAGGGAACAATCCAAAAATATGTTATTTTGTTTGATTTGGATGATTATAGAAAAGGTTTAATATTAGAAATTAACAGTCATAACAACAAGAATTTTAACCTAAAAGCCATTTTTTTTTAATTTTGGATTTTCGAGAAGAAATGACAGACCTTTTGCTGTTTTCAAAACAAATAAAAGGCAATGTTGTCAGATCTTAAAATATTTGTTTAACGAAGTTCATTTTTTTTATCTGGACTCGTGTTTTTTTGTTAGGTTGGTGGCTTATGCCAGTTTGACTTAGTATTTAAGAATGGTACTTATGCTAAAGAATTTAATTAAATACTTTGACACTGTCAAATTGACAATAATATTTATTATTGATAATTTACTTGTCAATTATGCCAAAAATAATAGCAACGAATTCGAATGTAAAAGCCCTTTTGAGGGCAAAACTTCATTTTGAAGAAATTATACCAAATGCCACAATGGAAGAAAAATAACATCGCCTTACGGACATTTTTGGAGTAAAAAAGTAACGAATTTGGTTTTATAAATATTACATCACACAATATTTTCACATTATTCACCATTGGACAACATTTACGTTCACAAAAAATTTTAATTTTTTTTATATAAATTCTTTTCAAAGCGAAGATTATTATCCGCTAGGAATACTTTCTCTTCTGGGCCGTTAAGCAACCTATATTTAACTACTTTTTTTTATATGATTTTACTCATCCAAGCACCACCAAAGCCAAATTAATTGCATTTTTAACTACGAATTTCGACAACTCAACTTGACAACTGCACAATGTAACCTACAATAATTTATACATAACCACAATTAGAATTATAACTACACTCACGTGCAAAATAATCGATCCACACAAATTTTCGATGAATTTCAATCGCAAATAACTTTTTTATTTGATGTCGGATTTAAACGAATATTAAAGAATATTGTAGATAAATTAATGGACAATCGCTCACATTTAAAAAAAAATACTAAAAAATAGACGTACGTTTATAATATACAGGTTTAAACAAAAAGATGTTTTTTTCCATAAGTTAAGACACTCTTTAAGTTTTATTTATCAATATTTTTCTGTATGAAGAACTAAGGTTGCTGGTCCATCCATAGGCTATGGAGAATGACAGTGACAGTTTTGTTGAATCATCCCATACTTGGACATGTCATGCACGGGTTTCAAAAGCTATCAAATTGTTTTTTGCAAATTAATGTTCAAATTTTGAGGTGTCTTCTTACTTTATAAAATGGATATGTCTCCGACTGATGTTGCCAGAGCTATTAATTTAATCCAGCATGGACGATCACAGTATTACGTGGCAAGTATTTTAAACGTCATAAGAAGTAAAGTACAAAGGGCAACATCAGTCGGAGACATTTTTAAAAGTAAGAAGACACCTCAAAATTAACATATTAATTTACAAAAAACAATTTGATAGCTTTTGAAAGCTGTATATGACATGTCCAAGTATGGGATGATTCAAGAAAACTGTCACTGTCATTCTCCATAGGCTATGGATGGACCATAGCAACCTTGGTTCTTCATACAGGAAAAATATTGGAAATTGCAATGTTTTTAAAAAAAAACCATATTTTCCACAAAAATAAATATATCGAGGTGAACCAAAAACAAAACTGTTAAGAATAGATGTGACTTGATAAATTAAACTTAATTTAGAACAATATACAGTTTTGCCACTCTACAGAGTGTCTTAAACTTATGGTAAAAAACATCTTTTTGTTTAAACCTGTATATTATTAACCTACGTCTATTATTATTATTATTATTTTGCACGTGAGTGTAGCTTAGTTTGTTTTAATCAATGCGACCAACTTGACAACTGTATTTACCAACCAAAACCCTAAATTTGCAACGTTGCCGCAGTCCAGATAAAAAAATGAACTTTATATACATTCCACTAAACAAAAAGTGTGACCCCCCACCGAAGATTTTAGCTCTTATAGTGAGTAGGTACTTTTCTGGTGATTTTTCGAAATTTTTTTTAGTAAATAATCTTTTATAAAAAAATATACAGTACTGTTTTTTTTGGAAAAAATCTAGATTAGAAAAATTTGACATTTATTTAGATACAGTATTTTTGATAAGCATACATAAATTATGTAACATAATTACCCCAAATAAAGAGGTGAACCCCTCCTCAAAATCCTGGATCCGACCCTGCCCTATACAACTAATTAAACCCTCTGTATTACTAATCATTAATATATAAACGTGGAAAAATAAATTTTCTATTTAATTAATAAAAACACCACAATATTATGGCGTTATTATTCTGTTTGTTTATGACATATATAAAATGCGTATAATTGAATTGAGTTAATTATCTTCCATCTATTAATTCAATATTTTCAATCATATAGCTGTTAAAACAAAACATGTCATGCTGATGGCATTTTTTAATCCTTTTGCCTTTGTTGTCAGTCACTGCTACACTGCATTTATAAAATAATTCAGTAATATGTTAATATGAAATGAAAATAAAATGAGTAAATTTAATATGCGTTTAATATTAGCAGTGGGATTGTTCAAATTTAATTACATACATATATGTTTTCTCCAATGTCTACGACAACGCTTTGAGAGCTTGTATTGATAACTTCTAAGCTAATGGTGATTGGAGAGATCGTAGATTTGTAATGAAGCTGCATTTCTCGTTTCAAGTTTTTAACCAGGTTGCTAATATAAACCAGAAACAGCAATGGGCCCAGGACTGAACCCTGAGAGACTTTACTTAGAACCTTAATATTGAGCACTTTGATTTGCCAATTCCGACACTGAATAATTGGTTTTAAAAAATATCACTAGGATTGTTAGTAGAGGCTCTTTAATTCATTATTGACAACAGAATCTTGACATTTTGAACATCTGTCATCTGTCATTTTTGACAACCGTCGAGTTTTTTACCTGCCATTTTTGACATTTGTTATATTTTGGACATCTGCAATAGTCATATTTGACACCTGTATTTTGTAATTTTTAACAAATAGTTTTATTTAAAAGGTGTAAACATGTTTAAGGGCCTTATCACCCAAAAAGAAAACTAAGAAGAACTTGAAGACAAAAATCGGTCGGGTTTTCATAAAAGTCTTTGGACTTTTAAGCCTTCACATTAAAAAAAATATTTGTTAATTTTAACCAAATACGCTAAAGAAGTATCGGGTTTTCGCAACGCGCCCGCCATCTGGTGGACTTCAAAAGCATTGCGTGAATTTAAGAATTGTTAAAAATACACTTAAAGCATACGAACTGTACATCATTTTCAAATAAATTGGTAGTTTTTTCACAAAAGAGAGGAAGGCATAAGTCTTACTCGACAAATTTTGTTCAATTTCACAGCTAAATCGCGCACGTTATTTGTGTTTTACGTTGCAAGGAAAAAATTAAAAAACTGGTTTAGTACTCGATTTCGATTGATTATTCTTTATATATATATATATATATATATATATATATATATATATATTTATATTAGGGTGGCCCAAAAAAAAAGAATATTTTTTTTCTTCTCGTCTCTAGTAAAAATATGTTAGTTTATCATGCTGTAAGAGCCCTTTCAAAATATCAGCTCGATTAAAAATTTTGTAGGGTTCGCTCAAGATTTTTAAAAATTTTCAAAATCGTCAAAAATTGAATTTTTGTTTTATTTTAATTCTTTTTCTCGTCTCGGTATTATTTTTTAGGGTGAAAATAATAAAAATTCTGTAAATTTCAAATCAATATTTTGATTTCTAAAGGTCGCTAAAAGTTCGTTGATATTTATATTCAGAGGTCGCTCGAAAACATTCAAAATACTCTACTTTGAAAGTTAAAATAATCTTGAGCAACCTTTAGAAATTAAAATATCGATTTGAAATTTTCAGAATCATTATTATTTTTAAATTAAAAAATAATATCGGAACGAGGAAAAAAATTAAAACAAAAAAAATCCAATTTTTGACGATTTTGGTAATTTTTAAAAATCTTGAGCGACCCCTAAAAAAATTTTAATGGTGCTGATCTTTTGACAGGGCTCTTAAAACATGACAAACCAACATATTTTCACAAGAGACGAGAAGAAAAAAAATAACCTTTTTTTTTTGGGCCACCCTAATATATATATGTATATATATATATATATATAAATATATATTAGGGTGTGCCAAAAAAACTCGAAATATTTTTTTTCTTGCTCTCCACCCAAAATATCGTAGAATATGTCCGAACAAATATCCTGTTAAAAGCGGAGCTCATAATTTCAATTTTAAGAGGTCCCTCATCGAATCTGAAGTTCTGCCGCTTAAATAACACAGAAAACTAACTTTTTTACCTTATTTATTCTTGCAACCTAGGAAGAAATTTTTTTTTCATAAAATCCATGACCAAATCTTACAAAGCATTAAACTTGGACGAAAAAATCTTATTAAGCCGAATTTCTATTTTCATTATTTGATTTTTTACAGAGCTTTAAATTTAAAATTTTACGTTTTTTGCCTTTTTCAGCTAAACTATTGAAGTTAGACGAAAAAGTCAAATGGCAATTTTTTAGCTTGTCTGATGGGCCACAAAAAAGTTTTAGGCGAATTTTTTATATCGTCAATATTCTACAAGTTACAGGCGTATAAAGGCATCATTATTAACTTTAAATTTAAAGCTCTGTAAAAAATCAAATAATGAAAATAGAAATTCGGCTTAATAAGATTTTTTTGTCCAAATTTAATGCTTTATAAGAATTAGTCATGGATTTTATGAAAAAAAAAATCTTCCTAGGTTGCAAGAATAAATAAGGTAAAAAAGTCAGTTTTCTGTGTTATTTAAGCGGCAAAACTTCAGATTCGATGAGGGACCTCTTAAAATTGAAATTTCGAGCTCCGCTTTTAACAGAATATTTGTTCGGACATATTCTACGATATTTTGGGTGGAGAGAAAGAAAAAAAAAATATCGAGTTTTTTTGGCACACCCTAATATATATATAGGGATCATGGTGAATTATTGTGTTTTTAATTGTAAATACAATTCAAGAACTAAATTGTTGCATTTTGATGTTTTGCCAAAGGATCCAATTCGGTAAGTACATTTGTTGGTGCAGAATTAACTAATGCTACCTTTACCTAATATAATTTATATTTAAGTTTGGACATATTCAAGAAATTAGTAAAAAATAATTTTTGCACAAACATAACCTTTAAATTAACCATTTTTATATTTTAGTTCTCTAAAAAACTGCATTTTAAATAACAAAATATACCTACGAATTCATGGCAACATAATATTATATATAATACATAATATAATGGTATTTTACCGTTGAGTGCACTCCATGGAGACTTTAAAGAATTCTTAATCAACGCTTTTAATAATGCTATAGCATTTATAAATGCTGTTTAAATTTAGACGACTTATTTGTTTGACGATTATTACTAAATTGAAATGTTTACACTTTTCACGTTAATCATTACTAAAATGTGTATTTATTGTATCTAATAGATACAATTTATATTTACAGGGTCTGTATGAAATTTATTTCTTCATTCGGATTAACACTGTTTATTGGAAAACCCATAAAACTCAACCCAGGATTTCCTCTCGAAATAAACCCAACAACACAACAAATCGTGCCCCGGTTTTTTTTTCGATATTTTTTAACATTTTCCGGCTTTATTCTCAAAAACACTCGTTTGTAACCTAGTTTGACAGCTGATTATCAAAAGTGGTACTTTTGTTAGGATGATAACAGTCGAGTGGTGGCGCTACTAGCGATACTTCTTTAGCATATAACCAGTAACCAAAGTATTTGTTGAAAATTGGGTACTTGAAAAGAAGTTAGATTAGAAAAGTTGCTTTTCCTACAAAAAAATTAACACATATGAGGAGCTACTCTGCAAAACGCAGTTTTTGAAAAAAGTAATTTTTTCAGGGTAGAGAAATCTTTGCTACATACTTAATTAAGAAATTAAAGTTTTTGTAAAAAATGTAAAAATTAAAGAAAAATGCGAGAATTCCATACAAGTTCGTTGTCAAAATATTGTTTTTTTCTTGCCGTTACTGTATCTCTTTAAAAAAATAGAAACTACATTTTGAACTGAACAGTGAACACCCCAAAATACTGAGGGTTTGCAACGGAATTTACTTATAAATTGCGGCGTGCTCAAAAAATAAACATTAATTTTATTTAAAAGGTAACCAGTAACAAAAAATTAGTTAATTAAAAAGAAAATTCTAACATATAACTTAAAAAATATTAAGGGTATTAAATTTTCAGGCGAATGTCTACTTCGTTGCAGTCGCAGATCAAGTTTTCTTCATCGTCCCCTTCTTCTTCCCCGGTTGCAACATTGTTTTGGTTATCTATTAGATCTGCATACCATTTTAGATCTCCTTCTTCCCTCCAATTAACTTTATTGCCAGCTTCGTTTATTCCATAGGATTTTTGTAACAAATTGTCAATATCTTTTTTTTCTTCTCTTTAATGGGTCTACCTAGTTTAACTTTATTTAATTTTAATTGAAAAGTGATTTTCCAGGTCTAAGGCAGAGTTTTGGTTCATTTAGGTCGTTTTTATAGAAGTTCTCGAATTTCAAAGTAACTTTTCCAGAATCGGTTTTTTGTATTAAAATTCTCTTCGATTCACGAATTATGAAGTTTTTTGAAAGTAGAATTTAGCTGTTTTATGTCATAAACATCCCAATCAGTTACCAAAACTTTCATTGTCCCTATTTCCGAAAAAATGCTCCAATAATCTTCTTTTTTTTTTAATTTCTTCTTTTTTCCTCGTTTTCTTTTCAATTCTTCCAAAAACTCAATCCGCAGGTAGAAATGAGTGACCCCTTACTGATGTATTTCGTAACTTTAATCCACTTCAGTGTATCCCCTAATTTCAATTTAAAAAGCAGTATGGCATCTATTTTTGGATACATCGCACTTCGGACACTCGTTAAATAGAATTTGAATAACAATAATAACAGATTTCTGGTAATATATTATAATATTATATGTACACTCTTGACAGTTGTTAACACGTTACGAATTAGAATAAAGCTGCAGACGCAAGTCAGTTGAACTTCACAGTAAAAAAATATTTGTTTTTTTTAACCAAATGTTAACTAGATATTATGTTAATCCATGGACCTGCAGGTCCACATAACTTTATGTTATGCTAACAACCAACTGTTATCTGTTAACTAATTGTATAAGTAGTTTGTAATTATATAACAAACATTTTGTAGATTTAATAACAAAATCCTATGTCAATATTTTAACCATAATTATTGCAATTTTGTATTTTTACAAATCTTTTTGTAGACCAAGTAAAAAAAGTATTTTTTGTAACTCTCGGAAGTTAAATGAAAAGAATTTTGATAAGAAATGTTGCTTTTTTAGTCAATTTCCCAAACAACAAAATTAACAAATACCTAGATAAATGAACTCAAAAAAAAAAACATACACACAATTAAATATCATAATTCTGAAATCATCATATTATAAAGATATTGGGTACAATATAATTTATCAGTACTACTACAACACTTACTGATGTAATTATTTCGTCTCCGCTTTTCTTTAAATTCGTTCGTGTTCCTCACCAGCGTCGATAAACAGCTGTTTCCCTTTATTGGAACATCAGTACCGAGTTGCTGTATGGTGCGGAACACAAACAAAATTATGATTTCTCGTCCTTATAAAGGTTTTGAAATCATTCACTGCGGTGAGACGAAAGTAAATGGTGCCATCTACCGTCTTAAACATATAACATAAAGAACATGTCAAAAGACGGTAGATGGCACCACTTACTTTCGTCTCACCGCAGTGAATGATTCCAAAACCTATATAAGGACGAGGATTCATAATTTCGTTTGTGTTCCGAACCATACAGCAACTCGGTACTGATGTTCCAATAAAGGAAAACAGCTGTTTATCGACGCTGGTGAGGAACACGAACGAATTTAAAGAAAAGCGGAGACGAAATAATTACATCAGTAAGTCTTTATAATATGATGATTTCAGAATTATGATAGTTAAACTTGTTAATGCGAATTCTAAATGGGAAATCTTTTGATTGACTGCCTGAAATCACGTACTTTTTTAACGAAATAATTTGTTAAACATTAACAAAATAATCTGTAACCTTTACAATTAATAAAATGCTTACAAAATGCATATTACCTTTACAAAACTTTCGGTAAAATATTTTCCTTTCTTAAAATAATTAGAAACCCTTGCATTCTACAAAAAAATTATGTTAAAATTTTACAAAATAAAATTAACAAACTACAAACTCATGTTAACAAATCTGATTTTTATAACAGTGTTGTTGATGCGTATTATCAGTGGGAAATGTTTTGATTGACTGCCTGAAATCACGTGTAGGTACTTTTTCAAGCAAATAATTTGTTAAATATTAACAAAATAATCTGTAATCTTTAAAATTAACAAAATGCTTACAAATTGCATATTACCTTTACAATACTTTCGGTAAAATATTTTCCTTTGTTAAAATAATTACAAACCCTTGCATTCTACAAAAAAATTATGTTAAAATTTTACAAACTACAAACTCATGTTAACAAATCTAATTTTTATAACAGTGTTGTTGATGCGTATTATCAGTGGGAAATGTTTTGATTGACTGCCTGAAATCACGTGTAGGTACTTTTTCAAGCAAATAATTTGTTAAATATTAACAAAATAATCTGTAATCTTTAAAATTAACAAAATGCTTACAAATTGCATATTACCTTTACAAAACTTTCGGTAAAATATTTTCCTTTGTTAAAATAATTACAAACCCTTGCATTCTACAAAAAAATTATGTTAAAATTTTACAAACTACAAACTCATGTTAACAAATCTAATTTTTATAACAGTGTTGTTGATGCGTATTATCAGTGGGAAATGTTTTGATTGACTGCCTGAAATCACGTGTAGGTACTTTTTCAAGCAAATAATTTGTTAAATATTAACAAAATAATCTGTAATCTTAAAATTAACAAAATGCTTACAAATTGCATATTATTACCTTTACAAAACTTTTGGTAAAATATTTTCCTTTGTTAAAATAATTACAAACCCTTGCATTCTACAAAAAAATTATGTTAAAATTTTACAAACTACAAACTCATGTTAACAAATCTGATTTTTATAACAGTGTTGTTGATGCGTATTATCAGTGGGAAATGTTTTGATTGACTGCCTGAAATCACGTGTAGGTACTTTTTCAAGCAAATAATTTGTTAAATATTAACAAAATCATCTGTAATCTTTAAAATTAACAAAATGCTTACAAATTGCATATTACCTTTACAAGACTTTCGGTAAAATATTTTCCTTTGTTAAAATAATTACAAACCCTTGCATTCTACAAAAAAATTATGTTAAAATTTTACAAACTACAAACTCATGTTAACAAATCTAATTTTTATAACAGTGTTGTTGATGCGTATTATCAGTGGGAAATGTTTTGATTGACTGCCTGAAATCACGTGTAGGTACTTTTTCAAGCAAATAATTTGTTAAATATTAACAAAATATTCTGTAATCTTTAAAATTAACAAAATGCTTACAAATTGCATATTATTACCTTTACAAAACTTTTGGTAAAATATTTTCCTTTGTTAAAATAATTACAAACCCTTGCATTCTACAAAAAAATTATGTTAAAATTTTACAAACTCATGTTAACAAATCTGATTTTTATAACAGTGTTGTTGATGCGTATTATCAGTGGGAAATGTTTTGATTGACTGCCTGAAATCACGTGTAGGTACTTTTTCAAGCAAATAATTTGTTAAATATTAACAAAATAATCTGTAATCTTTAAAATTAACAAAATGCTTACAAATTGCATATTACCTTTAGAAAACTTTCGGTAAAATATTTTCCTTTGTTAAAATAATTACAAACCCTTGCATTCTACAAAAAAATTATGTTAAAATTTTACAAAACTACAAACTCATGTTAACAAATCTGATTTTTATAACAGTGTGGTTGATGCGTTTTATCAGTGAGAAATTTTTTGATTGACTGCCTGGAATCACGTGTAGGTACTTTTTCAAGCAAATAATTTCTTAAATATTAACAAAATAATCTGTAATTTTTAAAATTAACAAAATGCTTACAAATTGCATATTATTACCTTTACAAAACTTTTGGTAAAATATTTTCCTTTGTTAAAATAATTACAAACCCTTGCATTCTACAAAAAAATTATGTTAAAATTTTACAAAACTACAAACTCATGTTAACAAATCTGATTTTTATAACAGTGTGGTTGATGCGTTTTATCAGTGAAAAATTTTTTGATTGACTGCCTGGAATCACGTGTAGGTACTTTTTCAAGCAAATAATTTCTTAAATATTAACAAAATAATCTTTAATCTTTAAAATTAACAAAATGCTTACAAATTGCATATTACCTTTACAAAACTTTCGGTAAAATATTTTCCTTTGTTAAAATAATTACAAACCCTGGCATTCTACAAAAAAATTATGTTAAAATTTTACAAACTACAAACTCATGTTAACAAATCTAATTTTTATAACAGTGTTGTTGATGCGTATTATCAGTGGGAAATGTTTTGATTGACTGCCTGAAATCACGTGTAGGTACTTTTTCAAGCAAATAATTTGTTAAATATTAACAAAATAATCTGTAATCTTTAAAATTAACAAAATGCTTACAAATTGCATTTTACCTTTACAAGACTTTCGGTAAAATATTTTCCTTTGTTAAAATAATTACAAACCCTTGCATTCTACAAAAAATTATGTTAAAATTTTACAAAATAAAATTAACAAACCACAAACTCATGTTAACAAATCTGATTTTTATAACAGTGTATGTAGCATGTTTTTGTGGCTTGGAAATATTTAAATGCATATTTTTTTATATTTATAACAACATATTTTTTATCAAAAACTAATTAAAATTAGCCTTTTTGTGCCTTAAATAGATCAAAAGACTTGAAAAGTGGACTTGTGTATCGGGAATAGGAAAAACACCGTATTTTGCTCGAGCTTATGCATGCATGTATGTATATGAAATTTTAATTAAACTCGCCCGTTCGGCAGCTGCAGCTGCCTGACTGCCTGCCTCTACGTAGTCATTACGTTCCTGTTATTTTCGGCATCCAACAACTTCTAATTCTAATTTTATTGTCAGCAGGACGCGTCGCGACGGGTTTCGGCTGGCGCGGGCTTTGAAAAGTTTAATTGAAATCAATATTTGATTTCGAATGCTTCATTCAAACAATAAGCCGATTTGCGAGTTTTCGATGCAACCAAAATGTTATTATTGTTATTTTAATAAATTGAATCGCTCGCTTTTGTGGCTAAAATTGGTTAAGTTTAATATTAGAATTTTGGATATTATTTACACGTAAGGTATCAACGTTGTTTTTATAAAACTATAATATGAAGACAAGTATATTTACATCATTAATCAATATTAATACATGGTAAAAGAGTAGTGACAAACAAAGAATTTTTACTGAAGACTTTCAATGATTGGAAAGGAACTTTCGGTGATTGTAAAAAAAGTCTTCAGCATTTTCTGAATTTGTTTTAAATAAAAATCGTATAGGATTTAAAAGGGATATCGCATCCTCAGTTTTATAAGCTACCTACTGCAGTTGCTTGCAGTTTGTTAATTTTATTTTGTAAAATTTTAACATAATATTTTACCGAAAGTTTTGTAAAGGTTTTATGCAATTTTGTAAGCATTTTGTTAATCTCCAAAAATTGCGTTACATAACCCTGGCGAAAATAAAGCGTGCACGAAAAGTGTGCAATAAGTGTGTATTTAGAGTGCAAGTCTTTATAACAATGCGCATAGATGCTATTTTGTGGTAATGTCACACTTTTTGAAATAATTTAGTTTTTTCACTCTATGCACATTGACATCACGCTTTTTATTTGTCACTTGTCACGCTTATATTAAATTATTTTGTTTGCACATTGTTTGCACAGTTTTAGTACATTGTTTAAAGACAATTTTGCAAAGCTTCAGTCTATCTTACGCATGTCACATTTTATACACACTGTTAATGTGCTATAAAAAGGTGTAATATAAGCGTGATAAATGGTAATTTTTTGGTTTTGCACATTGTTTCATGTTCCATTTCCCACCCTCTGCACATTGTTCTCAAATAATTTTGCCCACTTTTTGCACATTTAATTTTCGCCAGGGAATACTTGAACGCTCCCTTATTTAGAACACCTATCATCTTGAAAATATTTTTTTAATTCAAGTCAACTTGCTTTAAAATAAGAATATATATTTCAACTAAAAATATTTGACTTCTTTAAAAAAGAATTTTGTAGTTTTGGAAATATTCTAATATTAAGAAACATTTTTTGTTTTAAAAAGTTGCATGTTTCAATCCAAGTATTAAATATTCTTGAAGAAAATCTTAGTTGGTTTCTTGGTGCAATTGAATATATTTTTTGTATCAAAAAGAGATATTCTTATTTTTTTATTTGTTTATTTTTTTATATTAATAATTAGATATTCTTAATTTTTTAATAAACAGTATTTTCTTTTGACAAGAATACATATTTTTGAAATCGTGTAGTAGTGGAGATGCCGACACGTTCATCTGACATTTTATGCCTAATCATGCAGTTTTTATTTCTCTTTGTGAGGGAGAAGGCGTATTTCATTAAAAAAATATTAGATGAGTGGTCAGCATCGAAGGAAATTATAAAAAAATTGAAGGTAAATAAGTTGTTATTGATATACCACCATTTTTTAAATTTAGCGTCGCATTTACGTGTAGGTACACTGAAAGAAATATATGTTTGTTTTAGCAAATGTATGTGGTTCATATATGGACTACCACATACATTGCTAAAACAAACATATATTATATTTAGTTTTAACATAATATGTTAAAACTAAATATAAAAATGGTTAAGGTAAATATATTTTATGTTTCATATATAGACTACCACATACATTGCTAAAACAAACATATATTTCTTTCAGTGTAGTTAGGTTTATTGTTTAAATATTTACTAATATGCATTAAGTATGCCTTAAAATTATTTTATTCATGAATAAATAGGCTTTGCAGTACTAACCAAAATATCTTATGTGTTTGATGTCTGATTTGTATGGCTCCATAATTATTAACTTAAGTTAATAAACTTAATTTAATTTATGACATTTAAAAAGATTTTGTTTTAGAAGTAATTTTGGGGTATAACATTTTGATTCATAAAAAATTGGTAATTGCTTTTCTACTATGCCTAAAATATTACAAATTATTTAAAATGAAAAATATGTCGATAATAATGATTAAGTTCACTACGTTAATTTATAGTAATGTATACATTTTAGATTTTTCTTGTATTAAAAACAAAATAAATGTGTTTATTCAACGTTTGTTTTTTTATTTTCTAACCTAGAAACGATACAACGTATACTTTGGCCCTTCAGTATGTTTGGCTCAATTTTGAATAATCCGTAAGTATTTAAATATAAAGTTTTGTTTAAGATTAAACAACAATCCTTAAAAAAATTACAGGATATTTAAAATTACTTCAGTCCCCTTCAAGTGTTTAGACGTATTTTTATTTTAAATTTTATTTCTTTTGCAGTAAGATTCCTAAATATAAAGATGTTTTTATTATTAAAATAAATAATTTTTAGTTAATAAAAGTATCATTATTTAAAATTTTATTGATTTTAAATACAAAATAATAGATTTTTTTAAACATTGCTAAAAGTAGCTTAAAATTAAGATAGATACATTTTATTTTTAAAGATACTTCTAGCATTGTTTTAAAATAAATATTATTTTGTAATCAATGAAATAAAATTTTAAATCTTGTATCTATTAATTTTAAAAAATATTGGGTTAAGAAAACATCTTGATTTAAGAAAATTATTGCCTTATATCAATATCACATGTTTTTGTTTTAAAAAAAATTATTCTTAAATTAAGTAAGTATCTTTTTTATTTAAGAATACCACTAAATAAATTTTTTTAAACATATTCATGCTTTAAAATAACCAATTATTTGGTTAAAGAAAATACATTTTCTTGAATTAAGTAAATATTGCTGCCTTATTTCAAAAATTATATAGGGGAAGCAGGGGTAATGGCGCTCACCGGGTAATGCCGCTCACCCCAGTTACTTGATATATACGGTGCATAGAAACACGGCCGATGGCTAAGTCGTAAGGGGTATGACGCCTAAGTGGGCAAGCTACATAACATCAGTCCACTTGCACAGCCGAGAAAGTGAGGTGAGTTTATTTGTTTGTGGCGGCTGTCATCTAATTTTTAGCCAAACTATTTTATCGGCAAGTCAAGATTTTTAGCACTTAATAGTATCCAAGGAAATTATCAGTCAGATAAACTTAACAAGAGGTGAATAAACCGGCCCTAAGACTGTTTTAGTTATTTAAGGTTGATCTCTTTAGTATTTGTTAATTAAAATGGATATCTTAGATTTAAGCGTCATTACCCCTTTGCCTGAGCGGTATTACCCATTACCCAGGGGCAATGACGCTCAATCCTGTTTTTTTTTTTAAGTTTTCATACTATTTGTAAGTGAAATATAATTACTTTCTGTATTAAAATCTTGATTACCAAAGAGTTAAACTGTTGTTATTTGTTCGTACATTTAAAATAATCTAACGTTTTTTAAAAATACCGAGTTTTTTTCTTAACTGAGCGCCATTCCCCCTGCTTCCCCTATTCTTGCTTTTAAACAATCAAAGTTTTTAGTAAAGAAATTTAATTTTCTTACAAAAAAAAGATTCTTGAAGTAAATCAACTTGAATTAAGAAAATACTATTTTAAAGAATATATTCTCTTCGTTATATATGAGACAAAGATTAAATAAATTTATTTGAAACAAAATCCTTTTGAAAATTACAAGAATTATGCATAACCATGGTTGAATTATTGACAAAGGATTTTGTTATTAAATCTACAAAAAGTTTGTTATAATTACAAACTACTTATTCAATTACAATTGGTTGTAAACTTAACATAAAGTTTTGTGGACCTGGATTAACATAAAATCTGGTTAATATTTGGTTAAAATTAACAAATAATTTTTTACTGTGTATATTACTTTTTTAAATAATTTTCCCAAAAATAGTTTTCGTCTAGACTTTCACAAACAAATTCATCGCATTTTAGACCATTTAACTTTCACAAGGTTCCCTTTCACTGAATAATACCATTATTAAAATCAGTGTCCGACGGGGAGAAAAAAGGGCACGACTCTCATCCATTATAGAACTCCAAATCTTTTACTTACGATAAACTAAACACCCTAATGCTACAAGTTTCTTATGCTGCTCCCGGGCTTAGCCCCACACAAATACAAATCTTGTAGGTCGTAAAAAACGTTTCATTGTTTTCTGACATTCTCTCCTCGAAGGGAGGAGGCACTAATGCCACGCGGAAACTCAATATTTTGCGTAATGGCATCGGAAGCAATAAATTTGATCGAATTTCCTTGTGTGTAATATATATTTTATGCGTAATTTGGTGGTGCAATAATGCGTACGAAATTTACTGCTCTGCTAAGTGACCGAACTTTGTAAAGCGTTTAGCCTTTGTAATTAAATTCAGGAAATGCGTATTTACATGGTTAGAACAGCGTTTATTTAAACTTTTTGGTATTTTTATTAAATACCAAATGTTTGAATTATTTTGTATAATATATTATAATTGTCATGATACATGGCCTTTTCTACACGGTCATGCGTATTAAAATAACATTTATGAAATAAACGATATGTTATAAAAAAAGTTAAACGAGAACATTTTTTTCCACTCCCACCTTTAAAACGTCCATTATCGTACGTGTTTCCATGACACTAAGTGACCTTTTAAATACACATTGACAATTTGTGGCTTTATAGCGTTTTAGTCACAGGCTAAAAGTAAAATAATGCTAAATGTAAAAATTATTTTATTATCGGTAGTAAACTAGATTTAACTCAAATTCGGGTGGAGACTCTAACGTGGAGTGCCAATAAAACATTTTTTTTACTTTCATTGTAAAAAACTGCTTCTATATCAGATTTAACTGTCCATTTTTAAGGGATATGTTTCGATTTACACTTAAAAATTTGATATTTTCAAATTCCCAAGTTGGTTATCGTTTTTTTAGATGCCGCTCCATACAAATCATGTTAGATTTGTCATAGAAAAAATATAGTATGCAACTTTTCTAGACACGCATTTAATTAAACACTCGCTCTCAAGCTCTGTGTCTAAAATGGCGTTTATAAAATACTTTGCAAGTTTTAAATAATTTTAAAATTTGTATTATACTCAACAATGATTAGCAATTTTTTTCCCGAAAACCGATTAATTTCTTGATAAATGTGTAATTTTTTAATTTGAAAAAAATATATAAATTTAAATACAGTGTGACCCATTTGACCCGTATAAAATCTTATTGTGCGTGTGTATCTTGATAAACTGTATTTTTGGAGCAAAAACGCCATATTTTTACAAAATACAAGGTATAGTATAGTATATGTCAGTTTTTGAGAGTAAATTTTGAAGACATATTAGCGATTTAAAAAAATCTATGCACGGCACTGGATTCACCACCCCTCAAAACGACCCTTTACTAAATTTTACCAACAAAATTTAAGAAGAAAGGATTTTGTAGCCAAATTAAAAATGAAGAATAATATCTATTTACAAAAATTTATTCTGTCAAGTTATCCATGACAAAAACATTGAAATAAAATGAAACTAATAGTAACATGGTATAAATATGCCGAAACCAGGTAGAAATTTTAATACACGAATTAAAGAACACAAGAAATCTTATATACGTAAACCTTAAACAGGATTCTCATCTAATACAAGAGAACCACAAATTTGATGATAACTTTAGAATATTACATGTAGCCAATAAAGGTACCAAACTAAATCTTCTGTAGTCTTTGGAAATTATTGAACTAAAGAAAAAATCTGATATTGTTCTTAATGACCAAATTGAAACCTGTTGGCTCGCCTTTGCTAAATTTATTTTAGAATGTATACTTGTAGTACTAAAAAATAATATCTATTAATATTATAAAATTATATTAGATAGGACTCCAAATTCTTAGTTTTTTCCAAAATTGTGTAAGGTTTAGTAAATCCTTCAGGTATAATTTTTATACAACACTTATTTTCTCAAATTACCTGCCATTTGTTAAAAATATGTACTAATCCTGAAGAAGCTACTGTGTAGCGAAACAATTGTTAATCATTAAAAAACATAAATAAAATATGTAGTGAAACTTTAAAACAGTGTTGTTTTTATTCATATACGAATTAATAATATATTTCATCAAGTAAAGGTCGACGAAACAATCAACAAAATATTATTCAGGTTTTGGTACGAGTATATTTTATTTTTGTATTTTCCTTATTCTACGTAAAGCAAAATTATTGAAACCACCGATAGAATATTTATATAGGTAGGTATTCACTCTTTTTTAATTAAGCTTTTCCTAAAAAGGTAGGTACTTAAAAAGTAAAATGAAGTTTTTCATATCAGCGAAGTGAATCAGTTGACAAAGTTAGTTAATTAGCGGTTTGTCGCCGGTTGCTAAAATGCTAAAATTTTCATGCTTTTCATATACGACTGAATACAGTCAATATAAACTCCAGGTGGTAGCAGGGGGGCAGCCCCCTAGCAGTCTTTTGGTAAGCGCTAAAAATGGCACAGGAAATGGGGATACATTCCAACTCTTAAAATGATTTTGTGAAGAACCTCGAAGTTAACTGTTAGTGTAATAAAATAATTTTTTTTTTCCATTAATAAACATTTTTGTAACATGCATATGTACATGGGCGTCGCAAGGTTTTCTATTATAGGGGTGATGATTTTTATTATAATAGGTACCTACTTTTACGAAGATTTTGCTGACTGCAACAGTTTTTAGTATTTTTTTATGTGGATACTTCTATGGGTATTTTGTTTTATTTAAAAGCTTCAAAGTGGGTTTAATTTAAAAAAATGGCGTATTTACGAGCCTTTAAAAATAAAATTTATAAATTCTCAATATTAAAAAAAAAACTAAAACCTTTTAAAAACAAAAAAGATACCATGACCATCTTTTATTTTTATAATGGCCTCAATAACCAATGTAGTTTCTATCCAACCATGCAAAATTCCAATATGGCGGCCATAGGCAAAACAAAATATAGTGGTTGTAAGTTGGATAAATGTTTTTTTTCATACATAATGATAACCATAACCATAACCTCAACGCCTAACAACGGGAATAATAAACTCATTATTCACTATGATTTGAACCAATCGGGTTTTAAATTTGGAAGTAGTTGCATGCATACTGTGTTGAAGCAGATAAAGTATAGGTAGTATATCAGTCGAGATTATGAGCATTATTCAAAGAGATGATTTGCGAACCTCATCCCCGTGAATAATAGCCTCGTTATCTCCCGTGTAATAATATACTTTTATTATGCACTTTTTTATTACTTACACACATATTTTTATATGAACATGATCCTTACCTGAAACAAAAATAAAATATTAGACATTATAAACCACATAAAGGGTGATCCAACTTGAGCTTGGCAATGAGAAACTAAAATAAAACTCGAAATATTTTAAAAGCTGAGAAATTTTCTATTAAATAATAACGTTAAATATCGTACAATTAGGTATGAAAGATAACATCGGCCATATGGCAGCCACGGCTCAAATGACAAAACCGAATGCGCTGGTCAAAATTTTCAACGAGTCTGCGACACAACGCAGGCTCTATGGCAGCTATTTCCCGTCGTATTTCTTGTTTCTGTTCCGGAATTGTATTGGGCATGTTAACGTAAACTTTATTCTTCAAATATCCCAGAGAAAGAAATCTAAGGGGGTTCGATCGCAAGATCTAGGCGGCCAATTAATATCGCCGTTTCTCGAAATAACCCGGCCTGGAAAGCGGGTCTGTAACAAATCGATTGTTTCCCGGGTTGTATGACAGGTCGCTCCATCCTGTTGGAACAAGACCTCTTCAATATCCACTCCTTCCAACTCTTCCCAAAGAAAATCAGTAATCATGCTCCGATAACGCACGGCATTGACTGTTACAGCATTTTCTTCATGGTTTTCAAAAAAGTACGGACCAATTACTCCTTCAGCCCACAGACCACACCAAACTGTAACTTTTTTGGGGAAAATTTGTTTCTCAACAACTTCTCTTGGGTTTTGTAACCCCCAAACTCGACAGTTTTGTTTATTAACAAACCCATTGAGGTTAAAATGAGCCTCATCACTGAAGATTATTTTTCTCGAAAAATCGACTTCGTGTTGAAGCATCCACTCACAAAACATACGTCGCTGGAGATGGTCTCTGGGCTTTAATTCTTGGGTTATTTGGACCTTATAAGGATGAAGATTCAAATCCTTCGCCAAAATTCTTTGCGTTGAGGTGTACCGAAGGCCTAACTGCTGTGATCGGCGACGAATCGAAGTTTTTGGTTCTTGGGCAACACTTTCACGAATGTTGGCAACATTTTCTTCTGAACGGACAGGACGAACACGCTGGGGAGTTTTGATGTTGAGTACTGACCCATTTCGCTCAAATTTCTGCACGACATTCGTAATTGCTTCCCTAGAAGGTCGATTTTGTATTCCAAAATATTCGCGCAAAGCACGGAAAGTACGCACATTTGAACGCCCATTTTCATAGTAAGTTTGGATAATTTTAACGCGTTGTTTAGTCGTATACTGCTGCATAATCAAATTTGTATGTCTTTCTAGACCACAAATATTACTTTGATAATGACAAATACTTTGACGTTTTGATTTTCATGGCCATCTAAATTGCCAAGCTCAAAGTGGATCACCCTTTAGTTATTGCACACTTAAGGAAAATTATTTATTTAAAATTTATATATGCCGTTGTTTTAAAGATTTTAGTTTTTTTCTTATGAATATATAAAAAGGATAGTTTTTTTGTTTAAACTTTATTTACTTTTTCTTAAAAAAAAGAATATTTGAATTTTTAATAATAGTTTTATAAAAAACATGCAAAAAAGTATAGTAATTGGACTTTTTATATAGTAATTGGACACATGGGCCATAGTTATTGGACATACAATTTTTATAAAAACATAACTTTACATCAAATAACATACATTTTAGGTAATTTTTTTTTATTTTGTTTTTGTAGATATCATATAATTCATATATTTCTTTCTCGGATTCCTCACCCTTTTCTGGATTCTGAAGGTAACTACTAATTCCTTGCAAGGTCTTACCATGGTCTGAATGAAAAGTGTGGTATCTCTAATTTATAATGTTTAGGCCGGAACAGGATGATTTATATATCTAATATTTTTTCGTATGGTATGTTAAAAGTATTTTCCGAATTTATTAATTTTGTTGCCATTACTTTTTTATGTTCTCTATCTTGCACTGTATTTAAATCACTGTTTTTCTGCAAGATGTCCTGTGACGTAGAAATCACTATATTACTTACTCTCTAAAAATGAATTAGTCAAAAATGTCATAGCGAAAACGCAGCCACTAATAAGTCTCGTCAACAGCAATTTGTATCCAGGACATTTAGCAGTCAATTTTTATGAAATATTATTCGCTGAATCAGAAAATGTCGTCAAAAGTTATAAAAGTAGAACAGTTTTTTAAATATAATCAAATTTACATATAATATGGAATTGACTATATCTCAAAAGCTGCTTAACTTTTATAGTTTTTGACGGTCTTTTCGGATTCAGGGGACAATTTTACATAAGAATTGGCTTGTAAATGTCCGGGATACAAATATATACTTTATAGAGTATGATATTGGACATATTATATCCAATAATAGAAAATTACATTTTTTACCAACCAGTAATAGGACACTGGCCATTAATTAAATTTTACTGTTTGTTTTCTAAATTAACATTAAAACGCATTAAAGTGACATGAGGAACACATTTATACCACACACTGAACTGTACACTTTTTAAAAATATTTTTTGTTGTGATTTAAACACAACCCTGCTCTTAACAAAAAAAACAAAAATCTTACCACCAAAGTAACTTGCGAACTTTTTTGTCCTATATTGGACCCAAAATAAAGTATATTATAACCGACTGAGATAGTTATAATTGTATAAAGCGTCATCTAATGATTTAACTTTAAGGTAACTATTTATAGAACTATAGTATTAATGTTAATTGTCCGATAACTATAAAGTGTCCGCGGACACTGTCTATTATACCCTATGAATTATTTTTTAAGTGTTGAATTATTATTTTTATTCTAAATAAATATTTTTAATATTATTTTAAAGCCGTTTTTGAAAAATTTATGTGATTTTTTCTGAATTCTAAATTTCAAATATATTTAATATATAGAATAATTTAATATATAGAATAATTTAATATATAGAATAATTTTGATCAGTATTTATAAAAACATCAAATTTACTTTTTTAATCAAAAGCCATTACTTGGGAATACCTACTTCGTTTTTATGTTAAATGTTTCTTTTGTTTTATTTTTAAGACGAACGACTTTAAAACGCAAATTACCGATTTTTATGGGGCGATCTAAAAGCACAAAAAACCCATTAAGAAAAGTCGCCGCTGCGCTGCAAGTAGAAAAACGGGAGCTCTAAACTTTTCCATTCAATTTCCCATGGTCAGCCGCCACATACATCCATCGAGCAGGCGCTGACTAATCCCCGTTCAGACTTTATAATCACGTTATGTAAACGAAACGCCAAGTTCCTCTTGTGTTGCATTTAAATGGCGTCACAAAAGAAACTAAATGGCATTAAGCGTGTGCAATGGCGCGGCCTAATGATAACAAAGAAGGCGAGCGACGACGACAACGAAATTTGCTACCAAGGCCTGCTTCGCTCCCGCTCAGCCGTGCAAATATTTGCCGATCGCGTAAAAAGATCGTCAGCCCTCTTCTCTCGGGATTATTATTCTTGCTGTTGCTGAAATATATTTCAAAGGGTTCAAGTCTGATTTTTGTATGTAGGTACCACGGTCATGTTATTTGAGCACAATATGCTCCAAAGTAAACAACGACCGACTATGCAGAATCCAGGTTCAATAAATCCTCTACGTTAACATGTCAAAGTACATATTCACCAAAATATAAATAAGCATTTAATTTTAAATGTATACATTATAAGTATACAGAGGCAACTTTTCGGTTAGGACAACATATTAATTGCTATGAGAAAATATTATACTTTTAATACTTAAAAGCAGTGGAGGCTCGTGACCATTCATGGCACCGCAGGCAATTTTTTTTGAAATTTTCAAAGTCTCGCTTATACATGAATTCACATGTGTATATGTGTATACAATAATGTATTTTATCTACTCCTATAGGAGTAATTTATAAATTGACGAGCTGTAACTTTATGGCGTTTTAGTCACGGGCTGAAGTTAGAATCAGTAGCTTTTTAAGAAGTTTGCTTTATTATAAATTGGAAAAAAGTGAGGTTAAATTCGGGTGACAGTTGACAGATGTCAAGTTTTTAACAAATAAAATTGGCTTTAAATTCTGTTTTGTGTTTGTCGTAAATAAAGTATAGTATGCAACTCGTTTATAAAACTTCTCTAGACACTCGTTTTTATTAAACACTGGCTCGCAAGCTTCGCTCGTGCTTAATTAAACTCGTAACTAAAATGGCGTTTATAAAACTTGATACATAATATACTATTACGCTTGCCTTTTTATCACAACTTTTCATTTTAACGCTAAAGGATAAATAAAAAAGTGAGGTTACATCATTTGACAGATTTAGTATACCAGGGGCGACTATGATGTTTTTGGAATTGCAACTACCCAATTGGTCTAAATCACAGTGAGTAATAAAATCATGCCTGATTTAATTATTCCCGTTGTTAGGTGAGGCAGTTGTAATGGTTATCATTATATAGGGAAAAACCAAATATTGTCGTACTAGATGGCATATCAAGTTATGCGGAGAAAAAATATTTTGTTACGTAACAAAACGCGTTTGTTCTACTATGGGGTCGGATTCGAATTCAGCGCATCACAAACATTTGGAAAGGTATACTCTGTCAACAATAACGTAGGTACTAAATTTTGCAGACCTGTCTTATTATACCTAAGGTCGTGTATATTATGTCAGCATGCAGATGGGGAGGGGTCTTGCGAATGACGAATGTTGATGACGAGGAATAGTGGGGGTGAATTCTCAAGATGACGTCATAATTTTTACTCATGTTAAAAATCAGAAAGCTAGATTTTAAAGGAAAAAAAATATATAATTATGTACAAGTGGAAAAAAACAAAAATGACGTCATAATTTTGCGCATTGGTACCAATACTAAATGTGTAATTGAATATTTTAATGTATTTTAACCAAATTAACTTGGCAGCAATTGCAATGTTGTCATGTTTAGGTTAAAATTTTTCTTAATAAAATGACGCATAGAAAAGGAATCTGACGTTTTAGAATTTCGAAGCTGTCAGTTGTGTTTTTGAATATTTCGTTTAATTCGTGTATAATTTCTTTATTTTGTTCGTTGTTTGTGTTATTTTATATCGTTTAAGTTTTCATTGCCGTTTTTGTGTTTGTCATATATCGTTTTTTTGTTTTTCCTATATTTAAAATGCCGAAGCATTTAAATAGTCGGAGTCAAGAGTTGGCATCATCCTTAAATACGCTATTTTGAGGCAGAACGGGATAATAATGGACCTTTGTAACCTTTAACAGCTGTTAGAGAGGTAAATAGGATTATTATTAATTATATATTAGAATATTTAAGGTAGTTGTCGTGGTACAATATTGTCAAAATTTTTTAGATTATACGCACCGTAAAAGTATACGAGCTTGTAGCTAAGTGATTCATAATTTTTTCGCAAGACTACCCTTGGAGACGTTACCTTTACGTAATACTTTCAAATATTTTCATAAGTTTTAATCCGGCAATTGCCGTCGATTATGCTCAGCGTTGCCAAGTTGTTTTTATCTGACACTAGTGATGTATACTTTTTACAAATTGTTAAACTTTAAACGGTTATTTATAAACAATTGGACGGTCAAAAATGTTTAATTATTTTTTTTTAAACTCAGCAAAAATACATTAAAAGACTATTAGTTTTTTGAAAGCTTTTGACAGTTAGTTTTTTTTATAATCAAATAACTGGTACAGAACTACAGAAAGCGTATACAATCCATGTTAATTATCCAATTTTTAATTGAATTTATCTCGGGTTATAGGCGGTCAATCGACTTCAAATTTTAAGGATAATTGTATTGTCATGTTCTTAATAAGTATACAAAAATTTAAAATTTTCTGATGGTATGCTTACAGCACGACAACTACCTTAACAAAATATATGTTGGATACATAAAATAATAATATATATACCAGAGACTGAATTTACATGGCAAAATTTCTGGGTTTTATAGCTGAAAATGTCTTAATAATGGCTAAAAACATACTTTTGGCGGGCATCATATAGGTTATAAAACTTTTGACATTTTGGTATTCTAAGGTCCCAAAGCTAGGGACCCTATGGTATTCATCTATCGCCCTGTAGTTGCACTACCACTTTAACTTGATGCAATGATTTTAAATTTAATTAAATTTAATTTAAAGTTACTATAATGTAGTCAACAGGGGGGAGTTGCTGTGTGATGATATAAACTAAAATATTCAAACTTAAGACTTCATTTGCCTGGTTAACAGTTTTTAACCCATTAAGTCGTAATTTTTAGTATTTCTAAAAAGTTTATATAATATAGTGCAATTTGGTTGTTAATCTGATTTAAAATGTGCATTATAATTGCTTAAAATATTCACACTAAATTACCCTTGATCATGATAATGCAAGTAATTATTTTAATGACTTTATACTGGTGGGTGTGCTCGTTTAAAAGGAGCTGGCAAAACTTTATGCCTTATTTAGTTGTTTAGTATTTACGCCCATGGACTTTATCGTACCTACTAAGTGGTTGATTAAGTGGTTTTCCACACGATTTTGAATACATTTTATTAAATTATAAATTGGAAGTTTTTTAGCATTATAATATATTATATATTATATAATATATAATATATTATACATATATCTACACTCATAAAATTATTTAATAAATATAACAAAAAAAGTAGTTTGTTTTAATCAAGTAAAGATCCCTATTCGTCCAACAATTGCTTTTGTTACGGCAAAAAGATAATTTATATAAAAATTATTTATCTTTCAGTAATAGCATTTGCATTAATTATAAAGTAAATTTACGTAATGTTTATAAAAATAACACTCTTCCAGATGCAGAAACGCATTGATAAATATAGTTATTATTATTTGTCAAAAAAAAAACAGTTCTATACCGTTTACAAAAACGTTGTAGTATTAATGAAACCCTAATGGTATTAGGTATTCATAGAAATTTTGTAAATTTTACAAATCCCTTTTTCGTTTAAAATAATTAATAAAATTTATATAAATTTAACAACAAATTAATTGTTAATTCAATGAACTATTTTCATTGTAACAATGGTCACATTTTCAACCTACTGTTGGGTGTGGCAGTTTTTTTTAAATAATCGCAGGGCATTAAAACAAATTATTTATTATAACAAAAAAATTTACTTATATTATATGATGTACAAAATAAAAAAAAAATATGAACTCACGTTTTAAACAACAAGTCTGCTTCGTTTATAGAATAGAACTTAAATATTTCTTTTAGAAAACGCCGTAATTTTAATTTTCTTAGTGATCATTTTGATATTTTTATCATGCTAGATTTCACCACACTTCACTCGCACAAGTTAAATCAATAAGATTATAACACAGACTGAGGATTATAAAGTTATGTTCACCAAGGAGAGCGCTGGCCCTTTCCCCCCATTTTTAAGGGAAATAACAAAAATTTTGTTACCATTGCAAAACAATAGTAAATATTAAAAAAGTCTTTTTATAGCAATAATAAGAGACATATTTTTCATTTTTAAAAATCGGAAAAAAATAGTAATTATGGATGGCCCACTACCGGACCAGGCTGAATAGTTGTTGAATAGATAGAAGTTGAAAATAAAAATTTTTCGCGAAAATCGAAGAAGAAACATTTTTTTAAAAACTCAAAAATCTTGACTTAAAACGCTTCAAATGATTTGGACCATTTTTTTATGAGTTATAAGCGAAAAAAAAGTAGTTTTGAACCCGTCATCAAAAATATCTCAAAATTTACTGAGAAAGATCTTTCAAAAAGTACTAAAAAAATATAAAAAAATTGGAGAATTCAAAAAAAATTTTTTTTAATCATCCGATTAGGCGTGGAATGCCCCATATATATTGTAACAAAACGTGAAAAATAGGATGTTTGATTTCTCATATCAACTAACATCCTCTCTTAAAATGAAATAGTTAAAATTCTACTATTTGAATTAGTAATGCTGCAGCATTTGTTACTAATAAAATAGTCGTTTTCACTTTTAAATAGTTATTTTTTACTACGTAAATAGTTAAATTTAACTTAACTTAAAATTTAACTTAAGTTTGACTAATTTAAGATTAGTCAACATCTTTGACTATTTCTGAGAGTTAAAAGTAACTAATTTCTTTAATCGTTTGCGGCCAACAACAAAGTATTGGTTAAATTGCCCATTAAAACAAAGATGCAAAAAGTTTAGTTCAAAACAGCAACACAAATAATATATTCAACTTTAAAATATTATGAACAATATTTATTAACAAATAAAATTGATTTTTATAAGAGTGTCTGATAGCCACATTGGTTATGACAACAGCTTGACAAGCTTGACATGCGACAGACCTGAGTTCAATCCCCGGCTGGGTCAAAACTTTTTTAAATTTAAATCTACTAATTTGACTATTTTATTCAGTAGAATTTGACTAATTATTAGTGACTGCTTTTTCGCTATGACAATTAGTCAAATATGACTTATAATTAGTTATTTTTGATTAATTAATCTTAAGAGAGTCCTCCTTAATATTAATATAAAATATTGTTTTAAAATATTATAAATGATACTTTTATCAAGGGTTAAATAGAAATAATAGAGAAATCCGGTTTCTACGTGAATGGTTATATCCATAAATTGAACCAGCATGCGTGTTAACATTACCTCGTTTGTAGGCATTAATATAATATTCTAGCGGAAAAATCAAATCTCACCCCTGTCATTTTCCTGTCTCGCCCTAATCATGTAGGCAGGTCTCATTGATAGTCATAACTTGATACGTGCGGCCCGCGAGTGTTTTTATGCTCAAATAAACATGATTACTTGTGCATGTAACTATTGTACAGGATATACCATGTGCACGATATACCTACTACACTACGCTTATTATAAAAACGTACCTATCGATTTAATATTAATAAATTATTGTTTTTTTCATATTTATCCAAATTTCACCAATTTTTTTTGTGAGTGACTTTTACAGATTTTTAAAAAAATATATTTTCTACATTAAAATTATGACTTACTGAAGATTTCAGCTCTCAAAATTTAGATTTGAGCTCTCAATATTAGGTACATTCCGAGTAAAGATTTTTCAAATTTTGACAATATTTTTTTTTACATTTTCGTTATTTATTTTTAATGAAAATATTCATTATTGTAAAAACTACTCTTAAAGAAATCGATTTTTATATTCCCCGCGCTTGCACTTCTGTTGGTATCATGCTTATTGCGTTGAAATTGATTATAAATCAAGTATGAGACAAAGAGACAAAAGAGCAAATTACCAAATTTAGAACCTTGTTTATTAATACAAAAAAAAATCTCTACTTTGTAGCCACCAGACATTTAATTTAATATTTATTTAGAATTGTAAAAAATTTAATAAAAATTACTCCTCATTTTTAATATTTTGTATTTCAAATTTATTTATACCTCAAAAAAAAATTCTATTTTCTATTTAATAAAAAGCGAGTATTTAACTTCTCGCTAAAAAAATACAAAAATTTTCAAAAATTGGTAATCGATTTTTTCGGTAGCCTGCACCGAAAAAATCGGTAGACTCTACCGAAAATAATCGGTAGCTGCTACCGATAAAAATCGGTTGAGGAATCCGATTTTTTTTTGGTAGAGACTACCGATTTTATCGGTAGAGTCTACCGATTTTTTCGGTAGAGTCTACCGATTGGCAATCGGTACCTGCTACTGATTGCCATTCGGTAGCCTCTACCGATTATTTTTTTCCGTGTGTTGTCGCCTTCAAAATAGTCCTCATTGGATATTATGCACATGTGCCAGCTCTTCTTCCAATACTCGAAACACTTCTAAAACTCGATCTTTGGGATAGCCTTTAGTTCTTTCAGCGATGCGCTTTTAATGTCATCTATGCTTGCAAAACGACGGCCCTTTAAGGTTCTCTTTATTTTTGGGAATAGGAAAAGTCAGACAGAAGCATGTCTGGCGAATATGGAGGCTGGGGCATCATTACAGTATTGTTTTTGGCCAAAAATTTTGTTCAAAATTTAAAAAATTTAGAACAAATTTTGCTGCCGCGCGTTTCATACCCAAAACATTCGAAAAAATTTCATGGGATGAGCTAATCGATATACCAACATCATCAGCGACTTCTCTGATGGTTTATAACCATTTCTTCCACTTTTTCCATGTTTTTAACTGTTGTTAATGTGCTTGTGCGTTCGAGGCGTTAGTCATCTTCAACGTCTTCACGGCCATCTTGGAAACTCTTATACCACTTGTAAACTCTTGTTTTACTTATAGCAGACTCACTATAGGCCTTTGTTAACATTCCACAGAATTTATTTCATTTTTTTAAAGAAAAATTGGGTACAAATTCTTTGATCCATTTCTTTTAACGAACGAAAAATCGCCGAGCTCATAAAACACGTCTAACCTTAGCGGCTGCCACAGACAAAGTAAACAATGAAAACAGCTAAAGTTCTTATCATACTTCGGGGGCATGTATACCAACATAATAAAGAAAATTTTATGACAAACGGACCCTCTGAACCCGCGAAATTTAACAATTTCCGTTATTTTCTGAACACACCTCGTATATAGGACCAATATTTTGTGGGGTATTTATATCTTGCAAAATATTTTTAAGCCCCTTGATTATTTATTTTTACAATAATAAACTTTCTAAACATTGTACACTGAAAAAAAAATATTCTTGTATCAAATAAATTTATTTGATTCAAAACAATCTGTGTCTCATATATAACGAAGAGAATATATTCTTTAAAATAGAAAAGTATTTTCTTAATTCACGTTGATTTACTTTAAGAATATTTTCTTAATGTAAGAAAATTAAATTTCTTTAAATAAAACTTTGATTGTTTAAAAGCAAGAATATATATTTTTTACAAAAACAAAGAAACACTGCATAATTAGGCATAAAATTTAAGAGGAACGTGTCGGCATCCCCACTTCTACGCAGTTTTAAGAATATGTATTCTTGGCAAAAGAAAATACTGTTTATAAAAACAAATAAACAAATTTAAGAATATCTATTTCTTAATATAAAAAAATTAAAAATATCGTATTCTTGATATAAAAATATTAACAATTGTACCAAGAAACCAACTTAGATTTCCTTCAAGAATATTTAATATTTGAATTAAAACATGCAACTTTTTAAAACAAGAACCTGTTTCTTAATACTAGAATATTTTCAAAAATACAAAATTCTTTTTTAAAGAAGTTAAATATTTTTAATTGAAATATATATTCTTATTTTAAAGCAAGTTGACTTGAATTAAAAAAATATTTTCAAGATGATTGGTATTCTAAATGTAAGAAATCTTTTTTTTCAGTGTAGTCGTTTTTTATTAAAATCCTAGCCTTAAATAAAAAAATATTTAATAAAAAAACGTTACTGTTTGTATTTTTATATAACATTATTTAACAAAATAACAAAAAAGTTTTAAAAAAATATTGTCAAAATTCTTCCAAAATTTATTTAGTGGAATGACCCCCATAAGTATGTATGTATTCAAATTACAAAGTTGTTTAATTAAAAAAAAAATATATTTTACTTGTAAAAATGTATTGGAGATTTTTTGATGATATCAATTATGTTTGGAATAAAATGTATTATCAACCAAATAAATTGTTTATTTTTTAGAAACCCTTACCCAATTTTAAATTTTTACCTTTGATTTCGACATTATAAAAAATACGACATTATAAAAAAAAATTATTTATATAAGGGTAATTTTTTTTTATTAGGTAAAAACAAGTAAATAAATAATATTTACCAAAAAGGACAAACCCAAAAAACAAAACCTTTTAACGTCTAAGTTAAAAAGCATTAAAAAGTGTAAAAACAATAAATTCAAAAATGGTTAAAGTTAATGGTAATTGTACACTTTAATTCCAATACCGTAATTATAAAACGTGTTTTGACATCAATTAAGAAGAACCACGTTCCGTTTTTACACGATCATTAATTATTTTGATCGATTTGTTTGTTGTTTTTGAGTTACGTTCAAATATCCTTTTTTATATTATGTATAAATTTTGATAAACGCCAATTAATACACGAATTTAATTTAGGCACTGGCCAACTTGCAAGCGAATGCTTAATTAAATGAGTTGCATACTATACTCTTTCTACAAAAAATACTTATTATAAAAAAATGATTTAAATGAAATATTTGTACGGAGCGACATCTATACAAAAAAAATTAACCGATTTTTATTTGTGTATTTAGATAATACAATACATTTTACATTTAATATTAGAGGGCACTTTATTTTAACGATTGTATAACGTTTGACAACTGTCAACTTACTCAATGCTAAATTTAGCCTGTTCCTAACTTCAGCCTGTGAGTAAAGCCAGTAAAGCCATACTCTCTTAAAATGAATTAGTCAAAAATAACTAATTATAAGTCATATTTGACTAATTGTCATAGCGAAAAAGCAGTCACTAATAATTAGTCAAATTCCACTGAATGAAATAGTCAAATTAGTAAATTTAAATTTAAAAAAAGTTTTGACCCAGCCTGGGATTGAACTCAGGTCTGTCACTTGACAAGTTTGTCAAGCTAACCTCATAACGCATTCGGCTGTCAGCCGCTCTTATAAAAATCAATTTTATTTGTCAATAAATATTGTTCATAATATTTTAAAGTTTAATATATTATTTGTGTAGCTGTTTTGAGCTAAACTTTTTGCATCTTTATTTGTTTTATGGGTCATTTAACCATGAAGAGGTATATGCATTTAATTCAAATAATACTTTGTTGTTGGCCGTAAACGATTTAAGAAATTAGTTTTTTAACTATCAGAAATAGTCAAATATGGTGACTAATCTTAAATTAGTCAAACTTTAACTATTTACATAGAAAAAAATAACTATTTAAAAGTGAAAACGACTATTTTATTAGTAAAAAATGCTGGTGCTAATTCAAATAATTTTGACTATTTCATTTTTATAAAGCTATACTAATTCAAATAGTAGAATTTTGACTATTTCATTTTTAGAGAGTAAAGCTATAGCTTGTCAATGTGTATTTAAAAGATTACTTAGTGTCAGGAAAACATGTACGATAATGGGCGTTTTAAAGGTGGGAGTAAAAAAGTTGAGAAAATAATGTCCTATCCGTTATCATGGTATGGCTAAAAATATTTAAAAGAAAAAATCTCAATTGCATTTTTTATTTTTCTTAACGCATTTTCCCAAATTTTGTCAAAAAGTCTAAAACCAATTTTGTAAAAATTTAAAATCGTGAAACAACAAGTGGAAATATTTTTAAACAGCTAAATAATAGTAATTATTAAAGAACTAATGTCATTAGTCGTCATTTTGTTGCACGAGGACAATTTAATAATGGACGATTGCGACAAAAGTTCTTATGACAAGAGTTCTTTATGCTATTTTATCTATTAAAAATTAATTTTATACTTTATATTGAATTTGGTCGAATTTTACTTTAGATAGTTGGTATCACAGTCATTGGTTTGAAGGGTTAATGTCAAAATCGATTCGCCATGGCGTCCTTAATTTACTTATTTACAATAAGCGGCTGTTAATGTTAAAGAAAAAAAGGATTTTCTTTGTTGCCAAACAAAATTTATTGCCAGAAAAGTCTCGTAAGTACTAGAAAAATTATGAAAATATTATAACCAATAGGCAAAATATTATTTTACTAGTATGCTGTTTAAAGTAGCCAACCTATAAAACCAAAAGTGGTGTTACAATGAAGTCATTATGAACGTTTTTTCTAAAACTTGTGCATTTAATATTAAAACCAAAAGTGGTGTTACAATGAAGTCATTATGAACGTTTTTTCTAAAACTTGTGCATTTAATATTAAATGCACAAGTTTTAGAAAAACGTTCATAATGACTTCATTGTAACACCACTTTTGGTTTTATAGGTTGGCTACTTTAAACAGCATACTAGTAAAATAATATTTTGCCTATTGGTTATAATATTTTCATGATTTTTCTAGTACTTACGAGACTTTATATAGGATGCATCCTATTAAAAGGAAATTGTTAATCTATAAACTTAGTCATGCCCAATAATTATCTATTGAGTAGGTAGAATACTTTTGTCTAAAAATCTGCTCACCCTTCCAATAAAACCGGTAAATTACACGGTACGAAGCGACACATTAAACGGACGTCACTTAAAAAGCTGGCTTATCGCATGTCAGCAATATAATTAGGTTTGATCAATTATCTTTGGTAAAAAACCGTAAAGGGTGGATATGTTAACCGTTTGAGGAAATGACTCGCTCAAATACATTTATGTATTGGGACCAATTATTTAAATTTACCCTGGTTAACGCAAACAAAATTGGTAATGCCTATTAAACATTTAACATGTGTATTAGGGTGGAGTGAATTTTATTAAATTTATTAATTGATTTTTCCTATATTATTAATTGTTGACTAAAGGCGTAAAATGAATAAATATCGAAAAAATATTCCAATTTTTTAATATCTTTAGGTGGCGCATCAGTCTAGAAGTTTTGAAAATTCTAAAAAATATTACTTTAATCAAAGTAATAAAAATAGCATTATTTATAAATAAAAAATTTATTTTAGTAAAATTAACGTGAAACGTAAACATATTTAATAGTAAATCATATGCTTTAAGTAACTTCAGGAGTGTTTATTGGTAGAAATGAGATCGCGAAAATACTGACATTTGGTATAAAAATTTGGTAATTATTTTCTGACTTTAATTCTTGTCCTGATGAAACCATCTCTTGCTTCCGATCCACAAACCGAGTCTGAAGATTCAGTATACTGGTTATAACCAGTTTTACACAGCGTTCCACTGCTTGGGTGTGACACGGAAAAGTATAGGAAATGGTCACCCGAAGAAATCATATCGGTAATTTTTGTCATCGTATTTCATAGTCATAGGTGGTTCAGTTACCTTTTCTGTCGCCCAGTGAATTAACTCGTAAAAATGTAATGCTTCAGTATTTAGTTGTGGAAGCTTTAATTCCCGTAATCTCAAACATTTTGATTCTTTTCTCGCCTTTAATATTTTCGGCAATGCTAGTTCTCTGATCGATAGATATATTGTAGGTAACATAGCTAGTAATAGGTTTTCGGGATAAATATTAGCTATAGCTTACAAAGATCCAGGCAAGCTAGCACAATCCATCGGAAAACCTAAAAGAATTGGCTACTTTTATCATGAAAGTGTATGCCCCAACGTGATTTTACATCAACACCAAGCCTACGTGCAAACATGGTCCTATTCACATATTTAATATGACTAAAAGAGCATTACACCTCCAAAAAAACTTGAAGGCTTTATAACTATAGTTATAAAGAATATTCAGCGAAATATTTATCCCGAAAACCTATTACTTGCTATGTTACCTACAATATATCTATCGATCAAAGAACTAGCATTGCCGAAAATATTAAAGGCGAGAAAAGAATCAAAATGTTCGAGATTACGGGAATTAAAGCTTCCACAACTAAATACTGAAGCATTACGTTTGTACCAGTTAATTCACTGGGCGACAGAAAAGGTGACTGAACCACCTATGACTATGAAATACGATGACAGAAATTACCGATATGATTTCTTCGGGTGACCATTTTCTATACTTCCAAAAATTTCAGTGTCACACCCAAGCAGTGGAACGCTGTGTAAAACTGGTTATAACCAGTATACTGAATCTTCAGTCTCGGTTTGTGGATCGGAAGCAAGAAATGGTTTCATCCGAACAAGAATTAAAGTCAGAAAATAATTACCAAATTTTGATACCAAATGTCAGTATTTTCGTAAAAAAGAAGATCTAATTTCTACCAATAAACACTCCTGAAGTTACTTAAAGCATATGATTTACTATTAAATATGTTTACGTTTCACGTTAATTTTACTAAAATAACCTTTTTATTTATAAATAATGCTATTTTTATTACTTTGATTAAAGTAATATTTTTTTAGAATTTTCAAAACTTCGAGACAGATGCGCCACCTCAAGATATTAAAAAATTGGAATATTTTTTCGATATTTATTCATTTTACGCCTTTAGTCAACAATTAATAATATAGGAAAAATCAATTAATAAATTTAAAAAAATTCACTCCACCCTAATGTGTATGTACACATGTTATAATGTATACGGTAACCGTATTACGGTTAAGTGAAAAATTACGTTGGTGGGTGAATATAGGAAATTATTTTTTATAATATTGAAGTTTAAATTTTAACAAACGTATTGGTTTTTTATTTTTATTATTGAATAAAATAGTAATTAATTTAGTTTAGTAACTATTTACACTGTTCACGGTGGTCAAAACTAAAGTATAGGACGAACAAAAATGATAACCAAAACTGAAAGCATAATCTGATTATAGACTCTTTTGGTAACACAAAAATGTATTTATGAAAATCCCAGCTGATCCTTTATTAAAGTTTTGCATATTTCTTAGTTATTTTAAAATTGTTTATGCCATTTCGATAAAATACTCTAGTACCATTATCAAATATTTTTAAAAATTTGGCAGATACATGACTGAAATATGGATAAATTACATTATAAATACAAAATAATGTAAAATACAGTTTGCAATATCTTATTTATTGTTTTAAGGTACCTAATACAAAACTAATAAATAACTAAAGATTCTTTGAAGCAAAATCGATTACTGCTTGCCTTAAACTTTCAGTAAAACTTTTTCTTGGGTTTTCCATGGAATTGTTTTTAACATGAACAGTATTTTTAAATTCTTCAGTCTCTGTACAAACATGCTTCTTACATCTAGCGATATCCCCTAGAAAGGAAAAAACTTTAGTTCGTTCGTTCTTCCCTTAATAATTTTTTATGCCCTTGCCATTTTGCAGATAAAGCACATATGTACATTATTTTCTGCCGCGAAATTCTCTAGCAATTTCTAAATTTTGAAAATTTGGCAATTGTGGATATGCAAAAATACCGTTTTTACCATATTGAAGTAGGTAATTTTGAATCACTTAAGTTAAAGTGTTCGTTTGAAAAAGTCTGCAGTAATTTTTATATTTTCTCAGAAAACCTAAACTCTGAATTTTTCGATTACCAAAAACAATTTTGTCTCCACAGACAGCACATACCTTCTTTCGATTTTCTTCATGGCTTAACTTGAATTTCGGTTTAATTTTCATTTTAAAATGCTATTTTTAACTTTATAAAGTATACATTAAATAAACAACTAAAGCAAAATGTCACTTGCGTTATAACGTATAGCAATTTTTTTCATAACCACCTTAATTATTGTTTTATAAAATTTGCAAGTTGTACTTATTTCATTCAAACTTATTTTTTGTTATAAAAAATATTTAAGATACTTTTTTTGTTATGTTTTGTTTTTAGTGGTAAAAAAAAATAGGTGACTCAATAAATTAATACTGGGGAGTAAAGTAATTTAAATGATACAAAGTTTACTATTTTGCTTAATTTTATTAAAATTGTACAGGTAGTTTTAGTACAATAATTGCAAAATAATATATAGAAATAGAAAAACAAAAAAGGTTGCAAAACTTTAAAATAATATCAGCTGGGATTTTGATAAATACATGTTAGTGTTACCAAAAGGGTCTATAATCAAAATATGCTATCAGTTTTGGTTGTCATTTTTGTTCGTCCTATACTTAAGTTTTGACCACCGTGTGTTATAGAGATTTGTTAACAGTTTGTAGTTTTTAACATATTTTTTTTAGAAAACCAGGGTATTAAATTAGGTATTTTAACAAAGGAAAATATTCTACCGATACTTTTGTAAAGAAAATATGCAATTTTGTAAGCATTTTGTTAATTTCAAAGGTTACAGATTATTTTGTTAACGTTTAACAAATTATTTCGTTGAAAAAGTACACGTAATTTCAGGCAGTAAATCAAAACGTTTCCCCCCAAGTTCAACTGACTTCAGCGTCTGCAACTTATGTTTCTGCTTACTTTATTCTTATTCGTAACGTGTTCGTAACAGCTGTGTTTATAATATATTAGTGGGTTATAGTTACGAAATACATCAGTAAGTTTTGTAGTAGTACTTATAATTATATTGTTCAAAATTTCTTTATAACACTGCAACATTTTCGGAAAAAAAAATTAAGATGATGGGGTTCTGAAAGTATTTTCGGTTTCTACAATCAAAATAATGAATTATAGCGTTTACAGAATGGATTGGATTGATTCTGTTTTTTTTTTAATATCAATTTAAAGTTTTAGTAATTCTGGATCCCGAAATATCGTAAAATAATAAATAATTAGTAAATAAAAGATAATTATTGGTTTTGTATATTATTTTATAAAGTAATAACAATCAAATAAAGAAAAAAATAATTAAATAAAAAAATAATGAGAACAATAAAATGCAATTTTTTTTAAAAATTTAACCTTTTTCTGGATTTAATATATTTTTAGTGCAATTTCTTACTTCTTTCGCTTCTACCATAATAATAGTTATTGTAATTATTATTATTATTATTATTATATTAATTATTAAAAATATATTATTTTTAACAAATAGAATGTATCATCATAAAATATAATATAACAAATTGTATTTATAATTTAATTCCAAAATTTCCATTGCCATAGACCAACAAAAATCTGCCATCATCGAATCAACCTCTAGAAAGAGCCTCTATAACGATTTTCCATTTCCATTATTGTTTGATGCTCTTCTGATTCGGTGGACAGCTGATTTTCGAACAGGTCAAGATGTGCATGGAGCAAATGTACTTTTAGTGACATGTTTACCCCCATTTTTAATTTGTGTTTTATATTTTATTATTTCTTTTTAATTTATTGTATGACAACAATTTCCTACCCTAATTGGTTTAAATTAATAAATAACGGTTTTTCGGGTTCCAAAATTAATAAAACTTATGGGTCAAAATCACCAAGGTGGAAAATTAGCAGTGCCAGCAAATAAATGACTAAATTCAGTTTTTCTTTAACAAATCAAGAACTGTGTTTACGTTAACTATACCCAATATAATATAGTTCAAAAGTAAACCATATTCATTATTATTTATATAAATAAGTACAAAAAATCATTTCGAGAACGCGTCCTAAGTAGCAATCTTTAGAAACAAACACCTGAAATAATCATAAAATAAAATAAATTTAACAGTTTTTCTTACTTATTCAATTCAATTTAATTTAATATCACGTAATTATAAGCATTATTAAAGAAAAAAAAAGAAATGAAAGAAAATCAAGTCAAAATATTATGTCCAACAATGTAAGCATCATTTGAGTGAACGCTGTTTTGATTGTCCAAAAAAATTACGTTTTTAAACGCAGCCGTAATATGTTAGTAGAGGATCCCAAGTAAGGTCGACCTTCACCCATCTGCTTACCAGATGAAAATTATATTTTATGAAATAAAATATGTTTCTGAACATAAACCAATAGGGTTGCCATAAAAAATATGATCAAGGCGAGCTATAATAAATAAAAAATTAAAAAAAAAAAATTAATTTTTTAAATTTCACCGACTTGCTTGCCAAATGAACGAAATTCCAATGGAAAGCATACAACATACAGAATATGTAACAGCTAGGTTGCCTACCTTTTTCTGGTCCCTATTACCTGGTTGCTTTGTACAGGGTGATCCCCTATAATGTCGCCCCCCTTTAACTTTTTTATTTTAAGTGTCCCAAAAAATTTAAAAGTGTGGTTATGTAGGTACTAAAAAATACTTTTTTTCTACGTATAAAGAAAATTGGAAAATTGATCAGTATACAGGGAAAAACAAAAAGTTTATTTTTTTTCAATGGATCACCGTATATATGAATTTATTTTTCGATTCCTTGTAAAATTCTGAGCATAATTTATATAACAAACCATATACCTAAATTCAACCGTTTCTGAAATATTCGCATTCGAAATGTCATCATTAAATGTTTTTTTAAACTGTTAGAAATCAAGAAGCCTCAGTATACCAAAATTTTTATTGAAAATAAATTACTATAGTGACATTATGTCAATAAGTGTTGTTAAATAAGTAAAAATGGCGTACTCAGACCGAGAAAAACAAACTATTTCAACTTATTATCTTAAAAATAATTTAAATATTTCAGAAACGGTTGAATTTAGGTATATGGTATGATATATGAAATATGCTTAGAATTTTACAAGGAATCGAAAAATAAATTCATATATAGGGTGATCCATTGAAAAAAATAAACTTTTTGTTTTCCCTGTATACTTATCAATTTTCCAATTTTCTTTATACGTAGAAAAAAAGTATTTTTTAGTTCCTACATAACCACACTTTTAAATTTTTTGGGACACTTAAAATAAAAAAGTTAAAGGGGGGCGACATTATAGGGGATCACCCTGTACAAAGCAACCAGGTAATAGGGACCAGAAAAAGGTAGGCAACCTAGCTGTTACATATTCTGTATGTTGTATGCTTTCCATTGGAATTTCGTTCATTTGGCAAGCAAGTCGGTAAAATTTAAAAAATTAATTATTTTTTTTTAATTTTTTATTTATTATAGCTAGCCTTGATCATATTTTTTATGGCAACCCTATTGGTTTATGTTCAGAAACCTATTTTATTTGATAAAATATAATTTTCATCTGGTAAGCAGATGGGTGAAGGTCGACCTTACTTGGGATCTTAGACTATGTGTATGGCACAGTTGTAGTGAAAGATGTAAACAACGTGGATGTCAAGTGAATTTTTCGCCAAAATAATTAAAAATAAGTGGTAAGTACCATTCGATCCCATAATTAAAGAGCGTACATAAATATATCATCATACCGGGAATGCGTTTATTAACTCGTAATATTGAAAAAATACGTTTTATAATGTTTATAACAAATATTAACCTTAAATAATATACCTTAAACAAGCCAAACATGGCTGTCAAGATGACTTTCGTCTAAAAAGGGCGAGTTTATTTGAAAAAGTCATTTTGGGAACGGTCATTTCGGAAACGTCCCCGGACTTGACGGAGCGTTCTTGAAATGACTGTTATTACTTTTTGTCAATTAATTTAGTGTATGTTGTCCTAAATAGTTTTAAATAAATGTTTTATTTTTTTATGGAATATGGAATCTCATGAAGTTAAAAAAATTAAAAACGTCCAAAAAGACAACTTATAAAAAATAGTTTAGCTTACATGTGGCAAACAGAAAAAGCTAATGCCAGAAAAAGGAAGTTTTTAGATAAGATAACAGAGGAAGAGAGATACATTAAAAGGGGTAAGGATAGAGCATACTATCAGAAAAAAAAGCTGAAAGAAAGTTAAAAACATTGCTGAGATGACCGAACGAAAAAAGCGAAAGCAGAGAAAAATTTGGAAAGAAACATAAAAAATACAGAGAAAAGAATACAGCATTATTAAGTTTAGTAAACAATACTCCGCCAAATTCCGATGATAATTTAGCTACAACACCTTCAGTAAGAAAAACAGTGGGAAGAAAAATTGTGCGGAAGGATAGAGCCAAAGTATACCGTAAAAAAAACAACAGAAGAAAATAATTGCTAAAATTAAACGTAAATATGAAACTTTAAAGAAAAGACTAAGAAGAAAAGAAAAAAGAGAAAAGAAGAAAGCTCGGGTACCTACAACTCCTAACAGCAAAGTGTTTTTGGGGAAAAAACTGTAAAAGGCGAGAATAAGACATTCACAAACAAGGTTGCAATTTCAAGTACAGTCAAAGAATTAAAAATGGATTTTATTGAAGATATTCCAGTTAAGAAAAAAAATCTCTATGCAGTGATGGGCACGTACCCGGTATATACCCGATTTATTAAAATTTGGAAAATAGCCAAGGTATGTACTATGTACCAGTGGTGAGCACTATTGTAAACTTTGAACTATCGACTATCGATAGTGCTCATCACTAGTATATATACAAATATTAAATCGGGTATATACCGGGTACGTGCACATCACTGTCTGTATGGCATTTATAGTTACAACAAACGGAAAAAAGAGTTGAAAGAAAATTTAACTGAAGAAGAGGTAGGTAATGATACAAATAAACTTGTCAGTACGCAAATAAAATCTATTCATACAGGCGTATATTATATACGAAACGTTGACAATGGTTTGCAATCTGGATCTTTTGCTAGGTGAGTAAAAATTTGTATCATAAAGCCCATGCGATATGGGCTCATATGAAACCGATCCTAAAACCATATTGGAAAAAAATATATTAACATCCTTCATATCTACTCGATAATCCAACATCACAATACCGCAACCGAACGAATAAACATCTTTGAAAGAACTGAAAATGTCTGCATTATCTGGCAGTTTATATCCGAACTCTGAACCAATAAATTTGGGAATACTTTCAACAGAGTATCCTGAACCGAACGAGCATATGGATACAACTGATTTACAAGATTTGCTGAAATTAAAGAAACGGAGCATTTATAAAACCATTTATTACTCATCATCGTCCGATGAGGATGATTTAATGTTTGTTTCTTTTTTTATTATATATTTTTGATGTTTAATAATTATGATTACGAAAGCTTGTTTTTGTTTAAAAGTTCAATTTAAATATAGGTACATGTTTAATTGGTTTAATTATAAACATTGAGATAAAAGTTTAATATGATTATTAAGAATTGTACTTGGCTGTGTACATCGATTAAAAGACTGCAAAGAAGTAATTAAAGTTACACTTTTGTTAAGAATAAACCTCATGCCAAATAAATAAATAAGTACGGCATCAAAAAATTTTGCTTATGATTTCATAAACCTAAAGTGTATCTATATCATCATTCAGAGAACACACCCATCATTCCGTGAACTCCTTATCATTTCCGGGAACATAACAAAAATCACAGATAACACATTATTATTTTAGATATTAACAAAAGGCCTTGGAAATATTAAAACAGGCGGACTTCTTATACCTAGAGCTAGTTTATTTATATGTAAGTCAGCGATATTGGCATATTTAGTTAATTTAATTCAAAAAAATAGTCCCATAGGTTCATTTGTAGGGATATTTTGTTTTTAAATGATTTTATTTGCAACTTTCTTAGAGTTTTTTAATTTCTTATTATTAGCTACATACTTCCGCTATTGTAAAGCGTAAAAAAGAAATACTAAGTTATATTTTAATTTTATTATAAACCTTACAAAAACGTTCCCGGAATGATTGTTTTTAGCGATAGTTCACTTTAAAAATAAAATTACAAGAGAAGCAATTAATTCTATGCTCGGCCAACGTAAATATTGTTTAAACACAAGTTTAGTGATCATTTAAGCTAATTAGCAAAGTAATAGCTGCTACGTGTATTCATCGTAAAACATAATTTGAAATTTGCCACCTTGGTGATTTTGACCCTTATAATCGATATTTAAAAAAAACCTGAATCAATCTAAACATTCCGTAAACGCAAAAAGGCATTCTTTGGATAGTAGAAACGAAAACCACTTTCAGAACCCCATAATTTTTTTGCTGTTGCACTGTGTAATTTGATGATTTTAGAATGGTGTGTTATTTAATGGTTTGTATGTTATTTTTGTGTTTATTTATGTAGTTATGTGTTAATTTTTTTGTTTAGGTAATTGATTAATAAAGCAACATTTCTTATCAAAATTCTTTTCATTTAAATTCCCAATTTCTAACAAATACTTTTCTTACTGGGTCTTTAAAAAGGTTTGTAAGAATTACAAGAATTATGGTTGAATAATAGGATTTTGTTTTATTCAATCTACAAAATGTTTGTTATAATTACAAATTACTTATTTAATGAGTTAACAGATTACAGTTGGTTATAAACTTAACATAAAGTTATGTGGACCTTATTACTAGGGATGGGATTTTAGTTATTTTACCTTTTTTCAACCGATGTAACTATTTGAAAACCAATAATGCCAAAATGTGTTTTAAAAGATTTTCTTTTATATGAACCTAACTTGTTTTCACCTTTTTTGGAGGTTTTTGCTTTAAACTACCTTTTTATACTTTTGTTACCTATTTTTTTAAATTGTTTTCACCTTTTTTACCTTTTTTGGAGGTTTTTGCTTTAAACTACCTTTTTATACTTTTGTTACCTATTTTTTAATTTGTTTGTTTATTTTCACCTATTTGTTACCTATTTTTACGTATTTTTACTTATTTTATTTTTTTGTGTTCTTTTTAAATTTTGCGCCAATATTTTATCCAGGGCGTGCAACTCAACGGTATAGAATTTTTTCTTATGGTCACAGACTGTAGCAGTAACTTTCTTTGCAGTTACCTTCTTTGCAGTGAGCTTATGTTTTGTCATAGAACTTCTGTGTAGTGAGTGTCACTCAGTGAAACACAGTTTATTGCATAGAAATAGTTTATTGTGGGTATGTTCTGTGTTTGGGTATGCGGCTAAACAAAATTATAAAAAATGCCCAAAACCAAAGAAAATCCTCTAAATAAACTCAGCAGTTGGATAGATAATATATTTTATAATGACGGAAAAAACTTATTTTGTAGAGTTTGCTGTAAAATTGTAAGGACTTTAAGGTTATGTTAAAACATCTTTCTTTAATTGTTTGTTACTCTAGTAGTAAATTTGGTAAATATCAGGTATTCCCTGTTATATTTTCAGTTCCTTATAGCTTTAATTAACTATTGGTCAGTTTATGAAAAAAATATTTTATGTTACTTATTTTATAAAAATAAACGAAACTTGAACTTTTAATGTTTTTTTTTACCTAAAATGCTGTTTTTTTAACCTAAAATGTTTTTTTTGTACCTTTTTAGTTACCTATTTTTCAGTTTTTAGTACCTAAATATCCCATCTTATAAGTTATTACCATAAAATCTGGATAATATTTGGTTAAAATTAACAAATATTTTTTTACCGTGTAAATAAATAAAAATGACCTAAATGTTTCGAACAGTAAGGGCGCAACCCTCGAAATAAAACACAGTTTGTTCTGGGATCACCTCTCTTCGCCAAGAATAAATGAAAAGTAAATAAATAACCGGTTCAATCTGTAATCCATGGTCAAACAGGACCTCTGCAAAGCAGCTCAGAGCTTTGTTGCGTGTACATTGTACATAGCATGCAATTAATTTTTTACTCCCCGGATTAGGGCCCGTTGTCTCAGGACAGCACATCGAACCGAATTGTTTGTACAGCCGTTTCATGGCGTCCTGTGCGATCCTATCCCGGCCTCGTACCACTTCGTATCAATGACGTGACGTGACCACGGCTTAACCGACACTCTCTCAAAAAATATACACCGAAAAGTAAGGGTTCAATTACCTTAGCAAAAAATACTGTCATATTCAATGAAGCCAGATACGTATTTCATACTTTTTTATCTGACAGATTTATAAATATCTATAGAACAAACTGTTTAAAGGCATTTTTTGTATATTTAATTATAATTATATATAATACATAATAACTACTCAAAACGAATTAAGGACCACTTTTAAACTTGTTTATAACTTTTAATCAAAAACTTTTTTTTACATTCTGTAACTGCTGTTAGTTCTGAAAAACATTAGGGTTTTAAATGGAGTTGTCACGATTAAAAAAGATCGTGTCATGTTCAGTTTCATTTTCGTCGTTTCTTGCCTAATTGTTTTAAGTAGTGTATCGCTGTGCGTATATTCATGCCGCATGCGCGCGATTACAATTATTTGGTCACGTACGAAAATTCTTCTTTTCTGTTTTGAGCACCCACCTGTTACACACGGCCAAAGGGATATCCTTGGCCGTACCCTATTATCGAGTACTAGTTACCTGCGTGTATTTTTACATTGATTGTGATTGCACATTTTGTTGGAATTTTGGTTATTGGAAAAGTAATGCGTAATTAGCCATTTTGATTGCGATTTTTTTGTGCGGCTTACCCACGCTGTGAAATTTTATGGAAACGAATTATTTTACGATGTCCAACCAAGTTTGGTGATACCTATTGAGGAGTTTGCAAGTATTACTAAAGTTAATCAAGCATTTGTTCCGGCAAAAATATTCCGATTGAGGTTATGAACACTGCATGGATATAATTCTGAATCCACTGTCCATTTCGACAAGCAGATCGACCATCAAGGAATAGACAAATCCAACGGTTAATAAGGTGATGTACTCTTTTTAATACTAATTAACATCGAAGTAATCAAACTCTTGGAATATCCAACCCAGGTAGTTTTATTATTAGTTTTTTGTTATTATAAAATTCCTGCAGTACGCAATCCATCTGATTGTTATACTATTTAATTTGTATTAAATTTTGATTATCAATATAGTTTATAAAACTTGTTTTTTTGAGTACGCAATCCATCAGATTGTTTTACTATTTAATTTGTATTAAATTTTGATTATCAATATAGGTAGGTAGTTTATAAAACTTGTTTTTTTAAGTACGCAATCCTTCAGATTGTTATACTATTTAATTGTTTGGATTATTTTACATGTCATTTATTGTAATTAATTATTATTAAAATCTTAAAATAGATATTTTTTATAACTGGGGAAAATAGAGTTTTATTTTTTTGTCAGTTGATTAACTTTCAAGGTATAGTATATTTTTGTTAATTCTTTATTTACTGCGGTTAGCCAAAGAAAGAAATACCCACTTTAAATAGTCTTATTTTTTGTCTACGTCTGAGCTAAAAGGTGCGTGTAATGTGTCACTTTAAAAATTTAAGTTATTACAACAACTAAATTGAAATTTAACAACTTGAGAGCATCTTCCGTTACACAATTGGCGCCCAACGTTTTTTTTAGTAGTTTAATTTGATTTTACGTTACACATTTGGCTCCCAACGTCAATTTTTTTTAGTTACGTCAACTTTTCATTTTTTTATCTATATTTTTCATTGCGTTAATTTTTTTAGTTTAACTGTAGTTTGCATGCGATTTTGTCAGGTATTTTTGTTTTAGTAAGGCACAACACAGAAGTGATTAGTGTACAATTTTGTGTACGGTCGGACTTGACGTTTTGTTCTATGATCTCATAGAAGAGTCGTTATTTTTATGCTAGATTGTTAAGATCAGTACGAAACTAGAGGTAAACTTTAGAATTGGTCCGAGTTGTCACTCGTTGTAGCCAGTAAATTTTGTTTATCCTGATAAAATCGTGGTAAATTGTTGTTATTCTGAGAATTTTTTGTAGAGTTTTGAATTTTTTTTTAAGGCTAATTGCAGTATGGCGCCCTCATTACATCTACTTTGAAGGTTATTGACTGTCAAAATATAAAATTCCTCACAAATTTTGTTGGACTTGTGGAATTTTTTTGAGCATCGGTATAGATATATACAGGGTAATATTGTTGATGTTTTTTGTGAATAAGGTAACAATACTAACCACATAGTGTAGTTAATTTTTGAGTTGATTATACAGGGTGTCAGTGTTAAATACACGTTATTTAGATCCCCTAATTTGAGTTGAGTTTATTTTAAAATTAAATTTATTGATTTAATTTGTACAGAGTGTCAGTGTATTATACACATTATTTAGATACTCTAATTCTAGTTTAGTTTATTTGAGTTAATTTGTGGTAAAGTATTGGAATCTTGTAAGAATCAACATTTAGGGTGGGGAATCAAACAGAAAGCATTTGTTTGTTGCAAATTTTTGTTTTTGTGTGAATTTTTTTCTCGAGTTAAGATTTTTTGGGAAGGACATTTGATGATAAAAAATCTCCTTTGCGGTAGACGGTGTTAGTACTCACTTTGGAAGCTATTTATTGTTCCCAAAGTTTTATTCTGGGGAAAGTGTCCTAAGAAAGCAGGAACCGACATTAATTAGGTGAAGAAGTGAATACTTGGACAGTCGCCATAATTATTACTTAAGTTTTTTTACTATAGTTTTTTTTTCGTTTTGTAATTTTTTTCTGTTTATGAAAAGAATTATAAAGAATTTTATTCTTTATTCACGTAAGAAGCGTGGTATTGTTGTTTACTGCAGATTGCAGGAATACCTACTTATTTTTTTTTACTCCCTTTTAGTGAGGGAATTTATTTGAAAGAGATAAATTCAAGTTTTCTCTTATACAATCATTTAACTTAATTTTTTTAAACATTTAACTAACTTTTTTTGTAAACATTTAACTCAATTTTGATATATTATTAATCATTACAACTTTTTTAGCTATGGAGGTCAATTTCTTGCTGGTCGATGAACTTAACTATGAGTTGAGCATTCGTAAAGAAGCAATATCAGGTTCAGCTGCTCAAAAGAGAGTGTTCCTGAGGGACGTGCTTAAGAAAGAACGGAATGCGCAAGTTAGGCATAGTCTACCTTTGTTTGCAGACATGGATGAGGAATTGGAAACATGCAGTGAGAAACTCACCAGTTTATCAGGTCTTATAACCAATTTTAAAAATTTGCCCAACGAATTTAAACGTTTGGAGACTAGATTGTTGCACGTTTCAAATAGAATCAAACTCATTTTACCTATGACATCAGAACAATTTTCTAAGAGAATAACTCTTTTTGAACAGTGCAAGGGTCTCATATCCAAATTGTTATCATTTAGTAAGCGTGTGTCGAGAGATCTTATTGATTTTGGTAATTTTGCAAATTCCTCAAACGTAGAGCGGAGATTAAGCGAACCTAACGGCGAATTAGAGTTTGATATTGATCATACTGATGTTGTAAACCTAACAACTCATTTTGAAAATATGCGTTTGGATCACGATATAGTAAATGAAGCACCAATGGCTACACCTCCACAGCGTAATGTTAATTATGCCCATATTAATGATAATAATAATTTAAATCCGGTTTATAATGGTGTTGAGCCTAATTTTTTGAATTACAATTTTAATCCATCATTGCCAGTAAGCTCAAATTTTTTCGATTTTCGTCCGCCACATTTTAACGCCTCTGTTGGGTATGATTCTGGCAAATTAAGCTATCAGATTTCTAGATGGAATATTTCATTTGACGGTAACTCGTCAAATTTAAATGTTTTCCTGGAGAGGATAGAGGAATTGTGTTTCAGTCGCAATGTCGATAAATTCATTTTATTTAGATCAGCCGTAGAGCTATTTAAAGGTAACGCTTTAATTTGGTTTAGAGCAATACGTAATTCATTAAAATCATGGGATGAGTTGGTATTGAGACTGAAGCAGGATTTTTTGCCTAGTGATTTGGATTCTCGGTTGCTGGATGAGCTTAAACAGCGCACTATGGGTAGTGATGAGCGAGCGATTGTATATGTTTGCGTGATGGAAGGATATTTTTCTAGGTTGTCTGTTCAACCTCCACTTCAAACTAAACTCAACATTATTATACAAAACTTGTTGCCGTTCTATCAAAATCAGTTAGCTTTGGTTAATATTACCTCAATAGCTCAGTTGAAGGATCTGGTACGTCAACTCGAAACTACTCGAACAAACACCAGCAAGTTTCACCAACCTATTCCTTTTAACAGTACTATGATCGAGGCCGATTTGTCCTATAGGAAATCTTTTACTAATAGAGTCAAAGTTAACGAATTAAGCTTAATTGATAATACTTTTGATAATACTTTTGATAATACTTTTGATAATATGGGAATTGACAATTTTAGCTCCACTCAAGCCTGTAATGATATTTTAACATCTAATAATAATGATAATTTAAATTTTTCAAATAATCCAGTTATAAATTCAAATAAGACAAATTCAAATTTTATAAATGATAATGTAAAATGTAATGTAAATTCAATTGATATTGCTAATGAAATGCCTTTAGATAGTGCAGCATTATGTAATCGTTGTTCTGGCTCCTCAAGTTTTACAATTAATGAAATGAGATCTCAACCAGTTTGTTGGAACTGCAAAAGCACAGGTCATATTTTTTCGGAATGTAGAAAACCAAAGGCAGGAAAATTCTGTTATAAGTGTGGTAAACGCAATGTTATTTCCACTACCTGTCCAAAGTGTTCTGCTACTGAGAAGATTGATTCTGGGGTTACTAGGTCACCAAAAAACGAGTAGATCGAGTTCTAATTGACGGTCGTTATAACTCGAGTAATATTAAGACCGATTATAAGAGTTGGTTAGAATGGCTTCGTCAAGTCAAAACATTTTTTAAAAATAATCCTTTTGCTAATAATACAGTTCTTAAAAATAATTCTTTTTCTAATAATACAGTTCTTAAAAATACTTCTTTTTCTAATAATAATTCTTTTCAAGCTACAGATAATATTAAAATATTTCAAAATCTTTCGCCTACTTTTACAAAAATTAACAATGACAATAGACCTTTTGTAACTGTTGACTTATTTGGTCACAGCATTGATGCTTTACTTGACTCAGGAGCTAATGTCTCTATTATAGGAGAATCTTGTCTTACAAAATTGCCTTTTTTGTCAAATTTAATTGTTAATAATGCCAACGTTAATGTAAGTACTGCTGATGGTAACTATCAATCAGTTTTGGGATATGTTGATATTGCTGTATCATTAAATAAAAATAGTAAACTTCTTAGAGTCTTAGTAATTCCATCCATAAAACATGATTTGATCCTTGGTATAGATTTTTGTCAACTTTTCAAACTTTCACTTAATTTTATTGATAACTCTTTTAATCATTCTTTAAATACTATAAATATTATTCAAGACGTAAATTCATTAAATTCTGAACAACAAAACAAATTACAAATTTTAATTTCACAATTCAAAACTTTAGATACACCTATTTTGGGAATAACTCCATTAATTACTGTCAATATTGATACTGGCTCTGCTTCCCCTATAAAGCAAAGGTATTATCCATTGTCTCCTGCCATGCAAGAACACATGAATACGGAAATAGACAAATTATTAACTTTGGGTGTGATACAACCATCTAAATCTCCTTGGAGTAGTCCTATTTTACTAGTAAAAAAAAAGAGCGGTGATTTTCGAGTAGTTTACGATGCCAGGAAACTTAATTCAGTTGTTAAAGGTGATGCATATCCACTTCCTTTTGTGGCTCATATTTTAAATCAATTACAACAGTCACAGTTTTTGTCTTCTATAGATTTACGTAATGCTTTTTGGCAAATTGGGTTAAATAAAGATTCTATGGAGAAAACTGCATTTACAGTTCCAGGTAGAGGTTTATTTGAATGGACTAGACTTCCACAAGGATTAAAAATTTCCCCTCAGGTACAACAACGTTTAATGGATTTTATTTTTGATGAAACTTTGCGACCTTATGTCTTTACTTATTTAGATGATATCATTATTACCACACCTACTTTTGAGTTGCACTTAAAAGTCTTAAATAAAGTTTTTGTTAAATTAAAGGATGCTGGCTTAACCATAAATTTCCCGAAATGTCAATTTTGTATGTCTAGCTTAAAATACCTTGGATATGTAGTTGACTCTAAAGGTCTTCGAACTTGTCCAGAAAAAATAAGTGCCATTTTAGATTTAAAAAAGCCAGAAACAGTGACTGAAGTTAAGAGTTTTATTGCAACCATGTCTTGGTACCGTAGATTTATCGGTAATTTTGCGGATTATTCAGCGCCTATAACTGCGTTAACTAAAGGTAAATCAAAGAAACAAAAAATCGAGTGGACTTCAGTAGCTGAAGAATGTTTTCACAAACTTAAAGAATGTCTTGTATCAGCCCCCATTTTAATTTCTCCAGATTATACCAAACCATTTTGTATTTTTGCAGACGCAAGCGACTACGCTATAGGTGGAGTCTTATGTCAAGAAGTAAACAATAATTTTCATCCAATTGCTTATGTTAGTAGAACATTAACTAAATCTGAAATCAATTACACTGTCACCGAACGGGAACTTTTGGGTATAATTTTTTCTTTAGATAAATTTCGTGGTTTTATTGAAGGAACGCGTTTTAAAATTTATACTGATCATGCATCTTTGACTTGGTTATCTAATATTAAAGATTTGCGCGGTAGACTTGCACGATGGGCAATAAAACTACAGGAATTTGATTATAATATTATTCACATTAAAGGTAAATGCAATGTTTTGGCTGACTTTTTGTCACGTAATCCTTCAGATCTCTGTACTATTGATGTTGATAGAACGGATACATGGTATAATGAAATGTTGAGTAAGGTTGTAAATAATCCTGAGAGTTTTCCCCTGTTTAAAGTTGAAAATAACGTTTTGTATAAGTTTATTCCTAATAAAACTGAAATTAAGTCAAATATACCTGAATGGAAATTATTTGTACCTGTTAACAATCGTTTGGAAATTCTACAGCAGAATCATGATTCTGTATTTGCGGGTCATTTTGGATTTTTTAAAACTTTTACAAAAATATTAGAAAAGTATTACTGGCCTAAGCTTCGATTGGATGTGAAAAAATATATTGCCAAATGTCACATTTGTAATTCTTGCAAGTCATCTCAGCAAAAGCCTGCTGGATTTATGGGTAAACCAAAAGAAGTTTCGTTTCCATTTCAATTAATTAGCATTGATATTATAGGTCCATATCCTCGTTCCAAACTTGGAAATTGCTATGCACTAGTTGTTTGTGACTGGTTCACCAAATCCGTTTTTGCACATCCTTTAAGAAAGATTACTTCGCAAAATATAATTAAGTTTTTGGAACAAAATATATTTTTAGTTTTTGGTGTTCCTCAAATCCTTTTGACTGACAATGCTAAATATTTTGTTAGTAGAGTTTTTAAAGATTTTATGAATTCGTATAAAATTAAAGTTTGGTACAATTCTCTATATCATCCTCAAATAAATTTTTGCGAACGTTATAATAAAATCATAATAACAGCCATTAGATCTTATCTCAAAAATAATCATAAACTGTGGGATCAAGACCTACATAAAATATCGCATGCAATACGCTCTTCAGCTCACGAAATCACTGGACATAGTCCCAATTTTTTAACCTTTGGCAGGATCGTACCTAGCAATGGTGACTTTTATGATAGTGTGAAGGCTTGCGAAAAAATTTTTATTTCCGATGCCTCTAATTTTGTTTCTGATTTGTCTAACCTTCCCGAAATTTATGCTAAGGTTAAAAGTAATTTAGATCAAGCTTATAATAGATACAAAAAGCGTTATGATTTGCGGAGACGCCATATGATTTTAAATGTCGGAGATATTGTTTATAAGGAGAATAAGATTTTGTCTAATGCGGATAAACATTTTAATGCTAAGCTGGCTCCTAAATACATTCGTTGTAAAGTAAATAAAGTTCTGTCCCCATTGGTTTATAATTTGGTGGACGCGAGTGGAAAAGATTTGGGTAATTGGCATGTTAAAAATTTGAAACACATTTCCGATATGACGAACGATTGTTCCAATGATATTGATGATTAATTCCTACATGGCCATGCACATTTAATGTTTTTTTTTCTCGTTTTTTTACCACGTTTCGGTGGTGTGTCACAATTAAAAAAGATCGTGTCATGTTCAGTTTCATTTTCGTCGTTTCTTGCCTAATTGTTTTAAGTAGTGTATCGCTGTGCGTATATTCATGCCGCATGCGCGCGATTACAATTATTTGGTCACGTACGAAAATTCTTCTTTTCTGTTTTGAGCACCCACCTGTTACACACGGCCAAAGGGATATCCTTGGCCGTACCCTATTATCGAGTACTAGTTACCTGCGTGTATTTTTACATTGATTGTGATTGCACATTTTGTTGGAATTTTGGTTATTGGAAAAGTAATGCGTAATTAGCCATTTTGATTGCGATTTTTTTGTGCGGCTTACCCACGCTGTGAAATTTTATGGAAACGAATTATTTTACGATGTCCAACCAAGTTTGGTGATACCTATTGAGGAGTTTGCAAGTATTACTAAAGTTAATCAAGCATTTGTTCCGGCAAAAATATTCCGATTGAGGTTATGAACACTGCATGGATATAATTCTGAATCCACTGTCCATTTCGACAAGCAGATCGACCATCAAGGAATAGACAAATCCAACGGTTAATAAGGTGATGTACTCTTTTTAATACTAATTAACATCGAAGTCATCAAACTCTTGGAATATCCAACCCAGGTAGTTTTATTATTAGTTTTTTGTTATTATAAAATTCCTGCAGTACGCAATCCATCTGATTGTTATACTATTTAATTTGTATTAAATTTTGATTATCAATATAGTTTATAAAACTTGTTTTTTTGAGTACGCAATCCATCAGATTGTTTTACTATTTAATTTGTATTAAATTTTGATTATCAATATAGGTAGGTAGTTTATAAAACTTGTTTTTTTAAGTACGCAATCCTTCAGATTGTTATACTATTTAATTGTTTGGATTATTTTACATGTCATTTATTGTAATTAATTATTATTAAAATCTTAAAATAGATATTTTTTATAACTGGGGAAAATAGAGTTTTATTTTTTTGTCAGTTGATTAACTTTCAAGGTATAGTATATTTTTGTTAATTCTTTATTTACTGCGGTTAGCCAAAGAAAGAAATACCCACTTTAAATAGTCTTATTTTTTGTCTACGTCTGAGCTAAAAGGTGCGTGTAATGTGTCACTTTAAAAATTTAAGTTATTACAACAACTAAATTGAAATTTAACAACTTGAGAGCATCTTCCGTTACAGAGTATATATTTTATAAATCAAATAAAAAATAAACGCTTGGAAAATAAAACTTTAATTTTTCACAAATGTTTTTTTTTTAAATAAACTATAAATAATATTTTCAACAAAATTAGTAATGTGTATGTCCTCCTCTGGCTAGCCGAACTTCTTCACATCGTCTAGGCATCGATTCCACTAAATTTCTGATTACTTCTCTGGGAATATTGTTCCATTCCTCTTGAAGCATTTCTCCAAGCTGTTCCAAATTTTCTGGTGCCGGACGATCCCTTATCCTTCTCTGAAGAACATCCCAGAGATGCTTAATAGGATTTAGATCCGGGGAGTTTGCGGGCCACTCTAAAACCTCGATATTATTCTCCTCAAGATATTGTGTGACAATACGAGCAGTGTGGGGCCTCGCATTGTCATGCTGTAGAATAAACTGTGGACCTTCTTCTGCGGCAAATGGGACTATATAGGGTTCTAAAATAACTTCCAAATACCTATGAGCATTTACCACACCATCCCTACAGATATGCAAACCTGTACGCCCCGTTAAAGTTATACCTCCCCAGACCATAAGTGAGCCACCTCCAAAGTGAACAGTTTCTGTTACAGTTGAATCTAAATTGTTGTGGCTAAGTCGAAATCTAGACTCATCTGAAAAGAGCACGTGTCCCCACTGATCCATATCCCAATTGATATGATTTCGAGAAAAAGTTAATCGAGCTCTTCGGTGCGCACGGGTTAACTGGGGCCTAACAGCTCGGACTCTGGAACGTAGATGGGCTTCATGAAGTCTATTTCTAACTGTCTGAGTGGATATTCGCCTTTCGCTGGCGTCAAAATGTAAATCAGCAATGTTTCTTGCTGTTCTGGCTCGGTTTTGGGTGGCTAACCTTACCAAATTACGGTCCTCACGTGGGTTTGTGACTCGTTCTCTTGCCGGATAAGGTCTTCTAGTGATAAAACCAAATTCTCTATGTCTGTTAAGAAGTCTAGAAATTACCGAATGACTTGTTTGAAGTCTTCGGGCAATACTTCTAACCGAATGTCCTTCTTGAAATAAAGTAACCGCTGTCACTACTTCAACCTGATTTAAATGCCTCCTTTGATGAAGAGGCCTTCCTAGAGCATCAACATTCATTTTAATTAATTATTGAACTTATCACAATGCCCAACAACGACTAAAATGACTTAAAATAAATGTTAAAATGCACTGTTTTTTAAACAAATCGCATTTCTACAAAAAGTTATGAAAACAAAAAATGTTTGTTTACATAAAATAAATTATACATAATATGAGTACAAGCCTATAAAAAAATACGAGGGTTGCTTAAAAGTTAAAAAAGATACATGTATTTTAAAAAGTGGTCCTTAATTCGTTTTGAGTAGTACCGGTTTTTGGTATTTTACTGTTAAGTGGGGACTTTCTTAATCAATGTTTTTAATAATGCTAAATGCTGTTTGAATTTAGACGACTTATTTGTTTTATGATTTTAACTGAATTGAAATGTTTAAAATTTTCACGTAATTATCATTATCATTACTAAATTCATTCATTCATTCGCATTTCCACTGTTTGTTGCGGAACAGGTAAAAACTCAACCCAGAATTTCCTCTCGAAAAAAACACAACACAACAAACACGGTGCTGTTCTGAGAGGTGATTTTTGGACTTTCTGTGAAACCAATTTTTTTTTTATATTCTTGTTAATTAGGTCATAACTAAAATTTTAAAAGCAAAATAAAAAAAATTTGACGGTTAATTTTGTTTTAATTGGATGTTTATTAAAAATATGTATGCACACTTTCAATTCTCCAATTAAAACTTGCGATTTTATTTAAATATTTTCATAAGTTTTTAAATCAGATTAAAGATTAGTTAATTTCCTAAAAAAGATCTATACATTTTTTATATCTTTTACTGTTTTGTTGTAATACACGTTTAAAGTTTTAATTTAAGGTTAAATGTAGTATACATTTATTAAACAATAATTCTAAGGGTGCCACATTTTATTTAGGGCCGATTTATTCATTTTTGATTTATTTGACGAATAATTTCTTTGGATACTACACTCTTAAACCAAATCACTCAGAAGGAGTGAAAAAACACTCATAAAGAATGGTTGTTCACTCCTTTGCCACGTAAAAAGTTTTTTACTCTTAAGGAGCGAAAAAAAGGGTAAATACCCATTTACTCATTAAAGAGTGAAATTTATTGATTTTTTTTTGAGTGCTTTAAATTTAAATTTTTTAAAATAAGAATATTAAAACCCTTTTATGATTGATTTTAATTTTACTCCTTTTTGTGTATTTTTTATTTCATTCTTTTAAAATTAATTCATTTTTACTCTTTTTTGAAGGTTGTAAATTTACTATTTTTTGCATGTTTTAATTATACTCTTTTTATATTGTTTTAGGTTAACTCTTTTTGTATGTATTTTACTTCACTCTTTTTATAATTATTTTAAATTAACTCCTATTTAGTTTTTTTCAGTTCACCCTTTTTTTGTTGTTTTGACTTTAATTTCTTTTATGTGATTTTAACTTACCTACTTTTATTATCTTGACGTTTACTCTTTTTAAGTATTTTTGATTTTACTCGTTTTTGTACTTACTATAAACTTTTCTATTAGGTATTTTGACTTTTAATATTTTTTTGGGCAAACCTAATTAATTCAGCAATAAAGTATTTCCCCGGAAGAGGAACATTTTATTTTATTTATGGGTTTTCATAGAAGTCTCTCGTGATAAAAAGTTGATCCTCGAAAAAATAACATTGACAAAAAAATTTGGTATTTTATTTACAGGGTGTTCAAAAATTAGGAAAACATGAAATCGATTTAAAAGAGAAGTAGTAGGTACCTTTCTTTTTAATTTGTTTGAAAATTTTTGTAAGAAAAAACTGTTTGTAATTAAAAACGAAGTCTGAATACAAAAATTATGACGGAAATTATAAAGTTGATTTTTCTACGATCGAGTTTATTTATATTTTTATTTTTGAGTCATTTCTGTTAAAAAATAACATCCACTTAGTAAAATTTGGGATCTTTGCTTTGGTTAAAACTTGGGAAACAAAATCTATTCAAGACATTTTAAATCCCAAATTTAACTTTGTTAATGTTATTTTTTTGACAATAAAAATATTTATATTTATATAACTTGATTCTGGAAAAAACAAAGAAAAATATAAAGTTACATTTTCCGTCGTAACAATTTTTTCTTATAAAAATTGTGATTTTTTAAATAAAGCTACTTCTTTCTTATATAAAACTTATATTTTGGTACTTTGGAATGATAAGGTTCTAAGGTTCTGTTAATATACAATATAAATATTGCAGATAAGGCATTTTTGCTTAACAAGGCAGCTGCACTTAAATTCTTGTCATTCTAAGCCTTAGAATCTAAGGTACCGATTTTCATAATGTTTGAACACCCTGTATATAAAATCTAAAAATAAAAATATCAATCTTATTTTTCCCACGAGCAAATCTTTTTATTTGGAATGAATTTTCATAAAAAAACAATAACAAAAAACGTTCCGTATTATAAACTCAATCCGGGGACCTACTTTATACAGTATACATATACATATTGTCAGTGGCAGATTTACAAATTTTCAAGGTATAGGCTGAATAGTTTTTGCCGCCCTTGCCTCAACAATTGTCATATCATACATTATTCTTACAATGCAAAAATTTCGTTAAAATGAACATTTGGTAAACGTGAATAAATAATAATAATAAGAGAAAAATCAACGACAAAATTTGTTGCAGACTTCTATCTGTAAGACATCAGAAAACCGTCATAGAAAAATCTTTTTGATTTCAAATTTGCCGCCTCCAAAATCTGCCGCCCTAGGCTCGAGCCTACTCAGCCTGCTGGTAAATCCGCCACTGCATATTGTAATATAAAACGTCAGAATAAAAATAAACAAAGGTAAAAATTAAGTAATATAATATACCCACCTATAGGCTGTAACGGATTAATGATTGGGGTTATAAGAACAAAAAGAAAATTATAATATATATAAGTATCTATTTAATTAATAAATAACATTAACAAAATTAATTTTTTCTTTACACGACAAAAATAAAATAATACTTATTTTTAAACTAAAATATTAATAAATTATTAAATTAATTAATTAATTATTATAACAAAAATAAATTTTTCTTTAAATTTAAATAATTATAAATTATAAAACAAATTAATTAATTATTTAAAGCAGCAAATAAGCTTACTGCTGAGCTATTTATTAATAATGTCGAATTTTTAAATATAAAGTAATCAAAAAAATTGGAACAGGATTGTGTTCTAAGTCTAAAACATAATGTGCTTTATAAAGTACATTAAATGCTTTATTGATATCCCCAATTTCAATTGGTCTTCTGTCAATGCAAACATAAAATGTTCCCTCATATTGGATGATGTATGGCTCCGGCTGCATTTTTCTGCCCTAATAAAGGACAAACAATAAAACTTATCTTTTGTCCTTAATTACTTAATATTGTAGATTAAGCTTAGCATGGCATTACACAACTATTATAATACGTTAAATATAATATAATATTACACAACTATTATAAATCGTTAAATATTACCCCAATTTGTTTGGTAACTATAGTTAATGTACATAGGTAACCATGATACTCGCTGTAAACATGATTTAAGTGTCAATCTTAGCAGATTGGAAAGAACCCGAAATGGAACCAATTATTATGGTATTAAATTCTATAATTCCTTACCTTTAAGTGTTAGGGCAATGAATGTAGATTTATTTAAATCTTGCATAAAAAACTACCTCATTAACAAAGCTTTTTATAGTACTGATGAATATGTTTTAAATAACTGTGGTGATTTTTTTAACTAAATGTGTTTAAATATTTTATTAGTATTCTCGTTTAACCCAATTGTAATTTATATCTATTTTAAATTTTGTATACCTACGTACAGTGTTGTTCCGTCTATTACATTTGTAATAGACCTATTACAATTGCCAAAAATCTATTACCCCATTACAAAATTAATAAATCTATTACATTTTCAATATTTGTCCGTTTTTTTTCAACAATTATTTTATATACAGTTTGACCCATTTGTTTGCGACTCACCCCTGAAAAATCTTTATTTATTGTGCGATTTTAAACGGATTTGTTTTAAAGTGTAGATCTTGATAAACTGTATTTTTGAAGCAAAGAACGCCATATTTGTACAAAATACAAGGCCTACTATGTCAGTTTTTAAGAGTAATTTTTTAAGAATTCATATTAGCGATTTTTTTTAACCCTTTGTTTCCTAGTGGTCGCACGCCGAGGACACTTGCATATAAATTTATATTTAAGTTTCTAGTGGTTCCATCGTGAGAACAAAATCTAAGCACGGCACTGAATTCACCACCCCTCAAAACGACCCTTTACTAAATTTTATTGAAAAATTTTAAGTAGGTAAATGCACAATAATAACTACAAAAATTTATTCCGTCAAGTTATCCATGAAAAAAACATTGAAATAAAATTAAACTTGTAGTAATAGTACCATGATAAGTAATTACCTGTACAATTTTATTATTTTATCGATATCTGTTTTTGTTAACAAATATTTAAATAAAATCTTTATTCACAAAACATGCATGATGTCTTTGGATGATTTTCCCTTTACCTTTATAAAATAACAAATTTCTTTATTTTTATAATGATAGGTAGTTAAAAAATGGGGATCTATTACATTTTATAGGGATCTATTACTTTTTTCTGTAAAATCTGTTACGCTTTTTTTCCCGCTGGGAACAACACTGCCTACGTATCTTTGTACTTTTATATTTATATATTGTTTTGTTTGACCTGTGTAAAGATCTTGTATTTTTGGCATTAAATAAATTATTATTATTATTTTTATTATTATTATTAAAAATTAAATGTCATCTAAAATCAAATTCCAAGCATAAAACAATTTTTTTTACAGATTAACCTTAGCGGGCGAGATTAAAAGTATGTTATATTCGAATTACAATTTAAAAATAATAATTATTTAAAAAACTTTTTTTGAATTAATTTCATCCTTTAAAGAATTAATTTCATCCTTTAAAGAATTAATTTCACTCCTTTAAGGCTGGAACCATCCTATTTTACTTAGAATCTTAATAAATTTAAATATAATTATTACAAACAAACTTACCTTTAAGCCGATTAATTGACTCATCGTTCACAACCTGTTATTTTAATATTTCTTCCATTTTATCACTTAAAACACTTTCACCTCGCGTCGAAGCCTCTCTATGCATAAATGGCTTTGCGCCCCCTCTACGGTAGAGGCTCTAGTAGAGCCGCTCTACCGCTTTCTTTAAGATGAAATCAAAACAAACACTGATAAAGGTCAAACGTTACAATGAATTTAGGTTCATAATTGCAAAAAATGCACAATCCTACTATGCGATTATTTTTAATTGTAAAAATTTTACTTTAAAAATAAGCAGTGAATTTATGAGTTATGAAAATAGTACTTTTTATTTAAATTATTAATATTTGAAATTTTAACTTTGAAATATTTACATAACTTTTAACAGACTAAATTTAATATTAAAAAAGAGAAGTAAAATTTCAAGTTTAAAGAGTATGTACCTACACTGAACATTTATGATTTTTTTTTAATAATTAAGGAATAAATTTCAATTTAAAAAATACATTAAACTTTTATAAAGACAGAATTTTCGTTTGAAAAAAAAAGTATTTTTATTTAAATATCTAAAGAGTGACATTTTAAGTTTAAAAAGTACATATGACCTTTTTAAAGAGTGAACCTACGTCTTCAGAAAAGAGTACTTTTTATTTAATTAATTAAAGATAAAATTATAATTTAAAAAAATACATTTAACTTTTATAAAGATAGAATGTTTTGATTGAAAAAAGAGTACTTTTATTTAAATACTTAAAGAGTGAAATTTCAAGTTTAAAAAGCACATTTAACCTTTATAAAGAGTGAATTTACGACTTAAGAAAAGACGACTTTTTATTTAAAACTTAAAGAGTGGAATTTAAAAAAACTCACCTTGTTTTAGTAAATTCCATTCTTTTTTATTCGTTTTCATTTAAAAAAGAGTATTTTAGATTTAATTTTATTTTTGAGGATAGATTTCACTCTTCGGGTTTAAGAGTGTAGATATTGCCAAGACATGAAAGTTATCGGCCCGATAAACTTTACTAAAGATGAATAAACCGGTCCTTAGTTAAATTTCATGAATTTCTTCGTAACTTTTACTACAATTTTTCTTTTTTGTTTATAAAAAAACACTTTAAAAAACTAAACAAAAATTATAGAATACGTATACTGCAAATGACAATTCAAACATCAAATAAATTTTTAATATATCTAAGTTTCATGGCAACCTTTAAGGATATATTAATTAAGGGAACATAAATGTATACGTCAAAGGTTAGATTAAAAGTTTGAACGTTTATTGCAACAAAACAGTAAAATATATAAAAAAAATTGTAAAAACCTTTTTTTTAGTTATGCAAATATTAAATATTTAAATTAAATCGCTAGTTTTAATTGGATAATTGAAAGAGTGCATAATATTTTTAATAAACAGCCAATTAAAACAATTCAAACCGTCAAATTTTTTTTATTTTGCTCTTAAAATTTTAGTTATGACCTAATTAACAAGAATATAAAAAAATTTCACAGAAAGTCCAAAAATCACCTCTCAGAACAGCACCGTGCAAATCGTTCCACGTTTTTTCTCGATATTTTTAACAATTTAAATTTTATTTGTAACCACATATCGTTTATAAAAGACCTAATCTATAAATAAAAAATACCAAAAGAACAAAATAACGCCAGCTTAAGACTTGCAACTTTTTATGTTTTATCCGGGCCCGTATAATTAAATAAGGTGTCGACAAATCCATGAAGATGTCCTACGTTTTCATTACCCATCTTTGTTTTATAACAACATTACATGGATTTAAAGTTTATGATCAAATACACCATATACCAGTAACTGTAAACGTTTTGTTCACCCCTGAGAACCACCAAAGCAAAAGTCCACAAAGAGAAATTTCAAATTACAACTGATACTCATAAAACTTTATGTGGCAGACATCAGTGGTGAAACGGATTTCCAAGGATATTTCATTCAAATGGAATTTTACATTACTAAAGTATATTATAATAATGTTATAACATACATATATGGGGGTATCCTATATTTACATGGTTTTGTTAATTTTGTGTAGACATAAGAAAGAAACATTTTAACACTGTACAAAAATACTTTTTAAATAGTTTTTTCGATAGCCAAACATCCCACAGTGTCTCTGAACGAAGTTTAAGTCACATAAAAATGACGCCAAAAACTGATTGCAGTTTCTTGTTCGGGACCCTTTGGTGAATTAAAAATGATATTTACCAAAATCCTAGCTGATCCTTTTTTCGAAATTTTTTCAAAATTTATGATTTTTTTTAAATTTTTGTTTATTTCAAAGTCTACCTTTCACAGAGTACACATTTGTACACCGATTTTTATAAAATTAGAGTATATTATTGATGAGACTTAAAGAATACTTTTTAATAATGTTCAAATCATTTGATATATACAGGGTGGACCAAAAATCGCTTAATTTTCGCATAACAGATGTATCCCCATTTTTTTTAGATATTTCTATGTTCATTAGGTTACAAAATGGCATTCTTATTAACCTTTTATTAAAAAAAAAATAGATTTTTAATAAAATTAAATAAAATAACGCTTAGAGAATATTTAAAATGTTGTTTAATTTAGGCTTTTTAGAAGTTTTCAATTTTGAACGAAAAACTGGTTAAAGTTTTTTGATCAGCACTCTTTGGAGATTTAAAAACGGTATTTACCAAAATTCTAACTGCTTTTCTTTAAATTTGTTAAAAAATCATTTTTTTTTAATTATTTGTTTATCGCAAAGTCTACCTTTGCCAGAGTACAGATTTGTACACCGATTTTTATTGATTGCAGTTTCTTGTTTGGTAACTTTAAAATGATATTTAACAAAATCCTAGCTGCTCCTCTTGTCGAATTTTTTGAAAATTCTTAGTTTTTTTTTAATTTTTGTTTATCTTACCTTTGACAGAGTACACATTTGTACACCAATTTTTATAATATTGGAGTATATTGTTAACGAGAATACTGTTTATACTGTGCACATCATTTAATATATACAGGGTTAGCCAAAAATCACGTTTTTATATAGTAAAAAGCATAATGCACAAAACAGATTTATCTCCAAAAAAAAATATTTTATTTAATTTTATTCAAAATCAATTTTTCTTATAAAGTCTTGATAAGAATCCCATTTTGTAGCCTGATAAACATAAAAATATCTAAAAAAAACATGGGTGGGTATATATCTTTTTTGCGTGTTATGCCAAAATCAAGAATTTACGCTTTTGCTTTATTAAAAGAAGCAATTTTTGGCTAACCCTGTATATATTAAATGATGTGCACAGTATAAACAGTATTCTCCAAATCTCCTTAACAATATACTCCAATATTATTAAAGTCGGTGTACAAATGTGTACTCTGTCAAAGGTAGATAAACAAAAATTAATAAAAAATAACATGAATTTTCAAAAAGTTTTGAAAAGAGGATCAGCTAGGATTTTGGTAAATATCATTTTTAAGTCACCAAAGGGTCCCGAACAAGAAACTGCAATCAGTTTTTGGCGTCATTTTTATGTGACCTAAACACCGTGATCCAAATTCGGGGAACCTAATTAAAATGAAAAAATTAAATATTTGTAAACATTTATAAAATTATTTTCATTCAAAATCATGTTTTTAACGAAATAATAATACTTTGTATGCATACCCATGGCTTTGTACGGCTTACTTACTTTGTAAACTTAATTTATTTTATGACATTTAAAAATATTTTGTTTTAGAAGTAATTTTGCTATGTACCTACGCAATTTGGGGTATAACATTAATTTTGAATCATATAGGGTGGAGTTCATTGGCAATAGCCCTAAATTATTTTATAAAATTAATTAATTCCTTTTCTACTATGCCTAAAATATTACAAATTATTTAAAATGAAAGATATGTCGATAATAATGATTAAGTTCCATACGTTAATTAATAATAATGTATACATTTTAGATTTTTCTTGTATACAATTAAAAACAAAATAAATTTGTTTTTTTATTTTCTAACCTAAATTTTTTGCTTACTGCACCACCTAGAAACGATACAACGTAGACTTTGGCCCTTCAGTAAGTTTGGCACAATTTTGAATAATCCGTAAGTATTTAAATATAAAGTTTTGTTTAAGATTAGATAACAATCTTTAAAAAATTACAGGATATTTAAAATTACTCCAGTCCCTCAAGTGTTTAGACGTATTTTTATTTTAAATTTTATTTCTTTTGCAGTAATATTCCTATATATAAATATAAAGATGTTTTTATTATTAAAATAAATAATTTTTATATCATTTTTTTAAATTTTATTGATTTTAAATACAAAATGATAAATTTTTTGAAACATTGCTAAAAGTAGCTTAAAATTAAGACATTTTATTTTTAACGATACTTCTTGCATTGTTTTAAAATAAATATTATTTTGTAATCAATGAAATAAAATTTTAAATCTAGTATCTATTAATTAAAAAAATATTAGGTTATAGAAAACATCTTGATTTAAGAAAATTATTGCCTTATTTCAATATCACATGTTTTTGTTTTAAGAAAATGTATTCTTGAATTAAGTAAGTATCTTTTTTATTTAAGAATACCATAAATTTATTTTTAAAAGAACATATTCTTTCAACCAATTATTTGGTTAAAGACAATACATTTTCTTGAATTAAGTAAACATTGCTGCCTTATTTCAAAAATTATATATTCTTGCTTTTAAACAATCAAAGTTTTAATTAAGGAAATTTAATTTTCTTACATTTAGAAAATATTCTTGAAGTAAATCAACGTGAATTAAGAAAATTCTTTACTATTTTAAAGAATATATTCTCTTCGTTATATGAGACAAAGATTGTTTTGAATGATTCAAATTGAATCAAATAAATTTATTTGATACAAGAATTTTTTTTCAGTCAACACTTGCTCTCATTGTATTGTGTGGGTTCTGTTGTAAAATAAAATTGTAAATAATGTTTTACTAATAAATGTCTTTATCAATTTAATATGTCATCGTACAAACCTACAAACTAAACTATTAAGCTTAACGTCCTAGGCCAATATAATTATCAATACAGGATCCGATATACGAGGTGTTCAGAAAATAACGGAAATTGTTAAATTTCGCGGGTTCAGAGGGTCCGGTTGTCATAAAATTTATTTATTATGTTGGTATACATGCCCCCGAAGTATAATAAAAACTTTAGCTGTTTTCATTGTTTACTTTGTCTGTGGCAGCCGCTAAGGTTAGACGTGTTTTATGAGCTCGGCGATTTTTCGTTCGTTAAAAGAAAGGGATCAAAGAATTTGTATCCAATTTTGCTTAAAAAATGAAATAAATTCTGTAAAATGTTAACAAAGGCCTATAGTGAGTCTGCTGTAAGTAAAACAAGAGTTTACAAGTGGTATAAAAGTTTCCAAGATGGCCGTGAAGACGTTGAAGATGACGAACGCCCCGAAAGTACAAGCACATTAACAACCGATAAAAACATGGAAAAAGTGGATGAAATGGTTATAACCCATCAGAGAAGTCGCTGATGATGTTGGTATATCGATTGACTCATCCCATGAAATGTTTTCGAATGTTTTGGGTATGAAACGCGTGGCAGCAAAATTTGTTCTAAAATTGTTAAATTTTGAACAAAATTTTTGGCCAAAAACAATACTGTTATGATGCCCCAGCCTCCATATTCGCCAGACATCCCTCTGTCTGAGTTTTTAGAGAACCTTAAAGGGCCGTCGTTTTGCAAGCATAGATGACATTAAAAGCGCATCGCTGAAAGAACTAAAGGCTATCCTAAAGATCGAGTTTTAGAAGTGTTTCGAGTATTGGAAGAAGAGCTGGCACATGTGCATAATATGCAATGGGGACTATTTTGAAGGCGACAACATTAATGTAGACGAATAAATAAATATTTGTTTCAAAAAACGAAAATTCCCGATATTTTCTGAACACACCTCGTATGTGTTATTTTGTTGAAGGACATAGTACTGTTATAAGACTAATAACATATAGGTATTATGAAAAACAAATGTACATATATTATTATTTTAACTCGATATTTAACAATTTTTGTTATTAGGGTTAAGTTGTTAAGCAGTTTTCTTACTGTAAGAACCCCACTGTGTTAAAGACATTTAACACAATCGGAAATCTAATTTAGGCAGGTTCTTTATTATTGGCGCATAGAAGTGATTACTGATAGTGGATGTTCTTTGGATTGGTAGTTCAGGAACAATCAATTGACCAAGTAGATTTAAATTGGTATTCTTATGTCCCTTCATGCCGCTTTTCTCCCAGACAAATGGTTTTATGGTCGAATGGTCAGAATAAATCAGCTCCTAAAGTAAGTTAATGCCAAAAGAGTATTGATCCAATATAAAGTTGATCAGTCGCAAATTTTTAAATTTAAATTTAATAGAGGACATATTTTCTTACGTTGTTAATATTGCATTAATAAAAAATATCAATTTTTGACGTAGGATTTCACTCTTTCTTTGGAATGTCGTTAAAAGTGCAACAAAGATGGTGATTAATTGAAACTGAAATATACAGGGTAACTTATATTTAAATCGGGAAAATTAATTACGCAATAAAATTTGCAAAAATAAGAAGAAAAGGTTAATTGGACTTGTATGATTTAAAGCCTTATTTTCGAGATATATCTCGTGTTAATAAAAAAAGTAAGTTAGATTAAGCCATCAAAAATACAAGGAATATAATGAATTCCAGGTCAAGCAGTTTACTACATATTAGATGATATTAACAGTATCATCAAGATTTCTGCCTGCTTCTGTATAAACCAAAACCATTTCTAGTTTTTCTTTCACTGTAAAAAATCCATTATGAATACCCAACTGCTCAACGAAATTGATCAATAAAATCAGATAATTAATTCCAATGAAAAAGTGATAGGGTAATCCACATAGTTATTGGACACTAAAATTATAGTTTTATTATATACCTATATTATAATATGCCGTTGTTTTAAAGATTTTAGTTTTTTTCTTATAAATATATAAAAAGGATAGCTTGTTTGTTTAAACTTTATTTGCGTTTACTTAAAAATGAGAAAATTTGAATTTTTAATAATAGTTTTATAAAAACATGCAAACAAGTATAGTAATTGGACATTTTATATAGTAATTGGACCCATGGACCATAGTTATTGGACATACAATTTTTATATAAACATAACAACTTTACATTAAATAACATTAATTGTTAAATATTTTTTAAAGATAAATTGCTGTTTTAGGTAATTTTTTTATTTTGTTTTTGTAAATATCATATAATTCATATATGAATGAATATATATATTTCTTTCTCGGATTCCTCATCCCTTTTCTGTATTCTGAAGGTAACTACTAATTCCTTGGTCTGACTTCTGAAATTGTTTATTGCACACTTAAAGTGTGGTATCTATAGCTGATGCAATGTGTGACGTATATGAAGCGCAAATTTTTGGGATTACTATTTCCCTATTATAATATATGCGGTCGGGCAATGATTTAAGCGTTTAGAATTAAAGTTGGAAAGGGTGCGCGCTAAATTTAAAGGAAATATTTTAAACTTTGATGGTTATTCGATGTTTTGATACTTTTAATTTAAATAAGTAATGTATTCAACATTTTAAATTATATTATAATTTTAACATCGCGCCGAGCTATTTTAATCCACTTTATCCTTATTTTCCCTTTTAACATGATAAACCTTTTCCCAGGAGTTTTCCAGGTTGTATTTGTACAAGGCACAAAACAATATTTACAACCAATTTTTGGTTTCGCGTTTTCCATATAAACTTTATCGGTGTTTATTATTTGTTGACATCTTGATTTCTGACAGCTGGTAAAGCTTATGACGTCATGCAATATGGCGGGAGTTCGGAACGTTTGAAAAGTACCTTTTTTTCAATTTGATATTTTGGGGCCGGGTTGAACTTTTGGAATATAAAAAAATATTTTCGCAATGTGTTTTTACCTCTAGATTACAATAAAAAGGTTTTTAGGGATTTTCATTTTTGATGCAATTACTCTATTCTTTCTATTTATATATAATAATATATTATTTCCATAATTTTGTTTTGGATACCAACCTTTAAAGAATTTTACATTTTCAGAATGTTAATTTAACATTTTATTGGTGTTAAGTGAATATGCTAAAAAGGTTACCTGGACATTTCAAGAAATTTACCTTAACACCCTAAGAATGTTAAATTAACCAAATTAGCAGATTAGAACAAATATTCTTATTTTGTTCATTTGACTGTTATTTGTTGTTCAATTAAACAATACAATTTGACATTTTTAGATGGTTAAGTAAACGTGCAAAAACCATTGCTTGTATTTAAAGTGCATAAAGAGTTGAATTAATATTTTTTTTGTTGTTTCAACAGCTTATTTTTTTCAGTGCGGCCTCAGTTGCTTTATACGACGAGCCGCCACTGATGTGGACTTGGATTAACATAGAATATGGTTAGTAGGGGAAGGTGGGGGAATTCTGCGCATCTCAAAATCTCTAGTATCTTTGTTAAGTTTAAATGTGAAATTTTGCAATTAATACCAGCGATAGTCTACTATGTTTACTATGTGTATATAATGCGCAATTTATAAAAAAAATTGTTTGGTATGCAAAAACTACATTTTTTTAAATAATGCATTTGCGCAAAATTACCCACCTTAGGTGGGCCACCTATCAGGGTAATTTTGCGCATCATATGGGGAAAATTTGCGCTGTATAGAGAAAGATTTGTAGGTATCTAAATAAACCGTTTATTTCTCTAATTCTCTTAATATTATTATATTAAAACATAAAAATAAAAAAAATTATTTTCTCTATGAAACAAACAAAACAAACAAAATCAAAAATAAATAACTAAAAATAAAATTTTTGTTCTTAGAAATAAGAGGTCTACATGCAGCAGTTGTTACATATGTAGTTTTAGGGGTTGTTTTTTTCGCTACACTCCGCGTGTGCCCAAATGGAACTGTTTATGCTGAACAATCTGGGCTCCTGTACCAAAGCTCCCATATATGGCCAAATTTTGCAGCGCAAAATTACCCCAATTTTTCAGCGTAAAATTACCCCCATTGCAAGAAAAATATTGTGATACTAAAAAACTTTCCAAATGTTAACCTGAACAATTTAAACATACACCAGATTACGAGGAAATATCATATAAAGTTGTGTTATAAACATTTAAGCGATTGGACAGAAATTTAAACTTAACTCGTAGCGGAAACGACATGGATTTCTTATAAGATAGATATAGATCAACGTACATGTATCAAAGTTAGCTAGTGACCATGGTCACTAGCTAAAAGCTACAAGCTTAATTGCGGTAAAGTTTGCAACATTCAAAAAATGTATTATTTACTTCATATCTGGAAGAATTGTTTATGCGTAAAATTACCCACCGCGCAAAATTCCCCCACCTCCCCCTATTTGGTTAAAATTAACAAATATTTTTTTTACTGCGTACTTATATGCTTAATAATTATTTTTTATGTTGGTAGAGTTTTTCTAAAAACGCCTTTTCTTTTAACGATTTTTCAAAAATTTGAAAGTATACAAAATTTTCATCATTTTAATAATCATATTTTAAAATTGAATTAAGTTTTAGCCCGTTTACCTACATCAATTACCAAAAGTGTCCTGACATATCCTTTCCCCAATAAACATGATCCTCGGTAAACAAATTTCAAATAAGGTAGGTCGACGATCAAGGATCGCATTCAAGTGTTTCGAGCGGTGCTAGTTGTGGTCGCTCCCCAAGGAGATGTTATTTACTTCCGATCCTTGTCAACTGGCGGCGCATTGGTACATTGTATGTATCCGCTCGAAAGCCTTCTTGACCAAACGCTTCAATGTAACCTACCTATGTCAATTTGCGCGCTCCTTTCTGAATTTGAGTCAAAGAAAACGACCGGAAACGTCACTTCAATGTGCAATGAATATCGCTGGGCCGCAGTAAGGAAATACAAATTTGCGCCCCCTTCAATTGTAAATACAGTTAATTTTTGAATTAAAAAAAAACAAATAACAAAAGGAAATAAAAAGAACAATAAAACAAAAAAATTTAGCTATTGCCACAGCTTACTATAACATAGTAAGCTGTGCTATTGCTATACAGGGTGAGTCTTTTAACTTGAAATTTTGAAATATCTCAGTAAATAGGCAATAATTATTTACGAAAAAAAATTTAAAATAAAAATGAAATGATTCGAGGGAGGAAATAAATTAGTACCAAATTTATTCCCCATACTCTCATCCTTATAGCGAGGGCATGGGGTAACTTTTCTTCTTATTGCAGATTCGAATCATTCGACTAAAAATAGGTAGATTTTAACAAAAACATTTTTTCATATTTTTAAAAGATCGCGCTGTAATAAAAAATCAATTTTGTTCGATTTCTCCTCTGTATACTCTCCTGCAATAACTTTTCAATAAAAATTGGACAATTAACATTAATACTGTAAAAACAAGAGTTCTATAAATAGTTACCTTAAAGTCAAATCATTAGATGACGCTGTATACAATTATAACTATCTCAGTCGGTAATAATATAGAACTACTTTGTTTTGATTCCAATATAGGATAAAAAAATTCGCACGTTACTTTGGTGGTAAGATTTTTGTTTTTTTGTTAAGAGCAGGTCTGTGTTTAAATTACAATAAAAATTATTTCTAAAAAGTGTACAGATCAGTGTGTGGTATAATGTGTTCCTCGTGGTTTAAACATTGTCACTTTAATGCGTTTTAATTTTAATTCTGAAAAAACAGTAAAATGGCCAGTGTCCAATTAATAATTGGTAAAAAATGTAAGTTTCTAATATTGGACATATCCAATATCATACTCTATTTATATCCCGGACATTTACCAGCCAATTCTTATGTAAAATTGTCCCCTGAATCCGAAAAGACCGTCAAAAACAATAAAAGTTAAGCAGAATTGAGATATAGTCAATTCCATATTATATGTACAATTGATTATATTTTAAAAACTGTTCTAATTTTATAACTTTTGTCGACATTTTTGGATTCAGCGAAAAATATTTCATACACTGAAAGAAATATATGTTTGTTTTAGCAATGTATGTGGACTACCACATAAAATATATTTACCTTAACCATTTTTATATTTAGTTTTAACATAATATGGTTAAGGCAAATATAAAAATGGTTAAGGTAAATATATTTTATGTTTCATATATGGACTACCACATACATTGCTAAAACAAACATATATTTCTTTCAGTGTAGGAATTGGCTGCTAAATGTCCTGGATACAAATGGCTGTTGACGAGAATTATTAGTGGCTGCTTTTTCGCTATGACATTTTTGACTAATTCATTTTTAGACTAAGTAATACAGTGATTTCTTCGTCACAGGACATCTTGCAGAATAACAGTGATTTAAATACAGTGCATGCATGATAGAGAACATAAAAAAGTAATGGCAACAAAATTAATAAATTCGGAAAATACTTTTAACCCACCACCCGAAAAAATATTAGATATATATAAATCATACTGTTCCGGCCTAAACATTATAAATGCTTCACGAACTATTTCAAAATTAACTAAAACAGAAATTTATCTTTAAAAATTTATGTTATTTGTAAAGTTTATATAAAATTTGTATGTCCAATAACTATGGTCCATGGGTCCAATTACTATATAAAATGTCCAATTATAATTGGACATAGGACATTATTGGATAATTACTAGGGATGCACCGGAATTCCGGCGGTACCACTAAATCCGGCCGATCCGGCCAGTTGGCCGGAACTACCGTTCCGGCCGGATCGCTCCGGCCGGAATTTTCGGAACTTTTTGGAAATGTTTAGGTTTTAAATTTTTAATATTAATAATGTATAAATATCACCTATATAATATAAAAATATTATAAATTAAACTCTTTTTATTTTTTTTATTATTGGCAGGTGGTTCCTATTCTCCAATTGAATGAGTAGAATTGTTTTAATTTTGTCAACGCTAATTAAAAATTAATATTTAAATAAACAGTAATTTCTATCTAGGTAAAATTAATAGTAATAAACACTTTCCATACTGTAGCTAGTTTAAAAAAAAGTAAAAATAAATCAGCCTCAATATTTTCAATGTTTTAAGTATAAAAATACGCATGCACATACATTTTAAATTTTGCCCCGATCCGGCCGGAATTCCGGCGATCCGGTCCGGCCAGCGGCCGAAATTCCGGTTCCGGCCGGATCGGCAAAATACCCGATCCGGTGCATCCCTAATAATTACTATACTTTTTTGCATGTTTTTATAAAACTATTATTAAAAATTCAAATATTCTTATTTTTAAGTAAACGTAAACAAAATTAAGAAAAAAACTAAAATCTTTAAAACAACGGCATATATAAATTTTAAATAAATAATATTCCTTAAGTGTTCAATAACTATGTATTATATTATAAACACTCTGGACAGTTGTTACGAACACGTTACGAATTAGAATAAGGTAAGCAGAAACATAAGTTGCAGACGCTGAAGTCAGTTGAACTTGTTGATGCGTCTACAAAAAGTTATGTTAAAACTTTACAAAATTAAATTAACAAACTCATGTTAACAAATTTGATTTTTATAAGAGTGTATTCCTATTATTCATAATTAACAAAAAAATCCGATAATTATAATAATACGCGTAGCAGCATTTTAAGTTTAAATAACTACAAATTTACTACTAAGTCAACTTTAAAGTATTTTTTATGGTTAACCAAAACGGTTTTATAACGGTATAGATACGAAAAATTACCAAATTTGGGGAATGGTTTATTTCGTTATTTTCCCCACATAATAACCTTTTTGATCTACTAAAAGAATAACGTAAGAAAAACAATATAAATACCACAAATTTACGTAAAAATAACGCTATAATTACTAACTGTTTCCTCTCTCTTTCTAAAACATTGACATTCGTAATTTCTTTGTTCTTTTAATTTATATTTTACAAAATAGTACTTACAAAGTAATAAAGGCCACCCTAGCGTAAAATTAAAAAATATAACTTGTCAAAACTAATAATATTTTGCATTAAAACTCAAACGCACCTTATTTTATTGATAAAAATAGGCACGATACATCTTAAAAATTATATGCCCTCTAAAAATTTTACGATTTTAAGAAAAATTATTGCTTGGATAAAAATTCAACAAAATTTTATAAAACCTTTTAAAAATCATTTAGTTTTCATCATTTTTTAATAACTAAAACTTTCCTTATTATATTTTAGAAAAATAATTATGAAAAAATATTATATAAATGTTTAGATAAGTAATGGATGCCATCTTAAAAAACTCATTATGGCGACCATAAAAAAATTTCCTTTAAGTTTTATTTTTCACTTTAAGCTTATTTTTCCTTGTTTAGTCAATATTAATAGTATTTATTACCACTAATAACCCTAAAAAATACCAGGCGAATATATTCCTATAGGAATTATTTACGGTTATAAAGTGGTCTTAATATCGTAAAATTATGACTTATGAGTAATATTTACCATTAAGTAAAAATTCTGACGTTAAAATTACCGTTAAATTTTCCTTTAGGTGAAATACACTTATAAGTAATTTTCTTTCGTAAAAATTACGTCCCTCATAATACTTTAAAGTGTTGAAACTTAAGGATTATTAAAGTAGGTAAAAATAACATAAATAAAACTTATTAAATAACTTTAAAAAAAGTTTTACTTCAAAGTAAATTTTTAAGGTTAATTTAACAAAATATTTACTTAAATTAAGTAATATTGCCTCAAAGCTCTACGCTTTTACTTAAAATGCTGCTTGTGCGCCGGAATCATTCAACAACACGCAAAACCTTTTTCGCTAAAACTATTTTTTTTACTTTTGTAATTGCGTCGAACAAAAACCACACCGGTTTTTTTCGGGCCCACACACTTTTTAATTAAATCGAGAATCGCGTTTACACGCCGACGGAAGATCTGCTGAAATTTTACGGGCTACAAAACGCGGAAAAACAATTCGCAATCGATACTCGCCAATGCTAATTCGAGAAGAATTCATGTCTGTCAATTTGCGAGGACAAAAGCGGTTCAAGAGTCTGCCGGAACGTTCGGAATACATTGGCCTTTCATGTTCCAGTCGTGTTCCAGTTGTCTACGATAAAGACTTACAAACCAGTGGCGGCTCGTCGAATTATTCACAGCCTCGGAAGCTCCTACACTGTTCAAAATTTCATGACCATTTTAACACCATACATGGTCTATATCGATACAAACCAAAATGGTGTTAAATATGGTTCGGTGTAAATTCACATACTAAAATAGTGTAAATTTAACTTTCACACAGTATTAAAATAAATTTTACCTGGTGTAAATTAAACTCCTTTTCAGTGTTAAATATTTTGTGTTTTTGGTCAAATTAAATCATACTACACAGAAAAAAAGGAAAAAAAAGGAAACAGGAAGTTCTATGACGCATAACTAGTATATTACCAGTGGTAATATTCCAGAAAATTGAACCTTAAACTCGCTAGAGATAATGTTTTTAGTGCGTTCCACTTAAAATACTTCAAGTATTGACAGCTGTTTCCACCTACTTAAGGTCTCTTTAGTATCGAAAAACTTGTAGTGTCCCACCAAAGCAAAGGACTACCTGAGCTTATATACTCTTTATGTAAGTCAACAGAGGCGAGATTTAAGAACATCAATTGATCCACATTAACCTTCCTACAGTTGATTTAAATAAATACTTATGGGTCAACTAAATTAATATACTTAAATGAACTATTCCTTTTTTTCTGTGTAGGTGCACTTCTCAAATATATTTAGATAAACACCGTTTTGGTGTTTGCTGTATATAACATTTTTAACCATAATTCATGGTGATATTTTAAACAGTGTATTTAAATGCGAAATACAGCTCGTTCAGACTAAAACCGAATATATCTATATATATATGGGGCGTGGCCTCGCCTCCCTCCAACGCACGACACAGTAGCTAAGCAAATAGACTGCATCGCTAATGAGATTTTTTGCATTATTATAATTTAATTTTTTAAGTCCTTACCTGCTCGACCTTTCGTCATGTCGTTTATCACACAAGCAACTGTGACGCGCCTTGGAGGGAGGCGAGGCCACGCCCCATATATATATAGATATATTCGGTTTTATTCTGAACAGGCTGTATATCAGCCAAGTTTGCCGCGAACTGTTCGCGTTTTTTTATTGCTTTGAGGCGAAATAATATTAGCTTAGGTTGTTCTGATTGGTGGTTTTATCACATGACCGTAGATGATTCCGTCGTTCAAACGGTGGGGATTTTAGTGTGTTTCCCAGCGTGTATAGAGTAGGTGTTCTTGTTTTGATTCAGATTAAATTATTTAAAACTTTTGGCTGATCTTTTATGGTTTTTGTCTGGATTAGTGTAATTTCTTATTTTATTATTGTGGTGCACTGGGGAACACACTACACAGATAAGGTAGATTTAGCAGTTTTTATTAAGCAACAAGTTATTTGAGTTTTAATTAAGGTTAGGTTTTCAAAATACCGGAAAGTTTTCTTTAGTTAAATTTTACAGATTTTTTTTTAAATGAAACCTGTTTATGACGTTATTTCATCAATAATTGAAACGCCTTTTTTTAAATGAATCGAAACTGAAAAAAGACAGATATTATGCATTCGTCCGACTTTTCAAATATCTTGGTACGAAACCTATAAGTGGGTATTCCAATTGCTCTGATATTTTATTTGTTTTATATGTATATAAATATAATACTTCCCGGGTGACGTGGAAATTTATTCGAATTTAGACAAAATTAACCTCATGTAACCTCACCCTTCTATACACCCACGAGCCGCCACTGTTAAAAACGGGAACAAGATCGTTATTTTTCTTATTTTAATAGGACAAATGAATATTATTTTTTATTTAAAATTTAAATGTGCTTTTTTAAAATATATTAAATAAAAATAGATATTTCCTAAAAATTATTTTTTTGCATTTTAGGGCAAAACGGTTAAAGTTAAAAGTAAAATGTTTAATGGTAAACACGATTAAGACCTAGCTTACTTTGTTTTTAATAAATCGAATAAACTAGGACTTGATCCTGTTTACCATGGAAAAGAGCGAAAAAATGTAGGCAAAAAGTGGATATCATGTATATATATAAATAAAAGATTATTTTGTGATGCATCGTTAATAAACACATTCATATACATATGAAGGGGTAAGAAGCAAAAGGGTACAAGTGCATTTAAGCATGGAAATAAGTTAAGTGCAGAATTGGGTATTTTAGTCCATTTTTTTTTTAATTTTCTCATACCGAGAAAATTGTACGAGTTCTGCATCATAATTAATGCACACAACAATATTGAAACAATATCCAGATTTTTGTAAATAGCAAAAACTTTAAAAGTTAATAACTCCAATTCTCTTTTTTAATAAAAGGATTTTTTTAAACGAAATTTTTATTTATCTACCCAATTTAGTGTAAAATTTAATACGCTAATATATTAAACAACACCATCTGGTGATAAATTTAATACCTAAAGTTGTATAACAATTACACAAACAATGTGTTAAAGTTTAATTATTCTTCGTGTAAATTATTACACGATATAAAAAACAAATCAACAAACTGATGCTGTGTTAAAATTTTACACGATTTCGTGTGGACTTGGAATAACTCAGTTTCGTGTAGACTTGTGTTAATTATTTTTTACATATTTTACATATTTACATATATGTATATTTTCAATTTTTTTATTATTTACACTAGGTAATAGTATATTCTGTAACAAGTTTGGAATATGCAATATACTTTTTTTGGGTTTCTAAAAAATACCATAGACAAATAAATTAATTGGGAAAAAGTGGTTGGATCGACCTAAAAGTTGTTGGACAATAAACACAAAGATGTCGCCACCAGTGTTTATTCCGTCATCCGGTGAAAATGGATCCATTCTGTAAGACAGTATTTTATAATAAAGTGGTATATTTTTAGGTAAGTGATGGAAGAAACCTAGCTCAAAGGTCCAACTTAAAAAGCTTTTGTACTGAACAAAACTAAATCAGTCACAAATTATGTATTTTTTACTATTTTTTCAACAGTTTTGCTTATACGCCATAATTTCAGTATTTTTTATTTTATTTTTTAGGAACTTTATTAATTTAAACTAAATCAATTTTTTAAAACTTTCCAAAATTTTACATATTTTTTTTAATTTATAAAAGCCTTTTTTTGTATCTAAAACAATGAAATTATATATCCTGAAAACCGCAAAATTTGTGTAATAAATCTTTAAAAATAACATAAAACTGACTGCTTAGATAAATTGCATTATCCACAAACCTTATTTTTAATTAATTATCTTGTTTTTATTAAATCAGAATCCAGCAATTAATCACTTTAGATTTATTTTGAGCTCGAAACCCCAAACAACCATGTACAACAAACACGCAAAACTTTTTCACTAGTGGTAAGTAGGTAATGATCAATGCACTCAATTGAAATGATTGATTATTTGCCAAAGCGAATTTATTTGTTTTCCTCTTTTTTTGCGCTCGCCATTTATTTATCTAGTTTAACACAGAACAGTGATTTGTACAGATTTTCGTTTTGTTTAAGTGGGAATTATTTATTAAAAAATTGCTCTAATACCAGGAATTTTTTAAACAACTTTCTTTTTAAAGTGAAACCTTTTTGCGGACAGGGTGAACCAGAAAAGAAATTTCCAAAATCGTTAAGTATCAAGTATTTCAAATTATTTCAAAATATACAAAAAGCTTAAATAAAAAGATCCATTGTGACTTCAAACTTAGCTAAACACGAATGACGACAAATGTCAAGGAAATATTTTTAAACATGTGCGTCCTGTTGTCAAAGTTCACTATCTGTATTAGTTTAGCAAATACAAATAGTTTTTTCTACTCCCACCTTTTAAATACACATTGACAAGTTGTGCGCTTTAGTCACGGGCTGAAGTTAGCAACACGTTTTTAGTCACGGGATGAAGTTAGTTTTAAGTTAGTTGACACTTGTCAAATGTCACACAATCTTTAAAATAAAGTGCCTTTCTTGTAAAATAATACCAAATGTGAAAATGTTTTTATTATCTCAATACAAAAATACAATAGTATTAAATAGTTTCCTGACGCCAATATTTGAAAAGATTATATGAATGTTTGTACCTTCTGATTTTGCCGTAGTAGTGGAGTTAACTAGATTTAACTGATAAAGCGTTAAAAATTTTGTGTAAAGTGCCCATAAAACATTCTCTTCTCTTTTACTGTGAAAAACTGCTTCTATATCGATTGTTGGTCGATTTTCAAGGGATAAATTTTAATTTACACAGAAAAATTTGAGATTTTAACGCCGGTATATTCCCAAGTTAGAAATTCTAACGGGAATTCCAATAAATACAAGTTTTTGTACCTTTAACATTTCCCGTGTAAGAATTTTTAATACTTTGTGATTATATCAATTGTAGTAATAAATATAATCAAAGGATAAAATATTTTCTTTTAATATTTTAAAGTATTTTAAAGTATCAATAATTGTAAAGTTTAATTAATATAATAACGGGCAATGTTAAAGGTAAAAATTACATCAAAAATGTTTATGCGACATTCATGGATGTCGCTTTATACAAATATTTAATTTAAAATATTTTTTAGATTATTATATATTGTATTATATGGGTGATTCTACAAAAGTTGGGCAAACTTTTGACCTCATTTTGTTTATATAGTTTTCGGAGAAAATTAAACAGTATTTTGTTATGATAACATAGATAATATAATAAATATACTGTTCCAGACCGGGCCAGTCACTTTTTAAACAGTTTCTGAAATATCTGTGTTTTCTAAATTTGATTGCAAGGGAAGTGACGAGTATACCAGGGTACTAATTAAATACATAATTTATTGGAAAATATAAGATTTATTGCAACTTTAAGCATATTATACATTAAATATCTTAAAATCAAATTACACCACACATCAGTGGCGGCTGGTGGATTTTGGGTATACCGATATATCAATTATTAGATGGGACCCACACCAAATTTATATGAGTTTACACTGAGAGAAAAGAATATTTTTAACAAACGTTGCAATTGTTTGAGCCTGATTGCTTTGAATCAAACAACTGAAGTTTAATTCAAAATTAGTGTTTTTGCTTAGAATGGGTGAACTGCGTTGCCAGAAATGGATGATTCGTTTAGGCTGCTTTGTTTGCTTGGAATATTATTAAGTTCTATGCAAACTTTGTACTGATAGTCAATAATATTAGGTTTTTTACGTTTGAATTAAATTTAGGTGGGTTTTCATAAAACGTGCAATATTTTCCACTAAAATTTATTAATGGGTTAACTGAAATAGATAAAACTTATAATAAATCTGCTACAATTTTTGCGAAAACCTCAGCATTTGCAACAAATATAATAAGTTTGTGGCAAACATATCAAAGTTAATGGGCAATTGTGCTTAGTTTGGAAAGCGCAATTTTTGGAGTGGGGTAACGCTTCGTGCACTTACAATTTGCCTCCACTGTATACATACGGTTCTTACAAAATAATTTTGCTTCCATGAAAACATTTGGATGAAATGGTATAACGTTTAAGAATATTGTATAAATAGTCGGCCTTATCACGAAGTGACCTAAACCACAAAATTGAAAACAGTGACATTTTGAGAGAGTTAACTTACGATGGTCTATTCTATTACTCCACGAGGTGGGCCATAGTACAAAGTCTGTGCTGTAAAAATACATAGGCCATTTTGTGAGAATAAAATAGACCATCATAAGTTAATCTGCGAAAAATCTCATTTTGTTTTTCAATTTTGTGGGTTAGGCGACTTCGTGATAAGGCCGACGATTTATACAATATTCCTAAGCATTATGGCGTTTCATCCAAAGAAACCGTAATTTCTTCAGAAATGCAGGTACGTTTAATGGAAATTAACTTTATTGGTAACAAGCAGATACCAATTTTTCGTAAAGTTACTTGCCAAGAAATTCAAAATTAGTAAGTTTGAGTCAAACTTACATCAATTCATACAAAATCGACTATACTGGTAGCAAGCAATTACCAATTTATCAGAAAAGTATTCAACAAAGAATTCAAACTCAGCAAATTTGACACAAATCTACATGCGTTTCGTTCAAAAGCAGTTTTCCGGAAGCTCCAAAGTGATGGTTTTTTACCATTAAACCTTGGTACATTCCGCCGTATTTAAATATGTCATACGTTTGAAACAAACGTTATGCCTTTCGCTGAAATAAAACCTTCTTTCAGTGTATAATGACATTAAATAAACAATTTAAATTGAAGTTTGCGAAAAAAAAGATAACCGAAACATCGAACATGGAACTGACGATACGGTACTGATGAATGGGATACATATTTGAGATTATAATTCGGAATTAAGTATTTTACTGATATCAGGGCCGGATTTAATCATGGGCACTTTGGGCAACTGCCCAGGGCGGCAAATTTTTGGGGCGGCAAATTTTGGTGGAAAGATTCATATTTTCCGAAACATTAAAATTTGGTTACGAAGATATCATTATAGTCTGAGAATATTAGCGAAAGCTAAAACAATCACCCATTTGTTAAATCCAAACTCCTCATAAATACATATAACTAAATGTATGATTTTACAGGGCGATTTTTCTAGAAAAAAATAAGATTGCCTTCATGCTGGTTTTGTGGTCTTTTTTGCTTTCAAGAATTAACATTGTTAGTCAGAAATTGCAAGTACCAAGGTCTCATGAAAATGATTGCCTACACTCGAACTGAATTTGATAGTTATGAACAAAAAGCACTTCAAATATCAACTTCTAAATTGTATGTGTCAGATTTGTCCCGAAAAAAAATTAGAAAACTACGTGCCGACGCAACAATAGACAGTGAAGTTCGGGTCGGGATACGTTCAGGGTCAAAACTTTCAACGTCAGTTTGGATAGGTTGTCAACAGAACTAGAAGAAAGATGTAAAAAATATCAAGAAATTTACGAAAACTTTGCCATTATCGTTCAATTTGATAAGCTGGAATCTGAGGAAATTCGTGAAAAATCAAAATTACTGAGAGAAATCTATAACTCAGACTTTGAATCATCATTGGACGATGAGTTAATTCACTTCCACGCATTTTTTCATGCCAAAAAAATTCACAAAAAGTCTCCATTAGAATTATTGAAATAAATTCGTGAAAATGAATTGTCCTGCGTTTTTCCGAATGTTGAAATCGCCTATAGAATATTCATTACTATTGCTGTAACCAACTGCAGCGCAGAAAGGTCGTTTTCCTGTTTAAAAAGGATAAAAAACTATTTGCATTCCACGATGACAGAAGATCGCCTCAACAGCTCAGCAATTTTGAGTACCTCGAAAACTTAATCACGCAATTTGCTAATAAAAAAGTTAGGCGAGTATTTATCTGAGAATAATGTTAGCGTTCTGACAAAACAAAATGAAAAGTTACTAGTTTCTGATTATCGTGATTGTATAGTTATTTGATATTGTATGCATAGTTTCTTATAATTATATTCGCACTGTATTTTTGTACAATCATATTTGTATAAGATATTGTGTAAAAAATAAAAACATTGATGTAAACTGATGTTAAATTCGTTGTTTGATTTTTTTCGACGAATTGGTAGCTTTGATAAAATGGGCGGCAAGATCATGACTGCCCAGGGGCGGCAAGAATGGTAAATCCGGCCCTGACTGATATTTTTTATTAGTGGATGCTACTTATCAACAAATCAAATATAGCCTTATATGAATTACAATGAAATATATATATATATATATATATACGTAAGAATATATATATATACGTAAGAAAATAACTACCCACCACAGTACTGAAATTTTGAGTGGAACAACTTCGCCGCTTGCATTGTTTTCAAGATGAATGTCGTGCAGGAGGCGGGCATTGTAGGTAATTTTTTTTACCAACACTTGAGATAAAACGAGGACTTGACGTTTAAACTTCAATATTTCGCAGGAATTTTGAATTTCAACATTGGACACAGAACTGACGGGTAAAAATGAGTACAAAAATAATCAATTTTTTAAAAATTGCTATTATTCGAATATATGATAAAATATGAAAAATACATTATCTAATGTTTAATAGTTTGTAGTGAAATTGAAAAATTTTAGTTAAATTGAATATATTTTAAAATAAAATCACTCAAATATTTGATTCTGGAGTTGTAACACGCCAAGGTACTGATGTGTTGAATATTTATTATGTTTTTCTACAAACGCGCTTTTGAAAAAATACATTAAAATTGAGTGGACAAGTTAAGAAAACCTGGATCTTTTGTAATATACTAAAATATTTACAAGAAATATTAAAATACCTACTCTATTGACTGATGACATCAAGTTCTCGAACTTTTGTAGAATCACCCATATATTATAATATTAAGTAATTGTCGTAGAAAAAGTATAGTATGCAACTCGTTTATAAACTTTTCTAAGCACTCGCTAGTGCCTAAATTAAATTCGTGACTAAAATGGCGTTTATCAAACTTGATACATAATATAATTTTATTCTTGGAAGTTTATTATAGGTTCCCATTAAACTAAGAGTCATTTTTCATTTCAATACATAAATCAGTTTTAGTATTGATCATAAAACAAATTACTAATCGACCAATGATTGATTAAACTAGGAATCCCGTAGACTTTTTGGAAATTACATCGGGGCTTCATTTGTCATTCAGATCGCCGGGTTCGATTTGAAAACGCATGAACTTGGAAAAATCAGTGCGCATTAATAACAGCTCTCTCGTATATTTGTTTGATTTTTAATTATTTTTGCGTTGTAAATTTTAAATCATAAAATTGGTTCAGGATTCAACTCAAAACAAAATGCAATTTTTAATACCTAATATTTATCAAAACTTTGAAAATTTTATAAATATTACATGTTTTTAAAGGAAATGTGTATTAATTATCTTTTTTAGAATTTTATTAAAAAAAATACACTGTTATAAAAATCAAATTTGTTAATATGAGTTCTCTCTTAAAATGACTAATTATAAGTCATATTTGACTAATTGTCATATCGAAAAAGCAGTCACTAATAATTAGTCAAATTCTACTGAATGAAATAGTCAAATTAGTAGATTTAAATTTAATAAAATTTTGACTCAGCCGGGGATTGAACTCAGGTCTGTCGCTTGTCAAGCTTGTCAAGCTGTTGTCATAACGAATGTGGCTATCAGTCACTATTATAAAAATCAATTTTATTTTTCAATAAATATTGTTCATAATATTTTAAAGTTGAATATATTATTTGTGTTACTGTTTTAAGCTAAACTTTTTGCATTTTTGTTTGTTTTTATGGGCCACTTAACCATGGAACCTATATGCATTTAATTTAAATAATACTTTGTTGTTGGCCGTAAACGATTAAAGAAATTAGTTACTTTTAACTCTCAGAAATAGTCAAAGATGGTGACTAATCTTAAATTAGTCAAACTTTAACTATTTACGTAGTAAAAAATAACAATTTAAAAGTAAAAACGACTATTTTATTGGTAAAAAATGATGGTACTAATTCAAATAGTAGAATTTTAACTATTTCATTTTAAGAGAGTTGGTTAATCTTATTTTGTAAAATTAATATAATTTTTTGTAGAAACCAGGATTTGTAATTATTTTAACAAAGGAAAATATTTTACCAAAAGTTTTGTAAAGGTAATATGCATTTTTGTAAGCATTTTGTTAATTTCAAGGGTAACAAATTATTTCGTTGAAAAAGTACACGTGATTTCAGGTAGTCAATCAAAACATTTCAGCATCTGCAACTTATGTTTCTGCTTACTTTATTCTAATTCGTAACGTGTTCGTAACAGTTGTCCAGAGTGTTTATAATATATTACCGGAAATCAGTTATTATTGTTATTCGGATTCCTTATACCTATTTAACGAGTTTGCGAAGTGGGTTAAAGTTACGGAATACTGATAATTATTATTTACCAAATTTCTTTATAATTTGATGATTTGGTATGTTATTTAATTGTGTGTATGTTATTTTCGTGTTCATTTATGTAGGTATGTGTTAATTTTTTTGTTTAGTAAATTATGGTTGAATTCTTGATAGGGTTTTGTTATTAAATCTACTAAATGTTTGATTACAAACTACCTATAGGTGTTCCACAAGGCTCTGTATTGGGACCAATTTTTTATCTATTGTACGTACATAGCCTTAAGTATGCAGGTCTTAAAGGCAAATATTTTATGTATGCAGATGATACAGTCTTAGTTTACTCTGAGAAGAAAAACACTTTGCTAGAAAAATCATTAATAAATGATGATTTAAATAAATATTTACAGTGGTTAATGACTCATAAACTAGTCATTAATGTGAAGAAGAGTGAATATATGTTATTAAAGCAAAAAAATAAACCATCTATAGATATTAATGTTTTCATAAATTCTCAACAAATTAAAAAAGTCGGGTCATATAATTATATTGGCCTTTTAATAGACGAAAAGCTGACATGGGCAGAACACACACAAAAAATTTGTAAAAAATTGTCATCAACAGCTGGGGCCCTAAGAAGATGCAGTTATTTTATAAAAGATAGCCACCCTAGAATGATCTATCATTCGCTTGTTGAATCTGCCTTGAGATACCTTATCGTTTGCTGGGGTAATTCTGCAGAGTATTTACTAAATAATGTACAAAGAATCCAAAACAAATGTATTAAGTTTTTATTTAATTTGAAGTATAGAACACCCTCTAACCAACTTTATAACATAACTGGCTTTGGCAATATAAATTTTTTAATACATTATGAACTGACTAGATATATCCACTGTATATAAAAAAACTATACAAAGAGCAATACTGTATTAATGACCACTTCACAAATACACTCGGTAAATCTTAGATCAGCAAATAATCTTAGAGATTATTTAAGAAGAACTAATGCTTGCCAAAACTCTGCCATCCACAATGGAATTCAACTGTATAATCTGCTACCTGAAGAGATCAAGACTGCCAATACTAAATTTCTAAAAAATGTTAATATTTAATCCTAATTATGATTATTGTGATTTTATGTTTTATATTTTATACTTATTATTATTATTATAATAATATAACATATATTTATTATTCTGTTATTTTTTGTTATTTTTTATTTATATTTCATAACCTGTGATTGTAATATTTTGTATTAGTTCATGGCACCAGTGCAATAGCACTGTTTTAATGAACATAAATAAACATTATTATTATATATTACAGTTGGTTGTAAACTTAACATAAAGTGATATGGACTTGGATTTACATAAAATCTTTTTAATATTTGAAAAATGTAATGCTCCAATAACAATTAAACGTCTTAAGCTACATATTCCCGATCTATTGTCATCGCCTTAAGTCGATTGTCCCACGCTCGAGTAAACTTGATGGTAAGGGGATCCGTCGTCCTTTTCAAATACATAGATGCGAATAATTCAGCGATATGCTGATCAAGTGTGAAGGCAACCAGAGACCCGCATGTGCATCAGACGTCTGATGCAAGAGCTACTACGATGCAAGTAGAATGGGGGTGACAAACGATCCACTCGCTGCGCGTAGACACTTACGTGCTTCCTCCTTTCAATATATCGGAAACAATTTGAATTTTGCTTTCTCGAACCGGAAAGATCCACCATGCCGTTTGTGATGTTCGCGACCTGAATTGCAAGCAACAAAAGGAATACTGGGGGAGGTTCGATGAAAACCAAAAAATTATCCAAAGCCATTATGATGATTAAACTTATTGTTAGAAAACTATGCATTAAAATTGTTAAATTTAATATATGCAACTTTTTTACAAAGTCCTTTAAATATAAAGTATGTAAGGCTTTTAGTGTTGGATAGTATTTAAAATAATAAAATAACTTATCGTATTTTAAAAGCTATCGCGGTTTAGATTCCGTGAAAAAAAATGACACATCTAAATTTTGACCTGATACAGCTAAACCAAACACGGATTTGTAATCTACAAAAAAAACCATTTTGACAATTGGTTCGCTACACAAAAGCTTCTTTAGAATGTATGTATTTTACATAAACAAATATTTATATTTAGATATATTTAAATTAAAAAAATCCAAAATAAAGAATATAAAATAACATTTTTAATGATTAAAAAACTGCAAATCGGATTTTTTTTATACTCAAGATAAATCCCGTTAGTGCCTTATTTTGGACATCCTGTATAAACACAGTTTTCTTATTACATTTTTAAAAATAAAATATTAATAGTATAGTAGGTAAATAATATAATATATATTATAATATATTATAGTATATAATATACAGGGTGTTATGTAATTAATGTTATATATTAAAATGGGTTGTTCCTTAGGGTCCATAAAGAAGCACCTGAACCTTTTTTTTTCTAAATTCCAAAGTCTAAAAATAATTTATAATAACCTTTATCCTACCAAAAAGTACGCCACTGATAGACTAGGAACTTTAGGTTAATCTGGTGGATTTATTATGTTATGGTTGGTAACAACAGTTTCCAAAATCTCTCAAAAAAGTTGACAAACATTGTTTAAATTTAGCTTAATTACAAAAATGACAAAATTAACAATGCAAATTGTCAATTTGGCGTTTTTATTAATTGTTGGTTATTTCATTTTTGTACTGAAGGTAAATTCAAACAAAATCTGAAGAGAATGTTTTATGGACACTTCAAGAGTCTCAACCCGAAATTTTAATGATTTCAGTTAAATCAGTAAATAATTACTGCCGGCAAAACCAAAAGGTCAGTTCAAACTTGCATATAAACTTTTCAAATAGGCGTTGAGAAACATTTAATACTTTTTATTTTTGTATTAAGATATTAAAATAATGTTCACATTATTATTTCACAAGAAGGGCACTTTATTTTAAAGATTGTATGACAAACTGTCAACTAACTTAAAACTAACTTCAGCCCGACACAAAAAACCTGTTGCTAATTTCAGCCCGTGACCAAAACCCCTTAAAGCCACAACCTGTTAAATCAAATAGGTGTATCTGTAATGATTACAGTGTAATCTTAGCTGTCTTATTTTAATTGTTTCCTTAAAAACTAATTTTAAATGTGAATTATTTCAGCTATTGAGTTTTAAACTGTAACAATTTAAAAACTACTAGTCAAAAAAAAACATAAAAACCTTAGGGGACATCCATTAATTACGTGAGGCATTTTTCTGGTAATTTGGACCCCTCCCTCCCCCTTGGTGAGATTTGGTGAGATGTGGTAGACCCCCCCTATCCCTCAGGTGAGATTCTAGCCATTAAACTTTCATTGCGGACAACATGATAAATCCAAAAAAAAATTGATAACTTTTTTTTGACAAATTTGAATTATAATACTTATATGGGCGTTTCTCTGTAAACTGGGCAACTTGAAGTAAGAAAATGTCTAGGCAAGTTTTTTTGTTATATTTTTGTTGTATTTAATAAATGTTATTCGAGGAATAAATATCGGTCTATTCATTAGTATACGGCAGATGAACCAAAAATATTCCTATTACTTTGGAAAACATTGAGCATTTTCTGAAAAATCTATACAGGGGACTGTTTATAAAATCCGGAGACAAAGTTTAGATGACTTTTTTAGAATTACAAAATAATAATTATAAAAAATAAATAAGTCACAGTAACAAGCAAACAATATTGGTTAAATAATTAAACAATTAGGTTGATTCCAATAGTTACTGTCTTTAATTAATTTAGTCTGAAGTGACCGTTTTGCTTTGGTGACACGTCAGGGGACTGGTTTTTAAGGACTATAAAAACGATTTTGATACATTAAAGTTTATTTTATTGGATTTTGAACGTCGAGCATAGGTAGATTAGGTTATTATCTTTTGAAGTTATCTACGAAATATTTATGATCTGTTATTTTTCTAAACAATATTAGCTTGAGACAATGAGTTGCCCAGTTTACAGAGAAACGCCCATATTCTTTGAACCCAAAAGTTGACGTAAGATTTTAAATGACCCCCCCTCCCTTAACATGAGATTTAGTGAGATTTTGCTAGACCCCTCCCCCCCTATTTTTATCTCACGTAATTAATGGATGTCCCCTTATAACAGTTAGTTAGTTATATAGAAATATATAAAACAATAAATTTAATGTTATTTTTGTGTTATGACCATTTCTTGTAAACTTCAGTTCAAACTTTTCTAGTTTCCATATTAATGCGCAAAAACAGCAAAACTCATGAAATTTTATTGTTAGGATCGCGCTTGGTAATTTAACAAAAATCATTGCGTTGTTTTGCATAATCGAAATTGCTTTAACGGATGTCTGCATCCCCCTAACGGCCATTACAATTTTAATGGTTTTTGTAAATTAATTTTTTAATTTATTCCAAGCCAAAACTCGACCACATATTTTTAATATCAAGCTGTTTCCAGAGATTATATCATCGTTAACCCCTTTTCAAATAAGGATTATTTTTTTCAGGAATAAATGTGATTTTTAAATGAGGGATTTAGCAGAGCCTTTTTTTATTTTTGAATAACGAAATAATAGAAAATAGAAATAAATAAATTTAAAACGAAAGTATTATAAAATATAATTATCATTACAAAGGGAAAACCCCAAATAATGTCAACTTGCAGGAGAAAATTCGGAAAGTATTGATATTTTTATTGAAAATAAAATAAGTAAAATGTTTGTTTATGCATTCATACAATGTAAATTCTGGCGACCAAATAGGCAGTAAACCGCGACCATTTCAGGAATATTTTCAGGCTTATTTTTATGCGTATTTCACAATGCAACTCATTTAAGTTTAATGCTGAAATGAAACCAAGAGGACTGCTGTTGGCCACATTTTAATTTGCATGCAAATTTTATTACTTTTAAATAAAGGCAAGCATAAGGATCTCCATAAAACATTTTCCAGGTTTTCTACAACTGCGTTCTATAAAAGAAACAATAAAAGTTTAATTTCAGTTAAAATAGAAAACATATCCCAAACACTTAAGCTAAGAAATTTAATATCACAATTAACGTAAATCTCTAACAGTAAACCACACAATGTTGTGTATACGAGGTTTATTGATCGGCTTAACTAAAGTTTAACTTTCAGGATTTTGGTATCAAATTAATGCGGTAAATTTAATACAAGCCGTTTTTTTCTTTCTTCTGTATAAAATATCAGATTTTATCTTTCCATAATAATTATTAAAAACTTTTTAGAATTAAGTTTAAATTTTTTTTTTAATTTCTTGTATACTGTATACTGTATGTAACATACTCTCTGAAAATGAATTAGTCAAAAATTGTCAATGTTTTTAAAGTGAAAAAAGCAGTCACTAATAACTGTATACAGTCTATTGTCCACAGAAATGTGTATCCCGGACATTTAACAAAAGTAAAATTGTCCCCTGAATCCAAAAAGACCGTCAAAAATTATAAAAGTAGAGCAGTTTTTGAGATATAGTCAATTCCATATACAGTACAAAATATTTCGGTATATAGTTACCAAATTGAATGGTAAAATCATTTTGTGTTAATATAAATTCATTTAACACAGCACCGTGTCAATTTAGTGTTAATTTAAAGATAAATTCGACGCGGTGTACATTTGACACTATTATGTGTTGACAGCTACACAAATTGTGGTAAAAAAAAAGTCACGTAGTCATCACCATTCGCTAACGGCAAGGGCGCGATCAGTATTCCGAGTGCAGTTGATGGTAGTGTAAGTACCTTACACATGCATGCTATTTTAATATAAGACCATGGTCAATTAAAATTGAGTGGTCTGGTAAAGTGGTGCAATGTGACAGCATCCACTTATGTTTGTGATAAAACATGTTTTCTTACCTGTTATTTTTAAGTGAAATGTGAATATAAACTGCGCACCACTCAATATGTCGCGACCAAAAAGATCGTCCTTTTTCAAAACGACATAACTTTTTTGTTTCTTGAACGATTTTATTTTGGTCTGAGATTTCTGCTAGCCCCATCCTCTGGCAATTCATGCTATAGATATGAAGCTCACAGACTGTGAGTCACAGTTCTTCAAGTAAATTTCGTACAGGGTGATATGTAAAAAGGTTAAAAATTTCAATAACTTCATCCAAGCCCCGTTTGTAAAAAAATAATTTTTTTCTCGTTTTTACTTTGAAATAATAAAGTATTATGTCTTACCTTGAAAAGGTTTTTAATTTTTTCGTATTGGAATCTTAGGAAAAAAAAATAGATTTTTTTTTAGAAAGAGTACATTTAAGGCTTTTTGGTAGGCAATACACTCTGTCTTTTTAAGAACAAGGAGATAAGATGGTGTAAGACTGTTCCTTGAATATTTCTAAACAAGCGACAAGCAACAAACTTCCATTATTTTCAGAGGGGCCAAAGCAAAGACCACTTTTACAAAATGACATTTTGGTGAAAATTTTGCGAAAACTAATACTGAACCGATATTTACGTTCGTGAGAGGTTTTCTTTATAATTTTGACCTCCTCAATTACCGGCTTTTAAATTGCCTACAAAAAAGCCTTAAATGTACTCAAATCATATTTTCGTTGCTACGATTCCAATTCGAAAAATTTGAAAAACATTTCAAGGTAAGATATAATACTTCATTATTTAAAAGTAAAAACGAAAAAAAAAAATATTTTTTTACAAACGGGGCTTGAATGAAATTATTGAAATTTTTCACCATTTAACATATCACCCTGTATGAAATTTATTTGAAGAACCTTGAGCTTCATATCTATATCATGAATTGCCAGAGAATAGGGCTAGGAGAAATCACAGACCAAAATAAAATCGTTCAAGAAACAAAAAAGTTATGTCGTTCTGAAAAAGAACGAACTTTTTGGTCGCGACACATTGAGTGGTGCGCAGTTTATAATCTAAATATAGTTTTGCACAAACTGGAAAAATACATATATAATCGTATTTTTAACAAAATTTGTACTTGCAAAACATAATGTAATAGAAAATTTGATTTTAACAGATTTGACGTTTAAAATGAACCAGAATACACGTTTTCCAAGGCATGTTTGACTTTTTGCAATATTCACTTACATTTCGTGAATTGCAATACAAGAACAGTTGTTTGGAAACAAAATATACAGTTTTAGTACTTTTTAAATCTGCACATTGCTAAAAAATTTAATAATAGTAATAATAAAAACATTTTTCTACTCCCACCTTTAAAACGCCCTTTATCGTACATGTTTCCATGACACTAAGTAACCTTACACATTGACAAGTTGTGGCTTTATGGCGCTTTAGTCACGGGCTGAAGTTAGCAACAGGTTTTTAGCCATGGGCTGAAGTTAGTTTTAAGTTAGTTGACAGTTGTCAAATGTCATACAATCGTTAAAATAAAGTGCCTTTCTTGTAAAATAATACTAAATATGAAAATTATTTTATTATCTCAATACAAAAACACAAAAGTATTAAATAGTTTCTCAACGCCAATATTTGAAAAGTTCATATAAACATTGTACCTACTGACCTTTTAATTTCGCCGGCAGTAAACTATAACTTAAATTCGGGCACGGACTCTACTGTAAAGTCCTCATAAAACATTTCCTCTACTTTCACTGTGAAAAATTGTCAATTTTCAAGATACATTTCGATTTATAACCTTTATAATTGTGTTTATAAAATGTAAAAATGTGACATTTGACAGTTTCCCCTGTTGTTTCATGGATGGCGCTCTATACAAATTTTAGATTTAAATCATTTTAAGATAATAATAAGTATTTGTCGTAGAAAAAGTGTAGTATTCACCTCGTTTATAAACTTTTCTATACACTCATTAACTTAAGCACTCGCTCGCAAGCTCGCTCGTGCCTAAATTAAATTCGTGTATAAAATGGCGTTTATCAAACTTGATACATAATATACTATTATCTATAGCTATAGCTAGAAATAACAAACAAACAATGTAGAAATTAAGTAGGTACATCGAAGGAGTTTTAAAGAAGTTTTTGGCTTACTCAAAAACTTTAATTTAAAATTACACGGTCGATTTGCCGGTGCTCCTATTTAAATTTTAATATATTCCTCCGACCGCCGATGTTGGCCCGGCTTAATTATTATTCGCATTAATTTCGGCCGTGTCGTGAAAAATGTACCAATTACGCGAATTTAGTTTAATTGCTTTACTACATTACATTATTCACAGGCGCTGGTGCAATTTTGCCACACTGTCACCGCTGTCCAACACCGATACACAGCTATAGCAGATGTTTTGTTTAACATAGCAAACATTGCTCCTAGTTTTAGTTTTGGGTTTTTTATGTAATTTGTTTTAAAATTAAACACTAATTTTTTGTTAATAAAAAATTGTTTAATTTAACAAAAAGTTATATCGCTTATTTAATAGATTTCGAGTTGATTTTTTAATAAAAAAAACACTCGACTAGCAGCAGAGCAGCAACAGCAGCCCAGCAGATTAAACCTGAAGATGGTACATGAGATTGTACCGAAACGTCAGACATACGGTTCTTTTAAGAACCAAAAACCGACAACACGGAGCAGATCCCGAAAAACCATTAATACATAGTAACAGTCACGGAGGATAGGTTTTAGACTTTTAAAACAATAATTCTGAAACCTGACCTGTAATATCTACTTAATTATGAAAGATCAGAACACAATAAAAATGTAGGTCAAACTCATTTAGTTTTGTTAAATATCACGGGGTAACACCATCGGGGGACATTTCGTGAGATTCACCCAAATATATATACATATATACAAGGTGTCCCTAAACTTATTGGCATAAATTTAGGATAAGATTGAGCAAGTCAAAATAAGAAGGAAACCTAAATAAATATTTTTCCTAATTACTTATGTTTCCAAGATACAGGGTGATAAAGTGTTAATTATTATATCAGTTTTTTTAATATAACTTTTACTATGGTAGTCTTGGAAAGGTGATATCTTGCGAACAGTCACTTACTACCAAAACACTTATTCACACTTAATTACAATTGTTTGAGTGAACACAGTGTCGTAGAAACGGGGGTTGCTTTAAGCTTATTGTCCCATACAAACTTTGAGGTTAGGATTTTATAACATTTGATGCAATTTTTCGATTACACAGTTCGGCTACCATTAAAAAGGTGTATACCTCTAAAACTTCGATAAAATAAACCGTTTCCGAGATATTCGAGATTACAATAATTCTGTGGCTAAAAGGCATAAGGGGATAAGTCAAAAAAATAAATTTTTTAGCAGTGCCTTTAACGTGTTCGAATTAATTTAGGAAATACATTTATGGTTAGCGGGTATAGCCTTTTGCCAGGTCATGTCATATGCTAGCAAAAGGGTGTACTCGCTAACCATACATATATTTCCTGAATTAATGCGAATACGTTTAAGTCTCTAACGAAAAATTGCTTTTTTTGACTTATCCCCTTATGCCTTTTACCCACAGAATTGTTACATCGCATTATTTATAAGAATTAAAAGATACCTATATGATAACAAATTTTATTTTTTACTTGAAAAAACTAACAAGGGCATTCCATGAGCCTCGGAACTTTTTGCCCTGACCGTCACATTAAAAAAAATTGTTGTTTTTTCAATTAAAAATTTTGTTATCATATACCTTTCAGTCCTTTAATGCGATATAACAATTATAGTAATCTCGAATATCTCGGAAACGGTTTATTTTATCGAAATTTGATAGGTACACCTTTTTAATAGTAGCCGAACTGAGTAATCGAAAAATTGCATCAAATGGTATAAACCCTAACCTCAAAGTTTGTATGGGACAATAAGCTTAAGCAACCCCTGTTACTACGACACTGTGTTCACTCGAACAATTATTGTAATTATGTGTGAATATGTGTTTTGGTATTAAGTGACAGTTCGCTAAATATCACCTTTCCAAGTCTACCAAAGTAAAAGTTATATTAAAAAAACTGATATGATAAGTAACACTTTATCACCCTGTATCTTTTAAAAATACGTAATTAGGAAAAAAATTTTTTTAGATTTTCGTCTTATTTTGACTTGCTTAATCTGCTCCTAAATTTAAGTTTAGGGACACCTTGTATATATTAGGGTGCTTTTTTACGACTATTTTTATTTTTTCGCTCCTAACTCAAAATCTTGTTGAAAATGTTAAAAAAAATATTTGAGCCCTTAATAATTACTCAAAGTACCTACTCTACCAAAGCGTATAAAGATTTCCCATTTAAAATACACGTAAACTTTGATTATTTTTTTTTAATATCTATATCTCAGCCGCATTTTGCTATTGGATTGTTTCAAAAAGGGATTTAATCGTAATCAAAAGTTCTACAAAAATGCTTTATGTGCCATAGCTGTAATCTGCACCTGTAGGATGGTACGGGTCACTATAGATTTATAAATCTTATTTCAGTGAAAAATAAATAAATAAATAACTAAAACAATATAATATAATAATTAATAATAAAATAACATGTTGTATACACCTCGTTATATCAATTTTTAGGTTAGATATATCTTTTCTCTTTAAAGTTTGTCCTTTACATTTTTTCAAATAATCCAGTCACTTTTGAAATATCTTAAAAAATATGAGAATTTTTCACTAAAATAAGATTTAGTGACCTGTGCACCTACAGGTGCAGAATACAGCTATGGCAAATAAAGCATTTTTGTAGAACTTTTGATTACGAGTAAATCCCTTTTTGAAACAATCCAATAGCATAAAGTGCGGCTAAGATATAGATATTTAAAAAAAAATAATCAAAGTTTACGTGTATTTTAAATGGGAAATCTTTATACGCTTTGGTAGAGTACTTTAAGTTAATATTAAGGGATCAAATTTTCAAGGATTTTTTTTTTGAACATTTTCAACAAGATTTTGAGTTGGGAGCGAAAAAATAAAAATTGTCATGAAAAAAAAAGCCCCCTAATATATATATATATATATATATACCTATATGTGTGTATATATAGTATATATACACACATATATATTATATACACCTGTCAAAAAAATTTTTATGTGAAATTTTTTTTTTTATAATAAATTAGTTATAAAAGTAAAATCAAACTCTTCAAATTGAATGGATGAAAGTAAATATTAGCAGCTGCCGTTTTGCACCTTTTGTTTAATAAGGGCATCGCTGTTAGTGGAGGAAGTTGCATAGCGATCGGTCAAATTCTCAGTATCCTGGTAAGAATTTACTAACGAACCAAAAAAACAGATAATTAATTGTAGAGATATAATATAATGATGATAATATGTATTTATTGAGAATAAAAATTTTCAAAAATTTGCCGGGCTTTCCCATAAAATTTAAATAAACAATGCCTAAATTACCTACTTTACCTAAATTGATTAAACTAAGGTTTGGGTTTACTTGATTTTTTTAAATTATTGAAAACATAAATAAATAATTATAAATTATCAGTATCGACCTTCTAAACATAGGTTTTTTTAATAAATAATTATAAATTATCAGTATCGACCACCAGTTAATTTAAAATCTCTTTTTGTGAAGTGGATTAAAAATTTAAAACTTGCTTAATATGTTGTTGACAATAATTTATAAAGTTCAAAGATAATAAAATTTAAAGTTTAAAACATTACCCTAAACCATTATTATTAATAATATAATAATAATATAATATAAACTTTATGTGACCTTCACTTTTTAATTTAATTTTATTAATTATAAATTTATTTGTTCAGTTTTATTTAACTAATCAAAATTTTAGTATCTACGTAATTCGTTTAATTATTAATATTGATGGTATTAATTTGAATCAGCAAATTTAATTTGGTAGGAATTTTATTAAAACATATTTGTTTTAATAGAGTTAATAATTTAAAATCGCCAACCAGTTTTAATTAAATAAACATTGAATAAAAATAGACCAGATCGTGCAGATTGAAAAATTTACAATGTAGTAGCAAGAATAAATTGGAACAGATATCGTAGAGCGCGTTTATCGAATTGAAAAAAGAAAAAGCTCTAAAGGCATCCGAGTAAATACAGAAATTTAACAAGTTTAACTTGAATTTATCTCAATGGATTTCAAAAACAATATTTTACATGATTTTCCTTTAAAACGGAAAACAAAATTTTTCTTTCGACGTAATAACGAGGAATTTGGTTTATAGGAGTTTACCTTTAATAAATCCAAAGAATTTATATCATAACCACGCCATAATTCAAAGATCGAAGAAGAAGTAGGTACCTATTTAATTTACCTTCATTGTTAAATCCACTTTGATATTGAACCAGACTCTATAAAAATGTCACTGCAAGAAATGAACTTAATGTTACCGAAATTAATGGGATATCTTTTCTAACAAAATCTGTTCATGTAGATAACTATGGAAACAATTTTTACTTAAAATAAAGTAAAGTGAAGCCGATCTTATTGTTTAAAAAACTTTTCAGAGTTTTCAAAATCAAATTTGTTAACATAAGTTTGTAGTTTAGTAATTTTATTTTGTAAAATTTCAACATAATTTTTTGTGGAAAACCAGGGTTTGTAATTATTTTAACAAAGGAAAATATTTACCGAAAGTACACGTGATTTCAGGCTGTATTATATATTACACAATTTCTTCTGTATTTATTACAGAACTGTGTCTGTAAATATTAATTTACGTTAAATACAATGTGGATTTACAAAATATTCCGGAAATATACAGAGTTTAAAGTTTTTGTACAATATATCCTTTATATTTACAGTGTCTTGTTATCGTTTATCTGTGGTTCTGTGAAAAGTATAGGTAAGTTAATGTGTTGTGGCCACATACTTCCACAGTGTGTGGAAGTATGTGGTTGTGGTCTGTCTTACCTTAAATTATCTACCTATGCGAGGTGTGTTCAGAAAATATCGGGAATTTTCGTTTTTTGAAACAAATATTTATTTATTCGTCTACATTAATGTTGTAGCCTTCAAAATAGTCCCCATTGGATATTATGCACATGTGCCAGCTCTTCTTCAAATACTCGAAACACTTCTAAAACTCGATCTTTGGGATAGCCTTTAGTTCTTTCAGCGATTTGCTTTTAATATCATCTATGCTTGCAAAACGACGGCCCTTTAAGGTTCCCTTTATTTTTGAGAATAGGAAAAAGTCAGACAGAGGCATGTCTGGCGAATATGGAGGCTGGGGCATCATTACAGTATTGTTTTTGGCCAAAAATGTTGTTCAAAATGTAACAAATTTTGCTGCCACGCGTTTCATACCCGAAACATTCGAAAAAATTTCATGGGATGAGCCAATCGATATACCAACATCATCAGCTACTTCTCTGATGGTTTATAACCATTTCTTTCACTTTTTCCATGTTTTTATCGGTTGTTAATGTGCTTGTGCGTTCGGGGCGTTCGTCATCTTCAACGTCTTCACGGCCATCTTGGAAACTCTTATATCACTTGTAAACTCTTGTTTTACTTATAGCAGACTCACTATAGGCATTTGTTAACATTTCACAAAATTTATTTCATTTTTTAAGCAAAATTGGATACAAATTCTTTGATCCATTTCTTTCGAACGAACGAAAATCGCCGAGCTCATAAAACACGTCTATGTATACCAACATAATAAATAAAATTTTATGACAACCGGACCCTCCATTCCCGCGAAATTTAACAATTCCCGTTATTTTCTGAACACACCTCGTATGTACTTAATATTGTTATTATAAAACAGTACAAGCTTTTATAGTAGGTACAGTTGCAGATACCCGTTTTTTAACTAACCATGCATATAAATTTAGTAAATCCTTGATTAGTGCTGAATGACCAATTACCAAGTAATTATTGCTCCTGAGCCTAGCAATTTTTTAATTTTTTGTTGTGTTTTTAACAAATTTTCTAACGATTTCACCCAGTAAAGCCGTTTTTTACTCTGTTAGGAGGTGCATCGTTTACGTTTCCGTCGACTATCACAATACATATAGGTACCTATAGGTACTTTTTAGGGTAATTATTATTAAAATAATGATAATAATATGATATGATGATATGTATAAATAATATACCATGTCAAAAGTTCAAAAAAACAAAAAAACAACATTAATAATAATAATAGAGTTTATTGCCCAACAGTTTACACCATAGTAGGACATTCATATTATATAACAAAGAGGTTTACAAAAAAAATATTTAAAAAAAATGTGAACAAACTTATAACTAAACTTACTCTACAATGGCCCTGTGAATTTAGAAATTGCTAGAGAATTTCGCGGCAGCCAAGAATGTATGTGCTTTATCTGCAAAATAGCAAGATATAAAGGGCATAAAAAATTATTAAGGGAAGAGGACGGACGGACGAACTAAAGTTTTGATATGCTTTTCCTTTCTAGGGGATATCGCTAGATGTAAGAAGCATGTTTGTACAGAGACTGAAGAATTTAAAAATACTGTTTCCATGTTAAAAACAATTCCATGTAAAACCCAAGAAAAAGTTTTACTGAAAATTTAAGGCAAGTAATCGATTTTGCTTCAAAGAATCTTTAGTTATTTATTAGTTTTGTATTAGATACCTTAAAACAATAAATAAGATAATTGCAAACTGTATTTTACATTATTTTGTATTTATAATGTAATTTATCCATATTTTAGTCATGTATCTGCCAAATTTTTAAAAACATTTGATAATGGTAGAATAGAATAGAATAGAATAGTTTATTGTCATCAATAAAATTACATGACTTGTCAAAAAATTACAATATAATACAATACAATAAATGTTAATAAAAAATAGAAATTTACATAAAATATAAAAAACTTATAGGTAAGACCAGATAGTTGTAAAAAACATCACAGTAAAGTTTACAAATTAAAAGAGAGATACAAACTTATACAATAAAAACATTAAAATTTAAGAGATTAATTACATTTGAAACTTACATTTAAAATTAAAATTTAAAAAATCTTGTACACTATACAAACCATAGACTTATTAGAATTTCTTTTACAACATTATGAAATTTTTCACAATTTAAAGTTTTTACAGTATCAGGTAAATAGCTTTGGACCCCAGTAATCCACAGATCTCTGGGTGGCATTTATTCTGTGATAAGGTATAATAAAATGTTCTTTATTTCTTGTGTTATAATTGTGAAAATTGGTATTGGTTAAAAATTTATTTTTGTTACAATGTACATGCTTTAGAACATTTAGGACATATACACCATAAAAAGTAAGTATTTTTTCATTTTTGAAATATTGTCTGCAGCTGTCACTATATTTGAGAGAGCATAGAGCTCGCACTGCTCTTTTTTGTAGAAGGAACACTCTATTTGCTTCTTTGGCTTCACCCCAAACCAGGATACCATATGACATAATGCTGTGGAAATTGGCAAAGTATGTCATTTTTGCACTTTGGTGGGTAGCACTTGTTTTTATTCTTCTTATTCCGTATATCGCTGAGTTTAGTTTTTTTGCAAGTTCATATATGTGACTTGCCCAGTTTAATTTACTGTCAATCCAAATTCCAAGGAATTTTATTTGAATCTGTGGAGCTATTCTTTGTTTAAAATCAAGATGTTGCGTTTTGTCCTTGTTTAGTTTGAGTCTGTTTGTGTTGAACCAATCTTGGGCACTGTTTAGTGCAGCTTTTTTTTGTTGCTCTATTTCCAGGTTACTGTGCCCTGTAATTACTAGTGATGTATCAACAGCATATAGACATGTATTTGAAACATCTACACTATGAATAATGTCATTTGTATATATAATGAAAAGAATCGGTCCCAAAATCGAGCCCTGTGGCACTCCAACGGTCACTTTTACTCGAGTTGATATGGTTTCTTTCCATTTAACACATTGATCCCTATCTTGCATGTATGATTGTAACAAGTTGTAAGGTGTTCCTCTAATACCATAGTGATTGAGCTTGTTCATTAATATTTTGTGATCAACAGTGTCGAACGCTTTGCTTAAGTCACAGCAGACCAGTTGAGCCTGCTGTGAATTGTCTTGGCTCTGAATAACAGTCTCCAGCATATCCAGTAATGCAGTGATCGTTGACTTGTACTAGAGCATTTTTTCGGAATGGCATAAACAATTTTAAAATACTAAGAAATATGCAAAACTTTAATAAAGTATCAGCTGGGATTTTAATAAATACATTTTTGTGTTACCAAAAGAGTCTATAATCAGATTATGCTATCAGTTTTGGTTGGCATTTTTCTTCGTCCTATACTTTAGTTTTGACCACCGTGTGTGGACCTGGATTAACATAACATCTGGTTAATATTTGGTTAAAATTAACAAATACTTTTATTTGTGTAGAATATTTCTGCGAATAAATAAGAAAAAAGGGTTATAACCCTTTTATAAAATAAAAGAAAGAAACTCATTTGAGACCTACAAATAACCATTGGCTTAACAAATGTGTATGTATCCATAATACCCATCAAAATTAAATTAATGTAGAAACACGTATGTATGTGTGTATATATGTAGAATATCTGTCGTGCTTTGGCGGTTACAGGATTGCCGGTCGACCGAGCGGGCGACTAAATCACCGAACTGCAGCACCGTATTAGTACATCATTCATTATATCATCCTCTTCACTGACAACACAGCAATTATCATTGCCGAACTAATTAAGAATGCAGCCAGTGCATGAAGCTGCTGCTGCTGCCGACGCGAGCTGCAATCACTCGCAACCGATGAATCAAGTGGATTATGATGATCGAGTTGGGCATTAGCGTCCGTCACTGGGCGGATCTAGGACCCACTTTGATCCCTTTACTGCGACATCAATGGGTCGAGCTTTTAATTATCGATCTCCAAGGATTTCCATTTAATTGAAATCAATGTTTCAACGTTTTTGTTTTTTTGTAGGGGATTCAGCTGTAGCTAATAATGTTATAAAACCTGGACCCCCCCAAAAAATGATTATTGGAATTAGAGATTTCTATAACGATATTGAATATCGGATATTCAGGTCTTACACTGTAAACAAATATATGTTAATTTTAACCAAAAATTAACCAGATTTTATGTCAATCCAGGTCCACACAACTTTATGTTAAGTTTACAATCAACTGTAATATGCAATTAAATAAGTAATTTGTAATTATAACAAACATTTTGTAGATTTAATAACAAAATCATATATCAATATTCAACCATAATTCTTGTAATATTGAAAAATGTCCTTATTTTTACAAACCTTTTCGTATACCCAGTAGCAAAAGTATTTGTTGGAAATTGAGATCTTAAATGAAAAGAATTTTGATAAGAAATGTTGCTTTATTAATCAATGTTCTAAACAAAATAATTAACACATACCTACAAAAATTAACACAAAAATAACATACACTCAATTAAATAACACACCATTCTGAAATTATCAAATTATAAAGAAATTTGGTACAATATAATTATCAGTACTACAACAATACTTACTTATGTATTTTGTAACTTTAACCCACTTTACTGTTTTCCCAAATTTTAGTTTGAAAACCAGTGATGGCATCTCTTTTTTCGTATACGTCGCACTTCGCACACTTGTTAATAGGTATACTATACCTGGTATAGTCGTCGCGGCGAATGTTTCAAATTGCGTCATCAATGTCGAATGTTAAAAACCGATTTCTCGACATACGCTTAACCTAGTGGTTCCTTGTATTATACAGGGTGTCCCATAATTAGCGTGCAATACTTTAACAGCAGATTCTACGTATTAAAATAAGAAAAAAGTTAAAAATAGGTCGAGAAATGCTCTCCAATGGAGCTACAGCCCCCGAAAGAAGAGCTCCTGAAGATGGTTTTTATTTAATATCTCCAAAACCGTTTAAGATAGAAAAGTGTAATTTTGGGATATAGCCAATAAGTTGGAATAATAACAAATTCAAAATTTTCATAAGGGGTGGGTCAGATAAAAAGGGAGTGGGGGTAAAACTACCCTAACTTTTTTGTACGTATCTTGTGCTATGATTTGATATCAGATCATAAAATTTCAGAGTTTTACACACAAAAAATGTCCTCTTGATAGCATGCACCGTTTTCGCTTAAAATCGATTTAAAAAGTACCTTACATAGCATAAAAATTCATAATGAAATCACAACTAGAGAAAAAGATTCAGCGTAGGCCATGGACAATTTTTAAACATGGCCATGAAAAATTTGTAAACACCCTGTCACATATTATATGAAACTGTCACCTGTCTTAAATAATTTTTCCTAAAGATGGCAGCTATGCTCCATGGCCTACTCTGAATTTTTCTCTTGTGAATTCATTATGATCTTATATGCTATGTAAGGTAATTTTTAAATGGATTTTAAGCAAAAACAGTGGACAATATCAAAGTTTAACAAGAGGACCTTTTTTGTGTGTAATATTCCGAAATTTCATAATCTGACATCAAATCCTAGCACGAGAAACGTACAAAAAGTTAGGGTGGTTTTAAAGTTTGATTAATTCCCAAAATTTTACTTTTCTACCTTGAACGGTTTTGGATATATTAAATAAAACCATCTTCAGGGGATCCTCATTAAGGGGCTGTAGTTCCCTTAGAAAGCATTTCTCGGCCTATATTTATAGGAACTTTTTTCATATTTTTGTAAGTAGAACCTGCTGTCAAAGTATTGCACGCTAATTATGGGACACCCTGTATACGTAAAAGAAAACAACAATAATAATTATTATTGTAATGTCTGTGCTTGGTTTAGAACTTGATGACGCAATAATAACAAATTTCTGGTAAAATGTTGGACAGTAGCAATAGAATCCCAACAAGAACAAAAAATACAAAAAAAAAATCCATGGATTTCTCCCTTAACTTTAAAAAATGAAGAAAAACTTACAGTTTTATTTTTTTTGCAATACGTTGCAGTAAATTTCTCTAAATGATTTTTTACGGTTTAAATTATGCAAAATGAATGTTCATATACAAAGCAAGTAATAATTTTTATTGGCAAGTGACTGGCAAAATGTTTAGTTCATTATAAATGTCCCTTCTGTCCCCTTGACTTTTTAACACTATAATTCGTAATCTAAATAACATTACGTCTTAAACTAAAATAATTTCGATAGAAGACCAAGTCTTTTGATCGCTTTTAGATTTTACTCTAACAGTTTTCAAGGAACTGTAAAAAAGTAAGGTGACAAATGAATGAGTAACTACTTAATTTGACCACAGCATGTTTTTTATTACTAAATTAGAGGTATATAGAGAAATTTTGGAAGTGAAAATAACTGCAACATTACAAAATAATGTTTTATTGGCAAAAAACATATGGAGACAGGAGTGACCAAGATTAGGACAGGTGTGACAACGTAATTCAACTACTAAATTATAAGTTTAATTGGTTTACTATAGTTAAAACATAAAAAAGTTTTTTTCAACATTAAAGAAAAACAAAAAGAGTAACATTCTACAAAACAGAAAACAGTCATAGGCTTAATGCGTAAAGTATTTAAAACATCTTCGTAGCTGAATTCGTAAATATCTACAACGTCTGGAAATCCATAGACAAACCCTTGAAAATCTCTGGTGGACCTCTTCCGTAAAAAAGTTCCCTCAAATTTATTTTCAGTTTCTATTACTTGACATATGGGGCATTTCACGCCAAGCGGGCAACTTTAAAAGCAAAGTTGTTTAAATTTGTTCATATTTGGGTATGCTGTACCCCTAGGGGGTCTTAGCATTGGCATAAAACTATTTGACCCTGCGAAGACTAGGGACCCCGCTAGGGGCTTTAGATTTTCGTCAAAACGTTGTGCATGGAGTATTTTAAAGGGGTCTAGCTTCTTGAAAAATCTTCGTAGAAAAAAAATAAAAAATCACATTGGTAGGTAATTGTATGCTCTTTTTCGTTATGCACTCAAATTAAAAATTCCAATTTGTTAAAAAATAAAAATTTTGTTTCAAAAATTAAAATTATAATTTTTTTAATTTCGGCCACTTTTTTTTTTTTTTTTAATTGCTTAAAAATTCTTTCAAAATGTATAGATGAGGCATACAAAATTTTGTAATGGGATGAGCACTCGTTTAAATGCTAGAGGACTTGGAGTAAACCCTTCTCAAACCTAGTGGCGCGCCGCGGCGTTAGGTCCTAGCGCGTGATACACTGTTTAGTCGATCGCGCTTTTGAAAAACTTGTTAAATAAAATTTAATTATTGTGCAAAACTACATCGATATTGTTTAACTTGATTTTATTGTCCTTTTTAATATTTTTTTACTGAAACAAAAAATATAGGCATTTAAACATTCAGCATTTAATTACAATAAATTTAGTAGGTACTTACGAACCCACAAATTTTCTTAACATTGTGGTTATATACAATTATGTTGACAATGCTTTTTATTTTGATTTAAAATTGATTGTTTGAAAATAATAATAAACCAATATTTAAAAAAAGAATATTTAATCACAAGTCATCTATGGATAATATTCCAAAAGGATAGTTACTAGGGACACAATTGTTGCTAGGATGTTTGTTTATTTACTTTAATGTGAATATTTTCTTATTACCTAAAGTATTTATAGTAGTTTTTATCCGTTTTTAGTTTTTATGCGTTTAGTTTTTTTCTGTTTTTAAGTAAACAATTTATTTTATTTATTATTAACGTTTACTGTTATCTGCCAATTATGTCTCCAATTAGCTACCGCTGCTTTAACCCCTTTAAGCTTTTAAACCATAGAAGAACTAGAGGAATTCGAAAGATTTCCAATGAAATGGCAAAAAAGTGGAAAGTTTCAAATAAGAATTTTGTTTGTGGTACGTGCAGAAAACTGTTTATAAGTGAAGTGCCTCAGCCAGCATTGAATGAGCCCAACGCAGCTACTAAATTTAGTGAAGACGAACAAATGGAAGACGACCTCAAAAAAGACAGTAATTGTATTTCCATTGTTAGTGCTATTAAAATAGAACAATCTGCAGATTCAGAAATTTTGGAGCAACTTAAACAAAAATTTAATGATCCTTCTACACCAGGGCCAATAAAGACCATGATTCTAACTATTGCTCCAAAATCGTGGAGCGAAAACAGGCTTGCAAAAGAGTTTGGAACATCCAGAAGGCAGGCAAAAAATGCAAAAGAGTTGGTGGAAAAGTACGGCATAATGTCGACGCACAATCCTCGTGAAGGACGAAAGATGGATCCTAAAACTGAGACACTGGTAAAAGACTTTTATCTTAGAGAAGATAACAGCCGAGTAATGCCTGGTAAAAAAGATTTTGTATCCATTAAAAAGGACGATGGAACAAGGGAACATTTGCAAAAACATTTAATTCTTTGTAATGTAAAAGAACTTTATGAAACTTTTAAACAGGAATATTCATATGTGAAGGTGGGAATTACAAAGTTTTTTACCTTGCGGCCTAAGCAATGTGTCATCGCTGGTGCTTCAGGAACACATCTAGTGTGTGTGTGCACATATCACCAAAATGTGAAGCTTATGTTGATTGGAGCAGACATTGCTTGTCTTACGGCTAACACTAACATTCATCTCACCTCCTATAAAGATTGCCTACAAAAAATGATGTGTGCCAATCCAACTTCAGTTTGTCATTTATCAACATCAAAATCTCAAAAAATTGAAAGTTGCAAATCTTGCCCTGGTATAAGAATAATTCAAGATCATTTAAGAATGGTTTTTGATCAAAATCAAATAAAAAGTGTGACATTTGAAGCCTGGATTGGTACTGATCGCTCTTCTTTTACAACCCAAATACTACCTATCGATGATTTTGTTGATCGTCTATGCGCTGGCCTTGATGTACTAAAACCACATGCCTATATTGTGGATCAGCAAGCATCTTTTTTTAAATCATTAAAGGAAAATTTAGTTGAAGGAGAAATTATGGTACAGTGTGATTTTGCTGAGAACTACAGTTTTGTAGTTCAAGATGCTGCCCAATCTTTCCACTGGAACAACAATCAAGCCACCCTTTTAACATGCGTGTTTTACTTTAATAAAGAACGAGAAGTAAAACATGAAAGCATTGTAATGATAACTGACGACCTTAAGCACGATACTGCGACCTTTTATAAATTTCAAAAAATTTTACATACACATTTTTAAAAGAAATGTTTGCCGGTATCCAAACTTTTTTACGTGACAGACGGAGCACCACAGCATTTCAAAAATCGTTTTAACTTTTTAAATCTATTTTATTACAAGCAAGATTTTAATAAAGATGCAGAGTTACATTTTCATGCTACTGCGCATGGTAAAGGACCATGTGATGGACTCGGAGGCAATTTAAAGCGTTTGGCATTCCGTGCAAGTCTTCAGTTGCCATCTGAAAAGGCTATCACTACTCCACAGCGTTTGTTTAATTGGGCTCAAAAAACTTTGACAGAAACTTCGATTTATTATTGCAGCAAGGAAGAAATTCAACAAGAAAGGATATTTTTAGAAAATCGTTTTGTTAATGCTAGTCCTATTCCCGGAACAAAAAAATTTCACGCGTTTATTCCAACACTCGAAGGCATTCTAGTTAAAAATACAAGTAATAGTTTAAAACATAAGGTTATAAAAATTATAAAATAAATTAATTGAAAGACCCAAGGAAGATGTTTTATTTACAATGATAATGTCTCATCAATTTATTTAATATTATTTTTTTACTATAAATATTGGTTTATTATTATTTTCAACCAATCAATTTTAAATCAAAATAAAAAGTATTGTCAACATAATTGTATATAACCACAATGTTAAGAAAATTTGTGGGTTCGTAAGTACCTACTAAATTTATTGTAATTCAATGCTGCATGTCTATATTTTTTGTTTCAGTAAAAAAATATTAAAAAGGACAATAAAATCAAGTTAAACAATATCGATGTAGTTGTGCACAATAATTAAATTTTATTTAACAAGTTTTTCAAAAGCGCGATCGACTAAACAGTGTATCACGCGCTAGGACCTAACGCCGCGGCGCGCCACTAGGTTTGAGAAGGGTTTACTCCAAGTCCTCTAGCATTTAAACGAGTGCTCATCCCATTACAAAATTTTGTATGCCTCATCTATACATTTTGAAAGAATTTTTAAGCAATTAAAAAAAAAAAAAAAGTGGCCGAAATTAAAAAAATTATAATTTTAATTTTTAAAACAAAATTTTTATTTTTTAACAAATTGGAATTTTTAATTTGAGTGCATAACGAAAAAGAGCATATAATTACCTACCAATGTGATTTTTTATTTTTTTTCTACGAAGATTTTTCAAGAAGCTAGACCCCTTTAAAATACACCATGCACAACGTTTTGACGAAAATGTAAAAGCCCCTAGCAGGGTCACTAGTCTTCGCAGGGTCAAATAGTTTTATGCCAATGCTAAGACCCCTCAGGGGTACAGCATACCCAAATATGAACAAATTTAAACAACTTTGCTTTTAAAGTTGCCCGCTTGGCGTGAAATGCCCCATATGTATTTTAAAGGTTTGCTTCCTTGCTTTAACTCTGATTTAAATCGGATCAGTAGCCAGTCATCTTTATTAATTTCTGCTTTATTTACATGCATGACGTGGTTACAAATTTCTGAATTCATCTTCTTTTTAAAATATGATAAAGGTATGTCATATTTATCATCACTTAATTCCATATTTTCTTTGTGTGTTGTAGTAATTTCATATTCTGGAGTCATTTTATTGATAACGTGTAGCAGAGATAGGTCTTCTTTTTCTACATCTGGCTTTTTTTTATGCACTGAATCACTATCAAAAGTGTATCTCTTTGTCGAACTTTCCGAATCAAGGAAAGTGCCAAAATCGTTTAAAAGCAGTTTATCAAACGAATGTTCTGATGGTTTTAATAGAAAATGATCACATGCAGATTTTGTGTTACAATTAAAACAGCTTCTATGCTTTAACTTTAGTTTACTCTTTTTCTCATTTGACCAAATAACTTGACGTATTTGCATGGTATTTGGAACTGAGGCTGATTTTTCTGTGGCGATCTCTTTTGACAGTTCAATAATCTCATTTATTTGACCGGTTGTAACTTCATACAATAATATTTTACTATTATTTTTTTTAACACTTTCAATGAAATCTGTCGCAGATGTGATGCTATTCCCATGGCTAACTGTTTGATCAGCGACTCTTTTAAGTGCCCCTCCAACACCATCAGCCACACTTTTACCATGTCCAGGTTCATAAAAATTCCATGTAAGAAATTCTGTTTTAAAAAATGTAGCAAAATAGCACGCTAGCTGAAAGTTTGTCTTATTTTTATATTGTGATGTTGGTCCATCACTAACAAAATGAAAAATACTAATGCTTCTTTCAAGTAACATATCTAAAACCGGTTTAAGATGGGCCCACACTGCACATGCATTGTGAAGTAAATCATTTGACACACCACAAAACGAGATGCAGTCTAGTTCATTATTTCTGTTTTTAAGATAAATAACTCCTGTATGAAGAAAGATTTGCGTTCGAGATCTCGGAGCAAACGAATCTGATTTTGTTGATGATTTGCTCGAAAGTGATGGGGCAAAATTATTTTTAAGCTACTTTTAAAACAGTTACGGAGATCTTCTATGGTACTTTTAATGCACACTTTGGTTTGAACTTTTACTTTTACTTCTTTTCTGTTTTTATCTATTCTTTTTTCTATTTTTGTTTCCCATTTAAAGTATGATATGTTTTGTTTTTCGTTTTCCTCAGAAACAAACATCCGTTTTTCTTTTACTGCACAGCTGTCACACTGCCGAGCTACACTCTGGTCTGATCTACTTTCACAACAAATTTTTTCTAAAATATCATCAACTGAGTTTATTTTAGTAGAAAACTGGTTTAGTTGTTGCATTTTTTTCAATAAAAACGTAAAATTAGCATGCTTGATGCAGAGACAAGTATTTCTAGCATTAACAGTAGGTTTTACAACCCAGAATGGTTTGTACCGACAAAATGTAGAAAAGCTTACTTTCTGATGTTTAGTTATGAATTTCTTGTACAAATTTGTTAGGGTGTCATTAAAAAACCTTTTTTGCATTTTTTGTTGTCTCACAGTAATACAATCTTTTTTCCCCGGAGTTTGAACTGAAACTTCATCACTGACAAAAAAATCAAAAATCAGTTTTTTGATTTTTTGAGCATATTCTTCCATTTGTATTTTTCTAGATGGCATTATCTCTGTTTGACGAAGTGATCTGTTGTATCGATGGTTGGAAATTAAACTGTTCATTTTTCCAGCCACTCGGTACTTTTTTGCGACCCTACCGCTAATTATTTTACTGGCTATCTGCTTTTCAACTTCGGTAGAACATGATTGCAGGTTTGATTTGATTTGTTCCTGCAAAACTTCACCAAACAGTAACTGTTTTTTTATTTCTTTTGTATCTCCTCGTTGTATAATACCATCAACTTTTGTATTTAGAGTCGGTGTTGTCGAAGATTTTCGAAGTAATTTTCTATGCTCCCTTTGTAGCTGTTTTTTATATTGCTCAGCCTTGGCTTTTGCAATGTTAAGTTTATGCTGTGTTTCATTTAATAGCCTTTCTGCCTGTTTTAGTTTATTAGTAAGTTTTGTATTTTCAGTATTTGACAATGCTTCTTTGGGTGTTCGTTTAGGTGTTTTTCTCTGATCAGATTTTTCTAGTCCAGGTATTTGATTTAAACCTTCATTGACAGATAAATCTAAAACAGGAGATTCTGGTCTTTGATTATCGGGAGTAACTGCTCTGCTCTCTGGCGGACTGTTGTAACTTAGAAAATTTTCACCGTTTTTAAGTTTTATCCGGCGTTTATGTTGTCTCATACGCCACTGTTTTCTTTGAAGGCGTTGTTCCCTTTTGTTCATTTCAGCTATCAACTTAATTTTTCCTAAACTCTTTTTTTTCTGATAATTTTCTCTTTCTTTTTTACAATATTCTTCGTGTTTTTCCTTGTTTTCCTTTAATTTTTGGCGCTGCCTCCTTTTCTTTTCCCTTTCTTTTCTTCTCTTCTCCTCAGTTAAAACGGCTTTATTTATCTTGGGTCGAGTTTTTGCCTTAGCTATTTTTTTTTGTTATCTTAGATCCCTGAAATGTTATAATTTTTGTTATTTTTAAGTAAAAAAAATATTTTTAAAACTAAAACTTGTGACACTGTCGACCTCAACAAAGCTGACTCCGAGCTCTGCGCTTCTGGTAATGTTGACGAGCACCCAGGAGTTGAAATATTTATATCGCGTACTTTTTGTATGGCAAGTTGTGCTTGTTTTTTTTTGTAGTATCTTTGCTTCTCCCTTCGCTTTTTTTCCTCATACTTGGCCTTCTCTTTTTCTTTTCTTTTCACGGCGGCTTCGTTTTTTAATATTCTTAGTCTCCCAGTCAAGCTTTCAATATCAATAATCTTGTTTCGATTTGATGAAATATCCATCTCCTACAAATGCTAATTTGGAATAAAGTAAGCCTTCTTACAATTTCTAATTCTGGTACTGTCCAAATTAATCTCACTTCGTATAATCAACGACTTTATCAGTATTGTCTACTTTTTGTTAGTGCACCAAAAAGTTTATTATTAGTGTCACTTCTGTCCACTTAAGTCACATCTGTCCCTTTTTAAAATAATTAAAAACAGGGACATAAGTGACATGGGACAGATGTGACATTTGTAACGTTTTCCTCCCCTTAAAAATTTTAGGTTAGGTTTACCTTCCAATGGGGTAGTTAAATTTTTTCTGACCTATACTTTTTATGGTTTTATTCAAGGCGTTTTGTAATTTTAAACATTTCTGTGAAATCGGAATTTCAATTGAGTTTACCGTTTTCGAGATATTTACAAAACAAAATCTCCTAATTACGTCACTAGGCTATTGACAACGTTGCCAGCTTTTTCTATGCTTGCCAGCGTGTTTAGTTTAAGATTCTTACGATAGATGGCGCCACGTTATAATATTCTAGTTGAGAAGAAGAAGAAGAATTGATTTTTTGACGTTTCTTTTTTTCGGGTTGTTTTTTTTAAATTTAGATTATTGAAAATCAATGTTACTGTTATGTTATTTGTAATTGATATTAGATAAGTGATTTATTAATAACGGACTCCAAAGCAGAGGAATCTTGTGGAATGGTTGGTTACATTGAACATTGGAGCTTTTAAACAAATAAAGTAAGTACCTATAATTATAATCATATTTTGTCGTAAATGCATTCCATTAGTATAATGCCTAGTTCTTTATATTCTTTTAGATATATTATTATTTTTTGTAAATTTATTTCATTCATTTTCAGCTTTATTTTGCCACTTTTTTCTATGAAATATATTAAACTCTGCTTTAGACAGTTATTAGGTACCTATTTATTACATTTTATTAGGTTTCACACGGTGTTTCAATGTGTAAACCTATCAATAAAACTTTTAATTTCAGAATTTTCTTTAACCTCCTCTTCTTCTTCTTTCACTCAACTGACAGTGACAGTATTTGTACATAACCTCTTCGGGTATTTTCTGACATAACCGAATGAAATCATTAACAAGACAACTTGACAACAGGGTAATTTTCAACCAATAGAAATCTTAGAATGTTGGTCACATGGCGGGGTTTGTGACGTCATAAAAATTTATATTTTTTGTAAATATCTCGAAAACGGTAAACTCAATTGAAATTCTGATTTCACAGAAATGTTTAATATTACAAAACGCCTTGAATAAAACCATAAAAAGTATAGGTCAGAAAAAATTTAACTACCCCATTATGATTGAATTTGTTTGTTTGTAGTTTCATCTGTTTTTAGTAAAAAAGTACCAATGATCGTCAAATTGACATAATTAATACATTTCTGTCAAGGGACAGTAAGGACTGAAAATAGCTTTTACATACCTTTTTACTTTTTGTCACGTTTTTTCACCAAAAAATTCTAAAAACGGAACGAAAACAACATTTCGCCGTTGAACACCATAGAGAACTAAACTGTTCAGGCAATGACGTTAGATGTCAGTGCCATCTATGAACGCGCAGGAATGCTATTATTAAGCGAGACAGATGTGACCTAAAACAGTGGGGACAAATTTATTTTGCTCACAATTTAAATTTATTCCTTTTTTTTCGCAAGATATTCACATTTTCTTGTAGGGTATGAACGTAAAAACATTTTTTTAAGTAAACGCAGCTTTTTAAGGAATTATTTTTACCGGCAAAATACGGTTAATGTTGAAGTTTTCGAACTGGGGACAGGGACAGAAGTGACATTTTGCATGTTTGCCGTCTTCTGCAAAATGCACCAATAAATGACTTACATTAAATGTACTTTTTTCTGTTAGCAAGGATCGCCTACAACATGTACTGCAAAAAAAAGTTTAAGAGAGATAACTTTTTAAGGCTTTTATACACTGGGGAGATGGTTTTTTAAAGTTAAGGGAGAAATACCCCCATAAGGAGCCAATTTATGGTGTTTTGTAAGGAAAAGGGGTATTGTCTACAAGAAAGTGACCTTACAAATATATTAACTGATTGTGGATTTCATTTGAAAAAATCTAACGGAGATGACTATAAAGAAACCGTTGTAAAAATGTGGATTTACCGATTTAGAATTTAAAAAGGCAAAGAAAGCAAAAAATGCAATTAGAAAGAGATTACAAGATTGTATTGTATTACTTGCCCTTGATAAAGAAAATGCGAAAAAATTATACGATACGCAATTTAAATGGAATTTTAACGAATAGATTAGAATATAATACTATTTTTTCAAAGACCCGACAAGGAGGCGAAAAGAATCTTAGCGATAGTAACTGGCTTACCCCTAACTCACAGGATCCTTGTATGTGTTCGAACGTTCAGTTCGTTTATTTTCAAAATTAATAGGTAAACGTTCAAAAAACGGACAGATTATTTTTGACGCCAAATCCTACATGGAATAAAAACTTCAGCGAATGGTATAAAAATAAAATAATTAAGCTTTCAGTAGAAACGCCAGATTTGGCTAATGTTGAAACAGTACTGCACCTGTTTGAGTGATTTGTAATTTTATTGTTCTTAACATCCAATCCAATGTTATTGGCTGTTTCCTTAGTCCATTTACCTAGTGTATTTTTTCCACAGGAACATTTTTATACCATCCGCTGGAGTTGTTTATATTCCATGTAGGATAATCGAAGAAATAAGCAAAATAAAATTTTTTGACAAAATGGCGGTTTCTCAAAAAAAAAATCGATTTTTCACCGAAATTTCGGCCTTAAATTGTTTATAAAAACAAAAATATTTATCGGAGAGAAAAAATCTTCGATTAATTACTAAAAAATATATTTAAGAAGCTCGTGTTAAAATTTCAGACTAATCGGTTTAGCCGTTTTCGAGTAATGTTGGTCACCGACTTTGAAAACACCATTCTGAGAAAAACGCGTTTAAAGTTTGGAATGCAGTTTACATAGGATAAATTTTTTTTTAACTTACATGGAGTTGTCTATTCCAGGCCCATATAATTCACACTGTTGATTTACACATCTAAATACATTACATTTACAATAGGCAGGTGCATGGGCGCCGGAAGGAATTCGTCTAGGGGGGGGCCCTTAAAGTTTTTTACAAGTTTGATAGATGTTATTTATAATCAAGTTGTACTGTAGAAGTTTACATTAAACTTAAGCCAAATAAAATATCATCTTTATATGTATATTTACCTATTTATTTATATTGGTACATATTGCAAAAAATACATCACAGTTTTTTGGTAAATATATAAATATAAAAAAATTGTATCGCCGAGGAATCTCTAGTACAGCCGTCTTAAGTATACGCTAGGGTGTTTCATTTAAAACGAACATTTTTTTTTTCTTGCTGACACATGAAAATTTTGTTTTTTAGGTTGAAAAAAAATTCCCTGAAAATTTGAGCCCTTAATTTTGATTCTAAGTACTTCCTTTTTAATTTTGTAGTTTTTCCATATAAAAAGCATGCATTTTTAATCATTTTTACTTTAAATTTCTATATTTTGGCCGGGTTTTGAATTATAATTTTTATCACCATAATTTTCTGCATAGTATTCACGGTTTTTGAAAGGCCCTGCATCAATTTTGTTTTTGATTTATTTACGTTGATTGTATACTATATATAGTAGCTCCAAAAGTCGTTTTTTCACTCTTTTCACATATTTTTAAGAAAATCGAGCGAATGACTGGTTTTACCGAAAAAGTTCAAATAAAAAAGTTGTAGAAAATTTAATTTTTGACAAAAAAGGTTTTTACGTTCATATCACTAAAGTGCTTTGTTTAAGAGATATAAGGAATATATAGTCGTTTAATCAAATTACATAAATTTCAATAAAACCTATTTTTTCTTTGTTTTTGGTTATTGAATTGCTTATATCTCTTAAACAAAGCACTTTAGTGATATGAACGTAAAAACCTTTTTTGTCAAAAATTAAATTTCCTACAACTTTTTTTTTTTGAACTTTTTTGGTAAAACCAGTCATTCGCTCGATTTTCTAAAAAATATGTGAGAAAAAGTGAAAAAAACGACTTTTAGAGCTACTACAATCAACGTAAATAAATCAAAAACAAAATTGATGCAGGGCCTTTCAAAAACCGTGAATACTATATGCAGGAAATTATGGTGATAAAAATTATAATTCAAAACCCAGCCAAAATATAGAAATTTAAAGTAAAAATGATTAAAAATACATGCTTTTTATATGGAAAAACTACAAAATTAAAAAGGAAGTACTTAGAATAAAAGTTAAGGGCTCAAATTTTCAGGGAATTTTTTATCAACCTAAAAAACAAAATTTTCATATGTCAGCAAGAAAAAAAAATTTTTGTTTTAAATGAATGAATTATGTAACTATACGCTATAGCGTATAGATACAAATTATGTTAAATTAAAATATAATGAACAAATGATAACGATCAGCACTTAACGTCAAATTATGGAGTACCGGAATTTCTGGGTATGAATTTCCAGGGGGGGGCCCGGGCCCCCCCCTGCCCCTATGTAGCGGCGCCCATGGGCAGGTGCATAAAAGGGTAGTCGCTGCCGCTCCGGCCTTGTACTTCCAAGCACTCTGAAACGCCTTTTCAAATTTGCGTGTAACTTTGAAAATATTCACCGGAACGATATGAAATTTTCTGTGTGTATTCTTAAATATATGTACATTAAGAAAAAAAAATTAAAAAAAAATCGATTTTTTAAAAATTCTAACTGTATGTAACCCCTTAAGTTCGACAAAGATTTAATATAAACATAAAGCATTTCTTATTGCCATGACAATATGATAACAACTATTACTTTGTTGGATGAACATTTTTTTGTAGAAGCTCAACATTGCTGCTTCATATAGTAAATAACAATTTTATTAACAGTAAAAAAAGTTTATTCTGTAAATAAAAATAATCTTATTACTTTGACAAATCGTAGGTTTTTGTCCCAATAAGACACTGAAAATTTAATAAAAATGGTACCTTAGTTGGTACATTTTTTTATAGCCATTACAATTTTAAATTTAAGTTACATAATATTATTTTATTAATCGCTTACAAAATTAGTTTTATTATCAGTGCATGTACATTTTTCTGAGTGTATAGACTCATTTAATTATTAATTATTTAAATATTATAATTAATATGTCATCCGGACTCCATGTAGTACAACACGTCAAACGATGTACCATTGCGAGTACGTGGCATCCCAAGGGGGTCGACTATAGTGTTAATAGCGTGGTCGCAACGGCAAGAAGCGTCGGGGAGGCCGTGGGTCGGGTAGCAGGGGGCACAAAATGGAAACTCAGGAAGGACAGATCGCAATTATGATTAGACCGCATACACATACATAATGGCATACATACATGGTGTCTAATGCGCCACGGGATTATCTCGGTCACGGATCGCATATTTCCCTGCACTCCACTTAACAATTCACATGGATGTTCGGGTGTACGCGGAGCTGTGTGAGGCTCAGGACCTCCGCCGCTGCGCCGCCAACGACTGGCAATTGAATATGAAAATGACTCGCAATTAGCGCACATTTGCCTTTCTTCTTTTAGACCAGCTGAAGAGCCAAATATTTAAGCACGTCTACCGTTTAAATTTCACGCTGTGTTATACCTCGTTTTAATGATGGTACGTTTTATTTGGTTTTGTTAAATTTTTAAAATGCACAAAGGACTATTTAGGATTAAAACAATAATTCTTTATAGATTAAAACTATGTTTCTACTCCCACCTTTAAAACGCCCTTTATCGTACATGTTTCCATGACACTAAGTGACCTTTCAAATACGTATTGACAAGTTGTGGCTTTATGACGCTTTAGTCACGGGCTGAAGTTGGCAACAGGTTTTTAGTCACGGGCTGAAGTTAGTTTTAAGTTAGTTGACAGTTGTCAAATGTCATACAATCGTTAAAATAAAGTGCCTTTCTTGTAAAATAATACTAAATGTGAAAATTATTTTATTATCTCAATACAAAAATACAAAAATATTAAATAGTTTCTCAACGCCAATATTTGAAAAGTTTATATGAACAATGTACTGACCTTTTAATTTCGCCGGCAGTAAACTATAACTTAAATTCGGGCACGGACTCTCTGTAAAGTCCTCATAAAACATTTCCTTTACTTTCACTGTGTAAATTTTCAATATACATTTCGATTTATAACCTTTATAATTGTGTTTATAAAATGTAAAAATGTGACATTTGACAGTTTCCCCTGTTGTTTCATAGATGGCGCTCTATACAAATTTTTGATTTAAATCATTTTAAGATAATAATAAGTATTTGTCGTAGAAAAAGTATAGTATGCACCTCGTTTATAAACTTTTCTATACACTCAGTAAATGGCGTTTTCAAACTTGATACATAATATACTATTAACTACTCCTACATTGACGAGCTGTGACTTTATGGCAATTTAGTCACGAGCTAAAGTTAGCTTTATTATAAATAAGAAAAAAGTGAGGTTAATTTCGTTGACATTAGACAGATGTCAAATGTGTAAATTCTTATTTGTGTTCGTCGTAGATAATAGTATATTAAAGAACTAATATTGTCGCACGCGGACAATTTATAAAACGAGCGACGAAGGAGCGACAAAAGGTTTTATGACATGAGTTCTTTATGCTATTTTATCTATTTTGCAAAAATTCTATAAAAATTAATTTATACCTTAAATTTAATTTGGTCGAATTTTACTTTAGATAGTTGGTATCAGAGTCATTGATTTGACAGTTAATGTCAAAATCGATTCGCCATGCCGTCCTTAATTTACTTATTTACAAGAAGCGGCTGTTAATGTTAAAGAAGAAAAAAATGATTTTTTTTTGGTGTTAAACAAAATTTATTGCCAGAAAAGTCTTTATAATTTTTTGGGCCAGTCTAGATGTCCATTCGGCGAATGGACATCTAGACTGGCCCAAAAAATTATAAAAATGCAACACCTAACGACTTTTTTTATTTAATTTTTTTACGAAATAATAAATTTTAAATACATATTTTAAAAATGTACTTAACGGGTAGGTATTTGTTTTTAGTCACAAAAGAATGTCTATAGTCTATTCATTTTAAAAATTCACTATATTCTTCTTCTTCTTAATTCTGAACACAATTCTGTGTTCAGAGGAATGACCTTTAAAATTCACTATATTAAACCTTTTTTATAAAAAATATGCATTTTTAGGTTATTTTTTAGTATCTTAAGTAAAAATTCTAATTTAAAACACCCAAAACCCCCCGTGCACGGGCCTGGTTTATAAAGGGTTTTCCATTTGTATCATAACAATTTTGTTTATAAATAAAGCACAGAATATTTGAGATATATCGGGGACAAATTTATTCCAGGTGTAGTACACACAGCGATCCATTCTTTGGGTCCAATTTTCAATCATCAGCCGGAATGTTGGCAATTTCCAGTTCGATATTGTTCCTGAGCTCCTCTAACGTAGTTAGATTGTTGGCATAAACCATAAGAAAAAATCCAACGGCGTCAAAAAGCATGAGCGAGGTGGCCATTCGGCTGGAGATTAAACGATTACGAAATTACCAGCTGTGTGGCTTGTGGCACCATCTTGTTGAAACCACATATCGTTGATGTCAATTTCATTCAATTCAGGCCAAGAATTAACTTTCAACATGGCACGATAGCGGACTCCATTAAACGTAACATGGCGATTATTTTCATCGACGAAAAAATACGGCCATATTACACCTCCGGCATGAAATCCAATTTTTGTGGATGCAATGGAGTCTCATGAAGCACAAGTTTGTAGGCTATGGTCCGTATTATAAAACAAAATTGTTATGTCCCTATTGAAAAACCCTTTACTAGTTTGTGTTTCATAAGATCATAAAATTGTCAAAAATTTATTTTAAGAGATTTTACATACGAGTGTCATCCAGAAAATGCGTTCTAAACAAAAATTTTGAAAAATTTTAGTTTGTAATCCATGTAATACTTGGATTTGCATAATGCTGTGTTTGTCTGTTAAAATAAAAACAAATAGGTGAGTTAGGGGGGGCAATTGCACCCATTGGTCCCCCCTGTATACGGGCATACTTAGATTTTAGATTTTTAGTGTTCAAAGAGAAAAATGTTCACTTTACTTGTTCCATTCAGGTGGCGGTACCCAATCCGTGAGCACGAGCAGTCCATGAATTTCGTAAAGCTGGAGGGGGAAGGTCTTTTTAAAACGTCAGGTGACAAAATAAATCGAATAAAATTGCTTATTCGTTCAATTTTTTGTCAGATCGAGTGCAAAAAAGATTTGGAAAAAATAAGTTAGGGGGTAGCGGGTTCAATAATTCGATAATCTTCACATCGTCACAAGAAAGGGAAAGGGGGTCAATTTTGACCATTATAGCTTCACGAGATTTATGAAATTCAAAAAGATATAGGTATATTTATAAATAATTTTTCCCTAGGAATTTTACATTGTCTGAAAATTTCAAAAAGTTGTTGTTAAGCTTTATATTTGGAGGAGTTTGAAAGTTTGATAAGGCTGTTTTGAACAGTATGAGGTTACTTTTCCTTGATTCAAAATGAGCTGGTTTTACAGAACCATGTTTCAAATACAAAAGTATTAAAAAAATTTTTTTGTTTTTTGAAAAGATTATATGAACGTTTTACTGACCTTTCGATTTTGCCGTAGTAGTGAAGTTAACTAGATTTAACTGATAAAGTGTTAAATATTCTTGTTTTTATACATTATTTTGAATAAAGGTTTTTTTTAAATTCTAGGCCGTTTTGCTCAAATATCCCTACTCTGAATGAATTAGTCAAAAATAACTAATTATAAGTCATATTTGACTAATTGGCATAGCGAAAAAGCAGTCACTAATAATAATAATAATAATAATAATAATAGCTTTATTAATACTTTTGCCATAGATCTATGGGTGTACAAGTCATTTGATAAAAAAATCAGGTACAAATATCGAATAAAAATCACATCAGACGAATATATAAAACAAACTTAAAACATTATCAATACAAACAATAGAACACAGTTTACAATGACTTATAGTCTAAATATTCTTTAACAGAGTAAAAAGAATTTTCCTGTAACAAAATTTTAACTTTTTGTCGAAATAGGTTGAAGTTTAATGTTTTTATTTTTTCTGGTAATTTTCTATATAGTTTTATTCCAGCATATGCTGGAGAACTTTCGGTTTTTTTTGTTTTGTGTTTTTGTATAATCAGCTCATTTCGATTTCTAGTTAAGTAATTGTTACTGTCAGATCCCACTTCATACCTATGAATATTTTGCTTAATATATAACAAGCACTTAAATATATACATACAGGGAAAAGTAAGAATTCTTTTCTGCTGAAACGTCTTTTTACATGATTGAACATAATTAAGGCCAAAAATTAAACGAATGATTTTCTTTTGAGCAGTGAAAATTCGCCCGCTTTCTACGCAATCTCCCCATAATATTATATTATATGACAAATGGCTATAGACTAAAGAATAATAAACATTCAACAATTGGTTCTCGTTAAGTATATTTTTTAAATTTAGTATAGCAAAGAATGATTTGTTTATTTTACTACAAATATTATCAATTTGACCAAGCCATCTTGTGCCACTATCAAGAATCAGGCCCAAATAAGTTACACTTTCACTGGATAATATTTGATTTCCCTGAGTGGTAATGTTCATTTGTGCTTGTACCCTTTTGTTAAAAAAATTCAAAAATACAGTTTTATCTAAATTTAATATAAGATTATTTAAGTGACACCAATTTCTAAATTGAGAAATAACATTATTTAACTTAATCTCGATTTCCTCACGGGTCCGTCCCGTAACCGCTACAGCTGTATCATCCGCATACATGCTTATAAAATCTGCTTTGATAAAATCAGGCATTTCATTTACGAACACGACAAATAGCAGCGGTCCCAAAACGGACCCCTGAGGAACTCCCATACTTATGTCATACAACTCTGATACGCTACTTTTAATACGAACACACAATTTTCTATTTTTTAGATAGGAAGTAATCCATTTTAATGGTTTGCCCCTTATTCCCACTGAAAACACTTTTTCTTCCATAAATTTGTGATTAATGCAGTCAAATGTTCTTGACAGATCAAAGAAGACCGCCGCCACCATCTCACCACAATCTAGTTTTGATAATACAAATTCAACAAGACTACTGGCAGCAGTCTCCGTTGATCTACCCTCTCTAAAACCATGCTGGGAATTTGTTAATAATTGCTCATTTTTAAAAAATATTTCAAGTCTATTATACATAACGATTTCAAAAGATTTAGAAATAACATTTAAGATTGAGACTGGTCTATAATTGGCTAAATCAGTGCAATCCACTATGTAACAAAATTTGATTTTTGTTTATTGGATTTTTTTGTTAAATTTGTTAAATTATCAATATTTATATAATATGATTGTGCCAAAAAACTTAATTTAAAAAATGTAATGATAAGTTTTTATTTTTTAAGGGGTATACCCCTTAAAAAATATATTTATATAATATAATCAAACCCAGTTTTATCAAAAACAAAAAAAAATATTGACAAGAAATGGCAAGAAATTCAACTCAGAATTATTATTTTAACAAAACATACAATCTAGAAAAATATTTTCTTAACATAGATTTTAAATCTTGGCTCAAAGATGAATTTTAATATGACTTTTTCTTTTATATGATGCATTTTCTTCCCGAAGTTGATTCCAAACATAGTCACCCATCATTGTCGCATCCCACCTTCCTTGTTATCACTTTTGCATTGCCCGAATATCTTGATGGAATCTTTCTTCATGTTCTTCGCTGGCATCTCCCAGATTTTCAAGGAAAAAGTCAAGATGCGAATGCAAATAGTGTAGGTACTTTCAACGACATGCGGCATCCCATTTCTTTAAAACTTCCTAATAAAACTTTGACAAGGTCAGTATAATTTTCTCTTTTGTGGTTACCAAGGAAACATTCATTCTAACGTTAACTTTTGAGTTTAGAATATAGGTATGTTGTCCATAAAGAAAGTTTAATGGCCAAAATCTTACGTGAGGGATAGTGGGGGGGTCTCTTTATTTGTTTTTATGGGTCATTTAACCATGGAGCTTGGGTTTATGCATTTAATTCAAATAATACTTTGTTGTTGGCTGCAAGCGATTAAAAAAATTAGTTACTTTTAACTTTTAGAAATAGTCAAAGATGGTGACTAATCTTAAATTAGTCAAACTTTAACTATTTAAGTAGTAAAAAATAACTATTTAAAAGTGAAAACGACTATTTTATTAGTAAAAAATGCTGGTACTAATTCAAATAGTAGAATTTTGACTATTTCATTTTTAGAGAGTATGTAACATATTAATATTAATATACTGTTGTAATCAGAAAGAAGCCTCTTTTAAAATCTGTTGTAAAAAAGGGGGGTAACCATTAAAAAAAAAAGTTGGACCCGTTGGGGGGCTACGTATTTATTTTTTTAAGTTGGCAAAGTCACCGCAAAATTTTAAATACTATTAAACAAATTTTATTAAAATAATTTTTTTAAATTTTCGAAATTCCAAAAGTAACACTCAAAGTAACACTCAATACACCAAACTAAAAAGTGATAAGTATTAGAACGGTCATATTTCGTAATAGAAGTAGAAAATTTATATTAAACTAGTTTTTCAAGGTACTAAAATAAAAAAAAATGAGTTTCCATATACATGTGTAATAGTTCAGTAAACTGAATTTAATTTTTAAGCTAGAATTTTCTAGTAGTTTTAATCATGGTCAACAATAACCCCAAAATCGATTTTTCTGTTTTCATTCGTTTAAAATTATGTATATTATACTTGATATAAGTAAATTAATATTTTTTTTAGTGAAACAAACCAAGAAAAACTCGTATAATAAATTTGTTGTCCCTGTTCAAGTTTTTATAGATATATATTGTTTCTTATATTTTCTTTTAAGGTTTTACGTCAATAAACGTAATAAAAAAAAGGCAAATTTACAGCCTTAAATGGATTCTTTTTTATTCAAATAAAAAAACATATTTCACAAAATGTCTTTTAATATAAATACAATATGACATAAAACATTTAATATGAAAATTTTTTACTATTTTAAAACCTTTATTGAAGACAAAAAATCCTTAATTTACAAGTGATTCGTTAAATTAAGCTAATTTTTTGTGACTGCTATAAAGATAGCAAATTAAACAGCTGTTTGTACAGAATTACATCCTGATAATAAAAACGAAGTTGCTCTTAATGTTTACATTTTTATTATCCACTTTTAATTGTGCTTTTTTACACTGACAGTGAACGTAATTAATTGGTGCTTTATCGTTAATGAGCTAAGACCTCGTCGTTTTAAATAACGTTTTTAAAGTTCTACAGGATTCATTCAAGGATTATACAATAGGGTAGGGTTTCCAAATAGTGCGCAGGATTACATGTTTACTTTTTTTATTAATTATATTGATTTTAAAAATTAGGTAGTAATTTTAAAATTTTTAAATGTACATTTTTTAATATTAAAAGAAATATCCTGTCCTTTTTTCGAGGCAGAATTGACCTATTATAGGTCAATTCTGACCTATTATTATTATTAAGCATGGAGAGAGACCGCTTATTTTTGGAGATACATAGTTGATTAAATTAGGAAAAAGTTGCTTAAGGTGAGATAATTGGAGCTTGGGCTTACTCTAATTGGTGGTTCTATATCACATGACTGAAGTTTGTGTTGCAGTTCATGACATTATTCTCTCAATAATTAAAACGACTTTTTAAGAAGAAATGAAACTGAAAAAGGAAAAATATTGGGCAGTCGTCCAACGCCAAAAATTTCATCAATATTTAACGATAAGAGGCAGGGTAAGCAATATTCACGAATTTTTCAAATATCTTGGTACGAAACCTATAAGTGGCTATGCGGTAGTATTTATAAACAAAGCTTATTCTGTGCTTTGTAAACAAATAATAAAATATATTTTATTAGGCCGCATCAAAAACAATTGAAGTTCAGGGTGTGGGTATTCCGATTGGTATGTACATACATATATTAGGGTGGCCCAAAAAAAAATATTTTTTTTCTCGTCTCTTGTAAAAACATGTTAGTTTATCATGCTGTAAGAGCCCTGTCAAAATATCAGCTCAAATAAAAAAATTTTAGGGGTCGCTCAAGATTTTTAAAAATTTTCAAAATCGTCAAAAATTGAATTTTTGTTCTATTTAATTTTTTTTTTCTTCTGGATATTATTTTTTAGGTTGAAAATAATAAAAATTTTGTAAATTTCAAATCAATATTTTTATTTCTAAAGGTCGCTAAAACTTCGTTGATATTTATATTCAGAGGTCGTTCGAAAGCATTCAAAATACTCTACTTTGAAAGTTAAAAAATTCTTGAGCGACCTTTAGAAATCAAAATATCGATTTAAAATTTTCAGAATCATTATTATTTTTAAATTAAAAAATAATATCGGAACGAGAAAAAAAATTAAAATAAAAAAAAAATACAATTTTTGACGATTTTGGAAATTTTGAAAAATCTTGAGCGATCCCTAAAAAATTTTTAATGGAGCTGATCTTTTGACAGGGCTCTTATAACATGACAAACCAACATATTTTCATATTTCAAATATTTTACAAGAGACGAGGAAAAAAATATTCTTTTTTTTGGGCCACCCTAATGTATATATATTTTTATCTATCCATATAATATATTTTTATAATGTCCAGATACCTATCTATATATTTTAAAATTTAAAAAAACGAGTATTGGATATTTTCTTTGTTTTGTTTTTTTTTTATTTTTTTTTTTGTATTTATAATGGTTTATTTGTGTTGAGAAAATATAATATGAAAAAGTTGTAGAGGCAGTAGGTAAATTGAATGCCCGTTTAGAATAAAAAATTAATTGGCAGAAATCGACTCGAAAAATAATAAAATAACAAATTGTTTTAAAAAAATGATTTTACAAGATGGGCAATTTATTTTAACGATTGTTTGATATTGGACAACTGTCAACTAACTTAAAACTAACTTTGGCCCGTGACTAAAATGCCCAAAAGCCACTGTTCAGCCCGTGACTTAAACGCAATAAAACCACAACTTGTCAATGTGTCATGAAAACATGTACAATAATGGGCGTTTTAATTAAGGTGGGAGTAGAAAAAATAAACCATTGTGTAGGTGTAATTATTAATTTCTTATAATTTATGTTTTTTTCCTATGGCAAAAATTGTTTGCCATATTTTTTTGATGCAGTTTATTAAGATCAACACTTTAAAACAAATTCGGTTAAAATCGCATAATAAATAAAGATTTTACAGGGGTGAGTAGCAAACAAATGGTTCACACTGTATATATATATATTTTTTTAATTAAAAAAACTCAACTATTTTGATTTTTAATAATAAATGTATCTTGTTTTCAGGGTATTTTAAAATTACTCTGCCAATTTATAGGCACCACAGCTCAAACGATTAAACAAAAAAAATCCATTAATGCCACTAAAATTGCCTTAAATATGTCATTTCGAAAAAACGTCAAAATTTTCAAAATGACAGATCACATATTCAAAAAGTCTTTTTTACACAATACAACTAAAATTATATTTTCCCTGGTTGTTTACTTAAATGATTATTTTCTGTTATTGCAGTTCTATAGTTGTTATTAAAGACTTACATTTAAAATATAGCATTGTTTTGCTTTTTTTTGCGGCCATAAGTTGTCTATGAAAATCTATATTATTTTTCAAAAACTGTTGAAAAATAAATATTATATAGAGATATACAGGCTCTTATATTATAGGCTCTTAAAATTCTACTTGTGACATTATTTCCATTTTGACATCCAATATCTTCTATTACAAAACACAAGATCTTCAATAAGTTTTACAATTTCGCCCTGGTGGCTAAAGTTTGCAAAATAGCAAAATATTGTTAAATTTTACTCTAACAATCTTTCGTTGTCACAAACGCGCAATTTTGAATTACAAATGGTTTCTAGGTGAAAAAACTGTGTGACAGCACCTGTCAGCAGTTTATTCGAGTTTACCCGCGGCAAAACTTGACAGCTGTTGTCACCAAAAATTGCAATTTATATTTTAATTGTTAACTGTTACTCATGAAATAGTCTTGTCAAATACCATTCGGGCATCTAATTTTTCCTGTGAAAAAAATCGAAAAAACACAATGCTAAGTAATATTTTTTAACAAAATGCATTCGTGCAGGTGCAAAAATCCTCCTCTTCGACGTGTTTTTTCGATTCTTTTCGGAAAAATTAAATGCCCTTATGATATTACTTACGATAATTACATTATAAAATTTGATACATTTGTTGGGTTTGATATTTTTGGTTTGATGTTTTACAAAATCCCGGCCCACAGTGCGATCCGTGGAAAATGCTTGTGGAGATATTCCGAATTTGAGTCGATCGGCTTTCCGATAGAGCAAACACCAGGTCCGCTTCCGAAGCCTCCAGCCACGTATCTGCATGGTGGATACACACAAAATCCCGCGTTTGAATAAACAGGAAAATCAGAGATTTTACCAGAATGTTGTAAAAGTAAAATAGAGCTTTAGGTAATACTTTTATAAATAAATAAATATCGTTTATTGGTTCAAAAAATACCATAAGAAATTGTAGAACATGTCAATTATAATTATATTAAGCCCCTGAATCAAAACAGTATTTTTGGCAAACATTTTTTGCCATAGGAAATAGTTATTTGTTTTACAAGTGTTGAAAAGCGACTTTTTCATGCGAGTTTTTAAGTTGCCCCCGAGGCCGTTATAACGGCCTATAGGCCGAGTGTGCATTAACACGAATGAATTTTACCACAATTTAAAATAAACACTTAATATTTTTGACCAATTTTAGTGTATAAATTAACACCAAATGATTTTACCACTCCATTTGGTAACTTTACACCGAAATATTTTTTACTGTGTAGGCCGAGTGTGCATTAACACGAGCTTGAAGAAATCTTTTCTCACAAGAATAACACAATGTTTTTTCTGCGACCCTTTTATTTTTTATTATTTTTAAATACAAAACAAAATAACCTAAAAACTTTTTGACAGCTGAATGTCAAACGATGCTGTCAATTTCTTTTCACACAGACCTGTCACTTTTCACACAGAAATGTCACTTTACATTCGTGTTTTGCCTTGCCAATGAAAAGATTCATTTTCTAAGCAACGATGCCATCATGAAAAGTGACTTTTACATAGTGGTCGTAGAAAAAAAATATTAATTATAAGTAAATTAATAAAAAAATTAAATTAATAGGTGGGCCAGATGCAGGCAAGTTCATAATAAAAATTACTAACTTAGGCAACCCACTGCAGTGCACAGTGACTGCACAGACTCTAACGGCGGCCATTTTTATGTTGTTTACAATTCTGTGTGCAGTGGGTTGTCTAACTTGTGCCATTAAATATATTTCTAAATTAATATAATATTTTTGACAGGCTACGACGAAGCCTCTACGTATACTATAGAGTAAGAAAAAACTAACTTACCTAAATTTTGTATTTCGCAGGGTAATACTACTGAATCTCCTAGAACTACTTTAAATGTTTGTCCCCTGGATAGTATTTTTGGTACCAATCCTAAAATAAAAATTAAATTACATTAAAAAATATATTTATCATCAATTAATATTATTATTATTCAAACTTTGAGCACACTTCTCAGGCGAATGAATGAAATATAACTATTATATAACAATATGATTATAAACACAGTCTGTGTTACACAGAACATGGTCCGGGGTTATAAAGCAACAAAACCCGTAACAAACTAGTATATTAGTTTTATTAGTCACGAGCAAAGCTTGCGTGCAAGTGTTTAATAAAAACGAGTGTCTAGAGAAGTTTATAAACCGAGTTGCATACTATACTTTATACGACGAATAGAAATAAGAATTTAAAGCCAATTTTAATTCATAAATATTTGACATTTGACGAACTTAACCTCACATTTTCGCAATATATAGTAGAGCTAACTTCAGCCTAGAGATGTAAAAAAAAACGGTTTTTTTTCGGATGTGAAAAAAACATGAAAAAAAACCTAGAAAAAAAACGGTTTTTTTTGTTTTTTTTCAAAATGAAATTTTGAGTAAAATGTAGAATATATTATATTTTTCATTATTAAAAATTTTGACCAAGACTAAAAAATCTTATTATTTGGTAGTTTCCACATTAAAAACCAATAGCAATGTAAAACTTCTACACTAATACAAAAAATTAAAGGATAAAAATTTTTTTGCGATTTTTCGGATAGCTGTATATTTGTTAAAAATGGTCGTATTGGAGCCGTAAAAAAAGCAATATAAAGCTTGAAGTTCTGTAACGCCCAATTCTAACGAATACCGTAATAAAAAAAATCGATTTTTTTTTATTTCTTTTTTGGTCCACGGAATGTTCTGACCACCAATGAAGAAATGTTCTACAAGAATTTGCTATTGTTTATGAAAAAAAAAAATTTCCATACTCTACATAAATTTGAAAAATCATGAAAAAAGTGCTTTTGGTAGCTTTTTAAAAAATCAAGCGCTGAATCAAAAATATTATATGTAGTTACTTTTTTAGGACCAAATCAAAACAAGCGCCGCCCTTATTGGTCAAATCGGTGGTTGTGGCGAGTGCATAACGCGAGACTGTATTTACATTTAATAATTGTCATTTAGTGGCTAATTTTAGTCCATGTAAACATAAAAAATTAGGCAAATGGGACTAATCTTGAAAAAAAACCGGTTTTTTTTCAAGTGCATCTCTACTTCAGCCTTTGACTAAAATTCCCAAAAGCCGCTGTTGTTAACTTCATCCCGTGACTAAAATGCCATAAAATCATAGCTCGTCAATGTAGGAGTAGATAAAGAAATTTACCTTAATAATTGCACTAGTTGTTTATAAATTTACATTTTGATTTTCTATAATTTCTATGCCTACTTCTATAGAGGTGGGTATTAAATTAAACTCTTCTTCTGTAGATTCACTTAATAAATGTTTTAGTCGAAAATACTCAGTGTTGCCAGATCTTACACATATTTTTTGTGTTTACAGTTTGTTAATTAAAATCAACAATAAAACGTGAAACCAACACAAACAAAAGTCCAGAAAAACAACGAAACAACTTCTTTATGAATCTCAAAGCAATTTTATGTTATACGTTATTAAACACCTACCCCAGATTATTCATAATTTTATTTGTTTATTTGTGTACGTATATGTGGTAATTAAGAATCAGTGAAAATAGACAAAAATATTTAAACATGAAAATCATGATATAAAACTTCATTCAATTAATTAGCATTCAAATTTCAATGATTTTTATACATTATAACAATTTGTAGTATGAAAATGTTGACACTTAAATCAAAAATAATAAAGTATATTTCGTTTGAAAAAATTAATATAAAATATAGTAATACCTATACAGGGTGGCTCCTCCACATTATTCATTACCTGTACGGCAGTTTCTGGATGAAACCTTTCCTGGTAGATGGATTGGGAAAAGGGATAGTATCGAATGGCCCGCGAGATCACCGGATTTATCTCCCCTTGATTTATTTTTGTGGGGAAATCGGATTTACGGATCACTATATCATTATAATGAATGTTAACAAATTACGCCCGATATTCTTCACAATATCTGGGAACACTGTGTAAATATACCGGTCTGAAGATTTTTTTATTTTTAAATAAAGTTCTTTTTTTATCTGGACTGCGGCAACGTTGCAAATTTAGGGTTTTGGTTGGTAAATACAGTTGTCAAGTTGGTCGCATTGATTAAAACAAACTAAGCTAGTTATATATTTAATTGTGGTTATGTAAAAATTATTGTAGGTTACATTGTGCAGTTGTCAAGTTGAGTTGTCGAAATTCGTAGTTAAAAATGCAATTAATTTGGCTTTGGTGGTGCTTGGATGAGTAAAATCATATAAAAAAGTAGTTAAATATAGGTTGCTTTACGGCCCAGAAGAGAAAGTATTCCTAGCGGATAATAATCTTCGCTTTGAAGAGAATTTATATAAAAGAAATTAAAATTTTTTGTGAACGTACATGTTGTCCAATGGTGAATAATGTGAAAATAATGTGTGATGTAATATTCGTTACTTTTACATTCGAATTCGTTGCTATTATTTTTTGCATAATTATCTTTGTATTTATAATTGACAAGTAAATTATCAAAAATAAATATTATTATCAATTTGTCAAAGTATTTAATTAAATTCTTTGTACCATTTTTAAATAATAAAAATACCAAGTCAAACTGGCATAAGCCACCAACCTAACAAAAAAACAGTCCAGATAAAAAAAATTATCTGTACATTTTATTTTATTCATATATTATATCACGAGAACTATGAATTTAATCGGTTAAACTAGGCTCAGTAGTTTTTTGTTTGGTTTTTCTTGGAAAATGTTGAATGCAAAATAATTTAATAAAATCACGAGACCGCGTAGCGGTCGAGGGGTTTTATTTTTAATTATTTTGCATGAAACTATTTTCCAAAAAGAAAAATCAAATAAAAAACTTACTGAGCATAGTTTGACAGATTAAATTTATAGGTTGAGTAATATACGTCTAAATTATTTCTCGAATTAAAGGAAACTAGGTATTCGACAATTCAAAATTTATAAATATTTTTTTAAAGAGAATTTCATTCATTTAAGGTATGTAATAAGTAATAATTGATATTTCGAAAACTAGATAACTTATTTTTTTATTGTTTTTTAAAAAATGTTTGTTAAAACTTGTAAATAACACCATAAAATCGTAAACAAAAATCCAATATGGAGGCTAAAATTTAATCGCTGTTAAATAGTTCCAGTGATTTAATCGCTTATTTAAACGAAATTTATTCGAAAATTCAAGGCTTTTGATTGGTTCATATTATAATGAGGGAAATAATCAATCTTAAATCAGTAGGTAAATGTTAAATAAAACTTGATAAAACTGCACGAAAAAAAAAATGTTGTGGAAAGTACTACAATTGTAGAATTTTCTAGTATAAATTGTTTAAAAAATACGACCAAGAACAATTTGTTGGAAATAATTTAACAATTTTGTAATAGAAATAAACAACAATTTATTGAAGATATAATTATATATTGTAGTTAAATTACTACAATTTCTGTTTTAAATTAATATTGTTATATATTTTAATAAAAATTGTATTGACTAATGCCATTCTTTATTAAAAATAATACAGATTTGCCGTGCTCCAAAATTGTGTACTTTAAATAAATTATACGTTGATATAAATGCTTTAAGTTTTAGTTAAATTCAAAACAATTGTATTAAATAATTAAACATTTTTTTACAATATGGTTGTTGTAAAATTTAATTTAGTTTTTTTTTTCGTGTGATAATTATTTATTGATTATTAAACATATTCAGAAATAATTTGTTTAAAATAGTTCATTACCTACCTCGGAAGATTTGTAATTTCATTTCTATGTGCGAATGGTGATAATTAAGATTCAAAGCAAAATCGACTAAGTTGATTAGTGAAGCGCGGCCAATAATTCAGAAACACTTGTATATATACATATATGTTCTGGTAATCAAAGGGTTACTATTTGCTGTAACTCAATAACCAACTTTAATAAGCTGTAATAAACAGATTAAACCTCGAAACTATATGCATCGTGCAAACAAATTTGCTGTTTGATGTTGCAAAAATTCCCCCATGATTTGTTTATTTTGGTCCCCCGAGAAATAACGCGAATTACATTAGGATTTTGTGTTCTTTCGTTTTTTGAAGGGAAATGTCATGTTTTTATCCCGTGGTAAACCCATTGCCAAAAATAGCATTTGTTGTTTTTGTGTAAAGGGTTTTTTATATACCTAACCCTAATCCTATTTTGTTTTGTCTGGAAAATCTTTAAGCTATACTTCATTTTAATAAAATTAAAAATTTTTGTTTTTGATTTTCCATGAATGATTAAAAAAAAACTTTTTATAAAATCCAATTTTTGATTTATATATTTTTAATTACAATCAAAAATTGTTAATTATGTATCTTACGATAGAAATTAAATATGATTAACCAATCAGAGACCAGCATTTTCCGATAGATTCACTTCTATTAGATTGCCAATTTATTGATTGTCACTGAGAATGCAAAGCTCTAATGGTTAATTACTTCTTTAAACAAGAAATCAGACTTAAAGTCTTCCAAAAATAATATTTTGCTGCTCTCTGTATACATATAAACATTGATATTTCGTAGATAAATATTTTTTCCTGTAAAAGATTCTAAAACTTGTTTGAGGTACCAAGGTATATATAAAGTATAGCTATACTTACAAGTTTTAGAATCTTTTACAGGAAAAAATATTAATCTACGAAATATCAATATTTATATAAATAAATGTTAAAATAAGTAAGATTTTTAATATCGTTGATGACATGGCAAAATAAAAAATGTCAACCTTTTGTGGTGAGCCAATTCCATTACATTACATTACATTATTTTTCTCTTGTCATTAAATCAGCATGACATCGTATACGTATGAATGACTACAATCAAAATTTCACAAATACGTTGTATAGGCCCGTCTGGCACTGACTACTTGATTACACCGTTGAAGTTTGCAAAATCGGAGTCGGCCGCATTAAACTCGGCCCACTCGATTCGGACGAAGAGCAATCGCTGTTTTTGACAGGTGCTAATAATGACGGCCAACTTTTAATTATGTGTTTCGTTTTGTAATGCTTGTAATGGGGTTTTTGAAAGCGCATAGCAACGGAAGTACACTTTGTAGAGACTTAAAGTTTTGGCGCGCTTTTGCAAAGGTGAATCCAAGTCCAGCAAGCTTTGATTTAGCGAATGCCTCTCTCGTGTAATCCGATTGTGGATTACAGCGAATTTCACTTATTGGCGTTTTAGAGAACGTGGCATGAATGATTAGTGGTTAATATTTAAGCGTTTTAAATTCGGAGGATTTTACAACACTTTGTTTTTATAACAATAAAATTGTTATACAGTCCGTTACGCAAATATAATTTATAATTCGAATTTTTCTTAAAATTTTGACAAAATTTAATAGAAAAAATAGTATACGCTAGCTTTTAATAAGCAGCTGTCAAACGCGTATGTTACAAACGAGTGTTTTTGAAAATAAAACCGGAAAATGTTAAAAATATCGTTTTTACCGATTTTACAAAAAACAGTGGAAATCCGAATGGAGAAATAAATTGCATGCGGTCCCTGTAAATATAAATTGTACCTATTATATACAATATTCATTTTAGTAATGATTTACGTGAAAATTGTAAACATTTCAATTCAGTAAAAATCATAAAACAAATAAGTTTTCCAAATGCTAACAGCATTAAGCATTAATAAAAGCGTTGATTAAGAAAGTCTCCACTAAACAGTAAAATACCAAGAACCGGTATTATATTATGAATTATATATAATACTATGCTGCCATGAATTCGTATACCTATAGGTATATTTTGTTATATTTTATTTACAATTAAAAACACAATAATTCACCATGATCACTTGGATAAAATGCACACACTATCGTAACTATATAAGCATATATTCGTTGAGTTTCTTAATCAATGATATCGGGAATAATAAATCGAAATCGAGTACTTAACCAAAGTTTTTTAGTTTTTACTTGCAACGCGAAACACAAATAACGTGCACGATTTAGTTGTGCAATTGAACAAAATTTGTCGAGTAAGACTTATGCCTTCCTCTCTTTTGTAAATAAACTACTTATTTATTATTTAAAATGATGTAAAGTTCGAATGCTTTAAATGTATTGTTGACATTTCTTTATATGTCAACAATGCTATCAAACACCACCAGATGTCGCGAGAGTTACGAAAACCCGATGCTTCTTTAAGCCTGATTTATAGATTGCCTTCCTTCCTCCTTTCCTCCCGTAAAAGATGAACCATACGAAAACCCACAATCCACACAACAAGGTCTAAAAATACTAAAAATCACTGCAACACTGCACAGAGTTTAACGGCGACCATTTTTGTTGTTTACAATTCTTGTGCTTTGGGTTTGTGCTGTTTAATAATTATTTTAAACGTTGACAATTTGAAGGTTAATTTAACCTTAAAATTGACATTTGACAGTTTTATGACAGCCCTGATAGAATAAAGTTTATTTTTTACAATAGAGGAGTAAAATGGTTGTTCTTAGCACTTTAAGGACTCTTTTAAGGCTTACTATGAGAAACACAGCGTTTAAAACGATTATTAATCTGTATAAACAGAGCACAAACCCAAAGCACAAAAATTGTAAACAACAAAAATGGCCGCTGTTCAACTGTGCAGTGTTGCAGTGATTTTTTGTATTTTTAGTACGAGATAGAACCTTGTGTGGATTGTGCGAAAACCATAGTGCTGTTTATAGATTCCCGTACGGTAATCTATAAACAGCACTATGGTTTTCGTATTGTTCATCTTTTACGGCAGGAAGGAAGGCAATCTATAAATCAGGCTTTAGAGTATAAATAACTCTTATCATACGACAAGAATTCTTGCTGTTTCGCGTGTTTTGTCTCTTTGTAATTTTCACTGATTAAAAGTAAGGCTATGTAATTTGTAACATTAGTTCGGAAGTGGGTTGCCAACATTTTTTTTTTAATTTTGTTATTTCAAGTTTGTAATGATTTAGTGAAAAAAAGAACTCACCCTTTTTATTTTGTATATAACATATTTTGTTTATACTATTTTTTAATAGTTATTTGTTTTACAAGTGTTGAAAAGCGACTTTTTCATGCGAGTGTTTTAGTTGCTCAGAAGGCCGTAAGACTTTTCACACAGACCTGTCACTTTACATTCGTGTTTTGCCTTTCCAATAAAAAGATTCATTTTCTAAGCAACGATGTGATTACGAAATGACTTTACATAGTGGTCGTAGAAAAAATATTTTAAATGATATTTTTTACACCCCATAAAAAATTACGATTATAAAAGTTAAAAATTTATTTTTATTTAATGGAATTACATATATTCTTTAAATTTATGCACAATAAATTATTTTCTCCTCCTATAAACGTAGAAAAAGTGTAGTCTGAAACACATTTGGAATTGCATATTACACTCCTGTGAAACCGTCAAACTCGCCTTCGGCTCGTGTGAGTCACACAAGTCGGAAAGGCTTTTCACTCGAGCAGAATATGCCGAATTCCAAACTTGTTACAGAATATATTATTTTTTGTTGATATATTAAAATTTACATTCTAAAAATGTATGAAATAGCTATTTACATATCATGGGAGGAAAATATTGCATTTCCTCCCGCGAATAGTTTGATGCCCGACGCGAAGCGAAGGGCATTAAATATTCAAGGGAGGAAATACATTTTCCTCCTGAGGTACACGGAAAAAAAAATTAACAATAATTGCCAGTATACTGACACAATTTACCAGGATTTCCGACTCATATAGTGACAAAGTGAATATACGACTTATTTTACCAGGATATTCTAGCACATCATTTACCAGGATTTCCTACAATATTTGCAGTTTTTATTAATAAAAATTACAAGATTTAAGAACGGTAACTTGTATTAGTATAGCACTGTGTAAAATACTTTACAATAATAATAAAAGCTATTAGATATAACTTTAAAGTTTCTGAAGCATACATAATATTAATTATTATAAATCTTTTTATTTAGTCACATTCTTGAACTATAATTAAAATAATTGATTTTGACAAAAAGATTCAGTAAGTACTTGACATTCTTATTAGTACACTATTACAAATGTTGTTATTATATTCTGCGAAAAAATAACTTGCAGTAAGGCAATTTTTATTATATATTTTTTACTATTTCTTTAGGGATTACTATAAAATTATTTATATTATACCAGGAAAGGGGAAAGGGTAAGTAAGTAAAAGCAATTAATCATAAAACAAATATTTATTTAAAAATATAAAACCTTTATTTATAAGAATACCTTCAGGGTATTATGAAAAACACTGTGATCAATCATGTAAACTGTTTTTTTATAAAAATTAAAATAATTTTATAAAAAATAAATTAAATTTCAGAATATATTGTTGTAAATAAAATTGATTTATAGCAAATTTGCTGTATTTATTATAAATAAAAACGTCTCAAATAAATATTTATTAATTATTAACCCTAGTATTTCTTTTAGTTTGTTATAACAAACGTTTTAAAGACAAATTTAAGAAACCACTGGCGATGGATATAAAGTTATGTGCTTATTGAGAATTGTGCAATCAAATCATACAACAGGTGAAAAAAATTGAAATTAACTCACTTCAATTTTCCTTTCACGATATTTTTTCTCAAGTTCCGCCCAATCCAGAATAATTTTGTTGATGTTGGTGATCAAATCCAAAATATATTTATCTGTCACAGCAAATTTGTTAAATTATTAATTATTAATTATTATTATTATTATTATTATTATTATTATTAATTTATTAAAGTTAAAATTATTAGGAAAAAGTTACTTCAAATGACCTAATTATTATTGTAATTAAAGAAAAATATTATTAAAATTATTAAAATAACATTTTTCAACAAGGCTGAACTTAATACAAATTTTCAATAACATAACAAAAGAAAATCTATTTTTTAATAAAAATATTAAATGTATTGAACAAAAACAAAATATAACCTCATATAAGGATTATTATTGTAATTGAAGAAAAATAAATTATTATAATAAAAAGGTACCTAACATTTTTCTACAAGGCTAAATTTTCAATAACATAGCAAATAAAAATCTATTTTTAATAAAAAACAAAAACAAAATAACACTTTATATTAGGAACGTATTTTAATAAATTGATCATTTTAAAATTCTTCCACCATTTATAGAAAAGTAAAAATAAAAAATAAAGAAAAAAGTAAACGAAAGAATGAAATTTTATGGATTTACAAGGTTATTAAAATGATCGATTTAATGAAAAAAACATAAATATCACAATTTGATTAGAAAAGTAAACAACTATAAAAAATATTCATAAATGCCCAGACATTAAAAAAAAGTAAAATACGAAAGTTTAAAACATAAGAAACAATTGAAATTATAATTAAATAGGGTTTCTAATTACCACTTGCTTACCAATTTCGCTATTATTTAATGTACATGGAAATGGATCAAATAAATCTTCAAAACATATTAACTTAAATGTAGAACTATTTTTGCATGAAATTTTAAATGCATTGTAGTGTTCATCAAAATAGTCTACTTTAACCTCTTTAAATGATGTTTACTTACTTACAGATAATGTTAAATAATTAATATGTATACACCTACCTTCTAAGATGGGATATAGGTTTGCTAAATTCCACGAGTCCATGATTTCTTTCACTTTGTCCATTTTGCGGTCACTATTTAAATAAAACAAAACTAACTATAGGTGCATAAACTGTCTAGCATAGACATTCCACTAGTAATGACCTTCTTAATCCAGCCCTTCCCAACTGCAATTTTTAACGGTAACAAGTGCAAGCGCGAAGTTTTCTTATTGGCGGAGCAAATTAGGCTCTGAACGCGATTTCAATCAAAAATTGCCAGGATATCGTAGTATTCAACGATAGGATTCTTGTTTGGTTTACAAGAATACTAATAAACCTGAAAGTTAATTCGGATGTTTCTAACTTTTTAATATTAGTACGTTTTTCTAAATTTAATGCAAGAAAGAAGTTCAGTATTCAAATTATTTTTCTAAGAATGCGAATGAATTATTTTACCACACTTGCGATAACAAATAATGCTATATGGAAGATATAAATTGTTCTTATTTTGAGAACATTTACAATAATAATCCTTTAACAATTATTGTTTGTCATACTGTAATAATTATATTTATGAAATCAAATATTACTGCAATACTGAAAAATTATCCTAAAAACTTCTAGATAAAATAACAGTCATATGAATGGTAATAAATACTTTTCAAATTTCTTTCCGTGTATGTATATATATAAAACTATAGTTTTTTCTATTACCTTTTAACGGTTTTAAGACATTTTAAGCGTTCCGGTTCCTTTTACTTACCCGGTATGGGGCTATAAAATTATGACAAAATATTATAATAACCTACTTATAAGTAGGTTTTGCGTCGCCGACGTTATGTTGACAACGCTTTGTTGCTATGGTATTTTTGGTAATACCAACATAACAGTTTTTATAAGCTGTCATAATGTTTATCATAAATTTAATAGTTGCAATTAATTTCCTTCCTTAAAAATCTAAAATAGTGAATATGAATATAGTTTGTTAAAAGAATGTTAAAAGAATGGTTCGACAAGCGCGGAGTAAATCTTTTTCCTACAAAATCAAATAAAGCTAGACAAGGTACAAAAACTCTTGCCAATATAAATTTAAAAAAAAAAGAGGGAGGAATTTTTTTTTCCTCCCGGGGAGGAAAAGAGGCATTTTCCTCCCTCGCTCGGGGGTGGAAAATTAAGTTTTCTAGTAAGGTAGTAGAAAAAATAATATATTAAAGAACTAATGTCGCACGCGGACAATTTATAATGGACTAGTGCGACAAAAGGTCTTATGACATGAGTTCTTTATGCTATTTTATCTATTTTGCAAAATTTCTATAAAAAAATTAATTTTATACCTTAAATTTAATTTGGTCGAATTTTACATTAGATAGTTTGTATCAGAGTCATTGGTTTGACAAAATCGATTCGCCATGCCGTCCTTAATTTACTTATTTACAATAAGCGGCTGTTAATGTTAAAGAAGAAAAAAAGGATTTTCTTTGGTGTTAAACAAAATGTATTGCCAAAAAACTCTCGTAAGTACTAGAAAAATCATAAAAATATTATAACCAATATGCAAAATTTTATGCTGTTTAAAGTATAGCCAACCTATAAAATTAAATTTTGGGTGGGATAAAGTATCTCATTACAGCACCGAAAGCGGTGTTATAATGAAGTCATTATGAACGCAAAATAGATAAAATACCATTTCACAACTCCGCTGGTACAGAAAAAGCCTTTTACCCGATCCCTAATGAAATAAACTATTCTGCTAGATCTTTTGGGCTGATTGTGAGTAACATTAACAGCTATAGCTATAGGAGCCGTCCTAAGCAAACATTTGTTTAACTCGACGTATATACGTATCCTACATATATGTATGCGCCAGTGTTTGTTGACTAGTTCGGCTTGCTGCTAATATGACTAGTAATTTATATTGTTTGCATTAAGTTGGCTTTGCATTGTTCAAACTATGCCGTTTCGCTTTAATTTAATGTGTACAAGACGATCCGAGATTAATGCAATTAAGTACTGTTATTCCATCCTGCTGATGTATGCCTAAGCCATTTCATTCCTGCTATGCCATTACTAACTATCTGGAGCTCGTTTAATTGAATTTGTTTTCAACTAGATATATCTCGAAAAATAATTGTGTTTTCCTTGTTAACGAGAAGTTGCGCTTTTCCGTTCATGAACTGCAGTTTTAACCGTAAAGCCCTTATATGTTTTAAGTGCCTTTCCACGATTTTAATTTGATGTTTGAACTTTATCATTTAAAACTTCCTATGATCTCTACACTGAGAGAAATAAATTGCGTTTTTTTTCTACATTTTTTTGAAACTTAATTTTTAAACAAGCAAGATTTTTATAAGGAATGATTTTTTTTTCGCAAAACGCATAATCCTGTAGAAAACATTTCAGACTTCTAGGGCTAAACGGGGTTTAGATTTAGTTCTTAGTTCTTAGTTTTATGAAACAAATAACATTGTGCCTTAAAAATAAAATGTTGTAAGCACAGAACACTGTGTTCTGTGGTTGTAAGCCATTCGGCTGAGAAGTAAGTCTTTTCGTGCTGAGTTCAAAGTTTGAATGCCAGCGCGTAGCGGAGGCCTACAATTTAGCAAAGTACAAAAAGACTTCTTAGCCGCTTAGCATAGATACTACATTTTATGTTTAAGGAATAATTTTATTAATTAAATAATACAGAAAACACACAAGTATAATAACACTGTGATAGTTTTAGAAACTTTTTTTTTCTAACATTGAGTACTCCAGCTTAGTTTAACTAATTTTGGGCCGATGATTTCAAAAATGTCCTTAGTTTTTCTCTAGGACGTCTAGGATTTAAAATAATTTCGTAATAAAATGCTTTGGTCAATCACCTCAAAATGATAAGTTAAAGTTTTTTTGTGAGTAGGTATTTTAATTATTTATTAAATTATTTGGGTTAAATTTATCTTGAATGTACTGAAGTAATTGGTATACGTCAAATAGATCATATTTAACTTAACAATATGACATTTTAAAAACTAATACTAAAATTTTAATGTATTTTTTCTACTCCCACCTTTAAAACGCCCTTTATCGTACATGTTTTCATGACATTAAGTGACCTTTTAAATACACATTGACAAGTTGTGGCTTTATGGCGCTTTAGTCACGGACTGGAGTTAGCAACAGGTTTTTAGTCACGGGCTAAAGTTAGTTTTATGTTAGTTGACAGTTGTCAAATGTAATACAATCGTTAAAATAGTGCCTTTCTTGTAACATAATACTAAATGTGAAAATTATTTTATTATCTCAATATATTGTATACAAAAATACAAAAGTATTAAATAGTTTCTCAACGCCAATATTTGAAAAGTTATATGAACATTGTACTGACCTTTTAATTTCGCCGGCAGTAAACTATAACTTCAATTATGTATCAAACGTTTGATAAAAATATAATATTATGTAAAAAAACAACCATTATTTTTTGTCATTTATTTTAATTATTGAATTAAAAGGACAACAAAGAAAACAAGTTTCGATATTTTTTTATTCAAATTAAGCCCACAAAATTTAATGCATTTTTTCTATTGAATTATAGTATTATTGTGCTTAATCCTCATCATCGTCGTACATCTTTTGCTGCAAATTCCAGCAAATGTCTCCTAGCAATTAACCCAACTGCTTTCCGCTATACCCATAGACATCTACCAATGATCTAGATTTTCCGTTACTTGGTGAAATCGTTCTTCATGTTCATCAGTTCGGAAATTTAAAAGGATGAAAATAAAGAAAATGTATTTAACATATTAACGCTAATTCTTTAAAAAGCAGAGAGCATTTTTTCAATAAATTGGCGCCAATTTTAGGCCCGATATGAACCAAGAACATTTTCAATGACAGTTTTAACACTGCCATATGCGACAAGCTTATTAACTTTGAGAGCATTTTTGAATGCTTGATCTTTTATTAAACATCGTATAGGTATCAGGTCCATTTAATATTCCTGAATTAAAGTATTAAAAGGTACCTGATATGAGTATGAGTATAAGAGACGTATAACCAGCCCCATTTCCTCTTGACTCTCGAACCCCGTACAGGCCTATGTTTACTTGCGCCGATTTTTGTTCTTCCCCAGCAACTGCACGGCTTCACCCGTGTTTGCTGGGTGCGAATGTCCATTGCGTTTCGTACTGTCCCCTATTTGGGGCTCGAGAGCGAGAGGCGAATAGTTATAATAGCCATTCCCGGGTTCGCCGAGCCTAGGCTATACGCTCGGTGGGGTGTGGATGAGGGACGGGAGGGAGTTGGTTTTTGGGGGACAATTACGCCGACTTAAAACTAAGTACGACGCGGAATCCCCCTAGACCAGTCGATTAGTTTTACTCCAAACATTTGGGATTACTATTTGGAGTTGGGGAGTTTTTATTTCGCTGCAGGGGTGTAGTCGAGGTCTTTGTCTTGTTAGTTATTGTCATTGTCCGTGTCCTGGTCAGATAGCTCCTGCCCTTGGTAAAGTGTGTCAGTTGTTTTTAATAATTTTTGTCCCAAGCACGTTTTGTGGTAGAGTTCCGTCTTTGTTTATCAAATTCCAAGGCATTGGATTTATTCGCTAGTCCAACAAATCACAAGCGCGATCATTCTGTCGTCTAATGTTTACAAATCTCGAGTTTGGCTATTAGGCCCTTTTTTTAATGTGTTAGAATTATGTGATCAATGTTAGTTTACTCTGTCAGTCCAGTGTTTATTTTCGGTCTCGATTGGGACCGCTTTACGCACTTGCCGTTGACAGACTTATTGCCCCCCGCCGCGCGCCCTTCGCAGGTTTTAAAGATATCCCAATAAACACTTTAACGATACCTATCACCATTAGCATTGCCCGTGTAAGAATTTTTAACACTTTTTAATACAATTTTGCAATGATAGTAATTAAAAACAAAACAATTGTTTAAAGAGCAAAATATGTTCTAAACATAATCATATTTTAAAGTTATTTTAACATTTTCAAGTAAAATAAATGTTATGTTTAATGAAATGAATACGGGCAATGTTAATGGAGACAAGTAACGGAAAATGCTTGCTGCAGCCCATGGGATCTGCCGTGTGACCCTAAATTTATTTATGATAAATTTTTGTCTTCTTGCTTGAATTGGTTTATTTGCTTGCGCCTTTTACGCTGGTTGTTTACGTTTGTCTACTATGAGAAAATTAGGTTGTTTATTTAACAGTTACGGAAATGTTCTTATTATTTTTTAAGTTTAATTTTTAAGACGAATAGATTTCTTAGATTTTTTTGCAACATTGTGAAATGCTTATATAAACATTTAACGATTATACGGTAAGACATGCAATTAGAAGAATTACTTAGCTTGATTATTAGGCTATAAACCTGATGCTTTGTCTTTCGCGGGGTGGCCTTCTCCTGTAGGTTTTTGCATAGAAAAAGGACATTTTTGGAACGCTCCGATCCAGGTGCGCCGGTTGACTTATCGTTGCTCCCAGCCTCAATTAGGCACTTATTCACTTGCTCACTTTTACGGCGTTATCTCACAATTTTCGCACTTCTTGCACTTGTTTGTTTATTTATGTATTTATTATTATTCATTAACGATCACCGACATTTCCGGATACTTTGTTTCGTTTTTGGTATTTTACGTTTGTACCGTATACGCCACTTAGGAGGGATCTTGACGCATCCGACCTCTTCGAGCATCAAGACGGTACTGAGTATTAAAAGGTACCTGATATGATAACAAATTTTATTATATCTCGGAAACGGTTTATTTAAGTTTGAGAGGTACACCTTTTTAAAAGGAGCCGAACTGAGTAATCGAAAAATTGCATCAAATGGTATAAAAACCTAACCTCAAAGTTTGTATGGGAAAATAAGCTTAAGCAACCCCTGTTTCTACGACACTGTGTTCACTCGAACAATTGTAATTATGTGTGATTATGTGTTTTGGTAATAAGATACTGTTCGCAATATCCCCTTTCCAAGTCTACCACAGTAGAAGTTATATTAAAAAAACTGATAGTAACACTTTATCACCCTGTATCTTTTAAACATACGTAATTAGGAAAAATATTTATTTAGATTTTCGTCTTATATTGACTTGATTAATCTGCTCCTAAATTTATGCCACTAAGTTTAGGGACACCTTGTATATCGCGCAAATTAGCAAATCAACCAAAATTGTGACAGCCGCTATCACTTACGCAAATCCGAACTAGTGAATGAATTGTGGCAGTGTTTCGAACGTCCCTCGAGCATTGTTATATTGCAACCCGTCCCCACAATAAATAGTTGAGCATCGACGTGAGACCAATAAAGAGCCCGCGGGGCAAGGCCTACTACCCGCTCGAATTTGAATTCGTAATGGGGTCGACAAATTTTATTATGTTATCATTTTGACCGCGGCCCTTTGTACCACTTTGTAACCCGATCATCGGCGCATCTGTACTAATTTTTCAAGAGGCATGCTCTCTTCTGTGACCACATGCTTACTTGAGATCTTGCATAATTATGGGTTTGATTGAAAGCCCTCAATTATTCGTGTAGTTTATAATGGGGCAATAATCCTATAGGGTTTACCCTCTACTTTCTTTGTTAAAAGAATTGGATTAAAGTTTCAATTGGAATACTTTTTTCTACTCTTTTCTACTCTTTTCTCTATTAGGTATACCTATAGGTACCTTGTTAAAAAGTGTTTTTTATACATTTTTGAAAAATACTGCATACATTTTTATTTTTAAAAAATTATAAAAAAATCCATCTTATATATATAAAATATATTATAAAAAAATCCATCTTATATATAAGAATTATTATTAGAAAAAATCTTAAATATATTTAAGAAAAAATCTTAAATATATTTAAGATTTTTTCTAATAGATATTTATAAGAATTAGTGGCGACAAAAAAGTAGGCAACAACTAAGCACTTGAACTTTTCGAAAATACCTATACTTGCGACGGTCCATTTTTTGTTTTTTTTTTAGGTTTATTTCATTGTTTTTTTTTTCAAATGGTTTTTTTCATATTTTAGGTTTTTTTCAAGATTTGCCTAATTTCTTATGTTTCCAGTCCAGTTCGTGGACTAAAATTAGCCACTAAATGACATTTAGTAAATGTAAATACAGTCTCGCGCTTTGCACGCGCCACCGAATTGACCAATAAGGGCCGCGCTTGTTTTGATTTGGTCCTAAAAAAAGTAACTACCTATATTATTTTTGATTCATCGCATGATTTTTCAATTTCATGTAGAGTATCGAATTTTTTTCAAAAAAAAGCAATAGCAAATTCAACATTTATTCATTGGTGGTTTAGTCAGAACATTCCGTGGACCAAAAAAGAAAGCCAAAAAAATGTCGAAACTTCAAGCTTTCAATTGCCTTTTTTACGGCTCCAATACGACCATTTTTAACGAAGATACAGCTATCCGAAAAATCGCAAAAAATTTGGAATTTTTTTTTATCCTTTAATTTTTTCTATTAGTGTAGAAGTTTTACATTGCTATTGGTTTCTTATGTGGAAACTACCAAATAATAACAAATCAGATTTTTTAGTCTCGGTCAAAATTTTCAATATTCATTATTTAATGAAAAATGTAATATATTTTACATTTCACTTTATAATATTATTAATATACATTTTACTCAAAATTTCATTTTGAAAAATTACTCCATGTTTTAAGATTGACAGAATATGCTTTATTGCAGCGGATTTGAAAAAAAAACAAAAAAAACGTTTTTTTCTAGGTTTTTTTATGTTTCTTTTCACATCTAAAAAACTGTTTTTTACATGTCTACCTATACTACCTAATAACTTGGTTATTTTAATAAACATCTGAAAGTTCAAGTGCATATTAGTTGCTTATTTTTAAGTTTAGGGTAGTTATGCAATATTAATTTTTGTTCCAAATTAAATTGTCTTTCAATATATGTAAAAATATGCAATTGTATAAACGCTCAAAATATAAAAATGTTTTAGTACACTAAAATAAATATAAATAAATAAATATAGGTATGTTTATAATAAATATATTTTGAAGAGTTTTTATTGTTATCGTAATTTTTTCATATGGGTACGTTTTATTTATGTACCAGATTTTGGCGCAAATTTTGATTCTAAATAATTTTCTCAAATTATACATACATACCTGTAATGTATAATACCTAACCATGGATACATATCTAGCAAAACATTTTTTTTAGTCCCACCATTAAAAAGGCCATTATCGTTCATTCCCTGACACTAAGTGACAAGCTATGGCTTTATTGCGCTGAAGTAAGCAACAGGTTTTTAGTCACGGGCAGAAGTTGCCTATATTCAGTTGACAGTTGTAAAATGTCAAACAATCGTTAAAATTTTTAACTTAAAATAAAGTGCCCTTTAGCTAAAATATTTCTAAATGTGAAAATTATTGTATTATCTTAGTACACAAATAAAAAAGTATTAAATGGTTTCTCAACGGCAATATTTAAAAAGTAAAGTTGCAGTAAATTGGATAAATGATTGAATAATCTCGCGTGGAGGGCCCATAAAATATTATCTTTACTTTCACTTTAAAAAAACAGCCTTTATATCGGATTTAAACGGTTGTTAGTCCATTTTCAAGGTATAAATTTCGATTTACACAGAAAAATTTGACATTTGCCGCCGGTAATACATTCTACTACGGTTACTCTATTTTTGTATATATGTCGCTGTATACAAATATTTCATTTAAATCATTTTTAATAATAAGTATATTTCGTAGAAAAAGTATAGTATGCAACTCGTTTACAAACTTTTCTAGACACTCATTTAATTAAACACTACTATGAAATAATACTAAATTTACTTGCAAGTAGACTGGCTCGAAGAATTGTTACATCTGAAAAGAAAGAAGACAAAAAAGAATCCTATTTTATGCCAATTCATTCTGCTGTTAAATGTTTTGAAAATCCCAATATCCCCTAAAAAGCGTGACGTCCTTTATGGACGACCCCTTAGATAAAAAAGATCATATAAGAATTTTTCTTCTGCGATTTCAAAATATCATAATGGATATTTAAGAATTTAATTTAATTTTTATGCCAAACTGATATTATTAATTTAGTGAGTTTAAAATAATTGTTTATATTTTACGAAATTTAAAAAATCTGTTTGGCATACAAATTAAATCTAATTTTTATTTAAGCGAATTAGAAATATATGTTTTAAAAAATATAAAAAAATAAGAAACAGATATTTTAAATTCACTTGCAGAATAAAATGTGTGATATGTGATATTTTGTATCTAATTGAAAATATCACTCTAGGGATAACACATAAAATTAATTCCTGAATGAAAAATAAAACTGTTGAGTTTTCGATATAATTATTAAGAAATATATTATTTTTTTGACGTTTTTCAGGTTTCTTTTGTACCATCCTGTATACAATTATATGGTATTTTTAAAATTTATATTTTAAACACCTAGGTAGGTACTTGTGTAATAAATTGTTAAAGCTTTAAACAAACATTCTAATAAGCTTCTTCAGCGACAAAATTTCTGAGCGGCGCTGCCTTGATAATATAAATTTACGTTTAGGACCTTAAATTGCAATGGCAACAAGCTTGTTTAATTAATTTCGCAGCAGGCGACGAAACTTACGTGAAGATTTCAAAGCCGCGCAGGACCGTGGCTGGAACAATTTAGCCAGCCTATACGATTTTGCATGTGACAGCTTATGTCCAAAACACACCTGGAGGATTCGGTGACTAAATTTTAGTTATTCCACAACTTTGCATACGTGTATAGTACACACTGTATACGTGTATAGGTACATACAAAATTAAGGTTTATTTGTTTGTTTGTTTCAAAAAATAGTATATTAATTAATAGTATACATATACTTGGATTTAAAACTTATATTTACATCTCATAGGACTTCTATGATACCTAAGAGGATATTTAAAAATGTTTTAGTACACTAAAATATTAATAAATATAGGTATTTTTACAAATGATTAGTATATTAAGCCATTTTAGTCACGAATTTAAATTAGGTAAGAACGAGCTTGCGAGCAAGTGTTTAATTAAATGAGTGTCTAGAAAAGTTTATAAACGAGTTGCATAATATACTTTTTTCTACTCCCACCTTTAAAACGCCCTTTATTGTACATGTTTCCATGACACTAAGTGACCTTTTAAAATTTAAATACAGTGTATTTAATACACATTGACAAGCAGGGCCGGATTAAGAGTTTTGAGGCCCTGGGGCCGACATTTGGTGGGGGCCCTCAATATTTCTAAAAATGTTGACACTCGGGAAATTGAAACTCATGGTTAATTTTTAAGCTAGAGGAACTTTACGTGATTTTTTATTATCTGAATCATTTATTATTTAATAAATTTTAATAAAATCGGCCAAAGCGTTTTTAAGCTATAAATAAAAAACGAAACACCCTGTATCTCGATAATGAAGCATTTTCGGACACGTGTTTATAGGAACTTTTTTTCATATTTTGTTGAGAGGAATTTCCCCTGAGCTTTTGTCACCACAAGTCTGAATCACCCTGTATATTTTGAATAATACGAATTCGTATGTTAACATACCCTTATATACATTTTACTCAAGTAAAATATAAATTGATCTATGTTTTGTTTGTATTTTTAATACTTACCGCAAACTAAAAAAAAGTGCATCAAAAGTCGTATTATTTGTCTGTTTTTCATACAAAATCAAACAATAAAACAATCCTTGTCCAAAGAAAAGCACGAAACAGTATTTTGGAAACACCGGAAAATATTCCACAACACTCCAATGTACCAATAAAAATCTGAGACAAAAACTAACTTTAATATTAGATTATAAGTAATTGACTGTTTGCCTCTATTTACAAAAACGTTACGACAAGCACTAAAGGTACGGATTCGTTGATGCGACTCGCGGCTGCGGCTTGCGGCTGCGACCTTAGCCGCGCCACTGCTTAGTACAATTTGTGTGTATACGTTTTGGTTGGCGCGTTCAGTCGCAGTCTGCGACTGAACGCGTCAACCAAAACATATACAAACAAATTGTACTAAGCAGTGGAGCGGCTACGATCGCAGCCGCGAGTCGCAGCCGTTAGTCGCATCAACGAAACTGTACCTTTAAGGAGCAACTGCTTAAAATTGTTATGAGTCATAACTTACGACTATATAAAAACGTCTTCGCGCGCCAAAACTTTGAGTGTAATAATTTACATTCTGATTTGCAAGCGGATAAGCGATAAAAAATCCGCGAAAAATTAGATTTAGATCTACGAAAAATTAATTGAAAATTACAGGATTCGCGCGGTATAACCGACCCAATTTTTTGTTTTTTTCGTCAATTTTTTTCATATTTGTTTCATTAAAAAGCGACATATTGCATTGGTGGGGGCCCCTAAATGGTGGGGGCCCTGGGGCCGTGGCCCCGCTGGCCCTATGCTAAATCCGGCCCTGTTGACAAGTTGTGGCTTTATGGCGCTTTAGTCACGGGCTGAAGTTAGTTTTAAGTTAGTTGACAGTTGTCAAATGTCATACAATCGTTAAAATAAAGTGCCTTTCTTGTAAAATAATACTAAATGTGAAAATTATTTTATTATCTCAATACAAAAATACAAAAGTATTAAATAGTTTCTCAACGCCAATATTTGAAAAGTTTATATAAAGATTGTACTGACCTTTTAATTTCGCCGGCAGTAAACTATAACTTAAATTCGGGCACGGACTCCACTGTAAAGTGCTCATAAAACATTTTCTTTACTTTCACTGTGAAAAACTGTCAATTTTCAAGAAATACATTTCGATTTATAACCTTTATAATTGTGTTTATAAAATACAAAAATTTGACATTTGACGGTGACACACAGATTCCTCTATTGTTTCATAGATGGCGCTCTATACAAATTTTTGATTTAAATCATTTTAAGGTAATAATAAGTCACGGCAGGCCTGAAACCAGTCTATATTGACCGGATTAGCACCACGTTTTTTATGACATATTTCGAAAATATATATTAAAATAAACTTAATCACCCGTTTATATCAAAATTACCCGAGCCGTTTAGTGAGAAATCGAAATTTAGAGCAAAAAATCACGAAAATAGGTAATTAATTTTGCTTGCAAAGCATTTATTAAGGTTATTAAGAGTTATAATGACATTATAAAAATCAAAATCGAGTCCTCCGTGCGAAGAGATTTTACTATTTTTCCGTCAGGTGGCACTACAACGAAAAGCCATCTGTCAAACTGTCCACTTTACGGACATAGTTGCTGAACTACACATTGAGCTTATACGCTGCCGAATAGTTTATTGTCAAATTCTGTACCTTACAACAACAACTTTAAAATGATGTATGTGAAAACTCATGCTGGGACCCATGAAGAAAATCGCGAGTTTGATTGTTATGTTTCAAAAAGAAGGCGGATATGCGAAAAATTACTGGAACTCTTCAGAGCGCGGTTCAGGACATTTTTCCTTTTAATCCTGAAGACAACCCTCTTCCACGACTCAAATGCTGTGCTTGCAAAATATATATTTACCGAAAAAAAAGGATCCGAATTCGTCTGCTGTTCAGATACTCAATTTCTACATTTCCTTCTTTACTAAAACATACAAGGAAACAATATAAAATAAAATGTCAGTGCAAATTATGTTCGTACGAACACTGGGACATTAGAATTTTATACAGAAAAATATCAGTGTCAAGAAAAAATTTGCCAAGCAATGTGCAAGGTGTAAAAAATCTTTGCAAAAAGGACTAGCACATTTTTGGTATAAAACGCACAATTAAGCAAATCTAGTCGAGTCATTTCCAAAAGTACAGGAACATTTATTAACTGATCTGATTAAAAATATAAGCAATATCAATATTCAAGAACTCGGTGCTGAAATGCACTTATCTCGACACCATGGTAAACCTCCGAAATAATAATACAAAAAAACGAGATAAACAAATTCGTGCAAAAGAGGTTTTAAAGATTGCAACAGATTTTGGACATTCAACAAATACTGTGGTGGGTGTAGCTGCGGTTCTTCGTACTTCGGACCGAGAAGAAGAATAAGGAGACCATCGCTACGAAAAGTTTATTGCAGAAACATTGATGGAAACTCATTAAAAATAAAAGAGATACACCTTGCACATTGCTTGGCAACTTTTTTCTTGACACTGATATTTTTCTGTATAAAATTCTGATCCCAGTGTTCGTACGAACTCGCATAATTTGCACTGGCATTTTATTTTATCTTGTTTCCTTGTATGTCTTGGTAAAGAAGGAAATGTAGAATAATCGGCTGAACAGCAGACGAATTCTGATCCTTTTTTTTTCGGTAACTAAGTATTTTGCAAGCATTACATATAAGTCGTGAAAGACGGTTGTCTTCAGGATTAAAAGGAAACATGTCTTGAACCGAGTTTTGAAGAGCTCCAGTAATTTTTCGCATATCCGCCTTCTTTTTAAAACATAACAAGCAAACTTTTTCGATTTTTTTAATGGGTCCAAGCTTGAGTTTTCACATACTTTATTTAAACGTTCATTATTATAAGGTTCAGAATTAGACAATAAACTATTCTGCAGCGTAAAGCTCAATGTTTAGTCCAGCAACTATGTCCCTAAAGTAAATAGTTTGACAGATGGCCTTTCGTTGTGGCGCCACCTCACGGGAAAATAGTAAAATCTCTTCGCGCAAAGGACTCGATTTTGATTGTTATAATGTCATAATGACTCTTATTTAGTAAACCTGATTGATTTGCAAGTAAAATTATTCATTTTTTGCTATAAATTTCGATTTCCGACGAAACGGCTCGGGCAATTTTGCTATAAACGGGTGTTTGAGCTTATTTTAATATATATTTTCAAAATCTGTCATAAAAAACGTGGTGCTAATCCGGTCAATTTAGACTGGATTTAGACCTACCGTGAAGTATTTGTCGTAGAAAAAGTATAGCATGCACCTCGTTTATAAACTTTTCTATACACTCATTAATTTAAGCACTCGCTCGCAAGCTAGCTCGTGTATAAAATGGCGTTGATACATAATATACTATTAAAATCCAATAAACCCATAAATATAAATTTATAATAACATATCTCTACAAAATCTAAAACGCTCGACATGCTGGTACACAATTATAATATAAAAAATTATGTCCATACAACAGATGCCGTTTTCAATTAATTTGTCATTTCTAACTTCCCTGTTATAAGTGTATTTTTATGGAATTAATTAATGACTTAATTAAACGCTTAAGTGCACTAAGTGACTAATATCATGTTTTGTGTTAATGGAGTAAAAAAAAATATTTGAGATTTTCTTGATTTAGGTACACGGAATTATATGAAATAGTAAACGTTTTTGAAATACATTTTTACGTAAAATTTTTAAATTGTGTTAAAAATTACCTAAAAAATAAATAGTACATTATAGACCAGGCGGAGAAACTACATAATACATATAGCCAGGGATACATTTCACTGTAGATTGTGTGCGATGCAATTAATAAGCTGCATGGGCGCCGGCAGGGGGGGCAAGAGGGGCCTCCCCCTGTGTGCGATTATGACCAATATTATTTTTTTTACAAAATACTCTATGTGACCATGTGGTAAAATTTTAAGTTTTAATTTTTTCAAGGCCTGCTAAATGTCTCAAAATTTAGAGATTGTCCATTAGGAGCGAGCCTGCGAGCGAGTGCTTACTTAAATTAGTGTCTAGAAAAGTTTATAAACGAGTTGCAAACTATACTTTTTCTACGACAAATACTTATACAAAAATGATTTAAATTAAATATTCGTATAGAGAGACATCTAAAAATAAAATATAGTAACTTGCGGAACAATTTCTAACTTGGGAATCTATATTCCCGGCTTGCCAGTCAAAATGTCAAATTTTTATGTCTAAATCGAAATTTATCCCTTTAAAATGGACTAACAACGGTTTAAATAATGATATAGAAACAGTTTTTCACAGTGAAAGTAAAAATAATGTTTTATGGGCATTTCACGGTGGAGTCTCCCCCCGAAATTTTTAATGCTTCAGTTAAATCTAGTTTACTGCCGGGAAAATCAAAAGGTCAGTACAAACTTGCATATAAACTTTTTACTTTTTATACTTTTTATTTTTGTATTAAGATAATAAAATAATTTTCACTTTATTATTTCACAAGAAGGGCACTTTATTTTAACGATTGTGTGAAATTTGACAACTGTCAACTAACTTAAAACAAACTTCAGCCCGTGACTAAAACGCCATAAAGCTACAACTTGTCAATGTTTATTTAAAAGGTCACTTAGTGTCATGGAAACATGGACGATAATGAGCGTTTTAAAGGTGGGAGTAGAAAAAGGTAATGGGCAAGTCCTAATCAAATTCGCTATCCTTTTTTTTTTAATTTCCAAATGGTCGATCTCAACATTTTGACCCATTTAGCTGACCTTACCAGGCCTCGAAAAAAGAAAATTTAAAACTTTCATATGTCCAAAAAATATTAAAATCCTTTAACGCTTTCAAAAATAATATGGTGTTGCTGTCCTAAATCGCACACACTATAGATACTTGAAATTGCACATTATTTCAAACTCACTTCCGATTTAATTTAAATGTATGGTTTTACGAAAAAAACGTAATAGTATATTATGTATCAAGTTTGATAAACGCCATTTTTTATACACAAATTTAATTTAGGCACGAGCGTGCTTACATTAATGAGTGTATAGAAAAGTTTATAAAAGAGGTGCATACTATACTTTTTCTACGACAAATATAATACAAAAATTTGTATAGAGCGCCATCTATGAAACAATAGGGGAATCTATGTGTCACCGTCAAATGTCAAATTTTTATATTTTGTAAACACAGATTATAAAGGTTATAAATCGAAATGTATTTCTTGAAAATTGACAGTTTTTCACAGTGAAAGTAAAGAAAATGTTTTATGAGCACTTTACACTGGAGTCCGTTCCCGAATTTAAGTTATAGTTTACTGCCGGCGAAATTAAAAGGTCAGTACAATGTCCATATAAACTTTTCAAATATTGGCGTTGAGAAACTATTTAATACTTTTGTATTTTTGTATTGAGATTATAAAATAATTTTCACATTAAGTATTATTTTACAAGAAAGGCCCTTTATTTTAACGATTGTATGACATCTGACAACTGTCAACTAACTTAAAACTAACTTCATCACGTGACTAAAAACCTGTTGCCAACTTCAGCCCGTGACTAAAGCGCCATAAAGCCACAACTTGTCAATGTGTATTTAAAAGGTCACTTAGTGTCATGGAAACATGTACGATAAAGGGAATTTAAAGGTGGGGGTAGAAAAAAATACTTTTTTGTAAAACGCAAAATTTCCTTGTATATTATTGCATGTTATTAATTTTTTTCTGTCATTTGGGCAGGGTCACACGACATCGAAATTTTTTTTGCAAAATTGTTTTTATACTTTAAACCAATAATAGACGATCCTCAATAAACTTGTTTACATTTTTATATTTTTTTAATTATTGAAAAATCTTTTAGGTTATGAAAAAATTTGTAAAAAATGTTAAACTCAGTTTATAAGTATTTATAAATAAACGAAGTGTAATGTTTAAATTTAAAAAAATGATTTTTCTGTTTCATTTATACCTACACGATTTTTCATTTTTTTGCGAGGAAACCTCATAAAAACTAAAAAATTGTATTGATTTTGTTTTTTTAATTTGAAGGACAATATGTAAAATTGGGATTTTAGAATTTTTTAAATTTTAATATAAAAGAAAATATTAAATAAAATAATAATTATGAAAGTTACAGATTTTGATTTTTTTAAATATAAAAAATATTGTTTATTTTATATAATTTACTGTTTTTTTATATTTTTTCGGTTTTAAATTTAAAAAAAAAACAAAAAACAATTTATTAAAATTATTATTATAAATGACCAAAACATAGAATTTAATAAATATGCAAGTATAAATTAAAAAAAAAATAACGTACCATCGGTAATAATCGTCGAACCCCCAACAAAACTGTCCATAAAACAACAACAAAAAACCAGCAAACTCGATAGAACAGTCAACTTTATACAGCACTTCATTTTGTTCGAAATAAACTCAAAAATCAACTTTCGATTAAACAATATTTGGAATTCCAAAGAAGGAAAGTTTCGCGGCGAGCGCGCGTGTTGCAAGGGAACCACGTGACGGCAAAGTTTCACAGGCAACTCGATCGGAGCTTTCGCGTTGAACGACTGTTTCGCCGCTGAAAGCTCGACAACTGTTGCGAGCGTGCGGCAGCACTTACGGCAATCATAACAAACTCGGTGCGGCTCTACGCTAATTTGTGTATCAAAACGCCGCGGCGCACCACGCAAAGCTTGTTGCAAATTTGGGTTTTGCCTGCAACTGGTATCGTGAATGTATCGACTGGTATCGTGAATATATCAACAAATATTTTTAAATTGTTTGTGTATTTTCAAGTTTTTTTAACATAATAGACCAGGGTCGATAATTTTTGAAACCAAAAAAAATAACAGTAGGATGAAACCCATTGGAAAAGGAGATGAATATAATAAAAATGAAAGGAAAAATTAATTACGGGCGATCTGACTTCGGGAAGTGGGAGGGGGGGTTTAAGGGTAAAAAATGGTTTATCTCGATTTCCGGCAAAACTACAAGTCCTATGGAAAAAAGTTAAATGTCAAAGTTGTAGGTAATAAAAGGATCTACAACTTTTGTAATTACAATTTTTTTACATAACCTCAAAATTTATGTGAAAAATTTAAAAAACCAAGTTTTTGTTTTTTTATTTTTATCTTTTTCAAAAAAAATTTTTTTCCACGAAATTTGGTGAAAACTTACCTTTTTATGTCCCAAATACACTGTAATTTATTTGATTTGAAATATTTATTATTTCGCCTTATTTTGACTTAATATCAAAAAAGCACCCTAATTTTCAATCGAAAATTCTCGCGTCAAAATATCAGCTTTTTTCAAAAAGTCGGTGTGCTTTTTGTTCGTTGAAATCTCTACTTTCTGATGGTGTAAAAAAAATATACATTACTATGGTAAATGTTCTCAGAAAATGCAAAAAATATTATAATGAATAACGAAAAAACTCGAATTCGAAAATTTATTTTAATCATTACGTACAATTTCATCAAAAAAATGGGATTGTTGCAATTTTTTTTAGTTAAAAAGTTTATTTATTAAATTCTAATAACATTTATGTCAGAAAATCTCATAAAATATAAAAATACATTTAAATCATACTATTGAATTTAGATACTTCATTCTGATTACGTTATTCATTATAATATTTTTTGTATTTTCTGAGAACATTTACCATAGTAATGTATATTTTTTTTACACCATCAGAAAGTAGAGAGTTCATCGAACAAAAAGCACACCGACTTTTTGAAAAAAGCTGATATTTTGACGCGAGAATTTTCGATTGAAAATTAGGATGCTTTTTTGATATTAAGTCAAAATAAGGCGAAATAATAAATATTTCAAATCAAATAAATTACAGTGTATTTGGGACATAAAAAGGTAAGTTTTCACCAAATTTCGTGGAAAAAAATTTTTTTTTAAAAAGATAAAAATAAAAAACCAAAAACTTGGTTTTTTGAATTTTTCACATAAATTTTGAGGTTATGTGAAAAAATTGTAAATACAAAAGTTGTAGATCTTTTTATTACCTACAACTTTGACATTTTACTTTTTTCTATAGGACTTGTAGTTTTGCCGGAAATCGAGATAAACCATTTTTTACCCTTAAAACCTCCCCCCCTCCCACTTCCCGAACTCAGATCGCCCGTAATTTATTTTTCCTTTAATATTTATTATATTCCCCTCCTTTTCCAATGGGTTTCATCCTACTGTATTTTTTAAAGGCTTCTGCACTGGTGACTGCGTGATTGTGTTATTAGTTTTTTTTCAAATTTGAAGTTAAAAAGGAGGTAAGTGTCAAGCATATATTCTCAACTTTGTTGTTAAGTTACCGGCAACACAAAAAATTACTTTAAAAAACTAAATGAGACTTAATGATTCATTAAAAGCCCTAAACAACACAAGGTAAAATCAGGCTCGGTCATCTTACTGTTATTTGGTTAGGCGGGAAATTTGAATATTTTTCTCAGTTTTGTTAACATTGGTGATAACTAAACTGAGGTACAGTTAACAATGTTGAGATTTTTACATTAAGAATTTATACTAAAGTTTCCAGAAAATAAAGCCTGTTTATTTTTTACTAAGTACGTACTCTTAGTCAATACTGATATGAAACTGATTATTTTTTAGAAAAATGACCAAATTAAAAAAACAGGCTGCAGATGAAAGGAAAAAATAATCTAAGGAATGCATGCAGAGATTACGCGAAAAAATAAAGTGTGATCCTGTACTGTATGAAGAGCATTTAAGAAAAGCTAGAGAAAATTACCATAAAAGAAAAGAACAAGGAAAAATAAAGTTAATCAATGATTTATGTGACAGAGAAAAAAGGCAAAAAAGAAAAAAATGGAGAGAAGACCAAAAAAAGTCGTACCAATCCAAAAAGAACAGACAGATAATGGTTGAACCAGTTGATGGGTTCACACCTCCAACAACCCCAACATTAGCTGTTGGAAATGCCTCAGAAGAGAATTTAAAACCTTCTACATCGAAAAAACAAAAAATTGGTAATCTTGTTAAAAAAATGGCCGTTGCTAGTCGTCCGTATAATCGGACGAATAAAATATATTAATCGTCCGTATAATCGGACGAATAAAATATATTAATCGTCCGATTGCTAGTCGTCCGTATAATCGGACGAATAAAATATATTAATCGTCCGATTATCGGATGAATAAAATATATTAATCGTCCGGTAATAACATAAATAAATAATAAAAAGATTATCGGACTCAAACTCAACAACACAACCCAACCGACCCCGCCCCATTGGCCCCCCCCCCGCCCCATTGAACAAAAAACCCAACTAAAATGGGCAAATTTATGTTACGATAAAAATAAAACACTTTTTAACAAAGCAACAACAAATTTATGAAATAAAAAAAGTTCGACAACTTCTAGTAGATTTTATGTTACGATAAAACTAAAACAAACCAACCAAAGAAACAACAAATTTATGAAATAAAAAAATAAAAAAAATTCGACAGCTTCTTAGTATCGAACCCGGGAGCGTATTGGCATTATGTACTACGATACCAGTGGCGGCGCCAGGGGTGGGCGCGGTTGGGCGAGCGCCCAACCCAAATTGTTCTTGCCCAACCCCTCGCCCAACCTGCTAAACTAAACATTTGAGCAAAAAATTTTGAGAGGTCGTTTAGTGGCTTAAAAAGAATAAAAATTTAAGGACTACAATGTTACAAGAGAGGCTCACAGATTTAGGAATATTGTACGTTGAAAAAGTATTGTAAAAGCAATGGACTTAGATATCCCAAGCAGCATTTCAAGTAAAAGTGTAGAGCTTTGAGGCAATATTACTTAATTTAAGTAAATATTTTGTTAAATTAACCTTAAAAATTTACTTTGAAGTAAAACTTTTTTTAAAGTTACATAATAAGTTTTATTTATGTTATTTTTCCCTATTTTAAAAACCCTTAAGATTCAACACTTTAAAGTTTTATGAGGGATGTAATTTTTACAAAAGAAAACTACTTATAAGTGTATTTCACCTAAAGGAAAATTTAACGGTAATTTTAACGTCAGAATTTTTACTTAATAACTTTATAACCGTAAATAATTCCTATTCGCCTGGTATTTTTTAGGGTTATTAGTGGTAATAAATACTATTAATATTGACTAAACAAGGAAAAATAAGCTTAAAGTGAAAAACAAAACTTTAAGGGAAGATTTTTTTCAGGTCGCCATAATGAGTTATTTAAGATGACTTATCTAAACATTTATATAATATTTTTTCATAAATATTTTTCTAAAATATAATAGGAAAAGTTTTATTTAATAAAAAATGATTAAAACTAAATGATTTTTAAAAGATCTTATAAAATTTTGTAGGTTTTAAGTTTTGTTAAATTTTTACCCAAGCAATAATTTTTCTTAAAACCGTAAAATATTTAGAGGGCATATAATTTTTAAGATGTATCGTGCACGCCTATCTTTATCAATAAAATAATGTGCGTTTGAGTTTTAATGCAAAATATTATTAGTTTTGACAATTTAACTTATATTTTTTAATTTTACTCTAGGGTGGCCTTTATTATTTTGTAAGTACCATTTTGTAAAATATAAATTAAAAGAACAAAAAAAAACGAATGTCCATGTTTTAGAAAGAGAGAGCAAACTGTTAGTAATTATAGCGTTATTTTTACGTAAATTTGTGGTATTTATATTGTTTTTATTACGTTATTCTCTTAGAAGATCAAAATGGTTATTATGTAGATAAAATAACGAAATAAACCATTCCCCAAATTTGGTAATTTTTCGTAACTATACCGTTATAAAACCGTTTTGGTTAACCGTAAAAAATACTTTAAAGTTGACTTAGTAGTAAATTTGTAGGTATTTAAACTTAAAATGCTGCTTGGGATAGTTGTAGATTCTTTTGCAATTAAACATAATAATAGAAAAATAGCGCTTTCCTAATCGACCTAAACGTTAGACTGTGTCTGTTATAGTTATATATCTCATGCGTTTCCGTGTAAAATAAACTTAATTTTTGTGTTTTTTTTCGTTTTAGTTTGTATTTCACATTTATTCACAAATCCGCAAAATATTTATAATTATAATTAGTGGGTACATTATACAATTTATACCTATTATCTGAAACATTACCTAGATACCTAAAACATATTTTTGCTGCCCACAATTCAAACTTTTCAGCCGGGTGTCGCCCAACTGGAAAGAAAAAGCTGGCGCCGCCACTGTACGATACAGAGCCATAGTGTTCTGAATCGCAGTAAGGATTGACAAAATTAAACGCCACTAAGTACAATACAATCCATACTACGATTCAGCACATATCCCAGTTTGTGATGTTCTGAATCATAGTAGAGAATGGTGTAGGGTATGCGTAGTGTTGTAAAAAAAAACGTTTTTTTTCAGTTGAAAAAAAACACGTGAAAAAAAACATGTTTTTTTTCACTGAAATAAAACAAAAGTTGTTTTTTTTCATTCTCACCCACGTATAGTAAAAGGGCGCCTCGCTGTCGGCAATGCTGACTTAGCATATCGTATAGTCTATACGGTATTATAATAGAAGAGTTAAGACCTGCGGCTTTATAGGTTGATGCATAGTTGGTAGAAATGCCGAAAAGAAAAGGCTCAGGGCGAAAGCCAACAACGTTAAACAATTTGTTTAAGAATATTACTAATGGTAAGTAAGAAACTATAATTAGTATTTAATAATCTTCTAGTGACAGAATGTGCCAAAAATTCTTTCCTCAGCAGTGACATTTCGAAAATCCTGTCACTTAATATAATTTGAGTATTTTTGACCATTTCTTTGAAAAAAAACATTTTTTTTGAAAAAAAAACAAGGACCTCTGTTTTTTTTCAAAAAAAAAACATTTTTTTTTGAAAAAAAACAAGAGTGTTTTTTTTCAGTGACAACACTAGGTATGCGCGACCGCAGCAGGCCATACTTTACTACGATTTAGAAAATAGTATTCTAATTTGAATTGTAGTTGGATAGATTACCTACAAATACGCTAGCTGCACGCCTTATCAATAAAAAGCAAATTATTATTTTTAATTGGAATTTATTTATTAATAAATATTAATAAAAACAAACTAGGTACTCTCTGCAGTTTTAATAATAAATATACATTAACCCAAAGGAAAAAAATCATTTCAAACTTATTAACAAAAAGATCGTTTTACCCAAAAATTTTGCAAGTATCAGATATAAACGTACCACAACGGATTTAAATAATATTTGAAATAGTTAATAGGCTTTTTTTTCTACTTTTACATAAAACTATTAATTTTGCAAAAACATAAACATAAAATATACATAAATAAGAAATTTTATTTTATTGTATTGTATTGTATTGTATTGTATTATATTATATTATATTTTGTATTGTGTTGTTTTCTTTAATAGACACCAAATAAAAATACATAGCTAAAAAAGCAAAGGATTTTACATATTTAAAAAATAAAAAATATAACTTTAAATTATTATATCAAGTATAATCTAGATTATACTTGATATAATAATTTAAAGTTATATTTTTTATTTTTTAAATATGTAAAATCCTTTGCTTTTTTCTGTTATATTTAAGAAAGAAAAATAAAAACATGAGGGCATTAACTACTAAAATACTTATAAAAATCTATTAAGGATTGTCGATGATAAAGCCAAATAAAATTTTAGGGTAAAACGATCTTTAAGTTAATTAACTTGAAAAATCGATAATAAAAAATAAATATTGTCAGTGAGATTTTTGGTTGGGTATGTTTCACTACTATTCACTACTATTACTACTACTATTAATTGATAATTTCTAACTATTCTATAACTCTGGCTTATTACTTTATGCGTGCGGCACATAGCCAATATTTTCTGAATCGCAGTAAAGTATGGCCTGCTGCATTCGCGCAAACACTTCAACATTCTCTACTATGATTCAGAACATCACAAACTGGGAGATGTGCTGAATCGTAGTATGGATTGTATTGTACTTAGTGGCGTTTAATTTTGTCAATCCTTACTGCGATTCAGAACACTATGGCTCTGTATCGTAGTACACAATGCCAATACGCAACCCGGGACCTCTCGCATGACAAGCGAACGCCCTACCATATAAGCCATATACTTACCACACATATACCGCTTATTGCCTATATTTTGAATAGATGACCTTGTTCCCGTTTTTAAGGGGAGGGTGGCTACTAGGCTGGGCCGAAAAAATTATTTTTAGAAATCTCACTTGGCATAGTAAAAAAAAGTTGTAACATGGGTAGACAACCTAGCTGATTTTTTTTCAAAATTTAAAAACATGTTTTAGCCTCGCCCCCGGGGGGCTAAAAATTTTTTTTTTTTCAAATTTAAATTTTGGATTTGGCATAGCATAAAACTGATAGATATAAGCTTACTTATGACACACGCAAAAATTGGTTAATATATTTTAATTTCCAGCCGCGCCCCATGACGTTTAACTGGGGATGAAAAATAATTTTTTAATACCACAGTTTGGCATACCAAAAAATTGGTAGGGTCAACTCAATTACGACATAAAAACAAAATGATTAAAACATTTTAATATTTAACCTTGCCACTGGGACCTTAAAACAGGTATATTTTAAAATACTATATTTTTGTCTTGTCATAAGAAAATAGATCATTTCCTACTCACTTATAGCCGAAAAAGAAATGAATAAAAATCTTAATATTTACTAAACATCGTATAACCGAGCCCGCTATTGTAAACAAAAGAGGTTACCTAAATAAATACCACCCTTTTATTGCTGCCATGTGGAAATTGCGTGGCGCCTTCCACTGAAACAAGTGATATAAATGAATGATACAGTGTAATTTTAACGCGTTGTGAAATAAGTGTACTTTGGGCACAGATAATTACTTTCCTTTAATTATAGTTTAGTTAAGTTAAGTTAAGTACAATTTAGCTATATAATAGGTGTAATTTAGTTATATAATAAGTGCAATAAGACTAAGTGGTGTTTTGTTTTTTGGTTTATCTATTTTAAAAACAATATGGATAAAGTTAAAACTAGGAAAGCAGACACTTTTCCAATATTTGGTACTGCCTGCGACATAGCTTCTGAATACTGCGCTTGTATGTGGCCACTTGCAGTCCTTCTGAGAACTTACTTCTTTTAGTGCAGTTTATTATGAAAGTGTACGCACCTATGTGGTTCAATATAAAAACGCAATCTTCAATTAAATATGGTTCGGTACATTTATGGAAAACCATTAGTGAGTCAAGGGGCCTTCCTAAAGGAGTCAAAACAATTATTGATAAAGTAATTTCAACTAACGCGTATTTCGCCCATCCCGAGAATATTCTGATAGCTATGATTGCTGACGAGAGAAGTCATATTAGGGAACTTGGTATACGACGCATATTAAAGACTAAAAAACAACCAGCAGAAAAAAAATTACGAATATTTAAAATACCACCTTTAAATTGGAATGCCAAAGACTATACCGAAATGATAGATTGGAGTGAATGTTGTATTACAGAGCCCCCACTAACAATTGATATCAAAAGCGAAGATTTGTTAGCAGCAATTGAAAATAAATCTTTTATTAATTTTAGCAAATTACCAAGTCACACTCAAGCTGTGGAGCGATGCGTAAAGATTATAACCGAAGCATCCAGTAAAGTTTGTGGTCACTCTTCAAGAGACGGTTTTATAAGGGTTAAAATAGAGGCAAGAAAAAATTTACCCATGTTCGATAATAAAAAAACAATACTACAATGTTGAAAAGTAAAAACAAGTATATTATTATAATAAGGCATGGAAGGGAGGGTGCAACTCCCCGTGGTGAGTTGTGGGTTGACTAAATGATGATTGATATAAAATAAAATAATTTTGGTGCGCGATTTAATCATATATGATATATCATCATTTTTTCAAGCAAAGAGCTGCATATTGAAACTTAAAATGCCAAGGGGCGCGGCTAAAAATTAAAATATATTAACCAGATTTTTTTTGTGTCGCAAGTGAGCCGATACCTATCAGTTTTTTGCTATGCCAAATCCAAAATTTAAATTTGAAAAAAAAAAATTTGTAGCCCCCCGGGGGCGAGGCTAAAACATTTTTTTAAATTTTGAAAAAAAATCAACTAAACTGTCTACCCCCCTTACAACTTTTTTTTACTATGCCAAGTAAGATTTCAAAAAATAATTTTTTTTTGCCTTTTTCGGCCCAGCCTAGTGGCTACTCTCTACCTTTTGCGCACGGTCAGTTCAAAAGTGGGAGATTAAAAAATCAATAATGTTTGTTGGTTATGAATAAATACAAATGTCAGTTTAGGAATTTAGGTTATTTTGAAAGAATATTAAAAAACTAGTTTAAACATCCGAAAAGTGGCATAAAATCATTACTTTGTCAGAAAAATCACAAAATAGAGAGGATAATAATATGACTTTAATTGTGTTTATTTATTATTTATGTGGTAAGTATATGATATAAGCTATCTAGCTATCTAGCTTGTTGTCAAATATTAAACGGTCGGTGAACAAAAGCGGATTATAATTATGACGTAACTAACGTTATGTTATTACCGGACGATTAATATATTTTATTCATCCGATGATCGGACGATTAGACAAGTCGTAAAAAAATACCCTTGGAAGTACTATGGATTATTATTCAAAAATACCCTTGGAAGTACTATGGAATATTATTCATTTTTGTTTTTTTTTTATTTAAGGTTAATCAGTTAGAAAAAAAAACAGAAAAAAATTGCGAAAAGTAGTTGATTGTTTAAAGGAAAAGCTGAAAGTATTAAAAAGAAAAAATAACAAATATCGTAAAAGAATAGAAAGATTAAGGAAACATGAAATAGAAAAAAACCCTGATACGCCCAAGAAAAGGGTTAAAAAAAATGATAAAAGGACAAGTCCTTACTCCTGAAATAAAAAGAAGTTTATTATTTGGTGAAACTCTCAAAGACCAAATAAAAGAAAATTTTAATATCAAAAAAGGAGTAAGAGAAAAAAGTGAATTCGTAAAAAGTATCAGCGGAAAAGTAACAAAAAAATACAGATTTGGATCACTTTTGGGAAGATTAAGTTCACGTCGTTTAATGTACAAGAGAATCCCTATAGATCCTGAGAACAAAAAGAAAGCGGAACGGTTACGAAAAATGTTTGAAGAATTTTTTGAAAGGGACGATGTAAGCCGAATGTGTCCAGGTAAAAAGGACACCGTAACATTCCACAAGATCAAAAAGCAAAAACGGTATCTGAACGACACTCTCCAAAATCTTCATAAAATTTTTTTAACATCGCAACCACTGATCAAGGCGAGCTATGCTCAATTTTGCAAGTTTAGACCATTTTGGGTCTTGCCGCCTTGTGCCAGGAAAAGGGAAACTTGCCTTTGCAAAATGCATAGTAATATGCAGCTACTTGTGTCAAAGCTGAAATTAGAAAAAATTATAAATTCAAACAATACCACCGAATTAATTAAAGAGATCTGCTGTGAAAAATATGGAAATGCATGTTTAGAAAGAAGTTGTGATAAATGCAAAGCTAAAGAAATCAGCTTTAATACTTACGACCCCGGCGAAGAAATGCAATATAAGGAATGGAGACTTACAACTGAAATATTTTTGAAAAGGGGTGTAAAAAAGACTTGCAAAAGAACAGTTAAACAAACCCAAAATGTCACTAAGGAAAGTGCAGTCAAGGCATTGTTATTGCGCTTGCCAAATTTTTTGATACATACAAGGAATATTAATCATCAATATCTGGCCACAGACTACTTAAAAAAAACCTTTCTTTTGATGAAGTATTTATTCACATTGATTTCAGTGAAAATTACAACTGTAAGTATGCAGTATCAGAAATTCAATCGGCACATTTTGGGGCATCCAAACCTCAAATTTCATTGCATACAGTGGTATTTTATTACCGAGACATTAATACATCTCAAGTGACCAACCTATCAATATGCACCCTTTCTGAAAATCTGAGGCATGACCCACCAGCAATTTGTGCGCACTTGGATCCTGTAATTGTTGAAGTAAAAACTTTAATTCCTAATCTTACATGCGCTCACTTCTTAAGTGATGGGCCATCCACCCAGTATAAAAATAAGACTATGTTTTACTTGATGGGATCCTACTTAGCTCAAAAGTTGGGCGTTGATGTATTAAGATGGCACTACTCAGAATCCGGTCATGGAAAAGGTGCCCCAGATGGGATTGGGGAAGGATAAAAGGTTCAGCAGATAATATGGTGGCACATGGCATTGATATACCAAATTTTACAATTCTAGTATTAAAATTAAAAGACGTGGCCAATCTTAAAAAAATAAAATGTATTCCAGTTTCCAATTCTGACATTGATGAAAAGGATTCTCTTGTTTGTCCAAATATCAAACCATTCAAAGGAACTTTAACCATTCGAGAAATTGTATGGAAAAAACAAGCGCAATTTTCATTGGAAGTCAGAAAACTATCATGTATTGAATGTGGGGTCCAGGAATGTGTGCACTTTAAAATTGGTTGTATAGACTATACATATCTGCCACTTTTAAACTTGAACGAATACAAAGAAAATTTGCCCAAAAATTTTCAAAGTATCCTTTTTATTTTAATAATCAAAATATTTTAAATTTTAATGTATAAACATCTAAAATTATTTTTTTCTCAACCAATATTTATTTAGCTCCCAAATCATCGCGATCAAAGTTTTATATCTTGTCTTCAGATTCTGATAATGCTTCTGACATTAACTCATCAAAACAGATAACTTCAAAAAGATTAAGATATGAAGAAGTTTATTCCACTTCAGATGAGGAACCTCTATCATCACTGGTCTCATGAAACAAATTAAAGTATATTAAACCAAATGAATATGTGGTGGTAAAATTATAATATCCTTTAATGAACTGGTGGTTAAGCTTCCAGAGCCAACGGTAAATTATAGGCAACAATATACGTTTAAGGAGTTACCTATTTCATTACTTTGAATTTTTGTTTTTAGTTAAGAAGTTTGTTGATTATTTATTTTACTTAAAGATCCTAAATAAACGTTTTTTTTAAATAAATTTCTCAGTTTTGTTATCCTTACCTCAGCTTTGTTAAACCTTCTTATATTTTTTTCATTTTTCCACAAATAGGTATAACAAAAAATTTTCCCGGCCATTCACTACAGGTTAAATTTTGACATATTTATTTTGCAAAATACCCAAAATAGTATATTAAAGTACAAGTTGCAGAAGGCCACATATTCTCGCACGAATTCGAAATTTGGCCTCGAGCGACGAAGGAGCGAGTGGACGAACGAATGAGTGCGAGAATAGCCTTCTGCAACGTGTGATTTATACTATTTTCTCGATTTTAACTTTTATTTAGGTTTTTTTAATTGTTTTGTGGTCGTTGTTAGTTAGGGGATTTTTCTCGCAAAATGTCAGTTGGCAACACAAAATGACAATATTTGTTATCCTGCACAAGTACAACCTGAACTGCACTTTTACACATTAAACTTAAAATTTTGCATTAAAATGCATTGTTGGAGCAAACTTTATATTACAAAACAATAATAAAGGCTTCATTTTCAATAAAAGTAATGAATTTGAGGTTATTAATCAGTTTGACATTTTGGGGGTACCAATACTTAAAAACTAAATGTTACCAAAAATCGTTTAAGAATGAGCTTCATTCTTCAACGATTTTGCGTGCGAGAATATGACATTCTTACATAAAAATCGAGAAAAGACTGTTTAATTTAATTTTTTTTTTGACAAAAATTAAATCTTAATTTACACGTTTTTTAAAGAAAGACCCATAATAATTTTTATTCTGCGAATTAAAAATTTCATAGTGTGACCCATTTGTTTGCGACTCACCCCTGTAAAATCTTTATTTATTATGCGATTTTAACCGGATTTGTTTTAAAGTGTAATTCTTGATAAACTGTATTTTGGAGCAATTCTTACAAAGTTAATTTTTAAGAATTAATTATAGCGATTTAAAAAAAATCTATGCACGGCACTGGATTCACCACCCCTCAAAACGACCCTGGTTTTGCAGATTTGGTCCTGGTTTAAACTAATTTTTTATTATTGACGTTATTAGCATTTTTTTTAAGTGGTCGGGGCTCAGGTTAAAAATTAATTTAAAAATTTAAAACTTTGAAAATAGGTACATTTAGAAGAGAAAAAAAGTAAGAAAAAACCTCAAACTGTCAAATTTTCAACGACAGCCGTCAGATCGTGTTGATGGCTTTGAGTGTCATTAGGAGGGGACATCCATTAATTACGTGAGGCATTTTTCTGATAATTTAGACCCCTCCCTCCCCCTTGGTAAGATTTAGTGAGATGTGGTAGACCCCCTCCCTATCCCTCACGTAAGATTTAGGCCATTAAACTTGTAATGTAAAAAAAATTAATAATTTTTTTTTAATAAAATTGGATTATAATACATATTTTTTAAACTCAAAAGTGAGATTTTAAATGATAGGTTTCCTTGGTAACCACAAAAGAGAAAATTATAGTGAACTTGTCAAAGTTTTATTAGGAAGTTTTAAAGAAATGGGATGCCGCATGTCGTTGAAAGTACCTACACTATTTGCATTCGCATCTTGACTTTTTCCGTGAAAATCTGGGAGATGTCAGCGAAGAACATGGAGAAAGATTCCATCAAGATATTCGGGTAATGGAAAAGTGATAACAAGGAAGGTGGGATGCGACAATGATGGGTGACTATGTTTGGAATCTACTTCGGGAAGAAAATGCATCATATAAAAGAAAAAGTCGTATTAAAATTAATTTTTGAGCCAAGATTTAAAATCTATGTTAAGAAAATATTTTTCTAGATTGTATGTTTTGTTAAAATTCTGAGTTGAATTTCTTGCCATTTCTTGTCAATATTTTTTTTGTTTTTGATAAATACCCCTTAAAAAAATAAAAACTTATCACTAAATTTTAATTTAATTTTTTATAAACGGCCCATAATATGTATCAAGTTTGATAAACGCCATTTTATACACGAATTTAATTTAGGCACGAGCGAGCTTGCGAGTCACAACTTGTCAATGTGTATTTAAAAGTTCACTAATTAGTGTCCACGTTACTCGGGGATTTTTGTCCCGCCCGTCACAATTAAAAATTGTGAGTTACACGTTATAAAATTTATTTAAAAATATTGTTTTATTATGCTTTTAATATGTTATAAGCACAATAAAAATAATCTAATAAAATATTAATTTTATAACTTGTGGTTTTTACTCGCAATTTTTAATTGTGACGGGCGGGACAAAAATTACCGAGTAACGTGGAATGCCCCATGTACGATATAGGGCGTTTTAAAAGTGGGAGTAGAAAAAATACTTTACTGCCTTGATACATAATTATATTCTATCAGGGCTGTCATTAAACTGTCAAATTTCAATTTTAAATTAAATTCGTGTATAAAATGGAGTTCATCAAACTTGATACATAATATACTATTATCTACCTTATGGAGTATTATTCACGGGATGGAGTTAGAAACAGTGGCTTTTAGGCATTTTATATGGTCAAGTGCTGAAGTTAGTTTTATTATAATTATTTAAATTGCGAAAAAGTAAGGTTAAATTCGTCAATGTAAAATATTTAACAATTAAAATTGACTTTTAATTATTATTTGTGAGTGTTGTATAGTATGCCACTCGTTTTATAAACTTCTCTAGACACTCGTTTTTATTAAAAACTCGCTCGCAAGCTTTGCTAGAGCCTAATAAAACTCACTAACATGGCGTTTATAAAACTTGATACATAATATACTATTTAAATCCGATTTAGAGTTAATCGGTAATTAATTTTATCTTTTTAAAATGCGGTTTGTAATAATAATTTCACGATTATTTAATATTAAACTTAAAACGCTTAAATGCACAAATAAACGATAAACTACAATATTAAATAATACGGTACTTACCACCTTCTGTCCACTTTTGATTTTACACGACTGATATCTACTTAATTAGACTATTGCTGGCATCTATTAGTATAAAGCCTTAAAATTTTAAAAATTATATTTAATTAATTCAAAATTGTTAATAGTTCTATAAATAAGGAAAAGTAGGAATTCATTTGAAAAGGTTAAATTAAAAAAGGTATTATCACTACATTAATTTTTAATAAAATGCCTTTTATTTACATATTAAATTATTTTTATGATCAAATATTATTTACAACTGTAAAAAGCAATCTTTATAACCTTAATTAAGAGACAATAAAAACTAGTCATGCAAATATAACAACAAAATAATTAACTTATATAAAAACAAAAAATCTATAAGAAATAAAAGTTATAAGTTTGCAAGTTTATATTTGCAAGATACTACTGTATATGCGGTGCCATCTTTAAAAGTACTAACGATAAGTAAAGAAAGTAAATTATAGTCCTAGATAAAAATACATCCAGGATCGTAAGAATAATTTAACAGTCAACATAATCAAAACGAACATTTAGTATATCAAAGAAAATATTCGGAATATTTTTTGAATTATTTAAGTCTATACTAAGCCAAATAAATAAATAATTTATGGATCTTGGTAAATCCTGCTCGGCAATAAATAGTTATTATTATTATATTTAGTAATATAATATTTTCTGGTTAATATAAGGTTTAGGAGAGGTGAAGAATGTAACCAGGTACATAATACACAGAGCAAGCACATTATAAAATGTTTTCAATGAAAAATAATTTCAAGTCTTAAAATCAACAAAAACATTTTTTTAAATTTTAATCCATGCTTTTAAATTGCAATTTTTTCTAAAAAATTTATAAAAATAAGCCTTGTGATATACACGCCGCTAAGACCGTTTTATAAATCAAAACGTAGGACAAAAAAGTATAGTTGTTAGGAAAAACATTTAAAGTAATTTACCCACCAAATTATTGAAATTATATAAAGAAAAAAATATTGCCCAGTCTACATATAAAAAAAATATCAGTTGCTTCGTTTAAGCGCTAGATGGCGTAAAAGTTTTAAAATAAAGAATTTTAAAATTATCAATATTTTTTACGTAGATTCTGAGTAACAAGTAAGAAATTCTGTAAAATTTCTACAAGCTAAGAATTCTATAATATTGATAAAAATATACAGGAACCCAAGTCAAAATATTTTTTAATTTTGAGATACAGGGTGTTTTAATATATTCTTTTTATTTTTCTTTTAATATCTTTGAAATATAAAAGGTACATTATCCAAATTTGGTATGCATTTAAGGAAATACATTATTTAAAGTATTTTTGTTTTTAATATTATACCAAGCGACTATATTTTCGATATCTAGGCTTGTTTAAAAAAAAATAAGGAAAATTTTACACCAGAGTTTATTTAATTCAACTAAGCAACAGACAAGATTTTTAGAAAATCTTTATTTTTACCTAATTAATTTAATGTAATAGAAAACTCGTCTTCTACGAGTTATAATAAGTACTTAATTAAACAAAATAGAATCGTTTAATGTAATATTCATTGAGTAAAATTTTACATATTTTTCTTTAATCAAAGCAAAAAAACTCAAGAGACTAAAATTTAGTGCGAAAAAAGTTATTGTACACTAAATGAATGAAAAAAATAGTCACCCATTATAATATAAGAAATGAAAACAATTTAAATAATTTCCTAACTTTTTTATAATTTAATAGTATATTAAAAAAACATAGGTATATCGAATATACTCAATACCTGAATTTGGGCATTGCTCAAAACTAGTATGCCTAAGCATGGTTACGCGCGCGCAGAATTGTGCTCAGGCATTGATACAAACCAATATACAGTATATCAACGGATAAAAAAATATTTTACATATCTTTCTCTTTTTGATAAAAATCATTTTTTGGTCAGTTTCGTTTATTTGTCATTTCTCCCAAAAAAATTTCATCGCCGTTTTCTGCATTTTTATACTTTTTTATAAGTAAAAATTAATGACATCCTTGAGAATTCTACAGATTTTTACCTACCGTGATAACATTTATTTATTGGAAATAAAATAACAATTAACGAAAATTGAGTTAAAATAATTTTTTCTACTGTTATTACGGAATTTGACCGTTCTAATATCACTTTTATCTATGGAATGACATATATTCTGTAAAGTGTTACAGAATGAAATATTCTATCATCGGATGACAGAATAAACACTTGTGGCGACATCTCTGTTTTTAATATCTAACAAATTTTAGACCGATCCAACCTCACATTCTTCCAATTAAATTATTTTTCTATGGTATTTTTTGGAAACGTAGAAAAAGTATAGTCTGAAACACGTTTGGAATTGCATATTCCGCTCTCGTGAAACCGTCAAACTCGCCTTCGGCTCGTGTGACAAACTCTTCACTCGAGCGGAATATGCTGTAATCCAAACTTGTTACAGAATATACCATTAACAAAAAAATGTCAGTCCAAAATTTTTAGAAAAATCAAAATTGACAATAAAAATAATTTGTCTCATATTCTGGTTTGAAATCAAGCAAAAACTTTTATCAAGAATGAAATTTTCTGAGAAATGTAAAATAATTTTGTTTTCCTCTTTGTAACCCCATCTGTAGACATTAGTATATAACATTAGAGGGAATATTGTATAAAACCAGATATGTACATATTAAATAACAAAGAATATATTGTATTTTGTAATTCTCACTATACAGGGTGTTTCCTAACTACGGTACGAAATTTCAGAGGATGATTCATTAGGTAATTTTAAGAAAAGAAGTTCCTATAAACATATGTCCGGAGTCGCTTTGTTTCTGAGATACAGGGTGTTGGAGTTTTTTTAAAAAATAGGTTTTTATGAAATATCATATAGGTCCAATCTATTCTATGCGATGCTTATACGTAAAACGAATCTGCGTTTTACCTTGATAGTATCACATTGATACAATAGATGGCAAAAGTAAAGGCACCTATTAATTGGTTAATAAATATGTTATTAAATATTATTTATTATGTAGGTTTACCTACATTAAATTAAAAAAATAAGTAAATTTTAATTATTCCAAGGTAGGCAATGCTTTTTTGCTTGTATTGTATGCACGCCACTGTGAGACGCCACTGGACTTAATAATTAAAATCTAGTTAGTGCTGAATAAGCGTCTTATTAATTCAAATAACTGTACCAAATTTGAACCAAATCGGTTTAAGGACCTATATGATATTTCATAAAAACCTATTTAAAAAAAAACTCTAACACCCTGTATCTCAGAAACAAAGCGACTCCGGACATATGTTTATAGGAACTTCTTTTCTTAAAATGACCTAACGAATCATCCTCTGAAATTTCGTACCGTAGATAGGAAACACCCTGTATAAGTTATAAAAGGAAAGTTCAGGTTTGGAAAATATTTTTTGCTTAATACATGAGCATGCCAGAATTCAAGTATTGAGCGTAAGATATACATATACAGGGTGTTTAGAAAAACATGCGCCAATGCTCGGCTGTATGTAAATTACACAATTACTAAACACAAGGGGTTCTTTGACTTATGACCATATGCACAAAACATAGTTAAACTGTTGAACCAACTTTTTATTATATATTATATATATAATTTTAATATATAATTTTTTTTATTATATTATTTTACTTAAAAAGTGACAAAAAACTCAATTCAAATAATTTAAAATAAATAGGTATAGTAAAATGGCAATTACTGAAAATTTAAACAACAAATTTTATTAATTTTATGTGGTTTATAAATTTAGATACCTTTAAGGCTTTAACCAAAAATACATGTTATGTTAAAGCTAGTTTAAAATTTTAGATTAATATTTTTGCTTCTTTGTGTGCGTTAGGGGTAATATTTTAGCACCTGTAACGAAAATTCGATTGTAAAAATCAATATAAGTGATATGAGAGCCTGTATGTTCGTGGCGTAAGAAATGAGTGGCTGTGCAAAATTTTTAAATTTTTTAAAAGGACCCGCACTAATCCAATGGAAAATATGTTTCGGTGAATTTGGCTAAATTTCACGTATACAGGGTGCACCCAGTATACTTCTATGGGTATTTTTTTATTATAGAAAAGTAGCGTAATTACAAGCCTATTGACATACAATTCATAAATTGTAGCGTAAGCGGTTCTCAAAATATTAAAAAAAAACTATAACCAAAAACTAAAATCGTTGTAACTTTGATATTACTGGGAATTTTGTAAATTTTAATCTGAATTTTCATCCAATTTCTTTGCAACTATATTTTGGGTTACCATCACCATCTTTTGTTTTTATAATGGCCGTCATAATTTATGTAGATACAAAAACAAAAGATGGTGTATGTTTACATGGGAAACTTACTTTTTTTTAAATTCCCAGGAATAACTATTTTTGGTTTGGACAGGTTTTTAGTTTTATTTTAATTATTTGAGAACCTCTGATTTTTTTCCAATTTTAAATGCTATTTTAAAAGACTAATTACGCAACTTTGGTCTAATTTAACCGACTTTATAGCTCAAAAATACATAGAATGATGTTTGGTGCAACCTGTATTGTAGAACATGACCCATTGATCAAATTTTACCATTGGCACATTCTCGAATGGTCAGTTTTTGAATACATTTTTAAAACAATTTTTTTTTAATTTTATCATACATATTTATTAAACTTATTATTTTTTTTAATCAAATCTTTATTAATTGTGTTTAATAAAAAAAATAGATTTTTTTAATTTGTTTTTCGTGAATAAAATTTAATTAATTTTTATAAACCTGCCGTTTAATATAAATTTAACGAAAATGTTTTGGCCCATCAAATGGTAACTATATTTTGTGCATACGAACATAACCAAGGAAATGTATCAGAAAAACCTTAAGAAAATACCATTATTATTCGTAAAACTTAATTTATTCCCATTTAAAGTGACTAGATTTAAACAAAATATCTAATAAGGAACAGTACTTGTCAGTCCAATTATAAAATATGCTTTTTACAACAAAATACATAAATTTTGAAAATATGATGAATGCCCTTAATCACTTAAAAATAGTTAAAAATACTCGCATTTATAGTAATTGCAAAAATTTTCTATATCTTTAGTTTATATCGTATTTAAACTTTACTGTTTAAATATTGTTTACAATAAATTCCATACCTAATCGACCGCTTTTGACCCCGACCCCTTTTAATTTGTCTAAAACTTTTTTTATCTTTTTCTACTCTAGGGTATCAAAAACGCTTTTAAGAATTTTTTACCATACCGAAAATAAGTTATGAATTTTTCAAAAAAATGGCTTATCTGGACGTTTTTTTTTTAATTAAATTAATGTTTGTTTTTAAATGTACTTTTCAGAAAAATATTTTAAGGGGTTAATTCGTAATGGATTTCGCTTCATGTTCTTTTTCAACATTTAGCTTTTTTTGTTTAATTACTTTAAAAACATAGTTTATTAAATAATTGTAATTATTATATTGTATGTAACATTATTTTTTATTTTCTTTGTTTTAAAATGTAGTTTTCAAAAACAATTATACAAAAAATCAACGAACATTTCTCGAATTGTCATTTTTTTTTTCCCTGAGGATTTTTGAGGATGTAGAGAGAACCTCAAAGTTTGAAAAAAATAAATAAATGAAATTAAAAGTGTTAATCATCAAAAAATAGAAAAAGTGAGAAAAAAATATAAGATATACATATTTCTGAATATTTTTTTTTAAACTACATTTAAAAACAAAGAAAAAAAAATAATTTTATATACTATAGCTATAAATATAATAAATATAATTATTTAATAAACTATGTTTTTTAAGTAATTAAACAAAAAAAGTGTTGAAAAAGAAAACATGAAAGACTCCCACCAAAAATTAAACACTTAACATTTTTTAAAAGCCTGTTGTTTGTCCAATAGGGTGGTCGTTAAAAAATAAATTTTTTTGCGACGCCCCCTAAAAAGCTTCTTTTTGATGAAAAAACACTGGGAATTTTTTTTAAATATTTTATTTAAAAACAACACGTGCCTCAAGACGATCTAAGTTAATTTTTTGGGAATTTTTTATGAAAAATTAAATTGTATTCGAAATATAAACAATTATATCAATAAAATCAATAAAAAACAATAGTTAATCGAAATAAAAATACACAGAAATATTAATTCAAAATTTTTCCCAGTTGATTTGGTCTATTAAACAAAAAAATGAAAGATATTCAAATTGATATTTTTATTTTAAAACTAAATTAGTAAAAACGTAATTTCAATATCTAGATTTCTACACTCCAAGGTAAAGTTATTTGATTGTTAATAATTTAAATTATTATTCCATATTTTCAGAAAAAATTAACTTAGATCATCTTGGCACGTGCTGTTTTCAATTTAAAAAAATGCCCAGTGTTTTTACATCAAAACGAAGCTTTTTAGCTTTTGTCCAATCATGAACCAAATAAAAATTTTAATGTAATTTAAAAAAATATAAAAAAAAACAAATTATTCTGCTGTGCTTAATGAAAACGCCGCAACCAACAATTTTGCGATTTTTGTTTTACGGCATTTTCTACTAGAACGATTCATCCTGCGTCTATCCCCGGTACTCAAAACACCGTATCTATATATATACGGTTTTTTGAGTACCGGGGATAGACGCAGGATGAATTGTTCTAGTAGAAAATGCCGTTAAACAAAAATGGCAAAATTGTTGGTTACGGCGTTTTCATTAAGCACGGCAGTATTGATTACCACTTTCAATTTATTTTATTATTTTTTTTTAAACTTTGAGGTTTCTCTACATCCTCAAAAATCCTTAAAGTGGTATAAGGAGACTAGGCTGACTAAAAAAAAATTTGATTGAAAAAAATAGAAAACGAAAAAAAAACACTGAAAATGTTGCAGAATTTGCAGAAAATGTCAGTTTCTAATAAAATAAGAAAAAAATATTAAAAATATTAAAATTGCCGATCGTCAAGAAATTTATAAAACCGTTAGAAATTCGTCTGAATAATTTTTTTATATATATTTCTTAATAGTACATATAAAATCAAAAATGTTGAATTAAAAAACGTTCTCATAAATCAATTTTTAATATGGTTATAAATTAAAAAAAATTAAAAAAATTTTTTAAAACACTAGGGTAAAAAAGATAAAAAGTTTTAGCCAAATCAAAAGGGGTCGGGGTCAAAAGTGGTCGATTTGGTATGAAATTCCCCAAATACATTTTTAAAATGTACACATAAAATTCTATTACAACAATATTATTATAACAACAAAATATAATGAAAATTAATCAACAATAAAATTTTTACGTTTTTTATTGTTATTTTAAAGTTAGTAGTCCAAAGATAAAATAAATAAAATAATTAATAAAACACAAATAAAGAACATTCTGTCGATTAGTTTAGTTTAGAGACCCTTCATGAAGGGTCTCTAGTTTAGTTTAGTACTCAATCAATTTATAAATAAAATATACCGTTGGTCACTTTTTAAATTCAGAACTGTTTATTGTCAGCTCGATAATTTTTTTAGGGAGCAACAAAAAAGTACGTTAAATAAAACACAAAACGTCCGTGAACCCGACGAAAAATTGTACCACAAACAATTCAAAAAGCTACACCAGACACGTCACTAGATCTATCGCCGGAACTAAATTAGTAATTTTGTACCGTTAAGATGACCGCGCTGATGCCGGCCATCTTGACAACAAAAAGTACCACCTTAATTTCACCGTTAGATGTCTTTAATCATAAATCATAAATTCTGGAAACCTCCAAGTGACAGGGCTGAAAAGTCAACGCATACTCACTCGCGCACTTCGGTCACTTGTCGTGTTACATCGGCTTGACTGTTCGGAAAAAGTCTTGCAGCCGCGACACTGTCGTGCGATCGAGAAGGCACAGGTCGAAGTCGAAGGTGTGAGCGGAGACCTCGAACTGGCCGGTCTCCGCGATCAGTTGCACCACCTTTTGCAGATCGCTGTTGTCCTTCAGGTCCATGATTTTGTGTTGCAGCTCGCGGAGCATGCTCATGTAGTCTTCGGCCTTGAGTTAAGGAAAAATGTGATTTAAATATTGTTTCGCTGTCAAGTCAAAACCTGCTATGAGTTGTAGGGTGGGCCGATTTTAATATTTTTCAAATATCAAATTGTGCAATGGTGGAAAAGTTGTGCATTTATATATAAAGCCAGAAAAAAATTATAAGAGTTTTTTTTTAATTTTAATTTCTTAAACTGCCGCAAGGCCTTGAAAGATCTTAATGTAATTTAGTATCGTTATAAATACGAAAAAAATTATCTGAGAGAAAATAGGGTTAAAAAAAGTTTTGAATAAATAAAAGAGAGAATAAAAAAAAAAACAAAAATAAAAATGAATTTATCATCAACACAAATTTAATTCAATTTATAATCCTGTTTTACCACCCAAAAACCACAAACAGATACTACTTGTAAAAATTTATATTATTCAACTAATTGACGATGTCAAAATATTATAATTTATATAAACAGTGAAGCCAACTGTTAACTGTCCTACGTCAAACACGAAAATCTTAAAAAATATTTATTCTCCATTTTACGCCGTCTCTCCAATAATTGCAATTATTGCAAAATTTAAAATTTACAGTTTGACTTCATACAGTTCAAAACATTAAAAAAGAAAAAAAATATTAAAAGAAAATAGTTTACTTTCCTATTTATGAATAATTTTAAATTTTTAAAAATTACTTTTAAATTTTTAGAGGCGTTGCGGCAGTTCAAAACATATAGATATCAAAAAAAATATTTTGCAAAAAATGTTTACTTTCCTATTTCACAACTTTTTTTTAAATGCAGAATTTAATATTTTTAAATTTTAGAAGATAAATATAAAATCGGCCCACCCTAATGAGTAGGGATGGCAGATTGAAATTATTCTTTCGATATAGAGTCAATCCAAATGAAAAACCAAAAATGAATTTAAAAGTGCGCTGCATGATTTTTTATTTCAATGAAAAAAGTTGAGGATGATCTTATAGGCATCATATATGAAAAACCGTTGCAGTTTTAATTTTTAGTTGTTTTATTTTTAATCGGCACCCTTTAGAAACCTGAAATCATTTTCTTACTTTTAGAGCCTAAAACTTTTTTTCTGTGGCAATTATTGAAATGATGAATGTTTTCAATAATAATTATTATTATCTAATTAGTTCATCTCATAAAAGAATGGTAAACCGCTAAAGATTTGTAATAATTTGCCAATTTTTGTGATTTTTGTCTAGCTCTTGTGCCTATTCTGCTAAATCTAGAAAGTTGCTTTTTTCAGGTATCAAGTACTTATACAATAGAAAAGGTAACTATTATTTTAAGTTTCTAGACTATCATTTTCTTTATTAAAAAAATTATTGAAACTTGATAATTTTCAAAATTAGCCAATTTTGCCCTCAGAAATCATTATGTTGAGGAAAAAATAAAAATCTGAAACTTTCAGGAAATGTAGTCCCCATCTTTTCAGTCTAGTTAGTCTTGTTTTGTTATTTTTATCCATGTAAAAGATATAATAATTTTTTTAATTTAGATGGCTTTGACTTAGTCAATTCATGTTTGGTAGAGAAATGTCAGAACCGTCAAAAATATTTCATAAATATTATTTGTGCGTATTTAAATTGTGATTTCAAAAAGTTTGCAAGTTTGCAAGTGTAATAAATGACGGAGTGTTCGAGATTCATGAATTTAATTGCAATTAAAAATGCAAGAACATATCATAATTTTCTACCTCTTTCTCATAGAGAATATTCAAGTTCTGAGAAGTTTTAAATTGTTAAAAATATTCTAAATTAACCCCTTTATTATAACATGTTTTATTTTAACCAGTTACCTAAAAACTAAAATTTAAAGAAGTATTTACAGATTGTGTAAATTTTTTACCAACACTAACATTTAAAATACATACATACCTACATATAACTTTTAACTATTCAGTGCCTTACTAAAGGGATCAAAATAATAGAACAAGACTAACTTGGTTTAAATTGTGAAAAAAAACGACAAAAAACTGCTTAACGCATTTTTTATACGTTTAAATTAACTCTTTATTAATTTTACTTATTATACTTTACGATATAAACCATAAGGATCTTGAATATATTTTTTTCTTTCTTCTTTTTTAAACACCAATTAGCCAATTTAATACTTCATTACAATGTATATAATATATAATCATATATATATATATATATATATATATATATATATATATATATATATATATATATATATATATATATATATATATATATATATATATATATATATATATATATATATATATATATATATATATATATATATATATATATATATATATATATATATATATGTATATGATTATACAATACATAAAATATAACATAACTACCAAAAATATCAAAAATATTTCATAATTATTATTTGTGGTATTCCTTTGGTTTTGTTTATGTCACGGCTAATGTGCAAACTTGGATAGTTTATAAACTAGTTTATAAACTAGCTGGATATAAACTAGCTGGATAGTTTATAAACTAGCCAAACTGTCAGCTATTTTAATTGAAAATGAATTTTCAACTAAATTAGCAGCTAGTTTACAAAATAACCAAGGATCTTGGCTAATTTACTTGAAATTATTAGGGAAACTAAAATAGCTGGATAGTTTGTATACTATCCAATTCAATTTGGCTAATATGAAAACCAAAATTTCTAGTAACACAAAATAGCCAAGCTTTAGCTAGTTTGTAAACTAACCAACTAATCCTCTTATTTTTGCCCATTTTAGTTGGGTTTTTTGCTCAATGGGGCGGGGTCAGTTGGGTTGTGTTGTTGAGTTTGGGTTGGTTTGGGTTTTTTTCTCTCATTTTTGACCATTTGACCAATGGGGCGGGGGAGGGCAATGGGGCGGGGTCGGTAGGGTTGTGTTGTTGAGTGTTCTAACAAGGAAGCGTTAAAATTTTGCCTATGATTCATTTTAAAAACGTTAAAATGCACAAAACAAATCCGGTTAAGCCGGCGAAACGAAAAACAATGCCGTAACCTCACTTTTTTAATAAATTAGCCAGAGAATTGGTTGCTAGAAATTTTGGTTTTCATATTAGCCAAACTGAATTGGATAGTATACACACTATCCAGCTATTTTAGTTTCCCTAATAATTTCAAGTAAATTAGCCAAGATCCTTGGTTATTTTGTAAACTAGCCGCTAATTTAGTTGAAAATATGTTTTCAATTAAAATAGCTGACAGTTTGGCTAGTTTATAAACTATCCAGCTAGTTTATAAACTATCCAAGTTTGCACATTAGCCGTAACATATATAACATAATATGACATATTATGTTATATACAAAATTTACCAAAGAAATACGCACACATAATATTTATGAAATATTTTTGACAGTTCTGACACTTCTCCACCAAACATGAAAGCCATCTAAATTTTAAATTATAAATAAAACTAACAATATCGCTAAAAAACGGGCATTAAAAAAATTAATATATCTTTTAAAGGAATAAAAATAATAAAACAAGACTAACTAGACTGAAAATATGAAGGTGGGGACTACATTTTCCAAAAGTTTCAGATTTTTATTTTTTCTTCAACATAATGATTTCTGAGGGCAAAATTGACTAATTATGCTCGTTTTTTCTCGTTTGTCCAAAAATAAATGCTGGAGTATATTCCATCTTTACCTGGATACCTCTCTTATATTTAGAGATATCATAGTTGGTTAAATTAGGATAATAAAGAATCTTCTCGAAAACTTATAATCTTCTCGAAAACTTGTAATCTTCTCGAGAACATTGAGAAAATTAAGAAAATATTGAGAATAAACAAGACAAATAAGAAAAATTAACAAAAAACGTTGAATGGCCTAATTCTGCCATGTTGTTAATAAATTATCGGAAATTCCAGGTTTACGCTCGTTTTTTCTCGTTTATTCTCGTTTGTGCTCAATTTGCGTTCCCCAAAAATAAATACTAGAGCATTTTCTATCTCTACCTGGGTACCTCTTTAATCTTTAGAGATACATAGTTGGTTAAATTAGGAAAATAAAGAACATTGAGAATATTCTCGAGAATATTAAGAAAAATCAGAAAATATTGAGAATAAACAAGAATAATAAGAAACATTGATAAAAAACGTTATATTGCCCAATTTTGCCATGTTAATAAATTCCCGGAAATTTCTGGTTTATGCTCGTTTTTTCTCGTTTGTGCTCAATTTGCGTTCTCCAAAAATAAACGCTAGAGCATCTTCCATTTCTACCTGGGTGCCTTTTTAATCTTTAGAGATAAATAGTTGGTTAAATAAGGAAAATAAAGAATCTTCTCGAGAACTGGTAATCTTCTCGATAACATTGAGAAAATTAAGAATCTTCTCGAGAATATTAAGAAAAATAACAATATTTACGAAAATATTGAAAATAAACAAAAAAAATAAAAAACATTGATAAAAACGTTCAATGGCCCAATTCTGTCAGGTTATTAATAAATTTTCGTAAATTTATAGTTTAGGCTAGTTTTTTTCATGAGTTCTCAATTTGCGTTCTCCAAAAATAAAAGCTAGAGCATTTTCCATCTTTACCTGCGTAGTTCTCTTATCTTTAGAGATACATAGTTGGTTAAATTAGGAAAATAAAGAATATTCTCGTAAATTGGTATTCTTCTTAAGAACATTAAGAATCTTCTCTCAATATTGAGAACAAACAAGAAAAATAAGAAACATTGACAAGAAACGTTCTAAGGATCAATTTTGCCATGTTAATAAATTCTCGTAAATTTCTGGTTTATGATCGTTTTTTCTCGGTTATTTTCGTTTGTGCTGAATTTGCGTTTTTAAAAAATAAATGCTAAAGCATCTTCCATCTCTACCTGGGCACCTTTTTAATCTTTATAGATACATACAATAGTAGATACAGGGTGATCCCCTATAATGTCGCCCCCCTTTAACTTTTTTATTTTAGGTGTCCCAAAAAAATTAAAAGTGTGGTTATGTAGGAACAAAAAAATACTTTTTTTCTACGTATAAAGAAAATTGAAAAATTGATCAGTAAACAGGGAAAAACAAAAAGTTAATTTTTTTTCAATGGATCACCCTATATATGAATTTATTTTTCGATTCCTTGTAAAATTCTAAGCATATTTCATATATCATACCATATACGGTATATGGTATATGATATACCTAATTTCAACCGTACAGAAAAAATATTTAAATTATTTTTAAGATAATAAGTTGAAATAGTTTGTCTTTCTCTCTGTCTGAGTACGCCATTTTTACTTATTTAACAACACTTATTGACATAATGTCACTATAGTAATTTATTTTCAATAAAAATTTTGGTATACTGAGGCTTCTTGATTTTTAACAGTTTAAAAAAACATTTAATGATGACATTTCGAATGCGAATATTTCAGACGCGGTTGAGTTTAGGTATATGGTTTGTATATAAATTATGCTCAGAATTTTACAAGGAATCGAAAAATAAATTCAAATATAGGGTGATCCATTGAAAAAAAAACTTTTTGTTTTTCCCTGTATACTGATCAATTTTCCAATTTTCTTTATACGTAGAAAAAAAGTATTTTTTAGTTCCTACATAACCACACTTTTAAATTTTTTGGGAGACTTAAAATAAAAAAGTTAAAGGGGGGCGACATTATAGGGGATCACCCTGTACATGTAGTTGGTTAAATAAGGAAAATAAAGAATCTTCTCGAAAACTGGTAATCTTCTCGATAACATTGAGAAAATTAAGAATCTTCTCGAGAATATTAAGAAAAATAAGTATATTTACGAAAATATTGAAAATAAACAAGAAAAATAAAAAACATTGATAAAAAACGTTCAATGGCCAATAAATTCAGAATATTAATAAATTCTCGTAAATTTCTCGTTTATGCTAGTTTTTTTTCGTTTCTGCTCAATTTGCGTTCTCCAAAAATAAATGCTAAAGCATTTTCCATCTTTACCTGGGTACCTCTCCTATCTTTAGAGATATATAGTTGGTTAAATTAGGAAAATAAAGAATTTTCTCGAAAACTGGATATTTTCTCAAAAACATTGAGAAAATTAAGAATCTTCTCGAGAATATTAAGAAAAATTAGAATATTTTCGAAAATATTGAAAATAAACAAGAAAAATAAAAAAAAAATGATAAAAAACGTTCAATTCTGCCACGTTAATATATTCTCGTGAATTTCTTGTTTTTGCTCATTTCTCTTTTGTGCTCAGTTTTCGTTCTTAAAAAATAAATGCTCGAGCATTTTTTATCTGTATCAGTGGAAAACAAAAATTACTGTTGTCGACCGGTGTAATTCAACATTTAAAAACCAGAAAATGCCAAACAATTTGTTAAATAAAAATTACGTCCTAAATTTTCACTAACCTCTGTTGTAACTTTGTCGTCCGGCACCCCCTCGGTGCTGCTCACCATATTCTCGTCGTTGGAGTTGTTGTTCAGCAAAACGTCTTCCTCCTTAACGGTAATCTTCTCCGGAGGCGCCTCTTCCAGCTGACTTTGGTCCGACTTTCGTTTCCTCTTCTTCTCCTGATCTTTCTCGCTCTTTTTCTCCTTCCTCCGCTCCTTCTTCTCCTTCTTTCTAGGCGACTCTTCCTTGATTCGTTTCACTTCCACGATTTCGGGCTCCTTCTTGATTTCCGGCTCTGGAATTAATATGCTTGTTAGCGAACATTTTAGCTATTAAAGTACCTTATTCTCTACGTTTTTAGTTGTTTTATCTAAATTGTAAAATTAGTACAGTTTAGCATATAGGATAACGATTTTATAAGTCAAAAAGTTTGCGTTTCGGGTGTTTTACGATTCTGCCTCCATGTCCTGACCATTTTACATTTATTTTAAATTCAGCGAATTTTCTTAAGGAAACATTCATAAAAGTTACATGCCTCCAAAAGTATAATATTTACTAACCATCTACCTACCGAATAATCAAAATAACTTTTTAGTATTTTTTGACAGCTGAGTCATTCCAAATAAAAAAACCAAATGGGGTGCGCTGCTTGATTTTTTATTTTGATAAAAAAAATTGAGGATGACCTTTTAGGTATCAAATATGAAAATCCGTTGCCGTTTTAATTTTTGGATTCTTTATTTTTAATCGGCACCCTTTAGAAATATGAAATCGTCTCAATTTTTTACTCTCTTATAGTGGGCCAGAACTTTTTTTGTGACAAATATTAAAATGATTTTAATTTTGTTTTACTGTTCAGTATACTTATAAGTGTGTTTTCGATATAAATTAATATTATCCAATTAGTTAATCTCATAAAAGAATGGTAAACCACTAAAGAATCATGATAATTTGCCAATTTTTGTGATTTTTGTCTGGCTCCTGTGCCAATTCTACTAAATCTAGAAAGTTATTTTTTTTTTCAGGTATCAAGTACTTATACAATACAAAACGTAACTATTATTTTAAGTTTCTAGACTATCATTTACTTTATTAAAAAAATTATTGAAACTTGATAATTCTTAAAATTAGTCAATTTTGCCCTCAGAAATCATTATGTTGAGGAAACTTTCAGGAAATGTAGTCCCCACCTTCATCTTTTCAGTCCAGTTAGTTTTGTTTTGTTATTTTTATTCCTTTAAAAGATATATTAATTTTTTTTTAATGCCCGTTTAGTAGCGATATTGTTAGTTTTATTTATAATTTAAAATTTAGATGGCTTTCATGTTTGGTGGAGAAGTGTCAGAACTGTCAAAAATATTTCATAAATATTATTTGTGCCTATTTCTTTGGTAAATTTTGTATATAACATAATATGTCATATTATGTTATAAACAAAACTTTTTAAAATCACCAAAGGAATACCACAAATAATAATTATGAAATATTTTTTACAGTTCTGATATATTTGGTAGTTACGTTATATTTTATGTATTGTATAATCATATATATAAATATATATAATATACAATACACAATATATAATTTACACAATCTGTAAATACTTCTTTAAATTTTAGTTTTTAGGTAACTGGTTAAAATAAAACATGTTATAATAATAATAATATTTGTTGGTTTTTGCTTATTTTTAATAATTTAAAACTTCTCAGAACTTGAATATTTTCTATGAGAAAGAGGTACAAAATTATGATATGTTCTTGCATTTTTAATTGCAATTAAATTCATGAATCTCGAACACTCCGTCATTTATTACACTTGCAAACTTTTTGAAATCACAATTTAAATACGCACAAATAATATTTATGAAATATTTTTGACAGTTCTGACATTTCTCTACCAAACATGAATTGAGTAAGTCAAAGCCATCTAAATTTAAAATTATAAATAAAACTAACAATATCGCTTCTTAACTGCATTTAAAAAATCCTTATATCTTTTACATGGATAAAAATAACAAAACAAGACTAACTAGACTGAAAAGATCAAGGTGGGGACTACATTTCCTGAAAGTTTCAGATTTTAATTTTTTCCTCAACATAATGATTTTTGAGGGCAAAATTGGCTAATTTTGAAATATATCAAGTTTCAATAGTTTTTTTAATAAAGAAAATAATAGTCTAGAAACTTAAAATAATAGTTACGTTTTCTATTGTATAAGTACTTGATAGGTACCTGAAAAAAAGCAACTTTCTAGATTTAGCAGATTAGGCACAGGAGCAGGACAAAAATCACAAAAATTGGCAAATTATTACAAATCTTTAGTGGCTTACCATTCTTTTATGAGATTAACTAATTAGATAATAATAATTAATATTGAAATTATACTTACTAGGCAGTTAAATAAAATCACAATCATTTCAATAATTGCCACGGAAAAAAAGTTTCAGCCTCTTATAAGAGAGTAAGAAAATGACACGATTTCAGGTTTCTAAAGGGTGCCGAATAAAAATGAAGTAACTAAAAATTAAAACGGCAACGGTTTTTCATTAAAATAAAAATCATGCAGCGCACTTTTAAATTCATTTTTGGTGTTTTCATTTTAATTAGGGAGCTGGTGGCAATTTCGGTATATGATTTGCTCGTCGTTGGAAATTATATGTAATAGAGTTTTGATGCTTGTGAACTGAGTAAATAAGGTGGCAGGCTCAGCTATCGCTACTTTTTTTAAGTAATTTTTAAAATTGTAAAAAATAAAACCTAACCTAAGTCATTTGCTCGTGTCTGGCATTTAGGTTTTATATTATATTGACCATATTGATACTAAAATAACATTTGCCAGACGTCTAGGACGCTGCGTTTTTTTTTTAATAATTTTAAATATGTAAAAAACAAATGCTCTATTAAGTGATTTGCTCGTCTTTATCTTATTTTTTTAATTGTACATTTGTGTCCCCTAAATAAAAAAAAATAATGCCAGACATGTATGTCTCTGCTTTTTGCTGCAAATAATTTTTAAAATTGTAAAAAATAATACCTAGCCATAGTCATTTTCCTCGTGTCTGCCATTTAGGTTTTATGTTAAATTGGCTATATAGATACTAAAAAAACATTTTGAGGAAAAAACGTGCAAAGTCAAAAAACTTAAATTTTTAGAAGAGAAATTTTAAACTAGAATACTGTGTAATCTCTGGGTCCTTTTAAAAAACTAACTGCTTTTAGGAACTCTATTAAAACAACATTATGGTAAACAGTAATGTTAAGTGTAAAAAAATAAAACCATTATCTTTGCTTTTTTAGCTACCATACCAAAAAATATCCAAATTGACTTTGCACGTTTTTTCCTTGTAGTCTTCAATTGTTAATTTGTAAAAAACAAATGTTCTATTAAATGATATGTCTTATTTTTTAATTTTTGTCCCATAAATTAGAACAAAATTATGCGTTTTGTAGGTATGTATGCTTTTTGCAGAAAAATATTTTAAATTGCTCATTTTTGTCCCCTTAAAGTAACATAGATTCTAAAAAATATTTGCCAGACCTTGGACGCTGCGTATTTTCTTTTAAGTATTAATAATTTTTACCAAGTTAACAATAATTTGGTCAACGGAAAAGGGTGCAAAATCGGATTTATCATTCTTATATCTTCTCCAATGTTATCTTAAAATTTGAAAACTTTCGCACTTTATTAGACCTTTTAACAATTAATTTTTTTTTTAATTTCAATTAACATAAAATAAAAATAACATGTTTGTACGGGGGTTACCAAACTTGGGGGGTTAAAAGATCATATGACCCCATGACCTCATTTCAAATTTCAAGGATATATTTTAAAAAATGCCTGTATTTAATTGCCCATAATAGGTAAAAAAATAAAATAATAATAAGTAATAAAAAAAAAATATGTTTGACCTCTAATCCCATACGGAAGTGTAACTGAGGGTCATCAAACTTGGGGAATCGAAAGATTACATGATTTTATGACCTTACAAATTTTAACGTTATAAGTAAAAAAAAACGCTTGTAATGGCCTTTTCTCAAAATACCTACCCTAACCTAAAAGCGTTCTGGCTATAAAAAATCAGCAATACTCATGTCTGGCATAGTTATATTCACAGTTCTGACAAACAACAGAATAATTTAACCAAGAGCCAGACACGAGCAAATACCTTAATATTAATTTTTTTTTACAATTTTGAAAATTCTTCGTTCATTATCGCAGTAAACATTAAATGGCAGACTTTTATTTTTTGCTTTTTTATGACCCAATTAACATTTTGTATAAATTTTATTGACGAGCAAATAATTAAAATTTTTATATATCATAATTAAACAAAAAAAATTAAATACTCATTAATGCAGAGGCACATCTGGCGATGATATTTATCTGAAAGTCTTGTTAGGGACTTCAAGTTAAAAAAAATGCCAGACGCGAGCAAATGACTTAAGGACATTTTATTTTTTTACATATTTAATTATAGTACAGTCATCTTAGTCAAAAAAAGGGATCAACCTCGGAATCTAACGGAATAAGCTGAATTTTTGTGAAAACCTTTATTTTAGCATTACAAATGTTGTCTCAAAAGTCACATATGTCAACGTGTGAGCGGCCTTAGATATTCAAGGTCAAAGGTCGCAAAAATCAGTTTTTTAAGAATATCTCGTTGTCTCTGCCTCCTATCGCATTTTCATTTATTATAGAAAACGATTATTATAGAAAACGACGTTTTTGCAATTTTACTATACTGCCGTGTTAAGCTTAAAGGTCGTATCTGCAATATTTTGTAGTAGGTAAAGGACAGAAGAAAATTTTAATTTTAAAAAACGATAAAAAATGGCTTTTTTGCTTAACTACTAAATATTGCAGATATGAAGTTTTGTCTTCGAACGGCAGTTTGTGGTAGTAAAGAAAAAACTTTATTCTTTATTGTTTTTAAAAATTAAAATTTTCTTCTGTCCTTTACTACAAAATATTGTAGATACGACCTTTAAGCTTAACACGGCAGTATAGTACGCTATAGCGTTCAATTTTCGACACTCAATATGAACGTTCACAGAAGTATTTAGGTAGTTTATGTTTATTTCTCTTAATAACTGCTTCTTTTAAAGTCTTTATACTGCGCACAAAAGTCACAGAATCACCTTCAGAAAGTAACTTATTACAAATAAAACACAAATCAGCCATGTTAACCTTTAAAATATTACGAATATTACCTGTCACAACCCGAGACCTATACCTAGGGTCACAAGTTGCTTTAAATATAGGTATAACTAACCTTTTTATTTATAGCAAGCCCACTATAGTATTTCCAGGTCTGTTATTTTAAAAGTAAAATCTGGATCCAAGAGATGACCAGAGACATATTCAAGGCAAATTCATTTAACGTCTTTTCTTCTTAAAATGCATTTATCATTAATTAGAATAACATTAGAATATATTTAGAATGATTCACTTCATTATTTAATTATTTGTATGTCAAAAGTAAGTAATATTTATTGACTATTTGTTTTAAAAAAATATATAAAAATAAATATAATATAATAATAATATAATAATATATTATATTATATTATATTATAATGTATTAAATTGTTATTTAAGTAATATTTAATAAATAATTAATTTAAAAAACGGTATAATAGATTGGGTTTTATGATTTACCTTGCGCTAAAGGTACGTATGGATGACCAGAGACATATTCAAGGCAAATTCATTTCACTTCTTTTCTTCTTAAAATGCATTTATCATTAATTAGAATAACATTAGAATATATTTAGAATGATTCACTTCATTATTTAATTATTTGTATGTCAAAACTAAGTAATATTTATTGACTATTTGTTTTAAAAAAATATATAAAAATAAATATAATATAATAATAATATAATAATATATTATATTATATTATAATGTATTAAATTGTTATTTAAGTAATATTTAATAAATAATTAATTTAAAAAACGGTATAATAGATTGGGTTTTATGATTTACCTTGCGCTAAAGGTACGTATGGATGACTAGAGACATATTCAAGGCAAATTCATTTAACGTCTTTTCTTCTTAAAATGCATTTATCATTAATTAGAATAACATTAGAATATATTTAGAATGATTCACTTCATTATTTAATTATTTGTATGTCAAAAGTAAGTAATATTTATTGACTATTTGTTTTAAAAAAATATATAAAAATAAATATAATATAATAATAATATAATAATATATTATATTATATTATATTATATTATAATGTATTAAATTGTTATTTAAGTAATATTTAATAAATAATTAATTTAAAAAACGGTATAATAGATTGGGTTTTATGATTTACCTTGCGCTAAAGGTACGTATGGATGACCAGAGACATATTCAAGGCAAATTCATTTAACTTCTTTTCTTCTTAAAATGCATTTATCATTAATTAGAATAACATTAGAATATATTTAGAATGATTCACTTCATTATTTAATTATTTGTATGTCAAAACTAAGTAATATTTATTGACTATTTGTTTTAAAAAAATATATAAAAATAAATATAATATAATAATAATATAATAATATATTATATTATATTATAATGTATTAAATTGTTATTTAAGTAATATTTAATAAATAATTAATTTAAAAAACGGTATAATAGATTGGGTTTTATGATTTACCTTGCGCTAAAGGTACGTATGGATGACCAGAGACATATTCAAGGCAAATTCATTTAACGTCTTTTCTTCTTAAAATGCATTTATCATTAATTAGAATAACATTAGAATATATTTAGAATGATTCACTTCATTATTTAATTATTTGTATGTCAAAAGTAAGTAATATTTATTGACTATTTGTTTTAAAAAAATATATAAAAATAAATATAATATAATAATAATATAATAATATATTATATTATATTATATTATAATGTATTAACAGGGCCGGCCCGAGGTACGGGCGAACCGGGCAACCGCCCGGAGCGGCACAATGGGGGGGGGGGGCGGCATTTTTACGATGTGTTAATGATAATAAATTTCAATGAACTAATACAAAAATTTCGATTGGCGATTTTTTGCAGTATTAAGCTCGAGAAATATCTTTGTTACAAATGATTTAATAGAGGCGCTCTCGGAAGACGACGCTGGGGCCCTCTTTTATTTGTTTCTTCAATCATATCCTGTAGTTTTCTTTACTGTGTTTGACAATTGACAATTAATTGAAAAATATTTCACGATCGTGCATTGTAAAATCAGTGAATTACTAAGGTAGTTTGATAATTATCTAATTATAATTAGAAGTTTAAAATGTCTGAAAAACGCAAAAAAGATTCAGGAGCTTTTTGTAGACACCAAAAAAGTGCGCGTGAGGCGGAAAATCGAGTTCTAGCAGCAACATTTTCCAAATTCTTGCAAAAAAAACCATCGAGTGATGGTATAATAAATATACTATAATTTAATAATATTGCATACCGTAAACACGGGTGGCTTTGAACCCCGCGGGTGACTAACCTTTTTAAAAAAATATTTTCGCGTTCGATAAAATTAACATTAATAATTTGTTGGGCAAAACCTGTCAAATAAGCGATTCTATTTAGTTTATATTACAGAAAAATCAGTGTTTTAAAGAAATAAATGCGATTTATTACAAATTTATCGCACATTTCGTTATTTAAATAATATTTAAATTTCTATATTAAAATCATAGTTTTTTTTCTTTTTTGCGACGTAAGACTTTATATTGCCTTACCTATTGGTGATTCTAAAGCATAAAAAACTAAAAAATAATTACGTTAAACTACTTTTGCCACTATTTCTGCCGAATAACAAGGTGGCGGCAAAAATATCTTCGCCCGGGGCGGCAAAAAACGTCGGGCCGGCCCTGTGTATTAAATTGTTAGTAGTAGTAAATATATTTATTGGAAAAACCAAAAGGCTATCGATTAAATTGTTATTTAAGTAATATTTAATAAATAATTAATTTAAAAAACGGTATAATAGATTGGGTTTTATGATTTACCTTGCGCTAAAGGTACGTATGGATGAGCGCTCCACACTCTATCTCAAAAACGATTAGACGTATACAAAAATGTTTTAAACAAAATTTGTAGAGAATTTTATTCTCTACAACTTGTATAATAAATGCAAATACGAAAGGAGGCAGAGAAAAGTATATATTCTCAAAAAATTGTTTTTTGCGACCTTTGACCTTGAATATCTAAGGCCGCTCACACGTTGGCATATGTGACTTTTGAGACAACATTTGCAATGCTAAAATAAAGGTTTGTACAAAAATTCAGCTTATTCCGTTAGATTCCGAGGTGAAATGCCTAGATGACTGGACTATTACCTACTAATTAATATTGCAGCAATAATGGTATGGCAGAAGTTGTCATTAGTGACTTTTATAATCCAAACTTCAATATTTTCAACTTCTGCCACGCCAGCAAATGACTTAAAAATTTCTGCCACCAGCTCCCTAACTATTTGGAATGATCACCTTACCTGGTGGTAGTGTGGGCGGCGGCGGCGGCATAGGCGACGGCGGCCGGCTGCTGTGCTTGGAACTGCTGGAGGAATCGTCGACCAAGGACGCCATGATGGTGTTCGTGTTGTTGAGGGGCCTTTCGGACTTGATTTCGGGCGTGGAGTCGCTCTTCGGGCTGCTGCCGAACAAGCTGTCGGTTTCGCGGGGCTGGCCGAGGCTCGATTCGCGCCCGTTTTCCTTGTGACACTTTTCCGACTTTTTCTCGGACTTGTGCGACTTTTCCTCGCCGCCGCGCTGCTTGTCCTTGTGTTTGTCCTTTTTCTTGTGCTTGTGCTTCACTTTTTCCTCCGACTTTTCCGACGATCGCTCAGCCCGGATTTTCTCGACCTTTTCCGGCCGATCGTCGTCTTTGATTTGATCTTTTTCTTTGGGTTTTTCCTTCTTTTCAGGCTGGAAAATTAAAATTGAAAAACTAATATCAGGGCTCCCACGGTTAAATTACAAATTTTATTTAGGAATTTAGGAGGTTTTTTGGAGAATTTTAGGAGAAAAAAGTATGAAAATGAATTTATTCAATTAAATAAAAACAACTCCACACTATACTTAAAAAATAAGAAAAAAATAAGTAATTCTTTTTAACAAAAATATAAATAAATATCACTTCTTTTGTGCAAATTAATTAAATTGACTAATTTTTTAGCCAAATCGCTCGACGAGTTTTTTTTAATAAAATGAAAAGTGAGGTAAAATTACTACTTTTGTATATATCTACAAGTAGAAATTTCACCACACTTTTAATTTTATTTAAAAAAAAGCGTCGATAGATATGGCTAAAAAAGTAGGCCAAAGTTTAATGATGTTATATTTATATTTTGAAAAAAAAAATTAACAGTTTAGTTAATAACTAACAATAATTGTAATGTTATTGTTACAACATTCTTTAGATTGTTTACTATTTTAGGTATCATTTAAAAGAAAATTAAAAATCCTTTTGTTTGATATATACGGTATATTTTTGTCGAAAATTAACGAAATATGGCTAAAAATGACAATTTTGCAGAAGTCTAGAAGCTACTACATGGATTTTGTTTTATGGTATATTTTGTTGTTTTTTAAGAAAAATGTAGGTTGTGATACATATATCATTTTAAAAAGAATTTAATAAACTAGAACCCAAAAATATATATTTTTTAAATTACTTTTTAAAAAAGAAATTTTTTAGCAAAACTACCTTAATTAAACGCAGTCAAGTTGGCCTACTTATATTTAATTTTTAGGAGTTTTAGGAGATTGATGGCAATTTTAGGAGAATTTTAGGAGGTGTGGGAGCCCTGTAATATGTATTTCCAAATAATTAATTTAAATTAGTTTTTTTAACAAAATGTAAAAATTAAATAATTTCATAAAAGAAAAATATTTATACAAAGTGTCCCTAAATGACTGTAAAAAGTGATAACACATATTCCCAAAACCGAAATAATCATATATAACTTTGAAAATTTGAATTTTGGGGGTCGTCGTCTTTGATTTGATATTTTTCTTTGAGATTTATTTATTTATTTATAATATGTGTTACCAAATATTTCATTTAAATTAGTTTTTTTTATTTATTTATTAAACCCAAAAAGAATATCTGATTCCATAGTAGGTACAAGAGTAGGAAAATAAAAATATTTAACAAATATTATACAGGGTGAGTCATTTAACTTGAAACTTTGAAATATCTCAGATAGTATGCATTTTACTTACTAATCTGCCCTACTATGGAGAAAGGCAGTAACTACAAAAAAATGCAAAATGCGTTTTCTTGTGTTATGGTAAAGCTATGGACATTTTGTAACCGAATTCAACACAGAAAGGCAGTAAATATCTCATAAGTTAAAAAAAGTAATTAAAAACCTACTGCTTTTTATAAAAATGTAGTTTAAGCTAATTTCCTACAAATTTCTTGTTTAGCAGTTACTGCCTTTCTCCATAGTAGGGCAGTAATAGTAATTTTTGATTAATTAATTTTTGGAGAGTAGGTAGGTAGTAGTAATAGGAAATTTATTGAGTCAAGTTAACGACCAAAATTAGACAAATTATTTTTTTACTTATTAATTTTTAGTTTTGTCACAAAAATTACAATTTTAAAATAAAATGGCGATTAGATAAATATTGTGATTCCAGAGATCTAAAACTACAATATTTATGGAAAATAAATTTGCTAACAAAATATTTAAGTATGCAACAAATATAACTAATAAAATAGGTCAATTTTGTAAAAAAAAATCACAATTTTCTCTGAAACTTCAATATTTATGCAATAATTTATGGCAAGCCGTTTTAGTTTTTATTACACATGGCTATCAAGTCTCATTTTAATTCGTCTTGATTTCCATGAGACATTAGATAATTTAAATTATATGTATTTTCCTTAAGGGGAAAAACATTTTAATTACAAATTATAAATGAAATTCCTTTTTTAATAAGAATTGAAATTCTGGGCACATTAAATTGAAAAGATTAGATGTAGAGGATGATTTACATTCGAAATTGTAATAAAAATACTAAAACAGTTCATTTTCATTTGAAATAATAATAAAAATTATTTAGTTTTTATTATAATTAAGAATTTAAATGCATTTCCGTTAACGGAAATACAATTTCCCTTAAGGGAAATATCATTTCTGTTAAGAGAAATTGTATTTCCCTTAACGGAAATAGCATATCCGTTAAGGGAAATTGGCGCCATCTATGAGAGGACGGCTGAAGTTCAAATAGTTAATTTTATCAAAATTCTATAATATGAAATTATTGCATTGTGATTTTACAAAAGATTTATTAGTAAAAAGATTTTTTATGAATGTTACCTTTAAAAACCAACCGTTACACCTGTTCACATCCACCCACAAAATATCACCCACCAGTGTTGCCAGATGAAAGTGAAATTATCGAACAATATTGACAAAATTATCGAATTTTCAAAAAATTGTTATTGATAATGTTAAAATAATAGTAATATCAATAATTATGGGTACTACTCGAGAAAACGAAACACTCCGAATCGACTTCGGAATCACATCATTCGAATCGAATTTTGTGTGGCATGTTTAAGGTGTGTTTTGACGTTTCTAATAAAGGTTATTAAAACGAAAAGAAGTAGTAAATAGCAAACTGCAGTAGTAATATTATTCATTATTGTTAATTGTGTCATATTTGTTGCATTCAAACAAAATGAAAGATTCTGGCATCCCAACCAAACTTGGCAGAACTCTGTAAGCGGTGGAACCTTCGGCACCTTCACCACAGATAGCGCCACTAATTTCTCTTAAGGGAAATGTAATTTCTGTTAAGGGAAATAGCATTTCCGTTAAGGGAAATAACATTTTCGTTAAGGGAATTGTAATTTCCCTTAACGGAAATAGAAGTTAATTTTTGTTTAGTTAAAAATAAAAGTATTTGGGCTATTTTTTGTACATATGATCATCAAGTCTCATTTTAATTCGATGTTATTTTCTGGTTCTTTAAATATTGTTATACTCTATATATTGCGGTTCTAAATTTTATTCGGGACAACATTTCAATGAGTATTTCAAATTAAAATGTTTTTAATTTTTATGTCATTTAGGAAAGTATAAAACTATATCTTTAAGGACAAATGCATTTATATTCGTAATAGTAATTTTAATACGTTTTATTTTAATACTTAGCCTAGGCTTAGACCAGCTGGTCTAACATAAATAAAATGTAACATTGTATCCAAGTCAGAAGCTACTTTAATAAAATTGAATTAAAATAAAATCCTTTTAATGTGTCATAAAATTGCTCCAAAAAACTAAAACAGTAAAAATAATTTGCATTAAAATTATAATTGGTAAAATTAATAAAATTTCTGTTAACGAAAATTGCTTTCACGTTAAGGACAATATTTAAAAAACCAATGGAAATAAATACAACAAATGCATTATTTTAATAAAATTGAATTAAAATAAAATCCTTTTAATGTGTCATAAAATTGCTCCAAAAAACTAAAACAGTAAAAATAATTTGCATTAAAATTATAATTGGTAAAATTAATAAAATTTCTGTTAACGAAAATTGCTTTCACGTTAAGGACAATATTTAAAAAACCAATGGAAATAAATACAACAAATGCATTATTTTTACTATTTGTAAAGAAAATATGCATTCAATTTTGAAATTATAATAAAAATGTAATTTCCCTTAAGGAAAATACATATAATTTCAATTATCTAATGTCTCATAGAAATCAAGTCGAATTAAAATGAGACTTGATAGCCATGTGTAATAAAAACTAAAACGGCTTGCCATAATAATTCATATACAACTTTAAGATAAAATCGTATTTATCTCTAAAACCGCTATATTTATGCGATCATTGGTAAGGCCCTTTTTAAAGACAATTAAATTAACCAACAAAATATATCTAAACAATGTTTTAAAAATAGGTAAATTTTGTTAAAAACATTTTGGGATAAAATCGCGATTATCTGCAAAATTATAATTTTAGGGACCTTTTTTCTAGACAATTAAATTTCCTAAAAGATGCCTAAAAGTAATATGAAATCTTAACTTTTTTACTTTTTTTGTTAAAAAAATTACAATTTTAAAATCGCATTTACCTCTAAAACTGCTTTATTTTATTTATATATAAAATAGGTAAATTTTGTCAAAAATTACAATTTTGGGAAAAATCTCGATTATCTGGGAAATTACTATATTTAGTTCAAAATTGATAGTAGACAATTAAATTTTGTAAAAGATTACTAGTAAAAAAAAAACACCTTCTTTTACTTATTTATGTTAAAAATTTTAAGATTAAATCGCATTTATCTCTAAAACTGCAATATTTATGGAATAATAAGACCCTTTTTTGTAGACTATTAAATTTACTAAAAATAAAAATAGTAAAATCGCCATTATCTGCGAAATAACAATATTTACGTCAACATTGATAGAGACATTTTTTGTAGACAATTAAATTTCATAACAGAAAGTAATATAAAATCCTACCTTTTTTCTTTAACTTTTTTTGTAAAAAAAAAACAATTTAAGATAAAATCGCTTTTATTTCTAAAACTGCAATATTTATTCGATAATTGGTAAGACCTTTTTTGTAGACAATTTTCCAACAAAATTTAATCAAAAAAACATTTTTTTTGTTACAAAAATGACAACTTTAAGATAAAATCGCATTTATCTCTAAGACCGCTTTTATATGCGATAATTGGTAATGCCCTTTTTTAAAGGCAATTAAATTTACCAGCAAAATTTACCAAAACAATTTTGGGAAAAATCGAGATTATCTGGGAAATTACAATATTTAAGTCAAAATTGATAGGGGCCTTTTTTGTAGATAATTAAAATTCATAACAGAAAGTAATATAAAATCCTACCTTTTTTATCTTTTTTTGTTAAAAAATAACAATTTAAGATAAAATCGCTTTTATCTCTGAAACTGCAATATTTATGCGATAATTGGTAAGACCTTTTTTGTAGACAATTTTTCAACAAAATTTAATCAAAACAATTGTTTACTTAAAATAATTAAATTTTGTCAAAAAAAAATAAAAAAAAATGGTATAAAATCCAGATTATCTGTGAAATTACAAAATTTACGTCATAATTGATAGCGACTTTTTTGTAGACAATTACATTTTCTAACAGATTACATGTAAAAGTAATATAAAATCCTACCTTCTTTCCTTTTTTTGTTAAAAAAATTGTTAAAAAAATTAAAAATCGCATTTATCTTTAAAACTTTTGTATAACTTTTTGTAACTGCAATATTTATGCGATAATTGGTGAGACCCTTTCGCATTTATGTCCGGAATTGCAATATTATATTATATATGATATAATTCATAAGAACCTTTTTTGTAGACAATTAATTCACTAACAAAATTTAACCAAACAATTTTTTACTTAGAATAAGTAAATTTTGCCAAAAAAATCTAAAATCCGAAACTATCAGATTCTTTATAAAAAAAATAATTTAAAATATTCCAAAAAGTAAAATAAAAATATGAAATAAAAAAAAAACTATGCATTTCTAAAATAATATCAAAAAAATATACGAAATAATATTAAAATGTTATGGACCTTTGGTCTTTTTGGGTAAATAAATAAATTTAAAAAAAAAATGACAAGAACTTTTGAGACACTAAAAAACTGTTAAAACTGATTAAATTAGTATATACTTTAACAATCAATAGTATACCAAGATAATTGTATAAAACAAAGAAATATTAATGTTATATGTTAACAAGAAGAAACATTTAAAAATTAATTAGTTTGGTATGAGTATTGTTTTTTTATATATTGGTAAATCTGTATCTACTTACTCTTTGATGTGCTGCCATCTGCATCATATTAGAAGAAGCAACCTCCCTCTCCTTCTGGACCTCTTTGGCCTTGATCAAATCCTTGTTCTCCTTGCTCTTATGCTCCTTCTCTTTCTCGCCATCGCCCTTCGGCTTGTTCTCCTTGTGCTCCCGCTTCTCCTTCTTCGCCTTCTTCTCCTCCTTGCTCCTATGCTTCTCCTTATCCCCCCTATCCCTGTCCTTATCCTTGCTCGAATCCTTCTCCTTCTTCTCTTTCGGCAGCGGCGGAGTGGAGGGCCTTTTCGGGGATCTCCTCGGCGACGGGCTTCTTGCTCTTTGCGGCGATTTTTCGCGCTCCTTGGATTTCGAAGATTTATCTTTGCTTCTCTCCTTGTCTTTGGTTTTGTCCTTGCTCTTTTTCTCCTCGCGCGATTTCTTCTCCGAGTCGTCCTTTTTTTCTTTGTGTTTGTCCCTGTCCTTGTCCTTGTGAGGACTTTTGGATTTCACTTTTTCAGAACCTAAACATAAAAATAGTTTTAAATACACATTGACAGGCTTTGACTTGACCGAACATTAATGAAAATTTGTAAGATATAACCTTTTCATACATCTATGTACAGTTACGGAAAAAAGTAATGTCCATTTGAATGCTCCATTGTAATTGTTCGGAGGCATTCGGGTTTTGCTAATAAAATTAACATATCTATTTTTAAACTCAATAATTCTACCTACCTACTATTTACCATTCTTTCTACGCAAATTTTATTTCACTTTTAAGCTTTTATGCAATAATTAAATATTTAAGGAATAATATTGACTGAAATAATTTAAATATAATATATGTTCTACAGCGTGTCCGGGAAAAGGAGGTCAATCCGTTAACCTTATATTCTTTGAGTTAAAACAATAAGACTTTCATAACACCATTTTTCAATTTAGAGCTTCATGTTCGATATACAGGGCAACAAAGTTTGAAATTTAAAACTGATTTTTTTTAATAATTCAAGTAATTGATAAGATATTAAGTTTATATTCGGTACACTACTTCAACATAAATAGTTACATTTTTTGAGACCAACAAAACAAAAAACAATTGTCAAATAATCAAAATAGGGGAGTCCCCCTATTTTTTACTACGTGCGCCAATGACTTCCAAACGGTATTTTTTCAGGTAATCATTTATTGTTGAAAAATTTTTGTCTCTTATAAAATGATTTGTTTTAGAGATAATTTGTAAAGTATGGGTCAATCCATATCAAATTTTTGAAATTTAATTTTTTTTTTGAAAAAGTTTAGGTCATGTAATGTATCATAAAAAAGGTCTCTAATAGGCCTTTAAAATAAGCCATCACTCACCATTCTACTTTTAATAGTTTACGAGATATCGCTATTTTTGTAAGAACTTGCAAAACCCAAATTTATCGGAATTTTTTGATTTTCAAAAATCAATAAAACAAAAACCACCCATCGAAAAAAATCCATATATGGGATTTTTGAGTTTTTTAGTGAGGTAAACAAATTAACCAAAAATAATCAAAATCGGAGATGGTGGGGGAAGAACCTTTGGTTGATTTGATATGGACTGACCCATACTTTACAAATTATCTCTAAAACAAATCATTTTATCAAAATTTTATAATAGACAATTTTTTTTTAACAATAAATGATTACCTGAAAAAATACCGTTTGGAAGTCATTGGCGCACTTACTAAAAATAGGGGGAGTCAGTGAGTCCTGGACCCCCCTTATTTTGATTATTTGACAATTGTTTTTTGTTTTGTTGGTCTCAAAAAATGTATCTATTTATGTTGAAGTAGTGTACCGAATTTGAACTTAATATCTTATCAATTACTCGAATTATTAAAAAAAATCAGTTTTAAATTTTAAACTTTGTCGCCCTGTATATCGAACATGAAGCTCTAAATTGAAAAATGGTATTATGAAAGTCTTATTGTTTTAACTCAAAGAATATATGGTTAACGGATTGACTTCCTTTTCCCGGACACCCTGTATAACTTTTTAAATAAAGTATATATTATAAAATAATATATTTAAATGAAACTTAAACATTTAATACTAATATAATAATAAATTTTTGCATAATTTTGCAAATAAAATTGTTAATAACCCTCTTTAATTTATTTACCTTTTTAGGCGATTTTTTGTTACCTGGGCAATTTAAATTAAAATATTTATTCTTACCATAGATAACAAAACTATGTAAATTAAAGCCATTAAATTATAAACTAAAATGCATTTTGTGCTTATAAAAAGAAATGCACTATTAATACGTTTTTCTACTTCTATTGGATATTATTGACATTTTTTGTTTTTTTTTCGTAAATAATGGTAACCAATATAACCGCCCGGCCTATCAACTTGAATAATGAACTCATTATTCACGTTGTTAGGCATCAGTGATTGGCTTATTTCAATATTCACTGTTATTTGAACCAATAGGATTTTAAATTAGAAAAAAGTAAGGTTGACAGGTGTCAGATATATTTATATATACGAGGGGCGACTATAATGATCTTTAAAATCGGAGAAAAGTGAGGTTATAAAAAATTTTGTTATCAATGAAAATTACTTAATTGGAGTATAAAAAACATAGTATTACACAAAATTGTGAGAAATCAATAAAAATCCATTCATCTTTAAAATACAAAAAATAATATTGAGAATATTTGTTTAGTCGTTTTGCATGGCACATAGACTATTTTTAAATGATAATATAATATTTGACCAAATTGGGTCCAAACCATGCTTTAACTATAATTATTAATGTAATTATTTATCATTTCTTTTTAAATAAAAAGGCCGCTTTCTTTGCTTATGGTTTTAGATAATATTTTCCTAAAAAAGGGTCCTTCTAAATTTTACTATAAATTTTGTTTCGCTGAAAAAGTTTGAAAATTTGAATTTTTTTATAAATTCAACTAATCCGTTAACGAATTTTAAATTATTTTAAAAAATCTCATATTATTTTAATGGGAAATAAAAATTCCCGATGTAGGACCTATAAATGTAATATTAAGAGCTTACATTTTAACAGGACCATTTTTTTGAGATTCTGAACAATATTTTTGAGGTACTTTAAAAATAAATATTCGATTTTTTTTGTAGAGGTCTAATAATTAAATAATATTTTAATAAAAATAAATAAAAATAAAAATGCATATTAATCTACACATAATAAAAGAGCAATAAATAAATATGAAGAATTAATGTGCATTTTTATTTTTATTAAATATATTTATATAATATATTAAATATATTTATATAATATATTAAATATATTTATATAATATATATATTTTATAGTTTTTATATGTATGTTATAGTTTTATAGGTATGTTAACTTTTATATTATAATTATATTAAACATTTTTTGATAAATCCTAGTATATTTAATTTAAAAATATACGAAGTATAAAAATTTTAAATATATGTTTTTAATTTTAACACGTAAAAGTGCAACAAATAAAATGTGTTTTTTACTCCTTTGATGTAGAATAGTGGATTGAATCATTGCTAGTTCTGAAAAATGTAAAGTAAGTTTTAAAAAACTACAACTTGATAATTATATTAATATTATTTATGGCCTAAAAAGTTGTTATTAAAAGTTTTTTCTTAGAATAAATGTTTATAAAACTATACAAAAATATATAAAAAATTAACGATTTAATAAAAATACACTTAAATATGTAATATATCCAAAATAATTAATTCAATACGAGCAGGTAGTAAATTCTAAATATGGACATATTTTTAAATAAATTTTAAGAGGCAGATGTTGACTATTTCCGAACGCCTCCGAACAATTACAATGAAGCATTCAAATGGACATTACTTCTTTCCGTAACTGTACATTAGGTGTTTCAAATTAAGGCAATATTTTTCTTTTTTCAAATTCTTGTCACTTATGCTGAAAAAAAAATTCTGTCAAAATTTGAGCTCTTAATATTAATTTAAAGTTTTTCCATTGATTTAACATGGAAAAATAGTTTTTAAGATTTATTTCGCCTGCATGCTATGTACAACTTTTTTTTAGCATTAAATTATCTACAAAAAATCCAATTTGTAGATTCAACTATTTCTTTTTTATTAACGCTGAAACGTATAAATTCTAAAAAAAATTGATATTTTTACATTTAACAGCTAAAGTACTAATCGTAGAAGAAAAAGTTAGCAATTTTAAAGATCTTTTAATGCTCTACAAGTTGGTTTCAAACAATTTTTTTTATCACCTACATTTCAAAAGTTATAAGTGTCTAAAATCCTATTTTCATTATTCTGCATAATATATTACTATAATATTTACTGTAGGAAAAAAAGTTTAGGGACAATTTTGCAGGAAACTTGAAGCTCTATAAATAACGTACCAAGATTCTTCAAGACACTCAATAAATCGCTGAATTTAAGCTAAAATAGCTTAACTGTTACGATATTTTTAATTTCATGATCCAGCTTTTGACTGCAAATAAAATTGTATACTTCGCTTCAAAACAGTTTTGAAATAGGTACTGAAATAAATTATTAAGGTTTAAATTTCAATTTTTTTTTAATATATACGTTTCAACGTTTATAAAAATTAAACAGTTGAATCTACAGACTGGACTCGTAAGATTTTTTGTAGATAATTTAATACTAAAAAAGGACCAGTGATTGTTTATCAAATAAATAGTTCTACATAGCATGCAGGTGAAATAAATCTTAAAAAACTATTTTTCCATGTTAAATCAATGGGAAAACTTTAAATTCGATGATGGACCTTTTAAAATTAATATTAAGAGCTCAAATTTTGACAGATTTTTTTTTAGCATAAGTGAAGAGAATTTCACATGAATTTGAAAAAAGAAATATATTGCCTTATTTTGAAACATCCTAATGTACAGGGTGTCCCAAATTGGTTGTCCGTATAGGGTCATATCTCTTAACCTAAAAGAGCTAAAAAAAAATCTGTCGACACTAATGAATTCTGTGATAAAAAGTGTCTACATAACATTTTAAACCTGTATTCGTAACTCAAATATTAACGAAGCTACAAGCATTTGTCAAAATTGGAAAAAATTGAAAAAAATTGAAAAATAGGTATATCTCCTAAACAAATGCGAATCGAGAAAATAGACATCATCCGAGTTATCTTTAAAAAAGACGACGGGGATGCGTGGTCGAATTTTTTCTAGCATTTATATTTACTGAGATAGCCTATACGGACAACCAATTTGGGACACCCTGTACATACATAAAAAAAGTTCCAGACAAGGAATGACTTCCAAGCAGAGGCGGATTTACAAATTTGCCCCCTATAGGCTAAACCAAATTGCTCTCTACAATAAGGTAATTTTGATAAATTCAAACAAAAATATTTAATAGATTTTAAGTTTAATTATTTAAATAATTTATTAAACAACGAATTTGAATTAAAAAAGTTTATTTAAAATTATGAAATGCAGTTTAATTTTAAATATTTTTTTTTTATTCAAATTCAATGTTGTTCAAATAATTAAATATGAAATCAATTGATAAAAATACCTCGGAAATTGTCAAATTTCTCAGTGCATGAAATAGAATACTAAAGATAGGCCATAAAATATGAATAACAGTAGGAAAATGACTAAAAATTTGCTAAAAATTTTTTTCCTGGCCTTGGAAAAATTGTATTTTTTGGAAAAAATTTAATTTTTTTGGGAAATAAACATACCTATTTAAAAAAAAGCAGCAATCAACAACTTATTTTAATTAAAAAAAAATATCCTTACAGAAGAAAAAATAAAACTAAACATTGAGAATTAAATTAAATTGTTTTCGGTTTTTTTCGGCCGGCTCACAGACCTAGGTCTGTGGGCCGGCTCAATTTTTCCGGAAATTTTAAAACCCTTCCCTAAACCTCTCTTTGTAGTTAAAAATAGTGTGGCTATTAGCATAAATATATTTTAATAAACTCAAACCATCATAATAGAAGATTTTTTACATTCAAAATTACTTAATTTATGTGATTTTTAACAAAAAAGATATCTGGTCTAAGGAAATGTGTTATTTCAAATTTAAATAATTTTAAAATAGGCAATAGCTAGCTTATGGGCTTAAAATAATGTATATAGTTATAAGAAATACAATGATAAAAAAAAACATGTTTTAACAAAACTTACTTTTTTCGGGTTTTGAAGTGGACCCCTTGTTAAAATCCTTTGATTTGACAGGTTCAGTAGAAAGTATCTTGGAATCGGACTTGTGAAAAGGAGTGCCAAACAAATTAAGGAAATTTGCCTCAGCCTTCATTTTGGGTTTTTTCACATCTGGTGCACTAAACTTTGGCTTACTCATCATTTGGTTCTTGTCTTCCAATGAAGAATGTCGGGTTTCTTCTTGTGTATTTGAATTAACCTATAATCAAAATTAATAAATATTTTTTTATGTTATAACAACAATACTAATAATCTTTATTAGTGTTAAACCAATAGGAAGTACAACGTCAAATACAGGAAATAATAATAAAACAAATAAACTTATTTTAGGACAGTAGTTATGATAAACTACAACAAAACCTCACTAAAAAACTCATCTAGATATATTGTAAAATGCTTTTCACCACAAAAGTTCTATTAAATACAACCTTAATGTATAATAATCTAAACATTTAATTTTAATTGGAAGTTAAATTTGATAATCTTTTTAATAATCTTTACAATTTTTTTTTTTGATTTTACACTTAAATTATTTCAAAATCTTGCATTATGCTGGTGAACTGTGTTATAATTCGTAATACATTTTTTCTGCATAAAAATTATATTTTTATGACCCCATATTATGATAGATTGATGGTAAAAAGACACTAAAACTTTTTCAGGCAGATTTGTTTATTATTACATATATGTTGATATGTTTATTATTACATATATGTTGATAATTTTCTGAAAACAAACTCAATATGTCTATTAGAGTGGGTCAAATATCCGATTTTTTCAAAATAAATGTGGTGTTGGCAACAATATTAATCTTTGAGGAAAAAAAATATGTGGGAAGGCATTTTTTTTAAATTAAGTTCTTAAATTTAATTGTCTACAAAAAACATACATTTCAATTATTCCACAAATATTATAGTTTCAAGGATAATTACGATTTCAGTTATAAAAATGGATATTTTTAGATAAAATCGAAATTATCTAAATTATCTCTGAAACCACAATATTTATGCAAAAATTAATATAGACCTTTTTTGTAGAGAAACACAGTCGTATCATCAGCAAACAAAGTAAAGGCAACTTTATCATCACTGAAAGCCACAACACAAAAAACTAAAGCCTAGGATAACAAACAATAACAAATTCGTACTTGTAATTTGTAAATAATTGTATTAAAAACTATGTTTACTAAACCCTACTTATGGGGTATTGTCTACTTGGAAAAATGTACTACAACTGGTGAAAAAAGTGGGGTTGTTATTTGAGTTAAATGTGCATAATATGGTGGGGGGAAATGGTGTAAGCAAAAAAGTTTTTTTTTAATCATTTGACCTTTTGATATAATTTTTTTGATTTAAAAAAATAACAATAATTGTATAACAGTGTTTTATAGTATAGTTGCCAAACTAATCAACTTGAAACTAAGAAAGCTTAATAAAATCAAATTATTTAGGATCTGTGTATACAGTTTGTTTTCTAAGTATGGTATGTAACTTTAGGACACAATTTCTTATTATTATTAATTTTTTACGTTTATATGAACTTTTTTCTTAAAATTATATTAAGAATCAGAGCTTAATAGCTAACTAGCTAATTTCATTTTAAACATTCACACAACTTATTATGAGCTTAATAAACTCCTGGACAAAAATAACGCAACATTATAAATTTGTCACATTTTTTATGCTACTTATTTTTTTAATTTAGGGTCCGATTTGAATGATTTTTTTTTGAATTGTAGGTTGGTGCCTTGACAATGTTATAATTTTCGCTGTTTATGATAAAAAGTTCATTTTCGATTTATACCGGGTGTAATAAAAATGTAATGATTTTTTCCGAAAATTCGTATCACAATGTGGAGTATACTAGCAACCGAAACCTATAGCAGTTAACATTATACGGTAAGTGATGACATCGAATAGCCCTCATCCACCAAAGTTAAGTCTCTTACTGCTTCTTCTGTCGAAAATTTTTTTAGACGATTCATTTTTCAAGATTAAAATACGAAACGAACGTTTAATAAGCAGTTTTCGAACAGTTGTTATAAGTATGGCGAATTTTCCATAGCCTACTTGAAAACATTTAACAATTAATGTTTTGAATAATAAAGTCTATAAAAACATGTTATGCTATAAAACAGCGTATCTCCTTTAATAACAGAGATAATGAAGTAAACCAAAAAAGAAAATGTTGGCGAAATATGAACCTACCGTTTAATGTCAACTGCTATTAGTTTCGGTTGCTAGTATACTCCACAGGGTGATACGAATTTTCGGAAAAAAACATTACATTTTTATTACACCCGGTATAAATCGAAAATGAACTTTTTATCATAAACAGCGAAAATTATGACATTGTCAAGGAACCAACCTACAATGCAAAAAAAAATCATTCAAATCGGATCATAAATTCAATAAAAAAATATCATAAAAAATGTGGCAAATTTTTTGATGTTGCGTTAATTTTGTCCAGGAGTTTATGTTTATACCTATGAACTTTCTTAAAATATTGTAAGGAATTGCGTCCTGAAGTTACTTAAAAAACACCCTGTATAAATATTACATTACATTATTATTATTACATTATTTCTTTAACTCCATGGAGTGGAGGTAAAATATATTTATTAAAATAAAAAAATATTTAAAATGGTATAAAACCTGTACCTAATATTTGAATTTTTTAAATAAAATTTTAAATTTGTTGATAAATTATAGTAGATAATAAATTGCACCACTTTAATTTGAATTATATATTGTTTCGCAAACTTCAATTTAAATTCTGTTTGTGCCGAACATGTTTATTTAATGTCATTATAAACTATTATAAATTTGGTGTGGGTCCCATGTCTAATAACTGAGATATTGGTATACATACCAGCTGGTATAAACTTAGTTGTGGTTTAATAGGTTATTTCCTAATTTTTTTATTAATACCAGAACCAGCATTAGAGATGCGATTTGAAAAAAATTGTCCGTTTTTTTTGTTTTTTTTCCATTGTTTTTTTTTCAAATGTTTTTTTTTCATAATTTACTTGGTTCTTTTTCTAATTTTTTATGTTTCCAGTCCAGTTCATGGACTAAAATTAGCCACTAAATGACATTTAGTAAATGTAAATACAGTATCGCGCTTTGCACGCGCCACCACCACCGAATTGACCAAAAAGGGGCGCGCTTGTTTTGATTTGGTACTAAAAAAAGTAACTACCTATAATATTTTTGATTCAGCGCTTGATTTTTCAAAAAGCTACCAAAAGCACTTTTTTCATGATTTTTCAAATTCATGTAAAGTATGGTATTTTTTTTCAAAAAAACAATAGCAAATTCTTGTAGAACATTTATTCATTGGTGGATAAGTCAGAACATTCCGTGGACCAAAAAAAAAGCCAAAAAAATTTCGAATTTGTTTAATACGGTATTCGTTATGCCGGTTTTCCACCAAACGGACAAAACAAAAACAAAACACAAACTCGTGTCGAATAAAACAAAACTGCAACTTTTTGAAGACTGGCGTGTTTTGCGACAGTTTGAGTTTTGTTTTTCGAGTCCCGCTCGAAAGCGGTAACATCAAAAGGTTTCGTCGTGTTTTGAAACTCGAGTCTGTTTAGTGGAAACGGTCGTGTTGTGTTTTTTGTTTTCGACTTTTATTTTATTTTGTTAGTTTGGATACGAATTTCATACTAAATTGGTAGGTAAGTAGTAGTAGAAACATATTTTTTTCAAGTGTATAATAATATTCATATTATATTCCTCATAAGTCTATATAGAAATACTACAATTTAGTTACGAATAGATACGAATTTCATACTAAATTGGTAGGTAAGTAAAAAACATATTTTTTCCAAGTGTATAATAATATTCATATTATATTCCTCATAAGTCAATATAGAAATACTACAATGTAGTTTTTTAAAATGTTGTAACCTCATTTTTAGGTTAGGTTTAACTGTCAGACGACAAAATGTCACCATTATTGTTCGGCGGTCAATAATAATTTGACTTTTGAACTAGTACAATAATGTAGTGACTACTAGTTCAAAAGTCAAATTATTATTGACCGCCGAACAATAATGGTGACATTTTGTCGTCTGACAGTTAAACCTAACCTAAAAATGAGGTTACAAAATTTCAAAAAAATATCGAAATTTAGAGCTTGAAAAAAAATAGTTTATACTATACACGGCGGCGAAAGCTTATTAATTACCTCGCACACAATCTACTGCCTCGGCGGCGCGCCGCGGCGCATCGGCAGTGAAATGTGTGCTCTGCTATAATATGAGCTTTCTCCGCCTAGTCTATAATATACTATTTTATAGATAGAGGATAGAGAATTTGTTTTGTAACGTTGGATCAGTTTAATAGATACACATATTTTTTTTTTGAAAAATATATGAAATTTTGTAACTAATGAATCAATGAATATTTAAAAAAGCTCACGTCGAAAATTTAATGTTCTACAAAAAAGGTCTCTTAACATTTTTGCCTAAATTTAATTCTTCAAAAGTTATTCACGAAGAAGTATAAACCAGCCACAACTAAGAATAAGAAAATCTTTTTCTCTAAACATGTTGGTTGATACTGAAAAAGTGTGTTCTGACATAATCACGACAACTAGTGGAAAAGGACCGAAAACAAAAACAAAACTCGAACAAAACTTATTTTGCTTGATGGAAACAAGAGTTTTGGGTTTGTTTCAGTTTTGTTTTTGATTTGCAAGTTTTTAAAAACACAAACAAAACCCAAACTCAACTGTTCGTTTAGTGTAAAACCGGCATTAGGATTGAGCGTTGCACGTTTTTCATCTAAAAAACTTAAAACTTCAAGCTTCAAATTGCTTTTTTTACGGCTCCAATACGACCATTTTTAACGAAGATACAGCTATCCGAAAAATCGCAATTTTTTTTCATCCTTTTAATTTTTTCTATTAGTGTAGAAGTTTAAATTGCTATTGGTTGCTTATGTGGTAACTACCAAATAATAAGAAATCAGAACTTTTTAGTCTCAGTCAAAATTTTCAATATTGAAAAATGTAATATATTGTATATTTATTATTAATATACATTTTACTCAAAATTTCATTTTGAAAAATTACTCAATTTTTTAAGATTGATGTTATTTATTGACAGAATATGCTTTATTGTAGCGGATTTGTAAAAAAAAAAAACAAAAAAAACGGTTTTTTTCATGTTTTTTTAGACATCTAAAAAAACCGTTTTTTTACATCTCTAACCTGCATGCTGTGCAAATTTTGACAGGGGGGTTTAAGCATATAAGGGGGAGGAGAAGCAAGGAGAGGCGAAAAAATACAATATTGGTAATTAAAAAATAAATGTTTCACTTTTTTGTTTAAAAATACTGAGATTTGGAGGGGGTTTAAATCCCCCCACTTCCAGCATATCCATAAAGTTGATAATTAATTCTCATCCAAAAGTCGATTTCATTTCATACATTATTTATTTAAACTTTTAAAATATTATAGTAGAACTATTTACCCACCATTTCCCACTGAAATAACCCAAAGTTATATTATATAAAACTCACTATTGTGGCTCCTCCTTTTAATAGCCTGCTTCTGAACTCATCAGAAACATTAGAAAAAACGTATTTTTCTTTTTGGACTCTGGAAACAGGTGGGCCTGATTCTTGCAAATATAAATCATAACTTAATTCGATTTTCTTTGGTTCCTGATTATTTCTTAGGTAAACATCTATGGGTAAAGTAAAACCAGCATATCCAGATTCTTTCAATGTATACGGTGGACTTTTTACAACTGAAATTTAAGAGTAAAATAAGGATTTCATAACCTAAATATACTACAATAGGAACAATTGTCACAAATATTGTCTTTATGTATATCACAAAAAAATAAACCCAAAACTTATAATACCTGTTTAAAAGTAATAGGTACTCAATATTAATATCATGCATTTAACTTTGGTTAGTTAAAATAAATTGTTTACAAATTCTCAATATATATTATACCTCTTCTTGGGTTTGGAAAGGTTTCATGTAAATGAAAAATAACTTTGTCAACATAATTTCTGATATCTGCTCCATCTACACCTCGAACATATAGTTCCCAGTCGTGTGTGAATCCATTTTGGGTTTTTTTGCTTCGAATCGAAGCCTCATGGGCTATTTCAAAAGTTACTTGCAATGACATGATTTAAAAATCACACATCTTCGAGCACACACCATCGTTAGTTAGCTGCTTCATATAGTCCTCAGTTAAAAATATATTTTGTTAACCTAATTTTAGAATTATCTCTACATGCGGCAACGCAATCAATTTTTTCGGCAATTTTTCAAAGCAGGATAAACCACTTTGCACTTTGCAAACTTTATTTATTTAATCATAATATACTATTCCTCATAAAATGCAAACTCGTAGAATTATAAACAAACACGATTATTTATCAATAATTCTCCAATCTTGCAACAGTTACAAAACCAAACATCCCCAAAAAAATATTAAAGCTTCAATTACAACATAACCACAAACACTACTTTTGAAAGTTATTTATTCACCTCGAACAAGTATATCTAAGTTAGGTAACCTAGCACAAAAACCATAAAAATATGCAATTGATTAACACGAGACAAAACTTGCAATAAGTTATCGTTTCATCCATGGTTGCAAAATAAAAATTATAATCCTCTTGTTGTTATTGTTACGTAAACCCGGCTTTAATCGAATGACGTATCAAACGTCATTTCTACCACATAATAATTTTACTTAAAAGGATTTATTTATTGTTTTGAACGTAATTTAATTATAATTATGGCAGGTTGTATGCCTTGTTTCATAATTCCCTTAATTCTTTTCATTTTTCATCGTTACATCCAACCAATTCTACTAAAATTTTGGAATCCTTGGGAAAAGAAAACTGAAGGTGAAGAAACCAAAGAAGCAGACAAAAAATGCGAATTTAGTTGCGAATGTGCCTGGATGAAGAAGGATAAGAATGAAACGGAATCAGAAAAATTAAAGGTTTCTTAGAGATTCAAAAAATTATGTTTATTTTAGGTATTTGTTAATTTGTATTCCATTTTATTGTATGTACAAGATTATTGTGGTAAAATAAAAATCTATAAATGAATAATACGTTTTATTATCTTACATATAACTTAAAACTAATATAATACACAGTTGCATAAGGTATTTTCAATCATAAAATCATGTTGGCAATGTTTTTCTTGTAACAACTTAAACTACAAAGTGGGACTCCCGTTTGAGAGCAAGAATATTTTTTTAGATTCCCACAACCCATTTCACATAATTTGGGTTTGTTGGGGTCCAAAGCCACTTGCATTTGAAGAGGGAAATCTATGCCTTCAGGCAAACTTATGCTTGTTAAATAATTATTTTGTTTATAAACTATAACAGGTACTGATGTTTTTGTGTACCTCGTTTTTGCTTGTTTAGCAGCCTTAGAATCCTGTTTTTTTAGCAGTCTTTCCATTGTTTTCTTTTTGTCCTTTTCTCGTTTCTCATCTGCCAACTGTTTTCGCTTTTGGGATTTTATTGCTGCTTTTTGTATAGCTTCGGCAGTCATTACTTTTTCCTAAAAAAAAGGCATTATTATAGAAGTAAATGCGGCATTTATGCACCATTTTTAAGACACCCTATATATACATATAAACATTCTTTAAAAATTATCATCTAAATCATTACCTTGTATCCTGTGGGTAGAGACATAAGGGTAGGAGTATTGGTAGTACAATTTCCATCCCCCCTATCATACATAGCCCTCTGTCTAGCTGTCATTAAAGCTGGATCTTTAGGCTTAATTTTCTTTAATTCATCATCGACATCTTCAAGCTTTCCAGATTCAATAGCCGTCAACCATCTTTCTTCATCGCTAGAGGCACTGTCCCTTTTTTTCCTCTTTTTGTTGTTATTACTGTTAATTGCAACAGGCATTGCCTTACTGGTCGACGGTTTAACCTTCGTTATTTGCGAAAAGGTATCGTCTATAACAAGCATTTGGCTGGAAGGGGAGCTTTCTTCAGATTTTGGTTTTTTAAATTTGCTTTTTTTGCTTCTCTTTGGAGAATCCGAGCTTTCTGCAAATATTTTATGTCAATATAATTTGTTTAATAAATTTAATTTCAAATTCTCACCCATTTTCTATATAAAACCAATTTTTAAAGAATTTGTTTTGACGGCTAAAATATAGGTTAGAAAATAATTGACATAAGCCATAGTTTTATAAAATAGAATATAAATAGGTTTGATAAATTAACAATTTATTGCATCAAAGTTTTAAAATAAAATATATTTTTTTATTGTTATTTCAAAAATTTTATTTTTAGTTTTTAAACATAACACAAACATTTATTTTCTTATTATTTACAGGTCTATGGTAGATCGTGGCTAAAGTGCCAAAGTTATTTTTACAATAAATCTTTTTTAAATACATTAGGATAAAAGAAACATTTGTTTCTTATCAATTTTGTTTTAAATAATTTAATGAAATTTTTTAAATCACCTGATATGCTAGTGTTGTATTACCAAGCCAGTCATAAAAGCACCCTAGCCACATTAAATTTCGAAAAGCTGGGTTTTCAGCTCAATTTTGTGTTTACCGGTGTATAAACCAAATCTTTCAACCATTACCACTAAAGAGATGCCCCCTAAGTTAAAATTCTCTGAAGGTAACGATAGTTTAAGTCGTATAGTCGTCTTATAAGTGTAATATTAACGTATTATTTGTAGGAGAAAAGGTGTTATGTTTTCATGGGCCGCTTATATACGAAGCAAAATGCTTGAAGTCGACGGTAACGAAGGAAAAACAGATAAAATATCTTATACATTATGCTGGCTGGAACAAAAAGTAAGTAATGTAAATGGGTTAATTTTAGTAGCACAGTCACTACAGGATAATCTGTACATGTTCGAAATATGTTTCTTTGTATGTCCCCACAATGTGGGTTGTGTATTTCCCTAACTATCTTACTGTAGCTAAATTTAAGCACGTTTTATTATGTGAATTAAAAGTCTAGACTTATATCCAGTTTAAATTGAAATTCTAATAAGTTATACCTGTTTAAAGCTTTTAAGATTGTATTGTCTAGCTAAAGGGGTTGTCTGGTGTTATGGGTATTTGAAAGACAGCTATTTAGGTGTTTCTTTTAAATGACTAAGAGCTCTTAGTCATTTAAAAGAAACACCTAAATAGCTGTCTTTCAAATACGCATAACACCACACATGTCTACCCCTTTAGCTAGACAATACAATCTTAAAAGCTTTAAACAGGTATAACTTATTAGAATTTCAATTTAAACTGGATATAACTGTGAAGAATGCCAACTGAAGCTGTTTTATTTTGCTTTATTATTTTTACTATAAGATATTACAGCTGTTGCTACATACATTAGTGTGCAATTATTTCTCAAATTGGCTTTTTCTGCTTGGACATTGCATAAATCTATTGTTTATAACCTACAAATAATTTTGAAACAAGAAATTCTAATTCTGGCTAAAAGATGATACTTTTTTATTTTAATAAAGCAAGAAAAAATAATAACATATAGCAACACTCAATACATATTTTTTGTGGAAAATTTGCAGCTCCACAAAAAAGGTTTGTTACGTTTTTTTTTGTGAAACCACCCATTTAATTGGAATCAACGGTCAAAGTGTGGAATAAATTTAAAAAAAATATATTTTTTCTGTATTTATAACTTACTAATAAATAGATAAACAACAATTGCACATGCATAATATTCTTGTATTGACTGTATACCGTATTTTCACGCTAAATGTATACAGTGCATCACAACGCCTTGAAAGAGTGGGGATATTTTGCAGCAGCAGCTGTATCTGTGTAAAGCCATCATTTGGGTTTTGAATTTGTGTGATGTACTTCATAGCATTTAAAGATAAATTTGTACCTGTTATTCTATATAGAAATACAACAATTAAATGAAAATATCATTTATTGTTCAATTCTGGGTAACTTGTAAGCAATATAACTTTGGTGACAAATACAGGTCTAAATATATTAATTGTAGTAAAATTGTTGCAAGTTCTTTAAAAGAGCATCCAATCATGTCACTCATTCGAAACAACAATGACACAACTCAAAAATCACAGTTTTTGAGAAAACGCATTTTAAATTTCTTATTACTGTTTTTTAGAGAGTATGCCTTAACAATAAAGGTGAATTTATGCTCACTAAAAATAAGAAATAAGAAATAAAAATAAAAAATAAGAAATAGGAAATAAGGAATAGTTTCATTTGTTGTCATTTATGTCGGAAAAATAATAAAAATAAGAAATAAGAAAAATATGCAAAAGTGAGGTTAAAATTGATTGTTTGACAGTTCCCAAAGCCTTCGTTTCACAGAACATAATAGAACTAAAAGTTCCTATTCTAATATTGGCAACAACGATTTTACAAGAGGTGGTCACGCTCTGGCCTACTTGATCTTAAGTTTTTCGATGCGGTTCCGTAGCCCGCGAAATTTGAATAGGTTATTATTTAAAAATACTTATTTTTGATTTAAAAAATACAAAATTATTTAAAATAAACATTTATTGGTACATATATACATAAATAGAAGGGCAATATAACCTAAATTAATGGTTTATTACACATAATGTAGTTAATTAACTACATTACATACTTTATATAAATTTGCCTGTTTAGATTTTATTTTAGTAAAATAAATAAGTTATTTTTAGATTTTCTGTAACAAAAATGAGATTTAATAATTACTTGAAGATAATATAAGTATTATATTAGTATATTTTAATACAATAAAACCTAAAGAGCCGAATTTTAACACATAAACTATTAATTGTTTAAAACAATTTGTTTTATACATTATAAAGACATTCAGTAACCTTTGAATAAAAATACATTGTAAGATATTATGAGTTTTTAAATAGGTACTTAGTTAATTAGTATTAAATCAGGTAATATAATTTGATCATCGTTTGTGCACATTCATCAAAGAGTCTCTGATATAATGCTAAAAAAATACTTAATTAACATTTACAACAGTCAATTTTCTTAGTGACAAAAAATCTTATTTAATACATTTTTAATACCTTGTATATATTACACAAAAATAGCAACATTACAGTTAAATCTATTAACATAGGTTATATGTTATATATAAATAAGTATTTTGTCAGACTAAAAAGTGGAATCCCACATAAAAATATACTTAAAATAAACAATTGGGATCATCCATAAAGTATATCACACCTTTTTGGAGAATTTCAGACTCCCTCCCCTCATGTCCCACATAATTATATTATTATGTTATATTAATCAATGATGTTATAATATTTTCAGTCTTGACCCTGGTGGCAGGTCTGCCTTTCCCCTAAACATGTGACCTACTTTATGGACAACCCCTTGTTAATAACATATGCTAAAAACTAAATTAAGTAAAAATAAATAAAAATATATATTAATACCTAGTTATTAATATAAATTTATATTTATTTAAACCAATTATGAAGAATAGTGATATATGATTAAATTTGATTAGCATCTGCTACATTTTTCTATATTGTGGATCAAAAGTTAGAAAGTAAGCTGGATAGTTTTTAAGCAGGACCCCTCTGGCAAAACATTGACCAAAATATGGATAGTTTCATTCCAGAATAATTTCATTGGATATAACCTATAAAAATCTTATTTTAAAAACAATTTTAAATTTTAAAAATAAAATTTACCTTATTTATGTTTTAAGTGATGAGTTTACTCAATCCTTGTATCCTGTTTCTCCTTGGTTAGTCCTTAAACCATTGATTAAGGTGTGTTTCTTCACTCAACGCTTAAACAATTTCCAAATAAAATTAACCATCATTTAATAACTATACTATAGTAATGTTTAGTTAAGTATATACTGTAGGTATACCCAAAGATATTATTATTATCTTTGTGTATACCTACTTAACTAAACATTACTATTAGCAAATGCGGTCTAATTTAGCAAAAGCCTGTTGTATTATGTGAACACTAGTGTAAAATAATATTAATAAATAAATAAAAACAGGCATAAATATTAAAATATGATTTCATTAACATGGAACAAATGTATGGTTCGATTTGAGCAAATAATCATACCTATTTACAAAATTATAAGATGGATATGAAAGAAAAAATACTGATAAAACTGTTGATGAGAGGACAAGTTGCTCAAATCAAAGCCGGATTAACGCAAATATGACAAAACTACATTTATAAATATACATGCATAGGTATGAAAACAAAAAACAAAGCATTAATTAAGTAATTTACGATTCAACAATTTGTTTCTATAACTAACTAAATGGTTTATTTAGTTTAGAAATTCAAAACTGGAGTTTTATAAAAGTTTATCACCTACCACAATAATTAAACTTACCTTAAAAAAACCAAAACAACACACAATTTCAAACAACAACATCGGCCATTGTTGAAAACTACATAACACACATAACAAACTGTCAAACTTTACGATGAGTCACACCGACAAGAATGATACGCGCATGAGCAAGATGGCAAAAGATAGATGTCGCTCAAAAATTTGTTGCCAATTTCCTTTAAAAAGCTGGCCCCCCATGCTTCGTTTCTGGTTTCTTTGGTTGGTTTGTTCTGTGGTAATCTTTTAAAAATGAGAATTAGAATTAAAAAAATGTTATTGCTTACAACAGCATTTTTACTGTTGCAAAAAAGAATTGTTCGTAAGAAACGGGCTGCGAGGCGGTACAGCATTCGACCGCTAAATCGTAATCGCAGGGTTACGGGAAATTTTTAAAGTAATTAAACAACACAACAATTAAGAATTAACTATTAAAAAAACACAAAAACAATCCAAAAACACTAATTATTGTACAAACAGTAATTAAACAACACAACAATTATGAATTAACTATTACACAAAAGTATTTGCGAATTTCCCGGGCGAAACAAAAACCTGTCAGCTGATGACGAAAATAAATCCTTTGCGCACAAAAATACGCAGAATAAGAATCTTAAGTTGAAAATTGCCAACTTTTATTTTTATTTCTTATTTTTTATTTCTTATTTTCGTGAGCATAAAGTGATGTTAGCAATTATAAACCTTTAACTTTTATTTTTATTTCTTATTTTTTATTTTTATTTCTTATTTTAAGTGAGCATAAATTCACCTTAAAATATTTGAACCCAGATTTTATTTTTTGAGCACAGCTTGGTTAATGGAAAACAGTAATAACAAATTTAAAATGCGTTTTCTCAAAAACTGTGATTTTTGAGTTGTGTCATTGTTGTTTCGCACCTACAGTTCATTTTTTTTTATCTGGACTCGTGTTTTCTTGTTAGGTTGGTGGCTTATGCCAGTTTGACTTAGTATTTTTAGTATTTAAAAATGGTACTTATGCTAAAGAATTTAATTAAATACTTTGACACTGCCAAATTGACATAATATTTATTACACTGGCCGACGGCCATTTTGGTGCAGGGTAGACAACAACTTTTTTAGGGTAATTTGAGTACGCCGAATTCAAAAATGACCATCATTTTGCTCAATCAGCTTTTGTTTTTGCGATGTAGACAAAAAACCATTTTTTTTATATGCGCACATTCAAATGCTTAAATATATTTTTGCTCTCAATACTCTACTATAATACACTCTGCCGTGCTAAAGTAAACCCCCGTATCTGCAATATTAAATAATAAAGGACAAAATATACTTTTTATTGTTTTTAACAATGAAAATGATCTTTTATTTAATATTGCAGATACTGGGGTTTACCTTAGCACGGCAGCACTACTCTCATTCAATTTTTGATTGCATTGAAATTGTAACACTATAAAGTAGATAAATAGAGCTACAAATGGGGTAAATTTTATTTAAATCGGGCAAAAATTCAATCATGCTGTATCACTTTGAATTTTAAAAATATCCGAATTTTGGCTAAAAAATCGATTTTCTTTCGATGAAAGCAAGATTTTTAAAGCGAATACCATTATCAATGTATATGGTATTTTTTTTTAGTTTAATAAAGACCCATAGCAACATTCCCAACTATCCTTGCTTAAATTAGAAGTTTAAAAAAATATATATAAGAATTTGAATGTGCGCATATCGAAAAAAATGGTTTTTATTCTACATCGCAAAAACAATAGCTGATGGAGCAAAATGATATTCATTTTTGGATTCAGCGTACCTAAATTACCCTTAAAAAGTTGTTGGTGGCCATGCACCAAACAGAAATTTTATTTTTGTCGGCCTGTGCTATTGATAATTTACTTGTCAATTATAAATAAAAAGATAATTATGCCAAAAATAATAACAACGAATTCGAATGTAAAAGCCCTTTTGATGGCAAAACTTCATTTTGATGAAATTATGCCAAATGCCACCATGGAAGAAAAAGTACATCGCCTTTGGAGTAAAAAAGTAACGAATTTGGTTTTATAAATATTAAATCACACATTATTTTCACATTATTTACCATTGGACAACATTTACGTTCACTAAAAATTTTAATTTCTTTTATATAAATTCTTTTCAAAGCGAAGATTATTATTCGCTAGGAATACTTTCTTGCCGTAAAGCAACCTATATTTAACTACTTTTTTTATATGATTTTACTCATCCAAGCACCACCGAAGCCAAATTAATTGCATTTTTAACTACGAATTTCGACAACTCAACTTGACAACTGCACAATGTAACCTATAATAATTTATACATAACCACAATTAGATTTATAACTAGCTTAGTTTGTTTTAATCAATGCGACCAACTTGACAACCAAAACCCTAAATTTGCAACGTTGTCCAGATAAAAAAAGTGAACTTTATGTAAATTGTAGTACCTAGCGTAAAATACCGCCGAGCCATAGGAAATTTAAAAAAAAATCCCTAATTTCCTATGTGATTTCAATGGGAAAACTATAAAATCAAAATAAAAGTACTAAGGAGTAAGATTAAGGGCTGAAACGTTAAGGGCATTTTTTTCTTGATATGCACATTAGGGTGGTCCTTAATAAGGTTATTTTCAAATTTCTTTGCTCCCATGGGCTCAAATACTTCCAAATTGATAAAAAAAAATTCCCTGAAAATTTGAGCTCTTAATATTAACTCTAAGATAGTGCGCATTCCAATCTAAGTTTCCTATGGAAATAACATAGGAAAAATTACTTTTGTTGTTTATAATTTTATAACTTGGGAACAAATAAATTAAAAATTATAAATCATACATATTTTTATAGAGAATTTAACGCTCTACAAAAAAGGTCTCTTATAATTTTTCCATTAGTCTATTGGTTTAAAAGTTATCAACGCCAAAGTTTAATTTTCATATTATTATTAATATTATCAAGGCTTTTTAATGAGGCGCCGTTTGTGTCAAAATTAAAAGTGCTAAATAAACTTATTTTGTTTTATAAATAATTAATTATATGCTTTACCAAATAATTTTTTTACAAAATAATTAAAAAAAAAAAAGTTTTTTCTAAAAAATTTTATAAAATTATTTTTTTATAAAATTATTTTTTTATAAAATAATTTATTTTAAAAATTATTTTTGTATGAAATAATAAATTGTTATTTTCAATCGTTCCACCAAATTGCGTCAAACAAAAGCCCAGTCCGTCATAAAATCATTGATAAAATTGTATCTGGGGAGGGGCGTTCGGGTTTACTCGAGTGTCTACAAACAAATAGAGATGGCTGCAGTAAAAATTAATTTATAAATGCGCCCGTCGTCTTTTATTAAATAATTTTTGATTCGAATTGAAAATAATTTTATAAAAAAATAATTTTATAAAAAATAATTATTTTATAAAAAAATTATTTAAAAAAAAACGTATTTTATAAAAAAATAATTTAAAAAAAAATTATTTTATAAAAAAATTATTTTATAAAATTTTTTACAAAAAAAAAAATATAAAATAATTATTTTATAAAAAATTATTTTATAAAATTTTTTACAAAAAAAAATTATAAAAAAATAATTTTATAAAAAAATTATTTGGTAAAGCATATAATTATTTATAAAACAAAATAAGTTTATTTAGCACTTTTAATTTTGACACAAACGGCGCCTCATAAAAAAGCCTTAATATTATTAATAATAATATGAAAATTAAACTTTGACGTTAAATAACTTTTAAACAAATAGACTTATGGAAAAATTATACGAGACCTTTTTTGTAGAGCGTTAAATTCTCTATAAAAATATGTATGATTTATAATTTTTAATTTATTCGTTCCCAAGTTATAAAATTATAAACAACAAAAGTAATTTTTCCTATGTTATTTCCATAGGAAACTTAGCTTGGAATGCGCACTATCTTAGAGTTAATATTAAGAGCTCAAATTTTCAGGGAATTTTTTTTTATTAATTTGGAAGCATTTGAGCCCCTGGGAACAAAGAAATTTGAAAATAACCTTATTAAGGACCACCCTAATGCACATGCATTTTGCTTGGGGAGCTACAAAAAAATAATCACCCTAATGTAAATAAACATTGCTTTTTGTATTAATATGTAAACAATAGAAAAGTTACCAGAAAAAATTCTACAACATATTTATTGTTAGTTAGTTAAAATTCTGAATTTTTTTTTTCAAACTTTGACCTCCAATATAATTTAAACGAGTTTTTTAACAAAAAAAACGTAAATTACTATTATCTTATGTAGGACTAAACAGCATTAGAATAACTTTATATAAACAACTGACAGGGCAAAAAGTGTATAGTATTAATAGTGTGATGTTTTAGCTGGGATGAATGGGTTCCAGAAAGCAGAGTGCTCAAATACAATGAAGCAAACGTGGCCAAACAGAAGGAGGTGCAAAAAGCCCACTCAGCACAGCCCGGTAAATCCAAGAAGTCTGGCAAAAAATCTGTGAATGCCAAGTCTGATAAGGAAGTGAAAGATGGTGATTCCAGAGCAAGTACTCCCATAGGTAATACAAATATTTGGGGAAAAAATAACTCACATACAGTTGTCTAAATTCATTAAATTAAATTAATAGACCCAACTAATTTGAAAAAATATATACAGGGTGTCCCATAATTTGCAGTTATTTAACTTTTAAAGCTGCCAATTTTGAGGCACCCAGTATATTTACGAAAGTAAATGTCATGCAATCTCAGAAGATCAATAGGAATAATTTCTTTGCATTTATAATGTTTTTTAAGCTCACAACCATGCTTATGAGTATGAGTATGGGAATGTATGGCAGGCCCCAAAGACATTATCCTCCACTAATCTCCCAGGGTTATTTTACCCCCTTTCCGTTCTCCTGCGCATCCCGCCAAATCACAGCTGTAATGCTAGCATTACCTGTGTTTGTTGGATCCGAAGTTTTTACGCCGGCTGGTAGATCCACCTCTCTCTTGGTGGATATTCCTCCTGTCGAGTACCGGCTACCCACCTTATTATATATTCTTTATTTATTTTATTGTTAAATTAGTGTTTATACCGTTTTCTTTAATTTATATCTTTGCATTCTTACTTTATTTCCAATTTTATTTTAATATAAATAAATTTAATATAAATATTAATTAGTCAATACCATTACTAATACTAATTAATACCAATATCAACCAATCAATCAATTAATTTATTAATTAATTAATTAATTAATTTAATATAAATACCAATATACAAAATGGATAAAGCCGGCCCTGTAGTGTATGTAATTGGAATGCGGCCATATGGCCTGCATTGGCTATTGAGAGGGTCGTTCTTCTTATCTTCTGTGATGTTCTTGTATTTTTTGAGCTTATGTTTATTTGGCTTTGATTTATGGCTGTAATCTTAAATGCATATACAATATTACCTATTCACACACAACACATAAGAACACATAAGTGTTGTGTGTGAATAGGTAATATTGTATATGCATAAATAATTATGATCTAAATTTTTGCCTTCTTGCTTGATTTGGTTTATTTACTCTTACGCCTTTTTCAATTTGGTTGTTTATGATTTGTCTACTCTGAGAAAATGAGTTTGTTACGCTTACACTTACGGAAATTTTATCTTATTATTTTTTTAAATTTATAAACTATAGTTTTTGAGACAAATAAAAAGAATTCTTAGACAAACAATCAGAGTGCTTATATTAGAGATTTTTCCTATTTTACTGTCTGATCCGCTTTATTGAAGTCTTTGTACATTTTTGTAGTAGTAAAAATGTATATTCACAACTGTACGAGTTTAATTTTAAGACTGTAGGTATCGTTCGACTTTTAAATAAACAATTATGCGCATTGGTCGTATTGAATATACCAAAAACTGTTCATTTAATTAAAACTTGAAATAGTTTACTTTTCTCAGTGTAGGGACCTGTTTGATTTCTGAAGCCAGATGACATTTTTGGCAACATTGCGAAATGCTTATATAAACATTTAACGATTATTCGATAAGACATGCAATTAGAAAAATTACTTAGCTTGATTATTAGGCTATAATCCTGATGCTTTGTCTTTGTCCGTTGTTCCTTGACCTCGCCTGCAAGTTTTTGGCACGCTTTGATTGTGGCAAATCTCTGATCCAGGTAATATCTCAATACAAAATTATGAAAATATTAATTAGTTTCAATACTTAAAAACTTAACTAGATTTAACTGATAAAGCGTTAAAAATTTTCTCTGCGTCTATATCGATGTCTATATCGATTGTTAGTCCATTTTTAATGGATAAATTTTGATTTACACAGAAAAATTTGATATATTAACGTCGTTAGTTATTTGATTGTTTCGACCTTTACTTGATGAAACTCCATATTATTATTATTCATTCTGAAGAAGTCACTGTGTGACGAAACAATTGTCATAAGTAAATAAAACACGTGAAACTTTCAAAACATATTTGTTTTTATATCTACATAATAACGTCGTTAGATTCCCAAGTTAAAAATTCTAACGGGAATTCCAATAAATACAACTGTCACTTTTTGTACCTTTCCCGTGTGTAATCCTTTGTGATAATATTTTATTTATATTATAGTAATAAAAAATCAAATAATACAATATTTTCTTAACATAATCATATTTTGAAGTTATTTTAACATTTTAAAATTTCAATAATGGTGAAGTTTAATTAAAATAATAACGGGCCAAGGTTGGCAAATATCATGATATTTATATAAATATCAAAATATCAGATATATATCCGATATATATCCGATATATATCAAGTTTTGATATTTATTTTTTTAAATAATTTGTTTATCTAAGAATGTTTATAGTAGGTACTATTAGTAGCCAAATAAAATTTAGGAATTTGTGATATTATAACAAGAAAACTAACACATTTATAACAACTTTATTATAGGTAAATTAGTCCGGTCAATCTAGACATTCGAAGGTACATAAATTTACAACAAGCTGAAAATTAGTAAAATTCTTCAGAATATAATTATAAATAAAATTTTAAAGTTCCCCATAATTCCCCTGTATGGAAAATTTTTTATTCAAGGTCAAAGGTCAAAAAAATGATTTTTCGCGAAACTTGGTAATATACCCGAAAAAGATTTTGATGAGCAGCAACTGAGGTTGGAGGAAGACAAGCTAATTGAACTTGTTTTTTATTTTAGTATTTTTAACGAAACATGCATATCGATACTTATCAAAGCAGGTAGTTTCTTAGGAGTTTCGGCAAAACGGTAAATTTTATCATAAAATACCCCAGACAAATATTGTAGATCATAAAATTATCTATAAAAAATGTATTAAAACTTTTTTTCTACGAGCCACCGTTTCTGAGATATAACGATTCGAAAAGTTGTAAAAGTTTTAATCGTCATAATATGCACACGTTTCCACGCCACCTATGAGGTAGTGTACTTAGCGCGTTTTTTAACGTGGTTTCCCCAGTAGCCTATTCCACGGGTCAGTTGTGATCCTGTTTAATTTGAAACTATTGCAAAATAACGGAAATTAGCAATGATTGGAAAAGATAAAAGCGATGTAAATTAAAAAAAAGTACCGAAGTTAATTAGTCTGATTCGTAACATTTAAATTCTTCTTATTATTCTTCTACTTGTTCTTGTTCTTCTTCTTCTTGTTCTTCTTCATCTTCATCCTGGGTACAAGTAAATTGCGTTAGTAGCGATGTATCGCATGTCACCTCGTTGGAATTAAATGAATCCTCCACTGTTGGTGATTCAACATTAGAGCACGACCGGCCTTGACAATTCGTACATACCAGAGAATAAAACAGTCCGACTTTTTTGCAACCACATTTAGCACTGCTTCCCTTTTTGCAGTTGCAAAAAATTGTGTTCAGCATTTTTTCCGGCGCAGGTGGGAGTAAAGTTTGAACTGGTTATAATGGGTTGTTGACCAACTTCCCACCCCAGTCTGTAGGGTCTAGCTGATAACCAAGCCACACTTGAACTTGGTAATATACCCGAAAAAGATTTTGATGAGCAGCAACTGAGGTTGGAGGAAGACAAGCTAATTGAACTTGTTTTTTATTTTAGTATTTTTAACGAAACATGCATATCGATACTTATCAAAGCAGGTAGTTTCTTAGGAGCTCCGTATATAGAAAGAAGAAATCGAATGCCGTTGGTGATAACTTCTTGTCCCGAAGCACCTTTTCCTCGAGTTTGGCCGAAAAATCTCTGCTCGTTCGAAAGTTAAGCGAAGACAACGGAACGTGCCAAATTTGACGGAAAAATCGAAAAAAAGTGGACTTGGGCCTTTTCAACACCGGAAAAATTTGGTCCGCGTATAGGTCTCGTGGGCAGAAAAAAGGAATCAAATTTCGAGTGTCCACCTTCAACGGCCTCTGAGCTACGGCGCTTAGAAAAAAAAGGATATACGACTAGCAGACAACGGAAAAAAAAATATTCCGCAGGAAACTTTTCGATCTTTTTTTATTTTTTTCGAAAAAAATTTAAACGGTTTTTAGGGAGAGAAAAATTTTCGAAATTGGCCGAACGAAATACACGAATCGACAGGTGAAAGACCAAAGTTTGACATACTAAAAGATGAGCTTCATCGAATGAAAACTAATCGGCCAGAAGCCCGTTTAATTTTTGTTGTGTATTTAAAAAAGTTAACCAATTAAAATCCCCGAAATCAAATCGATAAGGTGGCAAATGACAGGTGGCATATGACAGGGTCAAATGACAGGTGACAGATGACAGGTGACAGATGTCAAGTTGACAGATGACAGATCATCTGTCACAGATGTTGTCTCGATGGCGTATAAATTAATTAATTTATACCCAGTTCCTTAAGGGACTGGGTTTTATTTCACTTGATATTCTTATAGTTATAACTTATGTAGGTATGTATATTTTATATTTTAAGTGTAAGTGAAAATGACCGATAGAAAAATATTTTAACATATATTAAAACTCTAGAGATGTATATACGTGACGTACTCATGTATATTATGACGATTACAACTTTTCGAATCGTTATATCTCAGAAACGGTGGCTCTTAGGAAAAAAAGTATTAATATATTTTTTATAGACAATTTTATGATCTACAATTTTTGTCAGAAAAATTTTTGTGAAAAAACTTCCCGTTTTGCTGAAAATCGCGAAAAACTAATTTTTTTGACCTTTGACCTTGAATAAAATTTTTTCCATGCAGGGGAATGATGGGGAACTTTAAAATTTTATTTATAATTATATTCTGAACAATTTTACTGATTTTCAGCCTGTTGTAAATTTATGTACCTTCACTGTTATTTTTTGGTCTAATTTGACCGGACTAAATTATCATCGGATTCGTCAGATTCGATAGAAGGTCCCGATAATTCTTGTGTTTTTAAATTCTCCCAAATCCAACCCATATTTTCATTTTTATTTTTTTTTGACTGATTTTTGTATTTAAATAAAAACGTCAATTTTCCAGCTTTTTCGTTTCCAAGCCTATTACGTAGTTTCGATTGCACAAGTCCAAATGATGAAAACATTCTTTCAAGAGATGCGGTAGCCGCAATTGCAGTAAGCAGCTGTTTACATAGAGATAGAAAGCCTTGTTTATTTGGCCAAGTTGTATCATCAATAATAATTCCTTTCCACCACATCATAGGTGATGTATTTCTAAACTGAGGCCCAAATACATATTTTGGAAATGGTGTAGATTCAGCTAAAAGCGCCATTACAAAAGGAATGAAATCCGGATTAATTTTATTTAAATAAGTAAATGCTTGTTCTCTTTGGTGGTTATTTAAACATTTACCCAAAAATCGATGGTCGATTACCTATTTTTAATTTTTTTTAAATATCATGATATATATCAAGATATAAATATCATGATATATATCAATGATATATATCGGATATATATCATTGATATATATCATGCCAACCCTGTAACGGGCAATGGTGAAAATTACGTGCTCGTGCTTAAATTAAATTCGTGAAATGGCGTTTATTAAACTTGATACATAATATACTACCTATATGTAATGATATTATATTATTATAATTTCACATACGTTTTCTCCTTTAATTTCCGAACGAAATCAAAGACTTGCCATTGATTATTTGGAATTTTCAAAATTCGATAGAGCTGATTTTTGGAGAGAGCTCTTGAAATATGATTTACTAACAAATTTTCATAGGAGACTCGAAAAAATGTGTATGACTTGTTTCATAATAATATCAACTGTATGTTGTTATTATCTATGTTTAATCTGTATATACTCGTATATGAATATATTCCCCATTTAAACTCTAGGACTAAATTAACTTTTAGGGCAGATAATGCCCATACTAATGTTTTGTTGAAATCTTTAGTCCAAGTCATAATGAAAAATAGTAATGAAATATCTTCAAAAATTGACATTACGTTACCTGAGAATTATCTGCTTTTTTTTAAAGTGAAGTTAGTCTTGTTTTAAGTCTTAAAGATGAATATTGTTCTATCTATATATAATTGGGGTAGAAATTGTACAGTTTAAGGCTTAAACTGTACAATTTCTACAAATTTTTTAATAAATATAACAAAAAAAGTAGTTTGTCTTAATAAAGTAAAGATCCCTATTCGTCCAACAATTGCTTTTGTTACGGCAAAAAGATCATTTTTATAAAAATTATTTATCTACAAACGCTGCTTTCAGTAATAGCATTTGTATTAATTATAAAGTAAACTTACGTTATGTTTATAAAAATAACACTCTTTCAGATGCAGAAACGCATTGATAAATACAGTTTTTATTATTTGTCCAAAAAAACAGTTCTATACCGTTTACAAAAACGTTTTGTAGTATTAATGAAACCCTAATGTTATTATTCATAGAAATATTGTAAATTTTACAAATCCCTTTTCGTTTAAAATAAGACTTTTTTTATTTTATTAATAAAATTTATGTAAATTTAACAACAAATTAATTGTTAATTCAATAAACTATTTTCATTGTAACAATGGTCAAATTTTCAACCTACTGTTAGGTGTTGGGTAGTTTTTTTTTAAATAATTGCAAGGCATTAAAACAAATTATTTATTATAACAAAAAAATTAACTCATATTATATGATGTATAAAATAAAAAAATACGAACTCACTTTTAAACAACAAGTCTGCTTCGTTTATTGAATAGACCTTAAATATTTCTGTTACAAAACGTCGGAATTTTAATTTTCTTAGTGAACTTTTTGATATTTTTATCATGCTTGATTTTACCACACTTCACTCGCACAAGTGAAATCAATAAGATTATAACACAGACTGGATTATAAGTTATGTTCACCGCTGGCCCTTTCCCCCCCTTTTTAAGGGAAATAACAAAAATTTTGATACCATTGCAAAACAATAGTAAATATTAAAAAAGTCTTTTTATAACAATAAAATGTTTTTGTTATTTTTCTTAACATAAGCTATTAACAAAGATTTTCTAACTGAAATAAAATTAATTTGAATTACAACGATAGTAATTTAAAGAAGACAAATATGCCATAGTAAAATGAACAAATTTTACTATAGCAACTGCACATTACTTTATGTAAGCGCAATTCACACACAACTATAGATTTGACAAAATCATTTTAAGTTCGACAAAGATTTAATATAAACATAAAGAATTTCTTATTGCCATAACAATATGATAACAACTATTACTTTGTTGGATGAACATTTTTTTTGTAGAAGCTCAACATTGCTGCTTCATATAGTAAATAAGAATTTTATTAACAGTAAAAAAAGTTTATTCTGTAAATAAAAATAATCTTATTACTTTGACAAATCGTAGGTTTTTGTCCCAATAAGACACTGAAAATTTAATAAAAAAGGTACCTTAGGTGGTACATTTTTTTATAGCCATTACAATTTTAAATTTAAGTTAAATAATATTATTTTATTAATCGCTTACAAAATTTGTTTTATAATCAGTGCATGTACATTTTTCTGAGTGTACCCCAATTCTATTATATATAGAACAATATGCATCTTTAAGACTTAAAACAAGATAGAACACTATAATTCTCAGGTGACGATTAATAGTTCTTCTATAACTTTTTTATTAAAGAATGCTGATTACTTTTACAAAAGTATCATTAATGTGTAAATGTTATTTTATTTTATGTTCAGTGTACATATATGTTATTGTTGGCTGAAGGACCCCGGTTGATGGCCTTTTGTATATTTTGTATTTTATTAATAATTGTTTTATATGTACTCAATATGCAATAAAAACTTTATTTATTTATTGGATGTAAATCTGTTGGGCAATAAAGTATTATAATTATTATTATTATTATAATATGGCGATATAAATCAAGAAACTGCAAGCACTCTGTTGTTAATTAAGTTATTTCCTTAACGTTTTAAACAAAGTTTAATAGTTTAAATAAATAATAAATAACGCAATTGAGTACACTAGATGCAAAACTCGGTTTTAGCAAATTTTTAAAAAATATATATTTTATCCTATTTATGTTCATAACTGCACTGCCCACAGCATACCTAAGTAAACCAGGTACATAAGTTAATATTTGTAGAATAAAATACATTTATAAACTTAACGCAGATGCAAAACTGGGTACCTATTTGTTCTTCCTGTCGGATGCAAAACTCGGTATTTGCTGTAGACCAATCACGTCGCTAGGACACGCATTAAGTGACGACATAACAATCACCTGATTAATTGTTATTTTTTGGTATTTGCACTTTTCACTTGCAAAACTTGGTCTTTGAACGAGGAAGATGCAAAACTATGTTTTGAAATCTTTTGATATCAATTATTTACTAAACTACTTAATTTTAAAGGTATTTTTTAACAAAAATTAGCTAATTTTTATTAGGTCAACATAGAATTCGTATAAATACAAAAATCGACTAAAAATCAACCAAACTTCAAACTTTTACGGGCTTTCTTGTTTTAATAAAAAAAATCACCAACTCTTATACATATAAATTAATGTAAAGATATTATTGCTATAAATATTATTATAGGTGAAATAACAAAAGGGGGTAAAACAAAATTGGCCAGTACACCTTCCAGTGGTCAAGACTCCAGTTCTGATGTCCCCAGGAAGAAGAGGGGTCGATTGGACCCTTCTGTGGAGTCTGAGGAGCAGTTTTTAAGCAAGGTCAGTAATATTGTTTTTCTTTACCAAGAATTTTGGTGATTGCTAAACATTATAAGGTTATACAAAGTTGTCCTAAAATTCTTTCTGAGTTTAAAGTGTTTTAAGTATATTATTATACGAGAGATAATGCGAATAATACCCAATTAGTAGAGGTACTTTTTAAAAATATAGAAATAAAATCTGACAGCTGTCTGTTCCACAATCCATTGTGGTTTGTTCCATCTGTTCTATCTCGTTTTGCGCATACCGTAGATAACAAAGCAATACTAAAAATCATAAAGTTAGGGAACTCACTGCACAGACATCTTTTATAATCTGTGGCACAGACTCTAACGGCGGCCATTTTTATGTTGTTTAAAACTCTCGTGTTTCGGGTTTGTGCTGTTTATACAGTTTAATAATCATTTTAAACGTTTTGTTCCTACAAACGCACTTGTAAGCCTCAAAAGAGGCATTAAAATGTCAATTTGATGAAACGCAACGTTTAAAACGATTTTTAATATTAATAAACAGCAAACCCAAACGCGTCATGCAATGTAAATACAGGATTTAAAATTAACATTAAATGATTTGAGGGAGAAAATCAATCAGTACTAAAATTGGTCCTCATACTCTCCTCATAGGGGAAACAGGGGGTAACTTTAAAATTTCTAATGGAACACAATTTTTTCATGGCAGATTCGGATCATTAGACTAAAAATAGGTAGATTTTGTCATATTTTTAAAAGATGGCGCTGTAATGAAAAAAAATCAATTTTGTTCGATTTTTCTTCTGTATACGACCTAAACGATTCTGCAATAATTTTTCTATGAAAATATCGCCTTCTTTGGTACTAATTATCTTATTAAATTAAATCTGATTTTTTAAGTACCCACGATTATTTAACTTATATTTAAGTTTCCTTTGGTTTAAGTTTTATACATTATTTTATTCAGTGATAATTATCAATTGCGCACCATGGTCACTTTTTACCTGCCAGCATTAAATCCTTTAATTTAAAGGATTATTGTACTATTTTTAATAAAAATTACCTCATTTAAGTTTAAAAAAACATTATTTTGTCAATTAATTAATTTAATCCAAATTGAGATACCTGTATAAAAAAATGGTATTTAGTTATAAATAATAATTATTATTGAGGTATAAAGAAAGTATTTATACATTGTTTAGCATTATTAATAAATTTAGTTCGAAGAATAAATATAAATGATTTTGATTTATGGAGAAGCAGGCAGGAATTTTGATGATGCTGTTAATATCTACGCTCAACGTTTTCCGGATAAAATTCGATCACGTACTTCATTTCACCGTAAAGTCAAGCAGTTTACTACAAACGGGAGTGTTCAAGCGAAAGAAAGAGTTCGTCGAGCAACAGACACAGGGGGAAATAATGAAAATAATGTATTAGCAGCAACGCCCGCTAATCCTCATGCAAGCACACGAGAGTAACTGTTATATAGAGATTTGGGTATATCCCAGAGCAGTGTTAGCAGAATATTAAAACGAAATGCCAATTAATAAATGGATTGAAGTCGAAGGCCACCATTTTGAGCACCTAATCAAATTACAATTAAAAAAAAATAAATAAATATAAAAAATAAAACCAGGTATTTTATTTAAAAATTATTTCAGAATCGTATACAGAAGAAAAATCGAACAAAATTGATTTTTTTTCATTACAGCGCCATCTATTACAAATATGAAAAAATGTTTTAGACAAAATCTACCTATTTTAGTCGAATGATCCGAATCTGCAATAAAAAATAGAGTGTTCCATTGAAAATTTTAAAGTTACCCCTTGTTCCCCCTATAAGGAGGAGAGTATGAGGACCAATTTTAGTACTGATTGATTTCCCCCCTCGAATCATTTAATTTTTATTTTAAATATTTTTTTTTGTAAAATGCATAGGTACTAACTGAGATATTTCAAAGTTTAAAGTTAAATGACTCACCCTGTATAATTTAGATTATAATCTGTGATTATGAGTGATTTAATAAGTTTGTATAAGCTTTACACGGTGCTGTTCTGAGAGGTGATTTTTGGACTTTCTGTGAAACCTAATTTTTTTTAAATTCTTGTTAATTAGGTCATAACTAAAATTTTAAGAGCAAAATAAAAAAAATTTTACGGTTAATTTTGTTTTAATTGGATGTTTATTAAAAATATGTATGCACACTTTCAATTCTCCAATTAAAACTTATAATAACTTTTTAAATCAGATTAAAGATTAGTTAATTTCCTAAAAAAAGGTCTATAACATTTTTTATATCTTTTACTGTTTTGTTGTAATACACGTTTAAAGTTTTAATTTAAGGTTAAATGTATAGTATACATTTATTAAACAATAATTCTAAGGGTGCCACATTTTATTTAGGGCCGATTTATTCATTTTTGATTTATTTGACGAATAATTTCTTTGGATACTAGATATTGCCAAGGCATGAAAGTTATCGGCCCGATAAACTTTACTAAAGATGAATAAACCGGTCCTTAGTTAAATTTCATGAATTTCTTCGTAACTTTTACTACAATTTTTAATTTTTGTTTATAAAAAACACTTTAAAAAACTAAACAAAAATTATAGAATACGTATACTGAAAATGACAATTCAAACGTCAAATAAATTTTTAATAGATCTAAGTTTTATTGCAACCTTTAAGGATATATTAATTAAGGGAACAAATGTATGTCAAAAGTTAGATTAAAAGTTTGAACGTTTATTGCAACACAACAGTAAAATATATAAAAAAAATTGTAAAAACCTTTTTTTAGTTATGCAATTAAATATTTAAATTAAATCGCTAGTTTTAATTGAATAATTGAAAGAGTGCATAATATTTATAATAAACAGCTAATTAAAACAATTCAAACCGTCAATTTTTTTTTATTTTGCTCCTAAAATTTTATTTATGACCTAAGTAACAATAATTAGGTTTCACAGAAAGTCCAAAAATCACCTCTCAGAACAGCACTATATTTATGCGTATGCTCCGCTCAAGGATATATTTCATTGAAAATGTCAAAAAATTTAGACGAAACTAATCCAATTTTTCTATTTATTTATATTTTACAAAATTCCTTAATTGCAAATATTTATTTAATTAATTAAAATATAGGCGTAAAAATAAGTTGTCTTTTGCCAATAATTTCTGGGTAAAAGTAATTTACTTTTTTAATAAGATATTTTATTTTTTCTTTATACAGGGTGACTGTGGGAAAATATTTTAACTACATAATCCCACGTAAATTCTAAGAAGATTTTGTCTACTTATTTTTAACATTTTTAAAACTTGAGTTTTTTAAATTTTCAGAGAATAAAAGTTTAAACGTTTGTACATGGAGCTAACAAAAGAAAACAACTTTTTTATAGATTTTATTAAGAAAATAAGTTATTACATATAATATGTAAAAAGTTTATTTAAACCTTGATGATTGAGAATGACAAAAAATCATTAGAAAGTAATAAACAAATTTTGCGCATGAGGGCATCTCTACAAAAATTTTTCTACAACTTTATTGAAATAACAAAATTAATATTTTATTTTTTGTTGCATCGTTTTGTTAAAATTAAATTGACCTTTACCTACTGTTCATTAATGAATTCACACCCTAGTGCGGCAATGTTACATTTGCGTCAATGTAAAAAAATATATTCGCACTTACTAGGTAAACAAATCGAATGTGACGTTTTTAAACGCATTTAAAAAAATTAACCTTTTTTAACGGCTGTGAAAAAATCGCGTTTATGAAAATTGATACATTATAATATATTATATTATTATTATATTATACTATTTAGGGAGAAACATTTTATCATAATGGGTTAAATTGTCTTTTTTTGACCCCAGAAATCTACCATATACCATTATTAACGAGACAACCTGTATAATATAAGAACACCTGTCATTATTGTTAAAAACGCCATTGCCAGTTAAAATAAATAAAAAAACAAATACATTTGATAATGTTTTTATGTTTGTATTTGCTAAAAAACCGTTTCGAAATGTAATCCAATAATTTAATTGGTATTTTGCATGCCAATAAATAATAAATAAAGCCCAGTCAGTCATCAGTTTATCAATTTAGGTGTTTAATAATTCCGATATTGGTTAGTGCGATATTTTATTTGTCACTTATTTCTTGATTTGATTTCTTTTAACAAGTACTGCGGTGTTTTTTTACAAAAGTAATGGTATGTTTTAAAAATGCCTTTTTTTCTACCTACTCAATAATCTTATGTATATCTTATATATATGGGACTTTCCATACCAAATCGGCCGCGAAAAAACGGACGTCCTCGATCAAATGTTGTAATGTGGAACACAAAAAATAAAAAGATCTAAAATTTCAGCACTTTTTTTAAGAATTTTTACATTGACTTTACATCATAAACAATGGAAATTAGTAAGTTTCTTTGTTTTAGAAAATTTCCGAAATTAAACAGTGGAAAATTTTACAAAAAGTCACACAAACCTTAAATTCAAAATTAAAAAAAATTTATAATCAATATTTAAAAAACCACAATTTTTTAAATCTAAAAAAAATCATACTTCAATTTTTTATTTTATTTATTAATTTTTTTGCACACTCGAAAACTGAAGAAGTTCTAGGACCTGAAGAAAACACAACTAAAACTGAATACTAAAATATATTATATTATATATATATATATTAATAAATATATATAATATATTTTAGTATTCAGTTTTAGTTGTGTTTTCTTCAGGTCCTAGAACTTCTTCAGTTTTCGAGTGTGCAAAAAAATTAATAAATAAAATAAAAAATTGAAGTATGATTTTTTTTAGATTTAAAAAATTGTGGTTTTTTAAATATTGATTATAAATTTTTTTTAATTTTGAATTTAAGGTTTGTGTGACTTTTTGTAAAATTTTCCACTGTTTAATTTCGGAAATTTTCTAAAACAAAGAAACTTACTAATTTCCATTGTTTATGATGTAAAGTCAATGTAAAAATTCTTAAAAAAAGTGCTGAAATTTTAGATCTTTTTAGTCAAACCACGTCAAGTGGGACCAGAAAATTTCACGAAATCACCGATTTTGAAAATAATCACATTATTGTGTAGTAGGCATGACTCATATGTCACAGTAAAAAAATTGTTTTAAAATTCGTTTTTTTGGTAATGTTATTAAGGTTGACAATTTTGTCAAACTTTAGAGCACGGTAAAATTGAAAAAATAGTATCTCTGGGACCACTCTGTATAATTGAATTAAATTTTACACACTATTGTAGAAATGTTTAGAGTATATAATGATCATTTAATTAAGGTTAATTTGTTTAAATAAAAGAATTTTGCATACATTTATTATAAACAATTGAAATTTTGTATGTGTTCTTCACGCTGAAAAAAAATTAATCTTTTGTCATAATATGCGGCAAACGTTTCCGTTTAATAAGATGTACTCAAAAATTTGCCTTTCATATGTCATTCCGGAGATATTAATTTTTTTGTCCCGCTGTGCGCTTGATCAGTACGCGGCGCGCTTCGCTGCTAGCTCGTCAGCACACGGTGTGCCTGAACGAAGTTTAAGTCACATAAAAATTCTGCAGTTTCTTGTTCGGGACCCTTTGGTGACTTAAAAATGATATTTACCAAAATCTTAGCTGCTCCTCTTTTCGAAATTTTTTGAAAAATCTTTTTTATGCATTATGCTTTTTACTATATAAAAAAGTGATTTTTGTCTAACCCTGTATAAATCTAAGCATATATATAAAAACAGTTTCTCTCGTTTACAATATCGGTGTACAAATGTGTACTCTGGCAAAGGTAGACTTTGCGATAAACAAATAATTTAAAAAAAAATTGAATTTTTTACAAATTAAAAAAAAAACAGTTAGAATTTTGGTAAATATATTTTTTAACTTCAACCAATTTTTCGTTCAAAATTGAAAACTACTAAAAAGCCTAAACTAAACAACATTTTAAATACTCTCTAAGCGTTATTTTATTAAATGTTATTACAAATCTATTTTTCTTGTAAAAGGTTAATAATAATGCCATTTTGTAACCTGATAGACCTATAAATATCTAAAAAAATTTGGGAATAAATATTTTTCGAGTGTTATGCAAAAAACATGAATTTACGCTTTTGCATTATTAAAAATAAGTGATTTTTGGCTAACCCTGTATATATCAAATGATGTGAACAGTATTAAAAAATATTCTCTAAGGGCTGGTTTTTCAATCGTTGGTTAAGTTTATCTTACGGTTAACTTTCTTAGATACTATTGTGTTAAAAATTGTATCTAAGGAAATTAACCGTAAGATAAACTTAACCAACGATTGAAAAACCGGCCCTTAGTCTCCTTAATAATATACTCCAATTTTATAAAAATCCGTGTGCAAATGTGTACTTTGTCTAAGAGATAAACAAAAATTTAAAAAAAAATCATGAATTTTCGAACAATTTCGAAAAGAGGAGCAGCTAGAACTTTGGTAAATATCATTTTTAAGTCACCAAAGGGTCCCGAACAAGAAACTACAATCAGTTTTTGGCGGCATTTTTATGTGACTTAAACTTCGTTCAGGTACACCGTTAAACCGTTCGAACGGACGAGCTAGCAGCGAAGCGCGCCGCGTACTGATCAAGCGCACAGCGGGACAAAAAAATTAATATCTCCGGAATGACATATGAAAGGCAAATTTTTGAGAACATCTTATTAAACGGAAACGTTTGCCGCATATTATGACAAAAGATTAATTTTTTTTCAGCGTGAAGAACACATACAAAATTTCAATTGTTTATAATAAATGTATGCAAAATTCTTTTATTTAAACAAATTAACCTTAATTAAATGATCATTATATACTCTAAACATTTCTACAATAGTGTGTAAAATTTAATTCAATTATACAGAGTGGTCCCAGAGATTCTATTTTTTCAATTTTACCGTGCTCTAAAGTTTGACAAAATTGTCAACCTTAATAACATTACCAAAAAAACGAATTTTAAAACAATTTTTTTACTGTGACATATGAGTCATGCCTACTACACAATAATGTGATTATTTTCAAAATCGGTGATTTCGTGAAATTTTCTGGTCCCACTTGACGTGGTTTGACTCATATATAATATCTATTATAACAAAAAACGTGGCTCGATTTGTTGTGTTGTTGGGTGTATTACGAGAGGAAATCCTGGGTTGAGTTTTTACCGGTTTTCCAATAAACAGTGTTAATCTGAATGAAGAAATAAATTGCACACAGTCTCTGTAAATATAAATTGTACCTATTAGAAACAATAAATACACATTTTAGTAGTGATTAACGTGAAAAGTGTAAACATTTCAATTCAGTAAAAATCGTCAAACAAATAAGTCGTCTAAATTTAAACAGCATTCAGCATTATTAAAAGCGTTGATTAAGAATGTCCAAACTTAAATATGAATTATATTAGGTAAAGTTATCATTAGTTAATTCTGCACCAACAAATGTACTTACCGAATTGGATCCTTTGGCAAAACATGAAAATTCAACGATTTAGTTCTTAAATTCTATTTACAATTAAAAACACAATAATTCACCATGATCCCTTTGATAAAATACACACACTAACGTAACTATATAAGCATTTAAGCGTTGAGTTTCTTAATCAATGATATAAGGAATAATCAATCGAAATCGAGTACTAATATTTTCCTTGCAACGTAAAACCCAAGTAACGTGCGCGATTTAGCTGTGCAATTGAATAAAATTTGTCGAGTAAGACTTCTGCCTTCCTCTCTTTTGTAAAAAAACTACCTATTTATTTAAAAATGATGTATAATCTGTGCTTTAAATGTATTGTTGACAATTCTTAAATTTACGCAATGCATTCGTCCACCAGATGGCGCGCGCGTTGCGAAAACCCGTTGCTCGTATTGGAAAAGGGCTGTGTAATATAAAACCTTTTCCAATAACAATACCCAAGCAACAATTTAAGTATTTGTTACCTATATGAGACTATTGAAGAAACTTTAAAGTGTTTTGCAACAGTCGCCGGTCTCTTTATATTACTCTTTCATCACTAAGTTACGACTAAAGTGGGGAACAATTATTGAGTTCCAAAAAGGTAACAAATATGTCACTAGCTATAAACCCTGCTACTATTTGGAACGTAGCTGCTATGTTACTAGAACGTTTCAATACCGTTGCTAGAGCGTTATAATTACTTTTATTTATTTGTTTTTACTTCTATATTAACTGTCTTTGTCAAACGTATATTAGTTTATACTATCCCTCCTTTTTTAAATGGAACCACTACGGACTTGGCTTTTCAATGTCGTCGTTTATTAAATATGTATTGGTAGTTTATAACTTCCAGAATAACAATATAAGGTAAATTTATAAAACCTTTAAATTTTACTGCTGAACTTATGAATTTAGTTTTTGTAAAATAAATGCGCTTCATCAATATTTAAGTATAAACTAATTATTTATTTAATAATGTTTATAAATAAAAAAATCTTAATATTTTTTATTATTTTTTTATTTAATTATTAATACCATCTATTACCAACAAAATTACTATTTATTAAAAAGTAAACAACCATTTACAAACAATTAAAATAATTTATTATTTACATTATCACGTGGTACTGTACAGTAAAAATGGCCGATAAGAAGCATTTTCCTTTGAAGTAGTTTTCGCTACTTTAAAGTTTTTTCCACATTAATTTACTTTACGGTAGTTTTGGTTAGTACCATAAACGTTCCAAATACTAAAATAATAACTTTTAAGTTATTAACTTTGTAGTTTTTAACTCAAGTTCCAGTTTCAAGGATTTTAACTTGCAAAGGGACTACAAAGTAAAAATAATTATAATGTAATCTTTAGGTAGCAACCGAAAGTAACTCCTACAAATTAAATTTACTTGAAAGTTTTTTTTTACTTAAACACCTTTTTAAAGTTGCAAAGTCTTCTTGGGGGCAACCAAGTTTTACTTAAATGTTTATTACTTTATAGTAACCATTTAAGGAAAGAATGAAGTTTCTATTACTAAATATTTAAAAGTTAGAATTACTTTTAAGTAAAAATTAAAGTAGCTGTTTAGTATACTTAACTAATTTAAAGTTATCACCACTTTGGTGAAGGTTTTTGGATCCAAAAATGCTGCTTGGGTGTATGGGTGAATATCCAAAACGGGGATAAATTGGGGTGGTAAAAAAATAAAAAGCAAAGATTAATAAAACACTAGCAAAATAATACCTCAATGTGTATTTCTTAATAACATAAAGTAATTTCAAGGCGGCTATAAATTAAACTTAATACTTCTATTATTTAACAAAAAATAAATGAGTCCATGGAGTTGACGTTCTGAACCATGGAGTTGACACAATAACATAAAAACAACATAAATCTAACCTTGTATTGCCTGTTCTGTTGATTTCTGAATTAGATAAGATAACGGCAAATCATCTTCTGAATCTGAATCTGAATAGATGTCAGAAAAGAACTATCTTTTAGCAAATGTTTGCAAATGATTTTTAACATAAAAATTTCCTAATCCATAACTAACTATAGTTATAATATTATATATTATATATTATAATAGAAATTAACGGAAATAGAAAAAATAGTATAAAGCACTCGTGGCGAAAGATATTTCCGCACTCGTCCTTTACGGCACTCGTACGCTTCGCGGCTCGTGCCGTAATTTCGGACTCGTGCGGGAAAACAGTGCCTTTCGCCACTTGTACTTTAATATACTATTAATACTTTTATTTAAATAGAATAATATTATTCTTAAAAAATGCAAATAAAGGAAACAAAATTCGATCTTTCAACTCCCGGATATCCGAATATCCGGCCGCCGGATATCCGGCTATCCGGCTTCGATTCTTGCCGGATATTTGGGATCCGGTGTCTGGCCAAACAACTATCCATTTCATCTCTATATGTATATGCTGTATATAGTTATAATAATAATACTATTAGAGATTTTTTTTAAAGAAAAATTTAATTTAATTTATTATAATTTAACTATATTTTATTAATTATCGTTAATAATGCCTTAACTTATATGAGCTAAGAGTTTAGGGCAATAATAAGAAAGTAAACAACTCCATGAACATACCTTTTAACTCCATGGAGTTGATGTCCATGGAGTTGATGTTTTTATAGTTAAAGTCACAACCTTTACAAAATGTTACATAATGTATCTTTAGTTAACTGTAATTTAAGCAAAGCATATTTGGTTATTTCACCTGGAGAAAGTTTAAATTTCAATTGTATTTAAATCCCTTTGTTATTAAAGACATGGAGTTGATCTTTAATAAAAATACTTACCCGTTTTTTCGCAAATAATTGTTCTTTATAATTTTTTATTAAATATTACACCCCCTTTGTCTTGCTTACACAAATCAACACTAAATCACTCAAACGACGAAGTCTTCAAACATTACTAAAATACGTTTTATACTTACAGGGGATTTATCATATGTTAAAAGACAGCAAAGAACTTAGCTGTAAAATGGTGTCTCATGCTTTATTCGACATTTTGGGTTAAAATATCAATAATTTTGCTTTTGGTTGTGTTTTTTTTTACATTCCAAGTTAGAGGAAATGCAATATGAAAGAATAATTTCACAATTGCATCTAGTCTAATAGTATATGGATGATTTGTTGTCCCTACGCTAGGCGGTGACAGTCCATGGAGTTGACTTTAAAGCGTTTAAGCAAATTCAAATTAATAAAATAAATAATAATAATAAATAACTACTTTCATTAGTATATTTTATTTAAGAGTTTCAGCATATTTGCTCCGTTCTGGAGAATCACCCATATATGCTATTTGTCAATTAATCTTTGTTTTTAGGTTGAAATTAAAGTAAAAATTCCCGACGAACTTAAACCATGGTTAGTGGACGATTGGGATATAATTACGCGTCAAAGAAAATTGGCCAACCTTCCGGCGAAAACTAACGTCGACCAAATCCTTGACAACTACTTGAATTACCGAAAATCTGCCAAATCGAACAACGCGAGCAAAGAATCTGCCACCATAGAAATCGTGAAAGGAATCAAGGAATATTTTAACGTAATGTTGGGCACGCAACTTTTATACAAATTCGAGAGGCCGCAGTATGCGGAAATTTTGCAAAGCCACCCTGATAAGCCCATGTCGGAAATTTACGGCGCCATTCATTTGTTAAGGCTGTTTGTAAAGTTGGGCGCCATGTTAGCATATACGCCACTGGACGAAAGAAGTATACAGCTGCTGCTGACAAACATACAGGATTTTCTTAAGTATTTAATAAAAAACAGCGCCCAGTTATTTAGTTTACAAGATTACGGCAATGCTTCTCCGGAATACCATAGAAAAGCACTGTGATATGATGATAAGTAATTTAGACTGAATAATTGAAAAAAAGTAGAAAATTTACTTGGTTTCTATATTTTTTATGTTTAAATTTTAATTTAACCCCATTCTACATTTTCATCAAGCTTTTTAGTCCTAACTCAATTATTAAGTGGTAGATTATTATATTCTGATTAATTAATTATTTAAGAGTAAACTTAGCATTGCCATGTATAACCAATCTTAGGATTGTTTTAATTTGTTTATTGTATTATACAATCTACATAAATAAATGTTTTTTTTAATAAAGTATGAATTATTTTTTACAATCGGCCAAAAAAAGTTTATCTACTCCTACAATGACGAGCTGTCACTTTATGGCGTTTTATTGACGGGCTGAAGTTAACAACAGTGGCTTTTACATTTTACATCACGGGCTGAAGTTAGCTTATTATAAATTGGGAAAAAGTGAGGTTAAATTCGGGTGACAAATGACAGATGTCAAAATTTTAACAAATAAAATTGGCTTTAAATTCTGTTTTGTGGTCGTCGTAGATAAAGTATAGTATGCAACTCGTTTATAAACTTCTCTAGACACTCGTTTTTATTAAACACTCGCTCGCAAGCTTCGCTCGTGCTTAATTAAACTCGTAACTAAAATGGCGTTTATAAAACTTAATACATAATATACTATTAAATACATTTATCTATTTTGCGTTCATAATGACTTCATTGTAACACTGCTTTCGGTGCTGTAATGAGGTACTTTACCCCACCCAAAATTTTGATTTTATAGGTAGTAAAATAATATTTTGCATATTGTTTATAATATTTTTATGATTTTTCTAGTACCTACTTACGAGATTTTTCTGGCAATAAATTTTGTTTAACACCAAAGAAAATCCTTTTTTTCTTCTTTAACATTAACAACCGCTTATTGTAAATAAGTAAATTAAGGACGCCATGGCGAATCGATTTTGACATTAACCCTTCAAACCAATAACTGTGATACCAACTATCTAAAGTAAAATTCGACCAAATTAAATATAGGGTAAAAAATTTATTTTTTTATAGAATTTTTGCAAAATAGTTAAAATAGCATATAGAATTCATGTCATAAGACCTTTTGTCTGTTTGTGTGCCAAAATGACGTCTTATGACATTAGTTCTTTAATATACTATTACCAATAAGTTTTTTAATGAATTTTACAACAACAAAAAATAATGTTTTTTCAAGCTTATTTATTTAAAGTTTAATGTCGCATGTGGTTCTTTATATTTTTTATTAAAATAATTATTTATTATACATAATAAAAACAAAGTTTAAAATAGAAACAATATTGTTTTCTAACATTGAAAATTAGTTCCATAACCCAGTGGCGACTGGTGGATTTTGCGTATACCGATATCTTGGTTATTAGAGCCGGATGCGTGCGAATTGTAAGCGAGGTCAACTCTGGCAGCCAGTCTGGCTGCATTTAGACCAGGGTGACCACCCTAATTTAGACTAAATGATTTAGTGTTAAGCAAATTTTCTTTTGAAATATTTTATACCCGAATCCTAAAAATAAAATTTTTTGATTTTTTTTCCTTGAGAACTAGGGCAACAACAAAAATAGTATTCTTAATAAAAAAGATTTCTCAAATAAAAAATAATTTTGAATAAAAATAACTATAAATAAAAATAAAATTCTAAATAAAAATAAAACTCTAAAAATAAATAAACTCAAAAATTAAATTAAATGTTCGAACAAGCCCCCATAGGCAGCCAAACAATAGCCTAACCTATTATAAAAATTCCCACGCACATTAGCTAGGACTTCTGGACTAATATCCCCCAACAAATTAGTTATGCGGATTCCTAAATCATTGAGGTTATTAGCCCGATCTTCCTGGAAAACGTACAGCTTCGACTTGAGGTACCCCCACAAAAAAAATCACACGGCGCCAAGTCCGGTGATCTAGCTGGCCAGATAATTCCTCCTCGACCCATAATAAGACGAGGTCCAAGTGTCGGAAAGGAATTCCCGAACAGCCATCGTATTATGTGCGGGGCAACCCTCCTGCTGAAACCATACGTTTTCGATGTTAACTCCGTCTAAATTTTGAAGCGCGGGAACTATTTGGTCTCTTAAGAGATTTAAATACCTAGCGCCATTTAAATTCCCATTTATAAAAAATGGGACAATTATTCGCTCGCCCAAAATACCCGCCCAGACATTAAGTTTTTGGGGATACTGTGTCCGAGCTGCATAAATCCTACGAGGATTTTCTCGCGCCCACATTCGAACATTCTGCGAATTGTGCCTGCCATGGAGAGTAAATGTCGACTCGTCAGTAAATAAAATATTACCGATAAAATTTGGGTCGGCATTTGCTCTCTCCATAACAACCTCGCAAAATTCCATGCGGCGGAATGCATCGGCAGGGAATTGCTCGTTTCCCCGTCGCAGCCCCGGCACCACTGCAGTTCTCGTTCTGATCACAATCCACACAATGGATTGTGGTTCTGATATCCTCGTGTCAAGCACGCTGCGAGGTGCGCGATGGGTATGCGTTGTCGTAGCCTGCCGGCTCTGGCCAATCAAATTCTATTTGGCGTTCTATCCTTGTTCTTTTCACGCGGGTATTGAACAGCCGTCCTTTCCAGTGCGGTCGGACTTGGATTTGCAAGCACTGTATGTTATATATAATAAGTAATTAAAATAAATGTCATATCAAATATTTTCACAAGTATACATACAGTGTGACCCATGTAGATCTTGATAAACTGTATTTTTGAAGCAAAAAACGCCATATTTTTACAAAATACAAGGCCTACTATGTCAGTTTTTAAGAGTAAATTTTTAAGAATTCATTTTAGCGATTTTTTTTAAACAAAATCTTAGCAAGGCACTGGATTCATAACCCCTCAGAAACGACCCTATATTACATTTTATTGAAAAATTTTAAGAAAAAAAAATGCACAATAATAACTACAAAAACTTATTTTGTCAAGTTATTATTGTGCATTTTTTTTCATATAATTTTCCAATAAAATTTAGTATAGGGTCGATTTTAGGGGTGGTGAATCCAGTGCCGTGCTTAGATTTTATTTAAAAAAATCGCTAATATAAATTCTTAAAAATTTACTCTTAAAAACTGACATAGTAGGCCTTGTTTACAAATATATTTTGTACAATTAATTGTGGAGTATATTTAAAACAAACCCGGTTAAAATCGCACAATAAATAAAGATTTTACAGGGGTGAGTCGCACATGCACATTAGGGTGATTCATTTCCGCAAAGTTTTTTTTTTTTCGGTGCTCAAGCAAAATATTAATCTACCTATAGAAAAAAACATTTTCACCAAGGTAGAGCTCTTAATATCAATTTTAAGTACTTGCAGTTTAAATTTAAAGTTTTCCCATTTAAAATGCATGTAAAAAAAATGTTTTTTTTTCAAATTTCTAATGCTCGCCCGCTTTTTACAATATTGTGAATCGGTTTTATGGACCTTATAGGGAATTTCACGCTCTTCAAAATTGTCTTTGTGTTTTTTTGTGTAACTCGTAGTGGTTCGCCAGTAGGAGTCATCAAAGTTCAATTTTTTGAATGAACATTTTTTTGCAATTTTTTTTAACAATTCGCAAAAAATAGTGAAAAAAAAGTGCTGAATCGTAAAAAATAGTCTTTTATCAAATATTTAATGAATTTACGGCCATTTTTATATCTTAAAATGTAAGTAATTGGTAAATATTAACCAATTATGCTATTTAAATTAAACTTTCTTATTTACTATCGATATAATTCTCTACAACAATAACTTTTTCAGAGTTATTATGATTTCTGACTAAAAATAAATATAAACATAACACATCAATTCATAAAAAAAACTACAAAACTTTAATCAAAACAAATAACAGATTACATTATTAGATAATATATTGCAAATTTAATAAAAATCTCAATAGTCATAAATAAACAAGTTGATAAATATTAAATTATTTCGACTTTTACTATACAAAGCAAATTAAGATTTTATTTTATGACGTAACTAACGTGCCCTTAACATGTATACAGGTACAATTTATTATTATATTATTGTTGTGCTGCCAATTTTAAATTAAGCGACAGGGCAGTGATGACGTTTTTTATCTATTACGTACGTGACGTCACTAGCGTGCTCGTAAAAAATAAATTGCAGGCACTCTAACGTGCACTAAATACAACAAACAATACATTTTGGGGTTAAGTATAACATAAAGCATCAAACCCGTTTACAAAGACAATAGAGTCGCTAACGTCATACTAATTAACTAGAGCAATCATAAAATTGTAACAGTTGCTTTCCCAATCAAATAATTATCATTATTTTTTTACTTATGTTCGAATGTGCCATCAAAATATTATTTAGTGCAATTATTCAAATAGCAATTTCTACTTATACAATATTGAAGCAAATGAAGTTGACAATAAAAACAATTTACTTTTTCGTTAATTTAAGAATTTTGTTAAAAAAAAATTGAATAACCTTCATTTATATTTATTGCTATATTACGGAAATGTTGAAAAATTGCAGAATCTAAGTTGCAATTGTATATTTGTTGTTTTTTTATAAATTAATGTATTTTTTTATATTTATTAAAAGTCAAAAATCATAATAACTCTGGAAAAGTTATTGTTGTAGAGAATTATATCGATAGTTAATAAGAAAGTTTAATTTAAATAGCATAATTGGTTAATATTTATCAATTACTTACGTTTTAAGATATAAAAATGGCCGTAAATTCATCAAATATTTGTTAAAAGACTATTTTTTACGATTCAGTTATTTTTTTTCACTATTTTTTGCGAATTGTTAAAAAAAAATTGCAAAAAAAATGTTCATTCAAGAAATTGAACTTTGATGACTCCTACTGGCGAACCACTACGAGTTACACAAAAAAACACAAAGACAATTTTGAAGAGCGTGAAATTTCCTATAAGGTCCATAAAACCGATTTACAATATTGTAAAGAGCAGGCGAGCATTAGAAATTTGAAAAAAAAAACATTTTTTTTACATGCATTTTAAATGGGAAAACTTTAAGTTTAAACTGCAAGTACTTAAAATTGATATTAAGAGCTCTACCTTGGTGAAAATTTATTTTTCTATAGGTAGATTTTTATTTTGCTTGAGCGCCGAGAAAAAAAAAGTTTTTTGCGGAAATGAATCACCCTAATGCACATGCTATATTATTACTATATTACCCCCCTCTACTCCATTCGCCAAGTGTCCCCACACAATAATTTGATAACGTCGATTATTATCCTGTAAAGGATTTTCCCCTATAGGTTGAGTGGTTGCTTTAATAAATTCATAACTTTTTTCTACAATATTTTAATTTAATTTTAGAGAAATCTAGGAATTATATTTTTGTTTACTTAAAATAAAAAACAAACATTATTTAGGAATTATATTTAACTAATTTTAGTTTAATAACTATAAGTAAATGGTTTTAAAAGATTTTCTCAAGGAAAAAACATATTTGTAATGGGATAAAAATGTTACAATAATATGTATATATAAAACAATTTTTTTAGCAACTAGTCGTAGGTTTAAAATAAATAATATTTTTGTTTCCTTGAAGAAAAAAGCAAACATTATTTAGGAATTATAAAGGAATAAAAATATAATATAATACAATCGAAAAAAATTTTAAAACCAAAAGATAAGATACCCAAACAGATAAGGGAATAACATTAAAAGGTTTGGTTGTTTTGTTAGTTACAATTTTAATTTAGATAAAGATGAATAAAAAATATTATATCACTCTTCTAACCGTATCATTTCTAGTATTTGTGATAACAAAATATAAGCCTCATGAGCACCCGCAAGTAAAAGTAGTAAAAGAATATATTATACAAAAAGTTAGTTATGAAAACACTGAATCAATTAAAACGGTCAACAAGATGGGATGTTACGATAAACCATTGGATCAAAAAATATACCAGAGGGGTGAATATTGGGTGATGACAAATTATATAAAACCCAAAATGGAATTCCATTGCCACGAAAGTATTACCTACACGACCCATGGGGATTTTCAGTTTTTGGATAATTTGCCCCCTTTAGTGGAAAGATGGTTGGGTCCAGTAAGCATAGCTTTACATGCTCCAGGTGATGATTTCAAAGATACCCTTGAATCGATGTTGTATTTTAGAGAATGTACAAGTAATATGATAAGAGAGTATGTAAGTTTCCATGTGTATTTTCATAACAAACATCTTCCCAAAGAGGTAAAACATTTTTCGTGTTTCGTGTAAAAACTATAATTACAATTTTTAGATCCCATCTTTTGAGAAAATTTCACAGCTAACATACGACTGCAAAGGGGGACCTCCCATAGTTAAAAAATCCTCACAAATGTACAAAACCAAAAAGAATCTTCTATACCCGGTGAATGTGGGGCGAAACATTGCAAGGGAAGCCGCACAAACTCACTACATTTTTGCCTCAGACATTGAGCTTTATCCCAGTCCAAACATCATCCCGAAGTTTCTCGCCATGATAGAAAAAAACGAGGGCCCCCTCCAAAGCAAAAACAAAGTGTTCCCCATACCAATATTCGAAATCAAAGAAGACCAGGCAGTGCCCGAAACAAAAACCGCATTGCAAGGCATGCTTCGGAAAAAAACGGCTATTCCTTTCCACAAGTTCGTGTGTTCATGGTGTCACAATATACCTAAAGCGAGGGAGTGGGAAAAAGCCGCTGAAGGTAAAAACATGGAGGTCTTCCATGTTGCCAAAAGGCAGGGGCCTTACAAAAGTTGGGAACCCATTTATATAGGCACTAATGACGAACCTTTGTACGACGAACGGCTCAGTTGGGAAGGGAAACGGGATAAAATGACTCAGGTAAAATGCAAACCCTATTGTAAATGACCGATAGAATCCAATAAAAAATATGTAATTGGTTTGAAATGTGTTTTGGCGCTATGAATTACCAATTCATTCCAGTTGCATTCCTATTGGTAAGTTCCAATGAAGTCAGCGGCTTGTCCCTATTGGCTAAATCCAAAAGAAATGCACCTGGAATGAATTATTAATTCATCATTTGAACCAATTTATTTTTTTAAATTTGGATTAAAAATACCAGTTGATTTTTCATTAAAAAATAATTAAGATCCCAGAAGAATAACCTGGTAGAAACCAGAATTCATTTTTTACAGAAGAGACAAAAAAATTATTATAACTGAGTAACTTTATTTTTTTATTATTTTTTTGTGTTAGTGAGATATGTATTGATACATATAACTTACTAACACAAAAAAAGTAATAAAAAATAAATAAAATTACTCGGTTATAATCATTTTTTGTCTTTCTTGCAAAGGATGTTTGTAAGCATGGTCGAAATCAATATTATTTATGTCAATTTTTTTTTATTTTGCCCGCTGTAACCACCATTCTCACGCCATCGTCCCTAAACCTTCGACATATAAACACTTTTTTAAGTACACACCACTAAGCACAGAAACCCATAGATTATAAAAGAAACCGACTAATATAAAAACGACATTAAATAGCGTCCAAAGACTTGTTTGTTTCTTTATTATGGCGTCACAACCATTCGAACAAGGACTGCGTACTTTGGTTTTGCGCAGCTACACGAGAGCCCTCTTGCGATATTTTAAAGTACTGGGAATAATCAATTAGCAGATTCTTTTTTAGAATCTCACACTGGGAATGCCCCCATTGAATTTAATTGGAAATCACCTATGGGTAGCTTTAACAAATCGAAACCACTAAAAAACAGTAGAATCCTAATTGGACTTTTCCATATTTTAAAGTATTGGGAATTGAATTCAATTGAAAATTATCTATGGGTAGCTTTAACCAATCGAAACCACTAAAAAACAGTATACTATAGAATTCTAATCGGACTTTTCCATCATGGAAAATACCAGTAAAATAGTATATTAAAGTACAAGTTGCAGAAGGCCACATATTCTCGCACGAATTCGAAATTTGGCCTCGAGCGACGAAGGAGCGAGTGGACGAACGAATGAGTGCGAGAATAGCCTTCTGCAACGTGTGATTTATACTATTTTCTCGATTTTAACTTTTATTTAGGTTTTTTTAATTGTTTTGTGGTCGTTGTTAGTTAGGGGATTTTTCTCGCAAAATGTCAGTTGGCAACACAAAATGACAATATTTGTTATCCTGCACAAGTACAACCTGAACTGCACTTTTACACATTAAACTTAAAATTTTGCATTAAAATGCATTGTTGGAGCAAACTTTATATTACAAAACAATAATAAAGGCTTCATTTTCAATAAAAGTAATGAATTTGAGGTTATTAATCAGTTTGACATTTTGGGGGTACCAATACTTAAAAACTAAATGTTACCAAAAATCGTTTAAGAATGAGCTTCATTCTTCAACGATTTTGCGTGCGAGAATATGACATTCTTACATAAAAATCGAGAAACCAATTTCTGTTTTATATCGCTCCCAATTAAACCCAGTAAGTCCAATTCGGACCTATTGATACCAACCAATACTTCAATTGGTTATATGGTTTCGATAAGGAATTAATTGGGAAGGTTTCAGACAAATTTTTATAAATTGAACAAAAAACACCACGCCTACTATGTTAGTGTCAAGAGTAAATTAAAAAAAAATTATAGTAGCGATTTAAAAAAAACAGCCCTATACTAAATTTTATTAAAACATTTTAAGTAGGAACGATTTTGTAGCTGAATTAAAAATGCATAAAAAACATTGAAATAAAATTAAACCAATAGTCAGGGCCGGGCCTAAGGGGGGTGTAGGGGGGGGGAGTCACCCCCCCAAAGTCTTGGCAGTTGGTTCCAAATCCAAACACGGTTGGCAAAATCTATAGTATTTGGGTCGGTTGGTTGGGTATACCTACCCTACCAACCAACCCATCACAAATTGTGATTCACAATAAATAAAATGAAATATAATTTTTAAACTTTACCTACATATTACAAAATTATAATTTTTAATCTATTGTAACCTCCTATAATCGTTACCGTCAAGAAAATTGTATTGGTCAAGCGGCATATGTACAAAGTCGGCACCGCCTCGCTGCTTTGTCTTTGGTTTTGGCGGCGTTTGACTCTTTCTACCCACCGCAATTTTCGGCGTCTTATTTTTCTAGATTATTAATTAGTTGAAGCTTATCTAAGCTAATTAAAACTAGTGTCAATAAATAGGAATTAATTTTTTTTAATATGGAAAAGAAAGCTAGACCGGGCCGAGTTCTAGTAAAATGCTCATTATGTGGATCTGTGTTTAACAAGGACTAGAAAAAAATGCACGAGGAAAATATTCACGGTGAAAATTTGGTTAAAATCAAAATTGTTACTGTTCCGGATAATCCACTTACATTGGCAGCAAATCAAAAAAATAGAGAACGAGAATCAATCCCATCGACTTCGAAAGAGCATGCTAATGGTATAAAGACATTCTTTATCTACACTTTACAACACTTTACATTCATGATAAAACTACTGAAAATTTTACAACACTTTACATTCATGATAAAACTACTGAAAGTTTTTACTATTACTACTAAAGTATCGATAAAAAAATAAGTTGTTTTTTTATCGTCTCCACCCCCCCAAAAAAGTGTGCCTCGGTACGGCCCTGCCAATAGTAACATGATATAAATACATATATTCGTATGCTTACAAACAAATTAAAAACGCTATAGAAACCTAAAACAAAAATGAAACAAAAAATAGAAAATTACAAAAATTTTCTACAATTCTCGACAGGCTTGTATTACCACTATTATGTAGAGTTCTTGTGCGGTAGAAAAAATTAAAATTAAATATTTTAAATGTGTCAAACTTGACTTTTTTGTTATTTTTTATAATAGTGATAGGTATACGATTCGAATTTCGAATTAAATATACGAATGGTTGGATTCAGGTTTTGTTATAGAAGGGTACTTTTCTATAATACCACTCGATTTGCCCCTTTTTATTTATAAAAAAAATTTGGGATTTTCAGATTTCGTATATGTGTACGCGGTAAATAAAAAGTTAGAAAAAAAAATAATTTTATATTTGTACACCCGAGCCACTTTTTTCCCGTTACAATTTTTTTCCTTCGTTTTTCTGCTCTTTCCAATAATACAGAAAAAAATCCTGGCTTAGGTACTTAGTTTTTAAAAATTGACATATCAAAAAACTAAGTAAGCCAGCACTTAGTCCTGTTTACAATTGGAAAAAGGGGTAAAATGTAGGCTATTTTATTGGAAAGTATCTTTATTAAGATAATATTCTTGTTTTAGGGTTATGTCTTATGCGTTAAAGACTACGATTTTTTGATTTTAAACAATGCTTTCTTGGTACACAGACCCGGGATTAAAAAGTATCATAACGATCCTGGAAGAAACAAAATTTCATCACAAACGAATAGACTTATAGGCAGTAGAATATTTCCAGAAATAAAACGACTTTATGGGTCCAGAAAAGGGTGTATTGTGTAATAAAAATCAGTGAGCATTTCTTCATTTTTTGTCCCACCCGTCACGGTAAAAAAAATTGTTTTTCATTTGACATTCAAAAGATTTTACATTTCGACTTGACTACTTTTAAACAGTGTCCAAGACACCAATATGGGTGTACTTATCTCATTTTGACGAAAATCAGATTATCTAATTTTTTCTAAACTACCTACTGCAGATTTATTAAGTCTAAACTAGCTGTGTATATAAAAGGATATTTGTTTTTAAGTTAGTTTACTTATTTATTAAAACAAAATGTGATTTTACAATTTTGTGTTATTTATTATTGATTAGCAATCAAAATGTTTTTTAAACTTATAAAATTTATTTATAATTTTTTTATACATATTTAAAACAACAATAAAAATTATAAAAATCTTTTGTAATAAAAATTAATAAAACAAAAATTATAAGACTGGTTTTATTTCAATATATTTTACATTTTGGGTTATTTCCATACATTTCCCGCAACTCTTTGTTAACGTGGTATTTTAATAATTTTGCAGCCTCTTTGGTAACATTTTTGTACATTGTATTTTGCAGTTTTTTTAGTTTGACGCCAGGTTTGTGCATTAAAAACGCGTTATCCAAAACAACAAAATTATAATCCAATAAACATAATGAATAGGCCTAAAAATGTTAAATTTATTAAGTATTTTATAAAAAAAAAATAGAAGAAATGGAGGATATACAGGGCAAGGGTTCAACAAAAAATTTAAAGAACTTTGGATATTATTTTTAATATTGGTGTGTATTGTATTGGTAGGATATAAAAGTATAAATTTTCGTTAAGAATTTTTACAAAAAAAGTTGTACACCACTGACATTTTTTCATGGGTATATTTTTTCTAATTAGTCTGGTCAACTCTGCATAAAAACGGCATTTTAAATTTTGTAATTTTACAAAATACAACACTCGTTTATAAAACTGCTCGTGCCGTTTGAATTTCGAGCTGTTAGCGGAGGTACAGTAGAGTGGTTGTGTTGGTGTGTGGGTTGGGGTGGATAATTTTTTTTTAACATGTAGCCATAAATTTAAGCCCTTTAGGAAACATGTCCTCAGGACCAAAAATGCTTGTCTTGGCGTGGCCTACGAACCTTTGATTTTTTTACCATTTATTCAATAGAATTCTATTAATAGAATAAAATAGATTTATTAGATCAGAAAGATTGCAATGTTTACAATGTTGTCCAAAAAAAGTATATATAAATATTCAAAAAAACTACTAACAAATCCAATCCTCTTTAGTAAGGTTTGAATTCCCTCAAACTAAGGTCTTTTATTGTTTTTGGCAATTTATTATAATATATATAATATTATAATTATAATATTATATATAAAATCAAAGCAAAGTTTGATTAATTATCAATATATTGTTAAACATAAAACTGGTTTTCTTGTAAAGATCTATGTAAGTGTAAGTAGGTTATTTTACAAACGTTCCAACAGATTCTATTTTTTTTTTCTGAAAAATGAATAGGTAGGTAATTATTTTGTATGGGATGAATTATGCCATATTTTAAATTGGACTAATCAAATGCATAATATTAGGAATTACATGTATTAGTGTTACTGTTGAAACAACAAATCTTAGATTAAGGATTAAGTATAGATATATCAATAAATCAATAAGTATAGGTACTTAAATACTACCATTAAAAATTGTTGTCCAAAATAACATCCATAAATTTAATTGAATTACTCAACTTGATGGTACGGGATGGTACAGGTTTGGACAAGATAAATCTTTTTTTGTCTAGTCCACACCTTTCAATTATTAAAATTATCTTTTATAAAATATTTTTTGCGTTTTTTTTATTTAATGTCACAGCAAACAGAAAAAATATAGAAGTGTATTGGATGACGCCACGTTTCAATACAGTTTTCTAAACCCTCGCCACGGTATAGAGTTGTATTCGTCACTCGAGCGTTTCAATACTCTCCACAGTATAGAGGTCGTAATTTGACTTTTGAACTAGTATTAATATGAAAATTATTTTATGCTTGAAAAAAAAACTATACACGATTGTGATTTTTTACATTTTATTAATTAATTAAGCTGTGTTGAATATTTTTTCTAAAGGAATAATTGCCAATGGGCCATTCATTCATTTGTTCGTAGATGCTACAATAACCTGCACTGGTGTGTACTTTTTGATCAACCTGATTTAAATATTGCTGTACTAACATAAAACTACCAGTGGAGATGTGCAGGGTCTACCAACAGACCTCATTACTAAATTATTAAAGTTTAATACTTAGCATATCAATCATTTTTTCAACATAACCTCTGAAATTTTTAATACAAATATATATATTACCTAGTACCTATAGGTACTATATATAATACATAAATATACTTTACATCATATCCTCTGTGCTTGACATACCTGAGTTGTTACGGTAAATAAAAATCAGACAAAGGAACCAAAAAAAGGAACTATTTTCAACTAAATCATATGCAGAAATGGGAATATTCAAACTACTTGCATCCATCAAAAGATCAAAACTTCTTCCAATATTGTATTACACCCTCTTTTTATACTCTCAGAAATATTGACTAGAACAGTATTAGAGAGACTCCATGAGAAATATACAAAACCAGCGCAATGCAATATCGCAACGGTTTCGACTTCTCTTTACTCTACCAAGTTATAGAAACTGCAGTTTCTATAACTTGGTAGAGTAAAGAGAAGTCGAAACCGTTGCGATATTGCATTGCGCTGGTTTTGTATATTTCTCAGGGACATTAACAAAAATCATTGCCAGTAAAATTCGAAAAGCTTGAGTTTCTATGTCTCTGAAGAGAATAGGAATCCGAAGTTGCTGCACCATTGGACTGAACCCTTTTTCAATAATTTCTAGAGACATAAATGACTGCAGGGTCGAGTTTCTACATCTCTGTTGAATATAGAAAATCAAAAAAATTCAAACGGGGAGTCATCCTATACAATTCTATATTTTTCCGTTTGCTGTGGTATAACCTAATAAAAAAAGTTTATTTTTGACAATTTTGATGCCAAAATATTATAAATATTATATAATTTTATTTATAAAAACAGTTCTGTAATTCCTGCGTTTCGCGCGCTTAAAATGGCCGATTACTACCATATTGATGTTTAGAAATTATACAATGTTGTCCTTAGTGATTATAAAATATATATACGAGACATTAAGATCATTATACACAAAAAGTACACATACACATAACACAATATATTCTAAAAATGTTGTCAGGCCGTTTTGAGAACAATATTTATAAATGATAGGTTGAAGAAATGTTGTACAAACATTCAGGGAAAAATATTTCTATAAGTATTTCTAAAACATTAATAAATATCACTTAAATATTTTTCAACAATTATTTCGCAATTTTATATAAATATTATTTCCTAAATATTGTTATAAGTTATTTAAAATATTTTCAGATATTTTTGTGATTTGAGGAAACATTAATAAAATATTAGGTAATGTATTTAAAACATTTACAAAAATGTTTTAAAAATGTTGTGAAAAAATATTGTATAAATATAAAAAGTGGGACATATAAATGTTGTAAAAACATTTTAGAGGCATTTAAATGATGATGACTAATATTTCTAAATACTTGGGTTATTTAGCAAAAATATTCATTCAAAATTTTAAATATATTTTTGTGTTATGTGGGACAGGTTTCTTGATACAAAATAATATTTAAAATATAAGAAATTGTTAAGTATATTTTAAATTATTAACTTTAAGAATAGGAAATATTCGAAAGGTTTTTTAATTTATTATTTGATTATGTAAAAACAAACCAGGTGTTACATTTAAAATAAAAAAAGGTATTAACTTCTCAAATTTAAACAAAAAAATAATATTAATTAAGGACATGGTGTAGTAATTTTACTCAGAATTTGATGTGAAATTTAAAAATATATATTTGAAATAACAAAGTTGATGTCACTTCCGTAAACCAGGAGTGGCATTTTGTTCAAAATATTTTAGAAAAATACACTGAAATATATTATAAACGCTTTTACAATTTTAAATCGATATATTTTACCGTTCCCCAGAAAAATTTAATGGACCACGAACGTAAAACACCCTGTATATATCTTATTATAGTGACTTATACTCCAAACGTATACACTCACAGGCAAAATAATCGATCCACACAAATTTTCGATGAATTTCAATCGCAAATAACTTTTTTATTTGATGTCGGATTTAAACGAATATTAAAGAATATTGTAGATAAATTAATGGACAATCGCTCACATTTTAAAAAATTACTAAAAAATAGACGTACGTTTATAATATCCCGGTTTAAACAAAAAGATGTTTTTACCATAAGATTAAGACACTCTGTAGAGTGGCAAAACCGTATATTGTTCTAAATTAAGTTTTATTTATCAAGTCACATCTATTCTTAACAGTTTTGATTTTGGTTCACCTCGGTATATTTATTTTTGTGGAAAATATGGATTTTTTAAAAAACATTTCAATTTCCAATATTTTTCTGTATGAAGAACTAAGGTTGCTATGGTCCATTCATAGGCTATGGAGAATTACAGTGAAAGTTTTGTTGAATCATCCCATACTTGGACATGTCATACACGGCTTTCAAAAGCTATCAAATTGTTTTTTGCAAAATAATGTTTAAATTTTGAGGTGTCTTCTTACTTTAAAAAATGGATATGTCTCCGACTGATGTTGCCAGAGCCATTAATTTAATCCAGGATGGACGGTCACAGTGTGGCAAGTGTTTTAAACTTCACAAGAAGTAAAGTACAAAGGGCAACATCAGTCGGAGACATTTTTAAAATTAAGAAGACACCTCAAAATTAACACATTAATTTACAAAAAACAATTTTTGATAGCTTTTGAAAGCTGTATATGACATGTCCAAGTATGGGATGATTCAACAAAACTGTCACTGTCATCCTCCATAGGCTATGGATGGACCATAGCAACCTTAGTTCTTCATACAGGAAAAATATTGGAAATTGCAATGTTTTTTGAAAAAAATCATATTTTTCACAAAAATAACTATATCGAGGTGAACCAAAAACAAAACTGTTAAAAATAGATGTGACTTGATAATTAAAACTTAATTTAGAACAATATAAAGTTTTGCCACTGTACAGAGTGTCTTAAACTTATGGTAAAAAAAAACTTTTTGTTTAAACCTGTATATTATAAACATTGAGTAATGTTATATATAATGTTATAAACGTACGTGTATTTTTTGGTAATTTTTAAAATGTGAGCGATTCTCCATTAATGTATCTACAATATTCTTTAATATTCGTTTAAATCCGAAATCAAAGTTATTTGGATCGATTATTTTGCCTGTGAGTGTATATAGGTTCCTTCTAAAGCTCATTTCCCGCTTATTCGTGGGATTGTGATGTAACTGTTATAATTTTGATTTTATTCCAGTTGTTTAATACTGGCTATATCTAGATGCATATTGTTTATGAAATGTTTTCTTGCAGATATCATTTATTTTAATTTATAATTTTTTTAAACAAAATCGGACAAACTTTATTTTAATAATAATAATAATACCTACCAGACTCATTTTATTCCCCTGGCCCTCCCAAGTCAACCTTTCATCAAACAAAGGTTCCTTATGGGTGCACACGTAAAAAGGTTCCCACATGGATTGCTTGCCCTGCCTCTTGCCAACTGAAAAAACATTAACACCCTGTGTTTCCGGCTCCTTTAACCATCCATCGCCATCTATAACTTTATGACAACTAGTGCAGATATTTTTGTGAAACAAAAATGCAGTTTTGTTTTTAATCATTGTTTGTAGCACCGTTTTTGTTGTGGGAATCTCGTAACCTTCTTTCATTTCGAAAACCGGCAGTACAAAAACGTTTTTTTCGTTTTTGTCAAAAAGCTTGGGGTTCTTGTTAACGAAGGTTAAAAATTTCTCGATGAAATTCGGGGTGGGGTAGAGCTCGATATCAGATGGAAAGACGAAGTGAGTTTGTGCTGCATCTCTGGCGATATTTCTGGCCACGTTTATGGGGTATAATAAATTATTTTTATGTTTGTACATGTCTTCAGTCTTCATGTTTTCATACGGAGCTCCTAAGGCACAATCGTATACGTCCTCGTATAGGCTTAGTAAAGGTTCTTCGGCCTAAAATTTAATTTTTTTTTATTTTTTATAAGTTTTAAGGTGAAAATCAAAAATTTCAAAGTGACAACATGTTAGGTTTGTTTCATTAAGCACCAAGATAACATTAAGAGGTTCATAATTGACGCATATTGCAGTCACAACGTGATTGTAATCCGCACGTATGCACGCATACATGTATCATTTGCGTCATCAATTGAGGTTCATATAGCCAGCACATGTGATGGTTGGAAAAACATTGCAAGGTTCATAATTTACGCATATTCTTAATCCGCACTTATGTCACATATGCATCATTTGCGCCATCAATTCATATAGCCAGCACATGTGATGGTTGAAGAAATGTAACAGGTAAATTTTGGACTTGCATTGCCTTAATTTGATTGTTTTTCTTACGTTTCAATTAGTAATAATCTTTAATTATAGATAGAATTAATAATCGAAAGAATCGTTGTAAGAAAAACAATCAAATTAAGACAAGGCCAGTCCAAACCTTAGCTGTTAATCATTCATAAAATTGATTTATTGCAAAAATTTTGGCATTATATTACTTATAAGAAATAATCCAAAAGATCTTTTTAGTCATTTATTTTAGTTTTTGTGACAATTGTCTACATTTATAGAAACATTTTGGTCATTATATTACTTATAAGTAATATAATGACCAAAATGTTTCTATAAATATATAAGAAATAATCCAAAAGATCTTTTTAGTCATTTATTTTAGTTTTTGTGACAATTGTCTACATTTATAGAAAGATATCTTATTTTAATTAAAATTAGGTATCTTTTTACAAATTCACAAATAAATTAATTTATTTGTGAATTTGTAATCGTAATCTTAAGATTACGTTTATAAATTAATTAATCAATAATTATTATAATTATTGATTAATTAATTTATAAACGTAATCTTAAGATCAACGTGTTAACTCGTTGATCTTAAGATCAATTCCAATTTGGAATTCCAAATAAAATTATGTATATTTTTATACAAATGTAGTCTTTACAAAGACAGTCTTTTCACAAATGAACCATATGGTGTAAGTCAATTTTTTGAAAATTTTAGTTATAATATGAAGTAAAATCAACCCCAAGCAGCAAAGAATGACACATTTTGGGCAATGTGTCGACACAGCGTCGAAACATGATTTTGGACACGACACATTTTAAAGACACATAGTCCACTTTAAGACCACTAAGTGTGGTAAATGAGACCAAAGTGGTGATGAAAGTTGTACCAAAAAGTGTCCATAGTTTGCCCACAAAATGTGCCCGATTTTTTCTTAAAATTTGCCCACAATGTGCCCGGTAGTGTGACCGATTTATGCCCAAAGAGTTTCTAATTTGTATGTTACCAAATGGTCACCATTTGTTCCGAATTGTTGCACAGTACTGTATTGTGTCCTAAAATAAACCCAAATGGACACTAACTATTTTTAACTGGAAACGAATTGGAAACAAACTAGATACAAAGAGGCAAAGTAAGGCGTGATGTCTTATTAATAATTATTTATATAATATAATATTATGAAATACATTATAACTTAAATCTAACATTTTTGGTATGTTACCTTCATTTTTATTGCGAACAAAATTTTATTGGTGATTATAAGCAAAATACTTTTAAAAATTGATAGGGCCTCACAAATAATAAGTATTTATAATTTTTTTTTATTAAAAATATTTTTTTTTTCCTATATTTTTATCAAAACTAGACGTATGTGCCGTCTATGTAACTTAAAACTTTGCATTTTTTAAATTTTAAGTTTAAATTTCACCAGAAAGTTAAATTATGTAAAAAAAATTAAAGCGTCGTATCTGTTTCAACAAAAAAATATGGCGAATTACACAATGTGTCCCTTTGGAACCTAATGCGCCCGCCCCACACATTTTTGAAACAAATCAGACACCATGAATCTAAAATGCAGCTAAATGGAAACTTTTGCGTCCACTTGACTCAATTTGGTAATAAAATGGAAACAGATTGATAAGGTACAATATGGAAACATTGAGTCGACTAAGTGTCGACCCTAATGAGTCTAAATTGTGTTACTGTTTCCAAGGGCACAAAAGCGACGCAACTTGGGCACATATTTCTGAAATAATGCTACTTAGACCCATACTTTTTTTGGACACAATTGGTTTAAAAGGTGTCGACCCAAAGCAACCACAAATTTGAAGTTTCCATTTAGACATAAGTTTTCCGATTTGTGTCGAAACAATTTGGAAACAAAAAGTGTCGTGCCCAAGTTCGGGCACAAATTGCTGCTTGGGACAATTTTCGCAAGATGTAGTGTATAGTCTAGTATTACATCTACAATTTTTAGATAACAATTCAACAAAAGTGAAAAGTTTGCAATCATTTCGTGCCCTCATATACCAATCACGTGCGTGTATTCCCATTAATCATAAAATGAATATCATTTCGCAGCGTTTTTAACTGTAAGAAATTGTAAATCGAACAATACTTGACCTCGCATTTAATTAATTCGAGTCTCTAGGGGGGTATTTTTGTTTTTACAATTAAATGAATGTAGGTATTTGGACATTTGTACGGATATGACTATTTCAATTTTGTAAATTGATATTTGCTTATTTAACATTATTAACATTATTTTGTAATATTTAACGTTGGATTACACTATGATAGTTCGAATTACTAACATTGAGTACGCCCACCTATATTAACTAATTTTGGGCTGCTGATTTCAAAACTGACACTCGTTTTGCTCCAGGACGTCTAGGATTCGAAATAATTGCGTAATAAAATGCTCTGCCCAATGATCTCAAAATGTAAGTTTTTTTGTTAATATTTTGATTATTTATTAAATTATTTTGCCTTAAATCTATTTTGGATGTTCATTATATTATTGACGTTTTTTGTCAAAAATATACAGGGACTCACAAAGTCATCGGTAGAAAAATGTTAAATAGAATTTTGTTGTTCCATTGTAGCCGTATACTATAGTAGTATTATATAAGGGATATTTAATAAAGCACTTTTCTATCGTCGTTGTAAATTTGTTTTGTTTTTGTTGCGGTACCTTTACGCCCAAGAAAAACCAACGCAATATTTCATTACAAAATTGTATGAGATATACCTGCTACTTTAATTTTGCAGGAGTATTAAATGGACCTGATATACGACGTTTGATGAAAGATCAAGCATCCAAAAATGCTCTCAAAGTTGACGAGCTTGTCGCATATTGAACTGTTCTTGGTTCATATCGGGCCTAAAATTGGCGCCAATTCATTGAAAAAATGCTCTCCGTTTTGTAAAGAATTAGCGTTAATATGTCATTTAAAATACTTTTTTTTTCATCCTGATAAATTTACCGAACATTAAACGATTAAACGATTTCACCAAGTAACTGCAAATCTAGAGCATTGGTAGATATCTATAGGTAAAGCGGATTCATTGCTAGGAGACATTTGCTGGAATTTGCAGCAAAAGATGTACGACGGTGATGAGGATTAAGCACAATATTTCGATATTTGATACGATTTAATAAATTTAAGGTAGAAAAAAATTATGCAATGCATTAAATTTTGAGGGCTTAATTTGGATAAAAAATACTGAAACTTGTTTACTTTGTTGCCCTTTCAATTTAATAATTAAAATAAACGACAAAAAATGTCAAATAATGTGTTTTTTACAAAAAATACATTAAAATTTTAGTTTTAGTATTTAAAATGTCATATTGTTAAGATAAATATGATCTATTTATTGTATACCAATTACTTCAGTACATTCAAGATAAATTTAAGCCAAAATAATTTAATAAATAATTAAAATACTAACAAAAAACTTTTGAGGTGATTGAGCAGAGCATGTTATTATGAAATTGTTTTAAATCCTAGACGTCCTAGAGAAAAACTAATGACATTTTTTAAATCAGCGGCCCAAAATTAGTTAAACTAACTAACTTAATGTTAGGAAAAAAAAGTTTCTAAAACTATCATAGTGTTATTATTGGATAATTCTCTGAAAATACCTATAGCGTGATTATTGCAAATACGTATAAAGTTATGTTATGCATATAATCAACGTTTAAAACACATACATTTTATTAAAAAAATGGTAATTCCCACAGTATTTATTAACTTTTTAATGGTTCATATCCCAATCTTAATACAATTTTGCCTTCTGTTACCATATAATATTAATTAATATTATAATATATATTGATATAAAACAAACAAAACTAACTTTTCAATGGTTCATATATTCACATATCCCAATCTTAATACAATTTTGCCTTCTGTTATCATATAGGTAATATTAATATATATTAATAGAAAAAAAACACGTTTTAATAAAAATTATTATTTTATCAACGAATTTGTGTAACAATATATTTTAAATTATTTAAAAAATATTATAAATTATTGTCAAAAATTTTAGAATTTAGATCTACATTCTAAAATTTTTGACATACTAATTGTTTTTTATAAATTGAGTACTTTTGTTTATAAAATTTACATTCTTTAAATTTTAATAGTATATTATGTATCAATTTAAGTTTTATAAATAATAAGCGAGTGTTAAATAAAAACGAGTGTCTAGAGAAGTTTATAAAAAAGTCGCATACTATACTTTATCTAAGACAAACCCAAAAAAAACAAAGCCATTTTTATTTGTTAAACATTTGACAACTGTCAAATGTCAACGGATTTAACCTCACTTTTCCCCAATATATAATAAAGCTAACTTCATCCCGTGACTAAAATGCTCAAAAGCCACTATTGCCAACTTCAGCCCGTGATTAAAACGACATAAAGTCACAGCTTGTCAATGTAGGATTTGATAAAATTGATGTCTGTTTAATCGGTCTATAATTTAAACTAATTTGTAGTCAACAGTATTGACTCGACACTAGTAAGAAAAGTGATTAATTATGGCCTGGGCATTTAAAAATCATTTAGACCAATCGGGTTAGGTTATTTATAGACTAGGCCGTAAAAATTTATTATTTACTACTTTGGACCAATAAAAAAATTCGACTTCTATCAGATCGATCCAACCTCACTTTCTGCTTTTAATAATTGTGCGTTTTATGTATCATTTAACAAATAAAATTGTATCTATTCGGTCAAGAAGTTTCTTTTTGTGCTAGCTTTACGCAATAAATCACTTCTTGCTCTATTTCGACATTCTAAGTTATATTTTTTTGTTTCCTGTCTTGACTTTCAACATTTTTAAGGTTTTAGTGCCCAAGCTAGTTTTGTAAAAAAAAATAACCAAAAAGTTGCCTCAAAATTAAATTGTTTTATAAATTTTGCAAAAAAATTTATTTGAAAAACTGTGACAACATTTGTATCATAAAAAGGCAACGAATCTTTCATATGCAATTTAATTATAAGGGCATAAGTTATTTTGTTCTGATTGCAGAACTTCTAAAAATAAAATTGAAAATAGGCCTCTATAACAAAAATTCGTATAAGTAGGTATACTCAAATTTAATTTTAATATTATGTAGATGCGTTTTATATAGATCTTTTAAATTATAATAAAAATTAAACAAACATTTCTGTAAATAGTTTCTATAAAATATACAAAAATGTAATCGCAAAACTAAAGCGATAAAAACACTTACTTGTGGTGTATGTTTTATATCGAAAAATAAGTGAAAAGTAACAAACTTAACAAGATCTAATTCAGAACACTGTCTTAGGTAAGCAACAGATTCAAGAGCAGTGAAAAAGTCATATCCAGGGGCGTATAGAGCTACACTGATAGGGCCCTGCCAAATGTTCGTCAATTTTTTAAGATTGTCGAGAAATCTTAAATCAGCCTGCGTGGTCAGTGTTATGGTTTCACCATATTTGATGGTTCTATTGGGCTTAATAAAATTAGGGAAAACGTAGAAATTGTTTCTTTGATTAACTTTGGCACTATTTTTAACTAAAAAGTTTTCATTTCTGTCCACTGTGGAGGCAGTGTTTTTATTTGTTGCTAAACGTTTTGCGCTTAGTTTTTCTTTTAAATTAGTAACTAACTTATCACCAAACTCATAACAACTTCTAATATCTAAAAATATTACGAATACCGATACAATAAACGTAACCAGTAAAACGCTGTTAACAACACTTTTTAAATTGTACCTCATTGCAAGCAGTCAGTAAACTAATTGACTATAAATAAACTTTTAGTACTATTGCTATTTAATAAATAGCTTAGTAAGCAATGTTGGGGTTTTAAAATTTCCGGAAAAATTAAGCCGGCGGGAAAAAACGTTTTTTCTTAAAAAAACGGAAAAATCGGATTTTTTTTATTTTATTGAAAGGGTAATACAAAAAAATTAAAGTCAATTTTTATGAAAATTTACTAATATCTGTACACTGATATCATGAAAAAAGTGAATTTTCGACTCCGAGTTTTTGTCTCAGAACTCCCAAATCATTGAGTTTAACAAAATTGACTTAGGAATATTTTTTGAAGAAAATTGAATGATCTACAAAAAAGGTTTGATTGGAATTTCCCGTCAGATGAACCGTTTTCTTACAATCATGCCTTAAAAATTGGTATAGTTTTACATTTTGATCTTTTAACTTTGGAATTTTGTAATTCATGTAAAAATCAGTACCCTGAAAAAAAAAACGATAAATATTCTTATGGGAAATCAAATGCTCTACAAAAAAGTCTTTTATCATTTTTAGCTAAATTCACTCCATCAAAAGTTATTCAAGGTTAAATTTGAAGTCAAAACGAAATTTTAACCTTGAATAACTTTTGATTGAGTGAATTTAGCTAAAAATGTTGAGAGGCTTTTTTGTAATGCATTTGATTTCCCATAAGAATATTTATCGGTTTTTTATGGGTACTGATTTTTACATGAATTACAAAATTTCAATTTAAAAGATCAAAATGTAAAACTATACCAATTTTTAAGGCATGATTTTAAGGAAACGGTTCATCTGACGGAAAATTTCACTTTAATCTTTTTTGTAGAGCATTTAATTTTCTTAAAAAAATATTTTCGAGTCAATTTTGTTAAATTCAATGGTTTGGGAGTTCTAATTCTAGTTCTAATTCTTAAGACAAAAACTTGCTGAGGAAAAAAAAATTAAAATTGCGATGATAGACCTCTTATTATTATGGACTCAAACTTTCACAATATTTTTTTGTCACCCCAAACCATATTTTCGATATACTTTTAAAAAAAAAAATAGTTAATTTTTTTGGCCCAGTCTAATAATCATATAAATAGTAGTACTATAATAGTACCTGATTTTAATAATTATTCTTATTATTATAATTCAGTTAGAATCTTCTACCGGGTCGCAAAAAACAAATTCGGTGCTTTATTAACATATGTAACTAGGTATACTTTTATTCGACACATTGATTTATAAAATTATAATTTTGTAATTTAACATTATAAATCATTTATTATTTTTATCCCTTGTGCAAAAAGGACCCGACCGACAGTATATTTAACGTTTAGGTACATTTATTTTCTTAAGTTTATTTGTTTTTTCTGTAATAAATTTATTATCCTTAAGAATTATAACTAATAATTATTAGTTGTTAATTGCTTTGTATATTAAAAAAAAATTCAAAAAATCCAATTTTTCCAAGACCTGGGAAAAACGCAAAAAACAGTTTTTTCCCCCAATTTTTTCGTTTTTTTTTCGACACTTTAAAACCCTCCCTGTTGTAAATGACCAATTAATTCCTTATAGAAACCAATTAAAATATTGGTTGGTATCAATAGATCTGAATTGGACTTACTGGGTTTAATTGGGAGCGATATAAAACATAAATTGGTTTTTACTGGTATTTTCCATGATAGAAAAGTCCGATTAGGATTCTACTGTTTTTTTAGTGGTTTCGATTGGTTAAAGCTACCAATAGGTAATTTCTAATTGAATTCAATTGGGCATTCCCAGTGTAAGATTCTAGAAAGGAATCTGCTAATTGGTTATTCTCAATACTTTAAAATATGGAAAAGTCCAATTAGGATTCTACTGTTTTTAGTGGTTTCGATTGGTTAAACCTACCCATAGGGAATTTCCAATTAAATTCAATTGGGCATTCCCAGTGTGAGATTCTAAAAAGGAATCTGCTAATTGATTGTTCCCAATACTTTAAAATATCGCAAGAGGGCTCTCGTGTAGCTGTCCAAAACCAACGTACGCAGTCCTTGTTCGAATGATTGAGACGCTATTATAAAGAAACAAACAAGTCTTTGGACGCTATTTAATGTCGTTTTTTTATTAGTCGGTTTCTTTTATAATCTATGGGTTTCTGTGCTTAGTGGTAGTTGTGTACTTAAAATGGTGTGTACTTATATATGTGTAAGGTTTAGGGACGATGGCGTGGGAATGGTGGTTACAGCGGACAAAATAAAAAAAATTTGACATAAATAATATTGATTTCGACCATGCCTACAAACATCCTTTGCAAGAAAGACAAAAAATAATAATTATAACCGAGTAATTAATTATTTTTTATTTTTATTTTATTTATTTTTTATTACTTTTTTGTGTTAGTAAGTTATAAGTATCAATACATATCTCACTAAGACAAAAAAATAATAAAGAAATAAAGTTACTCAGTTATAATAATTTTTTTGTCTCTTCTGTGAAAAATTAATTTTGGTTTTTACCCAGTTATTCTTCTGGGATCTTAATTATTTTTGAATGAAAAATCAACTGGTATTTTTAATTTCAAATTAAAAAAAATAAATTGGTTTGAATGGGTTTGGCGCTATGAATTACCAATTCATTCCAGGTGCATTTCTATTGGATTTAGCCAATAGGGACAAGCATAGGCATGGATTGGTATATTCCAATTTAAGCCGCTGACTTCATTGAAACTTACCAATAGGAATGTAACTGGAATGAATTGGTGATTCATAGCGCCAAAACACATTTCAAACCAATTACTTATTTTTTATTGGATTCTATCGGTCATTTACTAAAAGGGGTTTTTATTGATGAGGCGATAATTTAAAACAAAAAAATAAATCGTTTAAATTCAGTATTTGGTACAATATTAAATATATATAATATGTGTAACAACTTTAACAGAAATGTCAGAGAATTATCATTTTATATAAAATCATCGTAAATATTAGCGATTGGTTAATTTTCAACATTTTTTTAATTTTAAGCAATGAATTTTTGTGATAATGTGCTACTAGGTAGTACATTAATTTACTACCAATTACACATTAAATTTAATGTAATTGAAAGTTGGTTTACAACAACAAATCACGATAGTCCAGGTAGTTCAGATCCAGTTTCCTACGTGAGTTTCTCAACTGGATAATTTAATTTGTATAAGGAGTAATATTATGGACCAACAATTAATAAAAAAATATTCTTACCTTAAAGATGTGATTTTCTTCAAAAAATAGGTGAAAAGTCACAAATTCCCTTATTTCCTTATATTTGCAAATCCTTAAATAGGCTATAGACTTAACAGTAGTTAAAAAATCATATCCAGGGGCATACAGGGCCACGCTTATGGGGCCCTTCCAGGTTAATGCCAACAAAGCTAAGTTGTCCATATATCGGTAGTCCCCTGGGCAGGATAAAGTAATGGAGTCGCAATGATAAACATATTTATCAGCTTTAACATAATTGTACAAAACGTAAAAATCTTTTTTTTGACGCACGGTTCTGAAGATATTGGTTTTTGTGCATTGATCTGGGAGTCCATTACTATATGGTTTGATCCTGCAATTTTATTAATTAACACAGGCCAACGCAGGGTAGCAATTTTTACAAAATAATGGAATTATTGATCAACTTTTACATCATATCTTGGAAACTTTCAAAATCCGTTGTAGAAAAAAGCATTTGTTAATTAAAAAACCGATATAAACTTGCAAAAAAGGGTAACAATACGATAATAATAATGTTATTGCTCATTGCATTCATTTATCAACATCCTCTGAAATTTTCATTCAGTTTTTCTAAATAGTTTACGAGATAATGATTTTATTAAAAGCAGATAAAACATCGCAAATCTAAACAAAATGTTAATTAAATAAAAATATATACCTACTTACTTAATATACAATTGTAGCACAATTATTAATAATCTAAACCAAGGCATTTAGAATATAATCTACATTAAACATTTGTGTACATAAAAATTAAGTAATATTTAACCCCATTCTTCAATACCTTGATAAAATATTTTAAAAATATTTTTTACAGCTTTAAATATTCAAATGATATATTTAATAAACTGTAGAGGCGGACTAAAAAATAAAGCTGAAATTTTATGTTCACTAAAGAGGAGTTGGAGGCTATATCGCTTAATTTTGGTATAAGAAATCACGTGGTCATACTCATTTTGTTAAGTTGTTATTATGTTTCCATTTCTATCCATTTTAAAATGATTCATGGTCAATTTTAAGTACGTATAAAAACATGCCGTAACTATTTATAATGGATTGAGCTCAGATTTAAAATTGCTAAAAGCCAATTGGCTTGCAATAAATGCAATAAATGGCCTGCAATAAATTTCTTTTTTTTAACTCTATTACTTAAGTGTCAATGTAATTGTAAAATGTATATGTTCTATACCTACTTTTGTTTTATGTATAATTAAATATAAGGTTTTTAGGTTTAAACTGTATAATAAGAATTATTTTGTTATTTTCAAATTACCAACTGATATTTAAGTTTTGTAATTTAAAAAAATATGTATTGTTATTTTGTTCTGGAGGTTAACTTAACCTGGTTAAGTGGAATAGCACTGGCAAACTTGAAAAAATAATAATTTAAAAACTAAAAAAATAATAATTTAAAAACTAACCTACCCAGCCTCCGGGCTTCGACGCCACTGATGATGACATGATTTTCTCCTGTGCATGGCTTTCCTAATAATGATGATTATCATGAAAGTCATGTGAAATGGGGAGCTCATTAAATATATACATGTGTATGAAAACAAATTTCTTAAAAATTGCAATTTTCATCCGATTATCGGAACCGTTAAAAAAATAATTGTGCAACCACTACAGGCCCCACAAATATTTACCATTCGTATTCGCTTTGGGCAAAGGATCAGAGAACCCTTCAAAATTAAACACTTTTTGTAAAACTGCTTTACATTTTTTTCCGACATTTTCAACGAAAACATTGAAAAGTCTCGACCAAACCAAAGATAATGCCATAATATCTTTGGACCCAAAGTCACGTCCCTCAGATTTTTTAAATTTATATTATTTTTACTTTTAAACATTTTTGTTTGGTGTGATCTAACAGGTCACACGACTTTTTTTTTAATCAACAATAAGTCAATATTTTAAACGCCAATAATATTGGTATAGGTATAAAAAAAAATTAAAACAAATTTCATCACACTTTTTTATTTAGGTACTTTGAAGTACATTATCACACTAACATACATACTTTTTAAAGCACAGAAAACTCTAAACAGAAAAAGAGTTAAACAAATTTACATAATTTATAAATTAATTCTTATATACAATTGTTTGTGCAAAACTTAAGTTAAATAAATAATTTATTACACAATGTAAGTCATAAGAACTAAATAATTTTTTCTTAATCTTCATTTTTACAGTCCTTTAAAAATTTTGTAATAAATATGAAATAGCGTGTATAATTTGTAAAAAAACAATATAAAAAATACTGAAAGCAGGGAAATTTATTATGATTAAGATGTAATAGTTATATAAAATCACAAATTTTTAGCATAATTTTATAAAACCATTTGTAATGTTAAGTTTGGATTTGGTGTATACTGTAAAATATCACTTTGTGATGTAAGCAAGTTTTCATAAGATTTTCATTAATTTACTTAAGCTTTTATGGCACTAATTTCTTTGTCTCGAATTTTTACTTTAGATAATAACACTGGTCTAAAAAATTTAACCTAAAGATTGTCGGATATTGCAACCATTCTTTATAGAGATCCAGTTTATATCATCAGAATTTCAACAGTCGATAATTTATACTATAAAAAAATCATTTTCAAATAAAATATGGTCGAATTTTGATTTCACCTTGAGATGCAAGGTATAATTCATATTGTATTATTAAATTTAACCAGCAGTACACAAAAAAAAGTTGTATGGTCTATGAGGAAAAAATCCAGTATAATATTAAAAATACAAAAAATACTAAATAATGATTAGCAAATTTAAATTATCAATTCTCGATATCGGCTGGTAAAACTTGACCACCCTGTAGACCAGTGTTATTAATTTAGGTTGTCTGGCAATAAAATAAAAAAATCATAATACTCAGATACTTAAATCATTGCTTGTGGTATCTTGAAATATGTAAAACTTATAGGGATAAAACATCACAGTATATACAGAAATGCGCATATGTATATAAACATTTAATTATTATTTTATACATTTGTTAACAGTCACATGCGTGAATATAATAAAAATTTATCATTTAAATTATTAAATTAATAAAGATATTTAAAAAAAATTAAAATTTACACATAATATTGCGGAGTAAATTAAATAAGAATATTTGAACTAGATCTATTGAAATGTTTAAAACACCGACTTTTTGCTACGTAATAACATTCACTCATTAACTAATTGGACAGGTGTCTAAAAAAAATTTAAAATCCTTCGTCAAAGAGCAGTCTACAAATAGCCATTCTTATAATTTAAAATTGTATGCTTAATCTTTAGTTAGGCCTTCTAATAGTTAACTTTTTTTAATCTTTAACTAACAATACCATAGTTGATATACACATATTAATGTATAATTAATTACGTTCTAACATTGATTTGCATGATTTTGCGAAACTACCAATAAATGGAAGAGGTGCTATAAACATCATTAAGATTTTTATGCATTATGTTGCTCTCATAAAATTCTTATAGTTTTATCAAATTATTTAAAAATAAACATGTCTTAAGTAAAAAAAACTTAAAAAATTTCCCATTTAACTAAAAAAACTTGTTATTGCTCTACAAAAAAAATGGACATAATGTTCAGCCCCTTTAAAAGATAACATAGCAAAATGAACAAATGTCATTTTTGGATTCATTGTACCAAAATTTGTTTCGTAGGCCAGTGTTATTACACAAGGTGTTCCTGAAATGCCTGTGCAAAATGATACCACCTATTCCTGAGACCGAAATAATGCGATATAATTCAATTTCCTCATATACAAAAGTTAATAATAGCCAAGATACAGGGTGTTAAAATTGAAAGATGAAAGTTTGTCGATTTTACTAAACAACTTTGGAAAAAAAGACGTTTTGCGCAATATCTTATTTGTGGGGGTTTTTCAGTCCGGAAAAAATAATTTAAAAAAAAAATTAATTTAGGCTGTCTGCAACACTTTGTATACGTTTAAATGGTCACATCTTAATATAGTTTTTCGGTCCTGAAAAAACCCCAAATATCAAACGTTGTGCAACAAAGTTATTTAATAAAATCAAAAACGATATTTTAACTTTAACAACCTGTATCTTAGTTATTAACAACTTTTGTATGAAGGTAAATTTAGTTATATTGCATTATTTTGGTCTTAGGAATAAGTAGCATTTCAGGGACACCTTGTATACAAAATTAAAACAATGTAAGATTTTTTTGGTCGAGAGCACCATAAAATAGTCTAGTATCGTTTAAAATGAAAATTGCACTCATTCATTATCGTATTCAGTCCGTTCAAGTTATAGAGAAAAATAATTGAAAATATCGTTTTTAAAAAATATAAGTTTTCCATGGTCTTGTATACTGATAGTTTGATTTTTTTTTTAACATTTAAATTTAAAAATATACTAAGAAAAGTTCAGTCTTATACACAAAGATTTGCATTAAATGTTGACAGAATTCGGTTATTAATTTTTTTATTATTAATATTATTATTATTATTAAATTAACTAAAAAATATAAGTAACAGTAACGATTTTACAATCCTGCAGCATTTATTTTATTAATACACTACTATAAATTTTGTTAAAGAGTATGTAGTCGGAAAACATACAAGAATTTCAAATCTTTTAATTTAAATCTAGTTTCGATGCCAAATAATTCATTGTTTAAAAAATGCACTCATTGGCAAAAAAGATGCCACCATTTTTTTCCAGGTGCAAAAGTTGTCGTCAACGAGTGTAATTTTATAATATAATGGCCCTATAAATTACATAAATTTTACTAAATTTTTATAAAAAATAGGCATCAGAATAATATTTATATTCTAATTAATTTCTTTAAAGATTGTGCTAAGTTTATGGCAAATGCATAAGAATTAACGAAAATAATTTTGATCGAATTTTATTTTGAAAACAAGACGTAAGAAACTAAAAAAATATACAAAACGATTAAACTCAAAATAAATTCTGAAAATGTCTTGTTTTCTAAATCCTTGTTAGAATCCCTGGGCGGTGTTTATAGATCTCTATAGAAAGCAATAAACCAATCAGAGATCATTTTCTATAGAAAGAAACACCCCCCGTTTTTTGGCCTAAAATTTAATAAAATAAATAATCATTCGACAATAAAACGCCAAAAAATATTTGGGTATGTTATGCTTGTATTGCAAAAAATACGCACGATTCACTCTTAATAACGTTGGTATTATATTGATATGTGTTAATAAACACTCATAAGAGGGAAATCACTCTTTAATATTTGCATGAATAAAACATTGTTCATAGGCGTTAAATAATAGTTTTCTTGTAAATAAATAAAACATAATCCTCTATATGTAAAAATAAAAAATGTAGCCTATAAATTCACAATTATAAAAAAAATGACTAGAAAATATATTGCTTAGGCAAAGGCAATAACATTAAAAAAAATCGACCTCAAAATAGCAGATTACCTATAACCTATTAACCTCCAATTAGTATCTACTTGTGATGGAAAACATTTAAATACTAAAAAATAAGTTACGTTAAAAACGTAATAATAAACCATCCAATTTCAGTAAAAAGGGTTAAACAACGTAATTTCTACTAAGTTTCAGTTAAATATTGCTTTAAAGCATGAATATTTTTCATATTCATTGAGTCGTTTTCTTTCCACGAGGTTTGATGGTTTCCGATAGCTGCCACATCGCATCCTCGCCGATGTAGTCGTCGAAATTTTGGAAAAACTTTATGATCCTCTCGTTCTTCTTGAAGGTGTATTTTCTGGACATACAAACAATACAATAGAATGGTGTTTTTTATCACAGGTAAACAAATTACTTTTTAAAGGCAACAGCACAGCAAACGAAAAAATATAGAAGGCGTTTTAGAGTTAGATTTTTTTTACAGTGGTTCCAAAAATTATGGCCAACACTGTACATATATGTGTATATTTATATGTATATGGATGTATGTGAGTATATATATTTTGTGATCCTTTAATTTCATTTAATACGTAACTGTGTCACTTTCTCCGCGCCAATGTCATCGAACGTATTGTTTTGCTTGTTTTGTTTACCTTTTTTATATATAAATATTATTGTATTACAAATATTTAAAATTTAATTGAAAAAAATATTGCATTGTATAGTAATAACGTAATCTTAGTTCATCACACAAAAACGAATTCATATTTTTTTTCTTTTATCATTATTTGCATTCCTTTTGGGTTTAGGCAAAATGAAACTGAAAATATAATTTAACTTTATAAAATAAGAATGTATTATACAATAAAATATGTAAAAAAATGTAATTATGATCATAAATATATAAAATAATTGTCATAAAAAACAACTTTTTTTTACAAATATTATTAAATAATAAAAATTTCGAAAAATGATTTAAAGAGTTATCGTTACTTTCCAAAAAATCAATAAAAACTCATTGACACATTTTGCGTGGTTTGACTCATTAATAATTATTATAATTGAGTACCAAAGGGGGTGTGTGCCATTTTTCGTTAGAAACATAGTAAGGGTACAAACAATGTTTTTTAACGAAAAATCTCAACAACAAAAATGGCAAATACCCCCCCCCCCCTTTGGTACTTCCATGCCTCAATTATAATATTCACTCTATCTTTTCATACAGGGTGTTTCATTATTGCAACAATGAGATTCCTTGCATGAAAAAAAAAGAAATAAACATACATATTAATGTATTTTTTACTAGTGAAAATTGTATTCATCAAACAATAAAGTCTTTAATTTATTTGTTTTATTTGAAAAGTATATAACAACACCAATTAAAAGCAGTATAATACTAATACAAATACTAATAATTTTTATAAACAGACATTTAAAAAAATCGATGTAAGGGTTTATCAGATATTAGAAAAAATCTCGGAAACGAAGCGTTTTGGGAAATTAGTTAATAGGAAGTTATTACTAATTTTTATTCAAGGACTCTCATTCTGATTTTTTTTCAAACACCCCATATACATAAATAGTGTCAAAACATTAAGAAAAATAAATTCAATCCCTTTAAGTAAATTATTAGGTACTTGTCAGGATTTTTTTAAAAATATTTTTTATACTTAAAATAACGCCATTTTCGGACGCCCTGTATAACTTTTATATGAACAAGATAGATAGATATTCTTTTTCTCTGTTAAACCTTGTGTGTATATGTTGTACATGTACTATTTTCATTGATTACTCACAATTTTATTTTTGGCACTTAGACCCTTTGGGAAGACCAAGCTTCAGTTATTACGAGTATAATAATTTTAAGTTTATGCCGTTTTCATATTTTATAGGATTGTTAACATTGAAATAAGTTGGTATTGGGCAGTTATTTCATAAAACAAATAATGAAAACTAAAATGATAAACGTATTAAAAGTGAATTTCTTTTTATAAGCACAAAATGCATTTTAGTTTAAAATTTTAATGGCTTTAATTTACATAGTAAAATAAATATTTTAATTCAAATTGCTCAGGTAACAAAAAATCAAAATTTTATTTGCTAAATTATGCAAAAGTTTATAATTATTTTAGTATTAAATGTCTATATAGTTCATTAAAATATATTATTTTATTACTAACAACTAATTAAATAACATGTAGTTTATTAAATAAATAATAGAACATATATTAAATTTAAATTATTTCAAAATCAATTTTATGAGTATGGGAACGTATGGCAGGCCCCATATATATTGTCAACCACTAATCTCCCGGGGTTATTTTACCCCCTTTCCGTTCTCCTGCGTATCCCGCCAAATCACAGCATTACCTGTGTTTGTTGGATCCGAAGTTTTTACGCCGGCTGGTAGTTCCACCCTGGGAGGTCGTGGATGACAGTGTCAAAGGTTAAGGCCGCTCCCGGATTTTTGTCAGCCGGGTCGGGCCATACGTCCAGTTTAGGAAGGGTTTTTGGAGGACATTGAACTGACCCAAAACTAAGTACAATCCGGAATCCCCCTCAACCTAGGCCTTAGTAGTAACCCCATTCAATTCGTATTCGTGAATAGGGGTGGGTATGTTAGTTCTTATATTACTCCGGCTACCAACCTTGTATATTCTTTATTTATTTTCTTGCTAAATTAGTGTTTATACCGTTTTCATTTAATTTATATCTTTGCATTCTTACTTTTGTTTCCAAATTTAATTTAAAAATATAAATATTAATATACAAAATATATAAAGCCGGCCCTGAAGTGTATGTGGTGGAATGCCACCATATGGTCTGCATGGTCCTACTTCTTATCTTCTGTGCTCTGCCGTGTTAAGCATAAAGGTCGCATCTGCAACACTCTGCAGTAAAGGACAGAAGAAAACTTCAGTTCCCAAAAACAACAAAGAATAAAGTTTTTTTCTTCACTACCACAAACTGCCGTTCGAAGACAAAACTTCATATCTGCAATATTTAGTAGTTAAGCAAAAAAGCCATTCCTTATCGTTTTTTAAAATTAAAATCCTCTCCCGTCCCCCACAACAAAATACCGCAGATACGCCCCCTAAGCCCAACACGGCAGTGCTGTTCTTGTATTTTTGAGCCGGGGTGTTGGTACGCTGCTAGAACCTGTCCTTGTTGGTGTACTATTTATTTTGTTGTTAAATTAGTGTTTATCGTTTATTATTTATTTTGTATCTTTGCATTCTTACTTTTTTTTCAAATTTAATTTAAAAATAAGATAATATACAAAATAGATAAAGCTGGCCCTGTGGTGTATCGTATTAAAATTTGAAATATGGCCTTAATGTCAGGCGTGTAACGTATGCTTTAATAGATGGTTTATTTACGTTATTTTTACGTGGGCGTTTTGTTTATTTACTTTCGTTATCTTTTAATCTTTGCTTTGTGGCTGAGCTGTAATTTTATGCGTATATTATATAATATATATAATACAATAATATAATATTGTGACGTTCTTACGTGATTTTTTTTACACGCGTACGCTGTTTTCGGTAATGATTAATTGTTGACCGGTTTTTATTACAAATTTGCGTATTGGTCATGCAATAATACTTATCAGAATCTGCTGATGATGATGATCCCTTTCGCTCTTTGTTAGACTTGTTTTTTTTCTTTAAATAGGTGATTCCTTGACCTGTCCCCTGTCACTTTATTACTTCGTGTCCGCACGAACCTCACCCCTATGTTCACCGTTGAGAGATTGCCTTTTGAGGAATTATTTAATGTTTCTGTTAACCCTTTGGAGAACAGGTACCCTGATTTCACCTGTACAGGTATGTAGTAACCCAAAATAGTGGCACTGTTTCGCACCGTACTTTATTCGACTACACTGTATATATATAATAGTTATGTTTCTTTAAGAATTTTATTATGGATCGGCACTAAGAGCGCTCGAACTGCACGTCCACTCTCTTCTCCGGTATCGATAGTACTGATTATTTCAAAATCAATTTTATTCCTTAAATATTTTAATGGTTTAGATTATTAAATTAAAGCTTAAAAGTCAAATGAAATGTGCGTAGAAAGAATGATAAATGGCAGGTAGGTAGAATTATTGAGTTTAAAAATAAATATTTTAATTTTATAAACCCGAACAATTACAATGGAGCATTCAAATGGACATTACTATTTTCCGTAACTGTACATTAGGGTGTCCCTTATTTTTATTTTTTTTACGCATACCCTCTAATTATACTTATTACTTGTTTATATACTCCCAGTAAAAATTTCAGCTCATTCTATAAACGGGAACCCGTGCCGACTTGCATCTAAACCCTCCGTTAGCCAACGTTAGGCGCGCGCGGTATTTTGTAACACGAAACACTTTAAAAAGAAGATATACTTTATATATATTTTTCTAATGATTTTATTAAATATGATTACTAATTAATATTATTGCTTTTGTTTCTATCATTTGTTTCACTAATTTAGTTGATTTTATCCCTTAAATATATTAATATACTAATTAGTATTGCTAAAATATACTGTTATATGAAATTTCAGCTTTTTATAAGCATTTCTTTTCTTGATGTCCTCCCAAAAATATTTCAGACAGTTCAATAAGTTTTCGGTAGTCATCTCTTACAATAGACTATTTTAGTTATTTAGAGTAAAACCCATTAAGTTTATCAATTTCATAGTTTACTCCCTGTGAAATTATACATTTTTATCAAAGTATACACATAAATAAAACTGTATTTTAACATTTGTCAATAATTTATAATATAAGGGTAACATAATAACAAACACAAAATGACTTACGATCGAAGACCTCGCGACCAACCGTGTCACAAAATACAGCGCGCCTAACGTTGGCTAACGGAGGGTTCAGATGCAAGTCGGCACGGGTTCCCGTTTATAGAATGAGCTGAAATTTTTACTGGGAGTATATAAACACGTAATAAATATAATTAGAGGGTATGCGTAAAAAAAATAAAAATAAGGGTCACCCTACTGTACATATACACACAAGGTTGAACAGTTCTTCTATGAACAGAGAATAAAGTGCGTTTTAGAATTTTTTTCTCAAAAATTAACATTTAGATATTAAATTAAAAAGTACTTACCCTTTTCTAAATTTCTTCATGTTGTCGACAATGTTATATTGTTGCCACCTTTTGGAAAAATTAATAGTGCCATCTGGTAACAAATTGTTGTTTCCGATGTGAACAAATGTTAAATCTTGCAGCACCAAACCACTGAAATAATAAAAATAACTATACTAACTAATATCCTTCTACAAAATGATAATCGTCGCAAATTTGATACAGTACAGTACGCTGTATGTCTAGAATTTTAAGTATAAAAATAATAAAATTAAAAAAAAAATGTTAAGTAAACATTTTCTTACATGTAAGGTATGCAGGGTGGTTCCGTGGCCTCCAAAGCAGTCCGATAGGCCCTGAAACTCGATGAACTGTCGATTAAGGCGCAGTACTCTTTGAGGCCTTCTTGAACGTGTTTTTGCCATTCCAAACGGCGAACCGGCGCCGAATCCAGCGCGGACAGCATGGCCAAGTACGAGTTGAAGTTGTTGATTTTTCTCAGGTGCTTCATGATTTTTATGAATTTCAGGAACAGTTTTTCCCGCACGTCTTTCACTTCGGCGGTTAGGATCTTCGTTCTAGCCCTGAAATATGTTGTTAAATTGTGAGATTTTAATTTAAAAACAAAATTTCTGTATGTTTTATAAGCTTAATTTACTTAGATATAGACCAGGGTCGATAATTTTTGAAACAAAAAAAAATTACAGTAGAATGAAACCCATTGGAAAAGGAGGAGAATATAATAAAAAAGAAAGAAAAAATAAATTACGGGGGATCTGACTTCGGGAAGTGGGAGGGGGGGGCTTTAAGGGTAAAAAATGGTTTATCTCGATTTCCGGCAAAACTACAAGTCCTATGGAAAAAAGTTAAATAGCAAAGTTGTAGGTAATAAAAAGATCTACAACTTTTGTATTTACAATTTTTTCACATAACCTCAAAATTTATGTGAAAAATTCAAATAACCAAGTTTTTGGTTTTTTATTTTTATCTTTTTCAAAAAAAAAATTTTTTTCACGAAATTTGGTGAAAACTTACCTTTTTATGTCCCAAATACACTGTAATTTATTTGATTTGAAATATTTATTATTTCGCCTTATTTTGACTTAATATCAAAAAAGCACCCTAATTTTCAATCGAAAATTCTCGCGTCAAAATATCAGCTTTTTTCAAAAAGTCGGTGTGCTTTTTGTTCGATGAACTCTCTACTTTCTGATGGTGTGAAAAAAATATACATTACTATGGTAAATGTTCTCAGAAAATACAAAAAATATTATAATGAATAACGTAATCAGAATGAAGTATCTAAATTCAATAGTATGATTTACATGTATTTTTATATTTTATGAGATTTTCTGACATAAATGTTATTAGAATTTAATAAATAAACTTTTTAACTAAAAAAAATTGCAACAATCACATTTTTTTGATGAAATTGTACATAATGATTAAAATAAATTTTCGAATTCGAGTTTTTTTCGTTTTTCATTATAATATTTTTTTTCATAGTAATGTATATTTTTTTTACACCATCAGAAAGTACAGATTTCAACAAACAAAAAGCACACCGACTTTTTGAAAAAAGCTGATATTTTGACGCGAGAATTTTCGATTGAAGATTAGGGTGTTTTTTTGATATTAAGTCAAAATAAGGTGAAATAATAAATATTTCAAATCAAATAAATTACAGGGTATTTGGGACATAAAAAGGCAAGTTTTCACCAAATTTCGTGGAAAAAAAATTTTTTTTGAAAAAGATAAAAATAAAAAACCAAAAACTTGGTTATTTGAATTTTTCACATAAATTTTGAGGTTATGTGAAAAAATTGTAAATAGAAAAGTTGTAGATCTTTTTATTACCTACAACTTTGCCATTTAACTTTTTTCCATAGGACTTGTATTTTTGCCGGAAATCGAGATAAACCATTTTTTACCCTTAAACCCCCCCCCTCCCACTTCCCGAAGTCAGATCGCCCGTAATTTATTTTTTCTTTCTTTTTTATTATATTCTCCTCCTTTTCCAATGGGTTTCATCCTACTGTAATTTTTTTTCACTTTTTACCATTTTTAAAGGCACTGGTCTAATAAAAAAAGATGAAAATATATATTTCAAAAATTAAAATATCGTGATAAAAAACTACTCATTAGAAAATATTTTTATAATATTTAGTGTTATTAACAGTTAACTGACAATAATAGTATATTTGTATCAAGTTTGATAAACGCCATTTTATACACGAATTTAATTTAGGCACGAGCGAGCTTGCGAGAGAGTGCTTAAATTAATGAGTGTATAGAAAAGTTTATAAACGAGGTGCATACTATACTTTTTCTACGACAAATACTTATTATTATCTTAAAATGATTTAAATCAAAAATTTGTCTAGAGCGCCATCTATGAAACAATAGGGGAATCTGTGTGTCACCGTCAAATGTCACATTTTTATATTTTATAAACACAGATTATAAAGGTTATATTAAATATATATTAAATACTTTTGTATTTTTGTATTGAGATAATAATTTTTACATTTAGTATTATTTTATAAGAAAGGCACTTTATTTTAACGATTGTATGACATTTGACAACGGTCAACTAACTTAAAACTAACTTCAGCCCGTGACTAAAAACCTGTTGCCAACTTCAACCCGTGACTAAAGAGCCATAAAGCCACAACTTGTCAATATGTATTTAAAAGGTCACTTAGTGTCATGGAAACATGTACGATAAAGGGCGTTTTAAAGGTGGGAGTAGAAAATAGTATATTATGTATTAAGTTTGATAAACGCCATTTTAATCACGAATTTAATTTAGGCACGAGAGAGCTTGCAAGCGAGTTCTTAAATTAATGAGTGTATAGAAAAGTTTATAAACAAGGTGCATACTATACTTTTTCTACGACAAATACTTATTATTATCTTAAAATGATTTAAATCAAAAATTTGTATAGAGCGACATCTATGAAACAACAGGGGAAACTGTCAAATGTCACATTTTTACATTTTATAAACACAATTATAAAGGTTATAAATCTAAATGTATTTTGAAAATTGACAATATTTCACAGTGAAAGTAAAGGAAATGTTTTATGAGGACTTTACAGTAGAGTCCGTGCCCGAATTTAAGTTATAGTTTACTGCCGGCGAAATTAAAAGGTCAGTACAATGTTCATATAAACTTTTCAAATATTGGCGTTGAGAAATTATTTAATATTTTTGTGTTTTTGTATTGAGATAATAAAATAATTTTCACATTTAGTATTATTTTACTAGAAAGGCACTTTATTTTAAGGATTGTATGACATTTGACAACGGTCAACTAACTTAAAACTAACTTCAGCCCGTGACTAAAAACCTGTTGCCAACTTCAACCCGTGACTAAAGAGCCATAAAGCCACAACTGGTCAATGTGTATTTAAAAGGTCACTTAGTGTCATGGAAACATGTATGATAAAGGGCGTTTTAAAGGTGGGAGTAGAAAAAACTAATTAAAGCACGCCGTTTTACTTTTTAATTGTAGAAGAATATTAAGTCAAATATTAATGTGACACAAAAATATTGCACACAGAAAAATTACATTAAATAAATAATTCAACATCTTATATAAACATATTTAAAAAAAGAATATCTTCTTTGACATGTATAATTCTAATTATTATTTTGAAAGTATTATTTTCCAGTGAAATATATTTTTTAAAGTACCTATTAATATTTAACTTAATATTTCTTATAAAAGTGAAACGGCGCACGGTGCGGACAAAAATAGGGTTTTTGGACAAAAATCAATATTTAAATTGTTCTTTAAAAAAATATGCTTCTTTCATAGTGTATATGGTAAATTGAAGTGTAAATTTAAAAAAATAAGTACTTACAGTCATTTTATTAAAAATATTTAAAAAATAAATTTAAAAAAATAAAGAACACTTATCTTTAAAATAAAAATCAATTAACTTTTGTGTTAAAAGTTAAACTAAATTTTATTCTTAGGTTTTTTTGTTCAGGTTATGTCACTATATGATAGGATTTTTATTGCAGTAATTGAATATCTCAATTTAATTTTGTTTGTGCATTCCTATTGACCGAAAAAAAGGTTGTTTTGCTTTTTGTTCACAGGAGTGTGGATACTAGGGGTGTCAATCCCGGGGTCCCGAAATCCCGGGGTCCCGGGATCCCGTAAAAAATCCGATCCCGAAAATCCCGGGATTAAAAGTCCCAATCCCGGGATCTTAGTAATAAGTTACAAAGAATAAAATATACTTTTTTTAAGCGTATGACATTTTTCATGTTATAATACTCATAAGCATATATATTTATAAACACTTAATTTTTTTACTCAGTTTAAGTCAAATTATTATACACCGCCGTACAATAATGAAAATACATTGAAATTACATAGCAACAGTGGTTCTATCTATAGCATAAAATCAGCAAAGAAAATGTAAAATTACAGGTCACTGTAGAATAAATTTATGTACATAATTAGGTTAACCTATAATATAACATATTTCAAACGTCAAAAAAATGTCACAAACTTGATAATTTCAATGTAAGTTACAGCCCCAATTGGAACTCACCAAGGCCCGATTGATAAAAGAAATGGAATTATTTGTTAATGGGGGTAAACGTGGGTACAATGTGCCTACGAATTCTTGAAAACCATTCTTCCGACTAGTGTGAAGTCCGAAAGATATCGTTCGTTAGTTTTTTTGTTGTTTTATTTTAAATTGGTTTTAAAATTAATGATATATATTTTTTCGGGATTTATCCCGGGATCCCGGGATTAGTTACCTTTGGTCCCGAAAGGCCCGGGATTGGAAAATGGGCTCGGGATTGACACCCCTAGTGGATACCATAAATATTTTTGAACAAATATTTTTATTTTATATAAATTATTAGATAACACAAAATAACAAAAAATTACAGCAGTCTGTGCAAAGTTATGCATTTTTTAAACCTTAGTGAAAGTTATAATAATTTATTTTTTTAAGCATATCAGTTTTAATTAAATTAAATAAAGCTGGATTTGAATTTTACAAAATTTTATTCAAACAAATAGTGCAAGTCTACACCACTGTAATACTTAAAGAAAAAATGTTTTATAATAAAATGCAGAACCAGTAAAATTAATTATCTAATAGGTATTTTATACGATTTTATCCTAATGTTACGACTTAAACTAATTATTTTGTCCATTTTTGAAAGTACGACTAAAAAATAGTTTATGATTATGGATAAACTGGACTTTTATCTATACTTTTGCAATATTAAAACATTACAAATTGACACTCCCTTTTTCGATTTTTGTCCACCGCACAGTGGTCTGAGGTAAATTTACGCGGCAAAAATTATTCTTTAAATATTTTTCCCAAGACGTGTGTTTTTTATGTTTTTAAGGGTGCTAAATTTACTTCTTATATAATTTTTTTTTAAATGTTTGGTATTGAGGGGGCTAAGTCTAGCCAAATGATATAAAATGAATTTTTGCATAACTCTCTTATAGGCGCATAAAGGCAGATGAATTTTTATAGTCGGAGCTGGAGGTTCATATTTTCAAATGCACTATGTGGTTCTGGGCAAGTAATTATAAATTTTTACGTATATTCCATTTATTATTTGTAATTACAAAACTTGAGAATTTGTAGGTTAAAAAACGCTATATTTTTGGCAAAAAATCCAAACAATACATTTTAAAGTTGTATTTGTACTCAACTTTAGCCCTACTATAAATTTTTGACACTAATTTTCATTACTATATTTACGCAACACCTTTTTTACACGAAAAAGACAAGATTCCGAAAGTAAGAGTATTTTTGACAATCTTTTCATGTATTAGTTATAACGCAACGCATACGCAGTAAATTCTACTTTGCAGTTTAAAATCTTAGGTAATAATCTGTCACGAACATTAAGAGGCATCAAAATGCGTTAATAAAGTGTTTTAAAAATTGGATTTTGCCGCGTAAATTTGCCTCTGAGACCACTGTCCACCGTGTCCACCGGCCATTTGATGATTATGATAAAAGCAATTCATCGTTGAATATCAAATTGTTACGTGGAATAAAACTCACCAATAGGACATCTTGTTGAAATGCTCGGTGAACCTCGTCAAGTTCGGGCTCCTCTCCTCGTTCTGCTCCTGCGCCCACGTGAGCACCTCGGGTATCTCGATTTTGACGAACAGCTCCGAATCCAGCATCGTCATCTGTTCGGCGATGTGCTCCGACTTGAAGTCGAGCAGCGTGAAGTTGCCGGCGCTCAGCGATATGCTCGTGCCGACGATGCTTTGGTATCGCATGCTGATCTGCTTGGCCTCGTAACGCTCCAAATGCTTCACGCGGAGAGCTTTGGCGAGCGTCAGTTCGCCGCACGATATCAACTGCTGCACGAAATTCATTAGCTTCTGTTGCAGCTGTTCGTCCAGATCGGAAGCCCTAACACCAAAATTACAAGGATGTAGGTATTTCTGTCATATGAACATTGGACTGGGCCAAAAAATCAACTATTTTTTTTTTTTAAGTATATCGAGAATATGGTTGGGGTGACAAAAAAAATTATTGTGAAAGTTTGAGTCCATAATATTAATATTAAGAGGTCTTTCATCGCAATATTAATTTTTTTCCCACGAGTTTTTGTCTCAGAACTCCCAAACTATTGAGTTTAATAAAATTGACTCAGAAATAAGAAGATTAAATGCTCTACAAAAAATGAAATTTTCCGTCAGATGAACAGTTTCCTTAAAATCATGCCTTAAAAATTGGTATTAGTTTTACATTTTGATCTTTTAACTTTGGAATTTTGTAATTCATGTAAAAATCAGTACCCAGAAAAAAAAACGATGAATATTTTTATGGGAAATCAAATGCTTTACAAAAAAGCCTCCTAACATTTTTGGCTAAATTCACTCAATCAATAGTTATTCAAGGTTAAAGTTAAAGTCAAAACGAAATTCTTGTTTTTTCCTCTGTAGATTTATTTTTTTATGGGTGATAATTTGATTTTTTTTCTTTATAAATGTGTATTATATAACTAATTAACAATTTCCAATAAAAAAACAACATGATTGTTATTCTGCCGTGCTTAATGAAAACGCCGTAACCAACAATTTTGCGATTTTTGGTTTACGGCATTTTCTACTAGAACAATTCATCCTGCGTCTATGAGTATGAGTATAAGAGACGTATAACCAGCCCCATTTCCTCTTGACTCTCGAACCCCGTACAGGCCTATGTTTACTTACGCCGATTTTTGTTCTTCCCCAGCAACTGCACGGCTTCACCCGTGTTTGCTGGGTGCGAATGTCCATTGCGTTCCGTACTGTCCCCTATTTGGGGCTCGAGAGCGAGAGGCGAATAGTTATAATAGCCGTTCCCGGGTTCGCCGGGCCTATGCTATACGCTCAGTGGGGTATGGAGGAGGGACGGGAAGGTGTTGGTTTTTGGGGGACAATTACGCCGACTTAAAACTAAGTACGACGCGGAATCCCCCTAGACCAGTCGATTAGTATTACTCCAAACATTTGGGACTACTATTTGGAGTTGGGGAATTGTTATTTCGCTGCAGGGGTGTAGTTTCCTAGTCAAGGTCTTTGTCTTGTTCGTTATTGTCATTGTCCGTGTCCTGGTCAGATATTTCCTGCACTTGGTAAAGTGTGTCAGTTGATTTTTAATAAATTTTGTCCCAAGCACGTTTTGTGATAGAGTTTTGTCTTTTTTTTTATTAATTTCCAAAATTAAGCATTGCATTTATTTATTAGTCAAACAAATCACAAGCGCGATTATTCTGTTGTCTAATGTTTACAAATCTCGAGTTTGGCTATTAGGCTTTTTTCTTAATGTTAGAATTATGATTAATGTGCTAGTTTATTCTGAGTCTAGTGTTTATTTTCGGTCTCGATTGGGATTGCCTTACGCATTTGTTGTTGACAGATTCATTGCCCCATTCCGTGTGCCTTTCGTAGGTTTCAAAGATATCCCAATAAACACTTTAACGGTACCTATAACCACCAACATTGCCCGTGTAAGAATTTTTGATACTTTTTAATACAATTTTGCAATGATAGTAATTAAAAACAAAACAATTGTTTAAAGAGTAAAATATGTTCCTAACATAATCATATTTTAAAGTTATTTTAACATTTTCAAGTAAATAAATGTTATGTTTAAGGGGTTACATACAGTTAGAATTTTCAAAACATCGAATTTTTTTTTATTTTATTTTCTTAATGTACATATATTTAAGAATACACACAGAAAATTTCATATCGTTCCGGTGAATATTTTCAAAGTTACACGCAAATTTGAAAAGGCGTTTCAGAGTGCTTGGAAGTACAAGGCCGGAGCGGCAGCGACTAGCCTTTTATGCACCTGCCTTGTAAATGCTCCCTTCTAATGTATTTAGATGTGTAAATCAACAGTGTGAACAGGGTGTATTATATGGGCCTGGAATAGACGACTCCATGTAAGTTAAAAAATAAAAAATTTTTATCCCATGTAAACTGCATTCCAAACTTTAAACGCGTTTTTCTCTGAATGGTGTTTTCAAAGTCGGTGACCAACATTACTCGAAAACGGCTAAACCGATTAGTCTCAAATTTTAACACGAGCTTCTTAAATATATTTTTTAGTAATTAATCGAAGATTTTTTCTCTCCGATAAATATTTTGGTTTTTATAAACAATTTAAGGCCGAAATTTCGGTGAAAAATCGATTTTTTTTTTTGAGAAACCGCCATTTTGTCAAAAAATTTTATTTTGCTTATTCCTTCGATTAATTACTAGATTTAACATTACTTTAACGAAATCTGTTTGGTTTTTTAAATTCTGATGATCCAGTTCAGAGATATAGTGGTCACCGCAAAACGTCTTTTTTGAGAGGAGCTCCCGGAGATCAGCTGTAGCTCTTTTCCAAATAAATATTTTTACTAGTACTAAGTCTTAAAATATAGTTAAAAGATACCATAATATGTGTATAAATTTTTGGATCAATATATTTAAAAGTTTTCTCAGAAAAACTTCTGGAAAATTCACTTTTTTTCGGCCTTCTAACTGTATATAACCCCTTAAAAAAATGAATAACGGGCAATGTTAATGGTGACAAATAACGGAAAATGTTTGCTGGGATCTGCCGTATTTAAATTGCAGATTTGTATCAGGTCATGCAATTCTTAAAGTAACTTATCAGCTTTTTTTTTGCGGATGGCCACCTCCCCTCTTGTTTGACCGCCCCTGTCTGTCCAGTGAAAAGCCTCCAATGGCAGGTGGCACTTCATTCATATCACTCAACAGTTCACTCCTCAATGACCGTTACACCATTTTTGCACTCTATGAAAATGTTTGTTTCACTTATTAGTTTGCACTTTTTATAATTATTGTTGGTTTTATCTTTAAACTCTTACGTTTCAAGAGCTTACCCGCACGCGACGTGTCTTCTGAAGCGCTGGAACCGGTACTCAAAAAACCGTATAGATATAGATACGGTTTTTTGAGTACCGGGGATAGACGCAGGATGAATTGTTCTAGTAGAAAATGCCGTAAACCAAAAATCGCAAAATTGTTGGTTACGGCGTTTTCATTAAGCACGGCAGTATTATTTAAACGATTAAATAGGTAACAGTGAAAATAATATTTTCTAAAGAAAATAGCTTCTTAAAGCGTAAGAACAGTGTCATATTTTGTTTTAATTTTCAGTTATTTTATCAATAACATAAAGATTATCATCGATAAAAGAATTTAAGTTTTTAAGTGACCCAAAAAAAAATCTAGAGCGGAAAAAACAAGAATTTCGTTTTGACTTCAAATTTAACCTTGAATAACTTTTGATGGAGTGAATTTAGCCAAAAATGTTAAGAGGTGTTTTCGGGTATCGATTTTTACATGAATTACAAAATTAAAAAGTTAAAAGATCAAATTGTAAAACTATACCAATTTTGAAGGCATGATTGTAAGAAAACGGTTCATCTGACGGGAAATTCCAATCAAACCTTTTTTGTAGAACATTTAATTTTCTTCAAAAAATATTCTTAAGTCAATTTTGTTAAACTCAATGGTTTGGGAGTTCTAAGACAAAAACTTGCTAAGGAAAAAAAATCTAAAATTGCGATGATATACCTCTTAATATTAATATTATGGACTCAAACTTTTACTATATTTTTTTTGTCACCCCAAACAATATTTTCGATATACTTTACAAAAAAAATAGTCGATTTTTTTTGGCCCAGTCTAATAAACATCATAGAAATATATTAAGTTTTACTAAACTGTTAAGAATCAGAATTTTAATTGCTTGATCTTCTGAAAGATTTGAAAACAATAAATTAAATATAAACTTATAACCTGATAATAATTACTAACTAATAATACAGTTATCGCTACTAGCAAAATTTTGACTTTTGAAAATAAATTAAACGTTTCTTCTTTTTCATGTTTAAAAATTTAATCGCATCGAATATTTTATCGGGACGTTTTTTTCAAAAAGGAATTTCAGACTGATATTCAACGCTTTTTTTTAATTTTCGGAAAAAAACAAAAATTTCACGATTGCCACTTTTATTTTTTTTTTAAGAAATTCTGACCTGTTCTGTAAGATCTCTGAAATTTTCAGATTGGCTTTTTTTCGTTTTCTATTTTTTTTTTCAATTGAAAAAAACAGCTTATTTCTCATAATACCACTCTGTGGATTTTTGTGGGTGTAGAAGACCTCAAACTTTGAAAAAAAAATTTTAAGTGGTAATTTGCAGAAAAAGTCAAAGTTTATTATAAAAAAAATTAAATAATGACAATAATCGAAATTTTCAACGTTAAAATCGGTCTGAATATTTTTTGTCTAAATTTTTCTGAAAAGTACATATGTATATGGGGCATTCCAAGCGAAATCGGATGGTTTCAAAAAATTTTTTTTGATTTCTCCAATTTTTTTATATTTTTTAGTACTCCTTGAAAGAGCTTTTTCAGTAAATTTTGAGATTTTTATGATCACGGGTTCAAAAGATCAAATTTTCAAAAAAACTCCTTTTTTAAGTCAATAAGTAAATATTTTCAAATTTTTTTACCCAACCCAAAAAAAATGCTCTTTATTTTTTAAATATCTATAATATTTTTAATAATTATTATTAAATTATATTTCAAAAATAAAGAGCCATTTTTTTGAAAAATTCATAACTTTTTTGGGGTTGGGTAAAAAAATTTGAAAATATTCCCAAAAATGTTTGGGGTAATGTCAGGGTAGAAAAATATAAAAAGTTTTAGCCAAATCGAAAGGGTTGTGGTCAAAAGTTCGACCACTTTGGTATGGTTAAGGTAAGAAAGGTTTTAAATACAATTAAGGCAAATGATATTGATTTATGTATTTATATGTATATTTATGATTTTTTATGTCTACAGAGTTTCACATTGGCACCATATCTCGCATATAACCATGCAAAAAAAAATTCATAATAAAATATTCTACATCTCTTGTGTTATAAGAATAAACTGTTAACTGGGCTGTGAATAACCGGTTATTTTATATAATATAATATTGTTTTGTTACTATGTTGATCTGTTTATAAATTTTTAGTCATGGAGCTACTAAATACTGTTTTTAATTTAATTCATTTTCTTTCATTTATTGTAAATTACAAAATTATTATATCCCTTTATTTTAAGAAAATAATCGATAACCCGTTATTTTTCAATAGCCGCCCATCCCTAGTTAGGGGAGACGACCTTGACATGGTTGCCAGATGTATTTTTAAAATACTATTTTATGACTGTTTCAAAACTTTAACCATTATTCAATATTTCAGCTCATCAAAAACAGTGTTGTCATCTTTTTTGTAACCCAAATGCAAATTAACTTGAAAACTACTTTTGGAACATCCTGTGTATTTTTTTTGTTTTTGAGTTATAATAATAATAATATTTATTGCTTTGTCATTTACAACTTAATATAATTAACAATTAATTGCAACAAATATGCTAGTTTGCACAATAAATGTAAAAACTTTCTTAATTTTTATTTTAATCAGTTTATCGTAGGTTATTTATGGCCTATTATCACCATTCAAAAAAATTTTTTTTTTTTAAATTTTGGTCAGCGAAATATAAAAGAAAAATCGCAAATTTTTTTTTAATAATTTTTTCTTGACATTGTTTAAATTTAAAAAGTTAAAACTCTTCATTCAATATTTTAATTGATTTAAAGATCGTTTTCTAATAATTACTCGTAATTATTACTAATATTTTTTTAAAAACAATTCTCTAAATTTAAGCGCGATAGTACCTAAACATACGTAAAACTTGTACTCACGTGATATCACTAACAACCCGCACAATCAGAGCAAACGCCTCTCTGGATCTAGGCTTTTTGTCAGGTTGCGAATAAAAATAATTGTATCGCCAGATAAGTTTGCTGATTAGCCCTAAAGGTGATATGAAAGTACGATAGGTGGTTAAAAAGGCTTCCTGATACGTAAATACTGAAACAGAAATACAAATTACTAATTCCACAAAGTATCTACACAAAAATACAATACCTACAGAAAAATTAATTAAAAGAGGGTAAAAGAAGAGTTAAAGGGTTAAGAAGTAAGAAAGAATAAAGAGATCTAAAGAGTCAAGTTTGTGCAAAGGTGTAAAAGTCAATTATTGCGCAATCATATTTTTGACATAAATATAGTTTATTTTAGCCAACAATTAAATGCTGCAACTTTTTAAATTTAAATTTGATTGCGCAAAAATAATATATGATATACAGTCAGTAAGTACTTTAATATTTAAAGAAAGAAACTTAATGACTTTATATCGTAATAATATTATATTAATAAACTTAATTCTTAGAAAGTAAGGGTGGAACTAAAATATGTTTTCTGCTTATTTTATTTTTAGGGACATTATATTATTAGATATTATCTACTGTTGTAACTAGAGTGCCTAGTACGTTTTTTTGTGTTGCTAGAGTCTAAATATACAGGGACTATTGTCACAACTGGACATACCAGGGTGAGTTAATAAGTCCTTACAAAACAATGGAAAAACATTATGTGGGGTGGGTTAATTTTCAATGGTACCATGCTCCACATCAAAAAGTCCCACCTTGACATTTGAATACATATAATTCAAGTTTTTTATCTGTCAGTTTAACGCTAATTTTGTTTTATTTTTTGAAAATATTACAATATATTTCGTTTATTTTATTTCTTGTGTGCTAAATTAAAAGCTTTATACGAAAAAATATATAATCAATAAGACCACAGTGGCGTGATTACCAATCTATTAAAATGGCATTTAAAAATCAGCGGTTCTCAAATAATTTGAGAAAAAAAAATAACTAAAAATGTGTCAAAACCAAAAATTGTTTTTCCTTGGAAAAAAGTCAATTTTACATGTAAACATACACATTTATCTACATTTTTAAAAGGTTTTTAGCTTTTTTCAAATATATTGAGAACCGCTGGCGTTTTTTTAATCTATAAATTTCTTTGTAAAAACGCAAATTTTCTCTAATTTAACTTATTTTGTAGCTCTTAAATAATATTGTATTATTTTCAGAAAAGACGAAATCAGCGTTAACCTGATAGAACACTACGCTCAACGTTTCTTAACTTTTTGGGTTTCAAATTATATTGTTTAATCACTGCACAAACTAATTTTTTTTATCGTCCGAAAATATCAGTCGTTTTTAAAAAGGAAAGCTTGAGATAAATATCAGATTGCACTTATCAGAAATAAGGTTTTTAAATTGGCGGAAATATTGAGCCGATTGAAAAAAAACATTTTTTTCCTGAAAAAAAAACGAAAAATTGGGAAATTTTCAGAAAAACTGACTTTTGTATTTTTTTCATTTTATTAAAAAATATACAGTGTGACCCATTTGTTTGCGATTCACCCCTGTAAAATCTTTATTTATTGTGCGATTTTAACCGGATTTGTTTTAAAGTGTAGTATTTTAGGAGCAAAAGACGCCATATTAGTACAAAATACAAGGACTACTATGTCAGTTTTTAAAAGTAAATTTTTAAGAATTCATATTAGCGATTTTTTTAAACAAAATCCAAGCACGGCACTGGATTCACCACCCCTTAAAACGACCCTTTACTAAATTTTATTGAAAAATTGTAATTAAAAAAATGCAAAGTTTAATTTTATTTCTATGTTTTTTTCATGGATAACTTGACAAAATAAATTTTTGTAGTTATTATTGAGCATTTTTATTCTTAAAATTTTTTAATAAAATTTAGTATAGGGTCGTTTTGAGGGGTGGTGAATCCAGTGCCGTGCTTAGATTTTATTAAAAAAAAACGCTAATGTGAATTCTTAAAAATTTACTCTTAAAAACTGACATAGTAGGCCTTGTAATTTGTAAAAATATGGCGTTTTTTGCTTCAAAAATACAGTTAATCAAGATCTACACTTTAAAACAAATCCGGTTAAAATCGCACAATAAATAAAGATTTTACAGGGATGAGTCGCAAACAAATGGGTCACTGTATACATTTGTATATATTTAAAAAATAAAAAAGTCAATTTTTCTGAAAATTTACAAACTTTTACAAATACTATTCGTACACTGATATTGAAAAAAAGTGAATCCTGATTTTGATTGTAATTATATAATAATATGATTGTAATAATTATTAATTAAGAATTATAATTAATAATAATATATTTTTCATAGACTCTTGCAAAAAGGACCCTACCGACATTATTTTCTTAAATCAATTAAATAAATTAAAATAATGTTGTTGTTGATTGCTACTTTTATTAAAATGGGTATATTTTAAAAAATCTATTTTTCCCAAAAAGCAAATTTTTCCAAAACGAAAAAACAAATTTTTGCTTCAATTTTTCCAGTTTTTTTTTCGACACTTAGGGTTTTATAATCAGGAACAAACTTGTCTCTCTACTACTAGCTAGGGTTGCCACCTACCAATTCTTGATTTAAGGGTTACCAGTGTCAAAAATACGGGTTTAGGACGAAATCTTGTTTTTTTTAAATTTATACTTATTGTTTAATGAAACAGCCCGAAAAACGGGTCAACCCGTAAAATCTGACAAAATAGCGTTATCTCTATGATTTTGTAAAGACTTATTGACCTACCCATAGAAATTAGGTATATGGGTTTTGTAAGCTTAACATTTTTAATAACTAACGAAGAGTACCTATGTATTGTTAGTGTCATGTGTCATGTTTTGTGATCCTATATTTCTTACATACCATCCTCCTTCTCTTCTGCAATTAGTATATTTAAAAAAGCGTTATTATATGAAAGAAACTAGAAAACCTTAAGGTTAAATGACCATGATATGATTAAACCAAAAGCAAGTAATATATGTTGAAAAAAAAAGAAGAATAAAATATGAGAATGATCAAGATGGCTACTTCCTTGGGTGTGCTCTTCAAATGCTATTTAGAATTTAAGTGAAATACTTGCTCAAAATTGCCAAAACTGCAAAATTGAAAAAAAACAGTTGTACCTACTCTCAGAAAGGATGTGTAAACATCTTGTTTAATCTCCAGAGCACACCCTTTGATCGCATAAAACAACGACGTTATTTTTTTTGAATAAACTTACCGCCATTCTTTGTAGCCTTCGTGGCCTGTATGATGAGCGCGTCTATCGGCCCGCCCCTGATCTCGGGCCCGTCTTCGCCCTCCTTCTTCTTCACCAAGTGCCTCTCCACGTCGAGCTCCTCCATCAGGTCGACGTCGCACGGGTCCTCCTCCTCCTCCTCCTCGCGCTCGGGCTTCTCTTCGACGCACGGCTTCGTGTGCTCCAACAGGTCGGGCAGCGTCTTGGCGGCCGGCGATTGCGCGACGACCGGCGCTTGTTTCGCGGCCGGCTCGGGCGCGCAGTGGGGCGGCGTGGGCGGCGGCGATTTCGACGACGATTTGCGCGAGCGCTGCTTCGGGGGGAGGGCGGGCGGCGCGGAGTTTCGCGACGTCGTCGACGACGACATTATCGAGTTGGGCGATGGAAGGGGAGAGGGTAATCTGAAATGTACGCATGATTTGTTATTAATGTCGACCGGCTTTTATAAAGGGTGGGCCATCTACGTGCTATTAATAAAGCTTTCAACTTAAGCGCCATGAATTGCTGACAGTGGTTTAGTTTTAACCTTCCGATTACAAAATATGCATCGAATAAATTTGGTTCAACGTTTCGAAATACTCAAAACTTACTTTGAATGTGACTGTGATCGCAGAGACGGCAAGAAAATTGCGTTTGGAAGAATTGAGGCGCCGTCAAACCAAAGTATTACAAATTTCATCAAAAAATTGCGCAGAAGTGGAATGCTGGTGGACATAAAACATGTTTCGCATGCTCGTCCTAGACGTACACCTGATGCAGTCGCTGCTGTGGCCGAAAATGTACGCATGAACGCGTCAACATCAACTCGGCGCAGATGTCAACAACTCGGCCTTTCCCGTACCACTCTGAGGATGATTCTGCACAAAGACCTCGGTATGTTTGCGTACAAAGTCCAGCTTGTTCAGGAGTTAAAGCAAGTTGACCATCCACAACGTTTTCGCTTTGCTGAGTGGGCTTTAAACCAGTTGAACGATGACCCTAATTTTGCAAGAAAAATCGTCTTTTCGGATAAGGCGCATTTTTACCTCGGAGGTTATGTCAACAAGCAAAACTGTAGAATTTGGGCCACGGAAAATCCACACGTCGCCGTAACAAAGCCTATTCACCATTTAAAACAAAACATTCAAGCTCAAATTGTCTAAATAGAGCAGCAAACTTTTGACAAATTGCTCGAAAATTGGTGTTCCAGGATGGGCTACTGCCGAGCCAGCTGAGGTGGCCACTTAAATAAAATCATTTTCCATACTTAATCGGAAGAAACATTGTATCAAATAAAGCAAAATTCGTTGAAAAAAAATCAGTTTTTCTTGTTCTCATTGCTATTTTATAATTCAACATAAACATGGCCCACCCTTTATAAGGTTTTTAAATTTTTTAAATAAATATTGCCGAAATATTTAATTGAGGGGCTTGGAAGTAAAACGGTTCAAGTGCACTTTTTTAAATAAAAGGTCCAAGTGCAGAATATCACACCTAAAGAATATTCTAACTTAGTGGTAAAATTATAGAGATGGGAATCGGAAAGTTTCCATTTTAAGGAAACTTTCCGTTTTGGAAAGTTTCCAATTGGGAATTTATTTTCATTTTGAAAGTTTCTTTTAAGCTACCGGAAACATTCATTGGAAACATTCCTTGGAAACTTTCCTTGTTTTTTTCATTTAAATGTCAATTGTTTAACCGCTGATTTTCGTTAAGGCCATGATACAAGGCCAAGAAACTTTGAATAAGAATTTAATGTGTGTTAATTTAATAGAGGTGGGAAGTTCGATTCTTTTTGGTGAATCAATTCTTTTAATTCATTCTTTTAAAATGATTCGTTCCTAAAGATTCGTTCGCGACTGATTCACTTTCTGGTTCAGGAACAGATAATTAACGAACAATTCAGGTTCGACCGAATTAATGACTTGGTTCTTGAATCGTTTGTAATGATGACTTGTACTGGTTGTATCGTTAAATGAATCAACGGTTGTATTATTAAATTATTGGATTCGATTTTTATTTTTCTTACGTGTAAATTAACCTATGGCTTTTCCGGTGCAATAACAGCACAGCTTACATAAAAAAACAAAATACAAGTACCTAGGTTGTATTGGAAACTTTTAAATCAAGAGAGTATCACCAGTTATTCAAAAAGACCGACATTTTAACCTAGTGATCCGAACCTAGAATTTAATTCAGTGCTTGTAACCAAGTTTATATTTATTTTATGGTTTGATTCACTTTTTAGTTCACTCGTCGTGATTTAAAAAAAATGATTCAAAAAAGAATTGATTCTTTTACAAACTTTGTTCGATTCATTCGGTTCATTTAAATGATTCGTTCTTTTTGAACGAATCGGAATCAAACTTGCCACCTATAATTTAAAGCAGAAGAATAATGTGAGTTATGTTACATAACCTCAATGAAAATCCTATTTGTGTTTTACTTTTGCTATTTTTTTATGTGCAATAGTCAGAAATGTTAATTTTATTTTGCCTGTAGTTTTTTCTTTTATATTTTATCAGTCAAAACTGCAATACTATTTTTAGTATCTTTTACTTTTCAATATTCCTATATATTAGTTACTTTGTCCCTTTTAATTTTTTTACGTAATATCTAGGATTTACTAGCAGTGAATTTCTAACATTTTATTTTAATTTTGTAGGTTTCAGTATACAATAGGAATATTCCAAAGTAAAAGATACTAAAAATAGTATTGCAGTTACATTCTTATAAACATTTTTTTTTTTCTTAATAAAATTTGACAAAAAGTTAATGTGTTATATATTTTTGCAAATCCCTGGCATAAAAAAAATATTTTCGCTATACAAAAATTTTTTTTTAAACTTTCGGAAAATTTCGGGAAATTTCGATGAAAAGTTTCCGGGAATTTTCGTCAAATGGGAATTTTCCAATCTCTATAAAATTACATAAGTACATTTTACATTATCTGGCGCCATTTCTTATCGTCTTTAAAAACCTGTCAAAATATTTTAAAATATATCTTTGGTAAAACGATTTAAGTGCACCTTTTACTGCTAAACATAGGCTATTATCTATGCTGCTAAAGCCTTGACAAGTATTTTAAAACAGACCATAGCATTGAGCCAAAAAAATCCAATTCAGATCAACCCCAACCAAGACCAGCTAATTCAGATGAAGAAAACGTTGTATTCGATTCTGATTATGAATAATACTTTTTGTTATAAAACTTACCCAAATTTAAAAAAAATAAAGTTTTGTTCTAGTACAGTAATTGCACTTAAATCATTTTACCACTAAATTTTGTCTTACATGCATGACGATTCAAGTACATTTTTGTAAAAAAATTAACAAAAAAGCGAAATTAAAAAATTCCTTTTTCTTTATAATCCTTTTTTGTCTTTAAACAAAACTAAAATATTCACACAGTTTTTTAAACTCTTTTCTAGAATTTTAAAATTCAAGTTAACTTTAAAGCCATTTATCTCAGAACTAACAAAAATGCACTTAAACCCTTTTACTTCTAGGCCCCTCAATTGTAAAAAGTACTCCCACGGCTAAATTACAAATTTTATTTAGGAATTTAGGAGGTTTGTTTGGAGAATTTTAGGAGAAATAAAGTTTTCAAATGAATTTATGTAATTAAATAAAAACAACTCTACACTGTACTTAAAAAATAAAAAAAAAATAATTAATTTAACAAACATATAAATAAATACCACCAGCCCCTAATTAGGATTATTCAAATTAAAGTTATGCAATTCAATAAATTTTATCGGCAAATTTCAAAATTTATTTAAAAAATTATAGATTTCATACCATTAGTAGACATGGGACCCACACCAAATTTATATGAGTTTATAATGACATTAAATAGGCACAAGCAGAATTTAACTTAAAGTTTGCAATAAAAGGTTAGTTTTTCAGCGTGCCTCACCAGCCCCTAATTAGGATTTACTAGAATTTACTAAATTTTATCGACAAATTTCACAATTAATTTAAAAAATCTAAGAAATACAGATTTCATACCATTTGAAATTTTTATTATTCTCAAATTTAAAACGATTAAAAATTGTATAAACTCTGTACATCTTGGATTTTTTAAATAAATTTTGAATTTGTCGATAAACTTTAGTGAATTATGAATTGAATAATCTTAATTAGGGGTGGCAGGGGGCTGGTGAGGCGCGCTGAAAAACTTTTTTTCGCAAACTTTAATTTAAATTCTGCTTGCGCAGAACTTGTCTATTTAATGCCATTTTAAACTCATATAAGTTTGGTGTGGGTCCCATGTCTACTAACTAAGATATCGGTATACCCAAAATCTGCATAAACAACAGATTTTTGTTAAAAAAATATCGACATAAGTATTTCAAAAAATGGCGAATGCTCAAGGATTAAAAACATTATTTTTTCTCTTTTTAAAATGATAAATTTAATCAAAGACCTACACAAAATACCAATTTACCTTTGGCCAATCCTGGATTGTATTGTTGAGATCACAGTACCTGTCTTTCCATATTTTTGAGGCGCTGAATTTAAATTTTAACTCAAAAGTAGAAAAAAGGCATTTTGATTCTTCACAAAATATTTTTTAAAGAATTTTTTATACCATCTTCAAAATCCTTTTATTTTTTTTCCATACAGGTATTTTCTACTCCATAGAAAATGGTTTATTTAAATTTATGATCAAAACAATAGGGTCAGTCCATGTAAACTCAACACACCCATTTTACCACACCACCTCAGATTTTCTTAAAATTTGATATACTTATACTATGTACTAAGACTAAAAAAAATACCAATTTTTAAATTTTTATCTCACACCGTTTCCGATATATGGCTATGTAAAGTTTTTAAAAACTCGCGAAAAAAGTGTGAACGTGTATTTTTTAAATTGCTCTGGAAGCTGTCCTAATTTAGCTAGAACGCTGGGAGAGGTGTCATTTTGCAGCATTTTAAATGCTCTTTCAAATGACATACGAACGCCAAGGGTATTAATGAAAAGATTTTGTTCAAAATCCATATATATATTTTGATTCAATTTTTTTTCAAAAAGTACATAATTTAAAATTCTCAAAATATTTGTATAAATACTTAGTACTGTTTTAAACCATATAGTAAAATATAAATGTGGGGTCTTAATGGGTTCATGTTAAAAAAAAATATTTGTGATGCTGGTTTTTCACTTAACTAATTTTGACAGTTTCGTTACATCTTTCCTGCAGGTATGACAAATCATGGAGCCAATAGGCATTTGTGGAAATAATCCAGTCATCCATGCTGGGACTTTTCTCAGTTTTTTTCTGTCTCTAATAAAATGATTTGTTTTTTTCATTGGATTATAACACTGCACTATTACAATAGTAGGCTCCATGTTGACACCAAAATCACTTTAAACACACCTCATTTATAGTTTTATTTTTAAATAAACTACGAATATATACAGGGTCCGATAAAAGTTCCCTGAATTTTTTTTAAGCGAGTTTAAAATTTATCAATAAGGTTTTCGCGGAAATTGTTTGCTCGAGCAGGTTCCTAGAACCCTTTCAATTCTGAAAATATTCATTTTATGTTCTGTTTAAAATTTAGTTCAATATGAATCGCCAAAAAAAGCGTATCACAGTAATTTAATTAAAAAAGTCGGGAATGTAGGCAGCCGATATTATTAGGGTTCTTGGAACCCTTATATTTTTGAAAATATTCATTTAATGTTGTTTTGTTTAAAATTTAGTTCAATATGAATCGCCAAAACAAGCGTATCACAGTAATTAAATAATTAAATTACACAAGTCGGGAATGATGACAGCCGATATTATAAAAAAAAATACAATTGTCAGGCTTAAGCCTGATAAACGTTGAATAATGTCAAAATTAGTTAAAAGTGAAAAACCAGCATCAGAAATATTTTTTTTAACAATGAACCCATTAAGATCCCACATTAATATTTTATTATATGATTCAGAACACTACCAAGTATTTATACAAATATTTTGAGAATTTTAAATTATGTACTTTTAAAAAAAAAATTAAATCAAAATATATATGGATTTTGAACAAAATCTTTTCATTAATACCCTTTGCCAATTGGCAGTCGTATGTCATTTGAAAGAGCATTTAAAATGCTGCAAAATGACACCTCTCCCAGCTTTCTAACTAAACTAGGACAGCTTCCAGCGCAATTTAAAAAATAAACGTTCACACTTTTTTCGCGAGTTTTTAAAAACTTTACATAGCCATATATCGGAAACGGTTTGAGATAAAAATTTAAAAATTGGTATTTTTTTAGTCTTAGTACATAGTATAAGTATACCAAATTTTAGGAAAATCTGAAATGGTGAGGAAAAATTTCTTTTTAAAGTGTGTTGATTTGGCATGGAATGGCTCAATAAATAAAATTTCAAACAAGAGAAAAAAGGATTCTTGAAAACTTTCTTGACCAATTTTAAATATTTGTTGCTGATATTTTTTTTATATTATTATTATTTTATTCATAAAAAGGTTACCGCTTAAATTAAATTAAAAAAAGATATACAAAAATCAAATATCCCGTTATCAAAGTACCTTTGGTCCGTTCCGGAGGAATGTGTGGGTATGTTGAGTGTTTGGATCTGGGTGTGCGACGACCGCGTGGTGGAAATATGCGACGTGTGGCTAAATAGGCACGATTGCGTCGTCGGCAAGTTGGCCATGATCATCGGCGGCTGCACGTACTGCGATTGGTGGATCGAGTGGCGCATGAACTCTTGGTCGTTGGTGTGCGAACAGTTGCCGAACATTTCCATGTAGGCCATGACTACAAAACGACATTTACGGTTAAGGTAAGGTTTTATTACGAAAGTGGCGTTTTAAAGTAGGCTACAAGCGTGTTTATGTACACTTTGGCTGCAGCGCTAATTTTGCCTTTAACAGTTTTAGTAAATTATCAAATTATGTTTAGCGTGTCAAAATGTATAAAAGAAGTAAAAACTGTTAAATATGTCATTATGCGCAGTAGGTAACACTTTTTTTAACTTATTTGTCAGATACATGCAAACTAAAGTTTTACCATTTTATTGTACCGTCTATTCAAAATAATTTTTATAAAAACACTAAAATTGTAATCTGAACTTGTGTTGTTGAAGACACAATAACAAATAAAACTATGATTCTAAAAATATATAAATGACTCAAAATATTTATGAAAATTTACTGCTTTATGAAACTCAAGTAAACAATTTAATAAAAAGTAAACTATTGTAATTTATAACGCTAGTAAACAAACAAAAGGTTTTACAAGTTTAACTAAAATGTTGTCTTTTTGTAATTAAACGCATGCTGAAAGCCCAAAAAAGTTAAGTAGGCAAATTTCATAAAAAAATTTAAAGCAAAAAATATGCAATGTTATTTATAGGCCAGGCATTGACCCAATTCTAACCGGTCGAAATTTTATTTTTTTAATCGAAAGTTATTGAAAATTTCGGTTTTCGGATTTAATAAAAGTCAAATTTATGTTTTCAAGTAGTCATTAAATTATTATTAAATCAAAAACATTTAATTGTAAGTTGTACATGCACTAGATTAACGAATCATACGCATGATGTATTACACAGTTCAACACAATTTTCCTCCCATGAAAATTTTTAACAGATTTTAAAAATAAATGTTAAAAAAACGTACCCGTCTCATCTTTTCATAAAATCACGTCATTTAAATTTTTTATACAGCTATGTTTTTACATAATACAAAAATTATACTTTATTTTTTTTAATTAACAAAAACAACAGATTTTTATTCATCTTATATTCAATATATAGATTTTTTTCCAACATTGGAAAAAAATCTTGGTCTTTTAGTTTAACGATTATACATTGCTTTAGAATCTATAGTGGTATCACAACCCAAAAAACACCAATTGATATACAGGGTGTTTCACATTTGTGGTCCATTGGAAGTTTCTGTGGAACGGAAAAAGAGTTAAAATTTTAAATAATAATCCATTTAAGTCTATTTTTTAATATTTTAAACAAAATGCCACTTCCAGTGTGCTGCCCTACTATGGAGAAAGGCAGTAACTGCAAAAAAATGCAAAATGAGTTTTCTTGTGCTATGGTAAAGCTATGTACACAGTGGGCCTGAACCAAAAAAAGGTTGCATGAAAATGACACCGAAATCGGGCTTCGGATCTTTAAAGACTAATATTAAAGGAGTTAAGATCAAATGAAAACAAAATCGCACCTGATCCTCAATGGATAAAATAGCCAATTCTTGTTTGAGTTCGGTAAAAATCATAATTTTTAATTGTATTGATTTTTTACTGTTCCCCATGTTTATAAAATTCTTTTAGATTATACTCATATGGAGGCCATGAAAATAAATGTCAAATAAATGTCAAAGTTAATTCTTATTAATTAGTTTTGTGTCTGGATTGTTGTGATTTTTAACCCGTTTTATTTAAAAAAAAAAATGAAAACTTACTCTAAAATAAAATGTAGCCATGAAGAAAACAGAAAAAAAGTATGTGCTGCCTGCGGAAGAAAGATTATTTTTGGAAAAACTAATTCTTCAAAATTTCTAATTAATGAAAGAACGCAAACGTTACTGCAAAAATTCTTAAATAATAATGGATACCTGCTTTCCTCTTGCTATTTCCACCACTTGTCGCCTTGCCCTCACATATCGAGAGAAAAATGTTATGAAAAGACCTTTACCGATCATACCAAATTTTGAAGTCTTACGTTTACCAAAAACCACTAGAAGCAATGAAGAGTGTAATTGTTACATTTGCTCAAATGCGAGGTTCAAGGGACACGAAAATTTGATTAAGGGCCGAGGACACACTCGAAACTCGAATCAAGTAATTGATAAAGAAAATGGACTTCACGGCTCAAAAAATATTTTTACCACGAAGGTGGGAGCCAAAAATATACAGAAACATGTTTTTCTTCTGAAAGCTTTAGAGAAAGTAATGATTCTTGTGTTCAAGAAATATCAGCGAAATTTTGAAAACCTATGGAATATGAAATAGCTCATCATTAGGAAAAAATAAAAATTTTGCCAGAGATTGCCATAGCCCAATAAATCCCCCTTTGTTTCAAGAGGATGATGAAGTCTACGTCATAGAAAAATGTGTTATTCCAGAGCTACACATCTTACGTTAACCATTTATTTTGGAATGGATTGGTACCATTATTAGGTCGCGATCGGGCTCTTAGTGGCCAAAGAAACTAAAATTGGTTGCAAAGAACTATCAAGGCGAAACTTTTGAAGGGAATGCATGCCGTAAGCTACTAAAAGAAGCAGATATGCTCTTGGATCCAGAAATTTAGTGTAAGTAGGTGTATTTGGAATTATGAAATACGTGTCGGTGTCTTGGTCGGCGTTCAAAGCAATGAATAAAGTCGTCGAAAGCTCATTTTCTACGAACATTGTCTCTCTTGAAATTGATGAGCGGATTAAGGCTTTTCGGAAAGCGTTTGAGGCTGTGGGCATATCCGAGAGCTTGAAAATTCATGTGTATCTGGAACATATACAGCATTCGCTGCATTTTTTGAAATATTACCTGATGGTTTCGGTTTGGGTCTTTGTTCGGAACAGGCAGGAGAATCGGTGTGAGTTTTTGAAGTATTGGGAACGATATAAAATGAATTCAATATAAGATCCTAACTATCTAGACCGGCTTAAAAAAGCGGTGGTCGAATTTTCATCTCGACATATTTAAAATTAATTTATTTTTCTCATTTAATAATTAAAACCTATTAAATTTTATTTGCAACTGTAATTTGCTGTTTTTTTGTTTTTATTATTTACGTTGTTTGAGTTTTTCTAGACCAATATGAACGCCACAAACAATTGGCCGTTATATTTATTGAGGATCTGATGCGATTTTGTTTTCACTTGATCTCAACTCCCTTAATGTAAATCTTTAAAGATCCGAAGCCCAATTTTGGTGTCATTTTCATGCAACCTTTTTTTGGTTCAGGCCCACTGTGTGTACATTTTGTAACCGAATTCAACACAAAATGCAGTCAAATATCTCATAAGTTAAAAAAATCAATTAAATACCTACTGCCTTTTATAAAAATGTAGTTTATGCTAATTGTCCACAAATTTCTTATTTAGCAGTTACTGCCTTTCTCCATAGTAGGGCAGTGTGGCCGGTGACATTAACTTTGTTACATTTTTAAACTCTACATAAAATTTAGAGTAAAATTACTATACCATGTCCTATACCTAAAGTGAATAGTTTTCGAGTTAGATAACTCTGAAATTAAAAAAATTATATAGGATATAGGGAATAATTACATCAATCGGAATGTTTTTTAATTTTCTATTTGATTATGTAAAAACATACAGGGTGTTACATTTAAAATAAGAAGTTATTAACGTTTCAAGTTAGCCTAATTTCCCCTGGGTTTTCTAAAGTAATTTTTTGAAAAATGTTAAAGAATTGACATGGAATCTTTTAAACAATGTTTTAAGATTCCAAAAATTCCACCCCCATTTTCCGCAAACCTAATGGCAAAAAAGTTATAGACTATTTTTGATTGGAGCGAATTTGTCAAATTTTAACAAAAAAACTCGAAAACTATATGGGGTGTTTTATTTGAAATAACAAAGTTGATGTTACTTCCGGTCAAACCGGAAGTGACATTTTGTTCAAAATATTTTAGAAAAATAGGCTTAATTGGATTATAGACGATTTAAAAATTTCAAATCGATATTTTTAACCATCCCCCAAAAACTTTCAATGGACCACGTATTTCATAAATGTGCAACACCCCGTATATAATTAAAATAATTTTAAAATGTAGCTTTAAAGGTTCTCCATTTATTCAGTAAATATATATTTTTTAAAACTGTGCCGAATACGGTGGATAACATTTTATTAGATCGCACTTAAAAAAAATGACGTGATCTGAAAAAACGCCGAGACACGGGTATAATTTTTTTAAGTCTATTTTCAAAATCTATAAAAAAATTTCAGGGAAGGAAAAAAAATCAAATTTTGAGGTACTGTGTTATAATTCATCAACAATCAAAATAAACTTAAAAATAAAAAATTGTGTGAATATAGAAAAAATCTAAGCGTTTTGCGTTTTTTTGTTAGAATGTTTTGTGTGGCGGCATAGCGGCTCACTTACCAGAGTAAGCCACCGATTGGAACACTATAAATAAAGTCAATTAAATATTTTGTATTGCAACATTTTTTTTTTAATTAAAAAAATTACTTACTGTGTTTCTTTTTTGGCGGTAGAGGCGGCGGTCGCGAGCCGTCGTGATGTTGACTTAAAGTCGTACTCGATATGCTTTGGCTACTTGATAGGCTTTGATGGGATTGGTGCATGTGACAGGTTACTAGAAGTTCACCACCTAAAAAAAATTGAATATTATGCAACAAGTTTTATAAACGCATTTTAGTCACGAGTCTTAATTGGGCACGAGAGAAGCTTGCGGAGCGATTTTTATATACCATTTGAAACACATCCCAGCTAACACATAAGTCTGATTATGTAATGGCCCATTACATGGCTTAATAATTAATTTTTAGCCACAGCTTTCCTTGTACTGGGCCTTTACAGAAATGTTTTAATAAAAATATTCATTTTGATAAAAGGTTGTGGTGATAAGGTCTTGCAATGGCCCTTTTCAGGCTAATATTTGTATATTTTAACATAAAAAAACCATATGCTTATGGCAATTTTTAGTATGAAATTAATGGGACTTGGGAAACATTGAAGTGCCAAATGTTTTCTGTATACATATAAAACTTACACGAACCTTTAATTATCCTTTGGTTTACGCCATATTTTAAAAATGACGCCAATTTAATTCCTATAGTTTTAATAGTGTGTTTATGGTACATAGTACATAGTACATACTATGGGTATTTATCCAAATTTTATTAAATCGGGTATATACCGAGTACGTGCCTATCACTTATACCACATAAAGAAGTAATAATAATACCTAATGGTTGTTAAATTTAAATGAGTGCATTTTTTATTTTACAAATTTTAGAACAAAATTTATTAGAAAGGTTTAATTGATAAGATGATTGATTAGGGAAATTGCGAATAAAAGAAATTTATAATGGCAAAGAAAATGGTACAAAAAAACTTGTATTGTACCATGTAGAAACTTCTTTGTAAAAATATATTTTAAATATTTTCTATTAAGTTTAAGGATTTTTTTATTTAGTTAAATATGATGGAATCTATTTATTACCTAATAAACAGTTTTTAAATTAAATTTTTTATGTTTTATTTATACAGGTCTTTATTAAAACACATTTTTTTTTTCTTGTAAAATTATAAATGTTTTAGTATTACATTTCACGATAATTAATTAATTAATTTAATGGATAAGTAAGGATGGATTAATGTGGTATGTTTATATTTATTGGGTCGGATACTCCACGATAACCGATAACCGTCTGAAATTGTATTGTGACGGTAGGGATAACAATTTCTGATTATCGTGGAATATCCTTATCAAATAAATATATAACTAAAGTCGTCGCGGCGAATGTTTCAAATTGCGTCATCAATGTCGAATGTCAAAAACCGATTTCTCGACATACGGTTAACCTAGGGGTTTCTAGGATTATATACGTCAAAGAAAACAACAATAATTGTAATGTCTGTGCTTGGTTCAGAATTTGATGACGCAATTTACTATACCACATTTACTTCACTTATCCATTAAAAATATAGTTGTCGCGGAGAATGTTTCAAATTGCGTCTATGACAAACATAAAAATACATTTTTTACAAGAAGGGCACTATATTTTAACGAAAAAACAGATTGTATAACAATTGACAACTAATTTAAAGCAAATTTCAGCCTGCGACTAAAAAACCTGAAACACTTTGCTGCTAAGTTCAGATCGTGACTAAAACAAACAACGAGTATCTATAATTTATTTACGACATACACAAAGTAATGTTTATGAGAATTTAAAGCCAATTTTATTTGCAATTGAATTAGTTGGAAAACAAATTTTACAGAACAGCAGTACCAATTGGGAAAACTGTTTTGTTGGCTACAAGTTTTTTAAATACATAATATAAAGAAATTAATAAACTATTGGCATCTGAAATCTACCAGACAGTTATATTTTTTTCCAATCTGACATCTGTCAGAAAGTTTTAACCTCAATTTCACCTAGAGAGGATGACCACCAAAGATAATACATTATCTATTATTATTATTATTATTATGTATTATCTTTGATGAGCACTTTTAAAAATGCTCCAACATTTTAAAAAGTGCTCGATATTTGAATTTCCCGCCATAACTAAAAAGCGGGGTTTTGGGCACGAGTTTTATTTAGGCATGAGCTTGCAAGCGAGTATTTAATAAAAACGAGTGTCTAGAGAAGTTTATAAAACGAGTTGCGTACTATACCTAATCTACGACGAACACAAAGCAATGTTTTTCAGTAAATTTTTCCCAATATGATATCTGTCAATCGGTTTAACCTTATTTTTTTTCCAATTCATTAGACCGTGACTAAAAAGCCTCAATATTGTAAAAATTTATTAATAAGAAAGTTAATATTATCAAAATTATGTATAAAATAAAAATATTTTGAAAATATGAAGAAAGGCTAATGAATAAAATTCATAAATCATGAAAAATATTGTCAATATTCAAAAGTTATAATAAACTAAGTATTTACTAAAAAAAGAAAATCTAGCAAATCATAAAAAATTTGAAATTTTGGTTCAAAAATTCAAAAAAAGAAAAATTTATCATGTAAACCAAAAAAGTATTATATTTACAACAAAACATGAGAATGTAAAATTATTTAAAAATTCGATGAAACAAAGCAAAAAATACCTACAAAACATATATTCAATAAAATACAGAAAAACAATTTTTGTCAAAAAATAAAATAACTGAAGTAAAAGTACTTTAAAAAAAAGTACTTGAGTAAAGGACAAATTTTTTTTTAAAATTTAAAAGATGTCAAATGTAATTTTGAACTGAGTAATACTTGTTCCCAATAATCAGTGAGTAAAAAGTACAAAATTTGAGTACAAGTACCACATTGATGTTTTTACTTCTCAATTCCCTAAAAACATTATTTTTATAATTTGTCCTTCTAATTTTATAATGCATTGGGACAAAGAAAAAAATTGTGATGTGGAATTAGAGAAATCGATTTATACGTTTTTATTTATTCTGACAAAAAAAATATGCCCGTTCGATTAAAATTATTTTAAAAATAAAGCTTAAAGTTAAGAGAGTTTCGTGCACCACTACAACTCAGAGCTCCGTATCCGTTTCTTAGGTTATAGCTAAAAAGTTTATGTCGGTAGATTTCTTAGTATCCGCTTTTCGGGCCATTTAACTTTTAATTGCTTTTAAGTATAAAATGTGTAAATTATTACCTAAACTATCATCAGGTACATTATCATAAGGAGAAGGTTGTCTTTCGTTCTTTTTTCTGGTCTTCATAGGAATAGCAGGCGGCGTGTCCCTTTCCACGCCACCACAATCAATCTCGTCTCTATTAAAAACTGACTCAGTGGAAACAGTCGCCGAACTGCTTTTACTCGTTTTCACACTAAAAACAAAATTAAAAAATAGCATTTCAAAATAAATGCTTTTCTGGATCATCATAAACTTGTGAATTTTTGAAATTGTCCATTCTTATGTGATATTTTCAAAAAGAATTTTTATTCTGCGAATTTAAAATATCATAGTAGATATTTAAAATTAATTAAAATTTAGTGAAATTAAAATACTTAAGTATCTGTTTCTAATTTTGTATTTTTTAGTTAAACACATATTTTTAATTCGCTAAATTAAAAATATCCTAGGAGATATTTTTAATACATTTTAATTTTCTAAAATAAGCAGATATTTTTAATTGAATGTGATATTTTTAATTCAGATTGAAAAAATACAAATATAAGAAGAAAATATTTTAAATTAACTAAATAAAAAATAGTAGTTTTGCATAAAAATTAAATATAAATTTTAATTAAGTGAATTAAAAAAGTTTGTTTAACAAAAAAAATCAAATATAAGAAACAGATATTTTAAATATCACTTTGGCATAAAAATTAAATCTAATTTTAAAATATCTGCTGATATTAATTTTCAAAATAAAAATTGTGTGATATTTAACAAATTAAAAATAGTGTTAACACTTAAAAATAATTACTGAATAAAAAATTAAATTATTAAAAATGTAAATGTAAATACACTAAGGCACAAAATAGTGAACTTTAAACGCATGCAAAGTTCCGAAGTCAGCGGAAAATTTAATTTTTCCGGACCGAAAAAAACCCAAAAATTTGTGCAAAAACGTTTTTTTAATTATTTAATAAAATCGAAAACGAACTTGGTTATAATCAATTTTTTATAGAAGAAATTTAGTTACCTCGCATTATTCCAGGGACACCATGTATAATGATAAAAACAATTAAAAAAAAAAAACGTTTTTAAATATAAAATTTTAATTTAAAAAGTTCACAATTTGTTTTGACAAATTTGAATTTTTATTTTAAGAAACAAAATTATTTTCTTTTCAATATAAGTCTAGTAAAAAAAATTAAGGGGGTTTTTCCATCTCAAATCGACCAGACAAAAAGGAGTAGGTCGTTATTTTTCAACGAAATTTTTTTATAGTTTCTTTACCGAAATCGATGAGACTCGTATTTTTTTTCTTTTTGCCTAAATTTGTTTTGTTCACCAGTAAAATGGATAGGAACATCGATTTTTCTCTTTTTAAATTGTAGGTAAATGTTTACTATATACAAAAAATATATAAAAAATTAAGGCAAAAAAGGCAAACAAATATTGAGGTGACATTGCCACATTTATTTCTTCATATTTTTTTTGTTTGAAGTTGATAATATAATCAACTTTTACCAAAAGTCCCAAGTTGGCTAAATTCGTCATTTCGAAATTATAATTTATTTAAAAGAAAATGCCATTTTCTAGTAAATTCGTGGTCCATCGCAAAAATTTGGTTTTTTATCTAGAGTCATGAAACTGGGGTGAACTATATGAAGTGTAATTTAGAACTTTTTGAAGTATTTTTGTCACTTCTGGTTTCACCGGAAATGGTCCCAAGTAAGTAAATTAAATTATTAAAGATTTTAGAGTAAAATGTAAATTCTTAAAATTTTTGCATGTGTTACTTTTAAAAGATGTAAAAAGTATATGTTACTTAATTTTGGTTAAAATAATAAAAAGTAAGTAGTACATACCTAAAAGTAATAAATCGAATGCAATGTAGTCTGTCAAATCTGATACTTCTTTTAAACACAAAGGTTTCAAAGCCTCCTTAATTTATTAACTTCTGTACACACTTTAAAACCTAAAGCGATATTTTTAATAAATGCATTAATATTAGGTATTAAATTTAAAAAAAGTGGATTTCTTTTATGACCAACAAACCACCCTCTTTTATTAAAAAAAATAATTTTGGCATAAAGTATGGTTTTTCAATTTTTGAAAGAGCTCTCCTAAAAACCAGCATTGCAAAAAAATTGTATTTTTTCCAGACTACTTGGCCCAACATGAATCAGAAAAGCCAATTCAAAGCACTCTAGATATAGAAATAAAATTTAGTCAAAATATGTAAAAATGCATAGGGTGTTTCATTAAAAAAATAAAAAGTTAAGACCATTTCCGGTGAAACCAGAATTGACTAAAAAATGTTAAATATGTCAAAAACTTCTAAATTACACTTTAAGTCACCCCAGTTTCATGACCCTAAATAAAATCCCAAATTTTTGCGATGAACCACGGTTTTACTGGAAAATGGCATTTTCATTAAAAAACTAATAATTCCGAAACAATTCAGCCAACTTTTGGTGAAAGTTGTTCAAATTATCAAACGAAAAAATATGAAGTAAAAAAAATGTGGCAATGTCAAAATTTTGACCTCAATTAAAATTTTTTTTGTGAATTCTCTTAATTTTTTATATATTTTTGTTTACCGTAAACATTTACCTACAATTAGAAAAAAAACGATCAAAACATTTTTGGCCAAGTTATCGCATTTTCAAAAAAAAATTTCCGGGTAAAAAAACAAATTTAAGCCAAAAGAAAAATATAGGTCTCATCGATTTCGGTAGAGAAACTGTAAAAAAAATTTCCTCTACCCCTTTTTGCCTGGTCGATTTGAGATAAAAAGACCCAAGGCTCAAATCTAAAAATTTTAAAAATAATAGTCTATGACTGCGCGTTAAAATTAATGCCTAATAAGTAAAAAAAATTTAACTCTAAAACGCCTTTACCAATCTTTATAAAATTTTGGATAAAAATACTTATATCTTAGTTTACGTAATTAAGGATTTTTCAAAAAAATCTCCTTAAAGCCCATTTATTTAATAATAAAAAACGTTGGAAAAAACATTTTTAGGGAATTTTTTTTAAGTAAATAAAAAATATGATGTGAAATAACGTATTTTAGTAAGTCTACCATGAAAATTTTGTACAAATCAAACGAACAGTAACGAAAATACAGCGCTTCAAAGTAAAAAATGACCACTTTTCAGCAAAATAATCAAAAAGGGGTAATTTTTACCGACTTTGAAGCGCTTTATCTTCGTTACTGTTCGTTTGATTTGTACAAAATTTTCAGGGTTTACTAACAAAAATACGGTCTTTAACAGAATACTTTTTATTTACTTAAAAAAATTCCCTAAAAGTAATTTTTCGAACGTTTTTTTATTATTAAAAATATTTTCTCGAAAAACCCTGGAACTCGTAAACTGAGATATAAGTTAAAGTATTTTTATACAAAATTTCATAAAGATTGGTAAATGCGTTAGAATTTTTTTACTTATTATGCGTTAATTTTGACGGGCAGTGTTAAATAAACTACCTGCTAAAATTGCCGACTGACAGCTGATTTTCCAGGCACAAACTCTGCAACACGCTCTCCGATTTCACCATCGACGACGACGTTTCGGTCGCGGTGTGCATGGCATGCGCAGAGCAGAACTGCGCGCTCACCGCGCTCTGCTGCGAGCTGCGCTTCGAGTAGCTGCTCGACCGAATCGACACGATGCCGGAATCGGTGTTCGACAGCCGATGGTAGTCGTTCACCGAGGTGATGTTGTGCTCGCTGTTGTTGTTCGATACGCTCGAACTGAGCGAGGATTCTTCCCAGGAGTTGTGCGAGCCGTTCGCGCCTGAATGTTAGAAAACAAACAACCAGAGTTGCAAAAATGTTAATTTCGAAAATAATGCAATCGTCATTTTTTTTTAATGGTAATGCAGTTTGAATACATTATCATCAAAAAATTGTAATAAGAAATATTTTCATTACACATTAAAAAATTAATGACTAATGTCAAACAATACATTACTCATTAAGGGGTTACATACATTTGAGCTGGGTCAAAAAATCGATTTTTTTTATTAAATATTTTTACAACACATTTTTAAGAGTATGTACTCAAAATTTTATCAAGATCAGAGCACTGCACTTTTTAACGGTTTATTATATAAAAATAAATATTTTTTCTCGCATCAAAATAAATATTTCTTTTATTATATTTTTAATATACAGGGTGTTTCAAAAAACATGCGCTAACGCTGGGCTGGAGATTCATTATCCAAAAATAAGGAGAAAAAGTCATATAAACGTGGGTCCGAAATAGCTTAGTTTTTAAGATAGAGGGTGTTAAATATTTTTTTTAAAAACGGCTTTTTAAAATATCTTAAATATCTTTTGACCGATTCTGTTGAAATTTGGCAACGTTATTTATAGGAAGTAGCTAATTTTGCTTTAACTACGATAAAATTTTCAAGTCCAGTGGCGTCCCGGGGGGCACCTTATAATTTTTTTAGATTAAGCCACTAAAAATACAACTTTTTTGTCTCTTAAGTATCTTACCTCGTTTTCGAAAGAAAAAATAAAAACCACATTATTACATGAAAATTGACAAAACTCATATTTTATACTTTTTGCCATGTTTGATCTTTTAAAAAATGATTCCAACTAAACTGGAAAATTTTAACGTAGTCAAAGAAAAATTAGCTACTTCCTATAAATAACGTTGCCAAATTTCAACAGAATCGGTCAAAAGATATTTAAGATATTTTAAAAAGCCGTTTTAAAAAAAAATATTTAACACCCTCTATCTTAAAAACTAAGCATTTTCGGACCCACGTTTATATGACTTTTTTTTCTTATTTTTGGATGATGAATCTCCAGCCGAGCGTTGGCGCATGTTTTTTAAAACACCCTGTATGTTACTTTAATATCTTACTATAATAGGTATTATAATCTCAAAATAAATAAAACCACATACTTTTTTTTTGCTTTTTTGAGACCCATGTTAATCATTGTTTGATCCTCCAATATTTCAGATTTTTTAAGAGTAGTCTTATTGTTAAGGTAATTCAATAATTTCTTATTTCCTTCAGAAATAAAATTTCTTGCTATTTTTAACTCTGCTTCCTTACTTGCCAAACTACTCTCAATTTCTTCAAGTTCTTCTTTGCATTTGCGCTTTCTGCCTTCCTTTTATAAAGTAATATAGTATAAAAAACTTCCTTTCTCATTATTTTTTGAATTTTGAAATTTAAAATTCATTTCCTAACCTAACTTAATAAGTCTTCTTAAAAATTCCTTCATAGTATGAAGCACAGAACATAAGCAGTGATGCCAGATCTTTAGCGCTGAATATCCGTATTTGACCTAGTAGTATGGTGGGGATTAAGAAAAAAAATCCGTATAATTCCGTATTTCGTATTTTATCAATAATTAGACTAATTTAGGGGAAATTTAATTTCCATGTTGATGATTTATTTTTTAGAATAAAAAACGTAGTATAATTTAATTTTTAAGTCTTGAGCAAGAAGGCAATTCTTTTAATTATTTTTTTCTACTCCTATTATATGGAATATAACCGTTCTAATATCACTTTTTAATGTGGAATGACATATATTCCTTAGAGTATTACAGAATGAATTATTCTATCGGATGACGGAATAAACACTGGTGGCGACATCTCTGTGTTTAATATCTAACAAATTTTAGATAAATCAAACTTTACTTTCTGCTAATTAAATTATTTTTTATGGTACACGTTTGGAATTGCATATTCCGCTCGAGTGAAGAGTTTGTCACACGAGCCGAAGGCGAGTTTGACGATTTCACGTATTATATACTATTCTCTGTTTACTTGAAACTAAACTTCAGCTGTCAAAAGTGCAGATTCCTATAGTTTTAATAATATGCATTAAAGCAACCTGTCTATTACAGTCTGTAATTTACAGATAACTGTATTTAGTTCAGTCTTGTGGATAAGTAAAACCGGAAAAAAAAGATTTTTATCCTAAAAATATTTGGGGAAAAATCACCCCAAAGAACGAAAGGCTGTAACTACAGAGTTGGCGATAATTTAACAATACACTCGAAATTCCGTAGAATACGGAAAAATCCGTATATCTGGCATCACTGAACATAAGTTAGGTAAGGTAAGGTATGAAGTTTATACGTCAACAACCAAGGCCGTTTTTAAAACATTATTGGGTTTTATTCTACAGGACCGGCTTTAAAATTTATTTAAGAAAATTTCCATTTTATAAAAAACAATGAAATTTTATGATTTGTATGACTATTTCCCTCGTCTTAATTTACACCAATCACAAACGCGCAATTTTGAATTACAAATGGTTTCTAGGTGGAAAAACTGTATGACAGCACCTGTCAGCAGTTTTTTCGAGTTTACCCGCGGCAAAACTTGACAGCTGTTGTCACCAAAAATTTCAATTTCAATTTTAATTGTACCATAAATAATTAAGTTTATAGTATTTTGTGATTAAATAAATTACCTATTTTTCATTTTTGTAAGCTATGTGTATGCAGAATAACTGTTACTCATGAAATAGTCTTGTCAAATACCATTCGGGCATCTAATTTTTCCTGTGGAAAAAATCGTAAAAACACAATGCTAAGTAAGATTTTTTAACAAAATGCATTCGTGCAGGTGCAAAAAATATTTTTGCCACCAGCACTCATGCTTCTTGTTAAAATATTACTTAGCAACGTGTTTTTTCGATTTTTTTCGGAAAAATTAGATGCCCTTATGATATTACTTACGACAAAATGTAGATTTTATGACATTTTAGGACAATTTAACCAATTTTATGATATTTAAAATTTTTATGACACACGGGAACACTGCTTATGTTATAGGAATTTATAGCGCGCTACCTCACGAACATTTAAAGGCAAATTGAATGAACTTAAAACTTTAAACGCGTTTATCTCGGAATCGTATTGTTTGAAAAGTGCTGTTGCCGTGACCACGATTTCTCAAAAACCAATTTACCGATCGATCTGAAATTTGGAAGTGTTGTACCCAATTACATTAGCTCCTTCGTGAACAAAAGGATTTTCATTTGGACGAAATTTTCTGCGGCCGGAAAACTCAATTTGTGTACCCGGTAAAATCACCGCCATTTGCGTACAGATCTTTTTTTGCAAAAAAAACCCTTCGCTTGAAAAAAAGCCGTTTCGGGGCAAGGGCTGTATTTTCCACATTTTTGTATATTTTCGCATACAATTTTTTTCACAAATACTTAGAAACATACACTATTTGACCCATACAAACTTTGAGGTTAGGTTTTTATATCATTTAATGCAATTTTTCGATTACTCAGTCCGGCTACTCTTAAAAAGGTTTACCTCTCAAACTTCGATAAAATAAACCGTTTCCGAGATATTCGAGATTACAATAATTGTTTATATCGCATTAAAGGACTAAAAGGTATATGATAACAAATTTTTTAATTGAAAAAACTACAATTGTTTTAATGTGACGGACAGGGCAAAAAGTTCCGAGGCTCATGGAATGCACTTTTTAGTTTTTTCAATTAAAAAATAAAATTTGTTATCATATACCTTTTAATCCTTTTAAATAATGCGATATAACAATTATTAGTTTCTACGACACTGTGTTCACTCAAACAATTAAAATTATGTGGGAATATGTGTTTTGGTAGTTAGTGACTGTTCGCAAAATATCACCATTCCAAGACTACCATAGTAGAGGTTATATTAAAAAAAACTGATATGATAATTAACACTTTATCACCCTGTATCTTGGAAACATAAGTAATTTATTTGGGTTTTCGTCTTATTTTGACTTGTTCAATCTTTTCCTAAATTTATGCCAATCAGTTTAGGGACACCTTAAAATACCAAAAAAAAAATAAAAAATGAGTAATGAGAGACTGTACATTACACATTTTTTATATGGGGCATTTTACACCACCTTTTATTTTTAAGTACCAATTAAAAATCCCTTTCTGATAAAGTTTGATATTTTTTTGATTACTCTTTCAAAAGATTTCAAATTTTCAAAACAATTGTCCGAATTGAAATTTTTATTTCTTAAAATTTTCGTTTATCAAAATTATCCAAAGCATATTTGCATGCAAATTTTGAGATTTCCTTGCAAATTTTTACGATAACGATAGTGGGATTATGATAATTGGATGAGAAGGCGACCTAAACTCAAAAAATGGTATGAACGAATAATTAATTTTGAACGCCCGTTACTGGTAAAAAACCAATTCAAAACAAAAATTGAAAAATGTGTCATGTAATAAAAATATCTTCCTTGCCCACTAAAAAATGGGTAATGTAAAGTGAGTACAAAATACTCATTTCAAATTAAAAATGAGTAATGTAAGAATAATTGGTAATTATTAACTACCCATTGGAAAAAATGTAATGCAATTTTCATTAAAAAAGAAGTAATGCATAATGAAAATTACTCATTATTTTAATAATGTGTATTGAAACCTTAATGCATTATTTGCAACTCTGCACACAACATTTAAATTGTGCATCAAGTTGCCTAGCCTTACTAAAAATGTTGTAAATAAGATATATTGTTTACCGATAATATCTGAATTGTGATGATCATAAGAAACATCCAAATCTCCATCTGTCATTATAGCCTTTAACTCATCCTCGTCCCTCGAATGGTTTAACATGGATTCGATGCTTCCCGCGCTTTCTGATAAAAGAGACATCGACGATTCCGGCGATTTTGAACGCATGGACACCCTGTGAATAAAATTATTTTATCAGAACTAACAATCACAAAATATGATGATTGTGTACCTTTCTAAACTGCTTGTTATTGGCGAATCAAAAAAGCAATCGTCTGTCAGTTGAATCAACCGTTGATTTTTCTTCTTGGGGGGCAACGGAGGAGGCCTACTATAATAAAACTGTTTAATAATACACTGCGCGTCAAAATTAACGCATAATAAGTAAAAAATTCTAACTCTAAAACGCCTTTACTAATCTTTATGAAATTTTGTATAAAAATACTTATACCTCAGTTTACGTGTTCGAGGGTTTTTCGGGAAAATATTTTTAAATCCCTTTTATTTAATAATAAAAAAACGTTTGAAAAATAACTATTAGGGAAATTTTTTTTTAAGTAAATAAAAAATATGCTGTTAAAGGCCGTATTTTTCTTAGTATACCCTGAAAATTTTGTACAAATCAAACGAACAGTAACGAAGATACAGTGCTTCAAAGTCGGTAAAAATTACATTATTTTGCTAAAAAGTGGTCATTTTTGACGACTGTATTTTCGTTACTGATCGTTTGATTTGTACAACATTTTCAGGGTATTCTTACAAAAATACAGTATTTCACAGCATAGTTTTTATTTACTTAAAAAAAGTTTTTTTTGAGAGTTTTTTATTATTAAATTTAAGGATATTTCCTCGAAAAACCTTGAACACGTAAACTGAGATATAAGTTAAAGTATTTTTATCCAAAATTTTATAAAGATTGGTACAGGCGTTTTAGAGTTATGTCGCTATTTTTGAATTTGACAGTCCATAAATTCAAATATAGGGAAATTCATAGGTCAGTTTCGCCACCGTCAATATAAAGAGTGTTATTGAACTAATGGTATTGGTAAAATAAACATAATATGTCCGGAAATGCTCCCCTATGAAGCACAAGCGTCAAAAATTAAACACACCTTTTAAATTTTGCTGGTTTGGCGAGCCGACCAAACAAGTGGTTTGAAAAAAAAACAGGAAAAAAGATAAAAATCCAAAAATTATTGAATCCAAACAGGAAATCTAAAAATATATTAAAATAATGTGATACATCAGAATGGCAGCTATATAAATATTAGGGTGGTCGTTAAAAAGTAGTTAATCAAAATAACAATAGCAAAATTTTTCCCAGTTGATTTGGTCTATTAAATAAAAAATATTCAAATTGTTATTTTTATTTTAAAACTAAATTAGTACAAACGTAGTTATTTCATTGTTAATAATTTTTAAATCTCAAAAAATTATTATTCCATATTTTCAGAAAAGACATGATTATACCAAAAAAATAACTTAGATCGTCTTGAGGCATGTGTTGTTTTTAATAAAAAAAAAATCCCAGTGTTTTTTAATCAATACAAAGCTTTTTAGGGGGCGTCGCAAAAAAATTAATTTTTAACGACCACCCTAATAAATATATTTTTGTTTTGAGTGCGTTCCACCAACTTCAAATACCGACAGACAGCTGTTTCGACTAAGGTTTTAAAGTGTCGAAAAAAAACGGAAAAATTGGGGAAAAACCTGTTTTTTCCATTTTTTACAGGCCTTGGAAAAATTGTCTTTTTGGGAAAATGGTTTTCTTTTTGGGAAATATACACATTTGAAAAAAGTCAACAACTTAACATTATTTTAATTTAAAAACAGAAAAAATAAATAATAAAACTAAACATTGAATTAAATAAAATTGATTTAAGAAAATAAACGTAAACGTTAAATATACTGTTGGTTGGGTATTTTTTGCAAAAAGGAGTCCATTGAAAATATCCAATTACAAAATAGTAAATAAATTATAAAGTTATGACCCACAGTGTGACCCATTTGTTTGCGACTCACCCCTGTAAAATCTTTATTTATTGTGTGATTTTAACCGGATTTGTTTTAAAGTGTAGATCTTGATAAACTGTATTTTTGAAGCAAAAAACGCCATATTTTTACAAAACACAATGCCTACTATGTAAGTTATTAAGAGTAAATTTTTAAGAATTCATATTAGAGATTTTTTTAAACAAAATCTAAGCACAGCACTGGATTCACCAGCCCTCAAAACTACCCTATACTAAATTTTATTGAAATTTTTTTAGTAGAAAATGCACAATAATAACCACAAAAATTTATTTTGTCAAGTTATCCATGAAAAAACATTGAAATAAAATTAAACAAAAGTAACATGGTACTATTACTATAAGTTTAATTTTATTTCAATGTTTTTTTCAAGGATAACTTGACAGAATAAATTTTGTAGTTATTATTGTGCATTTTTCTACTTAAAATTTTTCAATAAAATTTAGTAAAAGGTCGTTTTAAGGGGTGGTGAATCCAGTGCGGTGCTTAGATTTTGTTTAAAAAAATCGCTAATATTTATATATGTAAATTCTTAAAAATCTACTCTTAAAAACTGACATAGTAGGCCTTGTATTTTGTACTAATATGGCATCTTTTGCTCCAAAAATACAGTTTATCAAAATATACACTTTAAAACAAATTCGGTCAAAATCGCACAATAAATAAAGATTTTACAGAGGTGAGTCGCAAACAAATGGGTCGCACTGTATGTACCTATTAACAATAATTTTTAAAGAAAATAAATAATTAATTTACAATTATTCATTTCCCTCTCATTTTACTCCGAAAAAAAAATAAGGGAGGCAACTGGGACATTTAAGCCCATTTAGAAATTTTGTAGATCCGGGCCTGATTATTTCAGTTATAACTGATAAAATATGACAGACCTGTTTATATAAATAAAAAGTTTTATTCTTTAATAGGGTGGTCGTTAAAAATTAAATTCTTTGTGAGGACAATTTTGTAGGAAATTAAAATCTCTACAAAAAAGATTTTCATAAATTTTTGCATAAAGTTCATATTTATCAAGATATTCTCATTAGTAAACTTACAAACTCTATCAAGTCAGTCATGTTTGGACTAAAACTTTTATTTTTCCTGAAATATGAACAATTCAAATAAATTCTATTTACAAAATTGTTCATATTTCAGGAAAAATAAAGTTTTTAGTGCTAAAATGACTGACTTAATAAAGTTTATAAGTTTACCAATGAGAATATCTTGATACATATGAACTTTATGGAAAAATTGATAAAAACCTTTTTGGTAGAGAATTTAATTTCCTACAAAATTGTTTCCACAAATTTTTCTCAAAACCAAATTCTGTAAGAGATATTTTAAAAAAACTACAATTTTATCGAAAAATAAACTTCAATTGGCCGTCGGCACGTGTTCTTATTTATTAAAACCAAAAAAAAGTTTTTTCCCCTTAGTTTTTCGTCGAAAGGAAGGATTTTTTTGGGGGTCGGAAAGAATTTAATTGTTAACGACCACCCTCCTATTGTTTAATCCTTATAACGGTTTCTTTACTAAAATCTGGGAATTGTATTGTTTTTTGGCACGGTAAATCAAAAAATAAACTGAAAGAACATTTTATGTAAAAGTTAGTTACCTGTCGGGTAACGGAGGTTTAGGCGGCGGACTGGAATCCCTCAGTATACTCTCGGTACTGTGACTGTTCCTGACCAACGACTGTTTGCAGGACGTTTGCTCCAAAATCTCCCGTTCACGCGGCGACAACGGAATATCCGGCAAAGAGTTACGTTGCGCCGGCATTTCCAGCGCATTTCCATAAGACGCGCGCGGCGTAGTTTTGTACCCGATTTGCTGCTGCTGCGCAATTTTCTCCCTAGGAAAGGGAAAAGTGTATTTTAATACAAAGTATACTCTATAGATTTGGGCGCCACTTTCATAAATGACCCTCACAATCATAAAATATAGGAAATTAAATCAAAAATAAACAGGAAAGTGTAATATTGTAAAAAAGTTTTGTCAACCAATTTTCAAAATTTCATTTTTTTATAAATTAGAGCGCGTTGGACGTCACTTTCATTAATGACCGTCACAATCATAAAATTTAGAAAATTAAATAAAAAATAAACAGGAAAATGTAATATTGTAAAAAAAGTTTTGTCAACCAATTTACAAAATTTAATTTTTTATAAATTAGATCGCGTTGGACGTCACTTTCATTAATGACCGTAACAATCATAAAATTTAGAAAATTAAATAAAAAATAAACAGGAAAATGTAATATTGTAAAAAAGTTTTGTCAACCAATTTACAAAATTTCATTTTTTTATAAATTAGAGCGCGTTGGGCGTCACTTTCACTAATGACCGTCACAATCTTAAAATTTAGAAAATTAAATAAAAAATAAACAGGAAAATGTAATATTGTAAAAAAGTTTTGTCAACCAATTTACAAAATTTCATTTTTTTATAAATTAGAGCGCGTTGGGCGTCACTTTCATTAATGACCGTCACAATCATAAAATTTAGAAAATTAAATAAAAAATAAACAGGAAAATGTAATATTGTAAAAAAGTTTTTTCAGCCAATTTACAAAATTTCATTTTTTTTTTAATTAGAGCGCGTAATTTCCATCAGAAAACCACGCTGTCCAAAGAGTATTGACGAACTTTTGATAGTTTGCTATCAAGTTGGCAATCAAGCGTTTCCCAGGATTTTTTACACGTTTAAATAATATTTTCTGAAAATTCTTGCAAGAAATAATCAATTTTTGAGCTAATTTCACCGATAAATTAAAAGGATTTGTTAATTATTACCAATTTTCTTTAATAAAATTAATGATTAAACCACAATCCAACAATAATTAAGGTATGTTCTACCTTGCTTCGCGCATACCAAAAATAACAAAGTTAGGCAACCCACTGCACTGACTTTAATGGCGGCCATTTTTATGTTGTTTACAATTATTGTGCTTTGGGTTTGTGCTGTTTATACATATTAAAAATCGTTTTAAATGTTGTGTTTCCTACAGAAGCCTCAAATACTCCTCTTTTGTAAAAATAAACCTTATTTGATCAGGGCTGTAATCAAACTGTCAAATGTCAATTTTAAGGTTAATTTACCATACCCACAAATTACCTTTTTACAAAAGAGGAATAAAGTACTTTAATGCCTACTGTATAAACAGCACAAACCTGAAGCACAAGAAAATTTCTTGTAAACAGTTATTGTATACAACATAAAAATGGCAGCCATTAAAGTCTGTGCAGTTTGCCTAACTTCGTGATTTTTAGTATGAGCGAAACGAGAGAAGCTATCTTCCGTGAAGCTCTAATATTCAAAATGTATAATTTCTTAAAAAACTTGCATTAGTGCAGTTATGTTATTACTAGATCTGGTAGCTTCCCAAAAACCCCATTCTAGACTAACAGTGAAACAACCAAAAATAAAAAATAATTATTTTCACTTGGGGGACATCTCATCCATTTGTGACACGATAATGAAATATTTTTAAAAATTTTCTTGTTTGTTATCATACAGGGTGGGGCACAAAAACCAAGTGGTTTTGAAATAATCAAAATTACTGTAATTTTTGCTAAATGCTCAATGTTACTTTTTTGTCAAATCTTAGTGTTTAATAGAACTTTCTATTAATTCAAATTCATTTTTAGAAAAATTTCAAAGTAACCTATGGTAGAAATAATATAGATCGATTAAAATCTATAATGCCCTCAAACCAGTACTTAAGAACCTGACTCTTAACTCTTTTCGCAGAAAAATTAAAATATATTTGCATTCAAAGCAATGTTTGCCTTTCTAAAAACAATAATATTTTGTTTTTTTTATAAAGAATTATTATTGAAATTGTTTAAGAACATTATTAAAATTGTTTTATTTTTGATAGTTGGTGCACTACTTTTAATTTATCTTTTGTACTCACACTTGTGTCTTCTTGTTTTACTAAATTGTAATACATTGGAAACTTTCATTTGTAGTTTATGTTTGTCATCTATTATTTCAGATGTGAAAAAAAACATGAAAAAAAAAACCTAGAAAAAAAACGGTTTTTTTTGTTTTTTTTTTCAAAATTAAATTTTGAGTAAAATTTAGAATATATCACATTTTTCATTTTTGAAAATTTTGACCAAGACTAAAAAATCTGATTTCTTATTATTTGGTAGTTTCCACATTAAAAACCAATAGCAATGTAAAACTTCTACAAAAAATTAAAGGATAAACATTTTTTTGCGATTTTTCGTAAAAAAGCAATTTGAAGCTTGAAGTTTATGGTTTTGAGATTTTTAGATGAAAAACGTGTAACGCTCAATTCTAACAAATACCGTAATAAAAAAAAAGATTTTCCATACTCTACATAAATTTGAAAAATCATGAAAAAAGTGCTTTTGGTAGCTTTTTGAAAAATCAAGCGCTGAATCAAAAATATTATATGTAGTTACTTTTTTTAGGACCAAATCAAAACAAGCGCGGCCCTTATTGGTCAAATCGGTGGTTGTTCGAGTGCATAACGCGAGACTGTATTTACATTTAATAATTGTCATTTAGTGGCTAATTTTAGTCCATGAAAACATAAAAAAATAGGCAAATGGGACTAATCTTAAAAAAAAAACCTAAAATGTGAAAAAAAACATTTAAAAAAAATAATGAAAAAAAAACAAAAAAACGGACCGTTTTTTTTCAAGTCGCATCTCTATTTATGGTCAAGTGAAAGAACAATCTCTGATTGAACTTCGCCTTTTTGATGTTAGTGTATGCTTATATGAAATAAAGTCGTTTATTTTTATTATTATTATTAAAATATCTTCAGTTGAGATTTTTAACATACCTTGCCAACTCGGTGAGATTTCTAACAGCCTCGTCAACTTGCACCAAAATCTCTTCGACGTTGTCCATTTTGAGTTCGGCGCTTTTGTCGTCGATCAGAACATCGTCGCAAAGTTTGATCAAGCGTGCGACGCTCTGGTACATGCGGTTGGTCGCCGAGCTCACGGAACTGCTGTTGTCCGAAGACAACGAGGATTTCACGCTCAGGTTTATCATCCACACTGTGTCCAGCACGATGGTGCCGTTGCCTGGCAGCATTTCCAGTTTGTTTTTCGAGATGATCTCACGAAAGTGCTTGAGGGCGACCTGAGAATTAACAATCGGTTGAAAACTTTAGTGTTAATTCGTGCCAAGCAAAAATGCGGCAACCATTGTTGCTTAATATTATAGTTCCTTAATTAAAGTTAAGTAACATTTTTAATAATAAAATATTGTAATGGCAATACCAAATTTATTTTTATTTACAAATTGTAAAAAAAATCACCCATCAGTCCTTTTTTGTAAAGCATTCAATATCTATAAAGATTTGATTAAACGATTAATTTATAACGATTTATTATTATAGCGATTTCTGGAAGGTTCTATTTTTGCGCAAGAAAGCTTATATAATTTCGTATTTTGAGTTCCTGAATTCATATCTGACGTGAGAAATGTTCCACAGTACTTCAGAATTTCCCCAGCCTAGGGATAAACGTAGAAAATTGTGCAAAAATCGAAGTTTCATGCAGGCCTTTTTCGTACAGGGAAAGCTGATATATTTCCGTCTTCGGAGTTGCCGTGTTCATTTCTGTCATGAAAATTTTAATCCAGCTCCTCACAATTGCCCCAGCCTACGAAAAATTGCATGATATTAGTTCGTTCGTATTTTCCTTGTTCTTTTATCGTCAAACATCCCTCTTCAACAATCAGCAAAAATCTGCCATCATGTGTTCATCCCATCATCCCTGATAATGTCGCTCCATTTCTTTGATATCTTGGTGGAAACGTCTCTTTGTTCCTATAATCACCAAGATTTTCAGGGAGGTGTTCTTAAAATTTTTGTAATATGTTTTTTACTATTTTCTTATAATGTTAAAGTTACCTAAGAAATTTTCCCTTATCTTTGCACATTTTTCATAGGCTAGGGTAATTGTGAGAAGCTGGATAAAAATTCTGATGACAAAAATGAACAGTATCAGCTTTCCTGTGCGAAAAAGGCCTACATGAAACAATTTTCTACGTTTTTCCCATAGACTGGGGGAAATTATGAACATTTTTCACGTCCGATACGAATTTGGGAACTCAAAACACTTTTTCCCCTAGGCTAGTGGAATTCTGAGGTACTCTAGGGAAATCCTACAGTGAGATTCGAACTAAGCGACTCAAGATACGTGAAAACAATATCGGGTTATTTAATATTGCGTAGATCAAAATTGCTTTCACAGATAATGAAATTTCTAAGATATCACGCATTTCCCCTTGGCTAGGGGAAAACTGGGAGTCCAGGGGAAATTCTGAGATCGGATTCGGATTCAGCGGCTCAAAATCCATAGGGGTAGTATACTCCTATTTACAGGGCCGGATTTAGCATGGGGCCAGCAGGGCCACGGCCCCAGGGCCCCCACCATTTAGGGGCCCCCACCAATGCAATATGTAGCTTTTTAATGAAACGAATATGAAAAAAATTGGCGAAAAAAAAATTGGGTCGGTTATACCGCGCGAATCCTGTAATTTTCAATTAATTTTTCGTAGATCTAACTCTAATTTTCCGCGGATTTTTTATCGCTTATCCGCTTGCAAATCGGAATGTAAATTATCACACACAAAGTTTTGGCGAGCGAAGACGTTTTTATATAGTCTATACTATAAGTTATGATTATAGACTCTATAGTAGGGTGTCCCTTATTTTTATTTTTTTTACGCATACCCTCTAATTATATTTATTACTTGTTTATATACTCCCAGTAAAAATTTCAGCTCATTCTATAAACGGGAACCCGTGCCGACTTGCATCTAAACCCTCCGTTAGCCAACGTTAGGCGCGCGCGTTATTTTGTAACACGAAACACTTTAAAAAGAAGATAAACTTCATGACTGTATTTTTCTAAAGATTTTATTAAATATGATTACTAATTAATATTATTGCTTTTGTTTCTATCATTTGTTTCACTAATTTAGTTGATTTTATCCCTTAAATATTGTAGCGAGTACCGCTCTGGATATCGGAGTGATGACTCATCGCCGATGAGTCATCGCCGGTGAGTCATCGCCGGTGACTCAGCGCTCGAACAATCGAGAGTGTGGAGCTCGCTGGAATGTTCCAGAAGACCTTGGCGCTGAATATATAAGAAACGGAGCATCACAGACGAGTCAGTTAAGATTTGGTACTCGCGGCGAAATAAATAAATATAAGTGCAAATAAATAGACTCTTGAACAATAGTGATATATAAATAATTAGTAGTTTAGTTAGTTTTATAGTGTTTTAAGTGTAGTTAAGTTATTAAATAAATAGTTTAGTTCGTTAATTAACCAGAGCGTGTTTTAATTCACACTACGAACAGTTAAAAACGTTACAATTGTTGTCAGGAGTGCGGTTAGTGTGAAACTTCGCGAAAATGGTTTCGTTAATGGACTTAAAAGTGGCGGACCTTAAGCGGGAGCTAGAAGAAAGGGAATGTGATCCAACTGGAAAAAAGAATGTGTTGCAGCAGCGGCTTCGAGAAGCGTTGGAGCAGGAAGGTGAAAATCCAGATACGTATTTATTTGAAGGCCCGTGTGATATGCATTTAATGTTGCAAAATTTAAACGAAAAAATGTTGGAGAATTCTAAAGATTTAAAACAGAACATTCTAGAAAATTCTAAAGTACTAAAAGTCGATTTGCAACAGAAAATGTTGGAAAATTCTAACGATTTACAACAGAAAATTTTGGACAATTCTAACGAGTTTCAACAGAAAATGCTAGAAAATTCTAAAAACCTAAAAGAATATTTGGAAGGGAAAATTCTAGAAAATGTCAATGAATTAGAAGAGAAAGTGGGACAGAAAGTTGACGATGTAAGGATGGAATTAAATAACGTAAGGATGGAATTGGATACGAGAGAAGAAAAATTGAACGAGAAATTGGAGGTCAAAATTAGAGAAATAAATAGTAAACTGAAAGCTGTAAATTTACCAATGATGCTGACGGAACCAGGAGCAGTGCCGGAGGGAAGCCGAGTACGGATGAAACCACCCCAGTTCGATGGAAAATCTTCTTGGACAAATTACATCCGTCAGTTTGAGGCAGCTGCAAAAGCAAATGGCTGGGTACCAGAGGAGAAGGCTACAGCATTAACTCTGGCATTACGCGGAGATGCAACGGACATCTTGCAGACACTTTCTCCAAACGAACAAGAAGATTACGAAGCCTTGGTGAAACACCTGGAACTGCGATATGGCCAGACACATCTGGAACATGTGTACCATTCCCAACTGAAGAATCGCTGCCAGAAATCTAACGAGACTTTGCAAGAATTTGAGGCTGATATTGCACGCTTGGTCCGGCTAGCATATCCAGCTACTCCAACGACCGTTATGGAACGATTAGCGGTTCAAGCCTTTTTGGATGGACTTCGGGACAATGAAACACGACAGGCTCTGACATTGGCTCGTCCGAGCCAACTGGTTGATGCATTGGCTCGAGCTTTGGAATTCGAGGCGGCAAAGCAGAGCTGCAGGAGCCAGCCTAGAATAAGGAGAGTCGAGGAAGAGAAAGAGGAGGAACCCAGTATAATTGAAGCAATTAGGCGAGTTTTTTAAAGAAAATCTACCAGAGAAGAAGGAAATCCGGTGTTGGAGATGTGGAAAGCTAGGACATATACGAAGTCGTTGCAGAGAAAGCCAGGTGGTGCCGACTTCGTCTCAGTCGGAAAACTAGATAGGGTCGAGGAAAAGGGGCCACCGTCGACCTGTAACCAGCATGCCCCAGAAGATATCGAACGTGTTGCATCTCTTCTACACCAGTCCAGCAGTGTTTTTGTGGATGGTTTAATTAATGGAAAATTACATGTGCTGCTGCTGGATACAGGTGCGACGAAGACGATTATTAGGCCAGATATTGTCGAAATGTCCAAGATCAAACCTACCAATCGGCGACTACGTACTGCAACAGGAGAAACTGCTACTGTTCGTGGAGAAGTGGACATCACGATGGTCATAGGAAACACGAAATTTAAACATCGAGCATTAGTAGCAGATATTGAAGATGAAGTTATTGTAGGTATGGACATTATGAACTCTATAGGATTTGAACTGAACTTTAAGCAAGGAATATTAAGGGTAAATGGAGAGGAAGTCGTTTTGCATCGTTCTAAAGAGAAGAATATTCGTGTGATGCTAACAGAAGATGCTTTGATACCGGAACACAGCGAGATGATATTGAAGGCTTTCTTGGATTGTAAATCAGAAGATGGAAGTATAATGCTTCTGGAGCCGAGAATTGATGACAAAGAGGTCGGTCGAGGAATTGTAGTAGGGAAGACTTTAATACGCGTTGGAAAAGAAGTGCCTGTAAGAGTATTGAATGTTAATGATTACTCTGTGAACTTAAAGAAAGGAATCGTTTTGGGAAACTGTTCTTCAGTTTCCTCGATTATTAGAGGCATTCGTGAGTCAGCAGTTCCGGCCAAGAAAGTTAGCAATGAATTGATGAATCTTCTGTCGACTTCTTCAAAGGATTTGAAACCCAATGAAAGGATAAAGCTGAAAGAGCTGATTCACAATTATCAGGATGTCTTTGACGACGGACAAGGAAAGAAGGGTAGGACAAGAATTGTCCAACATAAAATTAACACCGGTGATGCACAGCCCATTCGACAGTCGGCAAGAAGGCTACCACTTGCCAAGCGAGAGGAAGCTGATAAAATTGTGCAAGAAATGGAGAAGGAAGGGGTGATCGAACCATCCAACAGCCCATGGTCTTCCCCAGTGGTGTTAGTTAAGAAAAAGGATGGATCAACTCGATTTTGCGTCGATTTTCGTCAGCTGAACAACGTGACGAAGAAGGATAGCTACCCTCTACCTAGGATCGATGACACCCTGGATACATTGGCTGGATCGCAGATATTTTCAACTTTGGATTTAAAGAGCGGTTATTGGCAAGTTGAAATGGCACCAGAAGATAGAGAGAAGACGGCGTTTACCGTGGGTGCAGGACTGTGGCAGTTTACTGTCATGCCGTTTGGACTATGTAATGCCCCTGCAACTTTTGAAAGGCTCATGGAAATGGTTTTGAAGGGACTATCCTGGAAGACATGCTTAGTGTACCTTGACGACATTATTGTGGTTGGGAAATCATTTGAGGACCATATGAAGAACCTGAAGGAAGTTTTTCAGCGCTTAAGAAGTTCCGGCCTGAAGCTTAGCCCAAAGAAATGTCACTTGTTCCAGAGGGAAGTGCAGTATCTGGGCCATGTCGTTTCAAGTCAAGGAGTTGCAGTGGATAAACAGAAGGTAAAGACGGTGCGGGAATGGCCAATACCGAAGAATAAACATGACTTAAGAAGCTTTCTTGGATTATGCACCTACTACCGTCGGTACGTACCAGGATTCGCAAAGGTTGCTAAGCCTTTGACACGTTTAACAGAGGGAGAAAGACGATTCCAATGGGACGACGAATGCCAAGAAGCCTTTAAGAACCTGAAAAACGCGTTGACCAGCTCACCAGTCCTGAGTTATCCACTTCCAGATGGTGAATTTATTTTGGACACGGACGCCAGCAATGTGTTTTGTCGCAGATTCAAGAAGGAAAAGAGAAAGTTATTGGATACTTCAGTAAAACTCTATCGAAACCAGAGCGAAATTACTGTGTTACTCGACGCGAGCTGTTGGCAGTGGTAAAGGCAGTCGAACACTTTTACAAGTACCTGTATGGAAGAAAATTCTTGCTAAGAACGGATCATGCTGCCCTAAAATGGCTTTTGCAATTCAAGAATCCTGAAGGACAGGTAGCAAGATGGATTGAGAGACTACAGGAGTTCGACTTTGACACAGAACATCGGGCTGGGACCATCCATAGAAATGCTGACGCCTTGTCAAGAAGACCGTGCCCGGAAGACTGTAAACATTGTCTCAGGGCCGAAGAAAAGGATGTGTTTGTTCGCAGAACTACAATCGTGGATGATCATTGGCAATCCGCTGAGGTTCAACAAGACCAGGAAAGGGATCCGGATTTGAAGCTTATCATCGATTGGAAGAAGAACGACCGTAAACCAACGTGGCAGGAAGTCGCCCAATATTCGCCGAATGTGAAATCGTACTGGGCCCAATGGAATTCCATCATCCTAAGTGACGGGCTTCTAAAGCGCGTTTTGGAGATGCCAGAAGGGGGGGAAGACCGGAAGCAGATAATAATCCCCAGAAACAGAATACCAGAAGTGCTGCAGGAAATCCATGATGGAACTACTGGAGGACATCTTGGGGTGACCAGGACGCTCGGAAGACTTAGGGAACGGTTTTATTGGGTCAACAGCCAACGGGATGTGAAGGAATGGTGCAAGAAGTGCGCCGTTTGCGCGGCAAGCAATGGACCCCAGAAGCGCCCAAAAGCCCCAATGCGACAGTACAATGTGGGCAGCCCATTTGAGAGAATTGCAATCGACGTGGCGGGTCCATTTCCGGAAACAGAATCTGGGAATAAATACATCATCGTTGTAATGGACTACTTCAGCAAGTGGGCGGAAGCGTACGCCTTGCCAAACCAGGAAGCTGCCACAGTGGCCGATGCCCTTATTAAGGAGTGGATTTGTCGTTTTGGTGTGCCAATGGAGATGCATTCAGACCAAGGCAGGAACTTTGAATCTATATTGTTCCAGAATGTCTGTAAGATTCTTAACATTCGGAAGACGAGGACGACTGCATTACATCCGCAGTCCGATGGAATGGTAGAACGAATGAATCGAACGATAAACCGGTACCTGTCCAAGGTAGTCTCTGATCACCAAAGAGACTGGGACCGCTTTCTTCATCTGTTCCTGTTGGCGTACCGTTCTTCTATCCACGATACAACCGGCCAGACACCCGCTAGCATTGTTATGGGACGTGAACTTCGTCTACCTTGTGACCTGAGATTTGGTTGCCTACCAGGGGATGATATTGCTGGGGAAGATTACGTCAACAATTTACGTAGGAAAATGAGCGACATTCACAGCCGAGTTCGTTTAAACATCCAGAGTGCCAGTGATAGAATGAAAGAGGCATACGACATCAAGGCGGAAAATGGAGGATTTCAACCTGGAGACCTAGTTTGGTTGTACAACCCTCAACGCCGTCGTGGTTATTCACCGAAGCTGCAGACTTCTTGGGAAGGACCATACGAAGTCATGGATCGAATAAATGACATCATCTATAGGATCAGAAAACAACCAAGAGGAAAGCCGAAAGTGATCCATTTTAACCGATTGGCTCCTTACGCTGGAAACAATGATGACCAAATAAACGACGCTAGAGTAAGGAAGGTTAATCCGCCGGAAGACGACTTGCCTTTTGAAGACTTCATGTATTTATATTCGAGCGGTAAAAAAGCTCGCTACGGTGTCACTCAAGAAGAACAAAAAGATTTGTTTACGGTTTCGGCCGATTACTCCTTGGCTCACTGTGTTGCAGAAGACCTAAGGATGTCCAGGGGAATAGCGGTTGTCTTTAAAAACAAGTTTGGACGGGTCGAAGAGCTACGAAGGCAGAATCCCAAAGTTGGAGAGGTGCTTGAAATTGTGAATAATGAGCAGAAAGGCAACAGAAGTATTTTCTATCTGGTAACGAAGCAGCTCTCTCATCAGAAGCCAAACTACCGTGACGTATGGAATGTCTTAAATAAATTAAGGGATACCCTTTTGTCCAAGGACATCATGAACCTGGCGATACCAAAGATTGCTTGTGGACTTGACGGTTTGGACTGGAGAATAATTAGAAGTATGGTGGAAGTTATCTTCAGATTTAGTGGCATACACATTCTTGTCTGTTGCCACAACCCTAAAAGAACAACCGGAAGAAAGACCGTAGACTGCTACTTCTATAGGACGTCACACTGCAAGTTTGGATCTCTATGCAAATATTGCCATGGAGCTGAGGACCATTTTCGGGACGAAAATGTTTTAAGACGGGGGCAGTGTAGCGAGTACCGCTCTGGATATCGGAGTGATGACTCATCGCCGATGAGTCATCGCCGGTGAGTCATCGCCGGTGACTCAGCGCTCGAACAATCGAGAGTGTGGAGCTCGCTGGAATGTTCCAGAAGACCTTGGCGCTGAATATATAAGAACAATAGTGATATATAAATAATTAGTAGTTAAGTGTTTAGTTAGTTTTATAGTGTTTTAAGTGTAGTTAAGTTATTAAATAAATAGTTTAGTTCGTTAATTAACCAGTGCGTGTTTTAATTCACACTACGAACAGTTAAAAACGTTACAATATATTAATATACTAATTAGTATTGCTAAAATATACTGTTATATGAAATTTCAGCTTTTTATAAGCATTTCTTTTCTTGATGTCCTCCCAAAAATATTTTAGACAGTTCAATAAGTTTTCGGTAGTTATCTCTCACAATAGACTCTTTTAGTTATTTAGAGTAAAACCCATTAAGTTTATCAATTTCAGAGTTTACGGCCTATTTAATAGACCCTTCCGGGTAACTAGCCACTCCCTGTGAAAATATACATTTTTATCAAAGTATACACATAAATAAAACTATATTTTAACATTTGTCAATTATTTATAATATAAGGGTCTCATAATAACAAACACAAAATGACTTACGATCGAAGACCTCGCGACCAACCGTGTTACAAAATACCGCGCGCCTAACGTTGGCTAACGGAGGGTTCAGATGCAAGTCGGCACGGGTTCCCGTTTATAGAATGAGCTGAAATTTTTACTGGGATTATATAAACACGTAATAAATATAATTAGAGGGTATGCGTAAAAAAAATAAAAATAAGGGACACCCTACTCTATAGTCATAACTTATGACTCATAAGTTATGATTCATAACAATTTTAAGCAGTTGCTCCTTTAGTGCTTGTCGTAACGTTTTTGTAAATAGAGGCAAACAGTCAATTACCTACTTATAATCTAATATTAAAGTTAGTTTTTGTCCCAGATTTGTATTAGTACATTGGAGTGTTGTGGAATATTTTCCGGTGTTTCCGAAATACTGTTTCGTGCTTTTCTTTGGACAAAAGATTGTTTTATTGTTTGATTTTGTAAGAAAAACAGACAATAATACGACTTTTGATGCACATTTTTTCAGTTTGCGGTATGTAATAAAAATACAAACAAAACATAGATCAATTTATATTTTACTTGAGTAAAATTTATATAAGGTTATGTTCGTATTAGTCAAAATATATAAAATATAAAGTATATAAAAACACTTTCATTCACAATTCTATTCTAATATCTACGTTTTTATAGTTTTGCATACGAATTTATAATTTCTCAGACTTGGGTAAAATGTATATGTATATACAGGGTGATTCAGACTTGTGGTGACAAAATCTCAGGGGAAATTCCTCTCCTCGAAATATGAAAAAAAGTTCCTATAAACACGTGTCCGAAAATGCTTCATTATCGAGATACAGGGTGTTTCGCTTTATTTATAGCTTAAAAACGCTTTGGCCGATTTTATGAAAATTTATATGGTATATTAAATAATAAATGATTTAAAGATAATAAGAAATTACGTAATTACTTAAAAATTTACCAAGAGTTTTAATTTCCCAAGTGTCAAAAATTTTAGAAATATTTAGGGCCCCCACCAAATGTCGGCCCCAGGGCCTCAAAACTGTTAATCCGACCCTGCCTATTTAGTTAGTTCACATTTAGTTCATTCCACTTTTTTTTTGTGGGCCTGTGTAATGAAATATGGTCTTTTTTTATAAGGGACTAAAGAAAATGGAAAACTGTGATGTAAAAAACGGTTTTTTTTCAGATGGTAAAAAAAAACCATGAAAAAAACCTAGAAAAAAAAACGTTTTTTTTTGTTTTTTTTTTTTTTTAATCCGCTACAATAAAGCATATTCTGTCAATAATTAACATCAATCTTAAAAAAATGGAGTAATTTTTCCATATGAAATTTTGAGTAAAATGTATATTAATAATAAAGTGAAATGTAGAATATATTACATTTTTCATTATTGTAAATTTTGAACGAGACTAAAAAATCTGATTTCTTATTATTTGGTAGTTTCCACATAAGAAACCAATAGCAATGTAAAACTTCTACACTAATAGAAAAAATTCAAAACTTGCGATTTTTAGGATAGCTGTATCTTTGTTAAAAATGGTCGTATTGAAGCCGTAAAAAAAGCAATTTGAAGCCTGAAGTTTCTTGTTTTTAGATTTTTAGATGAAAAACGTGCAACGCTCAATCCTAACAAATACCTACCGTAATAAAAAAAATTTTTTGGCTTTCTTTTTTGGTCCATGGAATGTTCTGACTTTACCACCAATAAATAAATGTTCTACAAAAATTTGCTATTGTTTTTTATTGAAAAAAAAATTCCATACTCTACATGAATTTGAAAAATCATGAAAAAAGTGCTTTTGGTAGCTCTTTGAAAAATCAAGCGCTGAATCAAAAATATTATAGATAGTTACTTTTTTTACGACCAAATCAAAACAAGCGCGGGCCTTATTGGTCAATTCGGTGGTGGTGGAGACTGTATTTACATTTACTAAATGTCATTTAGTGGCTAATTTTAGTCCATGAACTGGACTGGAAACATAAAAAATTAGGCAAATGGGACTAATCTTGAAAAAAAACCTAAAATATGAAAAAAAAAACAAAAAAAACGGACCGTTTTTTTTTCAAGTCGCATCTCTAGATGAGGAGAATCTTCCTATTAATATTAAGAGCTCAAATTTGGGGAGCACTTTCTAGAGGTGCCTAAGAACCAATTGTTCAGTGTCTGAAGTAAAAAAAAATATTTGATTTTCTAATGTTTACCTGTATCTGTTTCCAGAGAGCCTCCATCTCCTTGATGGGCCCCTTGTTGGGCGAATAGGTACCTCCGCGGTACGCCACCGCCGTCGCCGTGCCGTCGGCCATGTCTCCTCCGCCTGCGCTGCAGGTTTTGTTGTTAGCCGCGGCGGGTGCTTTGGGGCTGTGCGATCTGCCGGCCGGGCCCTGCGGACTGCGCATCTGCGATATCTTGCCCAGGAAGTCGTCCTTGAAGGAGCGTGCGCGACGCGCCAACTTGTTGCTCTTGAACGACGGCTTGTGACCACCGCCCGGACTCGAACCGGCCAAAGGCGAGGGACTGTCGTTTTCTGGAAATAAAGAAAAAAATTGCTTCAGGGCATTTCCACGAAACCTTGACTAAAAATCAGATGTGTTATTTAATAAAATAACAACTAATATCTAATATTTAATATTAATACTAATAACTTAATATTTAACTTAATATTTAATTTTAATACTAATAACTTAATATTTAATACTAATAACTTATATCTGAAGTGAAATAAACTGCGCACCACTCAATGTGTCTCGACCTAAAAGATCGTCCTTTTTCAAAACGACATAACATTTTTGTTTCTTGAACGATTTTATTTTGGTCTGTGATTTCTGCTAGCCCCATCCTCTGGCAATTCATGCTATAGATATGAAGCTTGCAGTTCTTCAAGTAAATTTCGTACAGGGTGATATGTAAAAAGGTTAAAAATTTCCATAACTTCATCCAACCCCGTTTGTAAAAAAAAATAATTTTGTTCTCGTTTTTACTTTGAAATAATAAAGTATTATGTCTTACATTGAAAATATTTTCAATTTTTTCGTATTAGAATCTTAGCAAAGAAAATATGATTTTTTTTCCATAAGAGTACATTTAAGGCTTTTTGGTAGGCAATACACTCAGTCTTTTTAAGAACAAGGAGATAAGATGGTGAAAGATTGTTCCTTGAATAATTCTGAACAAGAGACAAGCAACAAACTTCCATTACTTTCAGAGGGGCCTAAGCAAAGACAACTTTTTCAAAATGACATTTTGGTGAAAATTTGCGAAAACTAATCCTGAACCGATATATAAATATATTTACGTTCGTAACAGGTTTTCTTTATAATTTTGACCTCCTGATTGTGATTCAGTTGTCAAATTTAAGTTTCACATAAAACCAAAATCACTACATTTAAACAACGTGCTTGTTCAAGTTTAACACAAAAAATTATTACTATATGCTTTCATCCAAAATTTTACAGTATCAACTTTATAAGCCAAATTGGTCGCATTTGCTGATTTTATAAGGTTACGCTATTCATGACGTTATAAAAGGTTTTCTTTACAAATTTTTATTGACATTTTGTTAAATACCTAATTTTTAGAAAAAATTTTTATATTAACGTATCTTGAGATACATGAACAAACACTTTATTATCATGAAAAACGCAGTTTTAGTGTCGCACCCGTTACAATTTAATTCTATACTGGCAATTTTATGAAGTTGAAAAAGTCCTTTTTTACAAAAATCGAGGTCGAAAATTTACATATCTTTCTGGGAAAGATAGAAATAGAAAAGATATTTCCAGTTTGATTTATTTTACGTATAGATTATACTGTTAATAAAAATCCATGGATAAATGGCGAAGTTATGATTTTTTTAGTGGAAGACCAAAATTCAGTTTTTCAAGAATTTTTACGTTTTTTCTTCATTTTATTGAATTATATAAAGTTTAATATTAAACATTGATTTTTATTTTATACATTTAATATTGAAATTAAATTATATATTGAATATTAAACAATAAATATTGAACATTGAAGAAATTGAAAGTTTTATTTTGTCGTAATAAGCATAGGTTTAAAAAAATTCTGGCTCCTTCTTTGTTTTTTGTTGCTTTCGTATTCAGTTTCTCGTATGAGTGACCAAATGTAATCACTCATCATGTCTGCATCCCTGAAGCCGCTCCATAGCCTTCATTTGCTGGTATTTACGCACTCGAACTCTCTACTTCTTTTACTCATTTTACACTTTTTATAAAAAAACAACTAAATAAAACCATGATAAAAATACCTGGTTGAAATATCAAAAAATATCTGTAAAATGTCACTATGCCAGGTTTTCGGTGAAAAAAGTACGTAAAAAACTCAAAAAATTCCAATCATGCACTTTATGTTTTCATTAAAGAATAAACATAGTATAAAAAAAAAGAAAAAAAAAGAAAAATCGGCAAAAAGCTGAATTTTGGTCTATCACTAAAAAATTCATAACTTCGCCATTTTTTTATGTATTTTTATCAACATTAGCATGTTTTTTTTGTAAAAATGTAGGGTTTTACGAAAAAAAATTCAAACTGGAGTTATCTGTTTGATTTAAACCTTTCTCAGGACGATATGTAAATTTTCGACCTCAATTTTTGCCATAAAAACGATTTTTTTAAGTTCGCTAGCGTCAAAATACTTATCCGATATCAAAAGCAACGCTGTGTATTTCCTAAGCCGTTATATCACTTATCGAAAAAAGGTTGTAATGGAAACAAAATAAACAACGCATCTGCTGCGAGCTGAAATTGACATGGTTAGATGTATTTTCTGACAGTTTTTGGGATTTTGAAACATCACCTGAGATGATGACATTTTAGCTTTATTTGTTTTATAATAATTTCCCTTTTGAACTAGGGAGTATTAATATCTAGTCTTTTTAAATTTACTTGACTGACGAGTGTTAAAATATAAAAAATATTATAACCTTAAAAAAAGTAAACCCATAACTCCCGTAATACCATAACTTTGTTATTATTAATTTTTTTTAACTTTTAATTAAAATTATGAAGTCTTTAAAAAATAAATATTATCACCCATAATATAACAAGTGGTATGATTATCATCGATGATATTTTCGAATTGAAACCGAGCTGCAGATTGAAATGTGCTGCTTCGGTTTTAATGAGTAAATATCATCGATAATTAATCATACCACGAGTTATATTTAGTGACATTTGAAATTATAATGTGCTTTAAAATATAAAAAGACTTTAATAAACCTTATTTATTCAAACTTACCTTAATTTCATTATCGTTTACACCAACCCATCGATCTTTTAGAGTTTATAATTCATTATTTTATTGATATATATCAAAAACAGAATTGAAATGACAACAAATGTCAAATCAAAAAAACGTCAAAATTCATAGTAACGTGTAAACAAGATGATAAAAAATATTGCCGCTGTGATAAAATACGTCACTATGGAATACTGGCATTTTATTGGTTCTAATATTAATGAATTATATTGTCACCCATAATATAACTACCCTATTGAAAATGCCATATAGAACCCATATTAAATCCGATAAGGAAACGTATCTGGTTCTATATGGTTTTATAGGTCCTATATGGAAAGTCCTGGTTAACATTACGGATTCTATATGGTTGAATATGGATTTCCATTTTAAAAATTTTCATATTCAACCATATAGGGAAACCTATCTGGAAATACATATAGAACAGAAACCAGATAAATCCATATACAACCATATACATGTCTTTATAAAGACATGTATATGGTTGTATATGGATTTATCTGGTTTCTGTTCTATATGTATTTCCAGATAGGTTTCCCTATCTGGTTCTATAGTGTTTTTATCTGGTTCTATAATGTAATCTTCTATCTGGTTCAATAGTGAAATGCCTGTTTCAAATACCTATATTGAACCAGATAGAAACCATATAGAATCCAGATACGTGTTTTTTATATGGTTCTATATGGCATTTTCAATAGGGTAGTGGTATGATTATCATCGATGATATTTACTCATTAAAACCGAAGCAGCACATTTCACTCGTCCTAATTATAATTAATCATACCACGAGTTATATTTAGTGAGAAAATATAATGAATTTTAGGATTTAACGAATTTTTAGTTTGACATTTGAAATTAAAATGTGCTTTAAAATATAAAAAGACTTATTTTAATGTTATGACAATATAATTCATTAATATTAGAACCAATAAAATGCCAGTATTCCATAGTGACGTATTTTATCACAGCGGCAATAATTTTTATCATCTTGTTTACACGTTACTATGAACTTTGACGTTTTTTTGATTTGACATTTGTTGTCATTTAAATACTGTGTTTGTTACCTAAATGATTAAAATAATGAATTATAAACTCTAAAAGATCGATGGGTTGGTGTAAACGATAATAAAATTAAGGTAAGTTTGAATAAATAAGGTTTATTAAAGTCTTTTTATATTTTAAAGCACATTTTAATTTCAAATGTCAAACTAAAAATTCGTTAAATCCTAAAATTCATTATATTTTCTCACTAAATATAACTCGTGGTATGATTAATTATCGATGATATTTACTCATTAAAACCGAAGCAGCACATTTCACTCGTCCTGCGGACTCGTGAAATCTGCAGCTCGGTTTCAATTCGAAAATATCATCGATGATAATCATACCACTAGTTATATTATGGGTGAAAATATTTGTCGAAATTTCTTTTATTTGCTAATCCCTACTTAATTGACATTTTAATATACTTGTCGAAATTTCTTTTATTTGTTAATCCCTACTTAATTGACATTTTAATATATGTATTTACTAAAATATTAATATTTTAGTAATTACTACGAGTAATCAAAAATATGTCGAATATTTTAAGGCGTGGTATAGCAAATATTGTTTGTGCTTGCTTTATTCGCAACCACAAGGTATATCAAACCGCAAAATATCCGACATTTATTTTTGATTATCAGAGGACAATTTTATTAAACCAAAAATTTAAATTGAATTACATCGAAATTGAAATAGTTATTTGTTTTACAAGTGTTGAAAAGCGACTTTTAAAGAAAGCTTTTCTCACAAGTGAAACACAATGTTTTTTCTACGACCCTTTTAATTTTATTATATTCAAATACGTGTTTGACAGCGGTTAATAGTATATTACACTACAAGGGCAGAAAGTGTGAGATTCCTGCACTGCGCGCCATGATGCCCGAGGCGAAGCCGAGGGCATCATGGCGCGCAGTTCAGGAATCTCACACTTTCTGCCCTTGTAGTGTATACTATTTTTCTTACTACCTCGGCCGAAAATACAACCCGTCCGAAAATACGGGAAAAAATTAAATGTGTATTTATGTACCTATCTCCATTTGAAGAGCTTGATAAATAAATAACAGTAGGCCGTGAATTCAGCGGTGCCAATACAGTAAAAATAAAACGTTGTATTTTAATTAACAAATTACTAATTATAACAAATAAAAGTACCATTAAACACTTAAAACATCATAAAAAGTAAAAAAGTAAAAACATAAATTGTTTATTTGTTGTTATAATTGCAAAATTATGGTTTAAAACTGTCATATTTTTGTGTTTCTCATGTTGGCAGTACGAAATTTGAATGTTAAGCACACGACTAAAAAATTTTTACTCCCGCTATTAGTGTGCGCGTATAGCTTGACCAATGCAAAAAACGTAAACTTTCTGCCGTGGAATCTGGACGAAACAACGTATTTTGAGTCGAGGTAGTAAGAAATAGTATATTACACTACAAGGGCAGAAAGTGTGAGATTCCTGCCTCGGGCATCATGGCGCGCAGTTCAGGGCTCTCACACTTTCTGCCCGTGTAGTGTATACTATTTTTCTTGCTACCCGGCCGAAAATACGGGAAAAAATTAAATGTGTATATCGAAACATATTGATGCCTGCCCCGACATTTGCGGCACGAGCGATATTATAGAGGGCGGTGGAGCCCAGATAGCAAGCTGACGTCATTTTTTGGTAGATTTTTAGTCATGATTGGTCAGTTACGTAACATGTTCCTTGAAAGACGTCAATATCACGTCCCTTTTTTAGCGTATTTCTGCCGTCATCCAACATGACGATGTAGTCATATTAAGTACCTTAAAATGACGTCGTTCTAAAGGACGTTTTAGTTACGAAATGTTACGTTATACGGTATTTTCACAAAAATACTGTGATTGTTTTACACTTTTTTTATTGTATAGTTTTAAAATGAATAATGCTTAAACAAAAGTGCTGAAGGCATTATTAATTAAAAGTTGTTAATTAATAAATGAATTGCAACAACTTAAAGCCATGGATTATAGATTGCCTTCCTACCTTCCGTACGAATAAATTATACCGTTTTGCCAATACAGCAACATTACATATATATATATTACATATGTAATGTTGTCTCTTTAAAGAGATATCCCTTGTGTCAATCTATAATCAACAAAAAACGGCTAGCGTATTCTTTAAGGTTAACGTTGAGTGGGGAGGAAGGTAGGAAGGCAATCTATAATTCAGGCTTTAATGGTAGTACCTACATACAACATACCACACAATAAAAAAATAAGCCAATATAATTAAAAATAGCTTAAACCTTTTCAAAAATACTTGTTTCCAAGCCTATTTTGTTTAATAATTAATAAAATTAATTCTACACCCCTTATCTGAATCATTCCGAATGACAACTGCGTTGTGCAACCGGCAACACCCCAAATTGGTGGACTGCTAAATCGCGCCCAAAGAAGAGATCGCGCCAAAACTTTGTTAAGGTTAGGGTTGATGAAATATCTCGTCACGAAATTCTTGTGGTTTTAGTTGTGGTTTGTTCTGTTTTAGTGCATCTAGTTTAGAAGGGTGAGTTCATTGTTATTATGTTAATTTTATATAAGTAAGTTTGTTGTGATAACAAATTCGTTACATGAATGTTTGTACCCTTATTTCTTTATTTAGGTTAATTTAATAACTTTACAGGCTGGCATTTTTCACAGGGGTTGAGTTTTGTGAATCTTCAGGAGGTATTTCACTTGTTTACGACAGCTGGTTTACGCCTAAGAAGAAAGAAGTCTTTTGGCCACCATATAAAACCCAACAGCAACTACTGACTAGAGATACAATTTAATGAGGTTAGTCTATTATTTATGTTAATAAAAAGCAGCTTATTGACAATATATATGTGTTTTATTTTCTATTTAAACAACGTTATAATAACGTAACATTATCGTCGCTATTAAGGCCCCAATAACGTCACCAGTGACGTACTTTTTACGGCCTAAATGTGACGTCTTTGGGCTGTGACTTATAACCTTGTGTGGCACGAACTTTTGACGTCGCTTTCTGGACATACGGTGACTAAATATGAACGTGATAATTACGTCACCTTGCTATCTGGGAGGTGGAATCGGGGACGAAACAACGTATTTTCAGCCGAGGTAGTAAGAAAATTATTTACCTCGTGGTACTAGTCCAATATTCGCAACAAGTATTTTGATTAGCCAAAAATTGACAAATAAAACGCTATGACAGATGACAGGTGAAAAAAATTGTCAAAAAAACCCAAATTAGATAAAAGGAAAATATTACGTAGACACCCAAATAAATAAAGAATAATAAATAAATCATTTGCCAATAAAAATTGGATTTATTTTGTATTTTCCATGTAAGTACATTACCAAACACAACAAAATAACACCTCGATAACCACATTTCAATTATTTGTCATACGAGCCCTAACCACAAAATGTTCGGACACTTCATAATTTATACAGAAATATTTTTCGTGAATACTATTTCAAAATTATTAGAAGTTATGAAAAATTCAGCTTATTTTGGCATATACCCCTCGAAGCGATTTTTATTTTTTAAAAATTTACCTTTTATTTTTAGCTTTTAAAAAAAGGCTAACTTTTTAACTTTTTTTGTATGAGTAAAAAAAGTTATAAATGGGCCCATTAAAAAGAACATAAAATATTATACAAACCCTGAAAATTTGGTAAAAATTGTATAAATAATAAGAAAGTTATAACGATATATATACTTATAAGTATTATCATAGTTTCAAAAAAAAATAATAGAGCTATAAATAGTTATATAATTTTTTGGTAAATAAATTTCCAAAATAAAAAAAGTATATAAGTACAGTGGTGGACACGGAATTTCGAACATCATAATTTGGCTGTCCTTGTATAAATCTGTACATACGCTAAAGAAGCATCGCTAGTAACGCCACCACTCGGCCGTTATCATCATTACAAAACTACAACTTTTAATAATCAGCTGTCAAACGCTTATGTTGCAAACGAATGTTTTTGAGAATAAAGCCGGAAAATTAAAAAAAATATATCGAAAAAAACCGTGGCACGATTTGTTGTGTTGTTGGGTGTATTTCGAGAGGAAATCCTGGGTTGAGTTTTTACCGGTTTTTCAATAAACAGTGTTAATCCGAATGAAGAAATAAATTTTATAGTCATAAATATACATTGTATCTGTTAGATACAATAAATACACATTTTAGTCATGATTAATGTGAAAAGTGTAAACCTTTCAATTCAGATAAAACCGTCAATCAAATAAGTCGTCTAAATTCAAACAGCATTTAGCATTATTATTATTACATATAATATTATGTTGCCATGAATTCGTACGTATATTTTGTTGTTTAAAATGTAGTTGTCGGCGTTTTTTAGAGAACTCAAATATAAAAATCTCCGATTTAAAGGTTATGTTTGTGCAAATATTTTTTACTAATTTCTTAAAAATGTCCAAACTTAAATATAAATTATATTAGGTTTAGTTATCATTAGTATATTCTGCACCAACAAATGTACATACCGAATTGGATCCTTCGACAAAACATGAAAATGCAACGATTTAGTTCTTGAATTTTATTTTTTAATTAAAAACACAATAATTCTCCATGATCCCTTAGATAAAATACACACACTAACGTAACTATATAGCATATAAGCGTTGAGTTTCTTAATCAACGATATTAGGAATAATTAATCGAAAACGAGTTCTAAACCAGTTTTTTAGTTTTTTCCTTGCAACGTAAAACACAAATAACAAACTTGAAAAAACTGCTGACAGGTGCTGTCATCCAGTTTTTCCACCTAGAAACCATTAAATGGTAAATTTACCATTAAATGGTAAATTTTGTAATTCAAAATTGCGCGTTTGTGATAGGTGGAAATTAAGACGAGGGAAATAGTCAACGAAAGATTCATCAACTCAACAACAAAGTAAAGACCAAAAATAAAGTGATTTTTAGTTGTTTTTATGTTTTCTCATCTCATGCCCAGACAAGATTGGTAATCAAAAAAAATGTCAATTTCAATGATTAATAATACAATAACATATTATATTCGTTTCAAAATATGGGTAAAAGCGATTTAACCGGTTCTTAAATGCCCAACCAAATACAGACCCAGATAATTTATCAATTAGATGACCATAATGCAATTCCTATAAAATACAAACAAAAAATATATATAATCTTACGATGTATTCATACCTTTTTAGTTTAGTTTATAAAAAAACTCTACAACTTGTTTTAGTTAGTGATTTCAATTCTAATACAAAAACACCGCACTCAAACTGTCACACACCCAAAAACGATATGTAGGTACCCTACCCACGTTAACACAAATTATTTGTGAGTAATGAATGGCACGCGCGCGTTCAAACTGACTCAAGTCAAGAAAACTTTGGCGCGCCTCCGCAGGAGTGACGCAAAGTTCCCGACGCACACTGAGACTTCTTCGAAAAACCTTCGCGACGTTGCCGGCGGTCTGCGGTTGTCAAAGATAATATTCTCTTTATATTGTAACGTTTTTTGTATCAAAATATAAATAAATAACTGTGTGTGATAACAATAAATGAATATGTTCCTTCTTATCATATGAGAAAGTTAAAGTAAACACATTAATGGTGTGTGTAATATTAATCCATCATTGTTTAAGTGCATGGTTAATGTAAACATGGCAGTTTTAACATGATGCTTTGTTTGATTGAATAAAAATGTGGCGAAAATTGTAGAACATTTTAAATATTTACTGGAAATATAGATCGTTATATAAACATAATTTACGTACCTAGTCCCTAAAGATTTGGTTTCAAAAAATTAGATGATATTTTCCACTTATTTCGTTTAGGAATTTTTTAGTTTTTATATATTTATTTATTTTACTGGGTCAAAAAAATTTCCAGGTCAGGAAAATTTCTTTTGAGAAGAAATGTATTAAAATTTATCAAAGAAAACATATTTAATTTTTTTTTTATAAAAAATGCTATAAAAAATTTCTTTAAAATTCTAAACATTTTTAAATAGGCAAAGGCGCAATTCGTCACTTTACAATATTTTTTGTCTTATAAATTAAATAAGGTAAACCTTATACAGAATGTACTGAAAATCAAGTTATACCACGCGATAGCGTAGTTATTTTTAATATAAAATACTAATTTTTGAGTTTTTAAAATTGAAATTTATTTTTATTTTTTCTTATGGGTGATTCTACAAAAGTTGGACAACTTGATGTCATCAGTCAATAGAGTAGGTATTTTAATATTTTTTGTAAATATTTTAGTATATTACAAAATATCCAGGATTTTTTAATTTGTCCACCCAATTTTAATGTATTTTTTTCAAAAGCACGTTTGTAGAAAAACATAATAAATATTTAAAACATCAGTACCTGCGAAATATTGAAGTTTAAACGTCCTTGTTTTAACTTAAGTGTTGGTAAAAAATTACCTACAGAGCCCGCCCTTTGCACGACAGTAATCTTGAAAACAATGCAAGCGACGAAGTTGTGGTGAATGCACGTATAGTTCCAATCAAAATTTCAGTACTGTAGTGAGTAGTTATTTTCTTACGTATATATATTTTATTGTAATTTATATAAGGCTATATGTGATTTGTTGATAAGTAGCATTAACTAATAAATAAATATCAGTAAAATACTTAATTCCAAATTATAATCTCAAATTTGTATCCTATTCATCAGTTCCTTGTCGTCAGTTCCATGTTCGATGTTTCGGTTATCTTTTTTTCGCAAACTTCAATTTAAATTCTGCTTTCGCAGAACTTGTTTATTTAATGTCATTATAAACTCATATAAATTTGGTGTGGGTCCCATATCTAATAATTGAGATGTCGGTATATCCAAAATCCACTGATGTGTGGTATTTGATTTAAAGATATTTAATGTATAATATGCTCAATGTTGCAATAATAATAATTATAATTTCCAATAAATTATGTATTTAATTGGTACCCTCGTCACTTCCCTTGCATTCAAATTTAGAAAACACAGATATATCAGAAACTGTTTGAAAATGTAACTGGCCCGGTCTGGAACAGTATATTTATTATATTAACTATGTTCTCATAACAAAATACTGTTTAATTTTCTCTGAAAACTATATAAACAAAATGAGGTCAAAAGTTGCCCAACTTTTGTAGAATCACCCTTTTTAGCCATTTTATTTTATATTTTATACAGGGTGCATTCATATGTATATATCTATGGGTAGGGAAAGCTTATTAATTGCATCGCAAACAATATACTGAAATGTATGCTCCTACGACGGCTATGTAAAAGTAAAATTTTATATGGCTAAGAAACTGAATCTTTTTATTTGCAAGGCTGTGTAAAAAAAGTCGGATTGGTAAAAAGTGAGGTTAAAACCGCTTGACAGTTGTCAAATAACTATACTTATTATGCCCTAGCGTGCTTAAAAAAGTTCAACAAAAATTCATTGGAATACAGTACAACATAGTAACATTGGCAACCCAGCGTTTCCAAGAATACCTACATCCGATTTCTTATCAAAGATTATGCACTACGTGTTAAAAATACGTAACTGCCACTGCAGACACACTTTTAACCCCCTTAAAGTTTGGTTTTATTTGTTTTGAAGCTTTCCAAAAATAACAGACCAGAATTTACTCGAAAATAATTAGTTTTTATCGCACACAACCAGTGTTAAAAATGTTTTATTTTTAAAAATTTATAAAAATATCGAATGCAGTAAAAGTTTTAGATACCTACCTAGAATGTCACTTTTGTTTTTATTTGTAGAGATTGTTATAATAGTTTTTATTTTAGGTGGTATTTCGGTTCTTGTTTTTTATAAATCTATTTTAGACTTTACATCCTGCATTTTCATTTTCATTCTCTTAAAGTTCTATTAAATTAGTTTTTGATTGAAAAAGGATGCAATGACGTTCCTATGCTTTAAGTTGCAGGTGTTAATATTATTCACAACAATACACATCCGGAGATTCTTTTTCAATACAAGACGACGCATTAAATCCTTTTAATGATTTTATTATCATATAACAGAATGTATCATGTCGTTTGTGCATAGAATTACAAATAAAAAACACAAATAAAATATTTTTCCTACTCCCACCTTTAAAACGCCCATTATCGTACATGTTTTCATGCCAATAAGTGATCTTTTAAATACACATTGGCAAGTTGTGGCTTTATGGCGTTTTAGTTACGGGCTGAAGTTAGCAACAGGTTTTTAGTCACGGGCTGAAGTTTTAGGTTAATTGTAGTTGTCAAATGTCATACAATAGTTAAAATAAAGTGCCCTTCTTGAGAAATAATAATGTGGAAATTATTTTATTATCTTAATACAAAAATAAATTAAATTGAATAGTTTCTTAACGGCAATACCTATTTGAAAAGTTTATATGCAAATTTGAACTGACCTTTTGATTTTGCCGGCAGTACTGGAACTGGATTTAACTGAAAGCATTAAAAATGTCGGGTGGAGACTCCTCATGAATTTTTTATGGGCACTTCACTGAGCTCATAAAAAATTCTGTTCACTTTCACGGTGAAAAACTGCTTCTAATTATCATTTAAACGGTTGTTATTCCATTTTTAGAGGATAAATTTTGATTCACACATACAAATTTGACATTTTGACTGGTACGCCGGTAATACAGATTCCCAAGTTAGAAATTGTTACGCGAGTTACTCTATTTTATTTTTAGATGTCTCTATACGAATATAAAAATTTAAATCATTTTTAGATAATAATTAGAATTTATCGTATAAAATGGTATATTATGTATCAAGTTTAATAAACGAGGTGCATACTATACTTTTTCTACGACAAATACTTATTATTATCTTAAAATGATTTAAATCAAATATTTCTATAGAGCGCCATCTATGAAACAATAGGGGAATCTGTGTGTCACCGTCAAATGTCAAATTTTTATATTTTATAAACACAGATTATAAAGGTTATAAATCCAAATGTATTTTTTGAAAATGGACAGTTTTTTACGGTAAAAGTAAAGAAAATGTTTTATGAGCACTTTACAGTGGAGTCCGTGCCCGATTTTAAGTTATAGTTTACTGCCGGCCAATGTTCATATAAACTTTTCAAATATTGGCATTAATTGAGAAACTATTTAATACTTTTGTATTTTTGTATTGAGATAATAAAATAATTTTTACATTTAGTATTATTTTACAAGAAAGGCACTTTATTTTAACGATTGTATGACATTTGACAACTGTCAAATAAATTAAAACTAACTTCAGCCCGTGACTAAAAACCGGTTGCTAACTTCATCCCGTGACTAAAACGCCGTAAAGCCACAACTTGTCAATGTGTATTTAAAAGGTCACTTAGTGTCATGGAAACATGTACGATAATGGTCGTTTTAAAGGTGGGAGTAGAAAAAGTATATTATGCATATACTATACTTTTGGAACTCGTTTTTACTAATCACTCATTTAATTAAACACTGTAAGGGTCCTGTAGTATATAAACTTTTAAATTCAAATTTGGCGCTATTTTAACTAAGGAAAATTTAAATAATCCACTAAAAAAATAATATTATAGTTTTAAGATATTTTATGTTTTAAAAAACTATTGAGTCTTAAAATTCCACTTCTTTGTATCTGAACGTAGAAATATTATGAAGACTAGTTTATGTAACACATTCTTGCTTAAGTGGCATAGAGTTTAAAAGCGAGATTAGGAAATATCATAGACACAGAGGGTTTTTGCTCGCCCTTCGAGATACTCCTGTTAAACCGTTTGTGAAATATATTAAGTATAATATAGTTATAGTTTTTGTGATTGTTACCGATTTTCTGCTACAACTACTTAGGTATGTACACTTTGAAAAATTGTAAATTTGCTAGTAATGATAAACAACTCCTCGTTTTGGGTTTTTTTAATACATTTTTGCTTATAATTTTGAACAATATTATTTAATTCGCATTTTTGTCTATGACGTTTATCATTGCTAGTTTATTGGGTCCTAATCATTTTAATATGTGTAAATAGCGAGTGATTTTTGGTAATAATTTTTATTGTATCACTATTTCATTATTTTGGTTTAATATCTTGGGATCGCGCATACACTGAGTTTAAATCTTTATGTTGTCGCGTTTATCATATGCACTGAAGTACATTTACCTTAAATATTACTATTTTGTATTGTCTTTATTTTGAGTTATACTGGCCTTGATTTTGTTGTTTCCTTTTTTATAACTTTGTATAACTTTTTATTTAACTGAAATGTATTTTATTGTTTATGAAACTCAGTGTATCATCTCGGTATTAAGGTATTTATTTATTTTAACTCTTTGCATTTGTACTCAGGCTAAAGCTTTTAACAATAATATTATTATTATAATATTGGTATTATTTGGGTAAGGTTTATAAAATATTATTATTATTATTATTATTATTATTATTATTGCTCTTATTATTATTATTAAATTTGATATTACCATTAGGTCATATCATGGTAAGGTAATAGTATCGTTTAACCTTTTGATAGATTCTGGATAGAGACTTTGATTTAAACTGCTTATCTTAGCGCTTTATTTGGAATATTTGATAATGGCTTTAACGTTACTATATATGATAAAAATCTCTTTATGTTATTATTCAGCGCGATACTTTCTGGTGGTTAGAGTTTTGGCCATGTTCAGGTGTTTCTTGTTATGACTCTCTCCTATTTATTATTTTATTGTATTTTATTTATATTTTATACCATTTTATTTTATTGCATATTGTTTATTTTATTTGTGTCTGTATTTGTACTTGTATTTTCGTTTGGAGAGTGCTCATACATGAATATTTGAACATGGGTAATATATTAGCATTATTTCAAAAGGATTTATCCTTAGAAGAAAAATAGTGTTTTATGTTATTACCTATATAAACTCTGTGTGCAGAATTGTTTGTATATTTTTGCAATACTTTTGTCTTGTTCTGGACATTGATTTTGTAAGAATATTTGAACATATTGTGATATAGCGACACTTTAGTGAGATAGGACCACCATAGCTGTCGTTATATCACTTCGCAGAGTATGCAATTGTTCCATAGTGTGGTTATTGGCTACGGTTAAATATCGGCACTTGGTTAAAGCATATGAATTCTCTCTATCAGAAATATGTCGTTGCTGTAGTTTATTTATATAAAATCGTGTCTTCGTTCAATAGTTCGAAGATGCGTGGTAAGGTAATCAAATAAACAAACACTTCGTCATAAAATGACGATCTCTATTATAACTATTTTACCTGAGTACAAAATGTTTTGAATATTGATAAAAACACCCAAATTATATGAAATATGTTTATCTGCTTTTTATGTTATTTTATTCACTTATTATTTATACTACATTCTTGTGATTATGACCCATATAACTATGTTTTGTTTTGTATTTTATTTTTATTTGAACTGTGTAAGTCGACAGGGTTTTTATGGTCCCTTTTCCCTGTTCTTTGACTCAACGGGCCACCCCTTTGTCTTTGCTTAAATTAAATCAGGGGTTTAAAAATTAAATGCTTGTGTTTCATTAAACCTGACCAATTTCAAAATATCGTTATTATCAATGTAAGTAAATACACAACGTAGAGTCCTAATTTTAATAAAGTAAGTAAATTATCTAGACGATCACGAATATGCCAAAATAAGTATTTCAGTATACTTAAAGAATCGGGTTACGAAAATATATAGTGTACCTTACATTTTGGTGCCGTGACCAGGATACATTGATAATGGGGTTTGAAATTGGTCTGGGTGATGGATTTATGGCCTTTACACAGCGGGGTAAAATATTTCCTACGCATTTTTAAGTGTTGCTCTCGCACAGTGAGGTAAAATATTTCTTCTGCATTTCCAAGTGTTGTTTGCACAGTGGGGTAAATATTTTTTTTTATGTATTTTATCTTTGTTTTGTTTTTTTTCTTTATTTCTTGTATTTAAGGGTTTGTTGTCATTTAATTCTATAAATTGGATAAACTATTTTTTTAGCTCAAATATTCTGTGTGTATGCACAGTGGGATACGTTTTTTTTCTTCTTTTGTACGTGTTTAACTTAAATAAGTAATCACCTTTTGGTACTGCTGAGTCTCCTTTGAAGTCAGTATTTGGTAATAGTAGTTGAATCTTCCTTGAAGCCAGCTGCTTATTTTAATTTGTGTTGTTTCTTTTAGTTTCAAAAATTTCTTCAACTACAAATGAATTTTCTTTGAAAGCTAGCTTCGAAACATTGTAAGAAGTAACGTACTAGAATACTGGAGCTGAATCACGTCTATGGTGGCAGCTAGGCAAAGTACTAAGGGGCGCAGCCAAGTGGAGTGCTAGGGGGCGCAGCTGAATCTTCTTTGAAGACGGTTGTTTTTGTTTAATTACTTTTGTAAACATTAGTTAAACATCTCTTGATGTGACTATTTTGGTGGTTTTTTAGTTAAACATCTGTTGATGTAACTATTTTCTTTTGTAACGTGGTGGAACATCTATTGATGTCACGCAAGGGTTGTGTTTGGGGTAAACGAATCTAATTTTACTTACAGACTTTAAAATACGTTTTTTGGGTCCGTCCTTCTATTCTTTTCCTTTCTGGTGTCACCTAGTAAATACTATTTACTGTATAGCTTAATTTTTATGAGCTAGATTTTTATAGACTATGTTCTGCTATTCGTTGTGTCTTGAGAGACTTTGAAAAGTGCAAATTTACTTTTCAGAAGTGTATTGGGAACAGTTTTTTTTGTATATTCAGAGCAGCTATTTACGGTCGATTACTTGTCTTCTATTACAGCGGGCCAATACAAGGTAGCCTATATTTTGGTTTAAAAAAAAAATTGTTTTGTCAGTCTTTCCAATTTTATTTCTTTATTAAAGGTTTTGTTTATTTAGGAGTAATTGGTGAATTGTTTGAGTCTGGTGAAAGAATGTTGGTTGTGTATTATTATTATGATTTTTTTTTGTGAACCATTTTACATGTTTTATTTTGTTTTTGCCATAAACCAATTAATGCAAAAAATTTGACGAGTGCACTATCCATGGATACGATGAGCTCCACTTCATTTGGGACACGGAACTGGAAGGGATGAACTTTACTACATTTGACGAATGGAGATGGTACCTGATTTTAAAATTTGAGGAAGTAAAAAAGTGTAGCTGACTCAAGACATGGACTGGACAATATTCTAAGGGGCGTACATGGTTATTCCAAGTCATAAATAGCAGGAGGGAAATGGAGTGGTTATACGGACTGCCATATTTCTTCATTTCTACATTACAATAATGTTTTCCAGGTGGGTTCTTTTCATTTTATTGATTTTACTAATTTATCCATTTTATTTTGACTAAGTCCCTACTGTATTTCTATTTTATTTTATTGGTACTTTTTTTTATTATTTATTTATATTATTATTGCGATAAAACGCTGATATTATTTGTCTTCTTTTTATGTATGATATTCCTGACTGAGAACAACAAGCCCTACGTTCAGATGAGTTTGGCCAAATTTGACGCGAAGGATGTTGAAAGTTTGCCAAGCCTCCAAGAGTCCGTCTGCCAATCTTCCAAAGGGGCGTCTGTAAGGGTCCTGTAGTATATAAACTTTTAAATTCAAATTTGGCGCTATTTTAACTAAGGAAAATTTAAATAATCCACTAAAAAAATAATATTATAGTTTTAAGATATTTTATGTTTTAAAAAACTATTGAGTCTTAAAATTCCACTTCTTTGTATCTGAACGTAGAAATATTATGAAGACTTGTTTATGTAACACATTCTTGCTTAAGTGGCATAGAGTTTAAAAGCGAGATTAGGAAATATCATAGACACAGAGGGTTTTTGCTCGCCCTTCGAGATACTCCTGTTAAACCGTTTGTGAAATATATTAAGTATAATATAGTTATAGTTTTTGTGATTGTTACCGATTTTCTGCTACAACTACTTAGGTATGTACACTTTGAAAAATTGTAAATTTGCTAGTAATGATAAACAACTCCTCGTTTTGGGTTTTTTTAATACATTTTTGCTTATAATTTTGAACAATATTATTTAATTCGCATTTTTGTCTATGACGTTTATCATTGCTAGTTTATTGGGTCCTAATCATTTTAATATGTGTAAATAGCGAGTGATTTTTGGTAATAATTTTTATTGTATCACTATTTCATTATTTTGGTTTAATATCTTGGGATCGCGCATACACTGAGTTTAAATCTTTATGTTGTCGCGTTTATCATATGCACTGAAGTACATTTACCTTAAATATTACTATTTTGTATTGTCTTTATTTTGAGTTATACTGGCCTTGATTTTGTTGTTTCCTTTTTTATAACTTTGTATAACTTTTTATTTAACTGAAATGTATTTTATTGTTTATGAAACTCAGTGTATCATCTCGGTATTAAGGTATTTATTTATTTTAACTCTTTGCATTTGTACTCAGGCTAAAGCTTTTAACAATAATATTATTATTATTATTATTATTATTATTATTATTATTGCTCTTATTATTATTATTAAATTTGATATTACCATTAGGTCATATCATGGTAAGGTAATAGTATCGTTTAACCTTTTGATAGATTCTGGATAGAGACTTTGATTTAAACTGCTTATCTTAGCGCTTTATTTGGAATATTTGATAATGGCTTTAACGTTACTATATATGATAAAAATCTCTTTATGTTATTATTCAGCGCGATACTTTCTGGTGGTTAGAGTTTTGGCCATGTTCAGGTGTTTCTTGTTATGACTCTCTCCTATTTATTATTTTATTGTATTTTATTTATATTTTATACCATTTTATTTTATTGCATATTGTTTATTTTATTTGTGTCTGTATTTGTACTTGTATTTTCGTTTGGAGAGTGCTCATACATGAATATTTGAACATGGGTAATATATTAGCATTATTTCAAAAGGATTTATCCTTAGAAGAAAAATAGTGTTTTTATGTTATTACCTATATAAACTCTGTGTGCAGAATTGTTTGTATATTTTTGCAATACTTTTGTCTTGTTCTGGACATTGATTTTGTAAGAATATTTGAACATATTGTGATATAGCGACACTTTAGTGAGATAGGACCACCATAGCTGTCGTTATATCACTTCGCAGAGTATGCAATTGTTCCATAGTGTGGTTATTGGCTACGGTTAAATATCGGCACTTGGTTAAAGCATATGAATTCTCTCTATCAGAAATATGTCGTTGCTGTAGTTTATTTATATAAAATCGTGTCTTCGTTCAATAGTTCGAAGATGCGTGGTAAGGTAATCAAATAAACAAACACTTCGTCATAAAATGACGATCTCTATTATAACTATTTTACCTGAGTACAAAATGTTTTAAATATTGATAAAAACACCCAAATTATATGAAATATGTTTATCTGCTTTTTATGTTATTTTATTCACTTATTATTTATACTACATTCTTGTGATTATGACCCATATAACTATGTTTTGTTTTGTATTTTATTTTTATTTGAACTGTGTAAGTCGACAGGGTTTTTATGGTCCCTTTTCCCTGTTCTTTGACTCAACGGGCCACCCCTTTGTCTTTGCTTAAATTAAATCAGGGGTTTAAAAATTAAATGCTTGTGTTTCATTAAACCTGACCAATTTCAAAATATCGTTATTATCAATGTAAGTAAATACACAACGTAGAGTCCTAATTTTAATAAAGTAAGTAAATTATCTAGACGATCACGAATATGCCAAAATAAGTATTTCAGTATACTTAAAGAATCGGGTTACGAAAATATATAGTGGACCTTACATTTTGGTGCCGTGACCAGGATGAAGTGGAGCTCATCGTATCCATGGATAGTGCACTCGTCAAATTTTTTGCATTAATTGGTTTATGGCAAAAACAAAATAAAACATGTAAAATGGTTCACAAAAAAAAATCATAATAATAATACACAACCAACATTCTTTCACCAGACTCAAACAATTCACCAATTACTCCTAAATAAACAAAACCTTTAATAAAGAAATAAAATTGGAAAGACTGACAAAACAATTTTTTTTTTAAACCAAAATATAGGCTACCTTGTATTGGCCCGCTGTAATAGAAGACAAGTAATCGACCGTAAATAGCTGCTCTGAATATACAAAAAAAACTGTTCCCAATACACTTCTGAAAAGTAAATTTGCACTTTTCAAAGTCTCTCAAGACACAACGAATAGCAGAACATAGTCTATAAAAATCTAGCTCATAAAAATTAAGCTATACAGTAAATAGTATTTACTAGGTGACACCAGAAAGGAAAAGAATAGAAGGACGGACCCAAAAAACGTATTTTAAAGTCTGTAAGTAAAATTAGATTCGTTTACCCCAAACACAACCCTTGCGTGACATCAATAGATGTTCCACCACGTTACAAAAGAAAATAGTTACATCAACAGATGTTTAACTAAAAAACCACCAAAATAGTCACATCAAGAGATGTTTAACTAATGTTTACAAAAGTAATTAAACAAAAACAACCGTCTTCAAAGAAGATTCAGCTGCGCCCCCTAGCACTCCACTTGGCTGCGCCCCTTAGTACTTTGCCTAGCTGCCACCATAGACGTGATTCAGCTCCAGTATTCTAGTACGTTACTTCTTACAATGTTTCGAAGCTAGCTTTCAAAGAAAATTCATTTGTAGTTGAAGAAATTTTTGAAACTAAAAGAAACAACACAAATTAAAATAAGCAGCTGGCTTCAAGGAAGATTCAACTACTATTACCAAATACTGACTTCAAAGGAGACTCAGCAGTACCAAAAGGTGAGTTATACTGGCCTTGATTTTGTTGTTTCCTTTTTTATAACTTTGTATAACTTTTTATTTAACTGAAATGTATTTTATTGTTTATGAAACTCAGTGTATCATCTCGGTATTAAGGTATTTATTTATTTTAACTCTTTGCATTTGTACTCAGGCTAAAGCTTTTAACAATAATATTATTATTATAATATTGGTATTATTTGGGTAAGGTTTATAAAATATTATTATTATTATTATTATTATTATTATTGCTCTTATTATTATTATTAAATTTGATATTACCATTAGGTCATATCATGGTAAGGTAATAGTATCGTTTAACCTTTTGATAGATTCTGGATAGAGACTTTGATTTAAACTGCTTATCTTAGCGCTTTATTTGGAATATTTGATAATGGCTTTAACGTTACTATATATGATAAAAATCTCTTTATGTTATTATTCAGCGCGATACTTTCTGGTGGTTAGAGTTTTGGCCATGTTCAGGTGTTTCTTGTTATGACTCTCTCCTATTTATTATTTTATTGTATTTTATTTATATTTTATACCATTTTATTTTATTGCATATTGTTTATTTTATTTGTGTCTGTATTTGTACTTGTATTTTCGTTTGGAGAGTGCTCATACATGAATATTTGAACATGGGTAATATATTAGCATTATTTCAAAAGGATTTATCCTTAGAAGAAAAATAGTGTTTTTATGTTATTACCTATATAAACTCTGTGTGCAGAATTGTTTGTATATTTTTGCAATACTTTTGTCTTGTTCTGGACATTGATTTTGTAAGAATATTTGAACATATTGTGATATAGCGACACTTTAGTGAGATAGGACCACCATAGCTGTCGTTATATCACTTCGCAGAGTATGCAATTGTTCCATAGTGTGGTTATTGGCTACGGTTAAATATCGGCACTTGGTTAAAGCATATGAATTCTCTCTATCAGAAATATGTCGTTGCTGTAGTTTATTTATATAAAATCGTGTCTTCGTTCAATAGTTCGAAGATGCGTGGTAAGGTAATCAAATAAACAAGCACTTCGTCATAAAATGACGATCTCTATTATAACTATTTTACCTGAGTACAAAATGTTTTGAATATTGATAAAAACACCCAAATTATATGAAATATGTTTATCTGCTTTTTATGTTATTTTATTCACTTATTATTTATACTACATTCTTGTGATTATGACCCATATAACTATGTTTTGTTTTGTATTTTATTTTTATTTGAACTGTGTAAGTCGACAGGGTTTTTATGGTCCCTTTTCCCTGTTCTTTGACTCAACGGGCCACCCCTTTGTCTTTGCTTAAATTAAATCAGGGGTTTAAAAATTAAATGCTTGTGTTTCATTAAACCTGACCAATTTCAAAATATCGTTATTATCAATGTAAGTAAATACACAACGTAGAGTCCTAATTTTAATAAAGTAAGTAAATTATCTAGACGATCACGAATATGCCAAAATAAGTATTTCAGTATACTTAAAGAATCGGGTTACGAAAATATATAGTGTACCTTACAACACTCTAATTAAAATTCGTGACTAAAATGGTGTTTATTAAACTTAATACATAATTATAAAATCTTATTTTATTATTTTCATTTTTAAACCTAAACCAAAAAAAATTAATATGGTATTTAAGTTAAAGTTGAATATTTAAAGTCAATCAATCTGTCTCAATCTGTATAGTTTGGCCCACAAAATTTTATAGTTAACTCATTTTTGACTATATGGGGGAAAAAATAGGTACTTGGTATATTATTAAAAATTTAACACCCTGTTGTTTTGATTGTTAACAAATTATTATTGAACCCCTAGAAAAATACAAATACCATAGAAACAAAATAAAAACAAACCCATGTGAAGTTTTTTTGGCAGAAGCGGAATTTATTTGAAGATATTGAAAATTTAATTAGTGCAACAGGATCTTCGGTTTAAATTTTGGTGAGTCATTTCTATAATTTCAAATCAATTGCTTATTCACAAAACGAATTTTCTAAGAGGTCACTAAAACAGCACATAAAAACACTTTATAACAAATTTTTTAACGCTGAAAACTGTACACGGTGTGCCTGAAGGAAGTTTAAGTCACATAAAAATGCCGTCAAAAACTGATTGCAGTTTCTTGTTCGGGACCCTTTGGTGACTTAAAAATGATATTTACCAAAATCCTTGCTGCAGCATGCTCCTTTTTTCGAATTTTTTTGAAAATTCATGTTTTTTTTAAATTTTTGTTTATTTCAAAGTCTACCTTTGACAGAGTACACATTTGTACACCGATTTTTATAAAATTAGAGTATATTATTGGGGAGACTTAGAGAATACTTTTTAATACTGTTCCCATCATTTGATATATACAGGGTCAGCCAAAAATCGCTTATTTTTAATAAAGCAAAAGCGTAAATTCATGATTTTGGCATAACACGCAAAAAAGATTTATCCCAATTTTTTTAGATATTTCTACGTTTATCAGGTTACAAAATGGTATTCTTATTAACCTTTTAATAAAAATAAATATATATTTATAAAATAACGCTTAGAGAATATTTAATATGTTGTTTAATTTAGGCTTTTTAGTTGTTTTCAATTTTGAACGAAAAACTGGTTAAAGTTTTTTGATCGGCACTCTTTGGAGATTTAAAAACGATATTTACCCTTTGGTAACTTTAAAATGATATTTACCGAAATCCTAGCTGCTCCTCTTTTCGAAATTTTTTGAAAATTCTTATTTTTTTTTTTATTTTTGTTTATCTTACCTTTGACAAAGTACACATTTGTACACCGATTTTTATAATATTGGAGTATATAGTTAACGAGACTTGGAAAATACTGTTTTCATACTGAGCACATCATTAAATTTATACAGGGTTAGCCAAAAATCACTTTTTTATATAGTAAAAAGCATAATGCACTAAAAATGTTATTTTATTTAATTTTATTCAAAATTAATTTTTCTTATAAAGTCTTAGTAAGAATCCCATTTTGTAGCCTGATACAAATAAAAATATCTACAAAAACATGGGTGGGTATATATCTTTTTTGCGTATTATGCCAAAATCATGAAGTTACGCTTTTGCTTTATTAAAGGAAGCGATTTTTGGCTAACCCTGTATATATTAAATGATGTGCACAGTATAAAAAAGTATTCTCAAAATCTCCTTAACAATATACTCCAATATTATAAAAATCGGTGTACAAATGTGTACTCTGTCAAAGGTAGACTTTAAGATAAACAAAAATTTTAAAAAAATCCGAAGGATCCCGAACAAGAAACTGCAATCAGTTTTTGGCGGCATTTTTATGTGACTTAAACTTCGTTCAGGCACACCGTGTGTAATAGGGTTGTTGGCATTAAATTTAAAATAATAAACAAAATAACAAATATAAAATTTATGACGTTTCTAAATTTTTCTATAAATAAACGGTGAACATCTTATTTGTTTTTAATTGCGACGATTTGCTTAATCACGTCTGGCCGACGTGCCAACTTTTTAGCAGGAAAAGCTCGTTAGAACCGCTAAATGATTCGCGTCTAAATTGGTTAAATTCAAAATGCAATTTCGCTTTTATTTAATTACGAAATTTAAGTAGATAGTTGGGGCGAAGATACTAAAATTTAAAAAAGTTTTCTGTGATTTTATTTTAAACAGGGTGTCCCTTAAACTTGCCTACTATACTTCACCCAAAGATAATACTTGACTACACCAACATATTATTATTTAGAAGTATACAACGTGTCCTGCTCACCATTGCTACCGTTATTATTGGAGCTACAAAGTCGGTTAATTTAGCATATACTGAATAAATATTCCACGGATGGACTTAAATATTTATTTTCAATTTTTCGAGGAAAAGGCATTTTTCATAATTTCTTTTGCTTGTTATATAAATTCAATTCGCGTTGAGAAACATCCATTTTGTTGAACAGGGTGAGCAAAAATACAGATTTTGAAAATTAAAATTTTTTAAATATTTTTTTTTTAAGCGCTAATACACTCACGTGCAAAATAATCGATCCACACAAATTTTCGATTAATTTCAATCGCAAATAACTTTTTTATTTGATGTCGGATTTAAACGAATATTAAAGAATATTGTAGATAAATTAATGGACAATCGCTCACATTTTAAAAATATACTAAAAAATAGACGTACGTTTATAATATACAGGTTTAAACAAAAATATGTTTTTTACCATAAGTTTAAGACACTCTGTAGAGTGGCAAAACCGTATATTATTCTAAATTAAGTTTTATTTATCAAGTCACATCTATTCTTAACAGTTTTGTTTTTGGTTAACCTCGATATATTTATTTTTGTGGAAAATATGGATTTTTTTAAAAAACATTGCAATTTCCAATATTTTTCTGTATGAAAAACTAAGGTTGCTATGGTCCATCCATAGGCTATGGAGAATGACAGTGACAGTTTTGTTGAATCATCCCATACAGGGGTTTTCTATTTTAAAAATATTCATATTTCAAACCAGGATATTAAAGAGCCGGAAAAAAACGGAAAAATTTGAGGAAAAACCTTTTTTTTTCGTTTTTTTTTTACAGGTCTTGGAAAAATGGTCTTTTTTGTGAAAAATTGATTTTTTCTTTTGCTTTATACGCATTTGAATAAAATAGCATTATTTTTATTTAAAAAAAAATATCCTTTGTTACAGAAAAAAAAATAAAACTAAATATTGAATTAAATTAAATTGATCTAAGAAAATAAACGTTATCGTTAAATATAATATCGGTTGAGACTTTTTTGCAAAAAGGAGTCCATTTAAATTATCAAATTACAAAATAATGAATGATTTATAAAGTTAAATTAAAAAATTATAATTTTATTTTTTAAAGTGTCAAATAAAACGAAAGTTTGTTAATACAGCACCGAATATGTTTTTTTGCCGAATTAAAATAATAGGAATAATTATTGGGGCATTCCACGTTACTCGGTAATTTTTGTCCCGCCCGTCACAATTAAAAATTGTGAGTAAAAACCACAAGTTATAAAATTAATATTTTATAATATTATTTTTATTGTGCTTATAACTTATTAAAAGCATAATAAAACAATATTTTTAAATAAATTTTATAACTTGTAGTTTTTACTCACAATTTTTAATTGTGACGGGTGGGACAAAAATCCCCGAGTAACGTGGAATGACCCTTTTGTAATTATAATACACTCACAGGCAAAAAAATCCATATTCTCCACAAAAATAAATGTATTGAGGTGACCCAAAAACAAAACTGTTCAGAATAGATGTGACTGGATAATTAAATCTTAACTTGCCTGTGAGTGTATTATGATTATAATCATAGTCGAAAATTTATTTTTCTGTTTTCACCATTTCAATCAGAAGAAAAAATTCCACCAATTTAATAATTTAACCGAATTTGTAGCTCCAATAATAATGAAGTTAGCAATGGTGAGCAGATAACTTTCTTAACCCTGTATAGCACGGGGAAAAATTATAAAAAAATGAGAAATAGATTTTAAATAATTAATTGTTTCGACTTTTACTTGATGAAACTCCATGTTAATATTGTTTTATTTTAATATAAACTACACTGTTTAAAAGTTTCACTATTTTATTTAAATATGACAATTGTTTCGCTACACAGTAGCATCTTCAGATCTGAAGATGCTACTATGTAGCGAAACAATTGTCATATTTAAATAAAATAGTGAAACTTTTAAACAGTGTAGTTTATATTAAAATAAAACAATACAAATAGATTTGGTTATGACCTTATTAAATGGTTATAAGGTTTTAAGACAATGAAAGTGAAGGATTAAAAACAAATAATTTAAAAAAAAAATAACAAAAAAGATATATTATTTTGTTTGTTTCCAACCACTGTGATGTGGATTTTGAGTAATTTATTTTTATAAAATTAAAATTATGAAAAAATGTCATTTAACAAAATATTAACTAAAAAATTACATTTTTATTGATTTCAAAAAATAAAAAAAAACTTGTTTTGCTTTATTAGCGCCAACTAGTTTTTATATTTCTGTACTTATCAAAGTATTTTATACAAATTCTTTTTTTTTAATTTGGAATCATCATGAAGTTTTTTTAATTATTATTTAGAAAAATACATCTTAATGTGCCCTAATGGGCCACTACAGATAAATAATATAAATACTGTGTCTAATAATAATATCAATTATAATGTTTTTCAATATTTTCCTTGGTTATATAAAAAATATTTACCCTTAATTTTATGATTTTATACTACTGTAGCTTACTTACATGAATTCAATAAAGGCATTCCAATCTTCACACTCATTCTTAACTTTATTGAAGAAAATCCAAAGGAATGTTAAAAACTGCTTTAAAATTAAAACTTTAGTGTGGGCACTACTTTAAAGTCGAAGTAGGCGTCTACATAAGACCATGTCTACCAAAGAATTATTAAAATGACACTACACGTAATAATAAACAATGTAAGTAAATAAATTTACACGCGTTAAAAATTTCATGGGCATGGGTGGCATCATCCACAATGAGAAAACCGGATACTAAACACTTTAAAATATTTAAAAATAAACATGATTTTTTATTTTGTTAAACCGCTGAAAAACAACTGTAAACATTGGCAGAATTTATTGGTAAAAGTGAGACCAATGTCAGGTTGGCCATGAAACTAGTGATCTATTTTTCATTTGATCGGAATTCAAACGAAATTAAAAAACAAATTGTTGATCGAGCATGGCCATGAGGTTTAATTTTCTTAGCAGATGGTTTCCCATTGGATAAACCATATGTTTGCCATTAGTATGTATATACAGCTATAGCATAAAATGATATCAAATATCTAATACTATTTAAATATAAGGGTTATTCTACAAAAGTTGGGCAAGTTTTGACCTCATTTTGTTTATATATGAAATATACTGTTCCAGACCGAGCCAGTCACTTTTTCAAAAAGTTTATGAAATATCTGTGTTTTCTAAATTTGAATGCAAGGGAAGTGACGAGTATACCAGAGTACTAATTAAATACATAATTTATTGGAAATTATAAGATTTATTGCAACTTTGAGCATATTATAATATATATACATTAAATTTCTTAAAACCAAATAATACCACATATAAGTGGCGGCTGGTGGATTTTGGGTATACCGATATCTCAATTATTAGATATGGGACCCACACCAAATTTATATGAGTTTATAATGACATTAAATAAACAAGTTCTGCGCAAGCAGAATTTAAATTGAAGTTTGCGAAAAAAAGATAACCGAAAAATCGAACATGGAACTGACAATACAAATTTGAGATTATAATTCGGAATTAAGTATTTTACTGATATTTTTTATTATTAGATGCTACCTATCAACAAACCACTATAGCCTTATATAAATTACAATGAAATATATATACGTAAGAAAATAACTACTCACCACAGTACTGAAATTTTGACTGGAACTACAAGTGCATTCACCACAACTTCGCCGCTTGCATTGTTTTCAAGATGACTGTCGTGCAAAGGGCGGGCTCTGTAGGTAATTTTTACCGACACTTGAGTTAAAACGAGGACTTGACGGATTTCGCAGGAATTTAGAATTTTAACAGAACAGAACAGAACTGACGGGTAAAAGTGAGTACAAAGATTATCAATTTTTTAAAAATTGCTATTGTTCGAATCTATGATAAAATATGAAAAATACATTATTTAATGTTTTATAGTTTGTAGTGAAATTGAAAGATTTTAAAATAAAATCACTCAAATATTTGATTCAGAAGTTGTGACACGCCAAGGTACAGATGTTTTAAATATTTATTATGTTTTTCTACAAACGTGCTTTTAAAAAAATACATTAAAATTGGGTGGACAAGTGAAGAAAACCTGGATATTTTGTAATATACTAAAATATTTACAAAAAATATTAAAATACCCACTGATGACATCAAGTTGTCCAACTTTTGTAGAATCACCCATAAATTAAATTGAGAATTGGTTTGTTTTATCTCCCAAAACCTGAACAGGGAGAACAAGCTGTTTAATGTTTCATTTAAAACTTAATTAATTACTTAGAAGAACTGCATTTTAAAACATATTGCAATAAAGTTTTATGTAGTAAATTCAATTTAACTACATAAAACTTAATTGCAATAAGTTTTAAAGTGCAGAAGTAAGTTAATGAAACTTTAAATGGCTTGTTCTCCCTTTTCAGGTTTTGGGAGATAGAACAAACTAATTCTTAGCCGACGATTTGTCAAATTTTAAATAAACTATAGTTTTATTTATAAATGGTCTCCATGAAAACAATATACAATATTTTTATTATTTTCATAATTTATCAAGAAATACTTTACCCAACGAAAATTATAATTAATAATTATATATTTTATATTTTTTGTAATACATACAGAGGTTGTAAAAAAAAGAGTACTTGACCAAAAAAACAAAAAGACTGACAGTGACAACAATACAATTAAGGTCCATTCACACTAGTATGGATTTCTACAAAATGTGTTTATCATTTTTATTTAATATTCAATTGAAGTTTTTACAAATCTACAAATTTATTATTATTATTATTATTATTATTATTTTTGGTTTTATTCAAATTATGCTGAAAATTTGTTCAGCACCTATTGATCATATGAGCTACCTCAAATCGTTTTTATTGTTGGGGTATTGTTGTTAATTAATAAAATCATTACATTTTTAAATACTGAAATTAAAAATTAAATATAAATTATAAAAAACACATTTTTGTATGAATCCGATAGCTATGAACTATCATAGTGTGAATTAACCTTAATTGTATAGTTGTCACTGTCATTGCAGTGTTTTGATTTTAGGTTAATTTTTCTGACATTCTTTTTAGTTTGTCGCACTCATTCTGCACGCCTGTATGTACATAAGGGTGCTTCAAAAAATATTTTTTTTTTTCGCTCTTACCCTCTCAAATGTTTCTATTTAATATAAAAAAGAATCTCACCAAATATGGGTGTTCCAGCTCAACTCTAAGAGGTCGCTGTTTTTATTTTAGTTTCCCATTTAATTAACATGGGAAAAAATAATTTAATGTTTGGAATTTTATACCTCTGTATCAAAGTAACTTATGGTAAAGATCATTGCAGTTTCTTATATAAAATGTAACGCTCTACAAAAAAGGTCTCTTATTATTTTTCGATAAATTGATTTCTTCTATAGTTATTCGAGGTCAAAGTTTGATTAACATCAAATTTTCTGTTTTTTTTTTAATTTTATGGTACAATTAGCAGACGGGAGGTGAAAGGGGACAAAACAAGGCGGCGGGGGGGGGGGGGGCAAAATGGGGTACGGTTTCTAAATTATTTGAATATATATTGACTCACAAGTTCACGCTTTTAATCGAAAATAATTATTCTGAGCCTGTAGAGCGAGAAAGAGGATGGTACAATTTTGGAAAACTTTTCATGAGCTCATTTTTTGGGTACCCTATTTTGCCCCCCTGCTAATTGTACCATAAAATTTAAAAAAAAATAGAAAATTTGATGTTAATCGAACTTTGACCTCGAATTACTCTAGAAAAAATCAATTTATCGAAAAATAATAAGAGAGCTTTTTTGTAGAGCTTTACATTTTATATAAGAAACTGCAATAAGTTACTTTGATACAGAGGTATAAAATTCCAAACATAAATTTCCCATATTAATTAAATGGGAAACTAAAATAAAAACAGCGACCTCTTAGAGTTGAGCTGGTGATGTTTTTTTTATATTAAATAAAAACATTTGAAAGGGTAAGAGCGAAAAAAAAATTAAATTTTATTTTTTGAAGCACCCTAATGTACATACATAATATACAATTTTTTAATCCAAAAATTATCTTTAATGTAGGTACCTAATTCTTACTAAAAATAATGTTATTAAAACAATTTATTCTGTAGTGATATGGGGGATGTGGATGCAGAAGGGGAGCAACTACCTAAAAGTGGTCCTGAAAATATGTCTGAAAAAGAAATTAAATCTACAACACCATCAGATGCGAACGTAACAGTTAAGGAACTCAAAGTGGAAGCCAGTGCTGACAAAGTAATAATCTAAACAATTGTTAAGACAACGTGTTTTTAAAGATCACAATATTTAATTGTTTGACCTAGAGGTTTTTTGACATTCTAAAGAACCTATTACATTTTTAATTTATTTTTGACATTTTAAAATAAATTAATAAACCTCTAAAATAATTTTTTGACATTTTGGGGTTTTAACATTCTTAAGGAAGTTGGCATATTTTTACAGCAGTACCTTTTTAAATGCTGTAAATTTTATGCAACGACCATTAAATGATGGCTATTAAGGCATGAGCAAAAGAATTATGAGCAGAAGGCGAATGTCATAATGAGTGCGAGTGTGAGCAATTTTTCTACGACTATCATAAGAAAGTAAAAACTTATAAACTATAAAATAAACAATTAATTACTTGTCAAAATTGATCAATATTATCTGTCAATGTCCAAGGCAATAGTTGATATTGACAGAATATTGCGGCGTATCGCATTTCTATTGGTTAAAAATCTGTATAGTCATGAAGAATTTGTATCATAATGGATCTCATTATAGTACATACAGGTAGGAAATGTCTAACAAAGACTTAAAGAATGGGAGTAGAAAACATTTGTTTTGACACTCTTAAATAGGTTTTTTATGAAGTTTTAAAATTTAAATTTGTTTTTGATATTTTAAATACCTGTTTTGATATTTTTTAAAATGTTTCTAAAATTAAATTTAATTAATTCAATTAAATTAATTACTTTAAAATTTACAGACTTCTCTAGAAAAAAAAACATTTTCATTGCACCTTTGTGTTGAATAATAGTATATTGTTCAACGAATGAGAAAGTTGGCCATTTCCATGAGGATGAAATTTATCCGAAGGAAAATGGCCATTTCTCGGGAGCTGGGCACTATACTTTTTCTAATTTTATTAAATAATTAAGTACAATTTTGTACAATTACAACACACAGATAAGATGACAAATTTGTCATTGACATTTATGTCAGTGTCAATTAAATTTTTAAAAAACAATGAAACACCGTATAATCGTCATAGTAATGATAAATAAATACTACCGTGGAGAAAAGGAAAATCTCGTGGTCTCAATAACCCATGGAGAAAGATCAATTTTCTCTAGTTTCAGACTGAATGAAAACGTATAAAAAATTATTTAATATGATCAGAAAATAGTATATTATTATACGAGATATAAGCCTTAATTATTCACGAGGATGAGGTTTGCGTCTCGAGTCGCCGACGAGAGACTTAAATCATCCGAGTGAATAACGCGAATAATCTCGAGTAATACTACACTTTATCTACTACATTAAGTAGATAATTAAATGATTTTCAAAAATAAATAAATACAATCTGACATCTGTCAAATGGTTAACCTAACCTCCCAATTTAAAACGCGATTGGTTCAAATCACAGTGAATATTGAAATCGGACAATCGCTGATGCCTAACAACGTGAATAATGTGTTCATTATTCCCGTTGTGAGGCAGGGAATATAAATGTTTATCATTATGCACGGACAAAACCCAATATTACGCAATAGGAGTAGATAAAAGTGTTTTTCTAATCGTATTAAAGAATGTGTAATTTTTTCCACGAATATTTTAATTGAGAAAGTGACTCATTCTTAAACCGTGTAGAAAATAATGTTCTCCAGAGTTACTGTCCAATGAAACGACAAGATTTTGCTTTTCCGTTGAGAAAGTGTAAGTGAGGTTTATAAAAATTCTTATACAATTACACTAGTTTACAGCCATTTTACCCACCATGTCTCACTATAATTTTATTGTGTAGTTTGGCTCACTAAACGCGAAAATCACACTTAAAATTTTTCTCACGAAAGCGTTTTCGAGATATGAATTTTCAATTGTTTTTTTTTTAATTTTCTTAGGTGTTTTGACGTTTTAGAGTATACTTCGAGTTGTAATTGATCGATTTGACCACTTAAATCAAAGGTAATTGAGCTCTCTACAACTTTCTTTAGTTTTGGTATCGGCTCAGTAGTTCAATACTGGCGATTTTATGAAGTTGAAAGTCCTTTTTTTTTACAAAAATCGAGGTAGAAAATTTACATTTCTTTCTGGGAAGAATAGAAATCGAAATGATAATTCCAGTTTGATTTATTTTACGTATATATTATACTTAAAGGAAAAAAATAAGCTGCTGTTTATAAAAATCCATGGATAAATGGCGAAGTTATGAATTTTTCAGTGGAAGACCAAAATTCAGTTTTTCAAGAATTTTTACGTTTTTTTCATTTTATTAAATTATAAAAAATTTATTATTGAACATTGATTTTTAGTTTAAACATTAAATATTAAAATTAAATTATATATTGAATATTAAACAAGAAATATTGAACATTGAAGAAATTTAAAGTTTTATTTTGTTGTAATAAGCATAGGTTTAAAAAAATTCTGTCTCCTTCTTTGTTTTTTGTTGCTTTTTTATTCCGTTTCTCGTATGAGGGACCAAATGTAATCACCCACCATGGCTGCATCCCAGAAGCCGTGATACCGCCGCTCCATAGCCTTCATTTGCTGGTGAAAACGTTCTCCGTGCTCATCACTTATGTCGCCCAGATTGTGCGGGATATTTACGCATTCAAACTATCTACTTCTTTTACTCATTTTACCCTTTTTATTAACTAAATAAAATCATGATAAAAATACCTTGTTGAAATATCAAAAAATATCAGTAAAATGTCACTATGCCAACACGAGAAACAAAAAAAATTCACGTTTGCGGAGTCATGTCAAATTTAAATTTTGAATAATGTTTTCTGTGAAAAAAGTACGTAAAAAACTCAAAAAATTCCAATCATGCACTTTATTTAGGTTTTCATTTAAGAATAAACATATTACAAAATAAAAAAAATATATATAATAAAAATTTGAATTTTGGTCTTCCACTAAAAAATTCATAACTTCGCCATTTTTTCATGTAATTTTTTCAACATTAGCTTGTTTTTTTTTTGTAAAAATGTGAGCTTCACAAAAATAAATAAATTTTCGACCTCAATTTTTGCCATAAAAACGAATTTTTTAAGTTATTAAAATCGCGAGCGTCAAAATATATAGCGTCAAAATATATAGTATACTTATACTTATCCCATATCAAAAGTATGTAAAAAAAAGTTTTAGAGGGCTCAATTACCTTTAATTTATGGGGCTTGTTTGACCAAATCGATCAATTAGATTTCAAGATATACTCAAAAACGTCAGAACACCTCCGAAAATTGAAAAAAAAAATAATTGAAAATTCATATTTCAAAAACGCTTCCATAAAAAAATTGAGTGTGATTTTCGTGGTTTGAAAGTCAAAATGCATGGGAAAATTATAATGGGATAAGGTGGGCAGAGTTTTTTTTCGATTTTGTAAACTAGTGTTATTACTCAACTTGTATTCGGCTCATATCACAAATTTCATCCTCGTGAAAATGGCCAAGTTTCTCAATCGTTGAACAATATACTATTCCACAATTTTGTATGGGAACTATTATATAGGAGTAATTCCAAATATAAACACCAAATGGGGTGCGCTGCTTGATTTTTTATTTTGATAAAAAAATTGAGGATGATCTTTTAGGTATAAAATATGAAAATCCGTTGCCGTTTTAATTTTTGGATTCTTTACTTTTAATCGGCACCCTTTAGAAATCTGAAATCGTGTCAATTTCTTACTCTCTTATAGTGGTCCTGAACTTTTTTTCTGTGACAAATATTGAAATGATTTTAATTTTTTTTACTGTTCAGTAAGTGTGTTTTCGATATAAATGATTATTATCCAATTAGTTAATCTCACAAAAGAATGGTAAACCACTAAAGATTCATGATAATTTGCCAATTTTTGTGATTTTTGTCTGGCTCCTGTGCCTATTCTACTAAATCTAGAAAGTTTTTTTTTTTCAGGTATCAAGTACTTATACAATAGAAAACGTAACTATTATTTTAAGTTTCTAGACAACCATTTTCTTTATTAAAAAAATTATTGAAACTTGATAATTTTCAAAATTAGCCAATTTTGCCCTCAGAAATCATTATGTTGAGGAAAAAATAAAAATCTGAAACTTTCAGGAAATGTAGTCCCAACCTTCATCTTTTCAGTCTAGTTAGTCTTGTTTTATTATTTTTTTCCATGTAAAAGATATAATAATTTTTTTAATGCAGTTAAGAAGCGATAGTTTTATTTATAATTTAAAATTTAGATGGCTTTGACAATACCCACTAGGTTTACCATTCTTTTATGAGATGAACTAACTAGATAATATAAATTAATATTGAAAACATACTTACTAGGCAGTAAAATAAAATTACAATCATTTCAATAATTGCCACAGAAAAAAGTTTTAGCCTCTTATAGGAGAGTAAGAAAATGACACGATTTCAGGTTTCTAAAGGGTGCCGATTCATTTTTGGTGTTTTCATTTGGATTGACTCATAGGTAATTCTAATTTCTAAAAATCTTGTACTTCTAACCTAACAAATCAACACATTCCTTAGATCATGGAAGGCCACGCAGTCGAGTCTCCTGAACTGGAATACACGAATTCGTACATATTTTCGGTCAACGGAGCACCATCGAGGAGGATCAGGCGTGCCGTGGTGACGGAAAGCAAAGAAGGCTCGATTAATAGTGAGAGCGTGGTGCAGAGGCCGCAGAGTAGCTACAGAAACCCTCTGACGGGAACTGGAGTCAACTCCACCGATGAGATTAGCTACAGGCCTAAGGGAAGGATAAGTGCTAGACAAGGTAGCTATGGTAGATAGAAAGAAAGTAATTACTTTTATCTTCTAACATAATATAATAACGCAGCCCTGAGAAATTATTCATTATTGTATTAGTACAACAATAACTTTAGTTTCCTAGTACAATAGGGAAATACAGCGTGGACAATGAATCGATAAAAAAATATTTTTTTTACCCTATCTCATTCATACTATCATTCATATTAAGTTAGGGTTTTTTAGTTTTTGTTGGAAGATAAAATAGTATATCGATGGTTATTTGACAAAACATCTTAAGCGACAATTTTGTTGTATTACTTTTTATTTTATCAAAGTGTCAGTTACGATAAGCTGCACATGTTAACATAATAGTTATTCCAATTTTGGAATCTAATATTGGTCAGTTTGAATATTTTTATTATTGTAAGCGCCTCTTCTTTTTAATTTGTTACCGATTTATAAAGTAAGCGCCTATATGTTCCTGACAAATAATCGTAAGCAACTTCGAGACATGGCGTTTGCGATTTAACATTGTGTTGCTTACGATAATATTGTGCTCCCGCCTTGATCTATAAAGGCGTTATTCCCGCTCTAAACAGTTTATTCGTGAGTATACCTGCATCGTGGTCATTGCTACCACAATCCACAATGTGGATTGTGATTGCTACCAAGTTTTAAAACAATATTTTATTTGATCAAAAGCTTATAATTCCTTTTTATCATTGCATTATTAATAGTTATCCTAATTATAATTGTTTTTACGTAGTGTGGTTCGTCAAAAGTGTTTTTGTAGTAATTGTATGTTGTTATAACGTTAAATAATTGAACTCAAATTTATAACGGTTAGATGACGGCCAAAAAATTTCGAACGACCTGTCATTTCGTTGATTTCAAAATGTAAAACTGCCTTTATTAACCACTAACCTTACTTTCTGAAAGTTGTCAGTTTGACGTATTTCATTGTTGATTGTGTTGTTTTAAGGTTAGATTCTCTGTCAACTTTTTAAAACTGCTTGTCATCTTGTCAAAAATGTCCCTAAAGGTTGGTTTGCACAGACATTAAGTTCGGGCTCCTTGTGTAGGCTCCATGGGATACTGGTTTGTGAATAAAAATCGTTCGTTTTTTTCAAAGAAAGTTAATGTAGATTTTCATTTTCAAACATTGTTTGGCAAAATATCGTTGGTGATAAAAATTAATTTTTTTGTAATTATTTTTTATTTAATAATAAAAGTAAAAAAATAAATGTCGCTAACAATGTTTTGACAAAAGTAATCATCAAATCTATATTCCACAAAGTACCGTAAATGTAACTTAAGCGACAAGACTATTTTTACATTTCCCTAAAGATGTTCTTATAAAATATCGTATGCCACAAAATTTAATGAAAATTTTAGATTGGATTCGAATTAAATATTTGAATTCTACATTAATAAAATAATGCCTCACCAGTTTTTAGATAAATAACTTTAAAAATAAAGCTCTCTCACAAAAAAATCTCTCCTGTAAAATTTAGGTTTTGTCGCTTACGATGTTTTGTCAAATAACCATTGATATGTTATTCGGAGAAAAAGACTCACTTCTCCTAATGGCAAAATCTACTATTTTAATGTATTTGACAATTTATATAATTTTTTTAATATAAAGGGTGTATCAATAAGAGCGCAAGATTTGAATTTCGCCTCAGTTTGGCAACTATGATGTCAAATCATTAATGACATAACAGATTGATAGAAGACAGATGGGAGTTAGTAAATATGAAATGATGAAAGTTTGATTTCCAAGATTCGTAAAGGGCGTCCAATATTTTTTTAAAATAATGTTTCTAATTCATCTACTTTGAAAAGAATAATCAAAAAATTCGAAAGCACTGCTTCGGTTAGTGATGTGAAACACACGACACGAGCTCGTAGAGGTCGTTCAGAACAAAATATCGCAGCAGTTCGTGAGAGTGTGGCCGAGAGTCCAGAGACGTCGATTCGCCATCGTGCACAAGAATTGGACATTAAAAAAGCCACTTTTCAGCGAATTCTTACTAAAGATTTGCATCTTCATGCCTACAAAGTCCAATTGACTCAACAACTCCAGCAAAAACAGCGAATAGAGTTCACAAATTGGATCCTTGAGCAGCAAGAAGTGAATGCCGATTTTGCAGACAAAATCATTTTCAGTGATGAGGCCCATTTTCACCACTATTTAACACCCTTGGACTTTTGGCTGTGGGGTTATTTGAAGTCACAAGTTTATGCCAACAAGCCCGCCACCATCGAAGCCTTAAAAGCAGAAATTATAATTTCTGCGTCTATAGACGCTCTATCAACGAAATACCGCCACATGTATTCAATAATGTTATTGCAAATTTTGCCAAAAGAATACGCATGTGCCAGTTAAGCCGAGGTGGCCATTTACCAGATGGGTTATTTTATACATAATTTCCAAATGTGTACTTTATAAATCAATAAATATTTAAATGCTTTAATACTTAAAACCATGTTTTATTAAACTTTGAAATCTTGCGCTCTTATTGATACACCCTTTATATTCCAATAGTTATCAACTCCAACAGAGGTGTGCGAGTATTCTTGAATTAACGAATCGAATTAAATATTTTGCCGTCATCTTTCCATTTTTGTATGCCATTTTTGACATTTTTTTTTTATTTTAGCCACCTTTCATCATTTTGTACGTCTGTCCTAACACCTTTTATTTGTCATTTTTGACTTCTGCCATTCTTAATTATAAACATTTCATTACTGATGCCTCGAAAATGCCTTATCTGAAACATTTAATACTGTAGATAAGACATTTTCACTTAATAGCTGCACTAAGAACCTTGTCATTCCAGGGTACCGACCTATTATCAAGGATATACGCTAAAGAAGTAGCTAGTAGCTAGTAGCGCCACCACTCGGCTGTTATCATCGTAACAAAAGTCGTCTAAATTCAAACACCATTTAGCATTATTAAAAGCGTTGATTAAGAATTATTTAAAGTCTCCACTCAACGGTAAAATACCATTATATTATGTTGCCATGAATTCGTAGGAATATTTTGTTGTTTAACATACAGTTGTCGGCGTTTTTTAGAGAACTCAAATATAAAAATGGTTGATTATGTTTGTACAAAAATTATTTTTTACTAATTTCTTAAAAATTTCCAAACTTAAATATAAATTATATTAGGTAAATTTTTCATTAGTTAATTTTGCACCAACAAATGAACTTACCGAATTCGATCCTTTGGCAAAACATGAAAATGCAACGATTTATTTCTTGAATTTTATTTACAATTAAAAACACAATAATTCATCATGATCCCTTGGATAAAATACACACACTATATAAGCATTTAAGCGTTGAATTTCTTAATCAATGATATAAAGAATAATCAATCGAAATCGAGTACTAAACCAGTTTTTTAGTTATTTCCTTAAAGGTAAAAAAAACGTGCGCGATTTAGATGTGCAATTTAACAAAATTTGTCGAGTAAGACTTCTGCCTTCCTCTCTTTTGTGAAAAAACTACCTATTTATTTTAAAATGATGTACAGTTCGTATGCTTTAAATGTATTGTTGACAATTCTTAAATTCGCGCAATGCTTTTGAAGTCCACCAGATGGCGCGCGCGTTGAGAAAACCCGATACTTCTTTAGCGTATATCGGTGTCAGGAAGGCAAAACATGATAACTCACTAATTGAAAACTTTACCTTTAATTTATTAAAAATGTGTGGCATTCCAAAATATATTATTTTTCTTCAATTATAATTATCAATGCTAAAAATATCTTCGTTAAAAAAACATACATATATTATGGTTTTGCCAGTTAATAGAGTAAAAAGAAATAACATATCATGTTTTGCCTTTCTGCCACCAGATAGAGACCGTGTGTTTGACTTCCTCTCCGAATTCTGGACATGGCACACTCAATTTTTGACCGACCAATCACAATACGTTTAATTTGATCTTTGTGGTAAAGGTAAGGTTACGCCATGAGAAAGCACCACCCAGGCCTGTTATCTATAATTTTTATATCACCAGTTGACCTTTGTTTTCTGTAATTTTTGTCATATTTGACACCTATTCTATTCGATTCGAACACTATTCGCACACCATAAAGTCTAGTTAATAAATTTACACTTTTATATTAAAAATAGTATTTTTAGAATAAGACACAATATCCACAAGTAACCACAGTAAAACATATGTTACAAAATGTCATTTATCAGGTCAGATCAAAATTTAAATTAATAATTTTTTCAGCAATTTTTTTAAGTAATAATTTCTAGTGCTAATATAGCAAATTAATGTTTTGTTTTTATAGCTAAATCTCCTGAAAATTCGCCAGTTGCATCAAATTCAGAACTAAAACGACCTAGCAGCAGTTTTAGAAACCCATTGACTGGCACAGGTTTGAATTCTATTGACGAAATAAATCCTAGACCTAGTAACATGAAAGGTAAAATTTAATTAATAATTTTTATTTTGTTATAGTATTTTTTTTAGATGGTAATCCACTTTTGGGAGTAGGATACGATTCAAAACGCGTTATTACAGATCCAGTTCCTAGCGATAAAATACATCCAGCTGGTAAAAACTTTTTATTTTTATAAATACATGAATTAGGGATGGGCGCTTATGGAAAAATAACAAACAATATTTTTCACAGGATATGTTCGCAAAGGAGTTGCCCAGACACCGAACAATCACAGAGTGCCACCTGGTGGATACTCTACTAAGCTTTGGTAGGTAACTAAGAAAAAAAAGTTACATTAAATTTATTGTAGTTTGTGTTTATGGGGATAAACTAGTAAAATATAATATTTACATTGCAAAATGTTATACTAGGTAAATAAATAAAAAATATCAGTACCTACAATAATTGTGTTATTTACTAAGATTATGTATAAAATATTTTTTAATAAATAATGCAAAATATTGCATCAAAAATCATTTGTTTTATTTTTGGGTTTAAATTTAAATAAATTGGCTAATAAAATTTAAATGATTTTTTTATAAAATTTGGCATAGGGTAGAGGTTATAGCGAACTTAAGCAAAAACTTTTTATAAATTGGTTAAATATTCACTGGGCAAATTTAAGAAAGAATTTTTTTTTAATTTAAAAAAAAATAACTTAATAAATATCTAAGGGCCAGTATATTCACCTCCCTTTAAATTTACTAGATGGATAACTGTCATAGTTATCATTGTTGACACAATTGTAACTATGACAATTAAGCATTGGGTAAATTTAGTGGAAGGTTAATATACTGGCCCTTATGGTATAAATAAAACCAAATATCCCTAGATAATCACGTGTTTGTAATCCAGTGTTGCCGGATCTTCTAGAAGCATAAGTGCAAACTAGAAAAAATCTTTAATTTTTTACAATTTTTAATTAAAATACTCTTTATTTTTACTACATTGGCACTACTGAATTTACTGTCACGGCCGAGGGGTCAACCGGGGATTTTCATGTATTCCAATTAGATGTGTAAAAAACGTTTTTTTTTCAGATGTGAAAAAAAACCTAGAAAAAAACGCTGCCATAAAGCATATTCTGTCAATAAATAACATCAATCTTAAAAAATGGAGTAATTTTTCAAAATGAAATTTTGAGTTAAATGTATAATACTTAAAGTGAAATGTAGAATATATTACATTTTTCCGATTTCATTATTGAAAATTTTGAACGAGACTAAAAAATCTGATTTCTTATTATTTGGTAGTTTTCACCTAAGAAACCAATAGCAATGTAAAACTTCTACATTAATAGAAAAAATTAAAGGATAAAAAAAATTCCAATTTTTTTGCGATTTTTCGTTAAAAATATCGTATTGGAGCCGAAAAAAAAGCAATTTTAAGATTGAAGTTTCTAGTTTTGAGATTTTTAGATGAAAAACGTGCAACGCTCTTAACGAATACCATAATAAAAAAAAATGTTTGGCTTTATTTTTTGGTTCACGGAATGTTCTAAATTAACCACCAATAAATAAATGTTCTACAAGAATTTGCTATTGTTCTTTTAAAGAAAACAAATTTCCATACTCTACATGAATTTGAAAAATCATGGAAAAAAGTGCTTTTGGTACCTTTTTGGAAAATCAAGCGCTGAATCAAAAATATTATAGGTAGTTACGTTTTTTAGAACCAAATCAAAACAAGCGCCGCCCTTATTGGTCAATTCGGTGGTGGTGGCGCGTGCAAAGCGCATTTACTAAATGTCATTTAGTGGCTAATTTTAGTCCACGAACTGGACTGGAAACATAAAAAATAGGCAAATGGGACTAATCTTGAAAAAAAACCTAAAATATGGAAAAAACATTTGAAAAAAAAACCTGAAAAAAACAAAAAAAACGGACCGTTTTTTTTTCAAGTCGCATCTCTAATTCCAATGTTATTCCCCCGGTCATGGCATACTATTATTTATTTACCAAACTCGTTAAATGGAGATACTAACTTAAAGCAGTAAATTTTAATTTTAAATGTCAAACTGACAATTCGTTATATCCTAAAATTCATTATATTTAACTCGTGGTATGATTATCATCGCTGGAGCGATGATAATCATACCAATCATGTGACAATTTTTGTTCACCTTTGAATCAGAGCACTTTATTTGTCAATTTTTAACCAATCAAAAGTAATTGTTGCGGGTATTGGACTAGTACAAAAAGCCCTTCCGTGCGTAAAGAAGTTTCAGCATTAGAATAGTTATTTGTTTTACAAGTGTTGAAAAGCGACTTTTTCATGCGAGTGTTTAAGTTGTTTACGAGGCCGCTAGGCCGAGTGTGCATTAACACGAGCTTGAACAAAGCTTTTCTCACAAGTGAAACACAATGTTTTTTCTACGACCCTTTTATTTTTTATTAGGTATATTCAAATACAAAACAATATAACCTAAAAACAGCTGTTAAAATTACTTTCATCTTATTCTTTTAATTTTAAGGTAAAAAAGGCCCTAAAATTGAAATTTATAATACAAACACAATTAATTGTGTTCTAAATGATATTTAGACATACATATCCAGATACAATACAAATTTTGAAACGAATGTCAAACGATGCTGTCAATTTCTTTTTACACAGACCTGTCACTTTTCACACAGAAATGTCACTTTACATTCGTGTTTTGCCATGCCAATGAAAAGATTCATTTTCTAAGCAACGATGCCATTACGAAATGTGGCTTTTACATAGTGGTCGTAGAAAAAAATACTGGCACACTAAAACAATTGGGAAATGTTTTTAACGATTTAAAATTCGTAAAAATATTTTATTCCAAATTTTCATTATTAATATAAAAAGGAATTTTGTTAGGTAATTATTATTAAATTAAATGTACCTATTTTTAAATTGTTAAGAAATTCAAGAGAAAACTAATGCATTCGTTACCTGTCTCGTCATTTAGCTGCTGTTGTAACAGTGTAACCGACAGCAGAACGGTCAAGTGACATCTTTTATCGAACTTTTCCGCCGCCTTGCAAATTTTGTACTTTCTTGCATGGCCCTTGGGTTCGCGGACCAACTCGACATAGTCGGGCATTGCACCGAACAATTGACGTTGCGACGTTAACCTTTCGCGTGAACCCCCTTTAAATGCACTTTGTTTTGTTTCACTGCTATATTGGAACCACTGGATTTTATTTAAACTAGGTTGTTGTGTTTGTGGCACCAATAAATTGCGAAGTATTTGATCAATTCAATTGGATAGTATTTTTTCATGTTGCTTAGATACCGCAGCTTTATACCCACCAACAAACCAAAATTTAAAAAAATACTTAAACTCAAAAATATATTTTACTTCAAAGATGTATAGTAAAGAAAATAAATTTAAACAACTTCGCAACACTGTCAACGTCTATGATTAAAATTTTAATTAAAAAACCTTGCATTTTAAAATTGGTGCCATTTTTAAAATTAGCACTTTAAAATTTATTATAACACAAAACTGAATCTTCTTCATCAAGGCAACATATTCTCTCACTTTTTAATTAATTCAAAATCACGAAAAAATAACGAAAAAAAATCGCACTAAAATCAACACTTGCTCATCGAAAATTCGGCTCATTCGAACTGAAAATAATTCCGATCTTTATCTCAACGCATCGGAACCACTTGCTTATTAATAAAGCAATTTCGTTTAACACTTATTCAAGCAATAATCGCTTTAACAACTTGTGCATGATAAACAATTTGTTCAAAATCTAAAAGCGTGTAATTAATCTTGTACTCTGTCAATTTTTTTTATTAATGCTTGGTTGTCTGTAAGAAAATTTGCCGCTCACTTGATAAAATTTCGAGCTCAAGTTTATGTGTTTTCGTAATTTTTTGGACCATTTCCAGTGACGTTTACTTTTATTCGTGTATTTCGGGATGATTATTATTATTAAAGGTTATTACAATTCATAATTAACTCTGACAACATAGTGGTTTAATAATTATAATTGGAATGCCATTTTTATCATCTGTCAAAATTAAACAAAAATTAGTAAAATAAAAATGTTTTGACATTTCACTAAATGTCAAATGTCAAAATTAAGGTAGGTAGTATTTGGGTCATTCCAGGATTCCTACTCGGGGATTTTTGTCCCGCCCGTCACAATTAAAAATTGTGAGTAAAAATTACACGTTATAAAATTAATTTTTTCTACTCCCACCTTTAAAACGCCCTTTATCGTACATGTTTCCATGACACTAAGGCCCAGTTGTATAACAGTTGGTTAACAGCTGATTAGCTGATTAACTCTTAAATTTAATTTAATTTAATGTTTAGCGGTGCTCCGTGACAGACAAAGTGTACCACACTTAGATAATAACTAAGTGTAGTACACTTTGTCAGTAACGGAGCACCGCTAAACATTAAATTAAATTAAATTCAAGAGTTAATCAGCTAATCAGCTGTTAACCAACTGTTATACAACTGGGCCTAAGTGGCCTTTTAAATACACATTGACAAGTTGCGGCTTTACGGCGCTTTAGTCACGGGCTGAAGTTAGTTTTAAGTTAGTTGACAGTTGTCAAATGTCATACAATCATTAAAATAAAGTGCCTTTCTTGTAAAATAATACTAAATGTGAAAATTATTTTATTATCTCAATACAAAAATACAAAAATATTAAATAGTTTCTCAACGCCAATATTTGAAAAGTTTATATGAACATTGTACTGACCTTTTAATTTCGCCAGCAGTAAACTATAACTTAAATTCGGGCACAGACTCTACTGTAAAGTCCTCATAAAACATTTCCTTTACTTTCTCTGTGAAAAACTGTCAATTTTCAAGATACATTTCGATTTATACCCTTTATAATTGTGTTTATAAAATGTAAAAATGTGACATTTGACAGTTTCCCCTATTATTATCTTAAAATGATTTAAATCAAAAATTTTTATAGAGCGCCATCTATGAAACAATAGGGGAATCTGTGCGTCAAATGTCAAATTTTTATATTTTATAAACACAGATTATAAATCGAAATGTATTTCTTAAAATTTACAGTTTTTCACAATGAAAGTAAAGAAAATGTTTTATGAGCACTTTAAAGTGGTTATAGTTTACTATTTAATACTTTTGTATTTTTGTAATGATAATAAAATAATTTTTACATTTAGTATTATTTTACAAGAAAGGCACTATATTTTAACGACTGTATGACATTTGACAACTGTCAACTAACTTAAATTCTAACTTCAGCCCGTGACTAAAGCGCCATAAAACCACAACTTGTCAATGTATATTTAAAAGGTGTCATGGAAATATGTACGATAAAGGGCGTTTTAAAGGTAAGAGTATAAAAAATTTAATATATGATTTTGTGAGGCATCAGACACATTTACCAATAATTTCAGATTTTCAGCACAAGTTGTGGAATCTCCAAGAAAATAAGTTTTAAGTTATATTTGTTTTCATACGCAATTTTTTTTATTATATATCTCAGGGGTTGTCCCTAAATCTAAAAATGGTGAAATTGACCCATCCGTAAAGTGACCAGATTCTGTCAAAAACCAGGGGGACATTTTGTGTAAATTAATCTTAATTACAAAAATGTTTACTTTTCTTTACTAAATTGGCAGCGCTGAATTTTCTGTCATGGCCTACTGATACCTATTTATTTATCAAACTCTTCAAATCACAGAACATACACTTTAAATTGAGATATTACCCTCGATATTACCTACCTTATTATATTGTAAGGTCCTTAATTTCTTAGTAAATTTAGTTTACCAAAAAAACAAAATTTTATATCAAACATGTAAACAAACAACAACATTTTTCGCAATGTTTTTAAATTAGTGTCGGTGACATAGGTATTGTGTTGTTGTTTTTGTTTGAAATACCTTCTTTAGTTTATTCAAAAAATCAGTGTTTAATATTTAGTGGTAGAATAAAGTCAGTTTTCCATTTTATATTATTGAATGTAAAACGGTGATTTATTTAAAAGAATGAGAAGTTAGGTAACTATTTTATTGTTTTACCTAGGTATACCTAGTATATAACTATAGTTGAGAATACTGGTAACCTTCTTTTGTTGAGAAACGGTATTTGTTATTTTAGACATTAATTAACTTGAAAATTGCCTATTAATAGAAATAATCTCAAGTGATTCACTTTAAATTACAAAAATGTATTTAATTTAAATCAAACGAATTAAAATTATCATCTGGTTATCTTAATTTCGTTCCTTTGTTTTTAACGACACACTTAGGTATCTATATGAAAAAAAAAATTAAGTAAGGAAAACCGAAAGGTCATTGACGATTTTCTTTAAAAATAAACAAAAAAGACATAATGCCCTACTTAAAATAGATCTTTAATTACACCACATGACTGGGGGCAATAAACCGGCATTTTAAATATTCGACAGTCAAATTATGCATTAATTACCCCTGAATCTAATAAGAAAAACAAAAAATATAGAAATCAATTGTTATTACCTGGGACATGTTTGGCCGACTTCGATGTCATATTCAATAACACCCATTTAGCACCAAAATGATTTAACAGACATCCATTGCCGCACCATCACCGAAACGAAACAATTTTACCACTAAATTAACTCTTGCAACTTCTTTCATAATTCCGAAAATTAAATATTCACTAAAAATACTGAAAACAGATTTTGTTAACGAGAAACGCGGCTAGTGCTGTCATCTACAATGACATTTGACAAAGCGAGATCGATAACATGCCGATAAAGCAGATGCGCCGTTGCCAACTGCTCTTATTTATAAATTAACAAACAATCAAATATCTTTTAAACAAGTATATGTGAACATCTAACATTACTTAAATTTAAAAATGTACTTGCTAGCATAAATAAATAATAAATGGTATAAAAACCCGATAATAACAAATACAAAATATGACAATTTGCCAACAATGTTTTGATATTTACAAAAACATCAAAGTGACATATGACAGATTTTTGATTGTTTTTAGCAAGTTTTTACAATTATACGAATATTTATAACTGCGTTATGCAAAGGTAATACTACTTCATCATTTTATTATTATATTTTAACAATTTTCATTTATAGTTGATTAATTTATAAATAAATAACGGAAATATGGGCAACTCAGGATTAAAACAACATATTGAGACAGCACAGAAAACAGGCGTTTTAAAAGTATCGCAGGGAAAATTGAACGAGTTTCCTCCAGGATTTAAGCAACTTGAAGGATGTCTACGAACATTGGATTTGTCTGACAACAAGTTTGTAATACTTCCAAATGAAATAAGCAGGTTTATGCAGTTAAAGCATTTAAATTTAAGCAAAAACAAATTAGCTAAACTACCTGATTGCATTGGGGCTTTAACAAAGCTGGAATCTTTTAATGCAAGCCACAATAATTTGGGTTGTTTGCCGAGAACGCTGTCAAATTTAATCCACTTAAAGCAGGTAAATTTAAGTGATAACCACATCAAGGAGTTTCCTTTGGTGTTTTGCGGGTTAAAACATTTAGATGTGTTAGATTTATCACGGAATGAGATTGTTACCATTCCATATGAAGTCAATACTTTGAATGTGACTGAATTAATATTAAATCAAAATCAAATATCACAAATATCCCCTGAAATAGCAAACTGTCCAAGATTAAAGACATTAAGATTGGAAGAAAACTGCCTACAATTGAACTCTATTCATCCTAAAATATTATCGGAATCTAAAATATCAAACATCTCTGTAGACGGAAATTTGTTTGAATCAAAACAAATAGCAAATATAGATGGTTACGATGCCTATATGGAGCGATTTACTGCAGTTAAGAAAAAATTGTTTTAACTTGAATTCTTGCTACAGTTCCTACTATTTATTTGTAAAAACTTTTATGCTGACATATTTTGCTGCTATTTGTGATAAAATTGTTTTAATAAATCTATATTTTTAATATGAATTTATGACGTTTTTAAACTGGAATGAACTGTACAACTTTACTCTTGTCTATTCCAATTTAATTGTATCTGGTGCTTTCTGTCAATTCTACATGTATACTGTATAAATTGTTTTTTACTCACTAGATAGGTTTGCTAAAATCTAACAAATTTTTCGTGACTTTGAGGTTTAAAAATGATTAGTTTTTATACAGGGTGTCCCAAAAATGGCACAGTTCACAAATTTAAATTACAAAAAACATGATTTTTTTTGTTATTATGCATTGGTGTAAAAAAAGGAAACACTGTGTATCTAATAAGATGAAATAATCGTATAAAATGAATTCTAAGGTTGTTATACATAGTTCACAAATTGAGGACACCTTGTATAATGGGATAGATATATCTATACATATATGTAGTAAGTAAAACAAGTTTATAAATAGTCAACTTGGTGTTTATATTGAAATATTCACTATAAAATATGATTATTTAAGTTGTTTAAAGCGCAACATAAACTTTTTATTGAATATCAATTGAGGGCCGAAATAAAAGCAGTACCTATAAGCATAGAAAAAGGATTTTATCCAGAGTATTAAGTAATAAGAGGACAAAATATACTTTTTAATAAGTTTTTAACAGTAAAAATTTTTTGGTCCCTTTTTACTTAATGTTATAGATTATAGATTTTTGCTAACTTATGCACTTATACCACTTTTATGTTAATTAAGGCCCTTAATTGCATTTACCGTTCCCTATTCTGTGGGCACTTTTTTAACATACAGTTTAGTTTTTTTGTTGACAGCGTCAAAAATTTGGGGGTTTGGTTGGCAAATTCTAGGGACCCTAAATTTATAATTGGCTACATTAAGTAAAACAATTGTGGTTGTAATTTAATGAATTTATGCATCACAAATTAAATATTTCATCAAAATGTGGTTTTGTTTTTAGAATTTTTATGTATGTAATTTCCTCAAATTATATTATAACAAGAAATATATCTTATGAATCTTTGAATTCATTATTTAACTATTTTAAACGCGCGCGGAATTGTGCTCAGGCATACCAGATAAAGTATATCCCGTATGGTCTAAGGGTTAAATTTCTCTGAAGAATTTGCGTATTTTCAAATTCATAATTTTTGTTTAGCTTTGCAAACGGTTTGTATAAATTCTGATCAAAATTTGTGCCAGCTGTGTTTCAGGGTTGTCAAATGCCAAATTTACGTTTTTTCATTTTAACATATTGGTTTTATTGGTTTATTCTATTAAATTGTATATTGGAATGGCAAATGCAAGTGATAATCTGATTGTGTTATTTTGAAAAACACCAATATAAAACCTAAAATATTAACTGCTTTATAGCACTTTTTCACACTTTTTACAGGTTTGTATAGTATGGGTTTCCTACCTATAACATAGAAATCTATAATCTAGTCTTTGTTAGTGTATTACGTGTTTATTTTTACAAGCTTTCATAACATTTAAAATAAAATAAATCAATAGGTATATTGATTCCAAAGTTTTGAATGATCTTGGCAAAAATTGATTAACTATAAATATGCATGAGTGTCGTACAATTAGACAATCAAATAGTAGTTTGTGTTTAGTAAAATAGAATTTAATTATTTAAACGTGATTATAATTTGGCTATACAGGGTGATTTTACAGAAATGCGGCAAATATTGGGATATAATCTGGGTCATTTAAAAAAAAATTATGAACTTTATTAAAACGTGTAATATTTAAATTAAATTAAAAATTATTTCAAATCAATGGAGATTTAATTTTTAAACGATTTTTTTAAAGCAACACAAATCATTGTGCGTTGTTATGTTCAACGTAAAATAGGCCAAATAAATTATATCTTAAACTTTTTGCCATTTCTGTAGACTCCCTCTGTATATTTCAGGGTATGTCAGAATGTTTTTAAGAATATTAAAAGTTATATGTAAGGTTTTGCTAGCAATATGTGTATATCCTGTAAAGAAAAGACAAAAAAAATTGGGTCCAACTTTTTAGTTAATAAATCTATATATCTAGAGAACTGAACTTTTTGTTAACACTCTGTCAATGCTCAAATTTTAATAAGAACATGTTAAAAAGTCATTTTTACTATTTTAATTTTGTTTTTAATAGCATTTTTAAACTATTATTAATAATAAAACATTTTTTTTCAAGCGTAGGTATAAGAAGTTATTATACACCGGCGTACAAAAATAAAAATACATTAAATTACATAGGAAGAGTGGTTCGATCTATTGCATTTAGCTTGAAATCAGTCTAGGTAACTGTAAAATTACAGGTCACTGTAGAATAAATGTCAAACGTCAAAATTATTTACCTGTGACACAATGTCGCAAACTAAAGAATTATTAAACGTTTGAAAAAAAATATTATGTACAACACGACAGAGAAAGCATATTAACTGCCTAGCTCAGATCTGCAGCCTTGCCTAGCGCCTCGGCAGCGAACACCGAGCTCGGCTTTAAATTAGCGCTTTCTCCGCCTGTTATATAATGTAATATACCTAGTATATACATATATATAAATATATCTTACTTAGGTAAATCTGATCAAATTTGAGTAATGAAGTTTTAACTTGTTTTATGCTGCAAGAAATGAATTGTACATATCTGTATTAATTATTTATTATTATTATTATATTAATTATGTTTAGGACTGTACTTGTTATGTATATAATTGAATTTTCGCATTCTTTATTATGTATTACTAATTTAGAAACTACCTCAACTGATTTATCTATATAAATAGGTATAGAAAAAAAGAGTTGTCAACAAAATTTAAGCAGGCGCTGAATGGTTTTCAAAATCATAACATCAAAAAAACCTGTTTGTTAACGTTAAATTTTGTTGTATTCTCGAAAAAAAAAATAATTTTAAATGTGTAATCTTTTAAACGCTTTAAGATTGAAATTTACACTGAGCTTATTAATACCGTCTATAATGTTAAGCCATTTAAAATTTATATATTTTCAGTTTTAGTTTAAATGCATTTTTAATCTTATATAATTTATATGTATATAGGTACATATAAATTGCATAATGTACCTTTTTTACACCAGCGTTTTCCTTATTTAATAATAAAAAACATTTTTGTCATTTTAATTTTTAATCTGATCAATGTTATTTATTTCTACACATAGCTATAATTGTTGTTTAAAAATAACACCGTGTAAAATAAAAAATATGTATGTGTTTTTTGTGGTTTTATTTATTTTACACTGAAAATATGTAATAGTTATTATCATAGAAAAAGGATAACTATAATGGTGCAATGTATACATAGACCAACCTTCTTTATCTCTGACATAGACTATAGTTATTAATTTCGTAAGGCTGAAATTTTACTTCTTCCACTAGTGGTCTGAAGTTAGCTTTAAGTTAAATTTGAAAAAAGGTTAAAACTAATTGACAGCTGTCAGATTTCAGTTAAATTATCAAATAAAATTTATTGTGGTTGTTGTGGTCAAAAGAGGAGATTCCACTCGGGTGTTACCTCACTCGCTCCGCTCGTGCAGCAAACTCCACGCTTGAGAAGTGCCCCCTTTCTCCCACTAGTCGCAAAATAAACTATCTTTATTGGTCCAAACTGGTTTTTATAAAAACCAGTACAGGTTAGGAGGTAGGTAATGGTTATTTGTTTTACAAGTGTTAAAAATCTCCTCTATTGGCCAATAGTCCCACACAATATTTTTTTTAAGTACCTACCACAAGGAACTAAAAGCCAATTTTATTTGATATAAAATCTGACAGCTGGTAACCGGATTTAACCTCACTTTTTTCCAATTTCAACTTTCAATGCAACTTTAGCCCGTGGGCGAAGTAAAATTTTGCTCACGGGTGTTGAATGAACATGAACATATAGGTAACTTTAATTGACAGTTCAAATTTTAGAACGTACGCTTGGTGGTAAAAGCATTTTTTTTATTTCTTCATGCGTTTTCGTACCTATAAGGTATTAATAACCCGAATCAATAAGAGAAAGGCAGATGCTCTCGTAATTTAAATAATTTGGGTTCAATACCACGTTTATTTTGAATGTCTACCTTACATAACTACCTAGCTAGTCTGGTATAAATAGAATGTAAACATGGTTTAACATACCTATTTATTCACCAAAATATTGAAATCAGTGAAAGTTAAATCTCAGGGACAAATGTGTTTACTACCAATTCCTGTAATTTGCTTTTATTTACCAAAAATATACAGTTGTTTGGCACATTTAAAAATCCAATAAGAATAAGGAAATACAACAAAATTAAAATTTTTGACAGAAACACGTTAAAAACTGCTTGTATTTGAAAAGTTAAATTTCAACACGTATATAAAAAAAGGCGTGTGTCATTTGTTTTTGTTGTCTCAAGCTATTTTCCGTCTATTTATTACCCCCCCCTGCGTTTTATCGCGCCCCTCTCTCTCTCTTATCGAGGTGAACGTATTGAAAAGAGCACGCATGAGATGTGCTGGCGTGCGGAAAAAATAAATCGATACGTTTTGTTTATGGCAGACGAGTGAGTGGCGTGTTGCGCAAAAAGTTAATTCGGTAAAAATCCTCTCAAATTTGGTTATACGGAAATCATCTTCTGTTTGAATTAAAAGGTATGTATTTTATGTTACTATGAATATGCGGTGTCGATTCGGTTTTTACTTGGAGGCGAGAAATCCGACCCAGATGGTTTGTTTTGTTTACTTCTTTCGATCGGCTTCAACAAAGGTCTATAGAAGCTTTCAGTCAATGTAAATTGTTATGTCAATGATTGTTGTATATTCGGCTGGTTGTTTGTGTATTCAGGAAAGAGTATTTTTATCCAAAAATAGGTAGTTTTTTATTTATAGATATTGGATATAGGTATAACTTGGAAGTCACGTAGTTGTTTGATGACGTGCCCAAAATTTTATGCGAAAATTGATTTTCATATGAACTAATGTTGTTTTTTTAGTTTATTGCAGAGTATTGTTGAACTGGACCTTGAATAATATACTGACCATAAACTTTTGAGCATCTTCTTCAAGATGGCCTCAGGCAGAGGAGATTTGAAAATTGAAGTTGATAATGATATCGACATTGACAAAGTAGTTGATGAGGAACTTTCGGCCAAAGAGAACGCAACAGCTGGTGATAATCTGACCAAACGCAAACCCAAGAAGGTCCACAGACAAAACAGCAAGGAAAACGTCGTTTCCTCAAACTTTATTCAGGGCCCTCGCTCGTGGAAAAACAGTCGTAGATCAAGGAATGGTTATGGACGTGGACTCCCAAAAAAAGGGGGTGCTGGTGGCAAAGGAGTGTGGGGATTGCCTGGATCTGAGCTGTTGGAGACTTACGAAGATGTCAACGACCCTAACTTTGATAGTGAAAATATGAACAATGGTGACGTTGAACTTAAGGCTATTATACCTGATGTTTCTAATGAAGAAATCAAGAAAAAAATCGAACCCATCATTCTCGAGTATTTCGAGAACGGGGACACCCATGAAGCTTCCATTTCCATTGAGGACTGCATCACTCTCAACCACAGAGACGTTTTGGTGGAACAAGTGATCGAAATCGCTTTGGACCACAAACCGTCGCACAGAGAAATGACCTCAGTGCTGATCTCCGACTTATTCGGCCACGTAATCACCGAATACGACATAACCAAGGCATTCGAAAACTTGCTTTCAAACTTAAACGACTTAATTCTCGACGTTCCGGACGCACCCACAGTATTGGGCAACTTTATCGCGCGCGCCGTGGCCGACGATTGCATCCCGCCCAAATTCATAACCGCTACTAAAGAGAAAAGTGATAATAAAGACTTCCAGGAGGCGCTGATACACGCCGACACCCTGCTCTCCATGAAGCACGGTCTGGTGCGTCTGGACAACGTGTGGGGCGTGGGGGGCGCCTTGAGGCCCGTCAAGGCCCTCTCCCGGCAGATGGCGCTGCTCCTCCAGGAGTTCGTCTCCTCGAGCGACCTGGAGGAGGCCGGCAGATGCCTGCGTCTGCTCGAGGTGCCGCACTTCCACCACGAGCTGGTCTACGAGGCCATCGTGATGGCTCTGGAGGCCAACAACGCCGCCAAAGAGGAGGCGCTGTGCAACCTGCTGAAATCGCTGGCCACCGCGGTGCTGGTCACCCCTGATCAGATGGAGCGCGGCTTCCTGAGGGTGTTCGACGACCTCCCCGACATATCCATGGACGTGCCTCTGGCGTACATAATCCTGGACAGATTCGTCGATCGTTGCCACAAAGCGGGTTTCTTGACCGAGCAAATCATTCAGAAACTGCCGTCCAGAGGGCGCAAGCGTTTCGTGTCCGAAGGCGATCAGCAGTTCATCAAGAACTTCAAGCATTAAGAAACGATAATCTACTTACTTTGCTGGCCATAAGCCCACCACGTAGATTTTCTTAAACTAAACGCATTTGTATGTTTTGTTACAATTTCCTTAAGGTTTACACGCTAGGTGTAAAAAATATAACAATAAAACAGTGTTACTTTTTGTATATGTTCTATGGAAATAAAGATTATTTCAAGTTAGAGCTCTTTCCACTGATTTTTATTTTAATAACAAATGTTACATTAACTGCTTGAAAATTAAAAGTTAGTTTTGCATAAGCTGATCAACACCTTTAAAATTAACCTTTCTTTTTTGTTAATTTGAAGAACGAGGCAATTTTTAAAAATTTATGATAAAAAACATCAATTAACATTTTCTGCACAAAAATATAAATTTAAGTTATTTTAAAGCAAAGCTTTTAAAATGGATATGTGGAAATGATTATTGAAAATAATAAGAATTATAATTGAATGGATGATTAAAAAGAACTACTTAAAAAATTAATATGGTTTTGATGGTATACCAGTTATAAAACTGTTTTGTTAATCTTAAATAAATATTTTCAGGACATCCGCTTTAAATTTTATTAAATATTTTTTAATTAAAAATCATTTTAGTTTAAAATTTTCCTAACTAAAAGGTTTACATTTATAAATTTAATTTTTTTTTTACTACTATGTATTGAAAGACAAAATTTGACTTCTGTATTAAAAATATTATTTTCAATCAATTTTTGCAAAAATCATTTAAAAAAAATTCTCAATAAATTATTATTTGGATAGAATTGTGTAATCTTAAATAAATAATTTATAAAATTGTTTAGACTAAACTTTTTAGTATGTAAAAATAATATTGATACATTTAAAATAAAAACAAATAAAACATTTTCTACCAAAATAGTTTGTCATGTTTTTAGAACTCAAAACAATTGGTAATCAAAAAATATTTTAAATAAAAAATTAAACTGTAAAACATTAAGTTTAAAAATATTGTTTTTTAAAAATTGTAGTTTTAATATTTTGTGTAAAGAGTCGTTTAAATGATGATTATTTCCCTCATTATAATATGAACCAATCAAAAGCCTTAAATTTTCGAATAAATTTCGTTTAAATAAGCGATTTAATCACTAGAACTATTTAACAGCGATTAAATTTTAGCCTCCATATTGGATTTTTGTTTACGATTTTATGGTGTTATTTACAAGTTTTAACAAACATTTTTTAAAAGACAATAAAAAATAAGTTATCTAGTTTACGAAATATCAATTATTACCTACCTATTATTAATGGAATTTTCTTTAAAAAAATATTTATAAATTTTGACACATAGGTACGTCAGATTTTATGAATTGTCAAATAGTTTCCTTTAATTCGATAAATAATCTAGACGTATATATCACTCAACCTATAAATTTAATCTGTCAAACTATGCTCAGTAAGTTTTTTATTTGATTTTTCGACCGCTACCCGGTCTCGTGATTTTATTAAATTATTTTGCATTCAACATTTTCCAACAAAAACCAAACAAAAAACTACTGAGCCTAGTTTAACCGATTAAATTCATAGTTCTCGTGATATAATATATGAATAAATTTTTAATCCAAAAATTATCACTTTCAAATTTAAAACTGCCTCCGTCTGCTCGAAGTGCCGCACTTCCACCACGAGCTGGTCTACGAGGCCATCGTGATGGCTCTGGAGGCCAACAACGGCGCCAAAGAGGAGGCGCTGTGCAACCTGCTGAAATCGCTGGCCACCGCGGTGCTGGTCACCCCCGATCAGATGGAGCGCGGCTTCCTGAGGGTGTTCGACGACCTCCCCGACATATCCATGGACGTGCCTCTGGCGTACATAATCCTCGACAGATTCGTCGATCGTTGCCACAAAGCGGGTTTCTTGACCGAGCAAATCATTCAGAAACTGCCGTCCAGAGGGCGCAAGCGTTTCGTCTCCGAAGGCGATCAGCAATTCATCAAGAATTTCAAGCATTAAGAAACGATAATCTACCTACTTTGCTGGCCATAAGCCCACCACGTAGATTTTCTTAAACTAAACGCATTTGTATGTTTTGTTACAATTTCCTTAAGGTTTACACGCTAGGTGTAAAAAATATAACAATAAAACAGTGTTACTTTTTGTATATGTTCTATGGAAATAAAGATTATTTCAAGTTAGAGCTCTTTCCACTGATTTTTATTTTAATAACAAATGTTACATTAACTGCTTGAAAATTAAAAGTAAAAAATTAAAAGTAAAAGTTTTGCATAAGCTGATCAACACCTTTAAAATTAACCTTATTTTTTGCTAATTTGAAGAACGAGGCAATTTTTAGAAATTTAAGGTAAAAAATATCATCAACATTTTCTGCACAAAAATATAAATTTAAGTCATTTTAAAGCAAAGTTTTTAAAATGGATATGTGAAAATGATTATAGGTATAAAACGAATTATATAATGGAATGAATGATTATAAAGAACTACTTACTTATAAAATTAATATGGTTTTGATGGTACCAGTTATAAAACTGTTTTGTTAATCTTAAATAAATATTTTCAGGACATCCGCTTTAAATTTTATTAAATATTTTTTAATTAAAAATCATTTTAGTTTAAAATTTTCCTAACTAAAAGGTTTACATTTATAAATTTAATTTTTTTTTTACTACTATGTATTGAAAGACAAAATTTGACTTCTGTATTAAAAATATTATTTTCAATCAATTTTTGCAAAAATCATCATTTAAAAAAAATTCTCAATAAATTATTATTTGGCCAGAATTTTGTAATCTTAAATAAATATTTTATAAAATTGTTTAGACTAAATTTTTTAGTATTTAAAAATAGTATTGATACATTTAAAATAAAAACAAATAAAACATTTTCTACCAAAATAGTTTGTCATGTTTTTAAAACTCAAATCAATTGGTAATCAAAAAATATTTTAAATAAAAAATGCAACTGTAAAACATTAATTAATATTTTTAAACTTAAGTTAAAAATTGTAGTAGCGCGGCTTCCTGAGGGTGTTCGACGATCTCCCCGACATATCCATGGACGTGCCTCTGGCGTACATAATCCTGGACAGATTCGTCGATCGTTGCCACAAAGCGGGTTTCTTGACCGAGCAAATCATTCAGAAACTGCCGTCCAGAGGGCGCAAGCGTTTCGTCTCCGAAGGCGATCAGCAATTCATCAAAAATTTCAAGCATTAAGAAACAATAATCTACTTACTTTGCTGGCCATAAGCCCACCACGTAGATTTTCTTAAACTAAACGCATTTGTATGTTTTGTTACAATTTCCTTAAGGTTTACACGCTAGGTGTAAAAAATATAACAATAAAACAGTGTTACTTTTTGTATATGTTCTATGGAAATAAAGATTATTTCAAGTTAGGGCTCTTTCCACTGATTTTTATTTTAATAACAAATTTTACATTAACTGCTTGAAAATTAAAAGTTAGTTTTGCATAAGCTGATCAACACCTTTAAAATTAACCTTTTTTTTTGTTAATTTGAAGAACGAGGCAATTTTTAGAAATTCAAGGTAAAACACACTTTCTGTACAAAAATATAAATAAGTTATTTTAAAGCAAAGCTTTTAAAATGGATATGTGGAAATGATTATTGAACTACTTATAAAATTAATATGGTTTTGATGGTATACCAGTTATAAAACTTTTGTTAATCTTAAATAAATATTTTCAGGACATCCGTTTTAACATTTATTAAATATTTTTTTATTAAAAATCATTTTAGTTTAAAATTTTTCCAACTAAAATGTTTACATTTATAAATTTAATTTTTTTTTAATATTATTTATTGAAAGATGAAATTTGACTTTTGTATTAAAAATATTATTTTTAATTAATTTTTTGCAAAAATCATCATTAAAAAAAATATTCTCAATAAATTATTATTTGGGCAGAATTTTGTAAATCTTAAATAAATATTTTATAAAATTGTTTAGCTTAAATTTTTTAGTATTTAAAAATAGTATTGATACATTTAAAATAAAAACACATAAAACATTTTCTACCAAAATAGTTTGTCATGTTTTTAAAACTCAAAACAATTGGTAATCAAAAAATATTTTAAATAAAAAATGCAACTGTAAAACATTAACTTTAAAAATATTGTTTTTTAAAAATTGTAGTTTTAATTTTTTGTCCTATAAAATTATCGGTTTAAATTTGTAAAGAGTCATTTAAATGAGGAATGAATGTTTAATCCAAAAATTAACACTTTAAAATTTAAAACTGCCTCCGTCTTCTCGAGGTGCCGCACTTCCACCACGAGCTGGTCTACGAGGCCATCGTGATGGCTCTGGAGGCCAACAACGGCGCCAAAGAGGAGGCGCTGTGCAACCTGCTGAAATCGCTGGCCACCGCGGTGCTGGTCACCCCTGATCAGATGGAGCGCGGCTTCCTGAGGGTGTTCGACGACCTCCCCGACATATCCATGGACGTGCCTCTGGCGTACATAATCCTGGACAGATTCGTCGATCGTTGCCACAAAGCGGGTTTCTTGACCGAGCAAATCATTCAGAAACTGCCGTCCAGAGGGCGCAAGCGTTTCGTGTCCGAAGGCGATCAGCAATTCATCAAGAATTTCAAGCACTAAGAAACGATAATCTACTTACTTTGCTGGCCATAAGCCCACCACGTAGATTTTCTTAAACTAAACGCATTTGTATGTTTTGTTACAATTTCCTTAAGGTTTACACGCTAGGTGTAAAAAATATAACAATAAAACAGTGTTACTTTTTGTATATGTTCTATGGAAATAAAGATTATTTCAAGTTAGAGCTCTTTCCACTGATTTTTATTTTAATAACAAATGTTACATTAACTGCTTGAAAATTAAAAGTTAGTTTTGCATAAGCTGATCAACACCTTTAAAATTAACCTTTCTTTTTTGTTAATTTGAAGAACGAGGCAATTTTTAAAAATTTATGATAAAAAACATCAATTAACATTTTCTGCACAAAAATATAAATTTAAGTTATTCTAAAGCAAAGCTTTTAAAATGGATATGTGGAAATGATTATTGAAAATAATAAGAATTATAATTGAATGGATGATTAAAAAGAACTATAGTATACTTAAAAAATTAATATGGTTTTGATGGTACCAGTTATAAAACTGTTTTGTTAATCTTAAATAAATATTTTCAGGACATCCGCTTTAAATTTTATTAAATATTTTTTAATTAAAAATCATTTTAGTTTAAAATTTTCCTAACTAAAAGGTTTACATTTATAAATTTAATTTTTTTTTTACTACTATGTATTGAAAGACAAAATTTGACTTCTGTATTAAAAATATTATTTTCAATCAATTTTTGCAAAAATCATCATTTAAAAAAAATTCTCAATAAATTATTATTTGGCCAGAATTTTGTAATCTTAAATAAATATTTTATAAAATTGTTTAGACTAAATTTTTTAGTATTTAAAAATAGTATTGATACATTTAAAATAAAAACAAATAAAACATTTTCTACCAAAATAGTTTGTCATGTTTTTAAAACTCAAATCAATTGGTAATCAAAAAATATTTTAAATAAAAAATGCAACTGTAAAACATTAATTAATATTTTTAAACTTAAGTTAAAAATTGTAGTAGCGCGGCTTCCTGAGGGTGTTCGACGATCTCCCCGACATATCCATGGACGTGCCTCTGGCGTACATAATCCTGGACAGATTCGTCGATCGTTGCCACAAAGCGGGTTTCTTGACCGAGCAAATCATTCAGAAACTGCCGTCCAGAGGGCGCAAGCGTTTCGTGTCCGAAGGCGATCAGCAATTCATCAAGAACTTCAAGCATTAAGAAACGATAATCTACTTACTTTGCTGGCCATAAGCCCACCACGTAGATTTTCTTAAACTAAACGCATTTGTATGTTTTGTTACAATTTCCTTAAGATTTACACGCTAGGTGTAAAAAATATAACAATAAAACAGTGTTACTTTTTGTATATGTTCTATGGAAATAAAGATTATTTCAAGTTAGGGCTCTTTCCACTGATTTTTATTTTAATAACAAATTTTACATTAACTGCTTGAAAATTAAAAGTTAGTTTTGCATAAGCCGATCAACACCTTTAAAATTAACCTTATTTTTTGCTAATTTAATGAACGAGGCAATTTTTTGAAATTTAAGGTAAAAAGCATTAATCAACATTTTCTGCACAAAAATATAAATTTAAGTTATTTTAAAGCAAAGTTTTAAAAATGGATATGAGGAAATGATTATTGAAAATAATACGAATTATATAATGGAATGGATGATTATAAAGAACTACTTATAAAATTAAAATGGTTTTGATGGTATCAGTTATAAAACTGTTTTGTTAATCTTAAATAAATATTTTCAGGACATCCGTTTTAACTTTTATTAAATATTTTTTAAATCAAAATCATTTTAGTTTAAAAATTTTCTAACTAAAATGTTTACATTTATAAATTTAATTTTTTTTAACTATTATTTATTGAAAAATAAAATTTGACTTTTGTATTAAAAATATTATTTTCAATCAATTTTTGCAAAAATCACCATTTAAAAAAAAATCTCAATAAATTAATATTTGGCCAGAATTTTGTAAATCTTAAATAAATATTTTATAAAAATGTTTAGATTATATTTTTTAGTTTTTAAAAATTGTATTCAGACATTTAAAATAAAAACACATAAAACATTTTATACCAAAATAGTTGTCATGTTTTTAAAACATGGAAATGATTATTGAAAATAATACGAATTATATAATGGAATGGATGATTATAAAGAACTACTTAAAAAATTAATATGGTTTTGATGGTACCAGTTATAAAACTGTTTTGTTAATCTTAAATAAATATTTTCAGGACATCCGCTTTAAATTTTATTAAATATTTTTTAATTAAAAATCATTTTAGTTTAAAATTTTCCTAACTAAAAGGTTTACATTTATAAATTTAATTTTTTTTTTACTACTATGTATTGAAAGACAAAATTTGACTTCTGTATTAAAAATATTATTTTCAATCAATTTTTGCAAAAATCATCATTTAAAAAAAATTCTCAATAAATTATTATTTGGCCAGAATTTTGTAATCTTAAATAAATATTTTATAAAATTGTTTAGACTAAATTTTTTAGTATTTAAAAATAGTATTGATACATTTAAAATAAAAACAAATAAAACATTTTCTACCAAAATAGTTTGTCATGTTTTTAAAACTCAAATCAATTGGTAATCAAAAAATATTTTAAATAAAAAATGCAACTGTAAAACATTAATTAATATTTTTAAACTTAAGTTAAAAATTGTAGTAGCGCGGCTTCCTGAGGGTGTTCGACGATCTCCCCGACATATCCATGGACGTGTCTCTGGCGTACATAATCCTGGACAGATTCGTCGATCGTTGCCACAAAGCGGGTTTCTTGACCGAGCAAATCATTCAGAAACTGCCGTCCAGAGGGCGCAAGCGTTTCGTGTCCGAAGGCGATCAGCAATTCATCAAGAATTTCAAGCACTAAGAAACGATAATCTACCTACTTTGCTGGCCATAAGCCCACCACGTAGATTTTCTTAAACTAAACGCATTTGTATGTTTTGTTACAATTTCCTTAAGGTTTACACGCTAGGTGTAAAAAATATAACAATAAAACAGTGTTACTTTTTGTATATGTTCTATGGAAATAAAGATTATTTCAAGTTAGGGCTCTTTCCAATGATTTTTATTTTAATAACAAATTTTACATTAACTGCTTGAAAATTAAAAGTTAGTTTTGCATAAGCTGATCAACACCTTTAAAATTAACCTTTTTTTTTGTTAATTTGAAGAACGAGGCAATTTTTAGAAATTTATGGTAAAAAACATCAATAAACATTTTCTGCACAAAAATATAAATTTAAGTTATTTTAAAGCAAAGCTTTTAAAATGGATATGTGGAAATGATTATTGAAAATAATAAGAATTATAATTGAATGGATGATTAAAAAGAACTACTCGGCCATTTCAAGCGCGCGAAACGCACGAATTACAAAACTGTTTTTATAAAAAAAATTGTAGATTATTTATTATATAATATTTTGGCATCAAAATTGTCAAAAATTCTTCTTTTATTAGGTTATACATTAAATAAAAAAAACGCAAGAAATATTTTATAAAAGTAGATATAATTTTAATAATTGAAAGGTGTGGACGGGACAAAAAAAAGATTTATCTTGTCCCGTCCACCCCTGTCAATTATTGAAATTATCTCTACTTTTATAAAATATTTCTTGCGATTTTTTTTATTTAATGTATAGCCTAATAATAGAAGAATATATTTGACAATTTTGATGCAAAAATAATATATAATAAATTACCTACAATTTTGTTTATAAAAACAGTTTTGTGATTTGTCCCGTCCATCCGCTTGAAATGGCCGTACTTAAAAAATTAATATGGTTTTGATGGTACCAGTTATAAAACTGTTTTGTTAATCTTAAATAAATATTTTCAGGACATCCGTTTTAACATTTATTAAATATTTTTTAATATAAAATCATTTTAGTTTAAAATTTTCCTAACTAAAAGGTTTACATTTATAAATTTAATCATTGTAAGACAAAATTTGACTTCTGTATTAAAAATATTATTTTCAATCAATTTTTGCAAAAATCATCATTTAAAAAAAATTCTCAATAAATTATTATTTGGGCAGAATTTTGTAATCTTAAATAAATATTTTATAAAATATTGTTTAGACTAAATTTTTAATATTTAAAAATAGTATTGAGACATTTAAAATAAAAACACATAAAACATTTTCTACCAAAATAGTTTGTCATGTTTTTAAAACTCAAAACAAAAAATATTTTAAATAAAAAATGCAACTGTAAAACATTAAGTTTAAAAATATTGTTTTTTAAAAATTGTAGTTTTAATTTGAAGATTCATTTAAGTGATGAATGAATTTTTAATCCAAAAATTATCACTTTAAAATTTAAAACTGCCTCCGTCTGCTCGAAGTGCCGCACTTCCACCACGAGCTGGTCTACGAGGCCATCGTGGCTCTGGAAGCCAACAACGGCGCCAAAGAGGAGGCGCTGTGCAACCTGCTGAAATCGCTGGCCACCGCGGTGCTGGTCACCCCCGATCAGATGGAGCGCGGCTTCCTGAGGGTGTTCGACGACCTCCCCGACATATCCATGGACGTGCCTCTGGCGTACATAATCCTGGACAGATTCGTCGATCGTTGCCACAAAGCGGGTTTCTTGACCGAGCAAATCATTCAGAAACTGCCGTCCAGAGGGCGCAAGCGTTTCGTGTCCGAAGGCGATCAGCAATTCATCAAGAATTTCAAGCATTAAGAAACGATAATCTACTTACTTTGCTGGCCATAAGCCCACCACGTAGATTTTCTTAAACTAAACGCATTTGTATGTTTTGTTACAATTTCCTTAAGATTTACACGCTAGGTGTAAAAAATATAACAATAAAACAGTGTTACTTTTTGTATATGTTCTATGGAAATAAAGATTATTTCAAGTTAGGGCTCTTTCCACTGATTTTTATTTTAATAACAAATGTCACATAACTGCTTGAAAATTAAAAGTAAGTTTTGCATAAGCTGATCAACACCTTTAAAATTAACCTTTCCTTTTTGTTAATTTGAAGAACGAGGGAATTTTCAGAAATTTAAGGTAAAGAATAAAATATTCTAGGGAAAAATTATGGGTCATTTAAACACCAAACACAGACCAAATTTTATTTCAGGATATAAAGTATTTTATATGTCATTTCATGAAAGCCACAATTGTGGCTCTTCAAATAAAAAAGACCCTGTACATAAACGGATTATGATACCATTAATAATAATAATGATAATTATCATTATTATTGTTTTATTTAATAATGTAAAAGGATAAAAACTTGTAAGGATGATTTAATCTTTACATTTTGTCACAAACTGACTGATTTTCTCACAGTTTGGGACTGGAGAAAATACACAGAATAATTGGATAGCGTTTATCAAAAAAACTTTTTCTGGGCCCTGATAGCACAGTTTATTCTAAGAATGTTTTTTAAACTTTCCAGTGAGAATATTCTTAGGATCATGCTATATTACTTCTATAGTATGACTATAGTCATGTTCTAAGAATGTTTTTTAAACCTTCCAGTGAGAATATTCTTAGGATCATGCTATATATAAGATATATCTTCTAGGCATGTTCTAAGAATGTTTTTTAAACCTTCCAGTGAGAATATTCTTAGGATCATCCTATATTTCTTCTAAAGAACATGCTTAAAAGAAATATAGCATAATTATAATCCTAAGAATATTCTCACTGGCCTCAAGGCAGGTTCTTAGAAGGTGCAAAGTTAAAATTAATCCACTCTAAACATATGCTTAGAATGTTGAGAAAGTAATTAGTATTAAATACTAAGTAAAAAACAACCCAAAATATTTTTTATAGTTATTTATCAAATTAAAACAATATTAGATAAAAAAAATACTTTTACTATAGGTATTTTATTTTATGTTAAAAATAAATATTTATTAATTTGTATACCGATTTTTTATTTCTGAATTAACATTTTTATGTATAATAATCCTACTATCTTCAACTTCAATCTAATCTGACTTATCCCACAAAATTTTCCAATTTTATATACTTTGTATACTTTTTATGAAATAATGTCATACAACTTATGGTTTAGAGGTCAAATTGTTTATTTAATAAATATATATTAATATGTCGCAAATTTTTTTAAGGGGACGACAAATACATTTCACTTTCATATTATGACAGTGAGGCGTATTTGTCGCCTCCTGAAGAATTTTACGAATGTAGAATCCAACATATTAGAACGTGGGTATCTGACATATTTTGAAATATTCTCAAAAGCTTCCTAGAAGCTCCATAAGAAACCTTCTGAGAACATTCCAAAAACGTATTCTTAAAATGTTCTTAGATTGATTTTTAGGAAGGTTTTAAGAAGCTTCTAAGAATCTACTTGCATCATTAAAAGGGTATCTATTGAATGTTTTAAAAGTCCCTAAGAACATTCTTTGCAATAAGGGAAGGTTCTAAGAATATTCCATTATTTCGAGTCGTATTTTCTTAGAAGATTCTTAGAATTCTTAGAATCAAATTTTGCTATCAGGGGGGTAAACAAAATTATTTGCAATATAACTCATTTTTAATGCTGCTCAAAAAACTAATAATGATTTAATTTTGAGAAAAGTTCCAAATGATGATTAACCTTTTGAGCATTATTAAATATGAGTTATTTTACGAATAATTTTACTAAGCCCAGAAGTTTTTGGCGCTTGGTTTCTTTTCGATAAGCGTTATCCAATTACAAAAATATATAATATACAGTAGATTGTTTCCATAACAACCGTTTTTAGATCTTTCTTAAATCGGCTTCTTCCGAGTTTTTTAAACGTGATATAACGTTCGTGCGCCATTTTCGTGACACCCAGTATATCACGAAGTTTGGACTTACATTTTTTTCCACATTAAAGTTAAAGAATCTGTAATACAGATACTAAAATTAAGAAAAAGGCGGAATAAAACAAAACTGTTTTGCAAACTGACCTACCACCTTTATTTTACACCACACATCTGTTCACAATAAAATAGATTAATATATCACAAACCTACTGATACAGTAAAATAAGTCATGCAACGATTATTATGATTTCGCCGATTATTGAATACGATTATTTCGCGATTTTTTTGGTTAAATATAAGGGCACAAAATTGAAATAATTGCCCTTTCTAGGAGAAAACCATAAAAAAATAACCCAAGCAGCATTTTTGGTTCCAAAAACCATTGCCAAAGTGGTGATAACTTTAAATTAGTTAAGTATACTAAACAGCTACTTTTAAATAGCAATATTTTGTAACAGAAACTTAATTTTTCCTTAAATTGTTACTATAAAGTAATAAACATTTAAGTAAAACTTGGTTGCTCCCAAGAAGACTTTGCAACTTTAAAAAAGATGTTATAAGTAAAAAAACTTTCAAGTAAATTTAATTTGTAGCAGTTACTTTCGGTTGCTACCTAAAGATTACATTATAATTATTTTTACTTTGTAGTCCCTTTGCAAGTTAAAATCTCGAAACTGGAACATGAGTTAAAAACTACAAAGTTAATAACTTAAAAGTTATTATTTTAGTATTTGGAACGTTTATGGTACTAACCAAAACAACCGTAAAGTGGAAAAAAACTTTAAAGTAGCGAAAACTACTTCAAAGGAAAATGCTTCTGATCTGCCATTTTTTACTGTACAGTACCACGTGGTAATGTAAATAATAAATTATTTTAATTGTTTGTAAATGGTTGTTTACTTTTTAATAAATAGAAATATTGTTGGTAATAGACGGTATTAATAATTAAATAAAAAAAATAATAATAAATATTAAGATTTTTTTATTTATAAACATTACTAAATAAATAATTTGTTTATACTTAAATATTGATGAAGCGCATTTATTTTACAAAAACTAAATTCATAAGTTCAACAGTAAAATTTAAAGGGTTTATAAATCTACCTGTCTAATTAAATATTATATTGTTATTCTGGAAGTTATAAACTACCAGTACATATTTAATATACGACGACATTGAAAAGCCAAGTCCGTAGTGGTTCCATTTAAAAAAGGAGGGATAGTATAATCTAATATAAGTTTGACAAAGACAGTTAATATAGAAGTAAAAACAAATAATAAAAGTAATTATAACGCTCTAGCAACGATATTGGAACGTTCTAGTAACGTAGCAGCTACGTCCCAAATAGTAGCAGGGTTGGTAGCTAGTGACATATTTGCTACCTTTTTGGAACTCAATAATTGTTCCCCACTTTAGTCGTAACGTAGTAATGAAAGAGTAATATAAAGAGACCGGCGACTGTCGCAAAACACTTTGAAGTTTCTTCAATAGTCCCATATACGTAACAAATACTTAAATTGTTGCTTGGGAAATGATATGAAAACTTGCATAATTTATATTAAATTTTAAAAATGCTATTAATGATTTTTATATCAAAAGTTTTCCTTTTATTTTTTTAGAAATATTTTTTCGTTTTTGTGTTTTTGTTTAATTTATTAAATATATTGTAAAATATTAATACTTTTTAAAAGAAATAAAGTGTTCTATATAAACTTACCTTTTGTTTATTAATCTTAATATTAATAATCGTTGCATCACTAAATAAAATTTTAATTATAAAATAATAATTGCACATTTATCCAAGTGGACAAATAACAAAAATAAATTAAACAGTCTTTAAATGTATCAAAGCTAAATAATAAAACACATCAAAAAAGTGTAAAAGTGGAATTTCTTTGTATATTATTTTTGCTTTTTACTAGTGGACGCAAAACACAATTTTTTGTTGGGTGTAGGTATATATTAGTGTATGTAATTTTAAAATAAATAATAATATTTATAAAAATTAAACATAAACATTACCCAGTCAGTGGCCAAAAGTGCAAATTTGTAGTCAGTACAAATAAATGCTTTTTATAAATGTGTTGTATTGTAAAATGAATCCATAAAATTTATTTAATATATTTTGTTGTAAAAAACACTCGTTTTCTTTGAGACTAGTTAGGCTACTACCATAGTACAGATTTCAGCGCACATAAATTAATTAAATCATTTAAATATAAAATTACATTTAGGTCGTTAAATAAAAATGAAATAAAAAATATATACTTATACCTAAAATTGCAATCGACACATTCCCACAAATAAGAAGAACAAATTACTTTAATAATCGATTTTACTCTCTCTCATTTTTTAAATTGGTAAATATTTTGGACATTTGTTTGTGGTGGTTGAGAAAATATACATGTATTTGGGGACATTCAATTTTATTTGTTATGAATATAGTTAAACAAAAACTTGTAAATACATATATTAGGCTTGTCCCTACCGTGTATTTGTCACGTAGTGTGCTTCACAAGCAAAAGTCCCACCTTGACTTTTAAACACAAATAATTGAGAATATCTTTTTATTAGTTTGACGCTAATTTCAACTTATACAGGGTGTCCCAAAAGTCAACAATATCCTTTGAAAGACCAATAGGCCTGCTCATTACTAATCAGAATATCGTATTATCTTGTCCCGTCCACACCTGTCAATTATTAAAATTATCTCTACTTTTATAAAATATTTCTTGCGTTTTCTTTTATTTAATGTATAACCTAATAAAAGAAGAATATTTTTGACAATTTTAATGCAAAAATAATATATTATAAATTATCTACAATTTTTTTATACTTGTACGTGTGGATCATGGTACTATGCGCAATACCGAAATGGGATGCGCAAACCAAAATCGGATGCGCAATTTTACTACTGCGCATGTCCCTGGCGTCCATTTGACAGTCCAAACGCTCGGTAGGAACAACGTGTAAAACGACTTTACCTTCTTTTAGTTGACAAGCAAAGAACGGTTGAAAAAAAAGTTCATGAAATGTATAACTTGGCGTTATCGAAATAAGTATATTCCAAACTTAAAAAATATTTTTGACAATATTTATGTTTTCGTCCCCACAAAAAAAGCGCAAGTGTATAAAATTTAACAAACACCCAGTATATTTTTACGGCTATGTATAAATTATACAGTATAATATAACTTACATTTTGCACCAAACAACATGAAAATGCCTAAATAAAAATTCAGTTAAAATCCCACCTTCTAATTTCAATTTTAAGACTTTAAAAATTTCTCATTGAAATAACATTTTTTTTTATATAAAGTAAGAAAGTTGATGGGGAAACTCTTAAAATTGTAATTAAGAGTTGGGATTTTAGGTACCTATGTTTTAGCATAATCCAAATATTATTCATGTTCATATTGGTATGCTCCAGCACTTGTGCTATTGTGGATCTTACAATTATTTAAAACTGCTTTTAAGTTATGAAATATTTTTATATTAAGAACGTTGCGACTGGGAGAATATTTAACTAAATGATATTTATCCTAAAGTAAGAATTAAAATTTATAAATGTTACAAGGTTAATTTTTTGACATTTTGTGATGACATATCGTAGATTTTAGGACAAGTTTGTGACATTTTAGGTGTTTTCCTACCAAGGATCCAACTATACTTAAAATTTGCTTGTTTGTTTTTCGATTTAAATACTGGGTATAAAAACTCAACGGGGCTTTAAGCTTAATTTTCATGTATCCGTCCGTTTTTCAATAAAATCTTCCGACAAGAAATTTCCTAATTTTCATGTATCCGTTTTTTAATGACGTTAAACGAATTGATTTGGCGACAAATAGAAATTAAGGGTCAGTATATTCACGTAACTAAATTTACCTAATGCTTAATTGTCATAGTTACAATTATGTCAACAATTGTAACTTTAACAGTTACATAGCTGCACAGATTATAAAGGTTAGCTGTCTAATAAATTTAAAGATCGGTAAATATACCATATAAAAAGAATATACTAGCCTTAATATACATTAAAATGTATAGTTTAAAAAAAGCAGGTACGTTTAGTTCTGGTTTTAATATTTTTGTTTGTCTTTTCTTTGTTTCGGTTATTCTTATTAAATAAAAACATAACAGTAGAACATTATTCACCACGGTTCGCCTGAACAAAGTCACATAAAAATGCCGCCAAAAACTGATTGCAGTTTCTTGTTCGGGACCCTTTGGTGACTTAAAAATGATATTTAACAAAATCCTAGCTGCTCCTCTTTTCGAATTTTTTTTAAAATTTTTGTTTATCTTAAAGTCTACCTTTGACAGAGTTCACATTTGTACACCGATTTTTATAATATTGGAGTATAGCCCGCTGCACAATAGCACGGTAACGGGAACGGGAATCCTAACAATAAAGGTGGGAGAGACTAAAAAACCACTGTTGATAGATAGGGTTCGCTGAGTCTCTCCCACCTTTACCGTTTATTTTCCTGTTCCTGTTCCCGTTACCGGGCTGTTGTGCAGCGGGCTTATATTGTTAAGGAGATTTGGAGAATACTTTTTTATACTGTGCACATCATTTAATATATACAGGGTTAGCCATAAAGCAAAGCAAAAGCGTAAATTCATGATTTTGTCATAACACGCAAAAAAGATATATACCAACCCATGTTTTTTTAGATATTTTTATGTTTATCAGGCTACAAAATGGGATTCTTATTAAGACTTTATAAGAAAAATTGATTTTAAATAAAATTAAATAAAATAACATTTTTTGGAGATATATCTTTTTTGTGCATTATGCTTTTTACTATATAAAAAGTGATTTTTGGCTAACCCTTTATAAATATAATGATGTGCTCAGTATGAAAATAGTATTCTACAAGTCTCATTAACAATATTCTCCAATATTATAAAAATCGGTGTACAAATGTGTACTCTGTCAAAGGTAAGGTAAACAAAAATTAAAAAAAAAATTAAAAATTTTCAAAAAATTTTGAAAAGAGGAGCAGCTAGGATTTTGGTAAATATCATTTTAAAGTTACCAAAGGGTCCCGAACAAGAAACTGTAATCAATAAAAATCGGTGTACAAATGTGTACTCTGGCAAAGGTAGATTTTGCGATAAACAAATAATTAAAAAAAAATGATTTTTTAACAAATTTGAAAAAAGCAGTTAGAATTTTGGTAAATATCGTTTTTAAATCTCCAAAGAGTGCCGATCAAAAAACTTTAATCAGTTTTTCGTTCAAAATTGAAAACTACTAAAAAGCCTAAATTAAACAACATTTAAATATTCTCTAAGCGTTATTTTATTTAATTTTATTAAAAATACATTTTTTTTATAAAAGGTTAATAAGAATGCCATTTTGTAACCTGATAAACGTAGAAATATCTAAAAAAAATGGGGATAAATCTTTTTTGCATGTTATGCCAAAATCATGAAATTACGCTTTTGCTTTATCAAATATAAGCGATTTTTGGCTCACCCTGTATATATCAAATGATGTAAACAGTATTAAAAGGTATTCTTTAATTCTCCTCAATAATATACTCTAATTTTATAAAAATCGGTATACAAATGTGTACTCTGTCAAAGGTAGACTTTGAAATAAACAAAAATTTCGAAAAGAGAAGCAGCTACGATTTTAGTAAATATCATTTTTAAGTCATAAAGGGTCCCGAACAAGAAACTGCAATCAGTTTTTGGCGGCATGTTTATGTGACTTAAACTTCGTTCAGGCACACCGTGTCACATAACGAACGTAAACCACTGATTTCTTAAAATTAAAAATCGCTTACGAATTAATGGCTAAGGATAACAATAACAAGAGTAGTCATGCGCAACGCGTTGCTAAGCGAAATTTATTATTGATAAGCACTGGTTAAGCAAGTTTTTCTTATTGATAACGACTGATAAGGAAAAAAACAAAACACAACGTCCACTAACATTGGACGTTGGTCTTTAAGATTTTAAAGTGGTTTACCTACCCCCCGCGTAATATTTCCGTTTTACAATCGTATTAAAAAAATATTAAAAGATTTGAAAATAAATTATCATAAAATAACGTTAGGCGTCAAAAACAGATGTGTAGTGACAGATTAGTTAAAATTATTTTAACTTTCTTCGTCAGACGTACGAAGTCAAAACTTGACGGACCGATAAAATGTTATAATTTTCGAATTATATTTGGACCAATAAGAGCGCTCCCGGATGATCGGACTAACGGACAAACGGATACATGAAAATTAAGCTTTAAACGTTGTAGGTAGTTTTTGACGTATGTAGCTCTGTAGGAGACCAGATATCCGCAAGACCTAAAATGCTCGAGTCGGCGTGGCCTACCACCTCCTTGATTGTTTACCATTCACTCCCTAACACCATGTAGAAAGTTCTCGCAAACGTTAATTAATATCATACACCTGCGTAATACTAAAAATTTGACGCGATTTTAGCATTGCGCATGTGCCTGACATTAATAATAAAAAACTTGCACCTACTGAGAGAGAGTAAAATCGACGGTACAATAAACTAATATAAATATTATGAACCTAAATAATTCTATATTCGTTTAAATAAATTCTACTTTCTATTGCCATAGACCCGCGTAATTTCCTGTCAAGGTCGACGGTAGCGGTCCTCCAGCCGTAAACAGCCGAGTACCGCTCGTGTCGTAGCAGTGCGTGTAAATGGCCGGCACGTACTTTATGTTGGCTATATTGTCCTGGTACTCTTCGTCGGGATACTGAAAAAGTTACGGCATAGCTTACTTTTTAGACTTTTTACAAAGAATACTAAATAAAGAAGGATTAACTCTCTAACCACAAGGCCAAATAGCGGCAGATGCGCAAAGTACTCACTGCGCATACAGTCGTTTTTGGTTGTAATAGTTATTTATGTCATTAGGTTAAGAAGTACGGCTTTTGTGCTAAGCTCAAGGTTTGAACAATTGAGCGAAGCACAAAAAGGCACTTCTTGGCCGAATGGCATACAACATTTTATCATCAAAGCACTTTATATAGGTCAATTTAATTCAACATCAAAGCGGCCTAACCTCACTTTTTTAGAATCTCATTTATTTATTAGCTAAAGATTACATTAAATGTACAATAATTATTATTGCTTTTATAAGCAGTAATAGTTTGACAATACCTAGCTACATAATTTAAGTAGAAATTGATTTTTGCTATTACATTGAATTCAATTAATTGTTTAATAAATAGGTAGGTATCTAATTTCAATTTGTTTGGATTTTTATTTAAAAAATAGATTATTTGGAATGTTTAAGCTGTGTTTAAAATTTAATTTCACTGAAAACTTAAAGCTAATTAAAACTTAAAGATAATTTAAATCGTAGAAAAATAATCGTGCGTTTTCTTGGTTGCCCAACCTAACAATAATTTAATGAAAAATATTAAACATTAACAGTAAAACAAACAAATTAGTGCTAATTATAAATAAATTAAACCTAGCGAGAAAAAATCGAACTAATTACTTGCCTCATAAAAATTTTTATCGGCCTAGGCCATAACAAGGTATTTCTTTATCGAATGTTGACAACAATAAAGTTTAAATTATAGACCGCGTGCAGATAAACCTTATTATATTCCAAGGCTGGCAGGATATGTATATATCAGTGATATATATCAGTGATAAATATCCTGATATACAGGGTCATTTAACTTGAAACTATGAAATATCTTATATATAATATAATATTATATATATATGGGCGTTTCTCTGTAAACTGGGCAACTTGAAGTAAGAAATTGTCTAGGCAAGTTTTTTTGTTATATTTTTGTTGTATTTAATAAATGTCATTCGAGGAATAAATATCGGTCTATTTATTAGTATACGGCAGATGAACCAAAATCATTCCTATTACTTTGGAAAACATTGAGCATTTTCTGAAAAATCTATACAGGGGACTGTTTATAAAATCCGGAGACAAAGTTTAGATGACTTTTTTAGAATTACAAAATAATAATTATAAAAAATAAATAAGTCACAGTAACAAGCAAACAATATTGGTTGAATAATTAAACAATTAGGTTGATTCCAATAGTTACTGTCTTTAATTAATTTAGTCTGAAGTGACGATTTTGATACATTAAAGTTTATTTTATGGGATTTTGAACGTCGAGCATAGGTAGATTAGGTTATTATCTTTTGAAGTTATCTACGAAATATTTATGATCTGTTATTTTTCTAAACAATATTAGCTTGAGACAAAGAGTTGCCCAGTTTACAGAGAAACGCCCATATATCTAGTATGCATTTTATGATTCGATTCGAGGGGAGAAATCAATCAGTACTAAAATTGGTCCTCATACTTTCCTCCTTATAGGGGGAACAGGGGGTAACTTTAAAATTTCCAATGTAACACCCTATTTTATATTGCAGATTCGGTAGATTTTGTCTAAAAACATTTTTTCATATTTTTAATAGATGGCGCTGTAATGAAAAAATCAATTTTGTTCGATTTTTCTTATACGATTCTGCAATAATTTTTCTACAAAAATATCACTTTTTTGGTAATACAGGGTGTTTCAATAAAAACTCCCAGGCCAAATATTTCGAAAACTAAAAGTGACATTTAAATTCTGTAAACGCCAGTTTTTAGCCTCTATGATTGGCTTCACAACTGTGTGAAAAATGTTTTTGAATAATACAAGATGTAGGTGGCGCCACTGTGCAAAGAATTTTTTCGATGGCAGCTACTTTTAAATTAATTTTTGATCAAATTATGTCCCATACAAATTTTTGATAAATTCGACATGAACGGAGATATTTGGGGTAAAGTTTTTTTTTTAATAATTTTAACGAGTATTTTAATTATAAATATTTTTAATATGCTTTAGCACATGATCATATAATTCTGGTAATCATAATTATAGTGATAAAGCGCTCGTGTAGCGCTAACTAGATTAAAATTATTACGTCCAGTGACGCCTCAGGGGGCCCCTTAACAAATAATATTGGCAAAAAATAATACGCCACTGAGTGTCTGGTAATTTTTATATATTTTTCGGATTATTCAACTAAAAATATCCTTTTTTGTCTGTTGAATTGTTTTCATATCTTGCTTCGTTTTCGAGAAATAAAAATAGAACCATTTCACTGCATATCTCTGAAAAACAATAATCATTAAATAAAAACAATTGAATTTTAGAAATATCAAGTATTTTTTTCTTTACTTAGTGTCAGTGTAAGAATTTTCAATTTCTACATTTCTAAAATAAAAATGGTTCACCATACAAATCAAGACAAATTGAACATACATGGTTTTAGTTTATGGAGAATGGCATCAAAATGCTTCAGAAGCTGTGCGCTGCTATCGAGACCAACGCCAGATCGCAAATCTTTTGTAGCTTTGTGTACCAACTTAGCTACATATGGTAGCTTTAAAAAGGAAACGGTTTCAAGAAGGAAGAGGGATACGACTGACGAAAATGTAGCTTTAGTCCTGCAATCAGTAAAACATAACCCACAATCGTCATTACAAAAATTAAAAGATGAAACTAATATTTCAATATTAAAAGATGAAACCAATATTTCAGTAAGTTCCTAAAAGGAAATATGTTTTTTCCATACAAGGTTCATCTAGTGCATCATCTACAATAAGGAGATAACCAGCGCAGATTAAACTTTTTGACACATTTTCATATTCTTTTGGAAGAAAATCCAAATTTATTAAACCAAATTATGTGGAGTGACAAATCCCGGTTTCACAATAATGGAGTAATTAATAAACATAATTGTCGCTATTGGTCCCAGGAAAATCCTAACTGGATACGACAGACTAAATTTTACACGATTTGGGGGTAAATGTTTGGTGCGGTATTGTAAATGGTTACATATTCGGGCCCTATTTGTACCATGAACATTTAACTTCAGTTCGTTATTTACAATTTCTGCAAAACGATCTCACTTTGCTTTTACAAAATTTGTGAATTGACGTAAATACTATGTGGTTTCATCAAGACGGTGCCCCAGCACACAATAGCAATATCGTTATGAATCATCTAAATGGCGTTTTCAGGAAAAGTGATCAGTACTTAGATGGCCAGCAAGGTCCCCTGACTTTTATTTATGGGGCGGCTTACAAAAAGAAGTCTACAAGGAACCAATAGACGACATGGCTGACCTGTACAACAAAATATATGTTACTATAGCCGCTATTAATCAAAATACACTATTGAAAGTTTGTAGAACCGAATTATTATATCGATTTGATATGTGTGTATAAAAACGGCAATAATTTTGAACACCTCGTTCGACCTTATTAGTTAGTTTTTGGTATTGTTCTAATTTTCTTTAATTTTATTTTATTATGTTTTAATGTTTTGTTTTGTTTTTAAACAGCAAAAAATTTAGCGTATTAATAATTTATGGATTTGTTTCTTAATGATTTTTGTTTTCCAAATGGTTTTATTTGTATTTCTCGAAAACGAAGGAAGATATGAAAACAATTTAACAGACAAAAAAGGATATTTTTAGTTGCTTAGTCCGAATAAAAATATAAAAATTACCAAAAAGTCAGTGGCGTATTATTTTTTGCCAATATTATTTGTTAAGGGGCCCCCTGAGGCGTCACTGGACGTAATAATTTTAATCTAGTTAGCGCTACACTAGCGTTTTATCACTATAATTATGATTACCAGAATTATATGATCATCTGCTAAAGCATATTAAAAATATTTATAATTAAAATACTCCTTAAAATTATTTAAAAAAAAACTTAACCCCAAATATCTCCGTTCATGTCGAATTTATCAAAAATTTGTATGGGACATAATTTGATCAAAAATTAATTTAAAAGTAGCTGCCATCGAAAAAAATTTTTTCACAGTGGCGCCACCTACATCTTGTATTATTCAAAAACATTTTTCACACAGTTGTGAAGCCAATCATAGAGGCTAAAAACTGGCGTTTACAGAATTTAAATGTCACTTTTAGTTTTCGAAATAATTGGCCTGGGAGTTTTTATTGAAACACCCTGTATATCTTATTAAATTAAATCTGATTTTTTAAGTAACATTTAAGTTTCCTTTGACCACCATGGTCATATTTTACCTGCCAGCATTAAATCCTTTAATTTAAAGGATTATTGTACTATTATTTTTTATTACCTCATAAGGTAAAAAAAACATTATTTTGTCAATTAATTAATTTAATCCTAATTGAGGTATAAAAATTAAATAATAATTATTATTGAGGTATAAAGAAACTATTTATAGTTTAGCATTATTTAATGAATTTAGTTCGAAGATGAATTTGCAAACAAAAATACCTCCTTTCGTTAAGCAGTTAATCATAATGGATTTTTTAACAATGGAAAAAAAAATATAAATGATTTTGATTTATGGAGAAGCAGGCAGGAATCTTGATGATGGTGTTAATATCTACGCTCAGAGTTTTCCGGATAAAATTCGACCACGTACTTCATTTCACCGTAGAGCCATTCCACGCGTAACGGATAGGACAGTTGCCGTGTTTTTATTTACAAAATTATATTGTTCTATTATATTACCAATGTAAAATTTTTATAAATAGTTCTAAACTAAAGCTGTTTAACAAGGTTTTTATTTGGCAAAATTAGGATCATGGTTGACTGTTTGATTCCTTAAAAACTAATAATTTAAAGCGTAACTATTTATAAAAATTTGACATTGGTAATATAATAGAACAATATTATTTTGTAAATAAAAACACGGCAACTGTCCTATCCGTTAAGCGTGGAATGGCCCCGTACAGTCAAGCAGTTTACTACTAAAGGGAGTGTTCAAACGAAAAAAATAGTTCGTCGAGCAACAGTCACAGGTGGAAATAATGAAATTAATGTATTAGCAGCAACGGCCGCTAATCCTCATGCAAGCACACGAGAATTAGCTAGAGATTTGGAAAAATCCCAGAGCAGTGTTAGCAGGATATTAAAACGAAATAAATAAATAAGTTTAAAAAATAAAACCAAGTATTTTATTCAAAAATTATTAGAGAATCGTATACAGAAGAAAAATCAAACAAAATTGATTTTTTGTCATTACAGCGCCATCTATTACAAATATGAAAAAATATTTTAGACAAAATCTACCTATTTCCATAAATGTATGGAAAACTACTATTTTTTTTTAAATATTTGCGCAACAGAGATCATTTAAAGAAACAGTTTGTTTACGTTATATATAAATATATGTAATATTATATAAATTCGGTAATTTTTTTTGAGTGTGATATATTTATTTCAATAAACAAAACATGTATAGTGACCAAACAATTTTTTACGAAAAATACATTAATTTCAATATAGAACGATTTAAATCAAGTGATTTTTTTTATATAATCAATGATATTAATCAGTTTTAAAAAAGTGTCTATAATCTAAAAAACACTTAAAAGATCTAAAACTAAAGCACACTATTTAAATAAATTCATAAGAATAGAAAAACTGCTTATTTTGTTAAATAAAATAACAAAGGAATATACAAAAAAATATATGACAGTTGCGGATGGTGGTTTATTTGTTTATAAAGTAGTGCCAATATAATATTATTATAGTTAAGTTATTTTTAGAATTTTTTTAATAGTACACTCTATTAAAAAAAGCTTATTGAATTGAATTGAATATTGTAATAAAAGTATAAAAAATCAAAATATCGTTTTTGTTGATATTTTTGATTTTTCAAATAAAAATCATTGATTTTTTTTAAATCGTGATTTTTTCGAACTCATATAAAATACGCTAAAATATAGTTTTTAACGCCAAAGTATCGCACGTCAAAATAGAGTAATGCATCACAAAATACTTTGCATGACCCATTTGGGCAACTGAAATATAAAATAAGAGCATTTTAAGATTCAAGTTTTCAACGACCAAAAAAGATTTTAAGATGAAAATTAAGTAATCTCCAGTAGGGCAGCAACCATGGTTGCAGTAGCGTCACGATATTAGGTGTTTGTTGGGTCTCTTACTTACCACATATCCTTTACTGGCTTTTAAAACCACTGTTCTGGAAGAATTAATGCTCGATTCGAGATATTTTCCCGCTTTGAGATCATAGAACATCAACATTCCTATGCCAGTGCCCACTGTGAGTACGTCACCTTGAAAACTTGCAGAACGAATCCCGCAACCTGAGTATCTTGAGGAAACCTTTTTTACCGCCTGAGAAAGAAAGCAATATATTTAGTATAATTAGAAAATTTGCAACCCATAATTTAAATATTTTAACAAAAAACCTAAATCAACAGCCAAATCATGAATTTGTATGCTCTAAATTTACAGTTTTTGTCGAGAGATAATGCTGGCTATTATTCACTAGGATGAGGTTCGCGTCTCAAGTCGCTAGACGAGGAAAGCAAATCATCCGAGTAAATAATGCGCATAATCTTGAGTGTAATACTATACTAATAATATTTAAATATTACAAAAATAAATAAATAAAATCTGACATCTGTCATTTGGTTAACCTCACTTTCTACAAATTTTAAATATATTAATATACAGGGTGTCTCAAAAGTCAAGGACAGCAGAAAAGGGGTAAATAGAGAATGGGATTCTAAGTCGAATGGAATTTGCCGTTTTTCGATCAGACGCACCATTAATTAGTTATTAATAAAATAAAGTAGCCAATCACAGGCGTGTTTTAGAAGACTGATTAGAGGTGGGAGGACTATAATGTGCAGCGTAATCTTAGAAATTCTGTATAAAATCGTTGTGTATAATTACCTTAATTATATGGTTGACATTGTCACTGTCACTGTCAGTGTTTTAGATTTTAGGTTAGTTTTACCCAGAGAACCAAGGTTTTACTTTACTTTTACTCATTAACATGAGTGTTTTTTATTGTTATGTTATATGTTAGCTACTTTAAATTTGTCGCTGACGAGGACGTCGTAGGCAGGTTGAATTTAATTGTTAAAGCAGCCTTCCATAGAAATAATACTAGTATTATTTCTATGCAGCCTTCACATGAAGTGTGTTCTAAAATAACGCGCACTGGAAGTGCAGGTGTTGGGGTATCTAAAACAAAAATCGTGCAAGCCATTCACTGTAATATGTACATCTGAATTTTAGTACTTCAGATGCTGGATGAACTTGATGCTAAGCAAGAAGGTAAAATATGATTGTTCAATGAATTTCAAAAGTAGAATTTTAACAGAGAATCTTTAGGCAGCAATTCATAATAGAAAACAAAGTAAGTAAGAGATGATGATGATTAGCAGAAAACCCAAGACTGTAGGAAAAAAAAAATATTTTATTTCCGTGATTTTTTTCAATTAATTTTTGTATACATATTTTACTTTTATTTATATCGATTATTTCTTAAATAAACTTTTTTTTCAAATAATTTTTGTGTTTAAATATTTTACTTTTATTTATATCGATTATTTCTAAAATAAATTTTTTTATAAATATTTTTTATCAAGACGTGTACTAAATTTTCTTGTATTTTTAGCATTTAAATAATAATGACTAATATTTCTTCAATATTTAGTTCATTTAGCAAAAATATTCATTCAATATTTTCAATATATTTTTGTGTTATGTGGGTATGGCTCTCTGGGTAACTAAAGGCATTCTTTTTTTTTAGGGAAACTTGGTGGCCCTAAGAAGGGCCGTTTTTTAAATAGTCTTCGGTCCTTTATCTCATGAGATGCTCAAAGGTTCCTCCATTTCTCTGCAAGCACATTTCACAACGTTTAATGATATTCGTTCTGACGTTCTCCAGCATTTCTGGTGTTATGTCTGCTTGCGATAATCGAATCCGCTCCAGAGTGTCAAGCTGATCCTCGGGCACGGTTTTGTAAACGACGTCCTTCATGTATCCCTACAAGAAAAAATCCAGAGGTGTTAAGTCCGGTGATCTTGGGGGCCAACGAAACGGGCCGTTTCTCCCAAACCAGCGTCGTGGGTACTCAGCATTTAGGTGATCCCGGACACGACCGAAGTAATGAGCCGGTGCACCATCATGCTGGAAGTACTGAGGACGCTCTCCAACTTCTTCGAGCAACCCTGGAAGAACCTCTTGCAAAAATGCCAAGTACGAGTTTCCCTAATAAATAATCAAAAAATTGTATGATCAACTCATGAAAATATAAATTGATCATTTTTTTAACTTACGTTTAGCGTTTCTGGTAATTGATATAAAATAACGGTATCTCCGATAATACCGCCCCACATATTAATTTTCCACCTGTGCTGGAAACTTTGCACCCAATCAAAATGTGGGTTTTCAATCGCATACTGATGCACATTATGGGGATTAAAACACCCCTCACGAGTGAAGGGTGATTCGTCAGTCCACAATACATGCCTCAGAAAGTTAGGGTCTTCACGGTGCATATTGAGAATTTGATTGCAAAACTGTCTTCTCATCTCGTAATCTCCAAGTTCCAGATGTTGTACCTTGGTAGCGTGGTAAGGATGTAGTGCGTTGTCCTTAGTTATGCGGTTAACTGTGCTGCGGGAGATCTCCAATCCACGTTCAAGTTGGCAAGTGCTAGTTCCAGGATCAGCTGCAATGGCCTCAAGAACCCGTTCTTCATTATGAAGGCTGCGAGCTGTTCGTGGTCGGCCAACGCGTTCAGCAGCACCCGGTAAAACGTTGCCATTCATATTAAAATCCTGAACCGCTCGGAGAATTGAAGCATGATTCGGAAACCGAACACGCACACCTTCAAATTGTATTCGATACTGGCGTGCAGCTTCCGCAGCATTATGAGCATATTCGTAATAAATACGGACCATGTCTGCACGTTCGGCAACAGTATAAGCGCGAGGCATTTCAAAAAGTTGTTAAAGTTTTTTTAACAAAAATGACATTACAATGTATGTCATATTCATCAGGGATAAAAATATCTCTAATTAAATAATAATGTAAAAATTAATTATTAATAAAGTAATTATTTTTACTTAATAAAAAGTAATAGTAAAGTAAAGTATATCACCATCAACCTTGTATTTACTTATTTAATAATTCGCAAGTTAAAAAAAAATAACAAAAAGATAGGTAGGTACCTATTTGTCCCACACAAAAAAATAAACATTTCTACTGAACCTAAAAAACCAAAACACTGACAGTGACAGTAAATAAATTAATTTAAGGTCATTTCACATATGACATGTTCATAGCTATGGAATTTTTACAAAAGTTTGTGTTGTCCCACCTCTAATCAGTCTGCTAAAACACGCCTGTGATTGGCTACTTTATTTTATTAATAACTAATTAATGGTGCGTCTGATCGAAAAACGGCAAATTCCATTCAACTTAGAATCCCATTCTCTATTTACCCCTTTTCTGCTGTCCTTGAGTTTTGAGACACCCTGTATTAAAAAACACAATATTATGCAGTAGGAGCAAATAAATCAAATGTTTAAACTATAATAATAAATTCCAACTAAAGATTTCTTGAACAGGAGAAAAGGTATTGAAAACATTCAAAGAGGATTTTAAAGGGGAAGAACACAACTTTCAGATGGCGTAACGAGTTTTGTGGAGAAAAAATACAGTGTGATGCGATATATTCTTAAATATTGAAAAAACTAAGTTTGTCTACTTTTGGGTTAGAATTTCTTAAAAACCTGACTGTAACAATCAATTCTAAGGTCGGATTCAGATTCACCTTTGGAAAATTAGAAAGTAAGAGATAAATTAAAACATTTAAAAAAAAAAACAAAAATTATTTTTTTTCTAATGGTGTTGAAAAATTAATAGTACATTATAAAACAAACATTTTTTTTTTACTTGAGCTCTTAATATTAATATAAAGGTTTGCCTCAATTCATTTGTTGTTTTTCCATTTCTATAACACGGGAATTTTTATTTTTTAAATTTTAAATTCTTATAATTTTGGAATGGTTTGTTTTCGCAACACCCAAGCGAGAGGAGTTATAGACAATTTTACCCTCTACAAAAAAAAACGTTCGAAAAATAACTTTTTTTTTTAAGTAAATAAAAAATATGCTGTTCAAGACCGTATTTTTGTTAGTTTCCCTGAAAATTTTGTACAAATCAAATGAACAGCAACGAAGATACAGCGATTCAAAGTCGTCAAAAATGACCACTTTTCAGCAAAATAATCAAAAAGGGGCCATTTTCACCGACTTTGACTGTTCGATTTATTTGTACAAAATTTTCAGGGTGTACTAACAAAAATACGGTCTTTACACCATATTTCTTTATGTAAAATTACCCTTAAAGTTATTTTTCGAACGGTTTTTCATTATTAAATAAAAGGGCTTTAAAAATATTTTCTCGAAAAACCCTCGAACACGTAAACTGAGATATAAGTTGAAGTATTTTTATCCAAAATTTCATAAAGAATAATAAAGGCGTTTTAGAGTTAGATTTCTTTAGAGTGGTTCCAAAAATTATGGCCAACACTGTATATTGTGAAAAACGACTAAATTTGAAAAAATAAAATAAAAATATTTTTGATGATTTTCCCTTATATTTATATTTTTATGATAAACCCTTATATATTCAAAAACTTTTTTAATATCTTTAAGAGAACATGGCATTTTTCTTTAAATTTAAAAAAAAATATTTGATTTGTCAGAAAAATTTACTACCTACTATTATTATTTAATTTTTTCTGAAAATTTCTTTTACCTAAAGAAAAATGTTTATATCTCAGAATGGAAACACTTGCGAAAATTTTCTCTGCCATTTCTTGGACATTCTTTGCCACTACTTTTTGGCAGAAAAACAGCAGAGAACGTGAAAGTGAATACATAACTTTTAGAGAAATAAAAGAGCAGGCAAAATCTTTAAAAATATTTTTTCCTCTTTGTAACCCAATCCAGGGACAACCGAGTATTAGTTTTATTTGGCAATATTTGTCTGAAAGTTGCGTGTTTCAAAAAACAATTATCTTGATTTTAAAAATACAACCAGATTAAATTTTAATAAACGTCATTTAATAAAAAAAAGTTGTTATTTACCTGTAGTGTTCTGCAGTCCAGGAGCAAAGTATAAGATCTGCAACCAATGGCATAAAGACCAGAATCCTGAACAGCCAAACAAACGTTTTCTTGCGATGAAGGTAACTTTTTACTAAACTTTTGTTTAAACGTTTCGGCACTCCAAATGTGAATAAAACCGTTTAACGACAACGCAGCTATCTCCCTATATGATTTATTAAAAGTCAAACCACGCACCTAAAGAAAAGTTAATAAGTTTATTCAATTTAGAAAACTTTATGTAAATTATTTGAAACAACAGAATTTAACGGCAGAAATAGTACATTATACATATTATTAAATGGTCAATATACTTACTCTTTGTGAGTTATAACAGTCTTTAACAGATATTGCTGAAACATGCTGATGCACTGGAATATCTTGTTTTCTTTCCAGCATATCAGAAGTTACTCTCCATAGAGCCATTTTGTTATCCCTTGAGCCAGAGACCAAGAATTCGTCATCAAGCCAACACATATCAAAAACCTTGGGAAAAAAATAAAATTTCAGTAAAAATTTCTTATACCTACCTATAACTTTTAATTTTGTTAATTTGGTGGGTAATGTATTATTAAAAAAATACATATTTTTCGCAAGATTTTGATAAAATATTTACTTTGTTTTTACTAGGGTTTTAAAGTTTTGAAAAAAAACAGGAAAAATTGGGGAAAAACCTGTTTTTTCCGTTTTTTTCCCAGGCCTTGAAAAAATTGGCTTTTTTGGGAAAAAATTGTTTTTGGAAAATATACACATTTGAAAAAAGTGGCAATCAACAAGTTAACATTATTTTAAATAAAAAAATCCTTTATTACAAAAAAAAATAAAACTAAACATTAAATTAAATTTAAGAAAATAAACGTAAACGTGAAATTTACTATCTGTTGGGTTTTTTCGAGGGTTTTTTTGTTGCAAAAAGGAGTCCATAAAAAATATCTAACTATACAATGATTTTTAAATAAAATAAAATTACATTTAATAAAAACAATATAATTAACCTTTTATTTTTAAAGAATTGATTTTTTTAATCACTCTAATGACATATTACCATTTTTACCAAATATTACCAAATAAATAATAGAAAATAAATTATGATACCTATGTTTTTTATTTCTGGTTAAAAGAAATAAATGACAAAATTATAAAAAAAATCAACAAAATTCTTTTTTCAACAATTACCCAGTCTCTATGTGCATTCTCTCCTACACAAATAGGATCCAGTGTGGGAAGTCTATAAACGGCAATATCACAAGTGTTTCTAGCACCTGTTGCCAACAAAGTTTTTGAAGGATTTATTTGAACTGAATGAATACCACATTGTTGTTGTTCGTTACCCAATGGGTCTCTCCTACTTAACAACGAGGGAATTTGATCTAATTTATGTGTAACCACATCATAAACCATAAGCTACAATTATATTAATTTAGTTTAAATAAGTCAAAAGTAAATAAAATTACCTTATTGCATTTTGTACCAAAAACAACTTGTCTTTCACTTAGCCACTGTGAGCAGAACACTTTATTCATGTTTCCCAAAGGAACGGCAGTTTCTCGAAACATTTCATGGTTTAAAATGTGCCTACTTCCGTAATCGTTTGCCACTGTGGAAGAACTCCTAAAACTACTCCCAATTTCCCTATTCCTAATGTAATCAACAAAGTTATAAGATGTATTTAAAATTCCTTTTTGTACTGATAATGGCTCCTCATCACTATCACTATCATCATATGTGATGAAATCTTCGGGTTTATCAGTTTTTCTATTGTGCTCAGTCCTCAGTTCCAGTGCTCTTTTCCTTCTTTCTTCAAGTCTTTGATTAATAAAACAAGGAGGTCTGCTGCCATAAATAGGCCAAATTGTCGTTTTTGCCATTATTATTACTATTATGGTCGATTTTAACTCATTTAGTTACTATTTTTGTCTTATATACTCAACATAATTCAATAATTGGCCACACAACAAAACATCAACAAATATTAACCACAAAACGTCAATTCAGGTCATCAACAAAGCGTTGAACATCGAATGGGAGTTCGATGTAACTTGACAGTGTTACCAATGTCAAAAAAAAAATAATTTTTATAAACACATGGTCTAACCTCAAAATGCCTGCCTTCAAAAAGTTAAATACGAAAATATTCCAGAAAAGTGGTCCGGAAATAACGCCGGATTATATTTACTGGAAAAAATTAGGGGTACGTATTGCACGAAATCTTAATTAGTGTCATCAAAACTAAAATTATTTTTTTAGGTCCCAGTTTTAGTGAAAGAGTTTGGCCCCATAGATTACATAGACTTCTCGCCAATTGAACCGCATCATTTTGCTGTGACGTGTTCTGTCAGAGTGCAAGTATACAACCCCATTACAAAATTAGTGGTTAAAAATTTATCAAGGTTCAGAGAAAATGCGTATGGGGCTACATTCCGTTCAGATGGTAAACTTATTGTTGCTGGTGGGGAGGAGACAAACGTTAAGCTATTTGATGTTTCCACAAAAAGTCTTTTGAGGTTATTTAAAGGACATGAAGCACCTGTGCACAGAACTTACTTTGTGCCCAATAAAGCTCAAATTGCATCTTACTCGGATGATAAAACGGTAAGATTATGGGATATTCCCACAGAAAAAAATGTCATATCATACCGTGGCCATACAGATTATATTAGGGCTGGAGCCACAAGCCCTGTAGTGCCAGATATAGTTTTATCTGGGGGTTATGATAGCATAGTAAAAATGTATGATACAAGAACAGAAAACGAGGTTTTAAGCATAAACCACGGGTCACCGATTGAGGCACTATTATTTTTACCCTCCGGGGGTGTATTTTTATCAGCTGGAGGTACTGATATTAAAATATGGGACACCATAGCAGGTGGAAAACTATTAGGAAGCATATCTCAACATCATAAAACAATCACATGTCTGAAGTTAGCCTCAGATAACAAAAGACTTCTATCTGGCAGTCTTGATAGACATGTTAAAATTTACGACACAAGTTCCTTCAAAGTAGTGCACACTCTAGATTTCCCTAACTCTGTATTAAGTTTGGGGGTCTCTAAAAATGATGACACTGTAGTAGCTGGGTTAGTTGATGGTTTAGTTTCGATAAGTAGACGCGAGGAGGAGCCACTGGACAAAAAAACTGAAAAGAAAATATCATCATATAGATATGCCTCACAAACTCATACAAATGTTGATACTATTATTTCTGAAGTACACCATGAAAAACAAGCAAAGTATGATAATCACTTGAGGAAATTTGAATATTCCAAGGCATTGGACTGTGTTTTACTACGTTATGTTGCAAACAAAACCCCACAAGTCACTGTTTCTCTAATGCAGGAACTTTTGAGGCGTAGAGCTCTAGATAAAGCATTTCAAGGTAGAGATAACAAAACTATAACTCAAGTACTTCGTTTTCTGATTAAAAACCTCCCAGATATAAGGTTTACAAGAATATTAATAGATGTTGCAAATATATTCTTTGATGTCTTTGAAAACAGAATATGTGATTTACCTCCAGAAACTTTAAAACTTGTTGTAAACCTGAATGTTTTGCTGCAACAAGAATTAGATTTGTACAAAGATTTAACAAACTTGGAGGGTGCAATGCATTTACTTTTAGCTGCTAGTGGGGCTTCAGAAGAAGTTGTAGAAGATAGCTTAAAATCTCAAAAACTATTACCCAGTATAGATGCACAGAAAAACATGGTTGTAAATTTAACATAATTAAAAAATAAACGTTTTTATTATTCACAAGTTGTCTAATTTGGCCTGAATCATCTCTAAATTGTTATACAAATTTAATAACTCCTCCTCATCAAGTTCCAAAGTAACATTATCTTTTTTATTGTGATTATCAGATAATTTAAAATGTATTCTTGCATTGGGTTTTGTCTCTTTACTGCACAATTTTGAAGCAGTCTGCAAGTTTATCTCCCAGGACATGTCTTCTAATTTCAGCCGATCTTCAAAATTACCAAAATCATTTTTGGTCTCCTGCAGCCATATTTTTACGAATTCTTCAGATTTTTCTTCATCTAATTTCAAATCTTCAACCAACTGTTTTTGCAGAACTGTTGGTTTTAATATAACTTTACTGGATTGCTTAAAAATATGCGCAATACACTGTATTAATAGCTGCAGATTTGCACTGTTTAATTTTAGTGATTCTTGTAGTTTAGTTAACTCTTCCTCAGTGAAAGGGTCTCCTTTAGATGATTGAATTTGCGTTAAAATTATCTTGAATTTGTTTGTAGGCAATGAATTAATTAATTTGGCTCCATTCTGTAATCTAAATTATGCATTTGTATAATTTGTTTTGTTTATTTGTGTTTACAGTACCTGTCGTTTAAAGTTATCCATTTTAAACTCATTTTTCATAAGGTAGGTAAATAAATGTCAAAGTATCAAAACATAACCTATATTTTGGTACATTTAAACTATTATGTGAATACAGGACCGTATCATGATACAAAGGAAACGTATTAAATCAAAAAGTTCTATTATAATCCATAATAACCTAAATATAACTTAAAATATTCCATTATATAAATTATGTGGAAAAAGGATAAAATATATTAATGTGTTTTCGCAGTACCAATCCCGAACTAGGTTGGACATCCTAGGCATGCACATTTTAATATTTGTCATGCGCACTTTACATTTTGAACGCCAAAGTTTAAAAAGCGCATGCCTAGGATGTCCGGAATGAGCTCCCCGAAAATAGCTATTTCCTATAAAACATAACCTTTTTATTTGGAACATTTGAACTACTTAGAAGACAGGTCCGTATGAAAATAAAATAAAACAGTAAATCTTTATTTACAAGTTGAAATAGATATAAAAATTTACATAAAATCCATCTACTCATAGAGTTCAAAATCTATCCTATTAGAGGTATAAAAATTGCCGTTGTCACCGCATTTTCTCACTAAAACACCAGTTTTAAAATGATTCTCGTTGGCCCATTTGACCATTTGGGCTGTTGTGTATGGGCCCTGAATATCTTCATCTTCCGGTTTCCATTTAAACTCCCATTTTATTTCTTGTTTTATTGTTTCTTCTTTAGTGTCTACACCACTTTTGCTGGTTGAAGGCCCTGCAGTAAATTTTACTTGTTCCTTACAATCGAAATCATCTGCATACATGTCCAACTCTGGTTCTTTGGCTTTAGCTTTATTTTTGTTATCATGTAGATCAATTTTTCCCTGAATTTGCTCAAAAGTTTCCTGATAAATATCCATATTACCCAACTTTGTTAATATTTTATTGGCAAATTCGGTCAGATTTGTTACATCTTCACTAGAATTTAAAGTTCCAGCTTTCTTACGCCTTAATCTTTCCATACTAGACAACTTTTGATCCCCACTTAACCTCTTTATAGCCTTATTTATGGTTTCTTTGGGCTTAACATAACCAATAATTTTCTTATATGTTTCTATCTCATCAAAATCTGACTCAGCACCCTCATCCGAGTCCGACTCTGCCCCCAAACCTTTATCATCAACATTATATTTCTCCTTAAATTTTGCATTGGTTTTAATCCTTTGCCAATCAATATTATCCAACCAATTATCTTTAATCTCCGTCTCATTGCTCCATATAAAATGCCCGTCTTTATCGAAGTGCCCCTCCTCCATTTCTTCCTTCATATTAAATGCAGTCATTCTTTGCTCCCCATCCTGTCTTGCAATACCATCTTCTTCACCTTCAATATCGTCCACATCCAGTACATTATCATCGTCAACAAAATCCTCCTCGTCTGAATCTAACGTGTGCTTTTTACCGTCGAACTGTGTTCCGTGTATTCTTTTTGATTCAGATTTTGATTCAGAAAACGCATTTTTACGTTTTGACATGCTGAAAACGGTTTGTCGACAACATAAATAAACAATTGATTAGTTGGCGTTGGTATAAAATTTCTTCTGCCAACATAAAGTAATAAAATTCCCAATGTCAAAGTTTTTGTCTGGTGCCAAAACAAAATGAATTTGCCTTTATTTCCCGAATTAAAGCCTAAATTAATTGATTCTTCTTGGTTTGACGTTGACGGGCCCGTTGATGATGACGACGAAGTCACTCAAATGGAAAGAGAGCATCAAACTTGGGTATGTTTACAATTTGTGAATCACAAAAAATCGCTAATTTGGTATTTTTAGCTGCATTCAATATCTCAGAAGAATTCCGATTTAACACCAATTGGCAAAACTGCTTCAGAAGTAAGTAAATTCCGAATAAAGCCTTGTTTTTATGTTTAAGTTTCATATTTTAGAATTTAGAGGAAGATGAGGAGGAGGATGATGAAGATGACAACGATGATGATGATGAGTCTGACAGTCATGAAGACGAGGAGGAAGACGAAATCGAAATGGACGTGTCGCAGGAAAGAAATTCCCCAGTGGATGTCAGAATAAGAATGGTTCAGGGGCATGGAGTTCGTTAAGTTTATCATTTGTATATTTATTTATTTTAAGGCTAGTATAATCGCCCAATAAAAATTCGATGTAAGAATTTTTGTTTTATTAAGTTGTCACCGCTAATAAAAATTCGATATAACAATTTTAGTTTTATTACGTTGGCACCGTTAAACGTCAGAAGGCCATGTCAAGATTGAAAATGACGTCCGAAATTGGCCGAAAAAATTTGATTGCGTTTCATTAACAACAAAATAAGTTAAAGCATTTTGCATATTAAACCTAATGAACTTTTCGTTTTAATTTGAATGGATTATCAGTTCGACCATCACCAAGTTAAATTAATACAGGAATTTTAAGTTGCAAAGAGGAGATATAACCTAGAAATATTACAAGTGAAAGGTTTAATTCCTGGTTTTTACATAACAATTGTTCAAATTATTTAAACTTTCCAATACAAGGCTTTATTAGAAATACCAAACTGCTAGAACACATTGTAAGGTAAGCAGTTTTCATTTACTTTAATTAAAAAATGCGTTTTTTGCTTAAATTTTAATTGTTGTCATTTTATTTAAATGTGCATAAAATTATTTGCATATTTTACCAGCTTATAAATCACAAACATCTTTGCAAAGGCCTTGAAAACTTTACTGTTTAATTGTTAAAATTCAATCAAAGCAATTTTAAAATTACTTTCTTTTTTGTTTTATTGAAACCACAATATATAGGTAGAACTAACAACTAATTTATTATTATATATCACTAAAATACATCACATTTAATTATTAGCACTAAGGTGATATAAACTGCGCGTCAAAATTAACGCATAATAAATAAAAAAATTCCAACTAAAAAAAATACGGTCTTTTACAGCATATTTTTTTATTTCCATATAAAATTTTTTTTAACGTTTTTTATTATTATATAAAAGGGCTTTAAGGATATTTTCTCGAAAAAGCCTTGAACACGTAAACTGAGATATGTTAGTATTTTTATCCAAAATTTTAAAAAGATTAGTAAAGTCGTAGTAAATCTAACTAAAACGCGTTTTAGTTAGATTTTTTTACTTGTTCTGCGTTAATTTTGACGCACAGTGTATTATACAATATGTGGTTTTAAATATCGCACTATCAATGTTTTTTTGTATTCTTAAAACATGGGTATCATTGTCTATCACTTATTACATTAATAACAATTCCATTAAATCACCAGTTGTTAGTCATGCACATCACATTGCTAATAATTTGTGTGTTCCAATACATTCACATGAACTGGAACTAGAACTGATTAGCAAAACCAATGGCGAATTCTTGATGACGGTTTTGCACACGATTTTTGCACTCGTTACCAATTGTTTTTACCTTATATTAAGACCGCAATTTGTAGGTATGTACAGTGCTTATTCACAATTGATAAGAAGTTGACTAAACACCATTAAGTTATAATTTTTATTACCTAAATTACGGTTTATTGAATAGATTAAAATATATTTTAATTGTTATATCCTTTATTTAAATATTTTTGCGTTATACGATCGGAATGCGGGCAAACGAAAGAACTTTTTAATTCGGTTCTTGTCTAATGTCCCTGAAATAATTGAAAGTCAATTGAAAAAGATCGAATTAAAGCAGAATTGGAGCAAATAATTTATGAAACATTGCTTGAGGCAGCAAAATAAAATTGTTAGGATTTTTTTTATTTTAGTTTAGTTTTTGTGGTTATTTTTAATGTAGGGAAATACAGTTTTTTTATATCTTCCTTAGGGTGGCCCAAAAAAATAAGAATATTTTTTTTCTCTTGTCTCTTGTGAAAATATGTTGGTTTGTCATGTTTTAAGAGCCCTGTCAACAGATCAGCTCCATTAAAAATTTTTTAGGGGTCGCTCAAGATTTTTAAAAATGTCCAAAATCGTCAAAAATTGGATTTTTTTTTATTTTAATTTTTTTTCTCGTTCCGATATTATTTTTTAATTTAAAAATAATAATGATTCTGAAAATTTCAAATGGATATTTTGATTTCTAAAGGTCGCTCAAGATTTTTTTAACTTTCAAAGTAGAGTATTTTGAATGTTTTCGAGCGACCTCTGAATATACATAAATACCAACGAACTTTTAGCGACCTTTAGAAATTAAAATATTGATTTGATATTTTCAAAATTTTTATTTTTTTCTACCAAAAAAAATAATATCGAGACAAGAAAAAAATTAAAATAAAACAAAAATTCAATTTTTGACGATTTTGAAAATTTTAAAAAATATTGAGCGACCCCTAAAATTTTTTTAATCGAGCTGATATTTTGACAGGGCTCTTACAGCATGATAAACTAACATATTTTTACAAGAGACGAGAAAAAAAAGATATTCTTTTTTTTTGGGCCACCCTAATCTTCCTTTAAGTTTATTATTCTAATCCGGAAAAATTATGTAGTAATTATTGACAATGTGTTTAAATTTAGTAGTTAGGCGAATAGTATTATTTTTATTTAGTGTTCAGATTTTAATTATAAATCCTGTAGCAATTGCTGTATTAATTTTTTTTATGTATTTATTAAACCCTAAAAGATTACAAGCATCTACAACAGGTATAAATTAATTCATGGTTGAAGCTTTATAATTAAAGAAAATTTGTAATGTAAAATTTATATAATTTTATTTAAAACATGTGCGGTATGGGCAGTGACTTTTTCTTGCACCAACTCAACTAAAAAAAATTAAATTCAAAGCAGAATAAATATTGTTTAAACAATGGATAAGAAATATTTTTTGTTTTAATTTTTGTGATATTTCCAATTTGTGTATGATAAAATTAAGATTTTAAACCAATATTGGTAAAATGTCTTGTCCTTGTAGATAAATACCACAATAATATTCATATAATATTTGTAAACCTTGATACTACTAATCTAAAATAAAAAGAAAATTTGTATTTGTTTTGAGTGTTTTCAGCTATATAAATTAAAGAATATGAGGTGGGTGTTTAAAATAAAACATTTTTTATAAGAAATCGAATTAGGTATCATTAAATAAAAAATTGTTGGTTTTTGTGGTTTTTCCCTTAGGTCAATCCATATCAAATGAAATAATTTATTTTAAAAAGGTTACTCACGATTTTTTTATTTTTGTACTAAACTCAAAGAGTTAAAAACAGGTCTTATAAAGTTTTTCAGTTATGGTACTAATTGTTAATTGACATAATTGACATGGTATACATACATACCTTGAGGCTTAAAAATTAATTATTTTAGCCAATTGGCTAAAATATTTAATTTTTAAGCCTCAAGGTATGTATGTATACCATGTCAATTAACAATTAGTACCATAACTGAAAAACGTCAACTACTTAAGTAGTTGACGTTTTTCATTCTTTGTATAAAGGTTTTTATTTTTCAAAATAATTTATTTTTGGATTTTCCACGAAACCTTACCCCACCTTGACAAAAAATCAGATGTGTTATTTAACAAAATAACAACTACCTATATCGGAAGTCAAATAGTTTAATTGCGACGTAATTTATAACCTTAAAATATTCGTACATTGTGACGCTAAGAAGCTAACATTAAGAATAAACACGGAAGAGTTTCAATACTCGATAAAATGTTCAAATGTCGCACCCGTTACATTTTGAGAAAATTTTAGAAAATAAAGTATGCAATTTTTGTGCATTTAAAATACGTGCTTGTTTTACACAAAAAATTATTACTATATGCTTTCATCCAAAATTTTACAGTATCAACTTTAGAAGCCAACTTGGTAGCATTAGCCGATTTTTTAAGGTCGCGCCCGTTACGCTATTCATGACGCTATAATAGTATATTCTGTAACAAGTTTGAAATACTGCTGTATTCCGCTCGAGTGAAGAGTTTGTCACACGAGCCGAAGGCGAGTTTGACGGTTTCACGAGAGCGGAATATGCAATTCCAAACGTGTTTCAGACTATACTTTTTCTACGTTTCCAAAAAATACCATAGAAAAGTCATTTGATTGAAAGAAAGTGAGGTTGGATCGGTCTAAAATTTGTTAGATATTAAAAACAGAGATGTCGCCACGAGTGTTTATTCTGTCATAGGATGATAGAATATTTAATTCTGTAACACTTTACGGAATATATGTCATTCCATAGATAAAAGTGATAATAGAACGGTCAAATTCCGTAATAGGAGTAAAAAAATAGTACATTCTGTAACAAGTTTGGAATACAGCATATTCCGCTCGAGGAAAAATTTGACACACGAGCCGAAGGCGAGTGTGACGGTTTTACGAGAGTGAAATATGCTATTCCAAACGTGTTTCAGACATTATTTTCTCTACGACTACGTAAGAATAGTAACGCTTTTTAAACAGAGAAAAGAAACCAAGCAGTTTTTGACATTTAAATTTTTTGTATTGTCAAACCATTTTGTGCCGTCACAATTTTATAATGTAAATTACCTATAATAAATTTAAACAAATGGTATGCCTAAATCTTTATTATAATTTAAAATAGTTATTTACACTAACTAATAAAAAAAATAACATTGTAACAAATACAAAACTAATTTTACAAGTAATCTATGTCAACATCTATTCTTTTTCTACATTTTAAAGGTCTTTTTTTAAACTTTTTGAATCTGTCAAAACCACGGTCTTATATACAGGTCTTGCAACTTTAAGCTTCGTGGTGGCTTCCTTAACGTGCCAAGCCGCTAGGTGGCGCTAAGATCGAAGGGGTAAAGTTAATTAAACTACTACTTAGTTAAATGTGGAACTACTGCATAACCATAACCTAACTTTTTAAATTCTTTTTCTATGTTTTGTTTACATTTTCAAAAATTTAATATTTGTGAGTTTGTTTCGGATAATTTACGTTAACAAAATAGGACAACAAAGTCTATACTCTATGCACAAAGTCCTCGGCCGTCACATGCCCAGACCAAACATGTTAATGTATAAAATACATACGTATATCATATATATATGTTACGGCTAATGTGTAAACATGGATAGTTTATTAAGTAGCTGGGTAGTTTATAAACTAGCCAAACTGTCAGCTATTTTAATTGAAAACGTATTTTAACTAAATTAGCAGCTAGTTTGTAAACCAACCAAGGGTCTTGGCTAATTTACTTGAAATTATTTAGGAATAGCTGGATAATATGTAAACTATCCAATTCAATTTGGCTAATATGAAAACCAAAATTTCTAGTAACACAACAAACTAACCAACCAATATTCTGGCTAATTTATTAATAACCGATTTTTTTATTGTCTTGGCGGGGATGGGTTGATTGTTTATTTAAAATAATATATATTTCACCAACACGATGTGCTTAATTATATAATAATAATACAAAATGTGAAGGTGTCAATAATATATTTTTTATTGCACATTGCCATGTTTTTAACCGCTCCTTATTTGTTAGCACTTTAAACATGGACCGCTTAATTTTAATGCCGGAACGATAGCTTTGCTGGTTACATTTTGGCACAACACAGGACTTCATGTCTATTAAAAAGCACAAATACAAATGTATAACAAGAACAAATATAACAAGAAAAAATAGAACAATATAATATAACAATAACGAATATCACAATAACAATAAGTAAAAACTACCTGTAACAAAATACACAAGCTTGTTTATAAAAATTTAGGTTATGTTTCTTCACAGAACATAAGTGAGTAGTTCATTTGACCTTTATCCCATAGACTTTAAGGACTTAGAGCCGGTTTTACAATCGTTAGATTAAGTTAGCTTATTTGGCGGATAACTTTCATAGAAACCTTCTATCTAAGAAAATTATCCACCAGAGAGCTTATCTAACGATTGTAAAACCCAAAGATAAAGAAGGTAAAAACGACCTTTAAACATCTATGGTTCACCCTTAACTCGATGCGCCATCTGGTGGGTGTCTCATTAGAGAGGTCACTTTTCCTATTGAAATTGGGCGAAGTTGCAAGACCTGTATATAAGACCGTGGTCAAAACTTCAAAGCCGGTATAGTAGGTAACTGGTTTATCATTTTAATATCAAATTTATTATAATTTTGATTTGTATATTTGAAAAACAATAAAAATAAATAATTTTTTGTGCCTAAACCTTAATTATACAACTGCTATTATTTTTTAATTAATAAGTAATACAGTAATATTTAAATATTTTTAAATTTTTTACTTTTAGTAAACAGCCAGGAGATGTCGTTACTTGTGACCATTCTTAAACAAGAGTAGGAATATTCTCGCACAGTATTGCAGAAAAACATCCTTTCTATGATCAAAAATTACACTAGAATGTTACTATTCTTAAGTAGTCGTAGAGAAAGGTTTTTCCTACTTCTATTACGGAATTTGACCATTCTAATATCAAACACTCGTGGCGACATCTCTGTTTTTAATATCTAACAAATTTTAGACCGATCCAAACTCACTTTCTTCCAATTAAATTATTTGTCTATGGTATTTTTTGGAAACGTAGAAAAAGTATAGTCTGAAACACGTTTGGAATTGCATATTCCGCTCTCGTGAAACCGTCAAACTCGCCTTCGGCTCGTGTGACAAACTCTTCACTCGAGCGGAATATGCAGTATTCCAAACTTGTTACAGAATATACTATTCTACACAAGTTTTTATTGACATTTTGTTTGAGTTAAATACAAAATTTTTAATAGGTACTATTTCTTTATATTAACGTATATATATGAACAAACAATTTATTATCATGAAAAAACGCAGTTTTAGTGTCGCACCCGTTACAATGGAAATACCCTTTAGTAATTTAAACAAAAATATTTTTATTTATACTCTTTTGTATAATTATTGTTAAAGCTAAGGAATTCTAGGGATTTTTTCTACTCCCACCTTTAACAGGTTGACTGCCACGGCGGGCATTTATGGCTGCTCTTATATTAGTTGGCAGTGCCACAGCGGTCATAATGACCGCTTAAAACCCAAATTTAAAAATTAATCCCACTCTGCCATTGCATCGGTCACGCGGGATTTGTGTATACTATAGGACCGCCCGGGCACCAGAGGTAGTTCTGGATAGCCCAACTCAAGTTTGAGTTTCATGACTCATACTATAACGAATTTTGCGAATTTGCGATTAATACTCCTAAAAGTACCAATGGCACCAGGAGAAATTTTTTGAATTTATACCATGGCAGTTAACCTGTTAAAACGCCCATTATCGTACATGTTTTCATGACACTAAGTGACCTTTTAAATACACATTGGCAAGTTTTAGTCACGGACTGAAGTTAGCAACAGGTTTTTAGTCACGGGCTGAAGTTAGTTTTAAGTTGGTTGACAGTTCTCAAATGTCATACAATCGTTAAAATAAAGTGCCCTTCTTGTAAAATAATATTAAATGTAAAAATTATTTTATTATCTCAACACGAAAATACAAAAGAATTAAATAGTTTCTCAGCGCAAATATTTGAAAAGTTTTTATAACATTTTACAGACCTTTTAATTTCGCCGGAAGTAAACTATATTAACTTCATTTGGGGTAAAGACTTTTCTTTACTTTCACTGTAAAAAAATTGACATTTGACATAAAACACATTTTCAAGTTGGTAATTCTATTATTTCATAGATGTCGCTCTATACAAATATTTAATTTAAATCATTTTTAGATAATATAAGTGTTTGTCGTAGAAAAAGTATAGTATGCAATTCGTTTATAAACTTTTCTAGGCACTCCTATAATTAAATTAAATTAAATTCGTATCTATAAAGGCGTTTATCAAACTTAATATAGTTCTTTTTTTTATCTGGACTGCGGCAACGTAGAGTTTTGGTTGGTAAATACAGTTGTCAAGTTGGTCGCATTGATTAAAACAAACTAAGCTAATCTAAATGTGTAAATTATTGTAGGTTACATTGTGCAGTTGTCAAGTTAAGTTGCGAAATTCGTAGTTAAAAATGCAATTAATTTGGCTTTGGTGGTGCTTGGATGAGTAAAATCCGAGGTAAAATCATATAAAAAAAGTAGTTAAATATAGGTTGCTTTACGGTCCAGAAGGGAAAGTATTCCTAGTGGATCATAATCTTCGCTTTGAAAAGAATTTATATAAAAGAAATGTGAACGTAAATGTTGTCCAATGGTAAATAATGTGTGATGTAATATTTATAAAATCAAATTCGTTACTTTTTTACTCCAAAAATGTCCATAAGGCGATGTACTTTTTCTTCCATTGTGGCATTTGGCATAATTTTATCAAAATGAAGTTTGCCCTCAAAAGGGCTTTTACATTCGAATTCGTTGCTATTATTTTTGGCATAATTATCTTTTTATTAATAATTCATAAGTAAATTATCAATAATAAATATTATTGTCAATTTAACAGTGTCAAAGTGTCAAATTCTTTAGCAGAAGTACCATTTTTAAATACTAAAAATAGTCAAACTGGCATAAGCCACCAACTTAACAAAAAAACACGAGTCCAGATAAATAAAAAATTAACTGTACATAATATACTAAGTTTAGGGATTTTTAAAGTGACCATGTTGGCAACACTGCATAAAACCATGTAATAATTATATTTTCTTACTACCTCGACTCAAAATACGTTGTTTCGTCCCCGATTACACGGCAGAAAGTTTACGTTTCTTGCATTGGTCAAGCTATACGCGCACACTCTAATAGCGGGAGTAAAAATTTTTTAGTCGTGTGCTTAACATTCAAATTTCGTACTGCCAACATGAGAAACACAAAAATATGACAGTTTTAAACCATAATTTTGCAATTATAACAACAAATAAACAATTTATGTTTTTACTTTTTTACTTTTTATATTGTTTTAAGTGTTTAATGGTACTTTTATTTGTTATAAAGTAGTAATTTGTTAATTAAAATACAACCTTTTATTTTTACTGTATTGGCACCGCTGAATTACCATAACAACGCTACAGTTTGATTGATTTCGAATGTAAACGTCAGAATTAAATTAAACGTCAGATTTTAATTTTGATACAAGTTTTTTTATATACATTTAATTTTTTCCCGTATTTTCTGCGGGGTAGCAAGAAAAATAGTATACACTACACGGGCAGAAAGTGTGAGAGCCCTGAACTGCGCGCCATGATGCCCTCGGCTTCGCCTCGGGCATTATGGCGCGCAGTGCAGGAATCTCACACTTTCTGCCCTTGTAGTGTAATATACTATTTCTTACTACCTCGACTCAAAATACGTTGTTTCGTCCCCGATTTCACGGCAGAAAGTTTACGTTTCTTGCATTGGTCAAGCTATACGCGCACACTCTAATAGCGGGAGTAAAAATTTTTTAGTCGTGTGCTTAACATTCAAATTTCGTACTGCCAACATGAGAAACACAAAAATATGACAGTTTTAAACCATAATTTTGCAATTATAACAACAAATAAACAATTTATGTTTTTACTGTTTTACTTTTTATGTTGTTTTAAGTGTTTAATGGTACTTTTATTTGTTATAAAGTAGTAATTTGTTAATTAAAATACAACCTTTTATTTTTACTGTATTGGCACCGCTGAATTACCATGACAACGCTACAGTTTGATTGATTTTGAATGTAAACGTCAGAATTAAATTAAACGTCAGATTTTAATTTTGACACAAGTTTTTTATATATACATTTAATTTTTTCCCGTATTTTCTGCGGGGGTAGCAAGAAAAATAGTATACACTACACGGGCAGAAAGTGTGAGAGCCCTGAACTGCGCGCCATGATGCTCACACTTTCTGCCCTTTTAGTGTAATATACTATTACTCCCGCTATTAGAGTGTGCGCGTATAGCTTGACCAATGCAAGAAACGTAAACTTTCTGCCGTGAAATCGGGGACGAAACAACGTATTTTGAGTCGAGGTAGTAAGAAAAAATTTTTTAGTCGTGTGCTTAACATTCAAATTTCGTACTGCCAACATGAGAAACACAAAAATATGACAGTTTTAAACCATAATTTTGCAATTATAACAACAAATAAACAATTTATGTTTTTACTTTTTTACTTTTTATGTTGTTTTAAGTGTTAAAAAAAATAATAAAAAGTGGAGTAGACTAAAGAAAGAGAAAGGTAATTTTATAAGAACATTGGCTATTGGCAAAAACTGCTATTTTTACGAATCTCGACTTCTAAGATCAATAATATGTTACTTAAGTATTAGTAATAATTAATAAACATGTAGCAGCGAAATGGATAAGTTAATAATTGTAAGTGCAATATTTCACAATTTAGCAAGGGGCCAGTTGGCTGCACCGAAAAAATTGGTAATTAATATCCAACGCCCCGAAATTGTTTAAACAAACATAAATACCTAAAAATATAATCATAGAATATTATATTTCACTAATTAACGAAAAATACCAGCCTTGTATACGTACGTTTCGTTTTTTTATGCTATAGAAAATATCTCAAGGTACCTTGGGAAATTTTGTATAGCCTAAAAAATAAGACGCTTTTGCCAATGTCGGAACTACAATGAGAAAAAATTAAATTCAAAGTTAATCATTATAAATATTGATGGATACAAATATTATTTGTTTTTAGTTTTATATTTCCAATTCGTGTACGATAAAATTAGGATTTTAAACCGATTTTGGTAAAATATCCTGTCCTTCAAGATAAATACCAAAATATTATTCTTTGTTAACCTTGGTTTTAACAATGTTGGTATTTTTAAGAAGCCTACTTAATTTATAAAAAAACAACCCTTGCAATGTTTTCATTAAACCATTATTCAAATGTTTTTCTTATAATTTAAGTGAGCTTTTTAAAAATAAAGCTTTTTTAAACTTTGTCAGAGGCGTATTATAAAATTATTCAAAACATTAGTTAAATAATAAAAATTTGAGCCCTAAAGTAACTTACCAAGTTAAAAAAAAACTCTTAGTAAAAATATTTTTATTGAATAAAATAATAATTGTAGTTTTATAAATTGGTCCACGTGAAAATCTAGTTAATATTAATATATGGTATATTTCCGCCCAATTGCTTCTCCCAAATGCACAAGATAAGGTGATAAGACGCCCCACTTAGCCTCCAAATTTCACAGACATCAGTACCTTTGCTTTCGTTTTCTTGTCTTCAAGCACTCGTCAGTCGTTCGCTGAAAGCGGTTCGGTAAACATAAACAAAAGTTTTTAAATTAACAATTGATAGTTATCTTTTTGTGTTTTGTTGTTTTTGCGAACGGGAATCTTAAGTGTGCTGGTAAATAGTCTTATCTACTTCGCTTTGAATATGTATTTTGAAAATTTATAAACGTGAAATATGAAGTTTTGTATTACTTATAGGTTTGTTTTGGGTTGTTGTTTGCGTTATTAGGATACCGGTTTTAATTATTTGTTTACAGTGGGGAACGTGATTCCCCAGCATAAAATTCAAATTATTTCTTTGTAATTACATAATTAAAATGCTTTTCAGAATAATTAAATGAAGAAATTAATTCTTGGTATTTTTATCATAGCTAAGCAATGCTTGGTACGCATTCATTTCACTGCCGAGGCGATAGCTGAGGCAATAGATTGTGTGCGAGTTAATTATTAAGCTTTCGCCGCATAGTCTTATGTACCTGCTATTTTTTTCATGCATTTAATTAATAGTATATTATGTATCAAGTTTTATAAAAGCTATTTTATACACGAATTTAATTTAGGCACGAGCGAGTTCTAAAATTAATAAGTGTATAGATAATTTATAAACGAGGTGCATACTATTCTTTTTCTACGACAAATACTTATTATTATCTTAAAATGATTTAAATCAAAAATTTGTAGAGAGCCATCTATGAAACAATAGGGGAATCTGTGTGTCAAATGTCAAATTTTTATAGTTTATAAACACAGGTTATAAAACGAAATGTATTTCTTGAAAATTGACAGTTTTTCCACAGTGAAAGTAAAGAAAATATTTTATGAGCACTTTACAATGGAGTCCGTGCCCGAATTTAAGTTATAGGTTACTGCCGGCGAAATTAAAAGGTCAGTACAATGTTCATATAAACTTTTCAAATATTGGCGTTGAGAAACTATTAATTAATAATACTTTTGTATTTTTGAATTGTAAAATAGTTTTCACATTTAGTATTATTTTACAAGAAATGCACTTTAGTTTAACGATTGTATGACATTTGACAACTATCTTAAAACTAACTTGAGCTCGTGACTAAAAACCTGTTGCTAACTTCAGCCCGTGAAAACGCCCTAAAGCCACAACTTGTCAACGTGTATTTAAAAGGTCACTTAGTGTCATGGAAACATGTACAATAATGGTCGTTTTAAAGCTGGAAGTAGAAAGATTTTTTTAATATTCTGTCACATAATTTTTAGGTTAGGTTCAAATGACATGATGATATTTTAGCTTTATATTTGTACGTACTTCTGTATAGACTTAAGTCATAATTATGGAGCAAATAAATCCTTTCTAACTTATTCTGAGATATTGGCCAAAAATAAGTACAGCGTAGTCCCCCAAATATTTAAAAACTATTAAAAGGGGATGTTGCTCCTGCTGGGTTGTCTTTGTTTCGGTTTTTTCTTGAAATGCTGTGCTCAAAATAAATTACCAAAAGAATCGGTACTGTACTCTTAAAATGTAAAAATGGATTTATCGGTTTTTGTACATGAAAAATATTGTACGATTAAAAAAATAGTAAAGTTAATTTTTTTTATCTGGACTGCGGCAACGTTGCAAATTTAGGGTTTTGGTTGGTAAATACAGTTGTTAAGTTGGTCGCATTGATTAAAACAAACTAAGCTAGTTATAAATCCAATTGTGGTTATGTATATATTATTGTAGGTTACATTGTAGTTGAGTTGTCGAAATTCGTAGTTAAAAATGCAATTAATTTGGCTTTGGTGGTGCTTGGATGAGTAAAATCATATAAAAAAAGTAGTTAAATATAGGTTGCTCTACGGCCCAGAAGAGAAAGTATTCCTAGCGGATAATTATCTCCGCTTTGAAAAGAATTTATATAAAAGAAATTAAAATTTTTTGTGAACGTAAATGTTGTCCAATGGTGAATAATGTGAAAATAATGTGTGATGAAATATTTATAAAACCAAATTCCAAAACAATATTTTCTTCCATTCTGGCATTTGGCATAATTTCATCAAAATGAAGTTTTGCCCTCAAAAGGGCTTTTACATTCGAATTTGTTGCTATTATTTTTGGCATAATTATCTTTTTATTTATAATTGACTAGTAAATTATCGTAAGTAATATCATAAGGGCATTTAATTTTTCCGAAAAGAATCGAAAAAACACGTTGCTAAGTAATATTTTAACAAAAAGCATGAGTGCTGGTGGCAACAAAAATCCGAGTCGAAGAGGAGGATTTTTGCACCTGCACGAATGCATTTTGTTAAAAAATATTACTTAGCATTGTGCAAAATGCAAAGGTAACCATCATACAAACCAGTGCACTTCACCGCTTCCTAAAAAATGCATAGCATGCGACTCTGAAGAGCATGAAGCATGGTCCACAAAATGCCCAAGAAGACCCACAAAGCCAATAGAGGGTATACCTAATATCAAAATAAAATCAATAAACAAAAGATCTTGTCAGATAGATGCAAAAATCACAAAAAAAAACAAAATTCACTCTTACATCACAGTACATGACATGATAGTCGATACATATATAAATAAATTAAATAAACCTGCCAACACTGACAGGGAAAAACTTATTATAAAATTAAAAAAACGATTTATAGAGCAGTACAACATAGACACTACCCCTATATTCTCTGGTAATAGGTTATACATATTTATGATAAATATGGATGATTCGGATAATCAAGATATTGCAACAGAACCAATAGAAGGCTATCAAATTCAATCAAACTAACATAAAAATACTCTACACGAATATAAACAGCTACCTAGCTAAAAAAAGTTTAATAAGTCATTACTTACAAAAAAATAATATCGATTGTGCAATGTTTGTGGAAACAAAACTCAAAAATATAATACCTTTAACATCACAATGGAAATCAATACAAAAACCAGGTAATATCTTTAATGAAAACATAAGAGGGGGAAGCATGGTTCAAACGAGGGCGGAAATTAATCTTGGCAAAGCCAATCCACCAAAAATTAATAATATAAAAAATGAATGCTTACATTTTACACTACCGTATCAAAATGAAAAATTGCATGTACTTCTTTTATACATTAATCCAAATGAGATAATTGATAGTACCGTATTTATAAAAGCTGCACTTTATAAATATTGCCTTATCATTGGAGACTTCAATCCTAATACTCACAAAAATAAACAACTACAACATTTTCTTAAAAACTCAAATTTTGTTAAAATCGATACTCCTCCTACATTTATCATGACAAACAATGCAAGCACAACACCAGACTTAATATTATGTACAGATAACATAAAAAATAATATAAAAAAAATAAATATTATTCCGGATTTATGTTCAGACCACCAATCAATTGAAATAACATTTAACCTGCAAACAAAAATAAATACCTCTCCTGAAATGATATACGATTTTAACAAATGCAACCTAGAAAACCTAAATGTAGAATTAACCGATTATATAAAAAGCATGCAAAATTTAGACCCAACAATAATTACACAATTCCTCAACTTTACCTGCCAAAAGATTCTGGATAACTCACCTAAAAAACCAAAAACTTTTTACAATCAAGTACTACCTCCTTTCATACTAAGATTATTAAGAACAAAAAGACAAATGCTTAGAGAAATCCACAAATATGATAACCAAAACCTAAAATCTAAATTCAATGATTTAAACAAAGACATTAAAACATTAATTTTGCAATATAAATCCACCAAATATCTTGAAGCATGCAAGAATATAAGTAACTTAAAAGGCAAAAACTATTGGCAAGAAATAAAAAAACTTTCAGGTTACAAAAAGAACACTCATAAAAATGTTGAAATTGTAGAAAATAATGTTGTCCTCAATGAGGACCAGGATGTGGCAGATGCTTTTGGCAGACATTACAAGAAAATATATGAAATGTCGGAAGATATAAACTTTGATGATCAAAGCTTCAAAGAAATAAATGACTGGTACGAGTTGTACTTTAACGACCATACCGACCCTGGAGAAGTGCCTGAAGTAACTGAAGAGGAATATTATCATGTACTAAATACCGGCAAAAATACAGCACCAGGTTATGACCATATCTCCAAAAAGACTCTTAAAAACTTATGTGCTGAATTCCATGGAAAAGTTTTAGATATATATAATTACTGTAATAAAAACCGATACTATCCACAAGAATTTAAAAAAGGAATTATAATAAACATTCCTAAACCGAATTGCGATCTGACAAAAACAACCAACTTTCGCCCAATTACTTTACTACCAGTCATTGGAAAAAACTTAGAAAAAATCATTAAAATAAGGCTAGAAGAAGAACTAGATGACAAGATTCCACCCCATCAATTTGGCTTTAGAAAAAATTCTTCAACAATCCATCCACTGCTTATTCTAACTTCGAATGTTCAAACAAACAATCTAAAAGGCAACAAATCAGCAGCTCTCTTCATGGACATTAGTAAAGCATTCGATAGTGTGTGGCATGCCGGCTTATTATACAAATTATACAGCTTAAATTGTCCAAAATATCTAATTCACTTTATAAATAACTTCCTAAAAAATAGACTGAGTCTAGTTAAACACAATCAAAAATTATCTAAATCATTTTCTATGCAACAAGGTGTCCCGCAAGGCTCTCCTTTATCCCCCATTCTATACAACCTATTCACATACGACATCTATTCTCAACAATTTAATCCTAACACATATATTCTAGAATTCGCAGATGATAAAGCTTTAATTGCACACCAGAAAAATTTAAAACTCACTTTGATTCACTTACAAAATCTCTGTAATAATATAATCCAGTTTTTTTCCAAGTGGAGAATAAAACCAAATCCCAATAAAACTCAACTAATAATATTCAATCACAAAATAAATATAAATTCCCCCTCTATAAAAATTTTTAATCAACAAATACGACCATCTAATTCATGCAAATACCTTGGAATACATTTAGATAGCAAACTCAATTTCAATTTACATGCCAAATTAATGAAAACCAAGATGATTACAAGAGCCAAACATTTCAGAAGCCTGACATACAAAAATAACGGTATACAACCTGAAACTGCGATTAAAATCTATAAAATGATATGCAGGCCCATTATTGAATATGCCTTCCTAATCTACCTAAATTGCAAAAAAACTACTGTAGGTAAGCTAGAAGTGGCTGAACGGAGTAGTTTGAGAATAATCACCAAAATGAGACACCCAGATAATCCACTTCATAATCCATCAAATCAACTGCTATACGAAACAACGCAGGTCACCCCCATTTTGGAACGTTTCAAGGAGCTGGCATGCCAATTTGCAAAAAAACACCACAACATACAAATTATGGAAAACTTAATGCACGGTAGAGACCATAACCTGCCCCCCAAAAGGAAATATCCTACACAAACTTTATGGGAGATAATCACGGACATCACTAACGAAGACTAAAATATTTGAGATTTATATGTTTTTATTATTATTTTTTTTTTATATAAATTCAATATTGTAACTACAATTAACAATTATTATATTTATAAATTTTTTAAAAAAACGTCATTTTTGTCACGAATTTAATTTAGGCACTTACGAACTTGCTAGCTAGTACTTAATTAAATAAGTGCTTAGAAAAGTTTATAAACGAGTTGCATACTATACTTTTTCTACGACAAATACTTATCTTATATTCTCTAAAAAATTATTTAAATTAAACGTTTGTATAAAGCGACATCTATACGAAAAGAAAGTAACCATCCCAATAAATATTTTTGACGTAATTTTCACAATTAACATTGCCCGTTATTATTTTAATTAAAATTAACAATTATAATATATTGATTCTTTAAAATATTAAAATAACTTCAAAATATGATTGTTAAGAAAATATTTTATACTTTGATTTTTTTTATTACTATAATTGCCAAATATTACCACAAAGTATTAAAAATTCTTACATGGAAAATATTGTTGTATTTTTAGGAATTCCTGTTAGAATTTCTAACTTGGAAATCTACCGGCGTTAAAATCTAAAATTTTTCTTTGTAAATCAAAATTTATCCCTTGTAATCGATATAGAAGTGAGAATGTTTTATGGGCACTGTACGCACAATTGTTAACGCTTTATCATTTAAATCTAGTTAACTCCACTACTACGCCGTAATCAAAAATCTTTTCAAATATTGGCGTCAAGTATGTAATATGTATTGAGATAATAAATTAATTTTCACATTAAGTAATAAGAAAGGCACTTTGTTTTAACGATTGTATGACATTTGAAAACTGTCAACTAACTTCAGCCCGTGACTAAAGCGCCATAAAGCCACAACTTGTCAATGTGTATTTAATGGGTCACTTAGTGTCATGGAAACATGACCTAATCAATTTATTAGGACTTTAGGGTGAATCTCCCACATTTAAATGTGGGACATTCACAAGTAAATTGGTTTTATACAGCCTGTCAGGCTAAAATGCTTATTAGGCATTAATTAAATTATTTTGCTGATAATTTAAAACAAAACAAAATTTAATATGTGTAGGTATTAAATTTCTTTTTCTACTCCTATTGCATATTATTGACATTTTTCGTAAATAATGGTAACCAATATATATACAGGGTGTTTCATTGGGAAACGGACATATTTTAAGTGTGGTGCAGGTAGGAACCACCGAGAGGGTTCTAAAAAACCCACATTTGATGGGTCTATAGCACTTTATTTCAGAAATACAGGGTAATTCATCAATTTTGCTCATTTCTTTAATTGCTCCTAACTTTTAAACGGCTTCGTATTTTTTTCTCAAAATTGATATACGGATTAAGGGTTGCAAAGTACGGCCCTGTACTTTTTGGATACGTATTTTCTGTAAAATAGAAAAGTAAGAATTTAATAAGATATGAACCTAGATAAATTAAAAGTAAGAAATTTTTATTCTGCAGTAGGTAAAGTTACAAAAACAGATAATCTCTACACCTCACACTCTTTTTTTGTTCAAACTTGTTGTTTCAACTTTTCTGTCGAAAGATGAGTTGTAATTTTTTTTGTAGCTAATTTAATATTTATTTATGAGAAAGAAAAAAAAATCAAAATTCTAATGTACAGGGTAATTTTTGAGGGTACACAGAATTTGAAAAATTTTGGCCAAGCCGGACCTGGAATTTTTTGCAACTTGGTATACCTACTTATTAGGTATACCAATGATATTTTACCAACTTGCCCATATCGAGGATTTATTCCGAATATTGCCGAACTGTTAAACTTTAGCTGCTAAAGCATTATACTTATGGCGATAAATTTGAATATGTAGTGTAGGGTTGCCATAAGCGGATCATCGGTCACCGGGACATTTTTGTAAAAATGACCATAACAATCGACAAATAAGTTAGGATTAGTGAAAATATATAATAATGGTGGGTTCGAAAAAGTTTAGTTTTGTTTTGACATAAAATGTGAAAAAAATACTCAACTAATTAATTTTTTTTGTTAAATAATAAGAAACTTAAAAAATTACCAAACTCTTTGGTTTAAAAAAAATCTCACTAATCATTTTTCTTTCGCATGCCAATCTTTTTTTTCAGATTTGCTTACTTGCCTTAGTAGTTCCGGTTGACTTTTCACATACCTACTTATAAAATTCTGAACAGGTGATGTTAAAATTTACTTTGCAAAACATTATACTTTCAACAGTTTTTAAAGAAAGCCTATTTCGCTCTTTGGTCCACTGTGAAACTAACAAAGAGAAAATTCTGTCAACACCTGCATTATGGCCAGGAACATATCTAATCTAATCTATTTATATTGGCACATCAAAAGTAAATTTGCCTTTTGCTCTTTAATACCAGTTTGCTGAAAAAAGAACAACCATTTATCATGCATAGATTTAGCATTCCAGACCGGATCATGTTCTAATTTAGTAATGAAATCTTTCAAGTACAATACTTCTTCAAAACAACAATCATTGATGGTTATACCTTTTTCTTGTAAATAGGATATAGTTTTTTCAACTTCTTCCCATTCTGGTCATCCATGAAAAAACATTGACTTTGACGAGAGGAGCACTCCACTGTCGTAAATATTCCAATGCTGTTTTATAATAATCCTTAATTTCACCGTCAAATAATTTTATGGTATCAGTAAATTGAGGGTCTCTTTTAATTTTGTCGTAAAGTAAAAAATAACCAACAATCTGATAGCTCTTTTTAACAAAGCGTCTTATGTTCTGTGCGCTCTCGTTTATCTTCCACTACTCGCTTCACAACAATGAGTAATTGCAAAAAAAAGTTCTAGAATTTTGATATATTATGAAGTTAGGTAGCTGGTGGCATCAGACCGGGACATTTGAAGCCCGAACCGGGACACCGGGACAAAGCTCTTGAAACTGGTGACATGTCCCGGTGTACCGGGACGTATGGCAACCCTAATGTAGTGCCACTATAGTAGTGGTTATGTTAACTTAAGACAAAGATCAAATGTACTCGAGTACAAAAAATGTACTCGAGTACAACCAATGTACTCGTGTCCATTTTTACATTTTTAAATTAAATAAGTACAAGTACAAGAACTTTTTTTGAAATGTACTCTGGATTGAGTACCAAGTATATGAAAAATACTTAAAGTACAAAATTTGAGTACAAGTACTCGAGTACCGCATAGCTCTGCTTTGAAGCGCTGTATTTTCGTTACTGTTCGTTTGATTTGTACAACATTTTCAGGGTATACTAACAAAAATACGGTCTTTCACAGCATATTTCTTATTTTCTCTAAAAAAAAATTCCCTATAAAAATTTTTTTTCAAGCGTTCTTTATTATTAAATAAAAGGGCTTTAAGGATATTTTCTCGAAAAACCCTTCGACACGTACTAAACTAAAGTTAAAGTATTTTTATCAAAAATTATATAAAGATTGGTAAAGGCGTTTTAGAGATGGATTTTTTTACTTATTATTATTATTATTATTATTATATTATATTATTATATTTAGTGCCGTGCTTAGATTTTGTTTAAAAAAATCGCTAATATAAATTCTTAAAAATTTACTCTTAAAAACTGACATAGAAGTAGGCCTTGTACTTTGTACAAATATATCGTTTTTTTCCCCAAAAATATCAAGATCTACTCTTAACACATTACCACAAATTAATTATGCACAAATGTAATTTTCCACGAAATGGTGCATTCTAGGATAAAATCTCAAGGGACAATTTTTATAGACCTTTAATAAACGAAAAGATTGTAATAAGTACAATTCGATATTAAAAGTATATCTTTCACCTCTATAGCTAAGGACCACCCTCATCATTCTACGCCTAATTTTCAGTAAAAAATTAAATTTGCCTGTTTTTTTTTATTTACCAAACGAAAAATATGACCAGATTAAACAGTATTTTTGATATTATTAATATTAATTATTAATTTTAAATTAATATATTGAACTGATTATCATTTATTAAGGAAAAATATAATACCCAAAATAAAAAACATCCTGTTTGTCCGAAAATATCTATTATTGTTTTGTCTCATACAGAAATATAGTTTTCTTGTGGTAAATGTATACCCACAAGAATTTTTACAATTGTATCAAAACACTAAACTTTCTATTATTAGATGGGAGCACTTACTTTTTAATGAAAAATGCTCGGACACGTTTGCTTTAGTTTTTATTTAAAATCTTTTAATTATAATTTTAAATTGTTTGCCCCCACTATATTTCCCCTACCTAATTATGCATATTTATCTTAAATAACAACCCCACTAATGACAATAAATTTTATAAATGATATTTCTCGCTTTTTTTTGTTTTGTGGGGATAAAGACGGTTCTTAAGTCAAACATAATTGAGGATGTCCATTCCAGGTACACTATGTATTTTCGTACCCCGATTCTTTAACTAGGTAAATATAAATATATATATGTATATATATATATATATATATATATATATATATATATGTTTTGAAAGTTTCACGTAATTTATTTGAATGTTGACAATTGTTTCGCTACACAGTAGCTTCTTCAGAATGTATTAAAACTAATACTAGTGCAAAATTTATATAACAAAAATATTGTTTTTTATGTAATAATTTTTATTCTAAATCTCCCTGTGTTACATAATATTCAAAAAAGCTTTCAGAAATTCCTTATTGGAAATACCTAATCTATTTATTGTTAACAATTTTATGTAAGGGCCAATATTTTAAACATATGATTGTTTTATATAATGCTATCGTTGCATCTTAATTAAAATAGGTTTAACAGTGGTGTATTATTTGTTGATTTGATCATTGAGAATATTATTGGTATTTTTAAGATTGTTAATTTCTAAAGACTCCAATAGATTTAATTTTGTGCCTTTATTTTCTAAATGTACCTAATATTTTAAAGTTGTTATTAAATATATGGTTTTCTGCAATTAGATGTGTCGCGTAAGCTAAATCAAGTTTTTGCTTTATAAATGATCTACGATGTTCTTTAATTCTGGTATTAAAATTACGGCCGTTTTGTCTTATATAAGTTTTTGAACAGTTCTTTAAGTATACTGAAATACTTGTTTTGGCGTTTTCGTGATCATCTAGTTAATTTACTTACTTTATAAAAATTAGGACTCTACGTTGTGTATTTACGTACATTGATAATAACGTTATTTTGAAATTGCTCAGGTTTAATGAAACACAAGTATTTAATTTGAAACCCCCGATTTAATTTAAGCAAAGACAAAGGGGTGGCCCGTTACACAGTTCAAATAAAAATAAAATACAAAACAAAACAAAGTCATATGGGTCATAATCACAAGAATACTATATAAATAATAAGTGAATAAAATAACATGAAAAGCAAATAAACATATTTCATATTATTTGGGTGTTTTTATCAATATTGAAAACATTTTGTACTGTAAAAGATCGTCATTTTACGACAAAGAGTTGTACTATTTGTTTACCTTACCAGGTATCTTCTAACTATTGAACGAGGATACGATTTTATATAAATAAACTACAGCAACGACACATTTCTGATAGAGAGAATTTAAATGCTTTTAAAAAGGGGGGCATGGGACTATGTAACAATAGCATACTCTCTGAAGTGATATAACGACAGCTATGGTGGTCCTATCTCACTAAAGTGTCGCTATGTTCAAATATTCTTACAAAATTAATGTCCTGAACAAGACAAAAGTATTGAGAAAATGTACAATTCTGCACACAGAGTTCATATAGGTAATAACATAAAAACACTATTTTTCTTCTAAGGATAAATCCTTTTCAAATAATGCTAATATATTACCCATATAAAAAACCTTTCGATTGATGTTACTATTCCATGTATGTGAAAATTATTTTATTATCTCACAAAAGTATTAAAAAGTTTCTCATCGCCAATATTTGAAAAGTTTATATGAACATTGTACTGACCTTTTAATTTCGCCGGCAGTAACCTATAACTTTATAAATTCGGGCACGGACTCCACTGTAAAGTGCTTATAAAACATTTTCTTTACTTTCACTGTGAAAAACTGTCAATTTGCAAGAAATACATTTCGATTTATAACCTTTATAATTGTATTTATAAAATAAAAATTTAACATTTGACGGTGACACACAGATTCCCCAATTGTTTCATAGATGGCGCTCTATACAAATTTTTGATTTAAATCATTTTAAAATAATAATACGTATTTGTCGTAGAAAAAGTATAGTATGCACCTCGTTTATAAACTTTTCTATACACTCATTAATTTAAATTAAATTCGTGTATAAAATGGCGTTTATCAAACTTGATACATAATATATTAAAATTTTAAATATTATTTTGTATCAAGAAACCATTGACGTGTCGACGGTGTCTATGGTAACCACGTAATCTGTCATTGTTCAAAATTTAATGGCATCAATTTTTCATTATTATAAACAATTTGTTGACTAATTAACCAACAATATTTTAATTAACAATTTTTATTACTAATTTCTTACTAAATGTTTAAAGTGTCTTCCATTTACATTCAAGCATTTCTTAATTCTTAAAATAAATTTTATATTTTATTGTCTCCAATGAGCTAGTGCTTCATCTAGTTGACATCCTACAGCTTTATTGATTTTCAAAATTAGCAAATACGGTTTTATTACTTTTAAATTTAAAAAATGTTTGGCTTGTCATTTTTTTAAGTCAGTGACTTTTCTTAGGTAATTAGTTGAAAAATGTTGAAGAATTAAGAAGGAATATTTTAAACAATGTTTTAAGATTTCAAAAATTCCACCCCGATATTCATAAACCTAATAACGAAAAAGTTATAGCCTGTTTTTGATTAACGCGCATTTCTCAATTTTTAACAAAATAAATTAATAACTCGAAAACTATTCTCTTTAGGTATAGGACGTAGTATAGTAATTTTACTCAAAATTTTATGTATAATTTAAAAATGTAAAAATATATGGGGTGTTATATTTGAAATAACAAAGTTGGTGTCACTTCCGGTTAAACCGGAACTTGCAATTTGTTCAAATTATTTTAGAAAAATAGACTAAAATTATAAACGCTTTTCCGTTCCTCAGAAACTTCTAATGGACCACGAATGTGAAACACCCTGTATATAATATACATTAGACTGGGCTAAAAATCAACAATTTTTTCTTTGTTGAAAAGTATATCGAAAATATGGTTTGGGGTGACAAAAAAAATTATTGTGTAAGTTTGAGTCCATAATATTAATATTAAGAGGTCTATCATCGCAATTTTAATTTTTTTTCCTCTGCAAGCTTTTGTCTCAGAACTCCCAAACTATTGAGTTTAACAAAATTGACTCAGGCATATTTTTTTAAGAAAATTAAATGTTCCACCAAAAAGGTTAAAATTAAATTTTCCGTCAGATGAACCGTTTCCTTAAAATCATGCCTTAAAAATTGGTATAGTTTTACATTCTTATCTTTTAACTTTGGAATTTTCAAAACTTTTGTAATTCATGTAAAAATCAGTACCCAGATTCTGGCAGAAAAAAACCGATGAATATTCTTATGGCAAATTAAACAAAAAAGCCTCTTAACATTTTTGACTAAATTCACTTAATCAAAAGTTATTCAAGCTTAAAGTTGAAGTCAAAACGAAATTTTTCCTCTGTAGATTTATTTTTTTATGGGTGAAAATTTGATTTCTTTCTTTATAAATGTGTAACTATATGTATAACTATTAACAATTTCCAATAAAAAAACAACATGATTGTTATTATTTAAACGATTAAATAGGTAACAGTCAAAATAAAATTTTCTAAAGAAAATAGCTGTGTTATTTTTTTTTAATTTTCAGTAATTTTATCAATAACATAAAGATTATCATCGACTATTTCCCTCGTCATAATTTCCACCAATCACAAACGCGCAATTTTGAATTACAAATGGTTTCTAGGTGAAAAAACTGTGTGACAGCACCTGTCAGCAGTTTTTTCGAGTTTACCCGCGGCAAAACTTGACAGCTGTTGTCACCAAAAATTGCAATTTATATTTTAATTGTTAACTGTTACTCATGAAATAGTCTTGTCAAATACCATTCGGGCATCTAATTTTTCCTGTGAAAAAAATCGAAAAAACACAATGCTAAGTAATTTTTTTTTTTTTTTGTTAAAATATCACTTAGCAACGTGTTTTTTTTATTCTTTTCGGAAAAATGAAATGCCCTTATGATATTACTTACGATAAAAGAATTCAAGTTTTTTACTGTCCCAAAAAAAAATCTAGAGCGGAAAAAACAAGAACTTCGTTTGGACTTAAAATTTAACCTTGAATAACTTTTAATGGAGTGAATTTAGCCAAAAATGTTCGGAGACTTTTTTGTAGAGCATTTGATTTTCCATAAGAATATCTATCGGTTTTTTCCGGATACTGATTTTTACATGAATTACAAAATTCCAAAGTTAAAAGATCAAATTGTAAAACAATTTTTATGGCATGATTGTAAGAAAACGGTTCATCTGACGGGAAATTCCAATCAAACCTTTTTTGTAGAACATTCAATTTTCTTCAAAAAATATTCTTAAGGCAATTTTGTTAAACTCAATGGTTTGCGAGTTCTGAGACAAAAACTCGCTCAGGAAAAAAAATTTAAAATTGCGATGATAGACCTCTTAATATTAATATTATGGACTCAAACTTTCACCTTAATTTTTTTTGTCACCCCAAACAATATTTTCGATATACTTTACAAAAAAAATAGTCGATTTTTTTGGCCCAGTCTAATACATATACATACTTTTGAAATCAGTAAGAATCTCATTAAAACCAGTCTACCTATTTATTTTTTCTTTTCAATTAGTAAAATTTATTTATATTCAAATTTTTTATTTTAACTTTTGACAAACAAAAATGTAACACTATAATTTTTTTTCTTTTTCAGAAAATAACCAAATAACTGCATAATCAAAACCCAACAGGCACAAAAATGGATCATTCCCAGCACCAAGACATGATGGACCATCACACGCACGGAGTAGACCACGCATCCATGGACCACTCGATGCACGGTACTGCGCACGGAACCGGTCACGACATGAACGGCATGAATCACGGCAGCGGCGACATGACCCACGACATGATGAACCACGCTATGAGTATGGCAGTAAGTATCAATAACTTAGTATACAAATGGCAATCTTCTTAACCCAAAACTTAAAACAAAGATTGTAGAAGGAAAAATCTATGGTAGTCGGGTTTTATTTTTTTTATGTAGAGTCAGGTGTGCTGATAATGAATCAAGAATATTCCCCGAAAAATTCTTTCCTCGTCCCCTAATTTCATCCTCCGAAAGGGGAGTTTTTTTGCTTTTTGGCTCATAACTCGCTAACCGTGCATTTTTTCAGAATTTGACCTCTAATAATTTTGATTATGTACTAAATAAGGCACACGTTCAACCTCATTGCGCACCTATATGATGTGCCCTTTTGCTATGCGCAGTGTGCAATGTTGAGCGTTGCTTTCAAAATTTTTTGTTTTTTTTATTATAGCCCAATTTTAAAAGTAATCGATCCCAAACCTTACTGTGACATAACCAAATGGACGATTTTTGAGGTACTAGACTTTTTTCAAAAGTTACTGCTTTTCAATGTACAGGGTGATCCCCTATAATATGTAGAAAAAAAGTATTTTTAGTACCTACATAACCACACTTTGAAATTTTTTCGGACACTTAAAATAAAAAAGTTAAATAATTTTAAAAACTACGGATTCGTTACGAGGATAGGTGTACCTAAAAATCTAGAGTATAACGAACTGGCTCATTAAAGCCGTTTGGGAAATAAAAAATGTTTTTTTTTTTAAAAAGAACCCTCTGTACATTGAAAACCAGTAACTTTTGAAAAAAGTCCAGTTATATAATATCCTTACATATTGTAAGAAAATGGTCAATAATATAAAAAATTATAATTTATTTTTATGAAAATTATATAATCTTTAATAAAATTCAAACGTTTTGTCATTACCTACTTAAATAAAATCGAAAGTTTTAAGTGGATAATTAAAATAGGGCACAATATTCTTAATAAAAATCAAATTTAAAAAAAAACTAACCGTGGGATTTATTAAATTTTGCTCTTAAATTTTTAGTTACATCATGAATAAATAAAATTTTACAAAAAAAAAATTTCTCAAGTCTGAAAATCACTTCTCAGAACAGCACCGTGTTTTGTTTAGTAGTAAAATTACCAGAATTGGAAAAAACAGCTTTTTTTTTAAACAAAATCCAATCCACTGGGCCTTTTTGGGTTACATAAAATTCAAGTATTTTCACCACCTTATTTTTATGAATTATTTTCGCGGTAGTTTCTTATACAGTGTGTATTAAAACGAATAGTCTATTCGGAATAGATACACTTAAATAAAACAAGTGCCAAACCCCGCCCACTGTGGTAGGGATTGAATTCGTTTGCTTGCCGTATCATTGTCGTTACAGGGCTGGATGCTCCCGTGTACGAGTTCTGGTTCGTCCCGCGCATGACGTCACTTGATGAGTAGTTGCCGTGCGAATACACGAATAATAGTAATATTATCAAAGAAAATAGAGAAATTTCTGGACATAGTGCGTTTTTATTAAACTTAATATTGAAGAAAGTGTTATAATATGGATAATAAATGCTTTCAGTCCTTGATAACATTTAGGGCTGTAGTTTAAGCGTTGGTGTTTTAAATTAAACTTATAGTCACTGTCCAGAAAATGTTTATAGGAAACAGAAGCGGTCTTGACGTAAATATTGTCTATTATTTTTGTGGCATTTAAACACTGTTTCCACAAATCAAACTTGTTCGGGAATCGATTAAATTTAATGTTTTTATTTAAAGGGTTTTTCTTGGACTGGTTGTCCGAATTGCATCCAAATATGCCATACCGCATTTTAATAAATGCAAATGGCACTATACAATCTAAAACACAAACAAAACAAGTTAACGCAACACAAAAATAATAAACAAACCTAACAGGTTAACCTAACGCAATAACAATAATTTGAACGCTGAAAAGTAATTCGAACCTTACCGAACACAAAAACGACAAGTTAAACAAAAAGTAGAGCAAGTTAACATCCAAAAGCATCGCAAAAACAAGAATTTTAGCAGTAGATAATTAAAAAGCACGTTCAAGTTTTAAAAACACTCATCAAGTGACGTCATTAAGCCCCGCCCAACATGCGCACCATCCTATCTTAAGGTGTATGTATCTTGTTGTCGTTACGACAATGTCGTATGATCTGTGCGTCAGTTTAAGAAGTGCACTGAGACTTTGCGTACGTCTTTCTAAGAATAAAAAAGTATTTTCTCAAATAAAATGGTTTTTATCCGTGAGGAAAAACACCAAATTATGGTATGGCATCACACTGGTAGATCGTATCGCCAAATACAAACTTTATTTCAAAATATTTTTCAAAATAGGCCTTTACCCAGTGTAGCTACAATCCGGCTGTATGCCGCGCTGTTGCCATATGCTATTATTGTTTCCTAAAAGGGTTGTTTTTCTTATTTTTTAATATTAAAAGTAAGAAAATTAACTAAATCAAATTATTTGTGACATATTATTAATTTTTTTGTTATTTTAAAAGTTTCAAACAAATAAAATTGAACTATTTATTAAATAATTATAATCGTTCTCTTCTGTTTTAAAACAACCTGGCAACTATGGTTCGTAATTACGAATGGCTTGGTTTAAACCACGCCCAATTAAAGTTTGATTCTTTTTCTCTGATCAGAATATAATTTGTCATCCTTGTCTCCAGCCTTACTTACTTGATTCTATACAGTCTGTATAAAGGGTTTGTTTAAAAAAAAAGAAAGAAGAAAAAAAACCATTCTAAAAACCCACTTTTAAAAAAATCCTACTTTCTTTTTAAAGTGGGTTTTATCAAAAAAAAAACTGAAAATGGGAGAATTTTGTATTGCATTTGTTATTATTTTATTTTAAACCTAATTATTTTTTGAGTTAAATTTAAAATCATTGCAAATAAAATTTGCTTTTACGAATTTTGTTATGACTAAGAACATGTGATCACACTAGATAATTTTAATTAATAATTTACTTCAAAATTGTATGTATTTGTGTTCTATTATGCTAGTGTTAAACTGATAAACAGATAAATAACCTCTGCCTTGTTAACTTGTCACATTTCAACCAATAAAACAGTTTGCATCAAAGAGCGTTTTATAAAACAAAGCTCATTAAAAATAACAACCTAACAAACATTAATAAAATATCTAAAGCTCATTTTTTTTTATCTGGACTGCGGCAACGTTGCAATTTAGGGGTTTGGTTGGTAAATACGGAATCAAAATTGGTTGCATTGATTAAAACAAACTAAAATAGTTATAAATAGTTATATAGTTATAAATGTAATTATATTGTAATTGTGGTTATGTTTAAATTATTGTACGTTAAATTGAACGGTTGTCAAGTTGAACTGCACAATGTAACCTACAATAATTTATACATAACCACAATAAGATTTATAACTAGCTTAGTTTGTTTTAATCAATGCGACCAACTTGACAACTGTATTTACCAACCAAAACCCTAAATTTGCAACGTTTCCGCAGTCCAGATAAAAAATGAACTTTATAATAATTAACAAGTAAATTATCAATAGTAAATATTACTGTCAATTTGACAGTGTCAGAGTATTTAATTAAGGTCTTCAGCAGAAGTACCATTTTTTAAATACTAAAAATACTAAATCAAACTGGCATAAGTTATGAGCTGTATAAGAAGTTGTTATTCAACAAATTTACTTTTTTAATCCATTTATTACATTATTCGGGGTGCCCTAAACATGACGTACTGGCATCAAATCCGCGATATTAAAAATACAATATTTTTAGTTATTGAGGTTTATAAATACAGGGTGTCCCAGAACTCGCGCCACAGAGAAAAAGGGGGCGTGCCGATAGCAATGGAGATGCCAAATTTAAAAATAAAAAATTTCTAGGTACCTAATAGTGTAATCAAATGAGAGCAAAAAAGCGGCAGCCAATACCGAGAGATCTCGCCTAGGTTAAACGTAGGAGCTTTAAAAATTGCTAGGAGACGATAGAACATTGTTGTCTTAAAAACATTTAAAAATCTTTTGGCCAACTGTATTTACTAAGTTGTCAAAAGCTTTCAAAAAATGAGGTTATTAATATACAGTAGAAACCACGAATATATGAACGTGACTCATCAGGCATAATCGTACGAAGTAATCTATCGAAGGTCACGGTCCAGTGCGGTGCTGTATAACGGGTATTTTTAAAAAATCTTGAGTGTAATGGTGGTTGCTATACTTCTGATATATTTGCTTTTAAAGTTAAATTTTAATAATTAACATCTACGATAATTAAATAAAATGTAATTTTCTTAGAAACTAATTAATAAATAAACTTTTCTTTTAACTTTAATGAAATATTCTATCATCTGATGACAGAATGTTCACTCGTGGCGACATCTCTGTTTTTAATATCTAACAAATTTTTTGACCGATCCAACCTCACTTTCTTTCAATTAAATTCTTTGTCTATGGTATTTTTTGGAAACGTAGAAAAAGTATAGTCTGAAACACGTTTGGAATTGCATATTCCCCTCTCGTGAAACCGTCAAACTCCCCTTCGGCTCGTGTGAAATATGCCGTATTCCAAACTTGTTAAAGAATATACTATTCTTTTAACTGTAAACGCAAATATTTCAGAATTGGTGACAAAAAAACAAAAATGTTTACGCAGGTCAGGTACAAAGTGAAAGATATTTAAATTGTGTGGATATAAACAACTTGCGTTAGTTTCACGAAATTTATTAAATATTGACAATTGTTTCGGTACACAGTAGCTTCTTCAGAATGTATTAAACTAATACTAGTACAAAATTTATATAATAAAAATATTTTTGTATTCTACCCTAGAATTTCTAGGTAAGGATTTTTATACGACATCTACCTATGTTACATAATATAAACCACTGCCACTACAACGTTTAAAACGATTATTAATCCGTAAACACACAGCAGAAACACGATATGCAAAAACAAAGATCATATGACATATAAAAACAAATGGCCGACGGTAGAGTTGGTTGCCTTACTATGTAATAAAATAAAATAATTCCCTAAAACACGAGCTCTACTGAATTCCAACAAAATTAAGTAACAAGCTAGGACACGCGTCATATGTCCATGTTTGTCGAACACCTAGGCAGTTTTACATCACAGATGGCGCATTTTATACCGGATGCTTAAAAACCTACGTGTGAGTACATTTACCGCTGCATCGAATGTACAAGACAAGTAAAACATTACTGCTAGCATGTCTGAGATATGTTCGGCACCCGATGAGTCACGTTCATATATTGGTGGTTTCTACTGTATGACTGATACTTCAGAACGCCAATGTTTTAAAGTAAAAAATCAAACCAGTTGTACTTTATTTACCTTTTTTTGGGCCCACGCTCTCCATAAATAGTTATCATTTCGGTATAATCATCAAGGAAAACATTATTTATAATAACTTAATTTATTACCTAATATAATATTAATGACAAAAGTAAAGATTGACAGCATTGTCAATAATAACTTAATTTATAACCTAATATAATATTAATGACAGGAGTAAAGATTGACAGCAGTTTTACAAAGAATTAAATTCCAGTGGACCAAATATTTTACATATTTTTTTATTATAAGCAATGCAACCTAAGTATCCTAGCAATTTAAAGAATTCCCTATGGCCATCTATTTAGATTGGCTATCGTTTTTTATTCTTATCTCGCTTATCCTTTGCGTTAGACAATTTTAATTTTCAAATATGTGTTTCGTGTTACTTTCGGCACGTTCCCTTTTTCTCTGTGGCGCGAGTTCTGGGACACCCTGTATAAAAATAAATTTCGATATGGTAGAGAGTAAAAATGTTCACTAGAAACAAGCCTTTAGTATAACATACTAGTATGCTTAATATCTTAACCTTGATCATTTTAATAAACGATTTTTTTAAATTTTAGTTTCATTTTGGCTCCTCTGAAACCGTTCTCTTCTCAAAGTGGCATTTTGAAACAGTTGGTGGACTTGTTGGCTCAATGATTGGTATATTTTTTATGGCAGCTTTGTATGAAGGACTTAAATACTACAGGTATTGTAAAAAAAAACACATTTTAAAATTATTTTTATTGCACAAAATTTTAGACATAGAATGTTAAATCGTTTAATAGTATATTAAAGAACTAATGTCATAAGACGTCATTTTGTCGCACGCGGACAATTTTATAATGGACAAGTGCGACAAAAGGTCTTATGACATGAGTTCTTTATGCTATTTTATCTATTTTGCAATTATTTCATAAAACAAATTAATTTTATACCTTATATTTAATTTGGTGGAATTTTACTTTACATAGTTGGTATCACAGTTTGAAGTTTGAAAGGTCATTAACCTTTCAAACATTATCACATTCTTTCGCTATGGCGTCGTTAATTTACAATAAGTATTTACAATAAGCGGCTGTTAAAGAAGAAAAAAGTATTTTCTTTGGTGTTAAACAAAATTTATTGCACGAAAAGTCTCGTAAGTACTATAAAACAAATCATAAAAATATTATAACCTATAGGTATTCAAAATTGTATTTTACCAGTAGCCAACCTATAAAATCAAAATTTTGGGTGGAATAAAGTACCTCATTAAAGAACCAAAAGCGGTGTTATAATGAAGTCATTATGAAACCAAAATAGATAAAGTTAGTTAACAAATTAAGTTTTTAAGATTAATTTTCGTTAAAATCAATATTTTATCCATAATAAGTGCCTATATTTAAAAGAAAAAAGGAATGGTACAAATATTGTAAAAAATGATTACATAATTTGGACGTTTCCCATATTTTGTTAAACTAAATACTTTTTTGAAGAGTTACAAGTTGGATGGAAAGAAATCAGCGGTTCTCAAATAATTAAAAAAAAACTAAAAACCAAAAATCTAAATAACTTCGTTATTCCTCTGAATTTAGAAAAAAATCAGTATAACAATGTGATTTTTGACGCCTACTAGATTTTAAGTTGCCACTACCATTTTTTTTATAACCGCCATATTGGGATTTTACATGGTTAAAAAAAATCGAGGAACCCAACAATTTATCAAACTCACTACATAAGTTATGGCGGCCATTTTAAAAACAAAAGATGGTAATGGTAACTTAAAATATAGTAGCGAAGAAATTGGATGAAAATATTAATAGTGTTAACGCAAAAATTAATGAGGAAAAACTTTCTTGTTTTGGTACTATCATCCTTCCAGAGGATAACAATTTATTAGGTGACATCCTGTATTTGCAGGTAAAACTTACTATTTTCAAAATTCACAGGAAAAACGTAGCTATAACGATTTTTTGTTATGGCTGGTTTGTATTTTTTCCAATTTTAAAATTTTATTTTAATATGCTTGTCATGGCGCATTTTTCTCTGATAAAACCGACCTTTTAAAAAATGTCATTGTCATGAACTAAAAACTTTTTAAAGTTAGTCATTTGTATTAAATTTTATAGATTTTTTTGGTTTCATTACTAAGGTATACCTTAGCCTCGTCTTAAAATCCAAATAACATATGTACCGTCCATCAAAGTTTTAATAATAAGTATATTTAACTTATCATAAATAAACTATTAACTATAACTTTATTATTGTATGAAAATCAGCCCAAATTGTGATTAGGTACGTTTATTTTATAATGCCTATTATTTGTAGGGAATATTTGTTTTGGAAACAGTACAATGCTCTACAATATAGGGCCGTCTCTATACCAGAAAAAGGAACTACGCCTGAAGACAACCAAGTTGTTCAGTAAGTTTTTTTTTATTCTGAAAAATTCGGTCCCGTAAATTCCATTAAATTTTAGTTTACATAAAATAATTATTATAATAGTTATAATTAGCTAAAAAATAATAAAATAAATTGTTCTCAACTAATTAATTGGAGCATCAACTCTAGATGTTTTTATATTTTTTTCTATGACTGAATATTTTGGAATTTACTCAACCATTTATTTAAATAATAATATATAACATATAATACGTAAAATTATGAAATTGAAGTGAATGTGTCAGGACTAACACTAACACCATTTTTATTAATTTCATCTTTTTTTTCTAAATCATTTACAGTGTGGTTGGTGAAGTTATCCATAAACAACCGTAAGTTAAAATAGTAAAATGTAGATGTCTGTGTGTGTAACTTTCTATCTAATTGTATTTTGTTTTACTAATTTTCACTATAAAATGTTTGCTACTAATATTAGTGCATGGTAGTGTTGATTGTCTTTATCGTTGTGTTTAAATTAGTGAACAATTAAAATGCACAGGTACAAGTAGTACAAGTAATTTTGCGATATGGTATAATAGAGGTTACATTATTGGGTAAATCAAACAATGTAATATAATATTAATATAATTATTTAATAAATCTATCATAAAGTCAATAAATTTTCTTATCATACATTAACACAAATATACAACGTGTTGGTAATTTTTATATATAATTTCTATAACCAGATGTTCAAAAAAGTGTATATAAAATTTTTTGGCAAAATAGCGTCACATTTGTGTGTGAAAAATTGTTTTAAACAAATATAACACAAAATGTAAAATCCAGAAAAATATTGCGCAAGATACTAATCCTATTAATTATTAAAAATAATGAGATATTTTTGCTCTTTGTAAAAATATTAATCCTTTTTTAATTAAAATCTAAAAAACATATTTTAAATTTGGTGTAATTGGTCAACATCTATAATCCAACATTGTATACAGGGTGTTTCCACTCAAAATGGATAACTTGATAGATATTGTCTCATCAAGACACTTTTTTCAAATAAATATTTTTTATTTAAGCTTTTGTTTTTAAAGTATCGACTTTCTTTTGTTTTTATATCAATCTCTATCTTTGTTGGTTAATATTTTTGTTAAAAATGTTTATGTAAAAACAAATGAAGGTCAATAATTTACAAAATAAAAGCTCAAATAAAATAATTACTTGAAAAAATTGTCAGTTTTGAAGAGGTTTATGTAAAAACAAAAGAAGGTCGGTTACTTTCTGGTTGGTCGATATTTTTGTTAAACATGTTTTACATAATAATTGTAGGAATTAAACTGACAATTCCAAAAAAATTAATAAAAGCTCAAATAAAAAATATTTACTTGCAAAAATTGTCAGTTTCAAAGAGGTTTATGTAAAAACAAAAGAAGGTCGGTTACCTTCTTTTGTTTCTCCCTAAACTTCTTTCCTTTGTTGTTCGATATTTTTATTAAACATGTTTTACATAATAATTGTAGGTATTAAACCGACAATTCCAAAAAACTTTAATTTATTAAAATCCGGTCATAAATAACGGAGATAAAAAGGTTTATGTAAAAGCATAAAAGTCGAAAATTTAAAAACAAGAAAAAAAATATTTGGAAAAAGCGTATCAATGAGATATAGTCGTCGCGGGAATGTTTATAATTGTGTCCAATGTCAAAAACTGATTTCTCGACATACAGTGTGACCCATTATTGTGCGATTTTAACCGGATTTGTTTTAAAGTGTAGATCTTGATAAACTATATTTTTGGAGCAAAAGACGCCATATTAGTACAAAATACAAGGCTTACTATGTCAGTTTTTAAGAGTAAATTTTTAAGAATTCATATTAGCGATTTTTTTAAACAAAATCTTAGCACGGCACTGGATTCACCACCCCTCAAAACGACCCTATACTAAATTTTATTGAAAAATTTTAAGAAAAAAAATGCACAAAAATAACTACAAAAATTTATTTTGTCAAGTTATCAATGAAAAAGAATTGACCAAAAATTGAACTTAGTAATAGTACCATGTTACTATTAGTTTAATTTTATTTCAATGTTTTTTATGGATAACTTGACAAAATAAATTTTTGTAGTTATTATTGTGAATTTTTTTTCTTATAATTTTTTAATAAAATTTAGTTTAGGGTCGTTTTGAGGGGTGGTGGGTCCGTGGCCGTGCTTAGATTTTGTTTAAAAAAATCGCTAATATGAATTCTTAAAAATTTACTCTTAAAAACTGACATAGTTGGCCTTGTATTTTATAAAGATAGGTATGGCTTTTTTTGCTTAAAAAATACAGTTTATCAAGATCTACACTTTAAAACAAATCCGGTTAAAATCGCACAATAAATAAAGATTTTACAGGGGTGAGTCGCAAACAAATGGGTCACACTGTATGTATGAAAAACGGGAAATGTTAGGTTAGGTGATCAGTAGCGTATCATTTTCAAGGGGTCACAATAACAATTAAACTTCGTATCTTAGACAAATAATCTTGTCTAAGCTATGCATTAATTTTAAATTAATGCCCCTGGGTTTTTGATTTACCTGTATTAATATTGTACAATAATTGTGAGGGAACAGATGCCCCTGACAAAGAATTCCCTAACTGTCCCGATCACTATAAACTACCACGTGGGGATAATTTATTAACAGAAACGATTTAGGTGGAAAAACATATTTATTTATAGAATAAAGTTGTTTATTTACTCAAAATTGTTTATAATTTTTATATTGTAATGTACACTAGACTGGGCCAAAAAAATTAACTAACGGTTAGGGCCTAACTTAGCGGTTCCTTGGATTACATACGAAAAAGAAAACAAGTGTAATGTCTGTGCTTGTTTCCGAATTTATGTCGTTTTCCATTCAGTAAAACGCAAAATCAGAGTGACGCCTCATGACGCGTCATGACGCTTACAAATGCCCTGTTCGTGCGTAATAATACAAAACGGTTTCGAGTTTATTTATTTAATCCCTCGAGCCACAAAGAATGATGCCCTTTGTACTTATGGGTCGAGGTGAGGTCAATTTGTTTTAGAGGGTTTTTCTTGAAAAAAGTTAATTAATTTGGATTTTTTTGAGGGCGTTTACAATTTAAATTTATAGTCTTATTTAATTTTGTATTAATACAACAAGAACATATTTTCTTCAGAGTGCTTTGAAATAAGATATTTATTAAAATATTTCATACACGACATCAGGAAGTGCAACCATTTATTCTTTTTTCTTTAGTTTATAAAATATTGGGTTTGAACAAAGTAACAAAATAACAAAATTATTAGACCAAGTTATATTCAATATTTTAAGTGGCTTTTAGTATTGCTTTTAGTCAATTTAATTGCATCAGAATATAGTATAAATTGTTATTAAATCATAGAAAATTAGATGCAAGGCAATATAGGTATTTACTTATAATGCATTTAACCTTTACCCATAGTACATGTATAAACAGTTTAATTTAACAAAAGCAAAAGGTTTGCTCCGTCAAAGGAATGTGTCTTTTAGCAATGTTCATAACTTTTAAACGGCTTCGTTTTTTTTTTCTCAAAATTGATGTACGGATTAAGGGTTGCCTACCTAATAAGTAGGTATACCAAAAAATTCCAGGTCCGGCTTGGCCAAAATTTTCGAAATTATGTGTACCCTCAAAAATCACCCTGTACATTAGAATTTTGATTTTTTTTTCTTCCTTATAAATAAGTATTAAATTAGCTACAAAAAAATGTACAACTCATCTTTCGACAGAAAAGTTTATCAACAAAATTTTACGTGTGAAAGAACAAGTTTGAACAAAAAAAAAAAAGTGAGGTTTAGAGATGATCAGTTTTTGTAACTTTACCTACTGCAGAATGAAAATTTCTTACTTTTAATTTATCCAGGTCCATATCTAATAGGGTGGGCCGATTTTAATATTTTTCCAATATCAAATTGTGCAATGGTGGAAAAGTGGTGCATTTATAAGGCCAGAGTTTTTTTTTTAATTTTAATTTCTTAAACTGCCGCAAGGCCTTGAAAGATCTTAATGTAATTTAGTATCGTTATAAATACGAAAAAATTATCTGAGAGAAAATAGGGTTAAAAAAAGTTTTGAATGATTAATATAAAAATAAAAATGAATTTATCATCAACACAAATTTAATTCAATTTATAATCCTGTTTTACCTGCCATTTTTCACTAACACCCAAAAACCACAAACAGATACTACTTGTAAAAATTTCTATTATTCAACTAATTGACGATGTCAAAATATTATATTTATATTATATTATATTTATATAAACAGTGAAGCCAACTGTCAACTGTCCTACGTCAAACACGAAAATCTTAAAAAATATTTATTCTCCATTTTACGCCGTCTCTCCAATAATTGCAATTATTGCAAAATTTAAAATTTAAAGTTTGACTTCATACAGTTCAAAACATTAAAAAAGAAAAAAATATTAAAGGAAAATAGTTTACTTTCCTATTTCACAACTTTCCAGCTTGTGAATAATTTTAAATTTTTAAAAATTACTTTTAAATTTTTAGAGGCGTTGCGGCAGTTCAAAACATATAGATATCAAAAAAAATATTTTGCAAAAAATGTTTACTTTCCTATTTCACAACTTTTTCTTAAATGCAGAATTTAATATTTTTAAATTTTAGAAGTTAAATATAAAATCGGCCCACCCTAATATCTAATTAAATTCTTACTATTCTATTTTACAGAAAATACGAATCCAAAAAGTACAGGGCCCTCGACTGACGTCTTGGGATTTTGTCAAAATTTCATTCTCGAAAATTGCCAAGCAACAAACTTTCATACCAGTAGAAAATTTTGCCGGCAAAATTTGTTCTCTTGTGATATTATATACGATAATACTTCTAATATAACTTTAAAGGTAATTTGAAGCTAAAAAAAACATTATTCTTTATTATACAGGGTTCCCGTTTGTTATAAAATTTTTAAATATCATAAAATTGGTTAAATTGTCCTAAAATGTCATAAAATTCACATTTTGTCATAGAAATCATAACATTTCATTATTTTTTAACAATTTTCTCACCTTTGATCTTTTTTATAAAATGGAAATTTTGTAAAATAAAATTTAAAGCCGGTCCTGTAGAATAAAACGCAATAAAATGTTTTAAATATGGCCTTGGTTGTTGACGTATGTAAGTTGTATGATCTGTGGTATGAACTTCATACTATGAAGGAAAAAGAAGTTAGGTTAGGAAATGAATTTTAAATTTGAAATAAATAATGAGTGAGTATGAGTATAAGAGACGTATAACCAGCCCCATTTCCTCTTGACTCTCGAACCCCGTACAGGCCTATGTTTACTTACGCCGATTTTTGTTCTTCCCCAGCAACTTCACGGCTTCACCCGTGTTTGCTGGGTGCGAATGTCCATTGCGTTCCGTACTGTCCCCTATTTGGAGCTCGAGAGCGAGAGGCGAATAGTTATAATAGCCTTTCCTGCTATACGCTCAGTGGGGTATGGAGAAGGGACGGGGGGGTGATGGTTTTTGGGGGACAATTACGCCGACTTAAAACTAAGTACGACGCGGAATCCCCCTAGACCAGTCGATTAATATTACTCCAAACATTTGGGATTACTATTTGGAGTTGGGGAGTTGTTATTACGCTGCAGGGTGTAGTTTCCTAGTCGAGGTCTTCGTCTTGTTCATTATTGTCATTATCCGTGTCGGATAGTTCCTGAACTTGGTAAAGTGTGTCGGTTGTTTTTTTTATTTTGTTTTTATTGTTGCTTAGTTGCTCCCAACTGTTCTTGTTGATTTGTGAGAAGTGCATGTTTTGTGCTAACGTGTCATGAAATGTGAAGCATGGTCTCCCGACTTTTTTGTCTTTAAGATCTAGTTTAAGGGTGGCTTTTAGTATGTTATTGCGTTGTCTACGTCTGAGGCGGCTAGTATTGTTTCCAGTCCGGCCCAGAAGCCGTAATTACCGTGGTCGTTTAGGTACGCATTAATTTGTCCTGTTTTGTCACTTATGTGTTCATAACGACTGCTTAGTTCATTTATTGCGTCCTCGATGTAGGGTCTGTACGTTCCTAGGTTATTACGTAAGTGGTTGTTTAATATTTGTCTAGTGTCTGCTGTTGTTTCAGTTTCCCGTAGCGAACCTATCACCGTGTTGAACAGCTGATGTGCAATCGCTGCGATAAGGCAGTTCCCAGTGGGGGGTATTTTTTTACTTTTACTATAAAGTCAAGTGTGTTTACAAATTCCATGGAGTTTGATTAGAGTGCTTTTTTTTACTTTGTTTATGTTTTCTTAGTTTATGTGTTGTTTATGTCTTAAGTGTCAAATTTATTTGGTCTCGGTTTGTTTTACTTGAATTGTTATGTTGACAGCTTTATTGCCCTGTTCAACTATGGTGTGTGTCCGCGACCGGCTGTTTGGTTTTTTCTTGGAAAATTGACTTTTTATTTTATTTGTTGCCGATGATTATTGTTTTTTTAGTAGGGATTAGGCAATGTGCCTTGTTTAGTTTAATTTGCAAATTATGTGTTAGGTCATGCGGATGATTTGAGGATACTTAGCAAATATTTGCAGGTGGCCTGTTCCTCACTTGTATGGCCTCTTTTGTTTGGCCAGTGGAAATCGTCCTGTTGACAGATGGTGCGACCGCTCAGGCACTGACACTTGTCACTTAACTCATTCTTGTCACTTAACACTCTTTTGACCGTTTCACTTAACTCATTCTTGTCACTTAACACTCTTTTGACCGTTTCACTATGTTCGTTTGCACTTGTCACTTCTCTCTTCCTTTTCACTTGGCCCTTAACTAATTATTGACCGTAGAGTAGTCTGTACTCACTGTATTTTTTTACACTACAGTTGTTTGCACTATGAGGGTTTATTTGTTGGTTATGGTTTTATCGTTTTACGTTTATTCTCCGACTCTGCTACATCGACTTACTCACTCGACGGCTGGGAAGAGACTGTAATTTGAAAAAATAAATAATGATAAAGGTAAATTTATTTTTATACTATATTACTTTACTAAGGAAGGCACAAAGAAGGACTTGAAGAAATTGATACTATTTTGGCAAGTAAGGAAGCAGAGTTAAAAATAACAAGAAATATTATTTCTGAAGGAAATAAGAAATTATCGAAGTACCTTAACAATAACTACATAACTACTCTTAAAAAATCTGTAATATTGGAGGCTCAAACAATGATTAACATGGGTCTAAAAAAGCAAAAAAAATAGTACCTACATATAGGTATATACCTACTATTTTTTTTTGCTTTTTTGAGACCCATATTAATCATTGTTTGAGCCTCCAATATTTCAGATTTGTATACCTTTGTGGTTTTATTTATTTTGAGATTATAATACCTATTATAATAAAATACTAAAGTAACATATATTAAAAATGCTATAGCAGAAATATTTATTTTGATGCGAGAAAAAATATTTATTTTTATATAATTAACCTTTAAAAAATTACATTTATTTTATTAAATAACTTTAGAAATAATAAATTCTTGTTATAAAAAATGTCATAAAATTTGAAAAAAGTACAAAACAATGCTGGGAACCCTGATTATATACCTATTTAACTAGTTAATCCCCAATTAGGTATAGTATTTTTAATTGTTTCAAATTGTACTTACCATTATCCATGATTTTTTTTTACCTAATGACATATAATTTATTTACATTGTTAATTCATTTGAAAATCTATATAGGTACTAACATTATTTTTTACATTTTAAATAAAAATCTTAATATTAAACTTCCAAAAAGTTTACGAAAACCAAGTCAAATATTCCTCTAATATATCCACCTACCTAAGAATCTTATAAGACTGCACTAAAATGTCTGTTTTCAAAGGTAAATTTTTAGCGGATGTGGAAACATGTTATTATTCTAGATACCCTAAGGTTTAATAAAATGTGTTGCGGATGCCGTTGCGAGGAGTTGCCGATATTTAAAAACACCATTGTTTGTTTAAAAAACGAGAAAAATTAAGCATTTCTAGGTAGTTAATTATAGTACTCGATATAAATAAATAAAGTTTATGCACGATGACATTATAATATGACAATTATAACAAAAATTCTTTGACGTAAACGTCTTTTTATAGCCCGCGGGCGTTATTATGACCCAGCGGGCTACATATAATGAAACGTCAAAAATTAAAAACAACAATGTTACACCATTTGATATATTCGAAGTAAGTTTTTTCGTATAAAGATTTTGATTTTTCCGGCAGCAGGCCGCAATTTTTCGCCTTTTCAGCTGCTTCCTCAATTTCATTCATCTTTAAACTTTAAAACTGACTGATGTCAGTTGACATTATAATATGACAATTATAACAAAAATTCTTTGACGTAAACGTCTTTAAAAACAATAATATATTAAAAATAATAATATATTAATCGTGCATAAAGTTTTGTATGCATTGCTGGCATAACTGGTTTTTATGGTCCTACGACGCTTTTCTAGCCCTCGCGCTAACGCGCTCGGGCTCGAAATAGCGCCTCGGACCATAAAAACCTTATTATGCCCTTAATACATAAATAACTATTACAACACAACACAGAAACATGTACGATAAAGGGCGTTTTAAAGGTGGGAGTAGAAAAAAATACAAAAAATCACTGCAACACTGCACAGTTTAACGGCGGCCATTTTTGTTGTTTACAATTTTTGTGCTTTGGGTTTGTGCTTGTTTGTACAGATTAATAATCGTTTTAAACGTTGTGTTTCTCATAGTAAGCCTTTTATTACTTCAGGAAAAAGGAGTACCTACTACCAAAACAAGAAAAAAATTACAAAATAAACAGACTTGATGAAAAGACGGAGCAGGTGGTTATAATTTTTTATAATAATGATGAATTTAGCCGCATTTGTCCAGGAATAAAGTATTGTTTCGGTAAGAACATCAGAGAACAAAAAAATCAAAGTACAAAAAAGACTTTTGTTGTGTAACCTTCAAGAACTGTACGCTAAGTTTGTAGAAACCGAGCCCGATTCAAAAATAAGTTTTTCCAAATTTGCGCAGCTTAGACCGGCTTTTTGTGTTCTTATTGGCCCCAAAGGAACATACAGTTTGTGTTTGCTTCCCAATGAATGTTACATTCAAGGTGATTTCGCTGTATTTCGTTGTACAAGACGAAATACAAAATTTTCACTTGGTAAAGAGTCAGGCCACTTTACATCCCTTTGTTGTGTATTATAAAGATAAAAATTTTTGCCACATCGCACGGAAAACCGTTAAGAGATTGGTTTCAAAAGCAAGCCTGCAAAGACCATATAAGTAAGGATCAAATTTTATCACCTATAGATATGTTCAAGTTTTGCAATGAAAATATAAAAGGTATACATTTCTTTTTATATAAAACCTGAAATAATAGTACAACAAAAATTAATCCTTGAATCGAGATATAAAATGGCTGCTGTACTAAAAAATACCAGAAGTTTTCATTCATTTGTGCCTAAAAATTTATTCGAAGTACATCGAAATCAACCGGTTTTATAAATAAAAAAATAATTAAAAGAACAAAATTTACAGCTTTAGAAAACCGATAAATTATGTTAAATTGTGCCTAAAAATTTATTCGAAGTACATCGAAATCAACCGGTTTTATAAATAAAAAAATAATTAAAAGAACAAAATTTACAGCTTTAGAAAACCGATAAATTATGTTAAATTTTATATACAGGGTGTTTCATAATATATGCGCAGGACTTCAGGATGTGATAGCTCATCCAAAAATATGAAAAAAGTCGCTATTAACTTACGCTCTAAAATGCACAATTTTCGAGATACAGGGTGTTGAAATTTTAGAAAAAAATTCGTTTTTTTTCGACTATTTCCCTCGTCTTAATATCCACCAATCACAAACGCGCAATTTTGAATTTCAAATGGTTTCTAGGTGAAAAAACTGTGTGACAGCACCTGTCAGCAGTTTATTCGAGTTTACCCGCGGCAAAACTTGACAGCTGTTGTCAACAAAAATTGCAATTTATATTTTAATTGTTAACTGTTACTCATGAAATAGTCTTGTCAAATACCATTCGGGCATCTAATTTTTCCTGTGAAAAAAATCGAAAAAACACAATGCTAAGTAATATTTTTTAACAAAAAGCATTCGTGCAGGTGCAAAAATCCTCCTCTTCGACTCGGATTTTTGTTGCCACCAGCACTCATGCTTTTTGTTAAAATATCACTTAGCAACGTGTTTTTTCGATTCTTTTCGGAAAAATTAAATGCCCTTATGATATTACTTACGAATATCTCCGGAACCGTTTATCGTACAAAAAACAGGTTTTGTAAGCATTTTCTACTCAAAATAAGCTATGTTTTGTGCCAGAAAAAATTTGTTTTCCTCATAATTGGTGGAGATTTTGAAGGGGTAGCGGGTGTTTTTCTCCTCAACTTCTTCGCCCCTGAAAAAAGTACGGTTTTGAGAAGCCAATTTAAACCGCCAATGTTTTCTACACAAAAAAGGTACTCTTGGTCATAAGCTCTAAAGTTGACCGTTTTCGAGAAAAATCAACTTTTATGTTTAAAAACATGGTCAATTTAAAAATTTTTTTTTACTAATTAAACAAAATTTATATTAACGTTAGAACAAGTAACAAAACCAAACCATAATTGCAAAATAAAAAATGATTCAAAAGTTGTCTTTGCTAAATTCTCCAAACCGAAAAGGTAACGCATTTCGCACATTACAGCATTTGTGTAAAAAATCATTTTTTTTTTAATTTTGCAATTATCGTTTGGTTTTGTTACTTTTTCTAACGTTAAAATAAATTTTGTTTAAATAGTAATAAAAAATTTTTTTCAAAAAATTGACCATGTTTTTAAACATAAAAGTTGATTTTTCTCGAAAACGGTCAACTTTAGAGCTTATGACCAAGAGTACCTTTTTTGTGTAGAAAACATTGGCGGTTCGAATGGGCCTCTCAAAACCGTACTTTTTTCAGGGGCGGAGAAGTTTTTCTGGCACAAAACATAGCTTATTATGAGTAGAAAATGCTTACAAAAGCAGATAATCGAAAAAAACGATTTTTTTTTCTAAAATTTCAACACCCTGTATCTCGAAAATTGTGCATTTTAGAGGGTAAGTCAATAGCGACTTTTTTCATCTTTTTGGATGAGCTATCACATCCTGAAGTCCTGCGCATATATTATGAAACACCCTGTATATTAATTTAAGATTTCATCAACAATATAAACATTACATTTAATATAGTTTTGTATTATAAATGCAGTAATACGTTAATTTTAAAAGCATTGTTCATGATAAAAATTAACAAGTTCTCTGTTAAAAGTATTGCTGAAATACATATAATAATTATTAATATTAATAAATATTATTCACTTAGACATAGTACCAAAATTGTATTAAAAATAAAATAGGCGATCCATCATAGCCCTCATTATGTAATCATTCTGTACCTTAAGATTACAATAAAAATATTGTTATTTTTATAATTATAATATAAATATTTAATGTTTATGTAGCCTAATTTTTACTATTTTATATTACTTTTTTTAACACCTTTTAATAGCATTTTTTTATCAAAGCCATCTTGATTAAAAATAATAATAAAAGTAATTCCATATTATATACAATTTGTGGTATTTTAAACCGTTGTATCTTCTTAGCGAAACAAATACACAACTTTTTTTACAGTTTTGAGTTTATATTGAGGAGAACATTCTGTTAAATTTTAAAGAATTTTCGTTCAGTCCCTCCGGATGAAAAAATGCATTTTTATTCGCCAAAAATGGGAAATTTTCATAATTAAAATGCAATTTGGATACTTTTTTATAATTTCGTATTTTATATTTTAAATAATATTTATAATCACTTTAAATAAAAATATACAACAAATCAAATTTTCATAGCCACTACATAATATAAATGGTAGAAAATTTTTAGTTAAAAGAAGCGTGAATTTAGCATTAAAAAAACTGAATTTGTAAAAAACATTTTAGGTAAATATTTAAAAAGTACATTCTTTTATGGTTAAAACAAAATATTACAAGATAGAAAATATAAATAAATAACATAGTTATAAAGGGTTTTCTTAGACACCGATTTGGTAATTTTTTATGCAAATCGGTCAACATGGCCCTGCCTACTTTGAAAGTAGTACTTTCTCAGGGTGTTTAAATAAAAAATATTATTGTGGTTTTTGTTCATCCTAAGCATTGGTCTTCACACCCTGTAAGTTTTAAAAAAATCTAATAAGGTCAGCTTTAAATTTTTGTCAAATTTGGTGAAAAATTATAGAATGACTCATTTGTTACCTACTTATTACAGTCTTGAATAAGAAATTCAGAATAAGTTCCAAACTTACCATTTTTAAAATTTATTGTATCTCCTCTACGGCAAGCTATTATCCATTTTTTTGCTAAATCTTCTTTCTTTGGAGAGCTAAAGTATTTTATCTACTCCTACATGGACGAGCTGTGACTTTATGGCGTTTTAGTCACGGTCTGAAGTTAGCAATAGTGGCTTTTGGGCATTTTAGTCACGGGCTGAAGTTAGCTTTAATATAAATTTAGTATTATTTTACAAGAAAGGCACTTGATTTTAACGATTGTATGACATTTGACAACTACCAACTAACTTAAAACTTCAGCCCGTGACTAAAGCGTCATAAAGCCACAACTTGTCATTGTGTATTTAAAAGGTCACTTAGTGTCAGGGAAACATGTACGAGGGTTGCCTTTTATATTTCGGGAATAGAGAAAACAAACAACAATTAATCATGGTACATGGCTTTATTGTTTTTTTAAATATTCTCCATGAAGATCGACACACTTTTGCATGCACTTGAACCAATTTTCGAAGCATTTTTTTCACTCCGATTGAGGCACCTCCAAAACATGCATTTTGAACGCATCAACCGCTTCTAAAGACCCACACAGTCGACTGCTGTTTACTTTCAGGTTCATACGCATAGATCCATGAAACGTCACCTGTTACAATGTCATGAACATGTTTTGAAGCACCGCCATCGTATTTTTTAAGCATTTCTTTTGACCACTAGACCCGAGACCTTTTTTGATTGATTCTCAAATTATGTGGGATCCAACGGTAACAATTTTTTCTGAAGGCCAAATGTTCATTTAATATTGAATGTATGCTGGTCCCACTAATGCCCAAGGATGACCCAATCTCACGATATGTCACATGATGATCTTGCATTACCAGTTCACGCACAGCATCAATGTTTTTTGCAAGAACGAGTGATTTTGGACGACCTTCACGAAATTCGTCGGTGACCGAACCACGGCCACGATTAAATTCGGAACACCACCGATATTCACTTGTTTTTTTATGGCACTTTGTAGCCAAAAGTCACATTAAGTTCATCGATGCATTATTGTTGGGATAATCCACGTTAAAGTTGTAAAAATTATAGCACGAAAATGTTCACGGGTCAATTTCATTTTTTTGGCCGACATTAATTTTTCAAGTGACTGTTAATAATACTAATTGCGCCCGCACGTCAAAACGTGTTAAGTAAGAACACCGTCTAAAAGGTCGAACTTAACGATACAGACATCTGTTGTCCGATAGCATCAGCAGGTTCGGCCATTCCCGAAATATAAAAGGCAACCCTCGTACGATAAAGGACGTTTTAAAGGTGGGAGTAGAAAAAAGTAATTTTAGCTCCATCTATGGCGATTATTTAAAATAAATATGTAAGAATTGTATGTTTTATATAATATATTATTTGTAATATATAATGTATAATACGTAATATATAATACATTATCTTATAAAACTAGATAAAAGAATATATACTTTGTAAAACACGTTAGTATTATGCCCTTTGAAGGCCTAACTTAATTTGCATGTAGAAGTTTATATATCAAATAATAGTTAATTATGAGTACTTTAACGTGATATACTCAAAATTATAAAACAACATTGCTTCTCCGACTTTTTAAACCTTAAACAATGGTAAAATTTTAAATTACATTGTCCCCAGCGAACCCTGTGTGTTAAAATCTTTAAAAAAATAATACGTGGATTTATTTACAATAATAAGGTCTACATTTTATGTTATTTTCAAATCGATACGTTTTTAAATAAAAATTTTATTACAAAATATCGAAATTTATCTATTTTTAACACAGTAGACTTGAAATGGATGGATGAAATTATTTTTTTCTACGACCACTATGTAAAAGTCACTTTTCATGATGGCATCGTTGCTTAGAAAATTAATCTTTTCATTGGCAAGGCAAAACACGAATGCTTATGTTCTGTGCACGAATGTAAAGTGACATTTCTGTGTGAAAATTGACAGGTCTGTGTAAAAAGAAACGGAAAGCATCGTTTGACATTCAGCTGTCAAAAAAGTTTTTAGGTTATTTTGTTTTGTATTTAAAAATAATAAAAAATAAAAGGGTCGCAGAAAAAACATTGTGTTATACTTTTGAGAAAAGCTTTCTTCAAGCTCGTGTTAATGCACACTCGGCCTAAAGGCCTCGTGGGCAGCTTAAAAACTCGCATGAAAAAGTCGCTTTTCAACACTTGTAAAACAAATAACTATTTTTGAAAAAAAATGCATCATTTAGATGTGGAAACAAGGTTAAAAAATATATTCAATTCTGGCATCACTTGCAAACAAATGTCCAAAATTTGTTTGATTTTTACGCGAAACCATAGTTAACAACTTATTTGACATTAAAAAATTATAATTTTAAAAATTTTTTTGCCACCCGGTTGAATTATTCTTAGTGAATTAAAATAAAAGGAATACGTATTATAATCATAATATTATGATTTTATTCAGCGTCGGAAATTCACTTTTTTCTTGATATCAGTGTACGGATATTATCCGTAAAAATTTGTAAATTTTTTGAAAAATTGACTTGCATATTCAGGGCTCCCACACCTCCTAAAATTCCTAAAATTTTGCTTAAATCTTGAAAACTCCTAGAATTCTCCTAAAATTGCCTTCAATCTCCTAAAACTCCTAAAATCCTAAAAATTAAATTTAAATAGGCCAACCTGACTGAGTTTAATTAAGGTAGTGCTAAAAAAATTCTTTTTTAAAAAGTAATTTAAAAATATATATATTTAGGTTCTATTTTATTAAATTCTTTTTAAAATGATATAATATCACAACTAAAATTTTTCTTTAAAAAAAACATAAAAACTTCTACAAAATTGTCATTTTTAGCTATATTTCGTTTTTAGTCAAAAATATACCATGTTATATACCAAAAAAAAAGGATTTTTAATTTTCTTTTAAATGACAGCTGAAATAGTAAACAATCTAAAGAATGTTTTGCTGTATTTTGCAAACTTCATATTTTGTTATGAGATTTGAATCGGTGCACTTAACTTTAAAATTGATTTTAGAAAATAAATTGTCAAAATTAAATTTTTGGACTGTTTTTATTCCCACCGCGGTGGGAATAAAAACAGTCCAAAAATTTAATTTTGACAATTTATTTTCTAAAATCAATTTTAAAGTTTAAAATACATTTTTGTTAGAAGATATAAATTATTTTACAGAATATGAATATTATATTTCATAAAATAGTTAAAATATTCTAACAAAAATGCATTTAGAACTATAAAACTGATTTTTTGAAATATTTATCAAAAATTTTACTTTTGGACTTGTACTATTCTTAACCTTATCGATTTAATTACTGTTAGTTATTAACTAAACAGTTAACATGTTTTTTCTTAAAATATAAAGATAACATCATTTGATTTTGGCATTAACCAAATCTATCGACGCATTTTTTTAAATAAAATTAAAAGTGTGGTGAAATTTATACTTGTATATATAATATATTATATTATATATTATACATATTATGTACCTCAGATATATACAAAAGTAGTAATTTTACCTCACTTTTAATTTTATTTAAAAAAAAACTCGTCGAGCGATTTGGCTAAAAAACTAGTCAATATAACTTATTTTTACAAAAGAAGTATTAATTTTAGTAGTAAAGAGATGTTTTTATTTAATTAAAGAAATTCATTTCCATACTTTATTTCTCCTAAAATTTTACAAAAAACCTCCTAAATTCCTAAATAAAATTTGTAATTTAGCCGTGGGAGCCCTGCATATTTTGGTATTACCCTTTGAATAAAATTTAAAAAAATGTAAGTAATTTTTTCTGAAAATTCAACAATTTTCCCGTTTTTTCCCCCGAAAAACATTTTTTTCCGGAAAAAAACGGTTTTTTACGCCGCACAGTATTTCAATTCTCGAAATTTTCGGCAAAATATCAAGGAGTAGTCGGATTCTCCAAAAAATCCGTATATAGCGGTTTTTGGGGTCGCTGATAAAGAATCTTGAATCATAATTCCAAAATACAAAATGGTATATCCAAAATGGCGGACATATTTGTCAAAAAATTGACGGAATAAATTGAAAATCACCATTCGAAATGGTGGACCTCATGGCAGACATTTTTATAAAAAATTGTCGAAATTAATTAAAAACCCGTAAATTTCAAAAATTATTTATAAAATTTAAATAAAACAGATTGTATACTAAGTATTTTAAATTTTTACGATTTCTTAATTCGCTAAAAAAATTGTCGACACAAATAACCACATTTCAAATTTGACATTAACACACTACAATGCGCATGCGGAGTTGTTTTAACGCAATTACAAAAGGTGGGTTAAATATGTAAAATCGGTGTTAAATATCTTAGTAGTCACCAACGATTTACGCAAGTGAAAGACACCGCTGTTGTAATAAACGTTTTGAGTTAAATCCGAGTGAATCGAGTAAACGTCATAAACACAACCCAGAAATAAAAAAAAAATCTTATATTTTGTAAAGCAAAAACACAGATACGCGCGCGACATAGGCTTAAAATCGCGAGGTTTTTTACCACAACCCTGCCTGAGCGCCCAAGAACTTGTAGTTTTAAAGAGCCGGGGGCGAGTTGGGGCAGATAATTTATTGATGGCTTGATAGACAAAACTCTAAGCTATTTAACGGATCTTGAACTGATGCCTTACAATTCATTACAATTTTTGTAGCTCCATTTTTCTAAAAGCTCGATTCAAAGTTTGCGATTTTAACAGACCGATCTTGTCGGTTACAATAACCCGTTGTACAAGCAAAATCTAAACTCTAAAAGATCGATGGGTTGGTGTAAACCATAATGAAATTAAGGCAAGTTTGAATAAATAAGGTTTATTAAAGTCTTTTTATATTTTAAAGCACATTTTAATTTCAAATGTCAAACTGACAATTCGTTAAATCCTAAAATTCATTATATTTTCACTAAATATAACTCGTGGTGTGATTAATAATCGATTATATTTACTCATTGAAACCGAAGCAGCACATTTCACTCGTCCTGCGGACTCGTGAAATCTGCAGCACGGTTTCAATTCGAAAATATCATCGATGATAATCATACCACTTGTTATATTATGGGTGAAAATATACGTATTTTATATAATTTTTTTTCAATTCAGTATGGAGACAGGTATTAACTACCCATCTAACTCAAAATTTACCTGAAAAAAAATGTCAATTTTTGAGGTTTTGCCGATATTTTCGATAATTGAAACACTGTGCGCCGGCTCAATTTTTCCGGTAATTTTAAAACCCTTATCGAGAGATACGATATCTGAATAATCTCTGTAAGATATCTAAAATACATCTTAGCCCTCTATAAGATATCGGAAATAAGATATAAAAGCCATTATCTATGTCTATTAACTCTTAAATTATGTTTTTCTTGCAGACCTACAATGCTCAGCATAATGCACTTCTTCCAAACGTTTCTGCATATGGTCCAAATGGTGCTCTCCTACTTCCTGATGTTGATATTCATGACGTACAACGTGTGGCTTTGCATAGCGGTCGTGCTAGGCGCTGGCGTCGGCTACTTTCTGTTCGGTTGGAAAAAATCGGTCATAGTCGACGTGACCGAGCATTGCCACTAGCACGAACTGAGCCAAGCGATTTAGTACATTTTAGACGTATTCTTTAAGTTTACAGTATACTTTTCTTGTATTATATTATAGAATGGAGACTACCTTGATTGCTCACCGCAATTTTAACTATGTATTTTTGTATATACGACGAAAAAATCAATGATTAAAAAATGTAAAACTTTAAAGTGTTTTATGTTTGAGAGTTTTTAAATGACAAGTAATTTAGGAATGTGTGGGGGATACGTCGCAGAACTTTTTTTCTGTAGGGTAGTTTTAAGTACTTCTTTTTGGACAATATGTTTTGCTGTTAAAAATTGATCCCACTATACTCACATAGTTTTAGCATTATATGCAATTTATACATCAAGATAAGAACAAACTGGACCAAAATCAAGACTAAACAGAAAAATGTTTTTATACAGGGTATGTCTAAATAACCCCTTAAGCCATTTTTATATGCCATATAATCATTTTTGTATGGTATTGGGCAGTTTTTAATTTTAATATGGTAAATACTTGTTTCTGTACAGTCATTAAAGCATTTAAAATTTGTTATGGTTATAGAACATTGTCCAAAAATGTACTTAAAACATTGTAATTTTTTGCAACCAGATTTTTATTTTTTTGCTACCGCCTAAGTGCTTAAAAAAGCAGGGTTTCCATTTTAAATATAAGCAAATTTTAGCTAAAAATCCTTGAAGGAAAATTTGTTAACTAATTCTTACATAATTAAAATTTGAAGTATTTTAAATTACAGAATATTAAATTTTTAAATATACAAATATTTATCGACAAGTTAACATTTTTTTCCAGTAAGGCTTAGTTTAACCTGGGGATTACTAACAGAATTCATATTTTTGTTTTGCAATTTATTTTTATACACACATAAGTAAATATTTCAAGTTCCAGTGTAAATATTCAATTCTTCATATATTTTTAAGACTGATTTCTCTACAACAATTTTCTTGTAATTCCTCAGATTTACCTTTAAAAAATTTATATAAGTAGTAGTGGTTTAATTTTTTTCTATTGAAATATCGTGTTTTTGGTACAATGTTTATACAGCTTATTATACAAATTGTTAAAATTCGCATAAAATACAGCCATTTTTATGTAGGTAATTTCTCTCTGTTACAATTTGAGATTGGTTTTTTATTTTTAGGTATTTTTATCTAACTTATTATAATATAAATCTGTGATTAAAAATTTAATTATCAATAAAATATCTCTAGCAGCAAAAAGTGTTTTTTAAATCCAAAAACCCATATTTGTGTGATAACTTGGTCTTTTAGAAGTATAGTTATTTATGTCATAAGGGCAAAAAGTGAGCTTTTTGTGCTGAGCTAAAAGTTTTATGGCCAGAATTTCAACCTATTAACATTTTTTGCATTATTATCTTTTTTCGCGAACAAAGATTGTTTTTTTTGGTTATAAATCAAATTTAAAACCTAAAAGAAAACTCAGTATTGGTGAATTGCAATATTTATTTATTTATTCAAGATTTTCATACAACATATATTTGGTAAAAGAAATGAAACTTAAAAATCGAATGCATTTCTTTTACTTCACAAAAGATTTACTTATTCTATGTAAAAACATTTATTAACCGTATTAAAGACTGTCGTAAAATATTTACCGAAAAATAACAAAATGTATTATTACAGTCCTCACATAGGAAAAAAAGATTTTTATATTATTATTGTTTACAATTATTGTATCCGATATATTAATATTGTCTAATTAAGAATTTAGAATAGATACTTTTTTAATATTCTCTCAACATTTGGCACATTGTGACTAACATACGATTATTAGTTTTATTGAGATCAAATAGTAAATCACAATTGTCAAACATACACAAGTCTTGAATAGAAAAAAACTTTAAGTAAGTATCACAAAATGACAAATTATACAACTTTATTTATAAGATATATGCTAATAAAGGTAACTGCGAAAATGACAAAATTTAACATTTTTTGGGGAACTACCAAAACCTCATTGGATTTTTAGATACCGACGCTAATCTTAAACTAGTTCTATTTTTTTCTTCATTTTTTTACCCAAGTATAGGCAACGATTTATACAATAATTTTTTGACATTTACAACAAAACCCTCCCTTTAATTTTCGTTGCATTCATTAGAAAAAGGCTTATTTTAAGAAGAAAGACCCGTTAATGATATGTATGTTTTTTATTCACAAGTTTTCATTAAACTTTTTAAGCGTTTTTTTATTTGCGATGTAAAAAACATCGTCAAGAAAATTAACTTGGTTAAAAAAAGTTAACATCTTAAAAAATACAGTGTTTTTTTATTCAAACACGATTTGTGATACATGAGATGGATTTTATTGTCAATTTTTTTTGAATTTTTTTTATTGTATCACAAATTTAAAAACACAAAATATTATTAAACAAGAACTAAAATACTGTTTTTTTGTCCGCTGGGCGAGTTTTTATAAATATTTCGCCGCGGAACGGTTTTATAGTTTTTTGATATTTTTTTGTTATTATACATAATAAAACTTTGAACACAAAATAAGACATCACAAATGAGAGAGCATTACCGAAATAATAAGCCTCAATAGGTACTCGGTTTCAATAATGTTTATAACGTAAATATATGAGTTTTTTCTTATTTTTAACTTACAATAATTATAATTGATTGAACCTAGAACGAGTATTACAAATAAACCTACAAACATAAATTATAACTTCCGTCAATGTCAGGGTTTTAAGGAAGAAAAAATCCCGCCCAGAATAACACTTCTGACCAAAATCGCTTGCATTGGAATAATTTTTTTACGTTAATGTACACATTTTTTTGATTTTTTTAGCAATGTTAACGACAAAAAATACTTGTTCCATTTCAGCGGTACATTTTGTTATATTGCTATTTTGAAAATTGGTAATAATAATACGTATTTTTTAAATATAAAAAATTAGACTTAAATAAGATATTCGAAAAATTGCATTACGGGATTATAAGAATAAATGATTTATTGAAATTAAGAAACATTATTATTCAAAATAGAAAACGTTGAAGTGTATAAAAAAACGTATATATTTGAATTTCTGTAAAAATTTATAAAATAACATTTCGAAAACCTCGAAAATGTTTTTAATTTTGTAAAATTTCAATAAGAACCCTCAAAATTCTACAATTAATTAGACTCACAAGTTTTGTAAATTTGTAAAAAGGTCGATTTCTTCCCAAAAATTCATGTTTGAACTGCAAAAGGGATTTTACAAACAAAATCGCCTTAAAAAACGCTACGATAAAATTGACAAAACAGTGATGGTAATAAAGTTACATAGTTAATATGATGTTCTAAATAAAATTAATATTTTTATCAAAAACGACTTTTTGTGGCTGTGCCACTCATTTTTGTTTTGTGTATTTTTTTTTACTTCCGACACTGAAAAATTGGTTCTTAGGCACCTCTAGAAAGTGCTCACTAAATTTGAACTCTTAATATTAATAGAAAGATATTCCTCATCACAGTTTTCCATTTTATCATTATTCCCGTATAAAAAGACCATATTTCATTATTAATAAAATCAGTATACATATTTTTGTAGGAAATGGGATGCTCTACAAAAAAGGGCTGATCTGTTTAAGCGATTACTCTACCCATTTAAAAGATATTCAAGATCAAAGTTTGAAGAATTTATTAAAAAAATATATATTTAAAATGGTTAGAGTAATCGCTAAAACAAATCAGTTCTTTTTGTGGAGCATTCAATTTCCTACAAAAATATGTTTAAGTATTTCATTAAACGATTGATTAATAATGAAATATTGTTTTTTATAAGGAACTAAAGAAAACATGGAAAACTGTAATGTAATATTAGGAGCTTAAACTATGGTGAGTACTTTGTAGAGGAGCCTAAGAACCAATTTTTCAGTGTCAACGGTAAAAAAATATATATTAGATTTTTTTGAATCACCGTAATCAGTATGTAACCTAAGTTTTATTGAAAAAAATGAGTGTTAAAGCCCAAATGAAAATATTAATTTCATAACTTTTTGAGTTTATAGTAAAAATGTGTTTTTAACGCGATTCCAATAATAAATTTAGTTTTGTGGTTAAAAAATGCATTTTTGTGAGGTGAGATTTTACAAATTCACAAAATTTTTGAGCTATAAAAAAATCCTTGTAAGAATCTTTAAATATTACCGTAGAAACCTTTAAACGTGAATGTTTACTAGACTGGGCCAAAAAAATTGACTATTCTTTTTTTTGAAAAATATATCGAGAATGTCATTCAGAATGACAAAAAAAAAATTCGTGAAAATTTGAGCCCTTAACATTAATTTTAAGAGGTCTATCATCGCTACTTTTGATTTTTAGTCATAATTTGATGTTTTACGTTAGAACTGTCAAAACATTAAAGTGAAAAAATTCCTTTTCACTTATTTTTATATAAAATTAAATTCTCTACAAAAAAGGTCTGATTGAAAATTTTCGTCAGACGAGCCGTTTCCGAGTAATTGAGCTTAATAAATCAATGTGTTTTTCGATTTGCCCTTTTTACTTTGAAATTTTGTAACTAATGAATCAATGAATATTTAAAAAAGCTCACGTCGGATTCTTAATGTTCTACAAAAAAGGTCTCCTAACATTTTTGCCTAAATTTAATTCTTCAAAAGTTATACACGAAGAAAAAATTGAAAAAATTGAAATTGAAAAGTTTTTCTTCGGTTTTAATCGTGAATAACTTTTGAAGAATTAAATTTAGGCAAAAATGTTAAAAGACCTTTTTTGTAAAACATTAAATTTCATTTAAGAATCCAACGTGAGCTTTTTTATATATTCATTGATTCATTAGTTACAAAATTTCAAAGTAAAAAGGGCAAATCGAAAAAATACATCGATTTATTAAGCTCAATTACTCGGAAACGGCTCGTCTGACGACCATTTTCAATCAGACCTTTTTTGTAGAGAATTTAATTTTATATAAAAATAAGTGAAAAGGAATTTTTTTCAATTTAATGTTTTGACAGTTCTAACGTAAAACATCAAATTATGACTAAAAATCAAAAATAGCTATGATAGGCCTCTTAAAATTAATATTAAGGGCTAAAATTTTCACAATTTTTTTTTTGTCATTCTAAATGACATTCTCGATATACAGGGTGTTTCATAATATATGCGCAGGACTTCATCCAAAAAGATGAAAAAAGTCGCTATTAACTTACCCTCTAAAATGCACAATTTTCGAGATACAGGGTGTTGAAATTTTAGAAAAAAAATCGTTTTTTTCGATTATCTCTGGAACCGTTTGTCGTACAAAAAACAGCTTTTGTAAGCATTTTCTACTCAAAATAAGCTATGTTTTGTGCCAGAAAAAATTTTTTTTTACTCATAATTGGTGGAGATTTTGAAGGGGTAGCGGGTGTTTTTCTCCTCAACTTCAACGCCCCTGAAAAAAGGCCCATTCGAACCGCCAATGTTTTCTACACAAAAAAGGTACTCTTGGTCATAAGCTCTAAAGTTGACCGTTTTCGAGAAAAATCAACTTTTATGTTTAAAAACATGGTCAATTTAAAATTTTTTTATTACTAATTAAACAAAATTTATTTGAACGTTAGAAAAAGTAACAAAACCCAAACAATAATTGCAAAATTAAAAAAAAAATAAAAAATGATTTTTTTACACAAATGCTGAAATGTTCGAAATGCCTTACCTTTACGGTTTGGAGAATTTAGCAAAGACAACTTTTGAATCATTTTTTATTTTGCAATTATGGTTTGGTTTTGTTACTTGTTTTTAAACATAAAAGTTGATTTTTCTCGAAAACGTTCAACTTTAGAGCTTATGACCAAGAGTACCTTTTTTGTGTAGAAAACATTGGCGGTTCGAATAGGCCTCTCAAAACCGTACATTTTTCAGGGGCGTAGAAGTTCAGGAGAAAAACACCCGCTACCCCTTCTGGCACAAAACATAGCTTATTTTTTTCTAAAATTTCAACACCCTGTATCTCGAAAACTGTGCATTTTAGAGCGTAAGTTATTAGCGAGTTTTTTCATCTTTTTGGATGAGTTATCACATCCTGAAGTCCTGCGCATATATATTATGAAACACCCTGTATTTTCAAAAAAAAAAAATAGTCAATTTTTTTGGCCGTTGGCATTTGACATTTCAAACATCAAACGTCAAAAATTTTAACTTTGAACAGAAGCGCGGCTCGGGTAACCGCTGCGGCAATGGAATGTTTACAAATACGAACCCGGACTTGGGGTGTACAACAAACAGCTGCACCGATCGGAGCAGGGCGATGATCACCTTTGGTGATGCAGTTGCACCGGCAGGATCGAGCCGAGCATCTTGGTGCGCTCGAGCTCGCGATAAGATTGCGCGACGACGTCCCTGATGAACTTGAACTTGTCGGCGTCGAAGACGGACCGCGCGGTGTTGGTGAAGTCGAAGGGCTCCTCGATGCAGAGGTGCTTCCACTGGTTGGGGTCGTTCTTGGGCGCCTTGGCGAACCGGCACTCCTCGACGGGGAGGCGGCAGCCGGCGCGCACCGAGACCGCGCAGCGGTTGTAGTCGAAGCAGGCGTAGTAGCGCAGGAAGCCGAGCAGCAGCTCGCCCAGGCAGTTCGTGTTGTCCGAGCGGAAATCCTTGATGGCGGGTATTTCCTCCTGCACGTCCATCGTTTGGTGCTCCGAGTCCGAGTTGAATTTATCCGGTACCAGACCGTGAAGACAAGGCAGGACCGGAGGGGTTACGCCGCCTGAACGATATTTTATTCAGTCAGTCAATTAAAAAAGATAATTGACCATATGCAAGGATGTAAATCAGGTCTACCATTTGTAGATAAATTAAATAAATTTGGTTTCAATAAAAATTATTTTTAAATTTTCCGCCATATAATTGTCATTTATTCACTTTAATATATAAGGCCCGTTATTTCCATTGCGAGTTAAGTGCGAGTTACATCTAAACCTAAAGTTAAATTTGAAAATCTATATTTCAATATCTGGATTAGTCTAATTTGTGAGTTAACTCGCGTTTCAATTAACTCGAAGCTCAGGTACAAGTTAACCTGGATATTGTGAATTAACTTAACTAAATGTTGGTTTATTAGGAACACAGCTAATCAAATATTATAATTCTAAATAAAGACATAAAAAATAGTAACGACAAACAATAATAAATGATCTAACAATAATTAATTTTCCTTCATTAATATCTCCATCTTTTTTGTAAAATTTTTATTTTTAATTCATGTTCTTCTGTTAACTTTTCCCTATGAAACCCAAGAAAACTTAGTTTTTCTTGAGTTAATTGTTCGAAAAGTAGTTATTTAAATGCTTGTCCTTGTCTTCTTTTCCCTGTTCTATTAATTTACTGTTAACTGGTTCTTTCAACATTTTGGGGGTGTATTCTGTCCAGTTGTTGGCTTCTCCTGCCCTCCCATCTGTGTTGACCATCCCATCGCTATCGACAAATTAGTGAGTTCATTTTCCATGTTCTTCATGAGGACTGACTCATCTTGATCGCAATCGAAAAGGGAAGTTAAACCATATATTTGATCACCTAATATTTCTTCCAATGTTTTGTCTATTTCGCCCGTATATTAAATTTTACCGGACATCCCCCAGTTTGTCATATACTGTTCCTGTTTGACATTATTTTGACTTTCGATGTTTTTTATACTTATTTATTAGACCTTTTTATCTCGTAATACTCGAACAGGGCTCGTGTTTATCGTTCAAAACCAGATTAAGCAGCAACTGATCTTCTGTTTTACTAAAATTGGTTGGTCTCGATCTGGACTCTTTTTTCTCAATCTTACTCATTTTAGCTGATAATACTTTACCCAAACATTCAAACTATCTAATCCAACCCAATAAACAACGCACTGCGTAGACACCTTTAAAAACTCACTCTATCAGACCGTCCATAGATGGTTTCAAAAATTTAAAATAAAATCCATATATTAATAATAGAATCACGGATACCAACATAAAGATAAACTTCTTAATTTAGAGTTACTAAACTCGGGTATCTTTGGAAAAATCCATCAAAACATAACTTCAAGTTAACTTCGAATTTAAGTTAATCCTAGGTTTACTAACACGAAAGTTTACTCGCATTGGAAATAACGGGCCTAAGTAACTTTAATAAACTAAAATCTACTCAAATATTAAAGTGAATAAATGACAGTTATTTGCGAAAAACTTAAAAAATAATTATTTTGGAACCAAATTTATTTAATTTATCTACAAATGGTAGACCTGATTTACATCCTTGCATATGGTCAATTGACAGTGAGTTGCCATATTATTAGGAACAGTCTAACTTTTTTTAATTTTTCAAGTTTAGTGAGAAAATTATCTGAATTGTTGTACAAACACAACCTTAAAATAGAAGATTTTTATATTTGAGTTCTTCAAAAAAAAAACGCCGAAAACTGCATTTTAAACGACAATATAAAGTTCATTTTTTTATCTGGACTGCGGCAACATTACAAATTTAGGGTTTTGGTTGGTAAATACAGTTGTCAAGTTGGTCGCATTCATTAAAACAAACTAAGCTAGTTATAAATCTAATTGTGGTTATGTATAAATTATTGTAGGTTATATTGTGCAGTTGTAAAGTTGAGTTGTCGAAATTCGTAGTTAAAAATGCAATTAATTTGGCTTTGGTGGTGCTTGAATGAGTAAAATCATATAAAAAAAGTAGTTAAATAAATATAGGTTGCTTTACGGGATAATAATCTAGCGGATAATAATCTTCGCTTTGAAAAGAATTTCTATAAAAGAAACTAAAATTTTTTGTGAACGTAAATGTTGTCCAATGGTGAATAACGTGAAAATAATGTGTGATGTAATATTTATAAAACCAAATTCGTTACTTTTTTACTCCAAAAATGTCCATAAGGCGATGTACTTTTTCTTCCATTGTGGCATTTGGCATAATTTCATCAAAATGAAGTTTTGCCCTCAAAAGGGCTTTTACATTCGAATTCGTTGCTATTATTTTTGGCATAATTATCTTTTTATTTATAATTGACAAGTAAATTATCAATAATAAATATTATTGTCAATTTGACAGTGTCAAAGTATTTATAGTAAATTTAAAAGTAAACTACGTACACGTCATCAATAAAACAAAAATTTTACGCATTGGTACCAACACTAAATGACTAAATCGAAGTCTGTAATTGAATATTTGAATGCATTTTAACCAAATTAAGTTGGCAACAATTGTGATGTTGTCATGTTTGCATTCAAATTTTTCATATTTAAATGACACATTTAGAATTTCGAAGCTGTCAGTTGTGTTTTTGAATATTTCGTTTAATTCGTGTATTATTTCGTTTATTTTGTTTGTTGTTTGTGTTATTTTATATCGTTTAAGTTTTCATTGCCGTTTTTGTGTTTGTTATATATCGTTTTTTTGTGTTTCCTATATTTAAAATGCCGAAGCATTTAAATAGTCGGAGTCAAGAGTTGGTGTCATCCTTAATACGCTATTTTGAGGCAGAACGGGATAATAATGGACCTTTGTTACCTTTAACAGCTGTTAAAGAGGTAAATAGGATTATTATTAATTATATATTAGAATATTTAACAAAATATATGTTGGATACATGAAATAATAATATATATACCAGAGACTGACTTTAGATGGCAAAATTTTTGGGTTTTATATCAGAAAATGTCTTTAAAAATGGCTAAAAACATACTTTTGGCGGTGCATATAGGTTATAAAAACTCAGACTTTTGACATTTTGGTATTATTCATGTAAACGCCATCTATCGCCCTGTAGTTGCACTACCACTTTCCCTTGATGCAAGGATTTTAGCATCACATTGACAACCGTGCCCAATCAGCTGATTGATGACGTGTACGTAGTTTACTTTTAAATTTACTATAATTAAATTCTTTAGCAGAAGTACCATTTTTAAATACTAAAAATACTAAGTCAAACTGGCATAAGCCACCAACCTAACAAAAAACAGGAGTCCAGATAAAAAAAATGAACAGTATATCTACGAATTCATGTAACCTATACGAACTATATTTGGGCTGCTGATTTAAAAAATGCCAATCGTTTTGCTCCAGGACGTCTAGGATTCGAAATAATTGCGTAATAAAATGGCCAATTATCTCAAAATGAAAGTTTTTCGTTAATATTTTTATTATTTATTAAATTATTTTGCCTTAAATCTATTTTGGATGTTCAGTATATTTTTGACGTTTTTTGTCAAAAATATACAGGGACTCCATACAAAGTCATTGGTAGATAAATGTCTGTGCTTTATTAAATACCAAAACTAAAATTATAATGTTTTTTTGGTAAAAAGTATTATTTTTTGACATTTTTGTGTCGTTTTTTTAATTACCAATTAAATTGAAAAGGCAACAAAGTAAACGGGTTTCGGTATAAACATTATAATATTACTCTTCGACTATTATTTGATATTTTTTTATTCACATCATGCCTAAAGTACCCAAAAATTTAATCTCAAATCTTATTTATTAAGTCTTATCAAAATTTAATATCGAATTAAAGTATTAAGGCATCTATTCATTTTTGACATTTAAAATTTAAACTTTAAATAACTTAACAATGATTGTATTTTTACTTGAATGTGATTTTAAGAACCAAAAATGAAAAAATAGCAGAAAATGGAAGTGGCAGAGAAAGAGAAAGAAGAACATTTATGTCGTCGTTGTTAATTTGTTTTGTTTTTGTTGCGGTACCTTTACGCCCAAGAAAAACCAACGCAATATTTCATTTCAAAATTTTATGAGATATACCTACTACTTTAATTTTGCAGGAATATTAAATGGACGTTTAATGAAAGATCAAGCATTCAAAAATGCTTTTAAAGTTGACGAGCTTGTCTCATATGGCAGTGTTAAAGCTGCCATTGAAAATGTTCTTGGTTCATATCGGGCCTAAAATTGGCGCCAATTCATTGAAAAAATGCTTTCCGTTTTGCAAAGAATTACCGTTAATATGTCATTTAAAATACATTTTCTTTTTTTTCATCCTGATAAATTTGCCGAACTGATGAACATGGAGAACGATTTCACCTAGTAACTGCAAATCTAGAGCATTGGATATCTATGGGTATAGCGGAATGAAGTTGGATTCATTACTAGGTGACATTTGCTGGAATTTGCAGCAAAAGATGTACGACCATGATGAGGATTAAGCACAATAATACTATAATCCAATTTGATATTTGAAAAGATTTAATAAATTTTACGTAGAAAAAAGCAAAATTATGCAGTGCATTAAATTTTGAGAGCTTAATTTGGATAAAAAACAACAAAGTGTTTGTTTGATATATAACACGGTATATTTTTGTCTAAAATTAACGAAATATGGCTAAAAATGAAAATTTTGTAGAAGTCTAGAAGCCACTACATGGATTTTGTTTTATGGTATATTTTGTTGTTTTTTAAGAAAAATGTAGGTTGTGATACCTATGTATGTAAAACATCAGGGTATTTTACCCTGAATAAAACTAATTTGATTGGCTTCACTTATTATTTATTACTTTTTAACTAAATTTATTAAACTGCTATGATTCGACTTCTACAAATGTTCTGCGGACTCTGCGTTACCATTCGATTTCTAAGCTGTGTCCAGATTGTTTTGCTTAGTAGGCACACGTGCCTTTATTGCTCTACTGTCCTACTTTGGTAAAAAAGGGATTATCCTAACACGGCCATCCTGTTTTCGGAGCGTCCTCGCGCCGTTTCCTTTTCTTTTTTTTTATTTCTGCAAAAAGAAAAACCGAAACAGATTTTTGTTTTTAAAGTTGAAATATATCTAAATTAAAACTAATTTAAAGTCGGATGGTATTGCTATCCTCAGCAGTGGGTAGTAGGATTGCTACTATCTTGTTTTTTTTTTTTGTCGGATGGGTTGCCATCCTCAACAGTGGGATTGCCACTTTCACCGAGGTGTTTAGTCACCTCCCAAGCATAATAGGACTCCTACTATCTTGTCTTTTTTGTCGGATGGGTTTGCCATCCTCAACAGTGGGATTGCCACTTTCACCGAGGTGTTTAGTCACCTCCCAAGCATAGTAGGATTGCTACTATCTTGTTTTTTTTTTTTTTGTTTTTTTTTTTTGTCGGATGGGTTGCCATCCTCAACAGTGGGATTGCCACTTTCACCGAGATGTTTAGTCACCTCCCAAGCATAGTAGGATTGCTACTATCTTGTCTTTTTTTTTTTGTCGGATGGGTTTGCCATCCTCAACAGTGGGATTGCCACTTTCACCGAGATGTTTAGTCACCTCCCAAGCATAGTAGGATTGCTACTATCTTGTCTTTTTATTATTATTATTAAATACAGGACTTACATTTTTTTATTCCTTTGGCCACGGCCTCAGCTGTTCAAGGGCAGCAACTGTGGTCCTCTTGTGCAGAACATATCTCTCATTTGGTAACACCTGTCGAACAGTATAAGGTCCTCTATATTTTGGTTTTAATTTGCCTCCACCAGCAATTTGTGAATCTTCAATGGCTACAACGTCACCAGGAATAAACAATTTTGTAGAGCATCGAGTAGCGATAAATCGTAAAAATTGTTTGTTTGCATTGAAGTTCATTCGATTTCGAGCGTCTTCGACGGCCTTGTCTGCGTCGACAAAATTATCGCGCCCATCCAATAATAATGTCAATATCACTTGGAATTATTTCATCCAGCACAACAATAAAACAAATTTCCTAGGTCACGATCGACAACACAGTTATTAGTTCACACTCTTATAGCATAAACAATTTGGTTCCCAAATCCTGTCAACGCGTGCACTTTTTCGTTCGGCTTAATGATACCGTTCAATGTGTTTACAAGAGAGCGTTTGATGATTGACACATCGGCACCGCTATCAATAACATAACTACATGATACTGCATCGTCTTTACCGAGCACTGTTGCTGTCATTTTTTAAGTATTAATGCCTTTTTTGGTTTTCCACTTTTATACCAACAGTTTATTTCCATATGACCCAAGTAGGAACAATTGACAATTCGCTTTTATTGGCAGAAACAACTTCTTTTCGGGAGTTTTCTTTACGCACACTACGGCATGAGCTTTAATGATGTCCTTGTTGACCGCACTTAAAACAGGCTCCTTTAAAAACCTTTGTTTCTTTTTGTGCACAAAAACTTTTTGAATCCCGTTGATCTTTTCGGTGTCTTCCAAGCTTGTGTTCCATTATTCCAGAAGAACTGCTGATTCGGCGTGCATCGTATTCACTCAACAATTTCATTAGTTCGCGTTCTGTAGTAGGCTTCTGAATTCTAATTGCTGATTGCGCCTCTGCATTATTTAAATTATATTCTACCATGCCCAGAATGGTATCCCATGGCAGTTCATCGTGAAATTTTTTTATTGCACGTATTTTTTTATTACCATAATCACACAATGATTCGCAATCACGACTGCTAAGAGTTGCTGCAGTATACGCTCGTGCTCCTGGTGTTTCTCGATCAGGAAATGCTACAGTTAGGTCATTACAAAAGTTTTCCCAAGTTCGGGAAATGGGTCTCCAATCACAAAAGTATTTGCATGCTCGACGTTTCAGTGCATCTCCTGCTTTTGAGATCATTACAATGTCACTTACATTTAGTTCCCTTTTAAGCTGGGTGACATCATCCAACCAATCTTTGATTGAATAGGCACTTTTATCGGGATCGTAGCTTGTGACATGGAAAGAGTACACATGTCTTGATGAAGACGCATGCGCATTTTCGTCAGATGAACTAGGTGTGGTCCTTGCCAGAGGTGCTTGGGACATTGCCATCTTGGTTTGATTTGCTAACTCAGCAAGTTGTTGCTGTTGCGTCACAACTAAATTTATTAAAGTTTCTTGCCACATTTTGACGCGTTTTGGGGTTGGAGGTTGTGAAATTGCTTCTGCATCTAAATCATCACCACATAAATTGTCATTTTCAACTCTAGATAACTCATCTGCCATCTTGATGCACTCACTCTTTGTCTGCTTTTGTTTATTATAAATTAACTTAATTTAACTCAACTAAACTAATTATTGTACATGGAAATCACTATCCCACTTCTGATGTAAAACATCAGAATATTTTACCCTGAATAAAACTAATTTGATTGGCTTCACTTATTATTTATTACTTTTTAACTAAATTTATTAAACTGCTATGATTCGACTTCTACAAATGTTCTGCGGACTCTGCGTTACCATTCGATTTCTAAGCTGTGTCCAGATTGTTTTGCTTAGTAGGCACACGTGCCTTTATTGCTCTACTGTCCTACTTTGGTAAAAAAGGGATTATCCTAACATCGGTATATTTTTGTCTAAAATTAACGAAATATGGCTAAAAATGAAAATTTTGTAGAAGTCTAGAAGCCACTACATGGATTTTGTTTTATGGTATATTTTGTTGTTTTTTAAGAAAAATGTAGGTTGTGATACCTATGTATATCATTTAAAAAAAAATTTAATAAACTAGAACCCAAAGATATATATTTTTTAAATTACTTTTTAAAAAAGAAATATTTTAGCACAACTACCTTAATTAAACGCAGTCAAGTTGGCCTACTTATAAATAATTTTTAGGAGTTTTAGGAGATTTAAGCCAAATTTTAGGAATTTTATGAATTTTAGCAGGTGTGGGAGCCCTGTATACTAAGCTGGAGTGCTTAATGTTAAAAAAAGTTTGTAAAACTATCATGGTGTAATTAATGATATAAAAAAGTTATGAACTTCTTTTAAGAGGATTAAATATCTTTAATAAGATTTAAAAATTACGGTATGTCCACAGGAACGAAAAAAATGTATTTTACATTTGTTGGAAAAGTTCCTTTTTTGCTTCATTTCAAACCCTTAGAATATGCGATAAATCATTTTTATTGGCTAAGGTTAATATGCAATTTAAATTAAAAAAAAAAAATTATAAAAATAATTTTTGGTCAGCATTCTTTCCAGTGTTTTTTACACTTTTCAATTTTGAACCATTTTGCACAATTAAAAAGTGGGGATATTTAGTTTTCTCTTTTAAATTTTAATCCAATTAAATGGTGATATTTTTTGCTTCTGCTTAAGACTTGTTGTTGTTTTTGACACTAAAACTAGCCCCAATGTTTTAAAAAAATTGTCCACCTTATTTTCTTAATTTTAAAGCACGTTATTTGCAAATATTACCGTATTTTATTATTTTTTTAACAAGAGTCTGGGATTGCAGTCAACCACAGATAAATGTACGACAAAATAAAAAAAAATCATAACTTACATTGTAAAAAGTGTATGACCATCAAAGCGAAGGAATAGCTGGAGACGGTCATGTTCTTGGCGTCGTTGATGTTGTTGATTTGCGCCCATATTTTCACCATCACCACTAACGGCCGCACTCTCCAATCCAACTTGGAATAGCTGAACAACAGGTGGGTGTTGCGGATGCCGACGGAATTGTTGCAGTTAAGATCGACTTCGCAGCCGCTGTCTTTTTCTCGGAACTTTAGGATTGGCACTTTGGCCAAGATCAGTTCGGATTCTACCGCAACTCCTGTGCGATATTAAAAAAAAACAGCGGTTATTATTAAAAAAAAAATGAAAACCTGTCAAAATCAAAAATCGTTTAAACTTTATTATTCCTATTTATCCGAATTTTCATCAAATATCTTTGCCACTATACAGGGTGTTATGTAATTAATGTTATATATTAAAATGGGTTGTTCCTTAGGGTCCATAAAGAAGCACCTGAAACTTTTTTTTTCTAAATTCCAAAGTCTAAAAATAATTTATAATAACCTTTATCCTACCAAAAAGTACGCCACTGATCGACTAGGAACTTTAGGTTAATCTGGTGGATTTATTATGTTATGGTTGGTAACAACAGTATTTCCAAAATCTCTCAAAAAAGTTGACAAACATTGTTTAAATTTAGCTTAATTACAAAAATGACAAAATTAACAATGCAAATTGTCAATTTGGCGTTTTTATTAATTGTTGGTTATTTCATTTTTGTACTGAAGGTAAATTCAAACAAAATCTGCCAACTTTTATGACAGAATCTAGTGCATTTCTTTTAAATTTTAGGTTATGTTTTCAAATTGTAAATATCTTAACTAAGGGAAGTGCTTTTGGATTTATTTACACAAATTAAATGTTTAAAGTTTAACCTGTGAACTGGTCCCAATTTCATCTGAGTAAACAGAGAAAAAAACTGATGAAAAAATTAATTTTGTGGTTATGGATTTCAAATTTCAAAGGTACTAAATTTTCTAATCATTGCTTAAGCTAATAGCTGGATCAGTAAATAAATACAGAAGGGTATTAGAGCTTTAAGGGCATAAAATTTTTGTATTTATTGAGTTTTTATTTATTTTTTGCAAGAAAAATTTTTAGTAACAATTTTTTACATCTGGCAACGCATAGCTACTTTGTTGGTTGGTATCTATGTACTCACAAAATACAGGTGTGCAGAGATAAACAAGTGTGTAACCAGTGGCGTATCACAAAAAATATAAAAAACTTCTAATGCATATTTTTTCTTTATCTTTGGAAAAATGTTTTTTTAAATATTTTTCCTTTATTCCTTATGTCAAAAGGTATTCAGTATTTTAATATATAACATTAATTACATAACACCCTGTATTTTGATACCACGTTTTGTGTTTATAATGGCCGCAATAAGTTATGTAGTAAGTTTGATACATCATTGGATACCTTTGTTTTCTATCAAACCATGTAAAATTTATATATGGGGCCATACGCCAAAAAAAAAATCGGGTTTTCGTAACGCGCGCGCCAAGATACATACACCTTAAGATAGGATGGTGCGCATGTTGGGCGGGGCTTAAATACGTCACTTGATGAGTGTTTTTAAATCTTTAACGGGTTTTTAATTATCTGCTGCTAAAATTCTTGTTTTTGGGATGCTGTGGGATGTTAACTTGCTCTATTTTTTGTTTAACTTGTTGTTTTTGCGTTCGGTAAGGTTCGAATTACTTTTCAGTGTTTAAATTATTGTTATTGCGTTGTGTTAACCTGTTATGTTCGTTTATTATTGTTTTGTGTTGCGTTAACTTGTTTTGTTTGTGTCGTGCCATTTGCATTTATTAAAATGCGGTGTGGCATATTTGGATGCAATTCGACAACCAGTCCAAGAAAAACCCTTTAAATAAAAACATTACATTTAATCGGTTCCCGAAAATCTTTCATTTGTGCAAACAGTGGTTAAATGCCACAAATAGAATAGACAATATTAACGTTAAGACCGCTTCTGTTTCCTATAAACATTTTCTGGACAGTGAGTATAAGTTTATTTTAAAACACCAACGCTTAAACTACAGCCCTAAATGTTATCCAGGACTGAAAGCATCTATTATCCATATTATAACACTTTCTTCAATATTAAATTTAATAAAAACGCACTATGTCCAGATATTTCTCTATTTTCTTTGATAATATTAGTATTATTCGTGAATTCGCACGGCAACTACTCATCAAGTGACGTCATGCGCGGCATGAACCAAAACTCGTACACGGGAGCATCCAGCCCTGCTGTGAATTCAAGAACTGTTAACGATACATTTAAAGCATACGAACTGCAGATCATTTTAAAGTAGTTTATCACAAAAAAAAAGGAAGGTACTCGACAATTTTGTTAATTGCACAGCCAAATCGCGCACGTTATTTGTGTTTCGCGTTGATTTTTTCGATTTATTATTCCTTACATCATTAGTTACACTATAGTTTACAAAATCGAAAAAAAATTCTGTCCACCATATCCCAGTATAATTTTTCCATGTATTTTGACCCACTAAACACGAAAATCACAAAAACAAATTTTATGGAAGCGTTTTTGAAATATGAATTTTCAATTGTTTCTTTTTTAATTTTCCGAGGTGTTTTGACGTTTTTGAGCATAGCTTGAAATCTAATTGATCGATTTGGTCAAACAAGCCCTTAAATTAAAGGTATTTGAACCCTCTAAAACTTTCTTTTACATACTTTTGATATAGGATAAGTATTTTGACGCTAGCGATTTTAATAACTTAAAAAAATCGTTTTATGGCAAAAATTGAGGTCGAAAATTTACATATCGTCCTGGGAAAGGTTTAAATCAAACAGATAACTCTAGTTTGGATTTTTTTCGTGAAGCTAACATTTTTACAAAATAAACAAGTCAATGTTGATAAAAATACATAAAAAAATGGCGAAGTTACGAATTTTTTTGTGGAAGACCAAAATTCTGCTTTTTGACGATTTTTATTATGTTTTTTTTTCTTTTATTTCGTAATATGTTTATTTTTTAATGAAAACCTAATTAAAGTGCATGATTGGAATTTTTTAAGTTTTTTACGTACTTTTTTCACCGAAAATATTATATAAAATTTAAATTTGACATGACTCCGCAAACGTGAATTCTTTTGTTTCTCGTGTTGGCAAAGTGACATTTTAATGATATTTTTTGATGTTTAACAAGGTATTTTTATCATGGTTTTATTTAGTTAATAAAAAGTGTAAAATGAGTAAAAAAAAGTTGAGAGTTCGAGTGCGTAAATAACCCAGACAATCTGGGCGACGTTAGTGATGAGCACGGAGAACGTTTTCATCAGCAAATGAAGGCCATGGAGCGGCGGTATCACGGCTTCTGGGATGCAGCCATGATGGGTGATTACATTTGGTCCCTTATACGAGAAACGGAATACGAAAGCAACAAAAAACAAAAAAGGAGCCAGATTTTAAACCTATGCTTATTACAACAAAATAAAACTTTCAATATCTTTAATGTTCAATATTTATTGTTCAATATTCAATACTCTGGGTATATTTGAGAGGGTTCGTATGACGATAAACAATCGAGTAAGATTGTGCATTGAACAAAATGGACGTAATTTTAAGCAATTTTTGTAAATTCTTAAAATAAAACTTTTATTGTTAATATTAGTTAAAATTAGTTTTTCTTCATATAGTTAGGGAGCTGGTGGCAATTTCGGTATATGATTTGCTCGTCGTTGGGAATGATATGGTATAGAGTTTTGATGCTTGTGAACTGAGTAAATAGGGTGGCAGGCTCAGGTATCGCTGCTTTTTTTTTTAAGTAATTTTTAAAATTGTAAAAAATAAAACCTAACCTAAGTCATTTGCTCGTGTCTGGCATTTAGGTTTTATATTATATTGACCATATTGATGCTAAAATAACATTTGCCAGACGTCTAGGACGCCGCGTTTTTTTTTTAAATAATTTTAAATATGTAAAAAACAAATGCCCTATTAAGTGATTTGCTCGTCTTTATCTTATTTTTTTAATTGTTCATTTGTGTCCCCTAAATAAAAAAATAATAATGCCAGACATGTATGTCTCTGCTTTTTGCAGCAAATAGTTTTTAAAATTGTAAAAAATAAAACCTACTCTCTAAAAATGAATTAGTCAAAAATTACTAATTTAATAGTTAATAGTGGCTGCTTTTTTACTTGTACCATGGTTAACCATGGAATACCATGTTATCCTAAAATTAAATAGTCAATTCTTATGTAAAATTGTCCCCAGAATACAAAAATAAAAGTTAAAAAAGTAGAACAGTTTTTGAGATAAAGTAAATTTTCTATTTAATATGGAATTGACTATATCTTATAAACTGCTTCACTTTCATAATTTTTGACGGTATTTTCGGATTCAGGGGGCAATTTTACATAAGAACTGGCAGTTAAGTTTTGGGATACCATGGTATTCCATGGTTAACCATGGTACAAGTGAAAAAGCAGCCACTATTAACTATCAAATTAGTAATTTTTGACTAATTCATTTTTAGAGAGTAGCCTAAGTCATTTTCCTCGTGTCTGCCATTTAGGTTTTATGTTAAATTGGCTATATAGATACTAAAAAAACATTTTGAGGAGTATAGGAAAAAACGTGCAAAGTCAAAAAACTTAAATTTTTAGAAGAGCAATTTTAAACTTAAATACTGTGTAATCTCTGGGTCCTTTTAAAAAACCAACTGCTTTTAGGAACTCTATTAAAACAACATTATGGTAAACAGTAATGTTAAGTGTCAAAATAAATAATACCATTATCTTTGCTTTTTTAGCTACTATACCAAAAAATATCCAAAATATTCCCTGTAGTTAATTTGTAAAAAACAAATGATCTATGAAATGATATGTCTTATTTTTTAATTGTTAATTTTTGTCACCCAAATAAGATAAAAATAATGCCAGACGTGTAGGTATGTATGCTTTTTGCAGAAAAATATTTTAAATTGCTCATGTTTGTCCCCTTAAATTGACATATTGATACCAAAAAACATTTGCCAGAAGTCTAGGACACTGCGTTTTTCTTTAATAATTTATGATTTGTAAAAAACAAATGCTCGTATTTTTTTTTTTTTATTTATTTTTTTTTGTACCCTAAACCCTATGACTCTATAATTTAAGATGTGAATATCAAGTAAAAAAATAGGCCAGTAATTAGGGATTTAAAAATTAAAAAGTACGATAGTTTTTAAATTTTGAGACAATATTTGAGAAGGGATAAAAGTTTAGTTTTGCACCCTATTCGACCCCCCGGAAAATTTAAAGAAAAAAGAAAAATTATGCCAATTTAAAAAATATGTTTATAATAATTATTGTAATTAATTATACACTTTTTATCAAGTTTGCACCCTGCCAAGATTAGCAAAACATAGCAAGTAATTGGTTCCTTTATTTTAATATATTTTGTTACAAAATGTCGCAAAAGTTTTGCAATTAATTGTTTATAGGACAAAAAAGGGTCAAGTTGTATAATTTTTTTCAGAACGGAAGATTTTTTCACAATTATTTTGTGTTATGTTAATAAACAAACTTGATATAAAATGTCTAATAATTATTATTACTAAAATACTCCATAAAGTTTGCATACATTTTTTCAAGTTGCGTATTTTCTTTTAAGCATTAATAATTTTTACTAAGTTAACAATAATTTGGTCAACGGAAAAGGCTGCAAAACCGGATTTATCATTCTTATATCTTCTCCAATGTTATCTTAAATTTTGAAAACTTTCGCACTTTATTAGACCTTTTAACAATTAATTTTTTTTTAATTTCAATTAACATAATATAAAAATAACATGTTTGTACGGGGGTTACCAAACTTGGGGGGTTAAAAGATCATATGACCCCGTGGCCTCATTTCAAATTTCAAGGTTATATTTTAAAAAATGTCTGTATTTAATTGCCCATAATAGGTAAAAAAATAAATTAATAATAAGTAATAAAAAAAATATGTTTGACCTCTGACCCCATACGGAAGTGTAACTGAGGGTCACCAAACTTGGGGAATCGAAAGATTACATATATATGTAATCATATGATTTTATGACCTTACAAATTTTAACGTTATAAGTAAAAAAAACCGCCTTCTCAAAATACCTACCCTAACCTAAAAGCGTTCTGGCTATACAAAATCAGCAATACTCATGTCTGGCATAGTTATATTCACAGTTCTGACATACAACAGAATAATTTAACCAAGAGCCAGAAACGAGCAAATAACTTAATATTAATTTTTTTTTTTACAATTTTGAAAATTCTTTGTTCATTATCGCAGTAAACATTAAATGGCAGACTTTTATTTTTTGCTTTTTTATGACCCAATTAACATTTTGTATAAATTTTATTGACGAGCAAATCATTTAAATTTTTATATATCATAATTAAAAAAAAAAAAATTAAATACTCATTAATGCAGAGACATACACGTCTGGCGATGATATTTATCTGAAAGTCTTGTTAGGGACTTCAAGTTAAAAAAAATGCCAGACGCGAGCAAATGACTTAAGGAAATTTTTTTTTTTACATATTTAATTACCTACTAATTAATAATGCAGCAATAATGGTATGGCAGAAGTTGTCATTAGTGACTTTTATAATCCAAACTTCATTATTTTTAACTTCTGCCACGCGAGCAAATGACTTAAAAATTTCTGCCACCAGCTCCCTAACTAATAGATTTAATCTATGGTTTTATTAGTCCCCTTTAGGGACTCCCTGTATTTTTTTCTATCCAGTCTGACGTAAAACAAATAACGTATAACTTAAAGTAACAAATTTTGACATTTAAATTTGGCATTTTCTAACATTTTTGTTTGTTGTCATGATGATTAAGGGTCATTCCACGTTACTCGGGGATTTTTGTCCCGCCCGTCACAATTAAAAATAATTAATAAATAATTAAAAAACTACACGTTATAAAATTTATTTAAAAATATTGTTTTATTATGCTTTTAATAAGTTATAAGCACAAGAAATATATAATTATAAAATATTAATTTTATAACTTGTGGTTTTTACTCACAATTTTTTATTGTGACGGGCGGGACAAAAATTACCGAGTAACGTGGAATGCCCCTTAAGAATTAAACTATTACTTTGTTATGAGGCAATGTTGCCATATAAAGAAAATATGACTCCCCTGTATCTTATTAAATGAGGAGCATTCGTGCAAAACCCGCTAAATCCATTATATTCAGTTTTTGTTTTTTTTTATTTCGCATCTTTGGGTTCATCTCTATCGACAACCAAGAAAATTCTGTTTAAATCCGACATATCCATGTTAAAATCACATTTAAAAGGTAGGTTTAGGAGCAAAACCGGCCAAATCCACGTTTTTATAGCAAACCCGGCTTTATCCAATAAATAATAATATGTGGCTAAATTTAATTTGTTCTGTTTTTTCATGTTTGCACTAAATTTATTTTGTTAATATTTTTGAATAATAAAGGTTTTTTTTCACGTTTTATTCGTTTTTAATTCGGTTTTCGAGCAAAACAGGCTATATACAAAACATTTTTTGAAATTTTGGCCTTAATACAGGGTGTTTCATAATATATGCGCAGGACTTCAGGATGTGATAGCTCATCCAAAAAGATGAAAAAAGTCGCTATTAACTTAACCCTCTGAAATGCACAATTTTCGCGATACAGGGTGTTGAAATTTTAGAAAAAAAATCGTTTTTTTCGAATATATCCGGAACCGTTTATCGTACAAAAAAACAGCTTTTGTAAGCATTTTCTACTGATAATAAGCTATGTTTTGTGCCAGAAAATTTGTTTTTTACTTATAATTGGTGGAGATTTTGAAGGGGTAGCGGGTGTTTTTCTCCTCAACTTCTACGCCCCTGAAAAAAGTACGGTTTTGAGAGGCCCATTAGAACCGCCAAAAATTGACTTGTAAATCAAGCACCACAAAGCCCACAAAACTCAAGTTTGCTTTTTCTTTTATTTGTAAAGGCCAAGAAACCGAGAGTTTTGCCATTTTCCCAACATTTTATTAAAGTGGATATAGCCGGTTTTGCACGGATGCTCCTCAAATAATGAAGAAAGAATTTTTTAAACAATTTTCTGGAATTCCTGGTGGTTTTTAGATAATACACTAATTGTGGGACACCCTGTATAGAGGAATAATTTAGAAAATTATCGAATTTTTCTTAAAATTTCTGATAAAGATAGAACTAGAGATTTAACGGTTCGAAAAAAACGGGAAAACTTTTTCGTATTTTTTTTTTGTAAAAATTGAAAAAAATATCCAATCAAACCGTAAACCTAAAAATATATTAAAATAATGTGATGTATGAATACAAACTATATAAACATATTTTTGCAGACTTTTTCGGGGATTTACCGAAATGCAGACGAAATTCGCGGGTGAATTACATTGCCTCGACAATTTCTCAGTTTTGTAAGAGGCACTTTTTTATAAAAATAATTTGTAAATAATATTTAAAATAGTAAAATTTAATGGCATAAAGCAATTTTAAAATATTTTTTTGAATAAAAAATTTGGGCAATTTTAAACCTCCAAAAGGAATACCTATAAAAATTGTGTCACAATAAAATAAAAATCGTTTTAAAATGGTGTGGTAGAGGGTCTGCAAAAAAAAAATTCCAAAGTTTTGGAATATTAAATAGTAAATAATATGATGGAGACTGAATGATATATACGATTCTTCTTCTTACTCTTTACTCTAAGGTAATTGTTACAAAATTAAAAAATCTACTGCATTTTGACACTTACCGTATCTTACAAACAACTGCCTGACGGTGTTTAAATGGTGCAATGCGTCCAAACGAGGATCATTTGTAAAAGGTTTTGTGAGCAAACACATGTCAACGTCGCTACTGTCCAGACCAAACCCTGACATAGTGGAGCCCACCATAAATAAACCGTAGCTGTTCAAGCACTTCTAAAATCAAAAAATAGGTATAATAACCAAACCTTTAATACTCTAAAAAACAACAATTGAATCGCTTATTATTAAAAGGGAATATTTAATTTTTTTACATTTTGAATTACAAACCCATTTGTGGGTGGACAAGACGAATTGTTTGGTGATAAAAGGATAAAGTATATGCCACAAATTTTGTGGTCTAGGCTCTTAGATAGTTTTATCACCAAACAATCTGTCTTGGCCACTTTAAAAAGTTAAAATAGGTAGTATTACACTTAAATTGTCAAAGAATTGACTTGGTCCGTTAAAATAATAAGCGAATCAATTGGTATTTGTATTAATATAACTTATTAAGTTAAGTCAATCGGAGTAAAACTCTAGGAAGTAGAGTCTTTGTTTAAATTTACCCAAAAACTAATAGGGTAAAGTAGACACTTTATAGTTATTGGACAATTAACATTAATACTGTTAAAACAAGAGTTCTATAAATGTTTACCTTAAAGTCAAATTATTAGATGACGCTGTATACAATTATCAATATCTCAGTCGGTAATAATACAGAACTACTTTATTTTGGGTCCAATATAGGACAAAAAAGTTCGCACTTTACTTTGGTGGTGAGATTTTTGTTTTTTTGTTGAGAGCAGGGCTGTGTTTAAATTACAATAAAAAATATTTCTAAAAAGTGTACAGATCAGTGTGTGGTATAAATGTGTTCCTCGTGGTTTAAACATTGTCACTTTAATGCGTTTTAATTTTAATTCTGAAAACAAACAGTAAAATGGCCAGTGTCCAGTATACTGGTTGGTAAAAAATGTAAATTTCTATTATTGGACAATATGTCCAATATCAAACTCTATTTGTATCCCGCCCAATTCTTATGTAAAATTGTCCCCTAAATCCGAAAAGACCGTCAAAAACTTTAAAAGTTAAGCTCGCCGAGCGACAAAGTAACTAAAACGCTCGCTTAGTTATTTTTCATAAAATATTATTCCTGATGAAAGTGTTTGCTTGATTTTAAAACTACAGAATATGCAACAAATTTTAAAATTAAAAATGAATATGTACATTTTTTATACCTAAAACTTTTAATGCAAATCGCTTACCCTTATAAACAAAAATATGTGTCGCCACAAGTTAATCTTCAACTCGTACGTGCTCTCTTTCTGCGCCTTGGTGCTGTAGACGTCCCAGATTGCCTGATTCAGAGTGTCCCAGGGACTGCCGGTGAGTAGGCCGATCGGACTCGGGTCGATCCGCATCGAATCGGAACGCGAACGGAACCTCTCGACCAAGCCGTGCGCCCTTCTCAGCATCAGGTCTGTACCGTTTCTGGGACTGGCGTGCTTCTGCCTCGTGTTTATGTAGTACCTTGAAATTTTAGGTGTTTTTTACGGAATATTGCTGAGGTTTTCTGTTTTACATTTCAAATCATCCAGGCTAAGAATATTAAGGATTCATACGGTACCGGTACTTCTAATGCTTCTAATTCAAAGCAGAAGTCAATCACTTATTTTTTTTTTTTTTTTAATTAAAACGTATTTTTTGTAGATTTTTTATATACACAATAAAAATGTATATAAACAATCCAAAGCAAAAAAGAAACACGGAAACGTTTATTAAAGATTAATACACTGCGCGTCAAAATTAACGCATAATAAGTAAAAAAAAATATGAAATTTTGTATAAAAATACTTCAACTTATATCTCAGTTTACGTGTTCAAAGGTTTTTCGAGAAAATATTTTTAAAGCCCTTTTGTTTAATAATAAAAAAAAACGTTTGATAAATAACTTTTAGGGATTTTTTTTTAACTAAATAAAAAGTATGCCGTTAAAGACCGTATTTTTGTTAGTATACCCTGAAAATTTTGTACAAATCAAACTAACAGTACAGTGCTTCAAAGACGGTAAAAATGACCCCTTTTTGATTATTTTGCTGAAAAGTGGTCATTTTTGACGACTTTAAAGCGCTGTATTTTTGTTACTGTTCGATTTGTACAACATTGTCAGGGTATAGTTACAAAAAGATGGTATTTCACAGCATATTTTTTATTTACTTAAAAAAATTCCCTATAAGTTTTTTTTTGAGCGTTTTTTTATTATTAAGTATTTTTATCCAAAATTTTATAAAGATTGGTAAAGGCGTTTTAAAGTTTTTTTACTTATTATGCGTTAATTTTGACGGGCAGTGTATTTATTGCTTTGTTTTTCCTTGTAACTTTAAGATTTTTTAACTTTTTACTTGGACGATTTAAAATGAAGTTAACTTTTCGCATAAAAAAATGGGAAATAAAAAGTTAAATTTCAAATTGGTTAGTAAGCTTTTGTTAGTTATGATCACATGCTGTTGTTAAATAAATTAAACAAATAACAATACCCAACATAAATACAGGTGTGTCCCAAAATGACGCCATATCGCACATAGGTGGTTATTATAAGCTTAAAAAAGTAAATTTTTTTCTTCAGACGAATAAGTTTTAAGCATTATAAAACTTGGTAATGCTGTGTGTGGGATAAACTGAAATATTACAAATTACATCTTACAAAGGCTGTATTTTTGGACCGAAAAAACGCCACATTTTTACAAAATACAAGGCCTACTTAGTTTTTAAGAGTAAATTTTTAATAATTTATATTAGCGATTTTTTTAAACAAAATCTAAGCACGGCACTGGATTCTCCACCCCTCAAAACGACCCTATACTAAATTTTATTGAATTTTTTTAAGTAAAGACGATTTTGTAGCCAAATTAAAAATATATTTATAAACAATAATAACTATTTACAAAAAAAAATTCTTTTAAGTTATCCATGAAAAAACATTGAAATAAAATTTAACTAATAGTTACATGGTATGCTTAGTTTTGACAAATAAAAAACGCAATAGAAACTTAAAACAACAATGAAAAAAAAAAGAATTCAAAAAAATCCTTACAATTAGATTTTTGTCACCTTTACTACACAAAAACTATAGTCCAGGAAACAAAGATTGTAGAAGGAAAACTCGGGTTTTATTTTTTTCAGGGGTGATGATAATGAATCAAGAATATTCCCCAAAAATTTCTTTCTACGTCCCCTAATTTCATCCCCCGAAATGGGAGTTTTTTTGCTTTTTGGCTCATAACTCGCTAACCGTGCATTTTTTCAGAATTTGACCTCTAATACTTTTGATTATGTAGTAAATAAGGCACACGTTAAACCCCATTGCGCACCTATATGATGTGCCCTTTTGCTATGCGCAGTGTGCAAAGTTGAGCGTTGCTTTCAAAATCACTTTTTTGTTTTTTTTTTATTATAGCCCAATTTAAAAGTAATCGATCCCAAACCTTACGGTAATCAAACATGACCGAATGGACGATTTTTTGAGGTACTAGACTTTTTCAATAGTTACTGCTTTTCAATGTACAGGGGGTTCTTTTTTCAAAACTTTAATTTTTGCACTGAAATGAAAATAATTAAAAAAAAACTACGGATTCGTTAGAGGATAAGTGTACCTAAAAATCTAGGGTAGAACGAACTGGCTCATTAGAGCCGTTTGGAAATTAAAAAATTGTTTTTTTGAAAAAAAGAACCCCCTGTACATTAAAAAGCAGTATCTTTTGAAAAAAGTCTAGTACCTCAAAAAATAGTCAATTCGGTTATGTTTGATTACCGTAAGGTTTGGGATCGATTACTTTTAAAATTGGGCTATTATTAAAAAAAATCAAAAAAGTGATTTTAAAAGCAAGAGTTATGAGCCAAAAAGCAAAAAAACTCCCCTTTCGGGGGATGAAATTAGGGGACGCGGAAAGAAATTTTTGGGGAATATTCTTGATTCATTATCATCACACACAGACAAGCATTGTAATACTTGTGGCAACCTGTGCTATATCCCAAATTGTGGCATTTTTGTTAAAAACACCATAGATTTAGGACGCCATTTGGCGGATTATATTGGTACTTTTATTTTTGCTATACACGCCGATTACAGTGATCTGCACCCAACTAAAATTGTGGCAATCGTGCCATAAATCAGGAACATTCGACTACGTGTATGTCGGATGCCACAAATATATATGTGTTGGCCAAAATATATGGGGCGCCATGTGTTCCATAATTATTTCGTACGATATATAAAATATTTTGCAGGAAAAACTATATATAAGTAAAATTTACTACAATTTTGCATATATATTAAAAATAAAAGTTTTATATATATTGAATTTGGCACCATGCGAAGTTCGATATAAAACTTTTTTCGTTTAAAAAGTCCCCGAGCGATGGCGCTACCTTTCTTTATGATTTGTATAGTGTGTTGCATATACTTTATGAACGTATTCGAATTTAAAAAAAAACATCTTTCGCTCACGTTTTTTTTTAGATAACGGCGGTTGGTTTGTAATTTATACAGCTGTAATTATACTGTTCATCGATATTATTAATAAAAGGTAGGTATTTTAAGTAATTATTCTTTTAGAGAAAGATGTTTTTTTTAAATTCGAATACGTTCATAAAGTATATGCAACACACTATACAAATCATAAAGAAAGGTAGCGCCATCGCTCGGGGACTTTTTAAACGAAAAAAGTTTTATATCGAACTTCGCATGGTGCCAAATTCAATATATATAAAACTTTTATTTTTAATATATATGCAAAATTGTAGTAAATTTTACTTATATATAGTTTTTCCTGCAAAATATTTTATATATCGTACGAAATAATTATGGAACACATGGCGCCCCATAAAAATACACAGAGATGCCACAATTGTGCATGTGTATTCTTAGCAGTGTTGCCAAGTTTGGTATAACGTTGGAAGTTCGTTTTATGGTAAATTTCTATTTTACTATAAACATTTAAATTAAAAATCTTAACGGTTTTAAAATTTTAAAGTGCTCGATTATAAAAAAATGTTATTAAACTATTAAAATTTAAAATAGTATGTACCCCTGACTACATAAAAAAACCGACTACCATCGAGTTTTCCTTCTACAATCTTTGTTTCCTGGACTACTACGGGCTTGGGTAATACAAGCCTGCGTAGCCATTACTGTAGAACAATATTTAATAGGTATAAATGTGTATTGAAATAAACGTTGGATTAGTAGAGGTGGCTAAAATCTAATTGTAGAGATTTTTTTGTTTTTGTTTTTATTATTGCTTTAAGTTTCTATTGCTTTTTATGTGTTAAGCATACACATATTTATACAATGTTACTATTAGTTTAATTTTATTTCGATGTTTTTTCATGGATAACTTGACAGAAAACATTTTTGAAGAAATTGTTCAATAAAATTATCCTTTAGAGGGGTGGTGAATCCAATGCCGTGCATAGATTTTTTTAAATCGCTAATATGAATTCTTAACAACAACCTTGTGTTTTGTAAAAAATATGATGTTTTTTGCTCGCACAATAAAGACAGATGTTACAGATGAACTGAAAAGGAGGAAAAACAAGTTTTTGAAAAACAGAAACAGAAGTTGAATATGTCTTTTGTTAATTAAAATAATGATAAAAATTTAAAAAATATATATTCCAAATTTTTCATCACACAAATTTTCAATTAAATCAAATTATCCAGTATTAATTACCAAAATAAATTAATCTACAAGTAAATGCAGTTATTTTACCCTTGACCAAAGGATTTATCTTGCCAGTGTTATGGAATTGTTATGGATACCATAAAAATGTTTACAAACAATTTTTATGCAGTGCTGAAAAATTTGTTGAATAATATAAATAAAACAAAAACTTTTTGTTGTTGTATTATTTTATGTTGAAGAATGGACAATAAACCAAAAACTTGCTTTTTTTGTATTATTTCAATAATCACACACTTACTTTAGCAAACTCAAAAGAGTCAGAATACTTAACCAAAAAACAAAAACACTGGCAGTGACAACTATACAATTAAGGTCAATTCACATTACTATCGAATTTCTAATTTTCAATTTTAGTATTAAAAAAATTGATTATTACAAACGGTTTTTTTATTTGATTATATTATGAGCTCCCCCACACGGAAATCTATAAATTGACTTTTTACAAGACGCACAAATCGTACGGGCATGACTACGGGAGGAAGGAAGGAAGGCAATCTATAATTCAGCTTAATTGTAGAAATCCGATAGCTATGAACTATCATGTAAATTGACCTTAATTGTATAGTTGTCACTGTCATTGTCAGTGTTTTGGTTTTAGTTTAAGTTTTCTGACATTCTTTTTAGTTTAGCACCTCTAATCAAAGATTATTATCTTTGCCTCTAATCATTCTGCTAAAGCACTCCTGTGATTGGCTTCTTTATTTAATTAATCGCTGTGGCTCCCGTCCCGAGGCGGGACTTAAGTTCAGTCCCGATTGACGTCATAATTTTAAGATTTGTTATGTTATAATAAAATAATAATAAATTGTACCTGTATACATGTTAAGGGCACGTTAGTTACATCATAAAACCAAACCAACCCAAACTCAACAACACAACCCAACCGACCCCGCCCCATTGGGAACCCCCCCCCACCCCATTGAGCAAAAAACCCAACTAAAATGGGCAAATTTATGTTACGATAAAAATAAAACACTTTTTAACAAAGAAACAACAAATTTATAAAATAAAAAAAATAAAAAAAGTTTGACAACTTCTAGTAGAATCGAACCCGGTACCTCTCGCATGCCAAGCAACCGCCCTACCATCTAAGCCATCCAGCTTGACACCAATTATAAAACCTAGGGGAATAAAAACGGATTTACAGTGTGTGACGTCTGTCGGGATCGAAGTTAAGTCCCGCCTCGGGACGGGAGCCACATCGTTAATTAATAACTAATTAAGGGCGAGTCAGATCTAAAAACGCCAAACTATACGCCCTAGAAATATTTTACCCTTTTTTTAACCCTCTGTATATAATCACGTGGTATGGTTTAGTGTATCATTTTCGGGACATCCTGTATACTGTAGTAATTTTGTTAAAATTAATGAAAAAATAAATGTTGGGTAGTGCAAGCAATTTTACAAAAAATCAATATTTACTATTCATTACATTCCATTAATGATTAAAAACAAAACAAGATATATTGTTTTTTGGTAAAATTGAACCCACCTACTTATTTTTCTGAAAAATAAATATAATGAAACAAAACATAAAATAAAAAAAAATCCTCCAACATAAAAAACGTGTACTCCAAAGCAACTTGTACGCTTTTAATGGAACTTTCAATTTGACAATAGACATAAATCAAACTGAAAACACCACAACGAAAATGTTACCTATTTTTGACGTAATTTCCATTATTTTGTGTATGGTATACACTCGATTGGTACACGTTAGGCGTACTCTGACTATACTTTCCAAAAATTATTGTCTGATCGCCTAGGCGACATATCCCATTATTTCTTGTGCAATTATATTTTACTCCTTTGAGGGCAAAGAAAAGAAGATTTATCATGAAACTTGTTCGACAAAAACATTATTATTGTGTAGCCCTGTCACTCTAGGTGGAGTCTCTGTATATTTTTGTATTGGGAGAGCCAGTTTAAGTTTTATTAATAGTCACTGATTTTTCATAAAAAATTAACACCCTCACTTTAAGGATATTGGATTTTAACAGATATACAGGCTTTTTCAGGTTTTAGTAGAATGCCAATGTAGAAAGTTATTTAAAGTTAAAAGGTATATTTCAATTTAGGTTTAAACTTTATTAGACATGGGGCCCACATCAAATTTATGAGTTTATATTGACATTATATAGACAAGTTCTGCGCAAGCAGAATTCAAATTGAAGTTTGCGAAAAAAAAGTAAGTTTTTAAGTGTGCCCTCCCAGCCTCCTGCCCCCCAAAATTAAGATAATTCAAATAAAAGTGGTGCAATATTTAATTCACTGTTTATCACAAGTTTATCGACAAATTTTATCAAAAAAATTCAAGTATTACAGATTTTATACCATTTCTATTTTTTATTAAATTTAGTAAAGGAAATATCTAAAATTTAAAATGGTATAAAACCTGTAATTCTTGAAATTTTTTAATAAACTTTAAAATTTGTCGATAAACTTCAGTGAATTAAATATTGTACCACTTCAATTTGCATTATCTTAATTTGGGGAAGCAGGAGGCTGGGGGGGCACACTTAAAAATTGTGGACACAGTGTCGTAGAAACTTTAGGCTTATTGCCCCATACAAACTTTGAGGTTAGGTTTTTATAACATTTGATGCAATTTTTAGATTACACAGTTTGGCTACCATTAAAAAGGTGTATCTCTCAAACTTCGATAAAATAAACCGTTTCCGAGTTATTCGAGATTACAATAATTGTTATATCGCATAAAAGGATTAAAAGGTATATGATAACAAATTTTGTTTTTTAATTGAAAAAACTAAAAAGGGCATTCCATGAGCCTGCCCTGACCGTCAAATTAATAAAATTGTAGTTTTTTCAATTACAAAATGTGTTATCATATAGGTACCTTTTAATCCTTTAATGAGATATAACCATTATTGTAATCTCGAATATCTCGAAAACGGTTTATTTTATCGAAGTTTGAGAGGTACACCTTTTTAATAGTAGCCGAACTTAGTAATCGAAAAATTGCATCAAACAGTATAAAAACCTAACCTCAAAGTTTGTATGGGACAATAATCTTAAGCAACCCCTGTTTCTATGACACTAGTGTTCACTCGAACAATTATAATTGTGTGAATATGTGTTTTGGTAGTAAGTGAGTGTTCGAAAAATATCACCTTTCCAAGTCTACCATAATAAAAGTTATATTAAAAAAACTGATATGATAAGTAACACTTTATCACCCTGTAATTAGGAAAAATATTTATTTAGATTTTCGTCTTATTTAGACTTGCTTAATCTGCTTCTAAATTTATGCCACTAAGTTTAGGGACACCTTGCATTATAAAATAATAAAACGAATTTTACACAAACATCATATTATAAATTTATAATAATATTATGATGTTTATGAATTAATTCACGTAATTTTTTTAAATAAAATGAATTACAGCAATAACTTGTCAAAGAACACTTTTTGGGCAATTAAATTAAAAAAATGGTTAAATATCATCAATGGTGTGCTAAAAAATATTTACGTTTTTATCATTGTATTTAATAGTCGCCTAATTTCAAGTAGGCGCCTAATTTCGGATAGTGGTGTATCTTTGAAACTAATCAAATCATAAAACGGAATAAAAATTCGTTTTGATATTAAAATTTGTTTCTTTGCAATGGATTGTATACTAGCCAATAGATAAAGACTTACAAAATTATTTTATCTAAATAATTTTGATTATTTTGAAAAGGTATCTGAAATTAGGCGACTTTTCTCTACCTTAACAAGGCTTAATTATTTTTTTAAAACTGACAGACTGGTATAAATATTTAAAATAATTATAGACCAGGGTCGATAATTTTTTAAACCAAAAAAAATAACAGTAGGATGAAACCCATTGGAAAAGGAGAAGAATATAATAAAAATGAAAGGAAAAATAAATTACGGGCGATCTGACTTCGGGAAGTGGGAGGGGGGGGTTTTAAGGGTAAAAAATGGTTTATCTCGATTTCCGGCAAAACTACAAGTCCTATGGAAAAAAGTTAAATGGCAAAGTTGTAGGTAATAAAAGGATCTACAACTTTTGTAATTACAATTTTTTTACATAACCTCAAAATTTATGTGAAAAATTCAAAAAACCAAGTTTTTGGTTTTTTATTTTTATCTTTTTCAAAAAAAAAATTTTTTCCACGAAATTTGGTAAAAACTTACCTTTTTATGTCCCAAATACACTGTAATTTATTTGATTTGAAATATTTATTATTTCGCCTTATTTTGACTTAATATCAAAAAAGCACCCTAATTTTCAATCGAAAATTCTCGCGTCAAAATATCAGCTTTTTTCAAAAAGTCGGTGTGCTTTTTGTTCGTTGAAATCTCTACTTTCTGATGGTGTAAAAAAATATATACATTACTATGGTAAATGTTCTCAGAAAATGCAAAAAATATTATAATGAATAACGAAAAAAACTCGAATTCGAAAATTTATTTTAATCATTATGTACAATTTCATCAAAAAAATGTGATTGTTGCAATTTTTTAGTTAAAAAGTTTATTTATTAAATTCTAATAACATTTATGTCAGAAAATCTCATAAAATATAAAAATACATGTAAATCATACTATTGAATTTAGATACTTCATTCTGATTACGTTATTCATTATAATATTTTTTGTATTTTCTGAGAACATTTACCATAGTAATGTATATTTTTTTTATACCATCAGAAAGTAGAGAGTTCATCGAACAAAAAGCACACCGACTTTTTGAAAAAAGTTGATATTTTGACGCGAGAATTTTCGATTGAAAATTAGGGTGCTTTTTTGATATTAAGTCAAAATAAGGCGAAATAATAAATATTTCAAATCAAATAAATTACAGTGTATTTGGGACATAAAAAGGTAAGTTTTCACCAAATTTCGTGAAAAAATTTTTTTTTTTGAAAAAGATAAAAATAACAAACCAAAAACTTGTTTTTTTTGAATTTTTCACATAAATTTTGAGGTTATGTGAAAAAATTGTAAATACAAAAGTTGTAGATCTTTTTATTACCTACAACTTTGACATTTAACTTTTTTCCATAGGACTTGTAGTTTTGCCGGAAATCGAGATAAACCATTTTTTACCCTTAAAACCCCCCCCTCCCACTTCCCGAACTCAGATCGCCCGTAATTTATTTTTCCTTTAATTTTTATTATATTCCCCTCCTTTTCCAATGGGTTTCATCCTACTGTAATTTTTTTTCTCTTTTTACCATTTTTAAAGGCTTCTGCACTGGTCTATTAAAAAATATTGATTTTATAAAATTTCATTCATTCTTCAAATGATTATTGTATAAAATTTACCTTTTAACAAAGCAAGATATCAAAAAAACTCAATTAAAGAAACAAAAAATGAAGTTAATAGACCAAGGGATTCTTTATTATTATTATTTTTTTTTATTATCAATTTAACCACTACAAAAAAAGTTTGATTAGACTTGAGTCTTAATTAAGACCACATCAGGAAAAATGATCTTTTTGACTTGAGTCACCTGGTGTAGCTTTAAAAAACAAAAATCGGTACCTTAGAATGACAAGGTTCTAAGTACAGCTGCACTGTTAAGCGAAAGTGGGAGGCATTTTTGCTTTAAATGATGATAAAAAAACTTTCAAATCTGTGGTCATAACTGTATCTCAGAAAGTAGCAATATTTGGACATAGCAACTTCAGTTAAAATAACTTTCTACATCTGCAACTAAAACCTGTAATATTCTAAATATTGAAATGCAAAAAGCAATTTCCAAAACCGTAAGTAACAGGGCTATTTAAAAAGCATTTTTTAATGAAATTTGACCTATTTACAGAATGGAATAAGCATGAAATATTTTGCAGGGTTATATTACCTTTGTGTTCAGCTGGAGAGCCTGCTGATGATGAACAAGATGCACAGCTCTCGTCACTGTCGTAGCCCCTAGGGGAGTTGGCTCGGACATTGTTCTCCTTGGCCTTGTAGTCTTTTCTGTCGTTTTTGGATTTTCGATTATTGTTGTTGTTGTAATTGACGATTTTGTGCGGAGGCGGCGGCAACGTGTTGAATGGGACTTTTATATGGCTCGTTTGAATGTTAACTGTATGATTATTGTTGTACATTTCCTTATTGTCTGTTTGATCATTATTGTTTATTCTATTTAAATCGTTCTTTTCGAATTTTTTGTATCTGTTTAACGGTATGCTTAACGAGGATAAATCCAGATACATACTTTCTTTTAATAAATTATTTGAAGAAATTAGGTCTATTGGTTTATCAGTTAACATTTTGATTTGTGTCTGGTATGAGCTTATAACTTACTTCTGTTCACTTCACTTACAAAAGCATACCTGAAACGAACGCATATTCAGTTTTTTGGGCAAAAAATCACACATTTTTTGTCTTCAGTTTTTCTGACAGGTAGCCGTTTTGAGGTTAACCAATATCGGATAACAAATTACAAAATCGGCCAATGAAAATCGCAATGATTCAAACAAACGAATTTAAATAAGAAATAATCGACTTACCGTTGAAAAATCTAAGTAGTGGCGACGTGAATTTGTAATTTGACCTTTTTAGGCAACGAACAAAAATGAGACATTTACTGAAAAACCATTCGCAAACTTACCGCCAAATTACGCTTGCGCTTGTTTACACAGCCAAAGTTGCAAAACAAAAGTTACTAAAAATACATTGCAAATTCAAATCTTAGTCCGATTTGTTTCTAAATTTAAATCTCAACTACTTCTAGTAATTACCGTATGTTACGTTCACGTGTTTTTATAGACAGGTATTATGATCTGTGGGAGTAGGTATTGGCAAGGTTTTTTAAGAAGAGGCAGAAAACTAACAAAATTCTTTATTTAACATACAGAACTAAATCTATAATTCGAGAACAAGAACGATATTTACAAGTTTTAATTCAATAAGTATTACATTGGTACCATCTATTTGCATCAATAATATGGTCTCCTTGGATTATTCTGAAACAAATAATAATCTTAAAAATAAAACCAAAATACATTTTTAGTTTTAAATTTTGCGAAATCGTCAAAATTTTGAAATTTGGCCACAGCATACTGTGATTAAACAATAAAGTAACGTGAAGTTTGTTTTGAATCTTAAAAATAAAACTAAAAAACATTTTTGGTTTGAATTTTTTTGCGTAAACGTCAAAATTTTGAAATTTGGCTACAGCATACTGTGATTGAACAATAAAGTGACGTGTAAGTTTGTTTTGAATCTTAAAAATAAAACTAAAAAACATTTTTGGTTTGAATTTTTTTGCGTAAACGTCAAAATTTTGAAATTTGGCTACAGCATACTGTGATTGAACAATAAAGTGACGTGTAAGTTTGTTTTGAATCTTAAAAATAAAACTAAAAAACATTTTTAGTTTGAAATTTTGCGAAAACGTCAAAATTTTGAAATTTGGCCACAGCATACTGTGATTAAACAATAAAGTAACGTAAAGTTTGTTTTGAATCTTAAAAATAAAACTAAAAAACATTTTTAGTTTGAAATTTTGCGTAAACGTCAAAATTTTGAAATTTGGCCACAGCATACTGTGATTAAACAATAAAGTGACGTGTAAGTTTGTTTTGAACCTTAAAAATAAAACTAAAAAACATTTTTGGTTTAAATTTTTTTGCGTAAACGTCAAAATTTTGAAATTTAGCCACAGCATACTGTGATTAAACAATAAAGTGACGTGTTAGTTTGTTTTGAAATAAACCTAAAAAACATTTTTAGTTTGTAATTTTGCGTAAACGTCAAAATTTTAAAATTTGGCCACAGCATACTGTGATTAAACAATAAAGTGACGTGTAAGTTTGTTTTGAACCTTTCTTCTAAGTTTTGAACAGTGCAGCCATTTTTTCTTGGTTAAGGTTGCGTAAACGTCAAAATTTTGACATTTGGCCGCAGCAGCTGTGATTAAAAAATAAATCAAGGTGTACGTTTATTTTGAACAGTGCAGCCATTTTTCTTTGTTAAGGTTGCGTAAACGTCACAATTTTGACATTTGGTCATAGCATACTGTGATTTAACGTTAATTTGAGGTGTGTTTTTGTTTTGGGCCGTGTTCAGCCAGAGCATTCCTGATTTTTCTCACTTACCAATGGATTAGGTCTAAATCTGTACGCCAACATCATTCTTTTTCTGTACGATTCGTATTCGTCTCCATTATCTTCATCTGACTCGATTAACCCTAAACCTTGGTTTTGGTCTCGCATGGCGGCTCTAACAAAAAATAACATTCCTGCTATGGAAAAAAGTTACAAAACTAAAGCTTACTTATTTACTGGGTCAACGATGCCAGTTCCGCTCTGTCCTAGGCCCGTGCCTTCAGTCCATCCGAGTTTTTGCAGCATTTTAAATCCGATGTTGTCCTCCTTAATTTTAAAGTCTTTGTAATCAGAGAGATTTAGTTGGCGACCTTCTTTGGCTGCGCTGGATTTTTCCATGAATCTTTTGAACTCGTCGGGAGGTAAAAAGTCGCCTATGTGGTGTTTGCCTTCGGCTTGTCTATTGAGTTCTTGCACCCATAGCTGAGTTGCCATCATTTCCTAAAAATTAATATTCTTTTTTTTAATCATATAACATATGATTAGACAAGCTAAAGTTCTTTTTTTTTATCTGAACTGTGGCAACTAGGGTTGAATGAAAATTTCAACTTTGAAAGTTTCAAACTTGGAAAAGTGAAATTTTTAAAAATTTCAAATGAAATTTTCAATGCGAAAATTTCAACATTGCCCGTGAAACTTTCAGAAGTTTCATTGAAAGTTTCGCAATTTACTGAAAATTTCGCATAAATTTCACATGCGGCCTCCCCTGGGACCTTTAATAATAATTTACAACAGATTCCGAATCGACCAATAAGAACGAGTTATCAGGCGTCTGGGCGTTTTTGTTTTGTTCGGCTTGGATTTGAATACACTATAAGTAATTATTGTTACTTATATGCATAAATTAATTTAAATAATTTAATTCAGTTACCAATTTAATTTGTAAATTAAATCAGACTTTAAAATATTTTTAAAATTCATGATTAATTTAAACTTTTACTTTTGCTATAATTGCATCGGAAAACGGATGAAAAATGTCTTTGGCTCATAAAATTTTGAAGAAGTTTCTTCAATTTTTGTAAAATTTCAGTAAAATATATAAAAATAATAAATATAGAACAATGAAAGTGGCCCAATCTCGTTAGCTTATCAAAAAGTGCTATATCTCTCTTAGTTTTAGTAATTTTAAAAGGAAATCTCAAGAAATTTGTGGTAAACATAGGGGTTTACTATTTATATTATTGGAGGTTAGGGGCCCACAGAGGGGTAGGAGGTAAGAGAGGCAATTTGTCATGGTCCTCGAGTGGGCTTATTTCAATATATATAATATATAACACTTAAGTGATTGAAATTTATTGAAAGTTTTAATAAATTTCATAAATTTTGGAAATTTTAATAAATTTCATAAATGTCATGAAAATTTCAAGTGAAATTTCAAGTACAAGCAAAAAGTGAAATTTTCCCAACCCTAGTGGCAACGTTGCAAATTTAGGGTTTTGGTTGGTAAATACAGTTGTCAAGTTGGCATTGATTAAAACAAACTAAGCTAGTTATAAATCTAATTGTGGTTATGTATAAATTATTGTAGGTTACATTGTGCAGTTGTCAAGTTGAGTTGTCGAAATTCGTAGTTAAAAATGCAATTAATTTGGCTTTGGCGGTGCTTGGATGAGTAAAATCATATAAAAAAAAGTAGTTAAATATAGGTTGCTCTACGGCCCAGAAGAGAAAGTATTCCTAGCGGATAATTATCTCCGCTTTGAAAATTTATACCTTAAAACATTAAGTTACAGGGGTGCGCTTATTCTCAGATACACCCGGCATAATTAATAATAATCCTATTTACCTCTCTAACAGCTGTTAAAGGTAACAAAGGTCCATTATTATCCCATTCTGCCTCAAAATAGCGTATTAAGGATGACACCAACTCTTGACTCCGACTATTAAATTTTAAATGCTTCGGCATTTTAAATATAGGAAACAAAAAAAAACGATATATAACAAACACAAAAACGGCAATGAAAACTTAAACGATATAAAATAACACAAACAACAAACAAAATAAACGAAATAATACACGAATTAAACGAAATATTCAAAAACACAACTGACAGCTTCGAAATTCTAAAACGTCAAATTCTTTTTTATGTGTCATTTAAATATGAAAAATTTGAATGTAAACATGAAAACATCGCAATTGTTGCCAACTGAAGATGTTTAAAATGCATTCAAATATTCAATTACAGACTTCGATTTAGTCATTTAGTGTTGGTACCAATGCGTAAAATTTTTGTTTTATTGATGACGTGTACGTAGTTTACTTTTAAATTTACTATAGTTAACTACTTTTCTAAAAATAATCGTATTTTAACTACTTTTTTTTAGCTAGTAGTTATACTCGATTATTTTAGATTTTCATAAAATATTCGTAAAAAGTAGTTAAAAAAGTAGTTAACTGCTCAGTCGTAACTACTTTGTATAGTTAAACTACTTTAATATATTTTAACTACTTTTATATAATTTAACTACTTTTGAGGTAGTTATTTAATTAATTTCCTAGATATGCCATGTGCATGATTGTATCCCTGCAGAAACAGGTTATTAGTTGTTGTCAAGAACTTGTTGAAAACCCTTCGTCTAGCGCATTTTGTCTTATTTACTACTGTTATTGAGCAATCCTACATTTCGACAAGTAAAGTGCATAAATAAAGAATAATTATGTCTGAAATTGATATTTTTCAGGAGGTAAGTAAAAACGTAAGATTAATTAATTAATTTTCCAATGATTGGTTCTTCAATCTCCGATTAACTTAATTCTTAAGAGTCCCTGCAACTTTGACTCAACCTGTAGTTTAAGTTTAAAGAGTGTTTTTTAATTGCCGGTTAAAAGATTATTATAAGTATATTGTTGAATAAGTTACGCCAATTTCCATCCTTAAAATCTTGGATATGTTCTGTCCTTAAAATACAATAATTGTATTTATTGTATTTATTGGTGTTTAAATTTATCTGGCTAAAATTAATTTTTATCCGCTTAATTTAACTAATAAACGGGTTTTAACAATGATTAACAAGTGGGTCCCGTAGCACTATAGTTTCGCTCAAAAGTGCGCAAAAATACAAAAAATTAATTTAAAAAAATGACATAAAACTTTGTTTTTTAATAAAAGATTAAATTCTCAAGCAAACATATTTATAATTTTTTAACATATACTTTAAATTAAAATAATAATAATATTAAGTGATTTATTAAATTTTATAACTTTGAGTTATTTTGCCATTGGTTAAAAAAAGTAGTTAAATTTTTAACTACTAAATACTTGTAGTTAGTAATCTAACTACTTTTTTAATTAGGTAGTTAGTAGTTATACTCCACTACTTTCAAGTAGTTTGCCCAGCTCTGGGTAAAGTATCTCATTACAGCACCGAAAGCGGTGTTATAATGAAGTCATTATGAACGCAAAATAGATAAAAATATATTTATAGACTCATAAACATGGTTTAAAATGTGTTTGTAACCTTCTAAGATGGGTTTTGAACATCTCAAAATACAGGGTGTTATGTAATTAATGTTATATATTAAAATGGGTTGTTCCTTAGGGTCCATAAAGAAGCACCTGAAACTTTTTTTTCCTAAATTCCAAAGTCTAAAATTAATTTATAATAACCTTTATCCTACCAAAAAGTACGCCCCTGATCGACTAGGAACTTTAGGTTAATCTGGTGGATTTATTATGTTATGGTTGGTAACCAGTGTTTCCAAAATCTCTCAAAAAAGTTGACAAACATTGTTTAAATTTAGCTTAATTACAAAAATGACAAAATTAACAATGCAAATTGTCAATTTGGCGTTTTTATTAATTGTTGGTTATTTCATTTTTGTACTGAAGGTAAATTCAAACAAAATCTGCCAACTTTTATGACAGAATCTAGTGCATTTCTTTTAAATTTTAGGTTATGTTTTCAAATTGTAAATATCTTAACTAAGGGAAGTGCTTTTGGATTTATTTACACAAATTAAATGTTTAAAGTTTAACCTGTGAACTGGTCCCAATTTCATCTGAGTAAACAGAGAAAAAAACTGATGAAAAAATTAATTTTGTGGTTATGGATTTCAAATTTCAAAGGTATTAAATTTTCTAATCATTGCTTAAGCTAATAGCTGGATCAGTAAATAAATACAGAAGGGTATTAGAGCTTTAAGGGCATATTTATTGAGTTTTTATTTATTTTTTGCAAGAAAAATTTTTAGTAACAATTTTTTACATCTGGCAACGCATAGCTACTTTGTTGGTTGGTATCTATGTAATCACAAAATACAGGTGTGTAGAGATAAACAAGTGTGTAACCAGTGGCGTATCACAAAAAATATAAAAAACTTCTAATTCATATTTTTTCTTTATCTTTGGAAAAATGTTTTTTAAAATATTTTTCCTTTATTCCTTATGTCAAAAGGTATTCAGTATTTTAATATATAACATTAATTACATAACACCCTGTATATACAAAATACATTAAAAGTGCGTCTTTTTACAAAATATTGTTCTTACTTTTTCTCTTAGTCTGTGCTCCCATGTGCCCCCGTCAATTTCCTCGTCCGAATCATAATCATATTTTTTTCTGCCTTGTGCTTCAAGCCTTTCCAGTTCTTCGCGTTTCTTCACCATGTCCTGGTACAATAAGTTTATTTTGTAATGATCTTCCGCCTTTTTCCAATCTTCTTCAGTTAAATTCGCCGATCCGAACGTGTTGACAGCGTACTGTACTAATGCTGGATCGGTACGTGATATTTTTGACAGCATAACTAACATTTATTGAAAAAATATTAATTTAACATTTAATTTTAAAACCCTTATAACTTATAGAATTATACGAGAGATAATGCAGGCTATTATTCACAAGGATGAGGTTTGCATCTCGAGACTTCAGGCGAGAGACGTAAATCATCCGAGTAAATAACGCGCATTATTTCGAGTGTAATACTATGCTTTTACTAAACTATTTTTAAAGGGTTAAAAATCCTTCTTTTATAATTTTTACCTTTGCTTCCGGTTTGAAGAGCAGGCGGTTGAACAGGTATAGTGATTATTGGAGGAGGATTAATGTTGGGATCTTTATCACCCCATCTGCTTTTTCTTTTGCGCTTATTTCCTTGATTTTCCATATAGTCATTCTAAAAACAAAAAAAACAAAATTAATTAAAATTTAAAAATATCATCTGGTCAATTTTATACCTGTTAATATTATAGTTAAGTAGTATTATTTTTATGATCAATTGTATACCTATTTATTTTATAGTCCTAGGATGACATTACAATGTTACAAATAATGTCCATCCTTGATTGGCTGTCAACCCTAAGGGCGGGCATAACTGTTTGCCTACGGCGCAACAGCCACTTGATTTAAGGGGTATAACTTTCACTTCTTTCACATTTTTTAAGAGTCAATATTAAGCAGTCGTAAGATTAACATGTTCGCTTCAGGATCAGCAGATCTCTGGGCAACATTTTTTATTGTACATAGTTAATAAAGTTGTGTTATTTTAATTAAGTGAGTGTTTCAATCAAATTGCACAATCATCAATAATTCGTGATCCATCAAGGATTCAATTTACAACCTCATTTATGGTTTATCAAGCCAGTTTAATTCACAACAATTAACGTCACAACAATTCACAACATTTTTTGGTCCTTCGAACCGGATGTGGGCAATTAATTGGCAACAGTCTACATCTACATAAAAGTGGCATCAGCTACAATCTACACAAATCAATCATCAACGTAGCAACAGTCTACATCTACACAAAAGCAATCATCAAAGTGGCAACAGCCACAATCTACACGCAGCAATCATCAAAGTGGCAACAGCCACAATCATCGAATTGGAAACTTTCACAATCAGCCGATAAAATCCGGTGAGTCCACCAATTCCTTAACACTAATCCTTATAATTTATTGCAAGTTTCTATTTGTGCCATAAAGTTTTTTAATCGTACGAAACACTTAATATTTTTTTACCACTGGTTAAATCGCATTTATTTAAATCAGCCATACAAGCATTTTTTTTTTTATTTTTTATGTTTGCTACCTGCACAATTTGCACTATAAACAATGGCGGAAGCAATACAAGCATTAGAGGTTTCATTAGATACGGCAAAAAATCGTTTAAAGGAAACGCGAGACATTGCTCTTCAAGCAGAGACTGATGACACTGTTCACATACCTTTTAAATTTCGATATGAACAAATTCAAGGTTTATTTAATGAATTTCAACATATTCAGCAACAAATCTTGACAAAAAAAATTAAGGCTAAAACATTTGACGCGGCTGAACACGAAAGGGCTAGGGTAGAGTGTGATAACTATTATTATGCAATTAAAACTAGTTACGCGAAAATTTTTGGATTAGACAATACGGCAGTCGAAACGGTCAGTAATGGTTCAGAGTCTAGTAATGACGTAACACGGGAGTCTAAGTCCAATGTAAAACTTCCTAAATTACAGCTTCCTATGTTTGACGGAACGTTTCAAATGTGGTTATCGTTTCGAGATTTATTTCACAGTTTAGTTCACAACAATACTTCGCTGTCAAACATGGAAAAATTTCAATATTTGCTGACCTCGCTTAGTGTCAAGCCAAAATCTTTTATTAAATCTATTCCAGTCGCGGAAGAACATTATATCATGGCATACAATAAATTAATGGATGAATACAATAATAAACGACGTTTGGCAACGGCGTATTGGGATCAAATAATGGCATTTCCCAAGGTATACAACGAATCAACGGGTAGTTTAAAACAACTTATCAATACGTTTGACGAAAACGTTGAATCATTGAAATTGTTAGGCTTTCCTACAGATGAGTGGAATTTTCCTTTATTCAATATTTTATTAGTTAAATTAGACACAGATACAAGAAAAGCGTTTGAATTAGAATTTAAGTCGGTTGAAGTACCTACGTATTCCGAACTTAAAGGTTTTCTCTTAGAGTACAGTAACGTTTTAAACAATTCATGTATTAAATCAAAAAAATTACTTCACGAGAACAATCAAATAGTCAATTCAAGAAATTTTGATCAAAGAAAACAAGTTCGTTTTGCGGCAACAGCGTCTGAACATTCAAAAAAATGTTTCTTGTGTAGCAAGCAAATTCATCCCATTTACCATTGTCAAGATTTTTTAAATTTATGTCCTTTGGAACGTCATAAAGTCATTAAAGGGGCTAATCGATGTGTTAATTGCCTGAAAGCAGGTCACAATTCGAACGCTTGCATTTTTGGACAATGCAAGCAATGTGGCTTAAAACATAACACCCTCTTACATTTTCCCTCGAAAAGCAGCAGCGTCAATAACGATAACCGAACCTTCACACATTTCTCGGAAGATCATTCTAATCCCTCTAATTCTAACCATTTAACCACTTCATTAGGGACAACTTTTACAGGCAATGTGTCTAATATCACTCAGGGTGGCCGGAAAACCATGACCCATATACCGAGGGACTCGGTAAAGCAGGACCGGGTGGCGCCTAATTATTTCAATGATTCGAGTATCGTCTTATTATCAACAGCTGTCGTCAATATTTATGATCGATTTGGAAACGTTCACAAATGTCGAGCTTTATTAGATTCAGGTAGTCAAAACAATTTTATAACACAAAGTTTAGCCAAAAAATTGCAATTGCCCTTGGAAACATATGAATTATCCATTGCAGGTATAAATCAAAGGGTGACACAAGTAAATTACCGTACAGAAGCGGTACTTAATTCAAGACATAACACTTTTGAAAGTAAATTACAATTTTTAATTTTGCCCAATATTACCAATCAGATTCCAATAGTTTCATTTCCAATTGATAATCTGCATATAAAAAGAGATATTTTATTAGCCGACCCAACTTTTAATCAGGCGGGACCTATTGATATTCTTTTAGGAGCAGGTATATTTTACCATTTATTGGAACCAAAGACAATGACCCTCGGCAAAGGGCATCCCATTTTACAAGAAACTAAATTCGGATGGATAATTTCAGGGCTATTTCAGCCAAAGATCGCAAAAGCTAAAAACCATATCTGCGCTATCAGTGTAAATGATCAATTATCCAAATTTTGGGAGTTAGAGGAACTCCCGTCGCAAAAAAGATTTTCGCGAGAAGAGCAATATTGCGAAAATTATTTTAAGGCCACTACGATCCGGGATGACAAAGGTCGTTTCGTCGTAAGGCTACCGTTTAAAGATTGCATGCACAAATTGGGAAAAACCGAAACAATCGCCGAAAAACGTTTAAAATCCTTGGAATATCGCTTTCAGCAAAATCACAATTTAAAAATTGCATATTGTGAATTTATACACGAATATGTTAACCTCGGCCATATGGGAATCGATAAGTCCATAAGGCCAAAATATTTCTTACCACATCACGCGGTGTATAAAGACAAAAAAATTCGGGTGGTTTTTGATGCATCGGCTAAGCCCGAACAGGGAGTTTCATTAAATGAGTGTCTATGCGTCGGGCCTACGATCCAAGAAAATCTCTTTGATATTGTGCTGAGGTTTCGATCGCACAAATATGTACTGGCAGCCGACATCAAAAAAATGTACAGGCAGATTTTAATTAATCAAGAGGATCTAAAATATCAAAATATATTATGGCGAGAAAACAACGCAGAATCAATTAAAGTCTTTAATTTAAAAACAGTCACGTATGGCACGGCATGTGCACCATTTTTAGCTATACGGTGTCTCCACGAAATTGCCCATCAAAACGCCAATAATTATCCTGCAGCATGTAATACGATCATACGCGATTTTTATGTTGATGACCTCTTAACAGGTGCCAACACTTTAGAGGAAACAATGCAACTAAAATCCGATTTGACGTTATTGCTAGAAAATTATGGATTTGACTTATGCAAATGGGCTTGTAATATTTCACAGGTAAACTTAGGGTCAAGCGACACCGAGCCAACAGATTTATTTAAAAAATTTTACGCAAACGATACCGCTGTAAAAACATTAGGTTTATTTTGGAACGCGAATTCAGACACTATTCATTATTCTTTTAACTGTCAATCCACAGAATACCAAACTAATTTAACAAAACGCAAAATTTTATCTATTGTCTCAAGGATATTTGATCCGTTAGGGTTGTTAAGCCCAATCACTATGAAGGCAAAGGTTTTTATGCAAAAGTTATGGCAGCTCAAGGTCGATTGGGATGATAAGTTACCTTTAGAATTGATATCAACATGGCTAAATTATGTTGGTCAGCTACCACTAATTTCCAATATTGCAATTTCACGTCACTTTATATGCGATAACCCAACAATTGTGGAACTACACGTGTTTTGCGACGCAAGCGAAACGGGTTACGGTTGTTGCGCATATTTACGTTCAATAAACGATCATCTGTCAAATTACACAACTAAATTAATTTGCGCTAAATCAAAGGTAGCTCCACTAAAGAAAATAACCATTCCACAATTGGAGTTGTGTGGCGCGTTATTACTTTCCAAATTGGTACAACAAATAAAATCTGCATTAACAATAAATATCTCAAGGCAGTATTATTGGACAGATTCAAAAATTGTATTGGCATGGTTAAAAATTCAACCATGCTATTTAAAAACATTCGTTGCTAATCGGGTTACTCAAATAAATGAATTAACTAGGGTTACAGATTGGTACCATATTGATGGTAAATTAAACCCAGCAGATACTTTATCCCGTGGCGCAAGCCCCACGACTTTAAATAAGTTTAGTTTATGGTGGGACGGCCCACAATTTTTACACAATGATTTTGACCCAATTAATTATCAAATCTCCGAACCTCACAATGAAATACCTGAAATAAAAAAATCAACTTTCACTTCTTTGTCACTAGTAAACGATTATAGTATTTTTGATAGGTACTCGTCATTATTTACATTAAAAAAGGTCGTCGCCTATATGCTTAGGTTTGTAAATAATTGTAAAATAAACACAAAACGGAGAACAGGTGCTTTAACGATAACAGAAATTAATCAAGCCACTACGACCTTATTAAAGCTTGCACAACAGCAAGAATTTGCGGAAGAGATTCGTTCATTAAAACAAAAAAAACCATTATCGCGCCATAGTAAGCTTTTGCAATTAACACCATTTTTAGATCAAGTTGAAATACTAAGGGTAGGAGGTAGACTTCAAAATGCAGTAATTCCCTTTAATCAAAAACACCCAGTAATACTTCCACCAAAACACAAAATAACAGAAATGCTCATTCAAGATTATCATTTAACCAATTTACATCTGGGTTCACAATCATTATTAGCAATTATGCGATTAAAATATTGGCCGATCACGGGCAAACAAGCTGTCAAAAGAATTTTAAGAAAATGCATTACATGCTATCACACTAAGCCGGTCCCAATGAGTCAATTAATGGGAAATTTACCTGTAAGTCGTGTCACAATTGCAAGGCCGTTTCAAAAGTGCGGCATTGATTATGCGGGTCCGCTCTGCATCAAAGACAGTGCAGCAAGAAAACCCAAAATTTTTAAAGCCTATATTTGTCTATTTATATGTTTTACAACAAAGGCGATTCATATCGAATTAGTAAAGGATTTGTCAACTGATTCATTTATTAATGCTCTCAAGCGATTTGTTGCACGTAGAGGAAAGCCCTCTGACATTTTTTCGGATAACGGTACAAATTTTGTGGGTGCAAATAATAAATTAAAGGCAATTTTTAATCTTTTAGCAACTCAAAATAATCAAAAGAAAATAATTTCACATTTACAACAAGACAATATTCAATGGCATTTTATACCTGCTAAGGCACCCCATATGGGTGGACTGTGGGAATCAAGTGTTAAATTAGTTAAAAATCAGTTAAATAAAATTCTTGGCAATGTGTTTTTAACGTTTGAAGAACTTTACACTGTACTTGTCCAAATAGAAGCGTGCTTAAATTCCCGTCCCTTGACCGCTATTTCCAACGATCCTTCCGACTCAGGGCCATATTACCCATTAGGCAGGCAAGGCAATTGCCTTAGGCGCCACAAAAAAATAGGCGCATTGTCCCCAACCAACTTAAAAAAATTGTTACCAAATGGTTTATTTTTCCAAAAAATAAAGCAAATAAACTATATACAATTATGAGAACGGTAGAGCACCGAATATTCTTTACTGTTTTTATTATTTTATAAAACAGCGGCTTCCTTTGTAATAACGCGGTGTAATGCCTTACATAAAACTACAGGGAATTAAAGCTGTTTTATATTTTTTAAATACTTACTACCCAAGTAGCACCACTGGTTAAATTAACATTATTTTGTAATAAGTGGGAAATTTAATTATGATAAAATTAACGTTATGATAGTTAAACTTAACTTCTTGGTTAACTTTGGTTAAAAAGAAGTTAATATTTGATAGTTTTTGGTTTATTTTACCCTTTTTTAACTACTTTTTAACTCTTAAGTCAATTTAAGTTTATTTAAACTACCTATAATTATAATTTATATTACCAAATATGGTTATTTACTCTCTTGAAATGAAATAGTAAAAATTCTACTATTTGAATTAGTATCAGCATTGTTTACTAATTAAATAGTCGTTTTTACTTTTAAATATTTATTTATTACTATAGTATACTTAATTAGTTAAAGTTTGACTAATTTAAGATAAGTCGCCATATTTTACTGTTACTGAGAGTAATAAGTAACTGATTTCTTTAATCGTTTTTAATTCTTGCGGCGTTAAATGCATATAGGCTCCATGGTCCATAAAAATAAAGATGCAAAAAGTTTAGTACCAACACAAAAAATATATTCAACTTTAACAATATTATTAACATTATTTATTGACAGATATCATAAATTTAATAAGTAGAAGTGGTGCGTCTACTAATTTGACTGTTTCATTCCGTAGAATTTGACTTATTATAATTAGTGACTGCTAATAATTATTAGAGACTGCTTTGTCGCTATGACAATAATTTAAATATGACTTATAATAATTATAAGTTATTTTTGACTTATTCATTTTAAGAGACTCTATAGATATTACTTACAGACTAAATCAAAATATGTCTAAAAAAATAACTCGTCTTAAACATTTTTAATTTATGTTTTATATGTATTTTTTTAATAAAAAATATTTTAATTTATAAGGGATAATAAGGTTAGTATGCCCGGGCGCCCTTAAGCTACCAGATTGTATAGTATAAGTATAGTATCTAGTAATAGGCGCCAAATTTTTAAGTGCCTAAGGCGCTTGATTGCCTTAAGCCGGCCCTGTTCCGACTTTTTGCCATTAACCCCTGGTCACTTCCTTATTGGTGATTCATTGGCAGCACTACCTGAGGAAGATGTCACCGATATCAAAGAAAGTCGATTGAACAGATTTCAACGTCAACAGCAGATAATCCAACATTTTTGGCAGCGATGGTCGCGAGAATATTTATCTCAACTTCAAGTTCGCAACAAATGGCAGTTTATCAAGGACAATGTGCGAATTGGTGATTTAGTGATCCTTAAAGAGGATAATGTGCCACCGCGAAAATGGCCCATGGGCAGAATTGTCGAGCTGCACCCTGGTCAAGACGGATTAGTGCGGGTGGTATCTTTAAAAATGCCGTCCGGCACTATTACAAAAAGATCAGTCAATAAAGTGTGCTTATTACCGACGGAAAATGAATTAAAATAGCAAACCTCAGTGAAGTTAAATCAAAACAATCATTTCGCTATTTTTGTCATGACAATGACAACAACTGTACTTACTGTAATTATTTAGTCAATAGATCATTTATAACCGTAATTGTAGCAATAGATAATAAGTTGTTTGTTTTAATTTTTTACTTTCATTCATAAGTAGATATGTTTTTATTTTATAGTGCACAGGGCTTATTTGAAAGCCTCAAAGCTTTCAAGGTGGCCGGTTTATGGTCAATTTTATACCTGTTAATATTATAGTTAAGTAGTATTATTTTTATGATCAATTGTATACCTATTTATTTTATAGTCCTAGGATGACATTACAATGTTACAAATAATGTCCATCCTTGATTGGCTGTCAACCCTAAGGGCGGGCATAACTGTTTGCCTACGGCGCAACAGCCACTTGATTTAAGGGGTATAACTTTCACTTCTTTCACATTTTTTAAGAGTCAATATTAAGCAGTCGTAAGATTAACATGTTCGCTTCAGGATCAGCAGATCTCTGGGCAACATTTTTTATTGTACATAGTTAATAAAGTTGTGTTATTTTAATTAAGTGAGTGTTTCAATCAAATTGCACAATCATCAATAATTCGTGATCCATCAAGGATTCAATTTACAACCTCATTTATGGTTTATCAAGCCAGTTTAATTCACAACAATTAACGTCACAACAATTCACAACATCATCGTCTTTTTAAACCTTACTAGGCTTTAAAAATGTACTATTTTCAAATTGAAGAAAAAAAAATTAATTTTGCCTGTTTTAGTTCATTCATTCATTTTACTGGCAATGTTTTAAAAAATTAATGATGGTTTCTTCTTTAAAGAATACTTATATATGGGACATTCCACGGCAAATCAAGCACTTTTAAGCCCGACCCCTTTTTTCTGTAAATTTATTCAATTTTTTTTTACCTAACCAAAAAAAAGTTGTGCTTTTTTTGAATGCTCATAACTTTTTTAAAAACTTACTATTTGGAACGCTTTTATCTGTTTTTTTTGTTTATAACATACCTTTCATATAAAAATACAAACAAAATATTCAGTCATATTTGAAATTTTTTCACTTCTTTTTTTATTTTTAAACGTACTTTTAGAAAAAAATACAAACAAATATTCAGTCATATTAGTTCTTTTTTTATTTTTAAACGTGCTTTTAGAAAAAAATACAAACAAAATATTCAGTTATATTATTTGAAATTTTTTACTTATTTTTTATTTTTAAACTTACTTTTAGAAAAAAATACACTGCCCGTCAAAATTAACGCATAATAAGTAAAAAAATTCTAACTCTAAAACGCCTTTACCAATCTTTATGAAATTTTGTATAAAAATACTTCAACTTATATCTCAGTTTACGTGTTCGAGGGTTTTTCAAAAAAATATTTTTAAAGCCCTTTAATTAAATAATAAAAAAACGTTCTAAAAATAACTTTTAGAGAATTAAAAATATGGTGTTAAAGACCGTATTTTTGTTAGTATACCCTAAAAATTTTGTGCAAATCAAACGAACAGTAACAAAGATACAGCGCTTCAAAGTCGGTAAAAATTACCCCTTTTTGATTATTTTGCTGAAAAATTGTCATTTTTTACGATTTTGAAGCGCTGTATCTTTGTTAATGTTCGTTTGATTTGTACTAAATTTTTAGGGTATACTAATAAAACTACGGTTTTTAACACCATATTTTTAATTAACTTAAAAAAAAGTTATTTTTAGAACGTTTTTTTATTATTTAATTAAAGGGCTTTAAAAATATTTTTTTGAAAAACCCTCGAACACGTGAACTGAGATATAAGTTGAAGTATTTTTATACAAAATGTCATAAATATTGGTAAAGGCGTTTTAGAGTTAGAATTTTTTTACTTATTATGCGTTAATTTTGATGGGCAGTGAATAAACAAAATATTCAATCATATCTTCGTCATTTTAATTTTATTTAAAAAAACTTTTTTTTGTGTGTTTAATGTCAACTTTTCTTTTTATTTGTTTTTTTATTGATTTTTTTAATTTTTTGCAAATCTAACTTTGTTTTATGATAACAGAGTTTAAATAAATATAGGTAAACATTTTGATATAAACTTTAAAATTTAAAAAATGATATTAATACATAAAAACCAAAAGACCGGAGTTCAATCCTCAGAAACTTTTTTATATAGTAAAAGTTTGAAAAAAAAAGAAAACAGAAACTTTGAAAAATTTCATAGAATATGAAATAATAGTTTCTTCTATTTTTTTTAAGTGCGTTTAAAAACAAAACAAAATATAAAAAAACATCTCATTGATCACTCCGTTTTTAAAAAGTTATGAGCAAATAAAAACAGCATAAGTTTTTTTATTTAGAAATTTTTTGATTGGGCGAAGACAAAAAATTTATAGAAACGTTTTTAGTGGGGTAGTATAACATATAAAAAATTCAGCCAAAATTTGCTTCCAAATCATTTTAGGCTTGATATTTACCATGATAATAAAAATTTGTCCAAATAAAAAACGAACTTAATACAAAGAAACTTATGTTTCTTAAAATTTAATTAGCCAATTAGAGTACTGCATTCTAGCTAGCATGTATGAAGTGATTACCCAATCAGAGTACGCAATTTTCCATGAAGTTATAACCGCATACTAGATTGTGACGAAGAATGCAGTGCTTTGATTGGTTCATTTTGTTAAAAAAATGTTTACTGTTTTTACTATATTTTTATTATTCCACAAACTATTTGGCTTGATTTTTTTTTCCTTTATCAGATTCAATTTTTTACTAATATTTTTTCATTTAAAAAACAGACTGGGTATTTGACTACTTAAAAATATATATTAATAATTTTACTCACTTCTCCAGCTACATTATCGTCATAAGACTTCTCGGGATCGTATGGTTCGGACGTGTCGACTGGCTGAGCCGCCTTTTCCCGCTTAAACTTCTCGATAAGTTGCAGATATTGACTGTAGGCGGCGGATTCTTTGTGAAACAGGAACCTAAAAGCACGTCAATGCCGAATTGCAATTAATTTGTGGCATGACGCAGTCGAAATGCAATAGATCAAGTCCAAAATTCTTTTTTAAAAATGTCCCTCTTAATACATCGTTTAAATTTTGCTTAGATTATTTGGTTTAAAAATTTAGAAAATAAATTTAAGATAGAATAATTTTTTTAGCAAAAAATGGGTATTTCCTAAAACATATTTTGAATTTTTTTATTTTTGGGCCACTTCAGGCATGCGGACGGGACAAACCACAAAACTGTTTTCATAAAAAAAATTGTAGGTAATTTATTATACAAGGTGTCCCTAAACTTAGTTGCATAAATTTAGAAGCAGATTAAGCAAGTCAAAATAAGACGAAAATCTAAATAAATATTTTTCCTAATTACGTATGTTATAAAGATACAGGGTGATAAAGTGTTACTTATCATATCAGTTTATTTAATATAACTTCTACTATGGTAGACTTGAAAAGGTGATATTTTTCGAAAAGTCACTTACTACCAAAACACATATTCACACATATTTACAATTGTTAGAGTAAACACAGCGTCGTAGAAACAGGGTTTGCTTAAGTTTATTGTCCCATACAAACTTTGAGGTTAGGTTTTTATACCATTTGATGCAATTTTTCGATTACTTAGTTCGGCTACTATTAAAAAGGTGTACCTCTCAAACTTCGATAAAATAAACCGTTTCCGAGAAATTCGAGATTGTATAAGAATAATTGTTATATCGCATTAAAGGTACAGTTTCGTTGATGCGACTCGCGGCTGCGATCGTAGCCGCTCCACTGCTTAGTACAATTTGTTTGTATATGTTTAGGTTGACGCGTTCAGTTGCAAACTGCGACTGAACGCGCCAACCAAAACGTATACACACAAATTGTACTAAGCAGTGGCGCGGCTAAGGTCGCAGCCGCAAGCCGCAGCCGCGAGTCGCATCAACGAATCCGTACCTTAAAGGACTAAAAAGGACTTAAAAGTTATATGATAATAATAATAATAATAATAAAATACTTTATTCATCCCAAGAAACAATGAGAACTTGTTTATAGAGGGCATCTCTATATACACGATACATATTTAATATTGAATACAATTTCAAAATTTGAACTTAACTTACTACATATTACCATTATCACATTTATAAATATCACATTTCAGTTACAATCTGTACAGATATACTAACCAAATAAATAAACTTATTATACAACACAGACAAGTTTGTCTGTGTTATACAAACACACTTATGCTTATTATAACATATGTACATGTTGGATACATGCATCCAACATACTCCACAAACATTTATATTTATCTTGGATAAAAGAAATTTTTTAAAGCCTTAACATTATTTAAGGATTTGACATCGTCAGGCAAGGTGTTATATGTGATTAAGCCTCTATACAAAATAGAGTTTTGTCCATACCTGGAGCCAATTTGTATCAAGTCTAAACTATTAACGTTTCTGGTATTGTGGCTATGTAACAAATTTTTTCAGGGCAATAAGTCCCGAGGCTCATGGAATGCCCTTTTTAGTTTTAAAAAATAAAATTTGTTATCATATACCTTTTAATCCTTTTAAATAATGCGATATAACAATTATTGTAATCTCGAATATATCGGAAACGGTTTATTTTATCGAAGTTTGAGAGGTACACCTTTTAAATGGTAGCCGAACTGTGTAATCGAAAAATTGCATCAAATGTTACATTTAACCTCAAAATTTGTTTGGGACAATAAGCTTAAGCAAACCCTGTTTCTACGACGCTGTGTTTACTCTAACAATTGTAAATATGTGTGAATATGTGTTTTGGTAGTAAGTGACTGTTCGCAAAATATCACCTTTACAAGACTACCATAGTAAAAGTTATATTAAATAAACTGATATGATAAGTAACACTTAATCACCCTATATCTTTGAAACATAAGTAATTGGGAAAAATATTTATTTAGATTTTCGTCTTATTTTTACTTGCATAATCTTTTCCTTAATTTATGCCAATAAGTTTAGGGACACCTTGCATAATTTTTGGCATCAAAATTGTCAACAATATTCTTCTTTTATTAGGCTATACATTAAATAAAAAAAACGCAAGAAATATTTTATAAAAGTAGAAATAATTTTAATAATTGACAGGTGTGGATGAGACAATAAGAATCTTTTTGACAATTTTTATGCCAAAATATTATACATACTATCGCTAACAAAAAAAACTCATACAGCTTAAAAATCTAGTGTTCCTGATTTTCTATCATTTCGTTGGAGTAATTATGGCTTTTAACATGATACGTCACATTTGAAAGGTCTAAAATTAAATAGAAAGTTAGGTTGAAGTTTGAAAAAAAAAATAATATTTCGTCATCCATCTGTTTTTGTCAATTACTGCCCGCAAACGGCAAAGCATGGAAGTCGCCGTCTTGCTTTATCTCGTTCCAAATGGCTTCAATGGCTTGCCAGAGTTCGTCTGCATTGTTTGGTTAAAAATGTTAAAAAAGTCATAATGGATGTGACAAAGCTCGATGTCAGCTTGACATTGACGGAAAAGTTTTATTCACACAGCCACAATATAGCTGTATGAGTTTTTTTTGTTAGCGATAGTACTATGCAGAAGAACTCTGACAAGCCACCCAACTAGCAAAATAAATCCCTTAAAGAACTGAATTGTTTTATAACTATCGTCTAGAGCTGCAAAAAGAACATTTTTATTGTTTAATGCGTCTTAATACAATAATTTTATCGTAAAAACGACGAAATTCTAATACATTATTGTATATATATTCTTACAACTCGTGTTATAGAACCAAACTCATACACATTTTTTAACCATTGTATAACGTTTTATACAATCCCTTATAAAATTATTTTAAAAGAGTTGTATAAAAGTTATAATAGAGTTGTATACCTATTCTTATACTTGTAGTTTCAAGGTTTTATGATAGTTGTAATAGAATTTGTATAAAAGTTGTATTGAAGCTCTATAAGATACATTAAAAAATTGTTTTTTAAGCAGAAGTAAACACACTACACAATAAGTATAAAGTTATTTTATAATTATCCTATAACTACACCGATTAACTTCTTTATAGAAAGTTTATAAAATAAAATTATCGCAAGTTCTGCGTTATAATTTTATTACTTAAAGCCGAGTTCATATAGATGCGAATTTGCGAATTTGCGAAATACGAATATTCGCATTTCGCAGCTACTATTCATAGATGCGAATTGTCGGAACCATTTTAGGGACATTGTTTTCTCACTAGGCGATATTTGCCATGGTATTTTAGGGACATTATTTTCTCTCCAGGTGATATTTGCCATACTTGGTTAACATTTTCTATAGGTAGGTACAGAGCTGCAACAAGTCAGTTTTAAAAAGACTTAAATCTTAAGTCTTAAGTCAATTCTAAAATCAAAATGATTTAAATCTTAAGTCAATTCTAAGATAAAGTTCAAATGATTTAAGTATTAAGTCTTTGAGTTAAATCATTTTCTTTCAAGTCAAGTCATTTTCGCAAATTCTTAAATCAATATAAAGTGATTTAAGTCATCTTATGACTTAATTCCTTTAGTAAGTCGTTTTTATGACTTAAGTCTATATTTTTTATTTAAATCGTGATCTAAGAGTTAAGTCAATAAAATGACTTAAATAAAAAATTGTGATTTAAATCAAAATAATTACCCTTAAGTCAATACAACGATTTTTTAAATGTTAATAATAATTTTATGGTATTAATGATATTATTAATCTATTGTAGATACAGATGATAATAAACCACTATGTTAAAAATTTAAAACGATTTATTTTCAGAACACTTACAAATAAAATAAAAACTTAAACCACCTTTTTTAGTAGAGTAGACATACAGGGAGGCTAATTTTTTATATACATAAATGGGTAACTTCTAAACGGTAATAGAGTCAAACTCTGTTAAAATAGATAAAAGTTGAAATATTTTTATTAAAATCGCTGTATTTCAAAAACTGATAACTTGTTGTTTTGTTAACTTTTGTTAGCTGGTTCAACATCCATCTAGAAAAAAAATATTCCTCCCTTAAGGATGTAATGATGGGAAGTTCCAAACTCTCGATTCACGACCGCTCAAGATGTATGACTACTCACGACCGCTCACGACTACACCCGATTCACGATTATTCACGATTTACGACCATTCACCACTGTAATAATTCAAGACTACTCACGTTCACGCACAATCACGTTTGAATAATTTTATTCACGCACAATCATATCATATAAATACGTCTTTATAATATTTATTCGTTCTTACAAGTTAATCGTTTGTTTCCACTTTGCACTAATAATCACAAATTAGACCTAACTTCGTAGAACACGACGAATGTTGGCAAACAAAATTATAAATCCCCACTTTTTTTAATTCATTTTGGACAGGACATTTTTTAATGTAACCGTCAAACGGTTCCGAAAAGCTAACTTTACCGCAGCGGTTTTTTTATTCACTAGCGGTAGCAATTGTAGGTAGGAGTTTTTGATCTGCTGCAGCGTGAACCCCTGGCAGTTCAAAAGAAAATGCCGCTGTTAAAAAAAATATATGAAAAATCTGACTTTAATATTTTCTAAAAAGACTTAAATCTTTTTCAAAAAGACTTAAATCTTTTTTTGACTTAAATTGTTTCTATCTGACTTAAATCGTATGTACTGATTTAAGCCTTTTATTAATGACTTAAGTTTTTTCTGTTTTGAAAAAAATATTTAAGTCACAAATCATTTTGAAAATTACTTAAATTTTAAGTCTTAAGTCAGTTTTAGAGAAATGACTTATTACCAAATGACTTAAGTCATTAAAGCGATTTAAATCAAAAAAACGATTTAAGTTTTCTGAGAGCTTGCAGCTCTGGGTAGGTACTTAAATAGTAAAGTTACTTCTAAAAAAATATGCTACTATAAAAGAAATAAATAAATAAATAAGAAACTAATGTACCTCCAAAAACTCTTTGTCCATTATAAAGAACAAAAAACAACTTTAGCAAGAAACATTTCAAATAAAACTCAACAACGATGCAATACAAATGAAATAAACACAGAACATAAACAAAAATGGCGCGGGTACATAAAACAAATACGTACGTATAATAGGCATCTGCATCTGCATTAATGCGCATGCGCATCACGCCAAATTCGTGCGATTTTCGCAAAATATTGGATCAATCTCAAGATTCCTGCCCCCCAGATTTCAAATCTTGCGAATTCGCAGAATCTGTCGAAACGTCGAAACACTTTTCCCGCCAAATCAAATGGACCAATGAAAACATTTTCGCATTTCGCAAATTCGCATGTCGCATCTATATGAACCAGGCTTAAGTCTGTTTATACATTTAGTGTCTTATTACGCCAAAATAAGTTAAGTATTTTTTTAAAATGGAGTCGCAATGGAAAAAATTAAGAAAAGTGGGCATTTTAAAAAAAATAAAAATAGGTTAGGTCACATGTAGATAAAGAAGGTACCGCTAAAAAGTGGATAAAACAGAACACAATTGTATAGTGCGGTACAATGCATACCTTAAGCGATATTATTGTTCTATTGCGCAGTAGGCAAAGGCGTTATAGCCAATACGAAAAATGAACTTACAGGGTTGTTATTTTAGGCAGCAGTGTTACCTACAAATCCTTATTTGCATAAAAAATGAAGGTAACGTCGTGCAGGATAAATAAAATTTTACTTGATGTACCTAACTGCACCAAAAATGAGTATTTTATTCTAAAAAAAAAAACAAATAATTTGAAAAATACAGATAAAATCTGGCAACATCTCAAATGTCAGTTTCTTGCTTTACTTTTATAGCGCCTGTATTAAACAACTTTACAGAACCTAAATATCGTATAACGCACGCGAAAGCGCAGATAAATTGTATAACGTTTTTATAAAGACAAAACCATTTTATAACAAAAACGCCATATTTATTGACCGATCAATTGTTTATAAATCGCCGCCATTGTGTAAATTTTACCAACAAACGTTAAAACTGTCAATTAAAAATGAATTTTCTTGAAAAAAATTAATGTAATCTTAAGACTAGTCAATTATAAACTGAACAAATAAAACAATAATATTCTTAAAAAACATGAAACTTTGTCAAATAAAAAATTAATTTTTTTTTTAAATAATTTTTAGTAGGTATGTTTGTTAACTGGCGCTTTAATTTTTCGTTAAAAATATATACATATATTGTCAGAAAAGATTGCTCCGCAGGAAGATGTTGTCCTCGATAGCGTAAATCTCAAAGGTTTAATAATTATATTTACATAATAAACAACAAGCACCATTTTGGATCTTAGCCGTTTGACATCCAACATAATTCGCATTATAAAATAGTCTTAGGATAAAAATTTCCCACTCCATTCCTAATTTCTAGAGAAGGAAACAAATTGATGTTCTTATAACGATTCTGTCGCATTATAACATACTTATAAAATGCTTGTTTTAATATTCTATAAATATTCGTAAAGTGCAATTAAGCTGCAGAGTAAAACCGCTATAGTATAATCGTATAGCAGTTCCCCAGTATACTGATACTGAGTTTTATAAGGGTTGTGTAGTGTATTTATATAACTGCTAACGAAGTAAACTGTTTTATAAAACGGGGCCCTTTTTGGTTGAGTAAGTGTTGTATAGTAGTTTTTAAACGCATTATACAATTTTAGCGTTTCTATAATATGTGTTGTATAGCAGTTCTAACAACACTTACATAATCAATTTTGTTAGCTGGGCATTGAAGCCATTTGAAACGAGATAAAGCAAGACGGCGACTTCCATGCTTTGCCGTTTGCGGGCAGTAATTGACCAAAACAGAGGGATGACGAAATATTATTTTTTTTTTCAAACTTCAACCTAACTTTGTATTTAATTTTAGACCTTTCAAATGTGACGTATCATGTTAAAAGCCATAATTACTCCAACGAAATGATGGAAAATCAGGAACACTAGATTTTTAAGCTGTATGAGTTTTTTTTGTTACCGATAGTATACATATATAATAAACCCAATACAATTTTTTTTATAAAAATAGTTTTGTAATTCGTGCGTTTTGCGCGCCTGAAATGGCCCATTTGGTAAATAATTTGTTTAGTTTAAGTAACTCAAATGTTTCTAAAAATGAACTATTAAAATTTAATTTTTAATTTAAAAAAATATATATTTTTGTACCATCTACCATCTAGTTTTAGTAAATTATCACGAATTGATAGGGTAATATATTACAATTATTATGGCGAGTTTTCTTGCTTGAAAATAATATCTGAAAAAACAGTATTCCGATTTTCTTAAAACAAATAAGTTAACTTAACAATAAAAAGTTTTTTGTCATTTTTATGCATTTTTCACTATATTTGAATGAAAAACTATAAATTATTTACTCATCTTTCTAAAAAAGTTAATATTTTACAACAATTTTTTTTAAAAATGTTAAAGAAACCTCCCATGTTCTAAAAATTGTATTACAATCAAAACATATTAAGAGGGATATTTAGATTGTATCTTGGAACTTAATCCAATGTAGTGATAGACGGAAGGGCCAATTTTTTTGCAAATCGAAAAAAATGGTGAATGTGAGAGGGTCTTATTAAAATTATTGATATTTTTTTTTTAGATTTTTATCCCGTTCATACCACAGACTGGGATCTTGGGTTTTGCGCTGTCTTACGACGTCCTCAATCCCGGTTCCGCACTCGGCCACCATGCGTCCCAAAGACGCCATCTGCTCGTAATCAGGGGTACCTGGAGGAAATACTTCACACAAACGTCACTAACCATGTCCGCACAGGACCGCAAGGATGGCAAATCACTTTTTATTTGTTTTATTTTGTTTCAATGAAAATATTTGTGCTTTAGTGCAAGCCAAGAGCAGAAAACGATTTCAATGCAATGCCCATTTTTTAAATTTGGGTTCTTTAATACATTCTTTTAACATTATAAGAATTCATTTAATTCAAAACCTGCAGTTATGGTCTCTTTTCTGTACCAAAGCACATAATTTAGTTTATGTTTTAAACAAAATGTTTCGTGTTTAAAGATTTTTTCTATACATTTATTAAAAAGCCATCCTTGCTAATAAAGTAAACAGAAGGATTGGTTGATGATTTTTGGTTTACAATGTTTTTTAAGAAAAGGTTTCATTATACTGGGTGTGCTCGGTAACACTATACCACGGGATAAAGAAGGTTATTTTAAGCATAAACAAATTGACATATGGGTGATTCTACAAAAGTTGGACAACTTGATGTCATCAGTCAATAGAGTAGGTATTTTAATATTTTTTGTAAATATTTTAGTATATTAGAAAAGATCCAGGTTTTTTAAACTTTTAATGAATTTTTTCAAATGCACGTTTGTAGAAAAACATAATAAATATTCAAAACATCAGTACCTTGGTGTGTCACAACTCCTGAATCAAATATTTAAGTGATTTTATTTAAAAATATATTCAATTTATCTTAAATTTTTAAATTTCACTACAAACTATAAAACATTAAATAATGTATTTTTCATGTTATCATAGATTTGAATAATAGCAATTTTTAAAAAATTCATAATCTTTGTACTCACTTTTACCCGTCAGTTCTGTGTCCAATGTTAAAATTCAAAATTCCTGCGAAATATTGAAGTTTAAACGTCAAGTCCTCATTTTAACTCAATTGTTGGTAAAAAATTACCTACAGAGCCCGCCATTTGCACGACAGTCATCTTAAAAACAATGCAAGCGGCGAAGTTGTGGTGAATGCACGTATAGTTCCAGTCAAAATTTCAGTACTGTGGTGAGTAGTTATTTTCTTACGTATATATATTTCATTATAATTTAAATAAGGCTTTATGTGATTTGTTGATAATAATAAAAAATATCAGTAAAATACTTAATTTCGAGTTATAATCTCAAATTTGTATCCCATTCATCAGTACCGTGTCGTCAGTTCCATGTTCGAAGTTTCGGTTATCTTTTTTTCGCAAACTTCAATTTAAAATCTGCTTGCGCAGAACTTGTTTATTTAATGTCATTATAAACTCATAAAAATTTGGTGTGGGTCCCATATCTAATAATTGAGATATCGGTATACCCAAAATCCACCAGCCACCACTGATGTGTGGTATTATTTGATTTTAAGATATTTAATGTATAATATGCTCAAAGATGCAATAAATCTTATATTTTCCAATAAATTATGTATTTAATTAGAAAAATTTAGAAAACAGATATTTCAGAAACTGTTTGAAAAAGTCTGGAACAGTATATTTATTATATTATCTATGTTTTCATAACAAAATACTGTTTAATTTTCTCTGAAAACTATATAAACAAAATGAGGTCAAAAGTTGCCCAACTTTTGTAGAATCACCCATATAGATTTTGAGTTAAAAGAATGTTTTTCAAGTGTATAACAATTTTCATACTATAACACTTATAAGCCCTTATGTATATAAAGACTTCATTGTTCTCAGTATTGTAAGTAAAAATTTATCAAATGCTTTAAAAAAATTGTCGGAGAAAACATATTAACTGCCTTTCTCAGACTCGCAGCGAACACAGAGCTCGTCTATAATATAAGCTCTTTCTCCGCCTGTTAGATAATATTTTATTGTTACAAAATTTAAAAACAAAGTATTTATACATACTTACCACGCCAAATCGGCCACTTTTAAACCAGACCCCTTTTGATTTGGCTGAAATTTTTAATATCTTTCTACCCCATTAAAAGAGTTTCTCGTAATTAAATTTTTTTACCAAAATATTGTGTTTTAAAGACCCATAACTTTTTAAAATTGACTAAATGTACTTTTCAGAAAAAAAAATACAAAAACAATTTTCAAGTTCTATAAAATTTATATTCTTTTAATATTTATTTAATAATATTTTTTTTTCATAATTTCATGGAATTTGAGATCAAAAAATTGTTATGTATTTTTTTAGAAAGAACAAAAAATTCCAATTTATTCAATTTTTAAAATGTTATGGGGATTTTAAATCAGAACCATCATTTGAAAACTTTTTTTTTGGATAGTGTGGTAGAATAATATACAGTGTGACCCATTTGTTTGCGACTTATTATGGTGCGATTTTAACCGTATTTGTTTTAAAGTGTAGATCTTGATAAACTATATTTTTGAAACAAAAGATGCCATATTAGCACAAAATACAAGGCCTACTATGTCAGTTTTTAAGAGAAAATTTTTAAGAATTCATATTAGCGATTTTTCAAAATCAAAAAAGTGGTGGATTTGGAGTAGTAGTATTTCTTAAAAATACCAGTTTTGATAATTTTATTGTTTGTTCATTTATCAACCCCATTTAAGGGGTAGGTAATTCAAAAAAATCGAATATTTTTTTTATTAACAAATTTGAGCTCTTAATATTAATAGGAAGATCCTCCTCATGACAGTTTTCCATTTTTTGTTTAGTCCCTTATTAAAAAGACCATAATTCATTATTAATCAATTGTTTAATCAAATCTTTATAAATAATTTTGTAGGAAATTGAATGCTCTACAAAAAAGGACAAATGTGTTTAAGCGATTACTCTAACCATTTAAAAGATATTCAAGTTCAAAGTTTGAAGAATTTATAAAAAAAAATGTTTTTTTATAATTTTGTAACTGATTGAAAAAAGTTTATATTCTTTAGATATGTTAACCAAATTTCATCAACCACCCCATAAAATATTCTAAAAATCCACAATATAACAATATAATATAAAATAGCTGCTCCAACATAAACCTAAAGGTGGCCTGTAATTATTATATCAAAATTTAAAAAACGAAAAGAAAATATTGAAATACACAAAAATCTAGCAATACACAAGAATATGTAGCATGAAACCATTGAGTAAGATATAACATCTTACTCAATGATGAAACGTTAAAAATAAACCAATGTAATATTTTTAAACAAAAATACAGCAATATTTGCTATAATTTTGCATTCACACCGCACTCCCTACCTGCTCTTAACCTAGAAAACAAATAAAAACTAAAAAATCAAGTTACCTGCGTTCATATCCCGCAATCCCGGCATAAAACCGGACATCAAGTTGGCGTTGGGCGGCGGCACGTTCATCGGCGGCATCTGATTGGTCAGCGGCGGTGGTTGCGTGACAAACATAGGGGGCGGCGGCTGTTGCAGCATGGTCATCATGGGTGGCGGGCACGAGACGTTCACGTTGATGCCGGGAGGGGGCAGAATCGGTTGCGCCATGAGAGAGGGGATGGAGTTGACGACGGTTGTCACGGTGACCGGTAGGGGGACAGAAATCGAGGTGAAGGTGTTTTGTATGGGGTGAGGTGGGGGTACGTTGACCAGCATGCTTTGAGTGGGGAGGTTTTGTACTGTGGAAACCAAGGGCAGAATGTTGCTGGGTAATAAGTTCAATGAAGTTTGGTGAACGTCTTGTAGGCTTGGTGGAGGTATGGATTTATTCGGTGGTGGTATACTTTTGATGAAATCCGACATAACATTATCTTCTCCTGGTGTAGGTATACTTAGTACATCCATCGGTCTTGGATTTGGTATGTCATTTAATTGTACAGGTTCAGGTGTTGGTATGTTTTGAACCTGCATGGGTGCTGGGTGTGGGATATTCATGGTGTTCATAGGTTCAGGCTGCGGTATACTTTGAACCTGTATAGGGCTAGGTGGTGGTATGGATGTTAACTCCACTGTACTTAAAACAGACATTGTTGCAGGTGGTGGCACTGGCAACACTGGGGGGGCGCTGACAGCCATATTTGGGGGTGGTGGTGTATTCAAAATCGTACTTGGCGGTGGTAATGTATTTAAAATCGTATTTGGAGGTAAACTAACCATTTGATTTTGAACCAAAACAGCTTGTTGTTGGTTAGGTGGCATTACCAAAGGCCCCTGTACAATTTGTGGTGGTGGTACATTTATCAAAACAGGTGGGGCGGTGATAATTGACTCATTACTCACTGTTGGATAAGCCACAGTAGGTTGCACCACAATATTTTTTAATAAAGGTTGACCCGTTACATTTTGTGGCAATATTGCTATTGGTGGTTGTATTTCATACTGTGGCTGTGTTATTGTGGAACTAAATGATGTATTAAAAGTAATTTTAGGTTCATAACTAGGTGTTTTATCAAAACGTGATATTCTAGGTTTAGGTCTTTCCTTTGGTGATGGTGATCTTTTTTTTGGTTTATATCTGTTTTTATTATGGTCATCACTAAAACTAACCCACAACAGTTACATTATTTAACTTATAAACAAGAACTAACCTGTGTTCCCTTTGCCTAAATGATTTTAATTTAGAATCCAATCGTTTGTCTTTCATTTGTTTAAACTGATCAAGAAAAGATCCGTCATTGGAGAATACATTTATCTCTGCTTTCGTATCTTCCTTCTTAGTTGTACTACAAAAATCAACACATAACTTAAGATTTATATTAAATTTATTATCAACCTTTTGTTATCTTTGGCAATCTTAGCATTCTTTGCGTTTTCTGCGTTAGCTTTTTGTTTTGCCTCCAGTTTCTCTAAAATCTCTTTCTTCTTTTGCTCTATAATTTTCTCTTGCTGAGACATCTGAGCGAAACGATCATTTCGCGTGATTTTCGGCTGAAAAGTGTCCGGTATTTTCTTGGACATTTTCACTTAAATTTTATATCACTAAACACAATCACAATCAAATGTAAACATCAATACATTCTTTTACAGAAATATTTTCTTCGTTCGTGACTTCTTGCGTGCGCAGTTGTCATAATTTATGACGTAATTAATTTTTAAATTTATATTGCCACCTATCATCTAATAGCAAAACTATACATACAAAATAAATATTTCTATGTTTTTTATTCCAATTCATAAAAAAATCTTAAGGTTTGTACCAATTCCTCCAAATTGTAAGTGTGGTTTTACATGTTTCATAAAATGAAAGGGATTGTTCTTAAATTAAATCAAATTTGTTTGAATGAGCAACGCGAGATTATAATAGTTTTTACGACAGCTGTCTACAGTAACTGTGCACCGAGAACCCTCTTGCGTTTTCCTTGCGCTTATGTTCGGCATTGCGGCTTGCGCTTATGTTCTGCATCTGCGACGTTGCCACACAATTTAGATGTTTTGGATATTTTTTGGACCTATTGAGTTTGGACCTATCAAAGCGTATATTAAAAAAATAGATCTATTTTTGGAGTTGTCAGTAATTTGTATGGCCATAAACTTTTGAAAGAAAATTGTTAAAATCAGTTGGCAACAGTGATACCAAATATCTTCTTGTCACAAACGTCAGTTGTTATCCTTTTTCTTTGGTTGTTATGTCAACAGAATCACTGGATAACAAATTTATTTTGAACAGTGTGTTTACATCCGTAGGGTTGAGGATGATTTAAACAATTCATTTATTGACGTTCTTCGTGCATGAACTAGATTGAAATCGACGATGACGCGTTTATAACAAAGTGGTGTAAATTTATGTTTTTTGAGAAGTAAGGTATGACTGCTAATTTACCATCAACAATGCCAGTAAGAAAATACAGAAGAGAAACTACTGAAGTTAGTGGTTGCTTGAAATACATGATATTTGGGTTTAATGTTTTGTTTTGGGTAATATGATTGTTCTAGGTTTTTGATTGTCGATAAAAATATTTTGTTCTAGCTTTTGGGTTTGTGTATTTTGACTGTGGGTATTTGGGCCTGGACGGAAAAGGATATTTTAAATAATTTAGGGAAAGTTACGAATATTACTCTTGATCCTGCATTTATTTTAATTTGTGTTGGTGAGTTTTTTTTAATTATGCTTAAGTTTGAGTTTAACTCTTTTTTTTAGGTACTGTTACTTTTATAATAGGATTTACAGGATGTGTTGGTGCTCTGAGAGAAAATACTTGTTTATTAGCATCAGTAAGTTTTCTTTAAACTTTTAAATAATGTGAATAAACATTTTATTTTAGTATGCCCTATTTTTGTCCATATTGCTATTATTTGAAATGACTGCTGGTATATTAGGATTTATATTCAGAGATTGGGTGAGTTTTTCCTGTTAATATGAATTATTTCCTTGAAATGTGTGGTTCATTGATTTTCTTTGTACTTTTTCCTCCTTCATGGAATAAGTATGATTCATAGATACACAAGGTTACTGTTATTTATTAAAGCATTTTATGCAGGGTCAAGGTAAAAAATTATGTTTATGTTTTACAGATAAAATCACAAGCAACCAGTGGTTTCCAAACTTTTATAATTCATTATAGGGAAGATCCTGACCAGCAAAATTTAATTGACTGGATTCAAGAAGACTGGGTAAATTCTATTTACTTAACCAATCAAAAAAAAACATTTAATTGCATAATTGTCTTTTAAGCTTCAATGTTGTGGAATTGAAGGTCCAAAAGACTGGGATCGTAACAATTATTTCAATTGTTCTTCCAAAGATGTCGGCAGCCGGGAGGCATGTGGAGTTCCATTTTCTTGCTGTAGAAGGAAAGCAAATGTAATTTTTTTAGATGTTTATTAAGGTTTTTTATTCAATTTGGGTTTTTTAGGAGATCATTAAAAACAAACAATGTGGATATGATGTTAGAAAACCTGGATTTGTAAGTATTTAATGTTTTATAGATATATATAGATATAGATATATATTATTTTATAAATTAAAGAAAACCACCACTAAATTCACCGGACCAAACAAAGGGGGTTGATTCCTTGCAAAAATCTAAAACGATTTCCTTTACCATTTTTTCTAATTCGCCAAAATGTGGGAGTTGTTCTATTTTTTAAAACCACCAATGAGAGCCCAATCTATTGGACAAGTTTTTGTTATATTTTTTGTGTTTGCAAAAGACGCTGAAATGTCTTGTTTTTTATTTAAAACAATCATCTTTAAAATTATAAATATAGGCTTTGGCAGTTTAAACCTATTGATTTGTCATAAAAATATATGCCTTAAAATTTTAATTAACCAGTTTACTATACAGGGTGTTTCATACCAGGAGGCGAAAAATGAAATTCTATATTCAAAACGTCATTCTAAATAAAAATCTTTAATACTTTTTTGTTCTATCATTTTTCGTTTTCGAGTTATTCGAGTTCAAAGTTTTGAATTCAAACAATGAAAGGATAACAATATGCAATAATAGGATTCATAATTCTATAGCAACCAAAATATACATCCATGGAAACGTATATGTGGTCTTCTGCCTTATTTGTCATACAACCTGTCAGTTTATTGTAAATTTATAAACAAAATGGAATTTACGAATGAAGAATATGCAGACATTGTTTTTATTTACGGGTACGCAAATGGAAATGCTTCTGCAGCTTCCCGAGAATATCTGCGTAGATTTCCAAATAAACGACAACCATCCCGCCGAGTATTTTCAGACGCATATCAAAGACTCCGAAGAAATGGTATTGGAAGCAAGCATACAGGAGGTGCGAACTTCAGACACAATGCTGGTCAAGAAGAGCAAGTAATTGACGCTGTACTTAACGAACCCGGCCTTAGTACCAGACGTATTGCTAGTAGGCTGGAAGTTTCTCATAACTTTGTTTGCACCCGTACCATAAGCAAAATGTTCAACATTTGCAGCCAAATGATCACGAGCAACGACTTCTGTATTGTTAATGGCTGCTTCGTCAACATGAGCAAAATCCAAATTTTATTTCTTCTATTGTATTCTCAGATGAAGCTACTTTTACCAGAGATGGTATTAATAATACCCATAATGAACATGTATGGTCGTTGGAAAATCCACATGCTATGAGAGTGAGACATTTCCAACAGAGATTTTCAATTAATGTCTGGGGTGGCATTTTCAACGGGCGAATTCTGCCAATTATAGTCCTTCCCAATAGACTAAATGCCGAATCTTATTTAATGTTTTTACAAAATGAACTTAATGAAATGCTGGAAGATGTCCCTGTGGGTTTGCTAAATCGAATGTGGTTTCAACACGATGGGGCACCACCCCATATTGGTAGAAATGTAGTGAATTGGTTGAATAACAACTTCAATGGAAGGTGGATTGGTAGACGTGGCCCAATATTGTGGCCTGCTAGGTCACCGGATTTAAATTCGCTTGATGTTTATTTATGGGGACACATGAAACAGCTTGTCTATGCAGTCGAAATTACCACCGAAGAGTAGCTTATGCAAAGAATAATAGATGCGGCGGAGCAAATACAAAATGTACAAGATTTTGGACGAGTTTACAATTCTGTTGTTTTGCGGTGCCAAGCTTGTATTAATGCTGAAGGCCATGTTTTTGAAAATGTCCTGTATTATTACAGATAAAAATAAATAGTATAAACTACAAATTGGTCAATTGTCAATCAATAATTCTTGCTGACATAATAGCAATAAACTGACAGGTTGTATTACTTAAATAAGGCAGAAGGCCACATAAGGTTATTTTTTTTATCTGGACTAGTGTTTTTTTATTAAGTTGGTTTTTTATGTCAGTTTGATTAGTATTTTAGGATTGGTATCTCTGTTTTACATAATTTGACAGTTTTTGTCAAATGATTAAATTTAAACAGAGGAATATCAAACTCCAATGTATTTATGTGATTCAAAAAACGTCTCTGTACAAATAATTATCCTACAGGACAATAACGAAATACTATTTTGGTCAAAAACCTATTAAAAGGTAAATATTTTTTGATTTCTTAACCACAAATATTAATTTAGTTTTATAGCTGCCAATATAATAGAAATATTTGCCAACTAAACCCCTAAGTTTGCAACGTTGCCGCAGTCCAGATAAAAAAAAATGAACTGTATTATAAACTTAAATACTTATACGTTTCCATGGATGTATATTATAGTTGCTAGAATTATGAATCCTATTATTGCATATTGTTATCCTTTCATTGTTTGAATTTAAAACTTTAAACTCGAATAACTTGAAAACGAAAAATGATAGAACAAAAAAGTATTAAAGATTTTTATTTAGAATGACGTTTTGAATATAGAATTTCATTTTTCGCCTCCTGGTATGAAACACCCTGTATAATAAACAAAGGGCAGGAAGACGAAAGTCGTTAGCCTTTTGGATTTCCAATAAAGTTTATTATTATTATTATTAATAAACAAAAAATCAATTGTCTCTATGGGGGATTAAAAAAAGCGATGTTATTGAAAATTTCTTATAATTTTTATTATTCTTTATTAGGTATGCTAAATAGAGATGCGACTTGAAAAAAACGGTCCGTTTTTTTTTGTTTTTTTTTCAGGTTTTTTTAAATGGTTTTTTTTTCATATTTTAGGTTTTTTTTCAAGATTAGTCCCATTTGCCTAATTTTTTATGTTTCCAGTCCAGTTCATGGACTAAAATTAGCCACTAAATGACATTTAGTAAATGCTACCGAATTGACCAATAAGGGCCGCGCTTGTTTTGATTTGGTCCTAAAAAACTACCTATAATATTTTTATTCAGCGCTTGATTTTTTAAAAAGCAACCAAAAGCACTTTTTTGATGATTTTTCCAATTCATGTAGTGTATGGATTTTTTTTATTAAAAAAAACAATAGCAAATTCTTTATTGGTGGTTAAGTCAGAACATTCCATGGAACAAAAAAGAAAGCCAAAAAATTTCGAATTTTTTATTACGGTATTCGTTAGGATTGAGCGTTTTTCATTTAAAAATCTCAAAACTAGAAACTTCAAGCTTCAAATTGATACATACAGCCGAAAAATCGCAAAAAATTTGGAATTTTTTTTATCCTTTAATTTTTTCTATTATTGTAGAAGTTTTACATTGCTATTGGTTTCTTATGTGGAAAATTTTCAATAATGAAAAATGTAATATATTCTACATTTCACTTTATTATTAACGTACGAGGTGTGTTCAGAAAATAACGGGAATTGTTAAAATTCGCGGGTTCGGAGGGTCCGGTTGTCATAAAATGTTCTTTATTTTGTTGGTATACATGCCCCCAAAGTATGATAAAAACTTTAGCTGTTTTCATTGTTTACTTTGTCTGTGGCAGCCGCTAGACGTGTTTTATGAGCTCGGCGATTTTTCGTTCGTTGAATGGAAATGGATCAAAGAATTTGTATCCAATTTTGCTAAAAAAATGAAATAAATTCTGTGAAATGTTAACAAAGGGGTATAGTGAGTCTGCTACTACTCTTTGTCTTAGGTCTGCTATAAGTAAAACAAGAGTTTACAAGTGGTATAAGAGTTTCCAAGATGGCCTTGAAGACGTTGAAGATGACGAACGCTCCGAACGCACTAGCACATTAACAACCGATAAAAACATGGAAAAAGTGGAAGAAATGGTTATAAACCATCAGAGAAGTCGCTGATGATGTTGGTATATCGATTGGATCATCCCATAAAATTTTTTCGAATCTTTTGGGTATGAAACGCGTGGCAGCAAAATTTGTTCTAAAATTGTTTGATCAACATTTTTGGCCAAAAACAATTTTGCAAGCATAGATGACATTAAAAGCGCATCGCTGAAAGAACTAAAGGCTATCCCAAAGATCGAGTTTTAGAAGTGTTTCGAGTATTGGAAGAAGAGCTGGCACATGTGCATAATATCCAATGGGGACTATTTTGAAGGCGACAACATTAATGTAGACGAATAAATAAATATTTGTTTCATAAAACGAAAATTCCCGATATTTTCTGAACACACCTCGTACATTTTACTCAAAATTTCATTTTTTAAGATTGATGTTATTTATTAACAGAATATGCTTTATTGTGGCGGATTTGAAAAAAAAAACAAAAAAAAACCGTTTTTTTCTAGTTTTTTCTCATGTTTTTTTTCACATCTGAAAAAAAAAACCGTTTTTTTACATCTTTATTAAAGATTCTTTAATGCTAAAATAAAAATTCAGTAAATATCCAAAGATTCCTTATAGAGTTTAACTTCCCATTGAACTAACACAGGAAAATGATTTTTTATTATTTCTATCCTAAATTTATTACCTAAAATATATAGCACCGCAAAAAACAATAGTCCTAATTTTTAAATTGAAAAAATGTTTATTATTCAAAATAAATAATAGATTAACCAAGTTTGATGAACTATTTAGACATTAAATATGTAAACTTTACTATAAAGGGGTATTTTTAACTCTTTTTGCTTTACATTGTAAATTTTACAACTCAAATTCTAAAAATTCTAAAACATTGGAATTATTAATAATAATTTTTTTTTAACTTTTTAATATATATTTTATATTTTAAAAATTAATTAAATGCAGCCAGGAGAACGTCATATATTTGAAAGGGGCTGCCTGAGGGCAGGGGAGGAATGGATTGAAACCAATCTAGTAACTGTTGCGGCAGTTAAAGTAGGAATTATGGTCCTGCAGGTTCGATAACAAAAAAAAAACAATTTTTGCAACCCCTTTAATGTCGGCTTTAAATTTATTTATTTTGCTTTGCATCTGTCTGTGCTTTCCATGTTATGTGTGTTGTTGTTTATTGCAGAATTTTGACGTTTCCAAAGTAATTAACGAAGGTGGCTGTTTAGAGGCTGTCGAAGATTGGATTGAAAAAAATATGATTTCCATTGCTTCTTGCACTTTTATTATTTTGTTTTTCCAAGTAAGTTTTTTAGTTTATTTAACCACTAATAACACTAGTTTACAAAATCGAAAAAAAATCCTGCCCACCATATCCCATTATAATTTTTCCATAATTTTGACCCAATAAACACGAAAATCACAAAAAAAAGTTTTTATGAAAGCGTTTTTGAAATATGAATTTTCAATTGTTTTTTTTTTAATTTTCGGAGGTGTTTTGACGTTTTTGAGTATAGTTTGAAATCTAAATTGAAGGTATTTGAGCCCTATAAAACTTTATTTTACATACTTTTGATATCGGATAAATATTTTGACGCTAGCGATTTTAATAACAAAAAATTCGTTTTTATGGCAAAAATTGAGGTCGAAAATTTACATATCGTCCTGGGAAAGGTTTAAATCAAACTACTGATATTTTTACAAAATAAACAAGCTAATGTTGATAAAAATACATGAAAAAATGGCGAAGTTATGAATTTTTTAGTGGAAGACCAAAATTTACCTTTTTAACGATTTTTATTTTATTTTTCTTATTTTATTTCCTAATATGTTTATTTTTTAATGAAAACCTAATTAAAGTGCATGATTGGAATTTTTTAAGTTTTTTACGTACTTTTTTCACCGAACACATTATATAAAATTTAAATTTGACATGACTCCGCAAACGTGAATTTTTTTGTTTTTCGTGTTGGCATAGTGGCATTTTACTGCTATTTTTTGATATTTTAATGAGTATTTTTATCATGGTTTTATTTAGTGAATATAAAGTGTAAAATAAGTAAAAGAAGTAGAGAGTTGGAGTGCGTAAATAACCCGGACAATCTCGGCGACGTTAGTGATGAGCACGGAGAACGTTTTCACCAGCAAATGAAGGCTATGGGGCGGCGGTATCACGGCTTCTGGGATGCAGCCATGGTGGGTGATTACATTTGGTCCCTCATACGAGAAACGGAATACGAAAGCAACAAAAAACAAAAAAGGAGACAGATTTTTTTTAAACCTATGCTTATTACAACAAAATAAAACTTTCAATATCTTCAATGTTCAATATTTATTGTTCAATATTCAATATATAATTTAATTTCAATATTTAATGTTTAAAATAAAAATCAATGTTTAATATTAAACTTTATATAACTCAATAAAATGAAAAAAACGTAAAAATTCTTGAAAAAACTGAATTTTGGTCTTTCACTGAAAAATTCATAATTTGTCATTTATCCATGGATTTTTATCAACAGCAGCTTATTTTTTTTCCTTTAAGTATAATCTATACGTAAAATAAATCAAACTGGACTTATCTTTTCGATTTCTATCTTTTCCAGAAAGATATGTAAATTTTTGACCTCGATTTTTGTAAAAAAAGGACTTTTTCAACTTCATAAAATCGCCAGTATCGAACTACTGAGCCGATACCAAAATATACAAGAGAAGGTTGTAGATGGCCCAATTACCTTTGAAGTATACTATAAAACGTCAAAACACCTCAGAAAAATAAAAATAAAACAATTGAAAATTCATATCTCGAAAACGCTTCCATGAAAAAAATTTTAAGTGTGATTTTCGCGTTAAGTGAGCCAAACTACACAAGAAAATAATAGTGAGACATGGTGGGCAAAATGGCTGTAAACTAGTGTAATAGGAAAGTTACCAACTAATCTAATAAGGGCAGTGTGCAAAACATTTTAATTCAATTTTTAGATATATATCAACTCTGTATGTCTAGAATTTTAAATTGTTAAAGTTTGTTAATAAATTGTATTTTAACGGTTAATTTTAGTTCAAATTAATATTTTAAAAATAAATATTTTAATTAAAACTCGATTGTACAAATATTATTTGAATTATAAAAAAAGAACACATTGTGCCCTGAAAATGACGTGCTTACATTTTAAGGGGGCCACTTTAAGTATACAAAAATATATAATTTAAAACTTTTATGTTAAAAATAAATTCTATCAATATATTATTTTAAGTTTTACAAATTTACAAAAAAATTCATTGTATTCTTATTAAAAATATCGAATTTTGCAATTTTTTATATTTATATTTCATAAAAAGCTTAACCCAAATATTAGTTTTGCCTATTTTATTAACTATAAATAATACTATTGAAAATATAAATTAAAAAACAAATATTTGGAAGTATTTTCATTGTAAGTACCTACTCTTCTGAAAATACTATTTATATCTTTTGGCCTAGAAAATATTTTATTTTTTACATTATTTCAGACAATATTGGTACACACAAAAGAAAAATCTATTAAATCCAACTATTATAATAAATTATTAATAATAGTTGGATTGAATATTGGAATGTAATAAACGGTGGTCAAAACTTAAATATAGGACGAACAAAAATGCCAACCGAAACTGATAGCTAGCATAATCTGATTATCTCTATTGGTAACACAAAAATGTATGAGTATGAGTATAAGAGACATATAACCAGCCCCATTTCCTCTTGACTCTCGAACCCCGTACAGGCCTATGTTTACTTACGCCGATTTTTGTTCTTCTCCAGCAATTGCACGGCTTCACCCGTGTTTGCTTGGTGCGAATGTCCATTGCGTTCCGTACTGTCCCCTATTTGGGGCTCGAGAGCGAGAGGCGAATAGTTTTAATATTCTCGGGTTTGCCGAGCCTATGCTATACGCTCAGTGGGGTATAGGAGGAGGGACGGGAGGGTGTTGGTTTTTGGGGAACAATTACGCCGACTTAAAACTAAGTACGACGCGGAATCCCCCTAGACCAGTCGATTAGTATTACTCCAAACATTTGGGATTACTATTTGGAGTTGGGGAGTTGTTATTTCGCTGCAGGGGTGTAGTTTCCTAGTCGAGGTCTTTGTCTTGTTCGTTATTGTCATTGTCCCTGTCCTGGTCAGATAGTTCCTGCACTTGGTAAAGTGTATCAGTTGTTTTTAATAAATTTTGTCCCAAGCACGTTTTGTGGTAGAGTTTTGTTTTTTTTTCTTAAATTCCAAAATTAAGCATTGCATTTATAAATCTAATAGAGTTTGGCTATTAGGCTGTTTTTTTTACTGTGTTAGGTTTATAATGATTAATGTGTTAGTTTATTCTGTGAGTCTAGTGTTTATTTTCGGTTTCGTTTGGGATTGCCTTTCGCATTTGTTGTTGACAGATTTATTGCCCTATGCCGTGTGCCTTTCATAGGTTTTAAAGATATCTGCCGTATTTAAATTGCAGATTTTGTATTAGGTCATGCATATTCTTAAGGTAACTTATCATTTTTTTTTGCGGATGGCCACCTCCCCTCTTGTTTGACCTCCCCTGCTTGTCCAGTGAAAAGCGTCCAATGACAGGTGGCACTTAACTCATTCATATCACTTAAGACTTCACTCCTCAATGACCGTTACACCATTTTAGTTTGCACTCTATGAAAATGTTTGTTTCACTTATTAGTTTGCACTTTTTTTTAAATTATTGTTGGTTTTAATCTTTAAACTTTTACGTTTTAAGAGCTTTCCCACACGCGTCGTGTCTTCTCAAGCGCTGGAACCTGACTATTTTTAACACAAAAATGTATTTATCAAGATCCCAGCTGATCCTTTATTAAAGTTTTGCATATTTCTTAGTATTTTAAAATTGTTTATGCCATTTCGATAAAATACTCTAGTACCATTATCAAATATTTTTAAAAATTTGGCAGATACATGACTGAAATGTGGATAAATTACATTATAAATACAAAATAATGTAAAATACAGTTTGCAATATCTTATTTATTGTTTTAAGGTACCTAATACAAAACTAATAAATAACTAAAGATTATTTGAAGCAAAATCGATTGCTGCTTGCCTTAAATTTTCAGTAAAACTTTTTCTTGGGTTTTACATGGAATTGTTTTTAACATCGAAACAGTATTTTTAAATTCTTCAGTCTCTGTACAAACATGCTTCTTACATCTAGCGATATCCCCTAGGAAGGAAGAGCATATCAAAACTTTAGTTCGTTCGTCCGTCCTCTTCCCTTAATAATTTTTTATGCCCTTTATATCTTGCCATTTTGCAGATAAAGCACATACATTCTTGGCTGCCGCGAAATTTCTAAATTTTGAAAATTTGGCAATTGTGGCTATGCAAAAATACCGTTTTTACCATATTGAAGTAGGTAATTTTAAATCACTTAAGTTAAAATGTTCGTTTGAAAAAGTCTGCAGGAATTTTTATATTTTCTCAGGAACCCTAAACTCTGAATTTTTCGATTACCAAAAACAATTTTGTCTCCACAGCCAGCACATACCTTCTTTCGATTTTCTTCATGGTTTAACTTGAATTTCGGTTTAATTTTCATTTTAAAATACTATTTTTAACTTTATAAAGTATACATTAAATAAACAACTAAAGCAAAATGTCACTTGCGTTATAACGTATAGCAATTTTTTTCATAACCACCTTAATTATTGTTTTACAAAATTTGCAAGTTGTAATTATTTCATAGACAAACTTCCAGTATTTTTTGTTATAAAAAATATTTAAGATATAAATCTTCGTTTTTTTGTTATGTTTTGTTTTGAGTGGTAAAAAATAATAGGTGACTTAATAAATTAACACTGAGGAGTAAAGTAATTTAAATGATACAAAGTTTATTATTTTGCTTAATTTTATTAAAATTGTACAGGTAGTTTTAGTACAATAATTGCAAAATAATGTATAGAAATAGAAAAACAAAAAAGTTTGAAAAACTTCAAAATAGGATCAGCTGGGATTTTGATAAATACATGTTAGTGTTACCAAAAGGGTGTATAATCAAAATATGCTATCAGTTTTGGTTGGCATTTTTGTTCGTCCTATACTTAAGTTTTGACCACCGTGTATTACATTCCAATATTGAATCCAATTATTATTAATAATTTATTATAATAGTTGGATTTTTCTTTTGTCTGTACCAATATTGTCTGAAATAATGTAAAAAATAAAATATTTTCTGGGCCAAAAGATATAAATAGTATTTTCAGAAGAGTACTTACAATGAAAAAACTTCCAAATATTTGTTTTTTAATTTATATTTTCAATAGTTTCTGTAATGTTCTATAGTTTCTTAAGGTAAGTTTTAACTTTTAATGCATGTTAACGAATAATTATGATAATAGTATATTGTTTCTTTTTGTTTTATTTAGATATAATAATAATTAGGATAATAGTATATTGTATCTTTTTGTTTTATCTAGATACTGGGCATCTGCTTTGCGCAGAACTTGCGCGCAGACATATTCGCGCAAAAAGCGAAATGGCACTGACAATTGCGTGCTCCCACCGCGGTGTAGTACAGAAACACTGCGTGGGAGCGCCCCTCAACCACTTCCAACGTTTAGACCATGCGTAAACTCAAAAAAGTCATGGTAAAAACCGTTAGCTTTAAGGATTTAAATGAATAATTTCTTGACTAATGCTGACTTATTAATGTATTAAATAAATAGTTTTGAGTTTCACTCCCTATTGTTATATGTTATATTATTTTTCATTTTTCATTTCGATTTTACTGTTTACAAAAAAGATTAAAAGAGTGAAACTTTGGACTGGCAATTTCTAATTTTTGGTGCTTTGAAACTTCAAAGTTTGTTTTGTGTAACAGAATTTGTGGTGTTGATTTTTGGGAATATGTGCCAATGGCGTGTTTTTTATCCAGTAGAATCAGCTGGATTTTTTTGAGAATTTGTTTTTAAGTTTTTCGAACAAATAAATAATATGTGTGGTGAGAAACCATACAAATAAGTGCTGCTTAAATGTACAATAAATAATTGTAGAGTAAATATGATAGGTATTGTCTTTTTTGGATATTGAGAATTTGTTTTTTTTAATTAAGAATATCATTTAATTTTTAAGACAATACAGTTGAAGGGATTTTCTATAATTAAATATTTTGCGCAATTAATATTAGAATATCCCTGGACAGACAAAAAGGGTAAATTTCTGAGCTTCAAATATGACGATTTAATAATTAAGTACATACATTAAGTACATAAAATGTTTATCCTTAAGAATATGTGTTTAATCTGATAATTAATAACTGATTTTTTGCAATAACACAAAATAAAACAAAATATATGTGCCTAAACTCAACTAAACCCTTGTTAAAACAGGAAATAATATGATGACTATTTTTGGTTAGTTTTAGAGGGCACTGATAACACAACATTCTTGCTTTTTAGCTTGTTAATCTATGCCCGTTTTGACCAAAAATTGTGTTATCACCGCACTCTATAAAACTAATTAAAATATTGTTATTTCTCGTCCTTACAAAGGGGGTACCTATCCTAATTTTAAGTTATATTTTCATATAAATCATATACATACAGGGTGTAACATAAAGGTTTGGTATTTTTAATGCTAATTTTTTTAAGACTGAATCATTGCATGGAAACTAAAAAAATACACATTTTGTTTTTAATAAAAAATAAGAAAATTTAACAATTAAGAAAAAACATTTTTTCCAGTGGCGTACCATTTTTTAAATAGGTCTCGCATCTGGAAATATTTTTTGTTAATTTTAAAATTTGTTTTTTGTTTTAAAGAAAAGTTAATAAGTAGCTTACACAGTTAATTTTTTTACATCTACTAGAAAATTACCAAATAAAGCCATTTCTAAGGTTTTTTTTCTTATCGTTGAGTATTTAAAAGTTGTTAAACAAAAACTACGAGTAACTTAATAGAAGACTCTTGGATTTTATGTAACCTTTATGTTACACTTTTTTCCCACCATTATGTTAGACTCTGTAGATTTAACGTTATTGTAAAAATTTAAATAGAATGTTGTAACGGTGTTGGGTTTAATCGTCATATTTTGATCCCAGAAATCTATTAACGGGATATATGTATGTATGAAGGGTATACTATACCTACATTAAACTGATTTAAAAAAACAGACTATTTTTTCATCAAAAAGTCGAAAATATTGTTCAGTAATACGGGAATTTTTTTGTAGGAAATTTAACGTTCTACTAAAAAGGCCTCTTATTATTTTAGGTTAAAATGACTTTCAAAAGTTAATCAAGGCCAAAGTTAAATTTATTGTAAATTTCCGGTGAAACCATTATACTTACTGAATTTGTTTTTAGAGCGTATCTTTTTCCTTAAATTACCTGTAACAAAGTTTTTAAAATTCCTAAAGGAACTTAAGTTATTTGCACTTACACATTAGTTCCAAAAAATCGAAGTCTAGTTTACCTAAAATTATATTAAGAGCTTAAGTTGTAACAGGATCATTTTTTTAATATTCTAAACAACATTTTCGATATACTTTTTGAAGAAAAATATAGTCGATTTTTTTATCAGTCTAGTATACCTACATACATAGTTTTAATAATGTCCATGAATTAATATTAGCTAGTAATAGTAGCAGCTAGTTTGTAGTGCACAATGGTAAAAAATCAAACTATACAGGGTGATTCAAAATATCATATCCAATGATTTTTTTGAATTATGTTAAATTTTGAAATGTAAAACTAATTCATTGAATCAAAATTTCAATTATATTTCATGTTTTTGGGAATAAAAAATCTCCTATTCTATATCATTCGCCATCTAGTGGCATAAACAACATCGCATTACGTCGTGATATTTTTAATTACTCTGTATAAGAATTTATATCTATAAAAATGGTCCAAATTTTTGAATGTGTAGGTTTTTCCACCATGTACATTTGTATATGTTCTGTAAAAATTCCATCATATTGTGATACTAATTTTTAATCCAATAGGAATGTAATGTTTTTTTTTGTTTAAAATTTTTACGCGCAATTTTGATTAGTTTTTTGTTTAGTTAGCTTTTGCTTTAATTTGCTCAATGACTACTTATGTTATGTCTCACCACACATTGGTATTATAATTTTTAAGTGTCTTCGAGAAGTATTCATACATGTGATATTTTACGTTCCATTACTTGCTGCTTGGTTAACATTCCGTAACATTGTGATTTTTGGAAAGTATTCCGTACTGAAGGTAAACCGTCAAAAATCCACTTTATAAAAAAAATTATGGATCTTTATTGTTGTTAATTATCAAGGTGGCTTTTTAACGTTTATTTCTCGTTTTTCAGTGAATTGTCATAACAATCGTGCATTAAAAATAATGCTTTTTGTATTGTGGGTTGTACTGACATGTTCATATTTGTATTGTAAGTGTATTATAGTAACTGTTAATATTATAATCCTCTATATTCTATAATAAACATTTTTATAACAATATATGTTTTTTTTTCACGAGACAAACAAAAGAGGATAACCAAGGGAGAAAAGGCCAATTCTCGATATTCACGATAAGTAACCTTAAACATCTGCATGTCCTAAAATCAATATTATACAGGTACCTTTAAGAACCCTAAATGAGGACTTGGACATTAAATCTATCAATAACAAACGACAAAGACTAAACCCATAAATTATTTTTTTTTATCCAGTCACGTTCGAGTACTCGACTAAGTTAGTCGCATCTGGCCGGGTCGCGCTCTTGAAACTTGCAAACAGCAAAGCTCGCAATGATTGCTTATAAATTGCAAATAGTCTGTAGTGTGGCAACTAGTGTGTGTATTAGGGTGCTTCAAAAAAAAATATTATTTTTTTTCGCTCTTACCCTCTCAAATGTTTCTATTTAATATAAAAAAAATCCTCACCAAATATGGACGTTCCAGCTCAACTCTAAGAGGTCGCTGTTTTTATTTTAGTTTCCCATTTAATTAACATGGGAATAAATAATTTTATGTTTGGAATTTTATACATCTGTATCAAAGTAACTTATGGCAATGATCATTGCAGTTTCTTATATAAAATGTAACGCTCTACAAAAAAGATCTCTTTATTATTTTTCGATAAATTGATGTCTTCTAGAGTTATTCGAGGTCAAAGTTTGATTAACATCAAATTTTCTGTTTTTCTTAATTTTATGGTACAATTAGCAGACGGCAGGTGAAAGGGGTCAAAACAAGGCAGCGGGGGGGCAAAATGGGGTACCCAAAAAATTTCGTAAAAAAATTTTTTCTCCCTAAGTTATTTTTTTGTTTGGAATTTGACACATTTGATTATGTTGGTACTAAATATAAATATACTTTTTAATATTTAAAATTGGTATTCCTGTTCGATGTCTTAATTTTACATTTAAATGTTACAATTCATTCGGGTTTTGTTCTTGGAGGGACAAAATGGGAATCCCAGCACAAATAACGCTGGTTTTTGTCAAATATACAAAATCTACAATAGATTAAGTAATTTACGAAGGATTTCCTCGACGGATGGGTGAAATATTTAAAGAAATAACAGTGCATGGTTGGAACTAAAATGGAGTCACCGAACATTTATTATATTATTTATTATCTGTATTTGAATGGGAGACAAAATGAAGAAGTGTACGTATGAATTTTAAGTGAATTGTAACAATATTTATGAATTAGACGAAAACAGAAAAAAAGTATAAAAAAGTGAAAGTGATAAAAAAAGCGCCCTCCACAGTTATAGAAAAAAAGTTTTATGATCCCGGAAGGGAAGGGCCAAAAAAGGAGAAGAAGGAGAAGAAATGTTATAATTGAAGGGGTAAGAAGCAAAAGGGTACAGTGCATTTTGATGAAAATTAATGTGTGCTGGGCCAAAAAAATCGACTATTTTAAGTAACTAAAATATTGTTTGGTGTGACAAAAAAAAATATGGTGAAAGTCCATAATATTAATATTAAGAGGTCTATCATCGCAATTTTAGATTTTTTTTTCCTGAGCGAGTTTTTGTCTCAGAACTCCCAAACCATTGAGTTTAACAAAATTGACTTAAGAATATTTTTTGAAGAAAATGCTCTACAAAAAAGGTTTGATTGTAATTTCCCGTCAGATGAACCTTTTTCTTACAATCATGCTTTAAAAAGTGGTATAGTTTTACAATTTGATCTTTTAACTTTGGAATTTTGTAATTCATGTAAAAATCATTACCCGGAAAAAAACCGATATATATTCTTATGGGAAATCAAATGCTCTACAAAAAAATTTTTGGCTAAATTCACTCCATCAAAAGTTATTCAAGGTTAATTTATTATTTATCGTTTTTTTATGGGTACTGAAAACTATACCAATTTTTAAGGCATGATTTTAAGGAAACGGTTCATCTTTTTTGTAGAGCATTTAATTTTCTTAAAAAAATATTTTTGAGTCAATTTTGTTAAACTCAATGGTTTGAGAGTTCTAAGACAAAAACTTGTTGAGGAAAAAAATTTTTAAATTGCCATTATAGACCTCTTAATATTAATATTATGGACTCAAACTTTCACAATAATTTTTTTTGTCACTCCAAACTATATTTTCAAAAAAAATAGTTGATTTTTTTGGCCCAGTCTAGTGCTGCATAAATCCACTAAATAATTTTGTTTTACTCAATGTAGCCAATTATAAATTTACGATCCCTAACTAAACCCCCAAATTTTTAACGTTGTCAAACTTTAGCTATTATTGGTTTCTGTGGTCTATAAAAACAGTTTTACAATAAAAATACTTATATTTTGTGAATTATTTTTTATAAAATAAATTTTATTTTAAAATATAAATACTACATCTAACATAACTACATTTGGTATTGTTAAGGTTTACAATAAAACATCTTATAAATAAAATCAAGAGTAAAAAGTTAAAACAGACTGTTGGTTGCCCCTTACTAGAAGATAAGGGGGAAGATCACGTGTGAGGGCCTCCAACCAGGCCATGTAGAGGGGGGCCGATACGGTCTCTTTTCTGGGCATCGGCAACGACATGACAATCAAGTTTGCCTCGTTGGAATGCTCCAACAGCAACTCTCTGAGTCTTAGTTGCCGATGAGTTTTTTCTTGCAGGTGGTTTAGTTCCCTGTCTGATACTTTGCAATCTGAAATAGTTCTTGGTAGTCATAAGAAAAAAATTGTGTGTGATTTGAGAGTTTTTACCGTTTTCTTTGGTTTCATCATTGTTTTTGAAGTCTTTTAGTAAGTTGTCAAACCAGTATATCGTCTTGTCCTGTGGTTTGTCTGATAGAGATACCATTTTTAGGCTGGAGTAGTTCAATCGGAATTTTGACAATAAATGTGCCATACTTAAAAATAAAAAAAGTGTTTTAATAAAATTGGACACATGGACCATAGTTATTGGACATACAATTTTTATATATACAAAACAACTTTACATCAAATAACATAAATTGTTAAATATTTTGTAAAGATAAATTGCAGTTTTAGGTAATTTTTTTTATTTAGTTTTTGTAAATATCATTTAATTCATATATTTCTTTCTCGGATTTCTCATCCCTTTTCTGGATTCTGAAGGTAACTACTAATTCCTTGGTCTGACTTCTATGATTCTCGTCTACAGCAATTTGCATCCAGGACATTTAGCAGTCAATTCATATAAAATATTATTCGCTGAATCCGAAAATATCGTCAAAAGTTATAAAAGTGTAACAGTTTTTGAAATAAAATCAATTTTACATATAATATGGAATTGACTATATTTCAAAAACAGCTTAACTTTTATAGTTTTTGACGGTCTTTTCGGATTCAGGGGACAATTTTACATAAGAATTGGCTGGTAAATGTCCGAGATAAAAATAGAGTATGATATTGGATGTCCAATAATAGAAATTTACATTTTTTACCAACCAGTATACTGGCCATTTTACTGTTTGTTTTCTGAATTAAAATTAAAACGCATTAGTGACAATGTTTTAACCATGAGGAACACATTTATACGACACACTTTTTAGAAATATTTTTTATTGCCCTGCTCTTAACAAAAAAAATCATACCACCAAAGTAACGTGCGAACTTTTTTGTCCTATATTGGCCCCTATATTATTACCGACTGAGATTTTTATAATTGTATAAAGTGTCCGATAACTGTCTACTTAACCCTAAATTAATTATTATTGTTATAATTATTTACATTTTATGTAGATTTTCGTTTTTTGAAATCCTGCAAATTGATGAAAACTAAAATACAATGAAATAAAATAAAAATAATCAAAACTATAAAAATTACAGAAAAATCATTTAATCTCAAATCACAAAGAATTTAAAAAACTTATTTTTTATTGTGATTTTTGATAGTTGCATTTTATATATTCTACTCAAAATGGACAACGTAATAGTTGTAGTTCTCATTGAGACTAATACTTTTTTAAATATTTTTCATTTAAGCTTTAGTTTTTGAATTATTGATCTTCTTGTGTTTTTATGCAAACCTCTGTAACTTTGTTATTTCATATTTTTGTTTGATTTTTTAACAATCCAATGGTCACTTGCACCGTAAGTTTAACAGTGGTTTAATTTTTAACACAGGTTTATTTTTCATAACTGGCTTGCACCGTAAAATAATCCTTCTTTAAATACCTCCAAACTTCTGTTAAAATAAACCCCCAATTTCGGTGGTTTAAATTACTTTAATCCACCGTTAACGATTTATAACCTCAAAAGTACTAGTCATCGGCATTCAAGATTTTTTTTTTCCAAAGATATTATTTATTGACATCTTTAGCAAATCCAATAACTATAGTTATAGGTATAGAGGTCAGCTGATCAGCAACTCTATAATTAGTCACTATATATACTAAGAACCAGAAATATAATAGAAAGAGTATTTGGAATTTGGAAAAGAAGGTTTCTAGTGTTGGCATTTGGCTTAATATTAAAACTAGATACAGTTTTGTCCATTATTCCAGCTGCAGCTGTACTACATAATATTGCTAGAGACATGAATAAACCAGAACCGCCATTGCCTGATGATATTAATGCCATGAACTGGAGTACCCTGTTGTTACTCATCCACAAGATCGCATTATGTTTCAAAATCAATTAATACCAGATTATTTTTCGAATTTATAAAATTTAATGTAAAAAATTTGTTTGATGTTTTATTTAATTTATACTTATTTAAAATTAAAATAAAATACGAAGTGGCTATTTATACGTCCGACGTATACAAAATTTGGTATACGTCTTGAGCTTTCATTGTTGAGTTTGGGTTGGTTTCGCTCACTGTGAATCAACTTAAATGGGCAAAAGTGAGCGAAACCAACCCAAACCAACCCAAACTCAACAACCCAACCCAACCGACCCCGCCCCATTGGCCCCCCCGCCCCATAGAGGAATATAGGCCTATTTTGTAGGAAGAAGTTTTTGCCTCATATTTAGCCATTTTTATACTTATTTATCAAATACTTAATTTTGCTTACATAATTTTTGTAAATTACTTCATTTTTATATATTTTTAACGTTATTATTATAAAATTCAGCAGTTTGAATATCTGACAATTTTCATTTTGAAGTTTATAGGTTAGATTAACTTTTTCAAACTAGCCAATGAAAGCACAAGACATATACCAAATTTTGTATACGTCGGACGTATAAAGAGCCAGTTTGAATAAAATAAATAGTCATTTCTTGTTTATTATTATAATACATAGGTATATTAAGTTTTTCTTTTTCTTCTAAAATTTTTAAATCCGAAAGAGTCATTTCTATTTCATCCTTTTTATTGTTAATATCCTGTTCTAATTGTTTTAGCCCTATCTGTCTCTTTGTTTTCAATGATACCCTTGTATCCACAAGATTAATTAAATGATTTTTTTCATTTTCTAAAAAATTTGAGGAGCGCCCCCATTTTTTCAGGTTCTGTATCCATATTATTCTCTCTTACCATCAACTGAATCGGTCGTACATGAAATAGAATCGAACTACAGATGATAAAGAATTGAACCACAGATTATAAAGAATCGAACGTCAAAATATATTTGCGTCACAAATAAGTGTGAAGTTAGTTATTAGCACCAATCTCTTCTATTTTTTAGTCAAATTCCCTAGATCACTAGTTAAATTTATACCATAGAAAAAAAATCACGGTGCAAGATTTTGAACACTAATCTCCTGTTACCTTTTAACTTGTCAGTTTATTTAACTGATCAGTTAGAGAAAACGGTGCAAGTGGCCATTAACAATTGTTAAAAAAAATTTAATGAAAATAATTACTTTTTTTCCTCGGTGGCAAGTTCGTTCTTGTTGTTCGCCAGAGCAAACACCCTCAATTTGCAACTGGACCAGTCCTGCCTTGTCGATATAATATACGGAAGCAACATCGTCAGTCCTCCATCGTCATAGAGCCACCAAACGTCGATGTTGCCCTTGTTCTGCTTCTTCCTGAACACCATCATGTTATCTATGGAGATCCCCGACAGCTTACAGTCGGAATCGCAGCTCAGAATTTCCGGGTCTTTGGTCTTCGTTTTCAGTTTCAGCTTGTTGTTTTTATCGTAGATACTATCTGAGGAAAGTTACAAGGTTTTAGAATGAGTTACAATTGGAAGAAAATAAATTTAATTTGTCTTTAAAGTTATGGGTTATAACTTATAAGGAATAGAATATTTCGTTCCGATTTTGTACAAATCAAACAATTAACAAAACACCAGCGCCCTATTATTTTAGGAAGCTATTTGGGTACACAGCAAACGGAAAAATATAGAAGTGTATAGGATGACTTCCCGTTTGAATACTAAATCTTAAAGTTTTATCAAAACTGTATTAATTCGTGCTTTGTTTTTATATTTTTCGCCTCTATACATATGCACGACTATAGTTAAAGTCAAACTCAATGGTGTCTTACAATATACATTATTTTGATTTTCTATATTCAACAGAGGTAGAAACTCGACCCTGTCTCTTAAAAGACATAGAAACTAAAGCTTCTCGAATTTTACTGGCAATGATTTTCGATAATGTCGAAAATTATAAAAAAACAGCGCAATGCAATATCGCAACGGTTTCGACTTCTCTTTACTCCACCAAGTTATTGAAACTGGAGTCTATCTAATACTGTTCTAGTCAATATTTCTGAGAGCATAAAAAGAGGGTGTAATTCAATATTGCAAGAAGTTTTGATCTTTTGATGGATGCAAGTATTTTGAATATTCTTATTTCTGCATATGATTTTGTTGAAAACAGTTCCTTTCTTTGGTTCCTTTGTCTGATTTTTATTTACCGTAACAACTCAGGTATGTAAAGCACAGAGAATATTGTGTAAAGTATATTTATGTATTAATTTGTAGAGATGGCAGGGCTCCCACGGTTAAATTACAAATTTTATTTAGGAATTTAGGAGGTTTTTTGGAGAATTTTAGGAGAAAAAAGTATGCAAATGAATTTATTTAATTAAATAAAAACAACTTTACACTATACTTAAAAAATAAGAAAAAAATTATTTTTAACAAAAATATAATAACTAGTTTTTTTAGCCAAATCGCTCGACGAGTTTTTTTTATAATAAAATGAAAAGTGAGGTAAAATTACTACTTTTGTATATGTCTGGAAGTAAAAATTTCACCCCACTTTTAATTTTATTAAAAAAAAAGCGTCGATAGATATGGCTAAAAAAGTAGGCCAAAGTTTAATGATGTTATATTTATATTTTGAAGAAAAAAAATTAACAGTTTAGTTAATAACTAACAATAATCGTAATGTTATTGTTACTAAAAAATCTCATAATAGAAAAAATATAAAGTGCATTATTACAGCAAAACATTCTTTAGATTGTTTACTATTTTAGCTATCATTTAAAAGAAAATTAAAAATCCTTTTGTTTGATATACGAGCCCTAACCACAAAATGTTCGGACACTTTATAATTTATACAGAAATATTTTTCGTGAATACTATCTCAAAATTATTAGAGGTTATGAAAAATTCAGCTCATTTTAGCATATACCCCTCGAAGCGATTTTTATTTTTAAAAAGTTTACCTTTTATTTTTAGCTTTTAAAAAAAGGCTAACTTTTAAACTTTTTTTTGTATGAGTAAAGAAAGTTATAAATGGGCCCATTAAAAAGAGCATAAAATATTATACAAACCCTGAAAATTTGGTAAAAAATAAATAAGTTATAAAAAAGTATAAGTAATTTAAAAATGCTATTTTTAAAGAGTTTTTGCAATTTTCTTAGGAAACGGGAGATTTTGCAGATATATATATCGTTATAACTTTCTTATTATTTATACAATTTTTACCAAATTTTCAGGGTTTGTATAATATTTTATGTTCTTTTTAATGGGCCCATTTATAACTTTTTTTACTCATACAAAAAAAAGTTAAAAAGTTACCCTTTTTTTAAAAGCTAAAAATAAAAGGTAAACTTTTTAAAAATAAAAATCGCTTCGAGGGGTATATGCCAAAATAAGCTGAATTTTTCATAACTTCTAATAATTTTGAGATAGTATTCACGAAAAATATTTCTGTATAAATTATGAAGTGTCCGAACATTTTGTGGTTAGGGCTCGTATAACACGGTATATTTTTGTTGAAAATTTACGAAATATGGCTAAAAATGACAATTTTGTAGAAGTCTAGAAGCTACTACGTGGATTTTGTTTTATGGTATATTTTGTTGTTTTTTAAGAAAAATGTAGGTTGTGATACTTATATCATTTTAAAAAGAATTTAATAAACTAGAACCCAAAAATATATAAGAAAAAATTGAACCTACACCTAGCCAAAGTTTTTTGTTTTGAATGCGTTCCACCAACTTCAAATACCGACAGACAGCTGTTTCGACCTTTATTGGGTCTCATCAATGTCGGGCAACTTGGTGTAGTGGAACACAATCAAAACAAATTACTCCCTGAGCTTATATGCTCGGTTGTTAAGTCAACAGAGGCGAGATGTAAGAACATCAGGTGATCCACACCGTCAAACGACGTGGCCTTTGCCGCAATCAATTTTTTCTTATGAATATTACCAGTGATGGGTCAAGAAAGTTTCTTTAAGAAACTAAGAAAATTGAATGTTTACCAAAAATATATATTTTTTAAATTACTTTTTAAAAAAGAAATTTTTTAGCACAACTACCTTAATTAAACCGAGTCAAGTTGGCCTACTTATATTTAATTTTTAGGAGTTTTAGGAGATTGATGGCAATTTTAGGAGAATTTTAGGAGTTTTTAAGATTTAAGCCAAATTTTAGAAATTTTATGAATTTTAGGAGGTGTGGGAGCCCTGAGATGGGAATCGGAAAGTTTCCATTTTAAGGAAACTTTCCGTTTTGGAAAGTTTCCAATTGGGAATTTATTTTCATTTTGAAAGTTTCTTTAAAGCTACCGGAAACATTCCTTGGAAACTTTCCTTGTTTTTTTTCATTTAAATGTCAATTGTTTAACCGCTGATTTTCGTTAAGGCCATGATACAAGGCCAAGAAACTTTGAATAAGAATATAATGTGTGTTAAATTAAAGCAGAAGAAGTATAAATAATGTATGTTACATAACCTCAATGAAAATCCTATTTTGTTTTTTACTTTTGCTATTTTTTATGTGGTAGTCACTACTAGTCAGAAATGTTAATTTTATTTTGCCTGTAGTTTTTTCTTTCATATTTTATCAGTCAGAACTGCAATACTATTTTTAGTATCTTTTACTTTTCAATATTCCTATAGTTACTTTGTCCCTTTTAATTTTTTTTATGTAATATCTAGGATTTACTAGCAGTGAATTTCTAATAGTAAACATTTTATTTTTATTTTTTATTCCAAAGTAAAAGATACTAAAAATAGTATTGTAGTTACATTCTTATAAACATTTTTTTAAATTTTTTTTCTTAATAAAATTTGACAAAAAGTTAATGTGTTATATATTTTTGCAAATCCCTGGCATAAAAAAAAATATTTTCGCTATAAAAAAATTTTTTTTGAAACTTTCGGAAAATTTCGGGAATTTTCGATGGAAAGTTTCCGGGAATTTTCGTCAAATGGGAATTTTCCCATCTCTATTAATTTGTATTAAAAATTTCAGAGGTTATGTTGAAAAAACGATCGATATGCTATTAAACTTTAATAATTTAGTAATGAGGTCTGTTGGTAGACCCTGCACTATCTCTACTGGTATATATTAGTACATCAATATTTAAATCTGGTTGATCAAAAAGTACACACCAGTGCAGGTTATTGTAGCATCTACGATCAAATGGCCCATTGGCAATTATTCCTAAAGGAAAAATATTCAACAAAGCTTAATTAATTAATAAAATGAAAAAAATCATAATCATGTCGTATATAGTTTTTTTTCAATCGACCAATAAGAATATGACAATGACCAATAGCATTGGCCTAATTTATGGCAAGTCTGCATCAAGTCCACGTTAATTCTAAAAAATACATAAAAAGCATTGTTTTTAAGTTAATCCTTATACGAGGGTAGGTCAACATATATTTCGTTATTTTACTGTATACCATATTAATGCGTGATGCACTTTATTGATTGCACCCCATATTTCGTACTGTTTCAATTGACTTCGTACCTATTCGTACTTATTTAAGAATACCACTAATTTATTTTTAAAAGAACATATTCTTGCTTTAAATCAACAAATTATTTGGTTAAGGAAAATACATTTTCTTGAATTAAGTAAACATTGCTGCCTCATTTCAAAAATTATATATTCTTGCTTTTAAACAATCAAAGTTTTATTTAAAGAAAGTAAGTAAGTAAATCAACTTGAATTAAAAAAATAATTTACTATTTTAAAGAATATGTATTCTCTTCGTTATATATGAGACAAAGATTGTTTTGAATCAAATAAATTTACCATTTGATACAAGAATTTTTTTTCATCGTATCTTTTTAACGGCATTACGGGTGAAAAGTTAAATCTTACTTTTAGAAGGGAGATCTACAGAAGCGACTCCTACATTAGGAAGACTTTGGTTAGAGTCGGCACGCATCATGTTACTAGAAGCTGAAGTTCGCATTTCTAAATTTGCAGGCACATTCGCTTCCCCGATACTGATACCTTGATCGTCTTGGTCTTGGGTTATCTTGCTATAGTCAAGTCCGTTCGGCAGCCTCAGTATCGCCACGGACACTCTGTGATCGAGGGCGGCACTGAAAAAATACGTTGGAAAGTTTTTACTTTTTTATAATTTTTTTGTATCCACTTTATTTAAATTAAAGTTTAGTTTTCTAACTATATTAACATCCATGAATTTATGAAAAATTCATGATGAATTCATTGTTTTTATCATTATTTTCTTATTATGAATTAATTAATTTAGTACAAGGAGAGAAATGTATAGTAAATTTTAGATAGTAAAAAAAATATAGCAAAATTTACTTTAACAAATTTTTAGGGTAACAATATATTATATCAATACAATATTAAGATTGTAATACAAAATTCTTTTTTTATTATACAATTTTAGTAAAGATTACAACACCAATATTACTAAAACATAAATGTATAATATATATTTTAATTTTTAACATGTTCGTATAGTAAATTGATTTCACTATCTACAAATAGTAATATTTACTATATGATTTAATCAAATGTAAGGTGTACATCTAATATTATAATATATTACACATTAATAAAAAATATAGTAAAAATAAGGATATATCCTTTAAAAGTATACTTTTATGTTTAAGGTAAATAAACAATATATATATATATTGAAAGTTTATTGAAGAAACTAAGAAAATTGAATGTTTAAAATGTATATTGTAAATTATATTTAAATATATTTAAATATAATTTACAATATACATTTTAAACATTCAATTTTCTTAGTTTCTTCAATGAACTTTCTTGACCCATTACTGGTAATACTTATAAGAAAGAATTGAACCTACTTGGTTGCATAGTATGTACCGATTACGGCAAAGGCCACGTCGCGACGCGTCGTTAGACGGTGTGGATCACGTGATGTTCTTACATCTCGCCTCTGTTGGCTTACCAACCATGTTATATAAGCTTAGGTATTTTTTTGTTTTGGGTGTGTTCCACTACTACAAGTTGCTCGACAGTGTCGTGTCGACACTGATGATACCCAATATAGGTCAAGATACCTGTCTGTCGGTATTTGAAGTTGATGGAACGCACTCAAAACAAAAAACTTTGGCGAGGTGTAGGTTCAATTCTTTCTCATAACATTTTTGAATATTAAAAAGTACAATAAATATGTTACAATTTTTAATTGTTAACATATAAAAATATTCGATTTTAAAATATTTTATATTTAAAATGGCTGCATAATATTTTAAAATTTACTATACTTATTAGTAATGAAAAATATCTAATTATAATAAGAATTAAAAACAAAATTAGTTGAGAATAATAATGTTAACAAAAGTTCTTCTTAGGAAAACTTACTGCAAAACATTGAAATAAGACACCAAGTCGTCTCTGTTGCATGTCACCCAGTCATTTTTGTAGCCCATCATCAGAACATTTGGGCTTAATTTTCCTATACCGGTCGTCTGAAGTAGGGCTTTAGCGCCAACCTCAAATTTCATATTGTCAATTAGTGTGTAGAAGGCCTTTACTTTAATGCTTCTCAAGTACGAATAGACATTGTTATTTCTTGTCGTTCTAATCCTGTGTGAAAGACGATCCTAAAAAAATCGTTAGTCTAAAATTTGTTACAAAATTAAAAAAAACTCATCTTACCTTAACGACATCTCCAATCACTAGCAACGAATTGTTCTTAGTAATCAAATTAGCCAAATCGACTAGCGGAGGCCTGGCCTGAGGCATTCCGCAAAGGACGATAATTTGTGGCTTATAATTTTTTACGTGCTCGCCGATGTTGATCAGTCTGTGAGCTGTTGTCAGGGCGGTTTTGTACGTCTGTGCTTGAGTTGATGATCCCCAATTCACGTCTGAAACCAATTAAATGGTAAAGTCTTCGTAATCGAATAAATTTGGTTTTTGTTGTACCAGGTTTTCTGTAGACTACCAGAAGATAGAGTCCCAAGATTACGATGAAAGTTATCAATGACGATTGCCAGTTGATGAGGAACATTATTACAACGCATAGGATAAAGCCGAATAAACTCAACCATGTGTTGTAATACTAAAAAATAAATTTTATTTATCGCGATTTATTAGCGAATGATACGAATGGTGTTTTTTAAGAACAAACACATAAGTCTGATTATTTAATGGCCCATTACATAGTTTCAAGGTCTAATAATGGCATTTTTAGCCAAAGCTACAGGGCCTTCACAGGAAAGTTTTAATAAAAATATTAATTTTGATAAAAGGCTGTCGTGATACATACAGGGTGAGTCATTTAACTTGAAACTTAGTAATTTTTGTCTAAAACTTTTTTCATATTTGTAATATATGGCGCTGTAATGAAAAAAAAATCAATTTTGTTCGATTTTTCTTCTGTATACGATTCTGCAATAATTTTTCTATAAAAATATCACTTTTTTTGGTAATAATTATCTTTTTAAATTAAATCTGTTTTTTTAAGTACCCACGATTTTTTAACTAATATTTAAGTTTCCTTTGGTTTAAGTTTTATACATTATTTCATTCGGTGATAATTATCAATTGTGCACCATGGTCACTTTTTACCTGCCAGCATTAAATACCTCATTTAAGGTAAAAAACATTATTTTGTCAATTATTATAATTTAATCCTAATTGAAGTATAAAAAATGGTATTTAGTTAAAAATAATAATTAGTTTAGCATAATTTAATCAATTTAGTTCGAAGATTAATTTGCAAACGAAAATACTGCCTTTCGTTAAGCAGTTATTTATAATGGTTTTGTTAACAGTGGAAGAAGAAATAGAAATTATTTTGATTTATGGAGAAGCAGGCAGGAATCTTGATGATCCTGTTAATATCTACGCTCAGCGTTTTCCGGATAAAATTCCATCACGTATTTCATTTCACCGTACAGTAAAGCAGTTTACTACAAACGGTAGTGTTCAACCGAAAAAGAGTTCGTCGAGCAACAGTCACAGGTGAAATAATGAAATTAATGTATTAGCAGCTAATGGTTGTGAAAAATTAATAATACATTAAAAAACAAAAATTTTGGCGCATATTTTAGCCCTTAATATTAATATTAAGGTTTGCCTCAATTCATTTGTTGTTTTTCCATTTCAATAACACGGGAATTTTTATTTTTTAAATTTTGAATTCTTATAATTTTGGAATGGTTTGTTTTCGCAACACCCAAGCGAGAGGAGTTATAGACAATTTCACGCTCTACAAAAAACATCTGAAGGTCAAAGTTCTTCAGGTCAACCGTTCCAAAGATATCAGCGATCAAAAATAACACTCATAAAAAATTTCAAATATTTTCAAATAAAATACAAAAAAAATCATATGCCATATTTATATTATTTTTTATGTAAAATCACTTTAATTCTGTTAACCTGAGACTGTAAACTTTTTTTATGTATATATGACATATTATATGTATATGTATATTAGGGTGTTTCATTTAAAACGATTTTTTTTTTCTTGCTAACAAATGAAAATTTTGTTTTTTAGGTTGAAAAAAAAATTCCCTGAAAATTTGAGCCGTTAATTTCGATTCTAAGTACTTCCTTTTTAATTTTGTAGTTTTTCCATATAAAAAGCATGTATTTTTAATCATTTTCACTTTAAATTTCTATATTTTGGCCGGGTTTTGAATTATATATATATATATATAAATATACATATATGCTAAATTCCTGATCTATATTAAGTCTCATATTCCTTACCTGACTAATAACAGTATCCACATGCTCAACAGCACTTATTAGATCAAAATCCACAGACTGTAAAATTCTGCATAAAGGTAGAGTAAAAGCAAATAAAGTGAACGCAGTTAACATACTGATGATAAACTCACTAGTCATAATCGCTCAAAGAAATGGCAAAGCTTTTGAGGAAGTTTCGATGTCTTTTACTGGTTTTAGATCTTCTAAATATGGAAAGTGATTTAAAAAATATGAAAACTATCAACAAAAATGTAACTTTTTACTGTGTATTACTTTTTTTATATAAATTTATATTTTGGGATTTTATTTTCTTTCGGGGGGGTTTGAACCCCCAAACCACCCCCCTAGATACGGCCCTGTTATGGTGGATTAAATGTGGTTTGTTTATATTTATTGAGTTGGATATTCCACGATACTCGGAAATTTTTATCCCGACCGTCAGAAATTGTATTGTGAAGGTAGAGATAGCAATATCTGATCATCGTGGAATATCCTTATCTAATAAATATATACCTACCACATTTAATCCACCATAATAGATACTTCGCTTATCCATTAAAAATTATCAGAAACTTTAGGTTGCCACATTTGTACTTTAAATTTTCCATATCAGAACCTTTAGCGCGCCATATCAAAAAATGGAATGGTGCTTTTATTGACTGCCGTTAGATGCCCTTAAAGGTGAACGCGACATAATATGTACAGTTCCATAAGAATAAGCCTTTATTTCATTAAAGGCACGTTTATAAAGGCTCATTATACAACCTCTACTGTTGTGTTTGCTGGGTACTCTTAAAATGTCTAAAGACGAAACGAAATTTGTTTTATTGTAAAATAACTGTTTAATCACTTTGATCACACCTACATGTAGCTACAGTTCATTTTTTTTTATCTGGACTCGTGTTGTTTTGTTAGGTTGGTGGCTTTTGCCAGTTTGACTTAGTATTTTTAGTATTTAAAAATGGTACTTCCAGTGGCGGCTCGTGGGTGTACAGGAGGGTGAGGCTACATAAGGTTAATTTTGTCTAAATACGAATAAATTTCCACGTCACCCGGGAGGTATTATTCTCCGACGCGTTGACCTTTTTTAAAATGGAGCCGATAGCACTACTAAACCAAAAAATAAACTCTAAAAAACAAAACAAACAAAATATCACATCAAAGACTAGTTTTAATCTTAAACTTAAAATATAGTCTTAAAAAAGTTAAAAATAAATAAATTAATCAAAAAATAAAAATAAAACTAAAAAGTCGACCCCTACCTAAGTATTAAAAAATATAAAATATTATAGTCTATACGTCTATCTTTTAAGATTGAAAATTTATCTATTATTTGGTCGTAAAATTGTGGGTCTGCAGTGAGATTTAAAAGTAATTCTAAATTTTCAAACCGCGTCTCTAATTGAAGAATTATGCAATCTATTATTTCAAAATATAAAATTTGCTTAATAAAAACTGTTAAATCTACCTTAGTGTGTTCCCTACAATAATTAAATAAGAAATTTTACTAATCGAGACAAAAACTATAAAAGATCAGCCAAAAGTTTTAAATAATTTAATCTGAATCAAAACAATAACGTGCTCTACAAACGCTAAGAGAAGACTGGCAACCTTCTTTGTCTCCGCTGGCATCCCACCATAAACGGACCACCAATCAGAACAAACCAAGCTAACTAAATTTCGCCTCATCTACGGTGTTTATTCGCGAACTTACGGCGATATTTTTGTTGGTGAGTCATTTTCGCTTTCAAGACGTAAAAGGGAGCTTCCGAGGCTGTGAAAATTTCGCCTCTGTCGGACAGAGTCTGTCCAACGATTTTTATTTACGCTTAATATTATTCATTGGTTTTTTACTTTTTATTGGATAGAACTGTTGTAAATTATACTTGTAATAGGCAAAAATATAAATACAAAAAGTCGTTCGTTCCTTCATTTTAAGGGTGAGGCGCGGCCTCAGAGGCCTACCCTGACGAGCCGCCACTGGGTACTTCTGCTAAAGAATTTAATTTAATACTTTGACAATGTCAAATTGACAATAATATTTATTATTAATAATTTACTTGTCAATTATAAATAAAAAGATAATTATGCCAAAAATAATAGCAACGAATTCGAATGTAAAAGCCCTTTTGAGGGCAAAACTTCATTTTGATGAAATTATGCCAAATGCCACAATGGAAGAAAAAGTACATCGCCTTATGGACATTTTTGGAGTAAAAAAGTAACGAATTTGGTTTTATAAATATTACATCACACATTATTTTTACATTATTCACCATTGGAGAACATTTACGTTCACAAAAAATTTTAATTTCTTTTATATAAATTCTTTTCAAGCGAAGATTATTATCCGCTAGGAATACTTTCTCTTCTGGGCCGTAAAGCAACCTATATTTAACTACTTTTTTATATGATTTTACTCATCCAAGCACCACCGAAGCCAAATTAATTGCATTTTTAACTACGAATTTTGACAACTCAACTTGACAACTGCACAATGTAACCTACAATAATTTATACATAACCACAATTAGATTTATAACTAGCTTAGTTTGTTTTAATCAATGCGACCAACTTGACAACTGTATTTACCAATCAAAACCCTAAATTTGCAACGTTGCCGCATTCCAGATAAAAAAAATGAACTTTATATCTATCGAGATTATATGATTGTCCCTTAAAAACACACGAAGTCTTGTACTTACTCTAAAGGTGGGCCTCCATCCCAAAGGCTTTATCAAAGCGGCATGGAATGTGCAGAAGTTGATAAGGGCGTAAGAGGCCAAGTAAAAGTTCGATATAAGCGGAGCAATAGCATTCAACTCGGCTAAAACAAAACCATTAATACCACTGCATTAATGCATCTCAACTAAACCGACCTATTAGTAAAAATGCAGCAGATACAAAGAAAGTCAAAACGTATCCGCGGTAAGGTTCGCCCGCCTTTCCGTAACCTTTGGAGAAGAAAATTAAGCCTGGGTAAATTCTGTCGATTCCCAAGGCTTGTATTAATCTTGGCACTGATAGTAGGTTTGTCAAGGCTGTGCTTAGAGTGGCCGCCCAACATCCAGCGTATATAAGTGGCCACCAACTAGACATGATTTGCATCATCTGTAACAAACCAAGTAACATTTTTAGTTTTATTATGGTCTTTCAGAACGCTTTAAAACAAAATTTTGTTATTTTGTTTGTTACCTGGGAAATGAAATATTGATATTTTACATATGTAAATGCAGATTTATAAAAGGTTTCTTAACAAGAACTTACCTGGTAACTGTTAAAAAGTCCATATTTGCAATTAAATCCCTGTATACAACTAGTTGTTACTGTTCCATTGGCTAGGTCAGAAATACTTCCACTAGCATCTCTGATTGCGGCTCCGCCAGCAAAAATAACGAAAACAGCATATGAAATCATAGAAATTACTAAAGATAGAAAAGTTCCTTTTGGTATGGCCGCTGCAGGGTCCTAAAAAAGGTGCCTTTAGAATATTTTAGTAGGTTTAACTGTTTTATATTTACTTTAAGGTCTCCTGAAATATTTGCACCAGCTTGTATTCCAGTGACAGATGGAAAAAATATGGCAAAAACTTGGAAAAAGTCATAATTTAATCCTTCAGAGGGTCTGTAACTTGGTCCCCAATTGTCAGCAAAAGTTGTAACTAAAATATTCGACATAATGAGCTCATAACTTTTGTCCATAAAAAGTGTTCCTGGTATGTTGGTTTAAAATTTTATTTAAAATATTAAAAAGTACACTCACAGGCAAAATAATCGATCCACACAAATTTTCGATGAATTTCAATCGCAAATAACTTTTTTATTTGTTTTCGGATTTAAACAAATATTAAAGAATACACTAGGCAACAAATTTTAACTTAAAAAAAAGGTCCTGGTTAAAAATAGAATTTTTCGATTGTTTATGACTGAAATAGATCCAAAATGTTTTTTAAAAAATTTTCTGAAGTCGGAAATAAAAAATAGGAGCACAGTATTTTGGTACCATTTATTGCATAGATTTGAAAATTTTAGGATGACGTTACTTTTAACTTATATTTCAGCATTCCATGAACAACATATCTGTACATATTGTAAAAATTTAAGGCATGTTTTTTTGATATTTACTGTTTTTTATCGTTCGAATTATTTTGTTTACTTATTTTTATCGTTATTATTTAACAATTTTTCTTTGTATCATGGTCCTGCCCGTATCGTCTAAACGAGACTTTGGAAAATTTTTAGGTCGCCGGATTTGCGTCGAGCAGGTCAAAATCTATAGGACTGTGCTATTTTTATTACCGACCTTTTTTATTTACTTATTTTTATCGTTATTATTTAACAATTTTTCTTTGTATCATGGTCCTGCCCGTATCTTCTAAACGAGACTTTGAAACATTTTTTGGTCGCCGGATTTGCGTCGAGCAGGTGAAAATCTATAGGAGTGTGCTATTTTTATTACCGACCTTTTTTATTTACTAATTTTTATCGATATTATTTAACAATTTTTCTTTGTATCATGGTCCTGCCCGTATCGTCTAAACGAGACTTTGGAAAATTTTTTGGGCGCCGGATTTGCGTCGAGCAGGTCAAAATCTGAGCTATTTTTATTACCGACCTTTTTTTATTGTTTACTAGTGATATTAAAAATTACTAAAAAAATACACGTACGTTTATAATATACCTGTTTAAATAAAAAGATGTTTTTTACCATAAGTTTAAGACACTCTGTAGAGGGACAAAACCGTATATTGTTCTAAGTTAAGTTTTAATTATCAAGTCACATCTATTTTTAAGAGTTTTGTTTTTGGTTCACCTTGATATATTTATTTTAGTGGAAAATGTGGATTATTTAAAAAAAAACATTGCAATTTCCAATATTTTTCCTGTATGAAGAACTAAGGTTGCTATGGTCCATCCATAACCTATGGAGGATGACAGTGACAGTTTTGTTGAATCATCCCATACTTGGACAATGACCAATGGACATATCATATACAGCTTTCAAAAGGTATCAAATTGTTTTTTGTAAATTAATGTGTTAATTTTGAGGGGTCTTACTTTTAAAAATGTCTCCGACTGATATTGCCATTTGTACTTTACTTCTTGTGACGTTTAAAACACTTGCCACGTAATACTGTGACCGTCCATCCTGGATTAAATTAATTTTGTAAAGTAAGGAGACACCTCAAAATTGAAACATTAATTTGCAAAATACAATTTGATAGCTTTTGAAAGCCGTGTCACGGTGCTGTTCTGAGAGGTGATTTTTGGACTTTCTGTGAAACCTAATTTTTTTTTATATTCTTGTTAATTAGGTCATAACTAAAAATTTAAGAGCAAAATAAAAAAAATTTGACGGTTAATTTTGTTTTAATTGGATGTTTATTAAAAATATCCCAGGTAGCACAACGTGACGAAACCGTGACGATTTGTGTCCAATTGGACACAAATCGTCACGGTTTCGTCACGTTGTGCTACCTGGGATGTATGCACACTTTCAATTCTCCAATTAAAACTTGCGATTTTATTTAAATATTATCATAACTTTTAAATCAGATTAAAGATTAGTTAATTTCCTAAAAAACGGTCTATACATTTTTTATATCTTTTACTGTTTTGTTGTAATACACGTTTAAAGTTTTAATTTAAGGTTAAATATATAGTATACATTTACTAAACAATAATTCTAAGGGTGCCACATTTTATTTAGGGCCGATTTATTCATTTTTGATTTATTTGACGAATAATTTCTTTGGATACTAGATATTGCCAAGACATGAAAGTTATCGGCCCGATAAACTTTACTAAAGATGAATAAACCGGTCCTTAGTTAAATTTCATGAATTTCTTCGTAACTTTTACAACAATTTTTCATTTTTGTTTATAAAAAACACTTTAAAAAACTAAACAAAAATTATAGAATACGTATACTGAAAATGACAATTTAAACATCAAATAAATAATAAGTTTCATGGCAACCTTTAAGGATATATTAATTAAGGGAACATAAATGTATACGTCAAAGGTTAGATTAAAAGTTTGAACGTTTATTGCAACAAAACAGTTAAATATATAAAAAAAAATTGTAAAAACCTTTTTTTAGTTATGCAAATATTAAATATTTAAATTAAATCGCTAGTTTTAATTGGATAATTGAAAGAGTGCATAATATTTTTAATAAACAGCCAATTAAAACAATTCAAACCGTCAATTTTTTTTTTATTTTGCTCTTAAAATTTTAGTTATGACCTAATTAACAAGAATATATAAAAAAAATTAGGTTTCACAGAAAGTCCAAAAATCACCTCTCAGAACAGCACCGTGCGTGTATGACACGTCAAAGTATGGGATGATTCAACAAAACTGTCACTGTCCCTGGATGGACCATAGCAACCTTAGTTCTTCATACAGAAAAATATTGGATATTGCAATGTTTTTTTTTAAAAGTCCATATTTTCCACAAAAATAAAAATATCGAGATGAACCAAAAACAAAACTGTTAAGAATAGATGTGACTTGATAAATAAAACTTAATTTAGAACAATATACGGTTTTGCCACTCTACAGAATATCTTAAACTTATGGTAAAAAACATATTTTTGTTTAAACCTGTATATTATAAACGTACGTCTATTTTTTAGTATTTTTTTAAAATGTGAGCGATTGTTCATTAATTTATCTACAATATTCTTTAATATTCGTTTAAATCCGACATCCATTCAAAAAGTTATTTGCGATTAAAATTCATCGAAAATTTGTGTGGATCGATTATTTTGCCTGTGAGTGTATTAAGTAAAAAATTTGTTTGAAAAAAATGAAAAATAAATTACTGCTTTGAGCAGATATTGTCCGTAATCGTTTAATTTGAAAGTGTCAACAAAATTGTTGAAGTGGTTAAAACTAATTTGTTTTCAACATTTTAATTTAACGAAATTACCTACTTAGTTTTGTTGTTATAGTGAGTCAATAATTTAATAATTAATGTTTTTAGAAGGAAAGTTTATAACTTTAAAATAATATTATATAGTTATTACTGTCAAATATTAAAATCACACATTTATAAATGTATACAACCAGGTCATGGTCATTGTTAAATAATTGTATTTTCATGTCACAATAACAAGATCCACTTATTTAATTATAAGTAAAAAAACACATACATTTTTGTACTTATGTATGTAATTTCAAAACAGCATCCCCCTGTTATTTAATTACGTAAGTGAGGACTTAATGGTTTGTTCTTTAATGGGATTATTTGTAAATATACTAGAGCAAGTAAACAATTTTTACTTGTGTATGACGGCCCCTCATTGACGAAGAACAACCTGTTAATATTAGATATTGATTTTTATAGGAAAAATATCCAATCTTGAATTTTTTGCATTTTACGCATTACATTATTAAAATTTGAATATAAAAATTAAATTATTAAAGTTAATAAAATAAAATAGTTGTTAGTGGTGCAGCGATTAAGGATTCATGATTATAATCATAATCATAATCAAACCCTATAGGGTTTCACGATTAACCTTAATCGCCATAATCTTTTTGCGTTTTTAATTTCTTTTAAGTTTTAATTATTTCCAAAATTTTTAAAGTTACAAACAGTATACAGCCCAAGTAGCACAACTGGTTAAATTAAGGTTAAATTTGTTATGCCTAATTAATTTATTAAAGTAATATAATTTAAGTAATATAATATATACAATAATTATTATTGTACTATAACGTTAAATTAACCTTAAATAAACGTTATTTTGTAATAAGTGGGGAATTTAATTATGGTAAAATTAACGTTATGGTAGTAATTTAACTTGGGTTAATGTACCTTTTGGTTAAAAAGAAGTTAATATTTGGTAGTTTTTAAACTACTACTTAAACTATAATTAACCGGTTTATTCATTTATTTTATTTTCAATTTAGGTTATTTCAAGAGTTTAAAAATTGACTATCAATAAACCAAATATTTAACTAGTTAGTAATATTACCAATAGGTTTCTTTTTTAGTTAAATTATAATAAAAAATAACCTTTGAATTTACCTTAACGTTATAAATTTAGAGGGATATTTTTTAGTACATAGTAACCTCAAAAAAATGTTAATGGTTGATTACAAATAATTGGTAAAAAACAAGTTTAAAAAAACGTTATTTTACTTAGATTACCCACGGGTAATTTTGGTTACTTTGGAATTCTAGTTATTTAACCAGTTTTGCTACCTAAATTGGGAGTAAACTATATTTATCGAACAAAAAAATTATTATTAGGTAACAACAATTAAAAATTAAAAAATTTGAACAATTAGGTAGATAGGAACATAATAAATATTATAATAACAAAAATTACTTACTAGGTATAAGTAACTAGATCGGTAACTATATTAACTATAGTTATTATAGTCAGTAATTAGTTAGTAACTACAGTGCGCGTCAAAATTAACGCATAATAAGTAAAAAAAAATTGGATAAAAATACTTTAACTTATATCAGTTTACGTGTTCAAGGGTTTTTCGAGAAAATATCCTTAAAGCCCATTTATTTAATAATAAAAACGCTCGAAAAAGTTTCAACACTTTAAAGTATTATGAGGGACGTAATTTTTACGAAAGAAAATTACTTTCACCTAAAGGAAAATTTAACGTTATTTTTAACGTCAGAATTTTTACTTAATGGTAAATGTTACTCACAAGTCATAATTTTACGATATTAAGACAACTTTATAACCGTAAATAATTCCTATTCGTCTGGTATTTTTTAGGGTTATTAGTGGTAATAAATACTATTAATATTGACCCAAAAGGAAAAATAAGCTTAAAGTGGAAAATAAAACTTTAAGGGAAATTTTTTTTCAGCTCGCCATAATGAGTTTTTTAAGATGGCATCCATTACTTATCTAAAAATTTATATAATATTTTTTCAAAAATATTTTTCTAAAATATAATAAGGAAAGTTTTAGTTGATGATTAAAATGATTAAAAATATAATGATTTTTAAAAGATTATATAAAATTTTGTAGGTTTTAAGTTTTTGTAAGTACTATTTTGTAAAATATAAATTAAAAGAACAAAGAAATTACGAATGTCAATGTTTTGGAAAGAGAGTTAGTAATTATAGCATTATTTTTACGTAAATTTGTGGTATTTATATTGTTTTTATTACGTTATTCTCTTTTAGATCAAAAAGGTTATTATGTATCTATACCGTTATAAAACCGTTTTGGTTAAGCGTAAAAAATACTTTAAAGTTGACAGTAGTAAATTTGTAGTTACTTAAAATGCTGCTTGGGCAGTATAATAATTCGTAGGCGGCTGTAAAACTTGAAACCCGTTTTTCTCAAAATTATGTTCTTGGATAGGTAAACTGGTATTAATTTAGCACATTTTTCGATAATGATAAATAAAGCTTTAGCCCCTATTTAAATAGCAAGATGTTGGTTTTTTTTAAATAAAAATTAAAAAAAAAATATGTATTAGGGTGTTCATTCATGTAAAATTCTCGTCACTTATGCTAAAAAAAATCTGTCAAAATGTGAGCTCCTAATATTAATTTTAAAAGGTCCATCATCGAATTTAAAGTTTTCCCATTGATTTAAGATGGAAAAATAGTTTTTTAAGATGCATACTAAATAGTATATGTAGAACTTTTTTTTTGATAAACAATCGCTGGTCCTTTTTTAGCATTAAATTATCTACAAAAAATTTTACAGAGTCCAGTCTGTAATATTAATTTTAAAAGATCCATCATCGAATTTAAAATTTTTCCATTGATTTAACAAGGAAAAATATTTTTTTAAGATTTATTTCGCCTGCATACTATGTACAACTTTTTTTTTGATAAACAATCCTTTTTAGCATTAAATTATCTACAAAAAATCTTACAGAGTCCAGTCTGTAGATTTAACTGTTTCTTTTTTATTAACGTTGAAACGTATAAATTCTAAAAAAAAATTGATATTTTTACGTTTAGCGGCTAAACTACAAATCGTAGAAAAAAAAGTCAATTAGCAATTTTGAAGATCGTTTAATGTTCTACAAATTCGTTTTGATTAATTTTTTTTTATCAACTACAGTTCAAAAGTTATAAGTGTCTAAAATCCCATTTTCAATGAAAATTTTTCATGATTATGCATAATGTATTATTATAATATTCACTTTATGAAAAAAGTTCAGGGACAATTTTGCAAACATTGTTTAAAACAAATTTGTACAGCATTAAAAAGATCTTTAAAATTGGTAATTCACTTTTTCTTTTACGATTAGTACCTACTATAGCCGCTAAATGTAAAAATATCAATTTTTTTTAGATACACGTTTCAACGTTAATAAAAAATAAAGAGTTGAATCTACAAACTGGACTTTTTGTAGATAATTTAATGCTAAAAAAGGACCAGTGATTGTTTATCAAAAAAAAGTTCTTCATAGTATGCAGGCGAAATAAATCTTAAAAACCTATTTTTTTCATATTAAAGCAATGGCAAAATTTTAAATTCGGTGATGGACCTTTTAAAATTAATATTACAAACTGGACTTTTTGTAGATAATTTAATGCTAAGAAAGGACCAGTGATTGTTTATCAAAAAAAAAGTTCTACATAGCATGCAGGCGAAATAAATATTAAAAAACTATTTTCCATGTTAAATCAATGGAAAAATTTTAAATTCGATGATGGACCTTTTAAAATTAATTAATTAATTAATTAATTAGAGCTCAAATTTTGACAGTATTTTTTTTCAGCATAAGTGACAAGAATTTCACATGAATTTGAAAAAAGAAAAATATTGCCTTATTTTGAAACACCCTATTATGGATATATGTTAAATCCATGTAAACTAATATAATCATTGAAAATTATAAAAAAACAGTATGGAAAATTTGACCTAGATTACCATAAATAAACTTATAAAATTCATGTTAAACCATGACGAGAAACATTCAAGGAAATTAAACTTAAAAATCATAAAAATTTTAAATAATTAAACCTCAGGGACTAACTTATTTTAGATTAAAATTATTAAAATATCTATAACACTGGCCGACGGCCATTTTGGTGCAGGGTAGACAACAACTTTTTTAGGGTAATTTGAGTACGCCGAATCCAAAAATGACCATCATTTTGATCAATCAGCTTTTGTTTTTGCGATGTAGACAAAAAACCATTTTTTTTATATGCGCACATTCAAATGTTTAAATATATTTTTTTAACTTCTAATTTAAGCAAGGATAGTTGGTAAAGTTGCTGTGGGTCTTTATTAAACTGTAAAAAAATACCATATACATTGATAATTGAATTCTCTTTAAAAATCTTGCTTTCATCGAAAGAAAATCGATTTTTTAGCCAAAATTCGGAAATTTTTAAAATTCAAAGTGATACAGCATGATCAATTTTTGCCCGATTTAAATAAAATTTACCCTATTTGTGCTCTACACGGAAAAAAATATTTGGTAGAGGCTACCGATTGGCAATCGGTAGCAGCTACCGATTGCCAATCGGTAGACTCTACCGAAAAAATCGGTAGACTCTACCGATAAAAACGGTAGTCTCTACCGAAAAAAAATCGGTTCCCTCAACTGACTTTTATCGGTAGCAGCTACCGATTATTTTCGGTAGAGTCTACCGATTTTTTCGGTGCAGGCTACCGAAAAAATCGATTACCAATTTTTGAAAATTTTTGTATTTTTTTAGCGAGAAGTTAAATACTCGCTTTTTATTAAATAGAAAATAGTATTTTTTTTGAGGTATAAATAAATTTGAAATACAAAAATATTAAAAATGAGGAGTAATTTTTATTAAATTTTTTACAATTCTAAATAAATATTAAATTAAATGTCTGGTAGCTACAAAGTAGAGATTTTTTTTGTATTAATAAACAAGGTTCTAAATTTGGTAATTTGCTCTTATTCTTTGTCATACTTGATTTATAATCAATTTCAACGCAATAAGCATGATAGTGTTGATCAAAATACAATGTTTTAATCGAGAACATGAGAAAATGTATACAATTATTTACACTGACTATTTTTTAATAATTACAATGAATACCATCTCAAAATGTTTGACTGAAAAGAGTAATTTTTATTAACTTGAATAATGTTTAATATTATTTTTAAATGTTAATATTTTTTTTTTAATTTTCTAACAGCGCATCGATGCGGATTTTCTCGGTTACGGCTACCGAAAAAATCGGTAGACTCTGCCGAAAAAATGGGTAGACTCTACCGAAAAATAATCGGTAGCTACTACCGATAAAAGTCAGTTGAGGGAACCGATTTTTTTTCGGTAGAGACTACCGTTTTTATCGGTAGAGTCTACCGATTTTTTCGGTAGAGTCTACCGATTTTTTCGGTAGAGTCTACCGATATTTTCGGTAGAGTCTACCGATATTTTCGGTAGAGTCTACCGATATTTTCGGTAGAGTCAACCGATATTTTCGGTAGAGTCTACCGATATTTTCGGTAGAGTCTACCGATATTTTCGGTAGAGTCTACCGATATTTTCGGTAGAGTCTACCGATATTTTCGGTAGAGTCTACCGATATTTTCGGTAGAGTCTACCGATATTTTCGGTAGAGTCTACCGATTGCCAATCGGTAGCCTCTACCGATTATTTTTTTTCGTGTATTTATCTACTTTATTGTGATGCAATCAAATAAAAATTGGCAACATGACAATAAAATCAACCAAAATTGGGTACTGCGTGTACCACTTAAATAAACTCCGTGAATAGCTATTAATATTCACAGAGCCTATTTAAGTGGACAATTTTTGTGCCTAAGATTTTAGACCTAAGTAGGTATGTCTAATAAGAAATATTATTGTTTTTTTTCTATTCGTTTTAGTGTAGGAGAGTATGAGTACAGTATCTGCTGCTGCTCTCAATACTCTACTATCATACACTCTGCCGTGCTAAAGTAAACCCCCGTATCTGCAATATTAAATAATAAAGGACAAAAGATTCTTTTTATTGTTTTTAACAATGAAAATGATCTTTTATTTAATATTGCAGATACTGGGGTTTAGCTTAGCACGGCAGCACTACTCTCATTCAATTTTTGATTGCATTGAAATTGTAACACTATAAAGTAGATAAATAGAGCTACAAATGGGGTAAATTTTATTTAAATCGGGCAAAAATTGATCATGCTGTATCACTTTGAATTTTAAAAATATCCGAATTTTGGCTAAAAAATCGATTTCATTTCGATGAAAGCAATAGTTTTAAAGCGAATACCATTATCAATGTATATGGTATTTTTTTTTAGTTTAATAAAGACCCATAGCAACATTCCCAACTATCCTTGCTTAAATTAGAAGTTTAAAAAAATATATATAAGAATTTGAATGTGCGCATATCGAAAAAAATGGTTTTTATTCTACATCGCAAAAACAATAGCTGATGGAGCAAAATGATGTTCATTTTTGGATTCAGCGTTCCTAAATTACCCTTAAAAAGTTGTTGGTTGCCATGCACCAAACAGAAATTTTATTTTTGTCCGCCTGTATAATTACTAAAATTACTTACGATTGAATCCAACGAATCCCCGGGCCAGCTGCAAGTCGTTTTGGGGCCCTATAATAGCCCCCACGATAAAATCAGCCATGGCCCCCAAAATGATGGCGATCAGGAAGTTCTGCGCTTTGGATTCCCACTCCATGCCCACTGCGCAGATGCAAATCATCACGATTATGGCGACGGTACCCACGATCCTCGTGTCGTTCACGCCGCCGTCGATGATTTTGAGATCGTAGACGTTGAGCAGGTCGCTCAGCGAGTTGCAGAAGCCGATGGTGTTCATCGAGGCGGATACGGCGTTCGCGAACGCGAATACTATGCCCACTGAGGCGCCGAACTCCGGACCGAGAGATCTCGAGATAATGTAGTAGATTCCACCTAGGAAATATGGAAAACATTAATTTATATTTTTAGTAGCGGATTTTTTTATATGGTATCTTGCGCATTCATTACACTGAGAGAAATCATACTATTGTAATAAACAAATCATATATTTGGTAGTTTTCAGTTATAATTAAAAAATATTGTTTCTGAATAACAAATATTTGTTTATTATTTCAATAGGGCAAAATTAATATATTTTTATTTATTATGTCAATTGTTTTATCAGTTCGGTTCCAGCGCTCGAGAAGACACGTCGCGTGCGGGAAAGCTCTTGAAACGTAAAAGTTTAAAGATGAAACCAACAATAATTATAAAAAAAAGTGCAAACTAATAAGTGAAACAAACATTTTCATGGAGTGCAAGCTAAAATGGTGTAACGGTCATTGAGGAGTGAAGTGCTGAGTGACGAATAAGTTAGGTGCCACCTGTCATTGGAGGCTTTTCACTGGACGGACGGGGGAGGTCAGGCAGGAGGGGAGGTGGCCATCCGCAAAAAAAAGCTGATAAGTTACTTTGAGAATATGCATGACCCGATACAAATCTGCAATTTAAATACGGCAGATCCCAGCAAACATTTTCCGTTATTTGTCACCATTAACATTGCCCGTCCCAGGTAACCAAACGTAACGAAAAAGTGACAGAAATTGTATGTATGTTTTCTTTATCGTCACGTGTATAATCGTCGAAACTATATCAATTTTAAACTCAAATTTTTCACAAAACCGCTCACCTGCCGTTATAACGTGATCGTCACGTTAGCGTTATCGTGATTTTAAACCGAATCTACATAACGTTTACGTGACGCTGTAATCGTTACTAAATCAACACGAAAATACAGTTATATTCGATTTTGAATTTGTGACCGTATCTTTAACCAGTGGCGGCTGGTGGATTTTTGGTATATATACCGGTATACCAATATCTCAGTTATTATACATATATGTCCTATTGGGTCCTATAGGACCCAAACCAAACTTTTATGAGTTTATAATAATATTAAATTGAAGTTTGCGAAAAAAGTAATTTTTTTCAGCCCAGTCCCCTGCCCCCTAATTAAGATAATGCAAATTAAAGTGGTGCTATTAATAACTCAGTGCAGTTTATCGACAAATTTCAAAATTTATTTCAAATTCCAAGTAGGTTTTATACCATTTAAACTTTTTTTTATCCTAAAATAAAATTTAAAAAATGGTATAATATTTGTAATCTTGGATTTTTTAAATAAATTTTGAAATTTGTTATAAACTATAGTGAGTTATTAATTGCACCACCTTAATTTGAATCATCTTAATTAGGGGGGCACGCTGAAAAACTTAATTTTTTCGCAACAATTTTTAATTTTATTACAACTTCATAAAAGTTTTGGGTCCCATGTCTAATAACTAAGATATCAGTATACCCCAAATCCCCCACTCGCCACTAGTGACAGCTGTCTTTAACTAATCTGCTCAAGTCTCAGATTGCTGGAATTAGTCCTAAATTTTTACTATAGTAAGCTATAGCTATATGTATATTTTAAATAATTAAATAAGCACAAAACACTGAAATGGAACAGGTTTCAGAAGAATTTATGATTAATTAATAATAATACCTTTAACAAAACAATATATTTCTCAAACCAAATTATAAAAACAATAAAAAACTAAATAAATACCTATCCCTAAAAAAATATATTCTTATTCAAAAGGATAAAAACCAAATAAATAATTTTCTAAAGCATATTCAGTAAATATTTTTTCTTCTACTCGATATTTTGCTGTATTTCTTTTTTCTCTTGCTGAAACAAAGTATTAATGTGAACACTAGTTATATACCTCCTCTACATAATAAAGTAAACAGAATTTTTGCATAATTAAGTTTTTAAATCAAAACCACTTGGGTACTTGTTAAATATTTAGGTAATGTTAAAAGGCATTAAAATAATAAAATGAATGTTAACATCACCTATAATTATTTTTATAGAAAAACAATATGAAAAACAATACTTACAATTAACGCCTTCCAAAGAAAATAATAAGTATATAATAAAAACTAAACACAAGCTAATAATTTTTAAATAAACCAATTTCAAAACAAATTAGTTGCACGGGAACACTAAACAGAACAAAATCAGATCAATATACCTACCTATAAGCACAATCCATGTGTGGATTGTGCCTATAAGTACTTATTTGACAATAATGGCGAATTGAATAAGGATTAAGAGGGTAGCTAAAGACACGGAAAATCGTAAAGTTAAAGTCACGGTATACCGTGACTTTTGTTATAACGTTATCACTTGACAATAAAGTCACGTTTATATAACGATTAATTTAGCAAAGTAAGTCTATGGAAAATCGTGAAAGCATTGGTAAAGGCAGATTCTATATCAAATCGACATCTCCAAAATTATTAATTTTCGTTAAAGATATATAGGTCACAACTTTATAGTTAAGATATTGGCCACGTTAACGTCACATTTAAAAATGTTAGTCACGTTTGGTTACCTGGGGTTATTCATTTTATTAAACATAATATTTATTTTTACTTGAACATGTTAAAATAACTCTAATATGATTATGTTAAGAACATATTTTACTCCTTAAACAATTGTTTTGTTTTTAATTACTATCATTGCAAAATTGTATTGAAAAGTATTAAAAATTCTTACACGGGCAATGTTACCGTTAAAGTGTTTATTGGGATATCCTTAAAACCTATGAAAGGCACACAGCGTGGGGCAATAAATCTGTCAACAACAAATGCGTAAGGCGGTCCCAATCGAGACCGAAAATAAACACTAGACACACATTAAAAAAAAAGCCTAATAGCCAAACTCGAGATTTGTAAACATTAGACAACAGAATAATCGCGCTTGTAATTTGTTTGACTAATAAATAAATGCAATGCTTAATTTTGGAATTAATAATAAAAAAAAGACAAAACTCTATCACAAAACGTGCTTGGGACAAAATTTTTTAAAAACAACTGACACACTTTACCAAGTGCAGGAACTATCTGACCAGGACACGGACAATGACAATAACGAACAAGACAAAGACCTCGACTAGGAAACTACACCCCTGCAGCGAAATAACATCTCCCCAACTCCAAATAGTAATCCCAAATGTTTGGAGTAATACTAATCGACTGGTCTAGGGGGATTCCGCGTCGTACTTAGTTTTAAGTCGGCGTAATTGTCCCCCAAAAACCAACACCCTCCCGTCCCTCCTCCATACCCCACCGAGCGTATAGCATATGCTCGGCGAACCCGGGAACGGCTATTAAAACTATTCGCCTCTCGCTCTCGAGCCCCAAATAGGGGACAGTACGGAACGCAATGGACATTCGCACCCAGCAAACACGGGTGAAGCCGTGCAGTTGCTGGGGAAGAACAAAAATCGGCGTAAGTAAACATAGGCCTGTACGGGGTTCGAGAGTCAAGAGGAAATGGGGCTGGTTATACGACTCTTATACTCATACTCATACTTTATTATGTCAATTGTTTTATTGAGTTTGATTAAAAGAAATAAATATTTCTTTATAAAAACCAAACGGATTAATAAATTTAAAACATAGATATATCTATTAATTAAAAATAAATCATATTTTTTAATAAATAAATATATTTTGTCAAACTTTCATAAAAAAAAATGATACAATTTTAATTAATAAATAATGCATTTGTAAATACATGCTTATTGTAGAATATGTTTTCTTTATTAAATGTTACACGTTTTGTTTACAATAAAGCTGTGTTAAGTAAAAAATAATAAATCATTTTTTATTAATAAATATATTTTGCAAAATTTGCTAAATATGCCCTAAAATACGTTATTTACTTATTTCGCGCCCTCGCGTAAGCATCATCAGTTTTATAAAACTATTAGAGTAAGATCCCAGAGCTGCCAGACCTACGTCATTTTAATACTGCTGAGATTTTTTTAATAAATGTCTTAATATGTAGTTAAAAACGTATGGGTACTTGCTAGCTTGAAAGCGGGGCCCTTTTACAGATAACGGGCACTAAAGGTACATAAAAAAGGTACCTTTCTACGTTAAAGTAATACCGCTGGTTTTCATATATGTTTTACACATTGTTATTAAAAACCAACATTCATTATTGCCAGACGCATTCCAGGGGACCTAACTTCCGCCAGACGCTTTAAAGCTCAAGAAAAAAGGGCTGAACCTACGTTATAGTAGTACTCCTGAATTTTACATATATTTTTTGAGTGATTATTTTAAGACCTTTTGTAAGCAGCCAGACCAATCCGAGGGGCCCAAGCCCCCCCCAGACGCATTAAAGGTCAAGAAAAAAGGGGGGAACCTACGTTATAGTAGTACTCCTGAATTTTACATATTTTATTTGGTTGACTATTTTAAGACCTTTTATAAGCAGCCAGACCAATCCGAGAGGCCCAAGCCCCCCCCAGACGCTTTAAAGGTCAAGGAAAAAAGGGGGGAACCTACGTTATAGTAGTACTCCTGAATTTTACATATTTTATTTGGTTGGCTATTTTAAGACCTTTTATAAGCAGCCAGACCAATCCGAGGGGCCCAAGCCCCCCCAGACGCTTTAAAGGTCCAGGAAAAATAGGGAAACCTACGTTATAGTAGTACTCCTGCATTTTACATATTTTATTTGGGTGACTATTTTAAGACCTTTTATAAGCAGCCAGACCAATCCGAGGGGCCCAAGCCCCCCCCAGACGCTTTAAAGGTCAAGAAAAAATGGGGGAACCTTCGTTATAGCAGTACTCCTAAATTTTATATATACTATTTAATTGGCTATTTTAAGATCTTTTGTAATCAGCCAGACCTATCCAAGGGCCTAAGCCCCCCCAGACGCTTTAAAGATCGAGAAAAAACAAAGGAACCTACGTTATAGTACTAATCCTGAATTTAAATTTTTTTATTTGGGTGACTATTTTAAGACTTTTTATAAGCAACCAGACCAATCCGACGGGCCCAAGCCCCCCCAGACCTTTTAAAGGTCAAGAAAAAATGGGGGAGCCTACGTTTTTGTAGTACTCCTGAATTTTACATAGTTTATTTTGTTGACTATTTTAAGACCTTTTATAAGCAGCCAGACTCATCCAAGGGGCCCAAGCCCCCCCCAGACGCTTTAAAGGTCAAGGAAAAAGGGGGAACCTACGTTATAGTAGTACTCCTGAATTTTACATATTTTATTTTGTTGACTATTTTAAGACCTTTTATAAGCAGCCAGACTCATCCGAGGGGCCCAAGCCCCCCAGACGCTTTAAAGGTCAAGGAAAAAGGGGGGAACCTACGTTATAGTGGTACTCCTGAATTTTATAATTTTATATAAATTATTTGGGTGACTATTTTAGGACAAGTATACCTTATAATATCATAGGCTGTAATATTTTATTATGTATATATATTATTTGGGTGGCTATTTTAACACCGTTAAGTGCCATTGTTTATCCTGGTTGGTACAAGTTTAGTGTGGGAATTATGAAAATTTTGGATATCCTGAAAATTTTGAAAATCTTTGAAATTTTGAAATTTTTTAAAATTTTGAATAATTTAATTAAAACTAATTTTATAACAAGAATTTAAATATTATTAAGTCATTGTTAAAAAATTCCATAAAGACAAATACACAACTTAAATTTCATGAAGCTGTCTAACAAAGCCATCTAATACTATCACTCGCACTCACATGCATGCCTTGCTCTCGTACTCACAGCGTACCTTTTATCGTGTCTGGGCGTGGTTAGGCCCTTTGGAATGGTCTGGGTAGTTACAAAAAGTCTTAAAATATATAATAATAAATATATAATAATAATATATAAAATATTCAGGGGGCTTAGGCCCTTCGGATTGGTCTGGCTGCTTACAAAAGATCATAAAATAGTCCCTCAAATAATATATGTATAATTTAGAAGTTTTACTATAACGTAGGTTCTCCCATTTTTTCTTGGCCTTAAAACCGCCAGGGGGGGCTTGGGACCTTCGGATTGGTCTGGCTACTTATAAAAGGTGTTAATATAATCACCCAAATAAAATATGTAAAACTCAAAAGTACTACTATAACGTAGATTTTTCCATTTTTTATTGAGCTTTAAAGCGTCTGGGGGGGGCTTAGGCCCTTCGGATTGATCTGGCTGCTTACAAAAGATCAGAAAATAGTCACTCAAATAATATATATAAAATTCAGGAGTACTACTATAACGTAGGTTCCCCCTTTTTTCTTGACCTTTAAAGCGTCTGGGGGGGCTTGGGCCCCTCGGATTGGTCTGGCTGCTTATAAAAGGTCTTAAAATAGTCAACCAAATAAATTATGTAAAATTCAGGAGTACTACTATAACGTAGGTTCCCCCCTTTTTTCTTGACCTTTAAAGCGTCTGGGGTTGGCTTGGGCCCCTCGGATTGGTCTGGCTGCTTACAAAAGGTCCTAAAATAATCACTCAAAAAATATATGTAAAATTCAGGAGTACTACTATAACGTAGGTTCAGCCCTTTTTTCTTGAGCTTTAAAGCGTCTGGCGGAAGTTAGGTCCCCTGGAAAGCGTCTGGGAATAATGAATGTTGGTTTTTAATAACAATGTGTAAAACATATATGAAAACCAGCGGTATTACTTTAACGTAGACAGGTACCTTTTTTATGTACCTTTAGTGCCCGTTATCTGTAAAAGGGCCCCGCTTTCAAGCTAGCAAGTACCCATACGTTTTTAACTACATATTAGGGCATTTATTAAAAAAATCTCAGCAGTATTAAAATGACGTAGGTCTGGCGGCCCTGGGATCTTGGACTATATAGTTTTATGTTGTGAAGTAGCGAAGTACCTGTAAAAAAATGGATTTAAAGGACTTTCTTATCGATCTCGGTTTAAGTGATGTGTCCAATTGTAAAGGTAATTTATAACAGTTTTTTTCTTCTTTAAAATGTTAACAATGATTTTAATAAATGAAAAGCTTTATGACGGAATATTTACCATCAGGTTCAAACTTCTAAAGTAGCAACTAAAATGTGATTTTTAATGCATCATTGCAATGATTACATTCTGTTGTAATATTCTTAGTTAAAGAGAACTTCACCATATATTTTTTTGTTTATATCCAAATTTTTATTTTAGAATAGAAGAGGCGTCGGTTGTTTTTTTAACAGAAGTTTCCTATCAACCTGCTGTTTACAATAAATGAGGATGGCCAACCAGTGTTGTCCATACTCCAAACGTTAATTAGCAATATCGACACTTTAAACGAACCAACTTTAAGTCATGACATTGAATAGTCATTTTGTACAAAATCAAATGACCGATCTTAAAGACAGGAAACACAAATAACATTGGCGTATTTAGAAGAACAACTATATATTATAAATATTGAAACATTTTTTTAATATTTAAAATTTGTTATTTATTAACAAATTCATTGTTTTGTGTAAAAAACAAACTGTTACAATAAATAAATATTCAATTTTTATTGCTTTAAATTTATTTATTATTAACAAAGGTTTTATTTTTATGCAATATGGTATAAATTTGTTTTAAATAAATATTTTTTTTACTTTTAATAAATGTATTTTAATTATTATTATTTTAAGATTGTAGTAAAAAATAAATATATTATTTATTAAGAAACATACAAAAACAAAAGCTTTATTGCATTTAAATGGGATGTTTATTAACCCTATATGCAATAAAGCATTTATTTAATATAAATAAAACTGCTATATAAAAAATAAACTGTTTTCTCAGTGTAATTACGTGTTTCCATTTTTGAGGGAAATTAATTTTTTTTACGTTTTTTTTAGAAAAATTTGTTTAGCTAGCTTTACATATCTCCATTACTAATTTTAAATCCAAAATTTAATTCAATAAAAAAAGTTATAAAAATAATTTGAAATAAAATGTGCCTACACTGAGAAAACAGTTTGTTTTTTATAAAGCAGTTTTATTTATATATAATAAATGCTTTATTGCATATAGGGTTAATAAACATCCCATTTAAATGTAATAAAGCGTTTGTTTTTGTATGTTTCTTAATAAATAATATATTTATTTTTTACTACGATCTTAAAATATTAATAATTAAAATACATTTATTAAAAGTAAAAAAATTATTTATTTAAAACAAATTTATACCATATTGCATAAAAATAAAACCTGTTAATAATAAACAAATTTAAAGCAATAAAAATTGAATATTTATTTATTGTAAAACAATGAATTTGTTAATAAATAACAAATTTTAAATAATAAAAAATGTTTCAATATTTATAATAATAATGTATATAGTTGTTCTTCTAAATACGCCAATGTTATTTGTGTTTCCTGTCTTTAAGATCGGTCATTTGATTTTGTACAAAATGACTATTCAATTTCATGACTTAAAGTTGGTTCGTTTAAAGGGTTTGCTAATTAACGTTTGGAGTATGGACAACATTGGTTGGCCATCTTCATTTATTGTAAACAGCAGGTTGGTAGGAATCTTCTGTTAAAAAAACAACTGACGCCTCTTCTATTCTAAAATAAAAATTTGGAAATAAACAAAAAAATATATATAGCGAAGATCTCTTTAACTAAGAATATCACAACAGAATGTAATCATTGCAATGATGCATTAAAAATCACATTTTAGTTGCTACTTTGGAAGTTTGAACCTGATGGTAAATATTCCGTCATAAAGCTTTTCATTTATTAAAATCATTGTTAACATTTTAAAGAAGAAAAAAACTGTTATAAATTACCTTTACAATTGGACACAACATCACTTAAACCGAGATCGATAAGAAAGTCCTTTAAATCCATTTTTTACAGGTACTTCACTACTTCACAACATAAAACTAAAACTAATGATGCTTACGCGAGGGCGTGAAATAAGTAAATAACGTATTTTAGGGCATATTTAGCAAATTTTACAAAATATATTTATTAATAAAAAATGATTTATTATTTTTTACTTAACACAGCTTTATTGTAAACAAAACGTGTAACATTTAATAAAGAAAACATATTCAACAATAAACATGTATTTCTTACAAATGCATTATTTATTAATTAAAATTGTATCATTTGTTTTATGGAAGTTGGACAAAATATATTTATTTATTTAAAAATATGATTTATTTTTAATTAATAGATATATCTATGTTTTAAATGTATTAATCCGTTTGGTTTTTATAAAGAAATATTTATTTCTTTTAAGCAAACTCATTAAAACAATTGGCATATTAAATAAAAATATATTAATTTTGCCGTATTGAAATAATAAACAAATATTTGTTATTCAGAAACAATATTTTTTAATTATAACTGAAAACTACCAAATATATGATTTGTTTATTATAATAGTATGATTTCTCTCAGTGTAGTTCCCAAACTTTTGACTCCAATTTTTTATTTTATTTTTTATTAAAAATTGTATGATTTTTTTTAAATATGTATTTTCGTTAAGTTACTTTTTAAAAGAAACCATTCCGATTCTTTGTTAAAAAACAATACCATTAATATTTTCTTTTAGTCACTGTATTAGTGAATTAAACTCTAATTTATAAACACGTATTACCAAGTGATAGTGTATAAAAATTATTTTAAGTATTTTTTTTAACAAAAACTAAAAAAAGTAACGAAATAGACATTAGTATCACAACGGACAGGGGTACACAAAGGACTTAATCAGATAACGTAAAAAAGAAACTATATAGGGTGGTACGATTTTAGAGTAATCGCAGAATAACAACTTAGATTTCTAAATTGTAGACACCCTTTTTCTTTGACTATAAGCTGGTGAAGGTCCCTTTTAGTACTTTTATATTGCGTGGAATTTTTCCTTGGATGTAATCTATGTATATCATGAGTTGTAATTACAAATAATTTTAAATTGGTTAATCATAAACTACTTTTAATAAAAGCGTCGGTAAATATCCACTTTGTTGTCGAAAAATTCTATTGCGTTACCATAAGGTAACATAGCGGACTCGGTAACGCATGCCTTACACTGCAATGGACAAAGTTTTGTAAAACCATATTTAAAAAAATAATAATAAGATATTACAGTCATTAATTACTCTCAATGAGCTTTAGTGCCCTGAAATAACCATAAACATGAAAAATAGTATTTTTTCTTACCTTATTTTTATTATTTTTTTGAGTAACTTAGCGGACAAACAATTATTACATTCGCGTTACCCGCACCGATATCTTTTTCCTGATTAAATAAATAAATTCAGCTGGGTAATGTGTATGTCCGAACATCATTTGTTGATCACGTGAATACCAAAAAAGTTGCCATATATATGTTTTTTTTAATATTCTATCGGTAACGCGACGGACGTAACGCAACGGAAAAAATGTCTTGGACAAGAGTCAAATTTAAAAAAAGTAGATTAAAATTAATTATTTTATATATAAATTGTCTACTGTATTAACTAAGGATGTTATGGATTGCTATAAAGCAACACAAAGTTCTGGTTATTCAATATTAAAAAAACATGTATGTAAGTTTTATAAAACGCTAATGGGACATGCGAAAATGTGTGTTTCAAAAGTTTCAAAATTAAAAAAAAAATATTCCGAAATAACTAAACAAAAATTTTCTGAAAGAGTTTACTAAGGGCTTATTTGGCTTTTTAGGCGGGTGTTTTTTGAAAACGACCCATATATAAGTATACTTGCAAAATATAAAGAAAATCCTTCAGCTTTTATATACATGTAATCATTAATAAAACCTGAAGGATTTCCTTCATATTTTGCAAATATTTTTATCAATATTTAATATTTTTTTCTTTTTGTATTTATGTATTAATACACGTTGTTTTTTATAAGTTTACTAATTAATACTGTAACTAAATTTTTAAAATGGTGTCTGTTTTTTTTAAATAATTTCTCTTGTATTTTAAAAACGAGTAAAGGCATATCGTCGCCTTTAGGAGAAAATCACGTAACTCCGCATTTTCATTAAAATGGAATTTTAGTGGCATCTGTTAGATAAAACTGTAACTAATTTATATGCAAGTTACAGAAGTCCTTAAATAAACCGTTAATTTTAAATTTAGAAAAAGAATTAAAATTTGTTAAAAGTAAGTATGAAAGATTGTATAGTGTGTAAAGTTAAGGTACCATGAATAATTTAAGGTTACTTTTATTAACATAAAGTACATATTGGAGATACGTAATTTTCCATTAAACAATTTTTTTGGCGGTAATGTGGAGATTCACCAATACACCTTTAATAGGTTTTTCTTTCCTCCTGTAAAATTTTACTAAATGAAGGCGACGATATTTAAAAAAGCGTGTGAAAAAAGGGAATTTTTGAACATTTTCAAGGGAAATTTGCTTCAAAAGGGTTGACAACACTGATTTGACAGTTCAAATCAGTCTTATAAGTGTGTTTTTTGTTAAATTACATTTTGTGATGTAAAATTGGAAGAGAATGTATAATGTAGTGACCATTCATTTAGGATTTTTCGGGACAGTCCCGGATTTTATTAACATGTCCCGCAAGAGTCCCAGAAACGTCCCAGATTTTGCAGTTAATCACTATGTCTTTTTACGAGAAATCATAATTTCATTTGACAAAAATAAAAGAGAGTAGGGCCACGGTGGCGCAGTGGGTTGGGCGACTATGCCGAGACAAACTGCGTCCGAAGGTAGCGGGTTCGATTCCCGGTCACAGCCTTGGGTGTTGTGCGCGTTGAAAGTTTTTAATGGACTTCTTTTTGCAAAAGAGACCAAACCAACAGTTTATTTTCTTAAATCAATTTAATTTAATTCAATGTTAAGTTAATTTTTTTTTTGTAATAAAGGATTTTTTTAAATTAAAACAATGTTAAGTTGTTAATTGCTACTTTTTTCAAATGTGTATATTTCCAAAAAAAATTATTTTTTTCCAAAAAAGCCAATTTTTCCAAGGCCTGGAAATAAAACGAAAAAAAAAACAGGTTTTTTTCCCAATTTTTTCCGGTTTTTTTAAAACTTTAAAACCCTAGTCCGTGTACATATGTATGATATCATACGTATGCTGTTTGTAAAATATAATTAAGAGTATTCTTTTTTTGAAGAATTTTTAATTCTGTAAAGAATCGTGGAATCATTAAAATGTACAGCATACGTATGCTGTTTGTAAAATAATTTAGAGTATTCTTGTCGTGAAGGATTTTATAATTCTGTTAATAATTATAATGGACTTCTGCGGAAAATTCAGTAGACAGAAAAGTATTTGTAAGTAGGTAATTAAAGTTGTATTAGTTATTTGTACATAAAAATAAAATAGTTTGAAAATTTTTTTTTGGCTTTGTCCCGTATTTTGACATTTTTGATGTGGTCACTTTAGTGTAATGTAAAATGTGAGGAGATTGTAGAATGGCTTGTTTTCCTCGTTAGGTACCTATTATAATACTTGTATTTGTAAGTTATATTAATTGTCTTTTCTTGGCGCCAAAAACATTTCAGAATAGTTTTTTTTTAATGGCGAACGCGTCTTAAATTTATCATGATTTTGGTACTTGGTAAAAATTGGACCTACCTCCTTTAACTTCTCCATTTGTACTGATTGCCGAGAGAGATAAAGTCGTAATTACACAAACCACTGCTGATATACCAATAATTATTAAAGATTGAGCTGAAACAAAAATCTACATTAATATATTAAAATCATATATGATACTTTTATAGCAAAAAACAATTTATACATTTTCAGCATTTTAAAAGCTTTAAAAATGTTGATATTTCAAGTGTATGGACATCTTTAGAAATACCATGGTAAGCTAATACCCACCAAGAGTAGGTATTTCCAGTTCAAACTGGATAAATCCAAGATACCATGACACTAATTTGCCCTTAAAAGCACGCAAGTCGTAAACCCAAAAAAATCAAAAGTTCATTATAACTAAGATAACATCATAATTATAATTTTTCATTGCTTAGGATCCCAGTGGCGGCTCGTCGGGGTAGGCAAGGTAGGCGCCGCCTACCCTGGAAATATGAATGTAAAATAATAAATATAAGTAATTTAACATTAATAAAATTACCAAATTTAATTTTAATTCATAAATCTTATTTATCGCAAATAAAACCTTTTATTGAATTGTTGCGTGATGCGTCATGACGAAAGTAGCTAGTTCACACCTTTATCTATGCTCTAAATCAGCATCTAAGGCAAGCAAAGGCGGCTATCCCAAGCGCCTATTTATTTGATTCTTTCACGTCAACCAAGTGAAGAACGCTATACCGCTGACCAATAGAAACGCCGTTGACGTATGGTAAAATTGCGATGGATAGGCGACACGATTGTTCGCCTTCTGCTAATCCGAAAGCCGATTCGGCTTCCGATTTGTTTTTGCCAGTAAGTTATTTTTTTAAGCCGGTAATCGATAAAATGATCGATCTCAATTCAAGAGGTTCAGAATATAATATGAATTTAATATTAAAAGTCCTGTAAATAACATCATTTGCAAGAATATATTAATATAATAAATAATTAATTTAAAATAGTGACATCTGTTGAGATAAATTCGAACGATAAAGGGCTTTTAAGCAGATTTCTTTTACATTTTAGTTATGTCAATTTAATTGACTCAATTAGATGTTTTTGAGTTTTAAGCCAAATTCACTTTATTTTTGTGACTGTGTCAGGAAATTAATTACCCGCTAAGTATTACTGTATCATTATTTATTATTATTTGTTAGTATTAGAATTAGGTACCTACTCCCTAATAGGTAGGTAGTATTAGCGTTGATTATTAGCCTTGTTTAATAAACAAGGGTATTATTTTGCAATAATGGAGGGCCCATTTCATGACATTATTTGCTCATTACTTGAAAATCCATGTTCTCGCCTTAATGAAAACGATCGAAAAGATGATATGATTAATGATCGCCCTATTCCACATCTAAATCTTTTCTCGATCGTTTAAAAAGCAATGGTATGAGAATCATCGATGGTTATGTGGTAGTTTTTTTAAACAGAGTTTGTTTTGTTGGCCGTCGCCTACCCCAGCGCGGAAGGCACGAGCCGCCACTGTAGGATCCGTAACCGAACAAGAATAGGTATACTTTAGTTTATTATTCTTATTTTGTGCATTCACAGTATTAAAATTGCATAATTTATAAAATTTTATTGTAATACTTTTTATCAAAAAAAGCAAAAACTTAAAATGAAATTAAGTTGAGTTGACGAAGAAAAATTATTTTGTATAATAAAAAATAAGCCTATTTTAATTTTATGAAAATTAATTAAAAAAATATTTACTAAAACATTATATTTACAATCGGAAAAAATTAGTAATCGATAGAACTAAGAAGAAAAGTTTATATAAACTATGTTTTAAAGCTAAATATTTCCTGGAAAAATTATGAAAACAAATTTATTTTTTTCCTTGAAAATTAAGTCAAATAGCGAAAAAAGAATTGTTTTTAATTCCTTAATCTAAATGAGGAGGTCCACTCCAAAACTCGGCTTATCCACTTTTTAATACACATGAGTTAGTAGTGGTGTCTGTACATTTAACATGAAAAATTTAATTTTAAATTATTTTAAATTGTTAGTACTCACGTGTAAGGTTTTTGACATTTTGCTCAAAAACAACTAATATGTGTTTAATATTATATTTGAGGAGGTGCATTCCAAAACTCGGCTTTACCATATATATGGTAAAGCCGAGTTTTGGAATGCACCTCCTCAAATATAATATTAAACACATAAAAAGCAGATAACCATACTCTTTTAAAATAAATTTTTTTACTAACAAAATAGTCGTTTTCACTTTTAAATAGTTATTTTTTACTACTTAAATAGTTATAACATAAATTTTTTTACTAACAAAATAGTCGTTTTCACTTTTAAATAGTTATAACTATTTAAGTAGTAAAAAATAACTATTTAAAAGTGAAAACGACTATTTTGTTAGTAAAAAATTTTATTTTAAGAGAGTATGGTTATCTGCTTTTTATGTGTTTAATATTATATTTGAGGAGGTGCATTCCAAAACTCGGCTTTACCATATTAGTTGTTCTTGACTAATTTAAGATTAGTAAACATTTTTGACTATTTCTGGGAGTTAAAAGTAATTAATTTCTTTAATCCTTTGCGGCTAACAACAAATTATTGTTTGAGTATAGGCTCCATGGTTAAATGGCCCCTAAAAGCAAACAAAGATCCAAAAAGTTTAGCTCAAAACAGCAACACAAAAAATATATTCAACTTTAAAATAATATGAGCAATACTGCCCTACTAGGGAGAAAGGCAGTAACTGCTAAACAAGAAATTTGTGGAAAATTAGCATAAACTACATTTTTATAAAAAGCAGTCGATATTTAATTGATTTTTTTAACTTATGAGATATTTGACGGCATTTCTGTGTTGAAATCGGTTACAAAATGTCCATAGCTTTATCATAGCACAAGAAAACGCATTTTGCATATTTTTGCAGTTACTGCCTTTCTCCATAGTACACTGAAAGAAATATATACTAAAGTTAAATAAAAAAATAATTAGGGCAAATATATTTTATGTTTCATATATGGACTACCACATACATTGCTAAAACAAATATATTCGTTTGGTTAACAGCCTATTGCTGCCCTAGCAATATAAATGGTGTTTCTAGCAATATTTTTTTGCTGTAATTCACTTATAGTTTACATTTTATAGTAAGGGTAAGTTTATTTTTATTTAGATCTAACATATCTTCTTTACAATAAATGTATTAAAAAATTTAACATACATTCATAATAAACAGTAGTATAAATGTGTAAAGCACTAGTATAAAATTTTTAGTATAAATTTGTATTTACTTTTAGCAACAAATTTCTTTCAGTGTAGGGCAGAATATTTATACTCTCTTAAAATGAATTAGTCAAAAATAACTAATTATAATTCATATTTGACTAATTGTCATAGGGAAAAAACTGTCACTAATATAATGAGTCAAATTTTTCTGAATGAAATAGTCAAATTAGTAGATTTAAATTTAAAAAAAGTTTTAACCCAGCCGCGGATTAAACTCAGGCCCGTCACTTGTCAAGCTGTTGTCATAACCCATTCGGCCATCAGCCGCTCTCATAAAAATCAATTTTATTTGTCAATAAATATTGTTCATATTATTTTAGTTGAATATATTATTTGTGTTGCTGTTTTGAGCTAACCTTTTTGCATCTTTGTTTGATTTTATGGGTCATTTAACCATGGAGCTTAAGTATGTATATTAGGGTGGGTTAAAAAAACCGACTATTTTTTTTTACTTTGTACTCTGAAAAATCGGTTACTAGACAACTCTAGAGAATTATCACCAAACATGAGCTCTTAATTTTGATAACAAGGTCCTCCGCTTTACAATTTTCCATTTTTTCCTCAGTATTAGAAACAAAAATTTATATCTCTTCGACAACTGTTCGTTAAAAAATAACTCTCATCATATTCTATAAGAGTTACTTTTACGATAGAAACTCAAATTTGTATAAATTTTCGTAAAACTCAAAAATTAAATTGAAATTTTTCGAATTATTCATCAAAAACTGTTAAAATTAGTATGCATTGAAGTTTGAGATCTTTTAAACGCTTAATTTAATCGACAAATCATAAGAGACCATTTTTGTAGAGCAGTTAATTTCCTACAAAACTATGATTGCGCGATTCATAAAACTTTTTTGTAAGCGAGTTATAAAATTCATAAGCAAAGCAGAAATTTCTCTTAAAATAATTCAACGATATCTTTTTAACGGTGAGGTTTACGAAAAAATTGTAAGAGACCTTTTTTGTAGAGCATTCGATTTCCTACAAGAATATGAGGAGAGTTATTTTTTAACGAACAGTTGTCGAAGAGATATAAATTTTTGTTTCTAATACTGAGGAAAAAATGGAAAATTGTAAAGCGGAGGTCGGTTTTTTTGACCCACCCTAATGTATATGCTTTTAATTTAAATAATGCTTTGTTGTTCGCCGCAAACGATTAAAGAAATTAGTTACTTTTAACTCTCAGAAATAGTCAGAGAGATCTTAAATTAGTCAAACTTTATAAAGTAACTATTTACGTAGTAAAAAATAACTATTTAAAAGTGAAAACGACTATTTCATTAGTAAAAAATGCTGGTACTAATTCAAATAGTAGAATTTTAACCATGGGCGCCGGAAGGAATTCGTCTAGGGGGGGGGCCTTAAAGTTTTTTACAATTTTGATAGATGTTATTTATAATCAAGTTGTACTGTAGAAGTTTACATTAAATATTGAGTCAAATAAAATATCATCTTTATACAGGGTGTCCCAAAAATCAACGAGATCCTTTGGAGGACTGATAGACCAACTCATGACAAAGCAGAAAATCAAAATATGACCTTAGTAAAAAATCGTTAGTTTCTGACATTTTATGAATTTTGTAAAACTTGACACTAGATTAGTTTTTCGAGTACTACAGCCACAAAATCTGCTATTAATTTAATTTTGAATTGTAATTAATAGGTCCTATTCAGGGTTTTTGTGTCAAGTTTCACAAAATTCATAAAAATGCCAATATCTTAAAAACTAATGATTTTTTACCAAGGTCATGTTTTGATATTCTGATTAGTCAAGAGCTGACCTAAAAATGCCAATATCTTAAAAACTAATGATTTTTTACCAAGGTCATGTTTTGATATTCTGATTAGTCAAGAGCTGACCTATGAGTCCTTCAAAGGATATCGTTGACTTTTGAGACACCCTGTATGTATATTTGTAAATTTGACACAATTGTATATTATTAATATATTAGCGCCATCTGTAGGCTTATGAAGAAATCTATTCTATAGTCGACTTTTTCAACATATATAGTTCGTATATAGAAATATGTCAGCCAAGAGCGTCTTACTCAGGGATGGGCAAGATCCGACAAAAAGGATTTAAATCTAAATCCATAAATCCACACCATAAACTGGATCTAAATTCTCAATCATAAATCCATTACGTTATCTGGATTTAAATCCTGAATCCATAATTAAATCCTCTATTTTTTAAATATTTATTTCATTAATTTTCCAAGAACAGTTTCCGGATTATTTCAATTTTTAAGTTTTATTTAAGCTAAAACCCCTTGGATTCCAAATCAAAATTGATATGAACCTTATTGCACGTATATAAGATTCCATCGAATATCTTTCGAATATGATGATAGATATAATGATCTGTGGCTTCTGGTTTCTTCGCCATAGGATTATGAACGGAATCAGTAAACTGTGCTTCTGATTTCTTTGAACAGCCAGGCATTTCATTCATTTTACAACAGTAACAACACTAGTGTTCATTAAGACGGCACAAATCTTAAATTATCTAAGATAACAAATCTAATTTATCTAAAAAATAATGAACAAATGATAACGATCAGCACTTACCGTCAAATTATGGAGTACCGGAATTTCAGGGTATGAATTTCCAGGGGGGGGCCCGGGCCCCCCCCTGCCCCTATGTAGCGGCGCCCATGATTTTGACTATTTCATTTTTAGAGAGTAGAGAAATAAAATTGACTCTTATAAAAGTGACTGATGGCTCATTGGTTATGACAAGCAACAGACCCGAGTTCAAACTAATTTGACTATTTAATTCAGTAGAATTTGACTAATAATTATTAGTCTTTTTAGGCTTTTTAGCTATGACAATTTGTCAAATATGACTTTGCTTTTTGACCATACTGTATAAAATTGTATTACAAAATTATCGTTTTAGGGGTCTTTTGGTATGCCAAATACAGAAACGCAATCTGTTTTTATATTTAAAAAATGACTAATAACTTTTGACGTTTTTAAAGACATTAATCATAGAGGGCCATAGAAATTATGGAAATTTTTTTCTTCAAAAGATATGTACATAGATCTTAATTCTAATACTTAATTTGTCAACAAAGAACTTATACGTTCTAAGCTAAACTTTTTTTGTGTCCTAGGTAGTAAAAATATATTTAACATACCTATACCCGCTTCAGCCACCACCCAAGACAATCTTAAAAAAAGCATAACCCCCCATATGTTCAGCAAGCATGGAATCAAGACACCTTGAATCCATCCCAATTTGATACCCACGTGTCCTGGTGGAGAAGACTCATTGTCGTCTTCTGCATTTTTGGCGTCCTGAAAGAATAGTAGTAAGAATAGTACCTTAACGATGTAATTTATAAATATGTTAGGTATGGCTTGATTAATGTCATTTTTTTCATTTTAATTAAAAGTTAAACCTCATAATAAACGTGTTGTTATATAATTTAAAAATAAGTATACACTATACAATTTATTATTTATCGAAATAATATCGGCAATGAAAAAAATGACATTGAATTGGGTGTTGAAATAGAGTTTTTTGCATGCTTATATCTATTATAATAATAATAATAATTGTTATTATTATGATACCAGGAAAAATCAGGTAAATCTTAAAATAATTATGTATGGATGTCCCATGTTCTAATTATAATAATTATGAACAATTAACTATTGTTTCCGCCTTTTCGATGTAAAATACCTTTGGGTTTTAACAATTTAAAGTATAAGCAATATCTAATTTATTTAAAACGACGAGATAAGGAATAGATACCTGCCCATTAAAAATGCTACTTTTTATGACGCATATGCATAAATAAACAGTTTTCCCGAGACTTTTTTAAATATAGGTTTTTGTTCTAATAATTATTTATTATTTTTACATTAAATTTGCATTTTTACTAGGTTATACATAATATATTAATTTAATTAGGTAAACAAACAATAAAGAATAACAAAAAGCATGCAGACATACAGTATAGGAATTTAATATTATTATTATAAACTTGCTAATGAAATCTTTGAAACCCGTTAAATGATTTTTATTTCCACCTTCTTAGTAAATGACATTTTATAGGTTAATTTTGTTGTTTTTGTATCCAAGTAAACGATACATTATGGGAACAGACCTGTAATATTTTACGGGCTTGTATAAAAGACCTGTAAAGTTTTACAGACTTGTAGAAAAGCAATTAATGAAATTAAATGTCACATTTGACATATTAATTAAAATTTTAAAATTAAAAATCGTTATCTAAAGGTGAAAATAAAAGTTTGGAGGGTAACGTAGGCTCTTTTTTTTTCCTTTTTTATTTATTTTTTGCTTTCTTTTTTCCCTTAAACTCACAGAACCTAAGAATTTGTTTGCAACGTTGCCAAATTTCCTAAAATTCCCAGAATCTGGGTTTTTGTTTTTTGCGGTGTTGCCTAATTTCCAAAAAAATCCCCGAAACTGGAAATTTTTCAAACTCTTTAGGATACGTTAAGTAAGTCATCTTGCACTATTCAGCGGTGTTTTCAAATTTATACAGGGTGTCCCAAAAGTCAACGATATCCTTTGAAGGACTAATAGGTCAGCTCATGACTAATCAGAAAATCAAAACATGACCTTGGTAAAAAATCATTAGTTTTTAAGATAGTGGCATTTGTATGAATTTTGTGAAACTTGACACATAAAATCAGTTTTTCGAGTGCCATAACTACAACATTCTATATTCTTATATTATATTTTATTTTGCGTAATCCTGAATGACTGCTATTAATTACAATTCAAAATTAAATTAATAGATGTAGCTGTGGCACTCGAAAAACTGATCTAAGGTGTAAATTTTTACAAAATTTATAAAAATTACTGTTTTTTAAAAACTAAGATTTTTTACTAAGGTCATATTTTGATTTTCTGCTTAGTCATGAGTTGTTCTATCAGTCCTCCAAAGGTCAACGATATCCTTTGGAGAGGACAAATTTTTAAACCTTATAAATAAAAAACTATTCGTCCATAAATTTGTTAGAATTTTTTAACACCTATTTATAAATTGCCATTTCTATCACGGGGTGATAAATGTGTATGATTACATGTGAAACTTTATTTTCTACAAATTTCCAGGAATAACGAATTTTCGTTTTGACAGGTTTTCATTTTTTTTTCAATCATTAGAGAACCGATACTTGGGTATATAACTATAATAGTTATTAGTTATATTTTTGTTAATTTTGTTTTAAATGTGCTTAAAATTGAACCATAAATTCCATTTGTTCTTCGAACTAAAATTATAACTGCGCTTTCATAAAAATTATAATCCCCAACAATTTTACAAAACAAACAAGTTACAGAATTTTGGAGAGAATTTTAAAACTATTAAAATTTTCTTTATTTATTTCGTATGCAATTTTTGCAACCTTTGCATGTAAATTTTAATATATTTCAGCTTAATTTGAGCTAGATAGCTTTCCTAGTAAATAATAATTATAATTAAAATAAAATATTTAAGTAGATAATTCATCAAAAATTTAATTTTAATTGCGGCATTGTCATTTTACAAAAATAAACCTTTGTTTATATCAATTATAAATAAAAACATAAGTGGTTTGATTTAATCAGTAAAACTAATAGAAACAATATACCTATATACAACGGACAATTTAATAGAGGTTGTTAATCTTACACTTTTTTTTAAATAATAGTTATTTACGTATTAAGGCAGTGAAGTCGTATTTTTTATTGTATTTAATAAATGACTTTAATGCCGAGGTGCATATTAAATTTTATCCGAAATCACATCTAATAATTGAAGGGGTTAGAATAAAAAGGGTATAAGTAACATTTTCATTTTTTGGAGATATTTGAAGTTAAAGTTATGTTACCATAAAAAAGTGAAGAATTTTGTTTAGTAATGTTTTTCTACTGGATAATAGAGGTCCCTAGAAGTATGAAAATTACTTAAATCCTTTTCATTTCGATACGTCGGAACCTTATCTTTCACAAAACGAACTTATCTCCTAAATTAAAGAAATTGCACTTATACCCTTTCTATTCTAACCCCTTCAATTAATATTGATGATTAAATCAATTGTCATTTGATGATCAAATCAAATGTCAATTGAATGTAAGAAGTGTTTACGTATACTGTTTGTTGCTAATTAATAAAATTTACTTAACATTTTTATTAAACAACATTTTATGAAAGAGTCCAATCGACGTCCGCGACATCTTAAAATGTATAATGGGTTGCATACAATACTCGCATTAAATCGGCAGTAAAGTTCACTTTACTGCCGATTTCTTTTACTTTACTGCCGATTTCGGATAAATATATTTTATTTGAGCTTTTGTTTTTGAATTATATACAGTGTGACCCATTTGCGACTCACCCCTGTAAAATCTTTATTTATTGTGCGATTTTAACCTGATTTGATTTAAAGTGTAGATATTGATAAACTGTATTTTTGGAGCAAAAAACTCCATATTTTTACAAAATAGGTAAGTTTTTGAGAGTACATTTTTAAGAATTCATATTAGCGATTTAAAAAAAATACGCACTGGATTCACCACCTTTCAAAATGATCCTATACTACATTTTATTGAAAATTTTTATGTATACTTTCCTATAGAAACGATTTTGTAGCTAAATTAAAAATGCACAATTACGATTAATTACGATTTACAAAAATTTATTCTGTCAAGTTATCCATGAAAAAAACATTGAATTAAAATTAAACTAAAAGTAACAGGGTAGAATGTATTAATGGTTTTCCGGGATTTGCTCCGTGTTGTCGGTTTTTGGTTCTTAAAAGAACCGTATGTCAGACAACGTTTCGGTACCATCTTCAGGTCTTATGTGCTGAGCTGCTATTGCTGCTCTGCTTCGAGTTAGACGTGTAGTGTCCACTAAATACGTATACATTAGGGTGTTTCAAAATAAGGCAATATTTTTCCTTTTTCAAATTCATGTGAAATTCTCATCACTCATGCTAAAAAAAAATTCTGTCAAAATTTGAGCTCTTAATATTAATTTTAATTTGTCCTTCATCGAATTTAAAGTTTTCCCATTGATTTTACATAGAAAAATAGTTTTTTAAGATTTATTTCACCTGCATGCTATATAGAACTATTTTTTTGATATACAATCACTGGTCCTTTTTTAGCATTAAATTATCTACAAAAAATCTTACAAAGTCTAGTTTGTAGATTTAACTCTTTCTACTTTATTAACGTTGAAACGTATACATTCTAAAAAAAATGATATTTTTACATTTAGCGGCTAAAGTACTAATCGTAGAAAAAAAAGTTAATTAGCAATTTTGAAGATCTTTTAATGCTCTTCAAGTTTGTTTTAAACAATTTTTTATTATCACCTACAGTTCAAGAGTTATAAGTATTTAAAATCTTATTTTTATTATTCTGCATAATATATTATTTTAATATTCACTGTAAGAAAAACGTTTAGGGACAATTTTGCAGGATACTCGAAGCTCTATAAATAACGTACCAAGATTCTTCAATACACTCAATTAATCGGTAAAATAGCTTAACTTTTATGATATTCTTTATTTCATGATCCAGATTTTGACTACAAATAAAATTTTATACTTCGCTTCAAAACAGTTTTGAAATACTAAAAATAATTTTTAAGGTTTATGGTGAATAGCAACCAACAACTTTTTAATAGTAATTTAGGTACGCTGAATCCAAAAATGAACATCATTTTTCTCAATCAGCTCTTGTTTTTGCGATGTAGACTAAAAAACATTTTTTTCGATATTGCATTGAAATTTTAACACAATAAAGTAGATAAATAGAGCTACAAATAGGGTAAATTTTATTTAAATCGGGCAAAAATTGATCATGCTGTATCACTTTAAATTTTAAAAATATCCGATTTTCTTTCGATGAAAGCAAGGTTTTTAAAGAGAATACCATTATCAATGTATATGGTATTTTTTTCAGTTTAATAAAGACCCTGCACCAAAATGGCTGTCGTTATGCATAATCATAAAAATAGGATATTAGACACTTTTGAACTGTAGGTGATAAAAAAATTGTTCAGAACGAATTTGTAGAACATTAAAAGATCTTCAAAATTGCTAATCGACTTTTTTCTACGATTAGTATTTAGCATCTAAATGTAAAAATATCAAATTTGTTTAGAATTTATACGTTTCAACGTTAATAAAAAAGAAACACTTGAATCTACAGACTGGACTCAGTAAGATTTTTTGTAGATAATTTAATGCTAAAAAAGGACCAGTGATTGCTTATCAAAAAAGAAAGTTGTACATAGTATGCAGGCGAAATAAATCTTAAAAAACTATTTTTTCTTGTTAAATCAATGAAAAAATTTTAAATTCGATGATGGACCTTTTAAAATTAATATTAAGAGCTCAAATTTTGACAGATTTTTTTTTAGTTAATATATATCCCAATAAATATTTTTGACGTAATTTTCACCATTAAAATTGCTCGTTTTTATTTTAATTGAACTTAACGATTATTGATACTTTAAAATATTAAATTAACTTTAAAATATGATTATTTTAAGAAAAGATTTTATCCTTTGATTTTTTTTATTCGTACAATTACAAAATTATATCACAAAGTAGGTATTCAAAATTCTTACACGGAAAATGTTAAATTAAAAAAATTTATTTCTATAGAAAATAGACTAACAATTGATATAGAAGCAGTTTTTCACAGTAAGAGATTAACTTAAAACTAACCTCAGCCCTTGACTAAAAACCTGTTGCTAACTAGTTAGCGTCAGCCCGTGACTAAAGCGCCATAAAACCACAACTTGTCAATGTGTATTTAAAAGGTCACTTAGTGACATGGAAACTTGTACGATATTGGGCGTTTTAAAGGTGGGAGTAGAAAATAGTATATGATGTATCAAGTTTGATTTTATAAACGAATTTAATTTAGGCACGAGCTTTCGAGCGAGTTCTTAAATTAATGAGTGTATAGAAAAGTTTATAAACGAGGTGCATACTATACTTTTTCTACGACAAATACTTATTATTATCTTAAAATGATTTAAATCAAATATTTTTATAGAGCGCCATCCGTCAAATGTCAAATTTTTATATTTTATAAACACAGATTATAAAGGTTATAAATCGAAATGTATTTCTTGAAAATGGACAGTTTTTTACAGTGAAAGTAATGAAAATGTTTTATGAGCACTTTACAGTGGAGTCCGTGCCCGAATTTAAGTTATAGTTTACTGCCGGCGAAACCTACCTTTGTATTTTTGTATTGAGATAAAAAAATAATTTTCATATTTAGTATTATTTGATTGAATGACATTTGACAACTGTCAACTATCTTAAAACTAACTTCAGCCCGTGACTAAAAACCTGTTGCTAACTTCAGCCCGTGACTAAAACCCCGTAAAGCCACAACCAGGGCCGGGCCTAAGGGGGGTGTAGGGGGGGACTCACCCCCCCCCCAAAGTCTTGGCAGTTGGTTCCAAATCCAACCACGGTTGGCAAAATCTTTAGTATTTGGGTCGGTTGGTTGGGTATACCTACCCTACCAACCAACCCATCACAATAAATAAAATTAAATATAATTTTTAAACTATACCTACATATTACAAAATTATAATTTTTAATCTATTTAATAACCTCCTATAATCGTTACTGTCAAGAAAGTTGTATTGGTCAACCCTATTTTTATTAAAGGACATTATATTTCACACAAGCGGCATGTACAGGGTGGTCCACGTAAGGTGACCCATATACTTATCTCAGAAACTACTGGAGTCAAAAAAAATTTGTGAGGAACAAATATTCACGAAGTAAAAAATATTTTTAAAATATTATATTTTCATTTATACAGGGTGTTCGGTTTTCCTTGGGACGATACCAACTTTCTTATTTTCAATGGAACACCCTGTATTTTTTTGCATTTTTGGATTCTTTTCACTCTTTTAGGTATATTTTGTAAATATATTAAATAAGAAAATGTTAATACTTCTTGAGTAAAATTAAGATTTATTAAAATTTCTCTAAATGTAGACACTCGCTAAAAGTTAAAAATAACCAACTAAAAGTTATTATTTTTTATATTATGTAGTATCCATCTCTTTAATAATAAGTAAGCTATAAGTTAATTATTATATTTTTTGGAAAATATCATACAGGGTGTTTTCTATGTCCCGTTGAAAATAGCGATTTTAAAAGTTTAAAATCTTGTTTTTCTTCAATGGAACACCCTATATATTTTTGCATAATTGGATAGAATAAGTAATTACCTTTCATTTTATATATATATGTCCTATACCTAAACCTAACAGAAAAAAAAATATTCGCATTTTTCACAATTAGTAGCTTTTTTCCAATTACCTTAGTTAAATTTTCATTATTCAAAGAAAACACCCTGTATAATATTTTCCAAAAAATAAAATAATTAACTTATAGCTTACTTATTATTAAAGAGATAAATGCTACATAATATAAAAAATAATAACTTTTAGTTGGTTATTTTTAACTTTTAGCGAATGTCTTACATTTAGAGAAATTTTAATAAATCCTCATTTTACTCAAAAAGTATTAACATTTTCTTAATTAATATATTTACAAAGTATACCTAAAAGAGTGTGTAGAATCCAAAAATGCAAAAAAATATAGGGTGTTCCATTGAAAATAAGAAAGTTGGTATCGTCCCAAGGAAAACCGAACACCCTGTATAAATGAAAATATAATATTTTAAAAATATTTTTTACTTCGTGATTATTTGTTTTTTACAAATTTTTTGTGACTCCAGTAGTTTCTGAGATAAGTATATGGGTCACCTTACGTGGATCACCTAAAAAAAATATTCGCATTTTACAAAATTAGTAGCTTTGCGCGTATGGTAATTATTATAGTAATATATATTTATATATAAAAGCATTTTTATTTGTTGTTATTGAAATTTATTTATTTGAATAATGAAAATTTAACTAAGGTAATTGGAAAAAAGCTACTAATTGTGAAAAATGCGAATATTTTTTTTTCTGTTAGGTTTAGGTATAGGACATATATATATATAAAATGAAAGGTAATTACTTATTCTATCCAATTATGCAAAAATATATAGGGTATTCCATTGAAGAAAAACAAGATTTTAAACTTTTAAAATCGCTATTTTCAACGGGACATAGAAAACACCCTGTATGATTTTTTCCAAAAAATATAATAATTAACTTATAGCTTACTTATTATTAAAGAGATGGATACTACATAATATAAAAAATAATAACTTTTAGTTGGTTATTTTTAACTTTTAGCGAGTGTCTACATTTAGAGAAATTTTAATAAATCTTAATTTTACTCAAAAAGTATTATTAACATTTTCTTAATTAATATATTTACAAAGTATACCTAAAAGAGTTGGTAGAATCCAAAAATGCAAAAAAATACAGGGTGTTCCATTGAAAATAAGAAAGTTGGTATCGTCCCAAGGAAAACCGAACACCCTGTATAAATGAAAATATAATATTTTAAAAATATTTTTTACTTCGTGAATATTTGTTTCTTACAAATTTTTTGTGACTCCAGTAGTTTCTGAGATAAGTATATGGGTCACCTTACGTGGACCACCCTGTACAAACTACAATGTACTACAAAGTCGGCACCGCCTCGAGGCCTTGTCTTTGGCTTTGGCGGCATTTGACTCTTTTTACGCATCGCAATTTTCGGCGTCTTATTTTTCTAGATTATTATTTAGTTGAAGCTTTTTTAATATGAAAAAGAAAGCTAGACCGGGCCGAGTTCTAGTAAAATGCTCATTATGTGGATCTGTGTTTAACAAGGACTAGAAAAAAATGCATGAGAAAAATATTCACGGTGGAAATTTGGTTAAAATTAAAATTGTTGCTATTATAATTAATATTCACGGTGGAAATTTGGTTAAAATTAAAATTGTTGCTGTTCCGGATAATCCATTTGCATTGGCAGCAAGTCAAAAAAATAGAGAACGAGAATCAATCCCATCGACTTCGAAAGAGCATGCTTATGGTAGGTAAAGACATTCTTTATCTACACTTTACAACACTTTACATACATGCAGGGCCGAGCCGTGCCGGGGGTGCAAGGGGTGCATGGCACCCGGGCGGCACTAACACAGGGCGGCAAAATATCATCAAAAATATTGTATCAAATTATCAAGAATAAAAAAGCCACCTTGCAATATGCAAAAAACTTTCTAAAAATCACTTGCGTTTTATTGATGTCGGCGTTTCAAGGAATCATCGTTTTTACTCTTCACATAAAAACAATGCCAAAATTGTGCTGTCAGGCGGCAATGATAAAAAAGACATAACCGAACGCGCGATAGCCACAAAAAATGATGATGACAATTTTCTTAAAGCCCGCCCGCTTCGCTTTCCGTCCGTCCGCTTCGAGTTCGTCAAGTTTCATGTTTTACGGAAGCGGGCTTACGGGAAACCAATAAAATCGCGCGCTGTGTACCACGTGATATTGTTTACAAGCTGAACTGTTAAGTTAAAGCATAATTTCTTCCGATTTGACGGCTGCGTATTTCAGCAATTTTTAGTTTTTCTATTAACGTGAGGCAAATAGGATGCAAACATGGTAGTTTCTTTTTTCTTTTAATGCGTTTAAGTTAAAAACTAGTTAATGATTTAAAAGGCATCTTTTCGAATTTATTTGTAGCTTTAAGAATATTTTTGACCATGCCAGTTACTGTTGCCCATGAAGAGCGGTCATTTTCGAAATTAAAACTAATTAAGACCTATTTAAGATCCAATATAAGTCAATTCAGGCTTTCAAGTTTAGCAATTATAAGTATTGAAGAAGATATTTCTAAAGCCGGGTCTACAATTGTCGCAGAACGCAGATCGCAGAACGTAAGCATGCGCAAAGCACCCAGCGACGTTGCGATGGAGCAAGGTCACACGTCGCAGAAAGTTAATTCATCTTCAATAACGTCTTTCGCAGGCTTTTATGTTAGCCAATCATAGAGCGCTAGAATCTATCTGTCTCTGTGCTCTCTTTCTTTCAATAATCAATACTTTTATTTAGTTCCTTTTCCTATTTCGCGGTTATTTTTAAATTTTTAGTGTAATTCTCAGAAATTATTCGAAAAACGTAATTGTCCAAATTTAAAATAATTTTCAATATTTTCTAAAGACCATTTAAATAAATGTAGGTATGTATATTCTTATTACTATTGAATATTCATACCTATATTGATTTAAATAGGTAGTTTTTAGGAAATATCGAAAATCATTTAGAATTTTCAAATTTTGATCAAAATAATTATTTAAAATTTTAAATAATATTAACTAGTTCTATGATAATCTAAACAATTTTTCCAATCCAATATTGGAAATATTTGTTTACCAAAAGTATTATGATAATCAAGGTAATTTTTGTTTTAAAATTAATTTATTTTATCAGGTAAAATACTAATTCTTACTTAGGTATATTAAATTTGCTAAAATTACCTCGAAATTCTGGGTTAAAAATAAAAACTGTTGATATATGTGAAACACAGATTATAAAGGTTGGTGTGAAATACTCAACCCAGTGTCACCAACACTTTACTTTTTATTCCCTAAAAATTTGCATTTTTTCATTTATATTATATATATAATATACAAATATAATACGTTCTGCGATCTGCGTTCTGCGACAATTGTAGACCCGGCTTAACAACTTGGATGTAACTTGATTAGGGAATTTCCTATTAAAAAAGCAAGAAAAGTAGATTTTAGTTTTTTAGTTTAGTTTAATTATTTTTGTTTTTTTTCCTGAATGTATTTTTATTTTATTCTTTTATGTATTTGTTAATAAATACTTTGTTATTTTACTATAAAATTTGTTATATGTTTATTGAAAATAATAAATTATGAACTCCTTCCCTACCGACAACCTAATTGTTTACATTAATGGGAGCGGCAAATTTAATTCTTGCACCCGGGCGGCAGATACCCTAGGCTCGGCCCTGCATACATGATAAAACTACTGAAATTTTTTACTATTACTAGGTACTAAAGTATCGATAAAAAAATAAGTTGGTTTTTTATCGTCTCCACCCCCCCCCCCTCCAAAAAAGTGTGCCTCGGTACGGCCCTGGCCACAACTTGTCAATGTGTATTTAAAAGGTCACTTAGTGACATGGAAACATGTACGATAAAGGGCGTTTTAAAGGTGGGAGTAGAAAAAATTATTTATTTGAAATAATTGTTAGATATTGTTAGAAATTTTTAGAGATCGGCAACCTCTATTACGTTGTACATTTTGTTTAAAAATCCATTTTGTTTAAAAAAATTTAAAACTTAAAAATATAAAAATAAATAATTTCGAAAAAACTTTATTTAATCTTTAACAAATTGTGTAATAATAATTGAATGTTATTAAAATCTAATATTCCTATTATTACGTTTATAATTTCGAATAATTGTTTTTTAATGTATCTCATTTTAAGTAAGGTATAATAGTATACTAAATACTAGTATTTAATAGTATTATTTTGGTGTATTGTATTGTTTAAAATTAAAAAATCTAATCCATTAAATATTAAATTTTAGTCCTTTTATATCCAAAAATATATAAATTGAATCCTATAAAGTATACAGGGAAAATTGCAAAAGGTTTGAAAATGTTGTCAAATTTTTTCCCAAATATATATGGTGAAATATAAAATGCCATATGGTGAAATATAAAATGCCTTTAATATTGAACACTTACTTTGATCGTGTCTTCTCCTCCATGCAATTCTCCAAGTGAAGGCCTTTTCACAGCCCTCTTGGAGTTCCTGTAGTTCTCCAATCTGGGCAAAGCCTCCCTTGTGAGTTGCACCAAGGATTTCTTTCTTTCCTTCTTCGGAGCATCATGGAAATTTGTGTTGCTAACTAAATCCCCAACTGTGTCTTCGTTTTTGCTCACTCCATTCTCTTGCAATTGGAACGCACTATTGTCCACGCCACCCTTATATTTACCCTCCATATTTACGAACACATAATTTTTGTCCTGGGAGTTTATTTTTCAGCAGTTTCAGGCGCACAACTGAAATGATGAGCGCGACGCGATTTCTTTATGTACGAAATTGGACGGCGCGTAGATCCATACTTGCCCAATGCAGATTTTACTAATTTTGTAGCGCCTCGAAAATTTTGAAACGAGTTTTTGAATTCCACCTCTACGCGATTTCGTTGTTGCAGTTTGTTAGGATTTAATTTGGTTACCTTCGCTGAGCGTTGTCCATCACGAAATGAAGGTTTTTAAATGATTTATCAATGTTTACCGGTTCAAACTAGACCGCGGTCATAAGTTTTATTAAAAATTGAAATAGCTCGAACAAAAAAACGTTATGTTTATACTTACATGTGAGGTATTTATTTGTTATTTACCTTTCTTTGATACCTTATCACTTTTACCTTTAATGGTCTACTTATACGATACAGAAATGAATTTGATATTTCGATTTTTTTGAAGCCCAGTAATTATTATTTTTATATTATATTTAATTACACACTATAATTATGAATAAAATAAACCAGCCAAAAAATATTATTTGTTTGTTTAAATTTAATCTAATAAAGGCATTTTTATCTACGTATTAGAACGATACGTATCATGTTAAGGGTGTGGTTTAGAAAAACAATGTCAAACTTAAATCAATTAATATTTCCCACATTAATTTAATGTTTAATGCAAAAATATTATTAAAAATTATTGTTGGTTACAATTTCATTAAGGGGAATTTTAAATGATGAATAAAATTAAAATTTTGCAAACTAAAGATAAAATGGAATAAAAATTCCTTAAAACACAGACTGTAAGTTAATTTGCGTATGATTTAATTTGACGTAGTTTTTTATTAGGATAAGTCTGAACCTAAAAAAGATACCAAACATTTCTCAAAACCGTTTTTATCATATGTGGGGGGTATCAGTATGACCACAAACGGAACAGTCCCTTCGAACATTTTGATATGTTTGTCGTGGAATAAAAAAGTCTAATGGTGTCAGATCTGCAGATCTGGGAGGCCATTCTATTGTTCCTCTTTAGCATTTTGATGAGATGAGGATTTTCATTACTCCAATATCGACAATTTTGTTTGTTAACATTTCTATTTAGATAAAAAGTAGACTAATCGCTGAAGCAAATGTTTTTTAGTATTTGGATCTGATTTGTTATTTTATTAGTCATGATTTCACAAAATTCTAAATTGAATGAGTGGAATTTGTGATGTTTCAACAAATTCCTAACATACTTAGGGCAAAGCTCTGTTAATCTGGAAGCCGAACGAATGATATTGTGTGATCTACACCAAACTGACCAAGAACCTCAATATGGGTGGCTTAATTGCTCGATTGCAAACAGATCCCGTTCGTTCAAATTTTGCGACCAGATTTTTGCAACATATTTATGACGCACATTTTTTCCGGGATTAAATGCCACTGCATTTTGTAGAGCATAACGATTTTGTGCACCATGAGTCATTTAACTTGAAACTTTGAAATATCTCAGTTGATATGCATTTTACGAAAAAAAATTTAAAATAATAAATTGGTCCTCATACTCTCCTCCTTAAAGGGGGAACAGGGGGTAACTTTAAAATTTCCAATGGAACACCCTATTTTTTATTGCAGATTCGGATCATTCGACTAAAAATAGGTAGATTTTGTCTGAAACATTTTTTCAAATTTGTAATACATGGCGCTGTAAAAAAAATCAATTTTGTTCGATTTTTCTTCTCTTTGGTACTTGGTTTTATTTTTAAAATTTATTTATTTATTTCGTTTTAATATTCTGCTAACACTGCTCTGGGATATTCCCAAATTTCTAGATAATTCTTGTGTGCTTGCATGAGGATTAGCGGCCGTTGCTACTAATACATTAATTTCATTATCTCCACCTGTGACTGTTGCTCGACGAACTCTTTTTTTCGGTTGAACACTCCCGTTTGTAGTAAACTGCTTGACTGTACGGTGAAATGAAGTACGTGATCGAATTTTATCCGGAAAACGCTGAGCGTAGATATTAACAGCATCATCAAGATTCCTGCCTGCTTCTCCATAAATCAAAATCATTTCTATTTTTTCTTCCACTGTTAAAAAATCCATTATGAATAACTGCTTAACGAAAGGAGCTATTTTTGTTTGCAAATTAATCTTCGAACTAAATTGATTAAATAATGCTAAACTATTTATAAATAGTTTTTTTATACCTCAATAATAATTATTATTATAGTTATATATAATACCATTTTTTTATAACTCAATTAGAGGATTAAATTAATTAATTTTTATTAAAAATAGTACAATAATCCTTTAAATTAAAGGATTTAATGCTAGCAGGTAAACCATGGTGTGCAATTGATAATTCACCGAATAAAATAATGTATAAAACTTAAACCAAAGGAAACATAAATATTAGTTAAAAAATCGTGGGTATACTTAAAAAAATCAGATTTAATTTAATTAGATAATTATTACCAAAAAAGTGATATTTTTATAGAAAAATTATTGCAAAATCGTATAAGAAAAAAAATCGAACAAAATTGATTTTTTTTTCATTACAGCGCCATGTATTACAAATATGAAAAAATGTTTTAGACAAAATCTACCTATTTTTAGTCGAATGATCAGAATCTGCAATAAAAAATAGGGTGTTCCACAGGTCGTATTAATAAGAGCCTCAAAGAAAGTTCAACTGTTTAAGGAAAATGTAATTATTAAAATGTTTTTAAGATATTAAGCATTTAAGTTTAAAAAACTCAACAACTCTGCCTATCTCGTTTTTGTTGCTAATAAAAAATAAGTGAACTAAAATTGTATTGTTTGTATTAATACAAAAACGGTGCTATTCTGAAAAGTTATTTTCAGTCTTTTAGTGAATATTCTTAGTTACATGATGTAACTTGCATCATAAATACCTAAATTATTTATTTAGGCTAAATAGAATATAACAAAAAAAAGTTTCACTAAAAGACTGAAAATATTTAAGCAAAAAAACAAACTTAGTAGGGGCCATTTTTGGGACACCCTGTATAAATAATATTTTAATTAGTTAAATAAAATGCATATTGATTAAGCAAAAAGTATCATAATGCAAATATTGTATCATATATACATAAATAATTTATAAATATATGGTTTGCCGCAAAGACGCGATAAATTTTATTAAAATACTATTTTTAAGGTGATTCATGTTTGTTTTAATGTTATTAATGATATACAATAATATTATATAAAAATACTTTTTAATGTCATTAGGCCAAGTTGTTAAACTATATTTAAAACGTGCAATTATTAAAAGTACAAAGTGAGGTTAGATAGATCTGGCAGAAGTCAAATTTTTTTATTATATAATAATATATATATATATATATATATATAATATTATATAAGTAGTAAATTATCAACAAGGGGACCTTTTTTGTGTGTAAACCTCCAAAATAAAATAATCTCTCATCAAATCCTGGTTCAAGACAAGTACAAAAGTACAAAAAAGTCATGGAAAATTTGAAATTTTTATTAGGGTAAACCACATAGTTATTGGACACTTAAGGAATATTATTTATTTAAACTTTATATATGCCGTAGTTTCTTTCTTATAAATATATAAAAAGGATAGTTTGTTTGTTTAAACTTTATTTACGTTTACTTAAAAATAAGAATATTTGAATTTTTAATAATGGTTTTATAAAAACATGCAAAAAGTATAGTAATAGACATTTTATGGACCATATTTATTGGACATACAATTTTTATATAAGCATAACAACTTTACATGAAATAACATAAATTGTTAAATATTTTTTAAAGATAAATTGCTGTTAGGTAATTTTTTTATTTCGTTTTTGTAAATATCATATAATTCATATATTTATTTCTCGGATTGCTCATCCCTTTTCTGGATTCATTAAGTGTGGTATCTCTAGTTTGTGAAGCATTTATAATGTTTAGGCCGGAACAGGATGATATGTGTATATATCTAATATTTTTTCGGGTGGCATGTTAAAAGTATTTTCCGAATTTATTAATTTTGTTGCCATTAGTTTTTTATGTTCTCTATCATGCACTGTATTTAAATCAAGAAAATCACTATATTACTTACTCTCTAAAAATGAATTAGTCAAAAATGTCATAGCGAAAAAGCTAATAATTCTCGTCAACAGCCATTTAGCAGTCAATTCCTATGAAATATTATTCGCTGAATCCGAAAATGTCGTCAAAAGTTATAAAAGTAGAACAGTTTTTGAAATATAATCAATTTTACATATAATATGGAATTGACTATATCTTAAAAACTGCTTAACTTTTATAGTTTTTGAGGGTCTTTTCGGATTCAGGGTACAATTTTACATAAGAATTGGCTGGTAAATGGCCGGGATACAAATAGAGTATGATATTGGACATATGTCCAATAATAGAAATTTATATTTTTTACCAACCAGTAATTGGACAATGGCCATTTCACTGTTTGTTTTCAGAATAAAAATTAAAACGCATTAAAGTGACAATGTTTAAACCACGAGGAACACATTTAAACCACACACTGATCTGTACACTTTTTAGAAATATTTTTTATTGTAATTTAAACACAGCCCTGCTCTTAACAAAAAATCAAAAATCTTACCACCAAAGTAACGTGCGAACTTTTTTGTCCTATATTGGACCCAAAATAAAGTAGTCATCTAATGATTTGACTTTAAGGTAACTATTTATAGAACTCTTGTTTTTACAGTATTTATGTTAATTGTCCCATAACTATAAAGTGTTCGATAACTGTCCACCTTATTGGCGATACAAATTTTGATCAATTCCCTAAATTTCACGTTTTTATCTTGAACGGTATTGGAAATATTAAATAAAAACCATCTTCAGGGGCTCCTACAGTAATTTCTTTCAAGACATTATTTATTGAAAACATTGTGTTTTTAACAAAAAAAAATTATATTAAATTTTATAATATAAAAAAAACGTATTTGTTATTGAAGGTACCTAAATATAATATTTCGAAATCACAACAATTATTTTTCAAGGACATTTGGTCCAATTATAATAATGAAAAATTATAGTTTACAAAGGCAAATTTTTAAAATTCCTAAAAATTAAGGGTGTACCTAATATATTAAGTATCCAATTAATAAAATCCCTTAGTTTTTAGGTTTTTAAAAATTTGCCTACATACATATACATACATATTATGTATATGTAAATATTTACAATAAAATTTAGTTAAAAAAAAATAATTATTTAAATAATGTCCAAAATGGATTTTAAAACCCAGTAAAAAACTTAACTAAAGAATCTTCAATGACTCTTAAAAACGCATTTTAATGACAGCAGGGCCGTTGAGAATTTTTTTGCCATGACAGCGATTGCTAAATCCGACACTGTATTCCCCACGAGGAGGCATTTCAAACCGATTATAAACTTAAAGTGTATAAAACTTAAGGTGAATGGTGGGCAACAGGTTGGTGGTTTTGATTTCGCTAGATAGAACTGGATAAATCTAAACCACAGGTGAGCATCGATGTATGCATTTATTTATTGCTTAGAAACGTACCCATACTCATAGACACACAAAATTTAATGTAAATTAAATTATTATTTCTTTATTGTTTTACACATATGAACAACTTATACAGTATAAACTTTATTATTGTCGGGATTAGATACCCTTTAAAAATCACGAGCTTATATTTCATGGACAAAACTAAAAAAATATTGTTGTTTACCAATAGAAAATTCCTATGAAAAATCAAATAAATAGAAAGGTATAAATAATTTATTTATATTTATTATTTTATTTTTGTTGTATTTTTTCAACAAAAACCTTTTGTACAGGGTGTGTCACGTAGAAGTGGCCAATACCAACTTTCTTATTTTAAATGCATCACCCTGTATAATATTCAATTTTTGGATTATTCAAAACATTGCAGACATATTTTATGTTATGTTATATACAGCAAACACCAAAACGGTGTTTACCTAAAAATATTTGATCTTTTCGAACTACTGAGAAGTACACTTTACACCTAGTATGATTTAATTTGACCAAGAACATAATAATATTATTAAATATTATTTAACACTGAAAAGGAATTCAATTTACACCCGGTAAAATTTATTTTGAAACTGTGTGAAAGTTAAATTTACACTATTTTAGTATTTGAATTTACACTGGACCAACGAACCTTTTTAAACACCATTTTGGTTTGTATCGATATAGACCATGTTAATTTGGTGTTAAAATGGTCATGAAATTTTGAACAGTGTATGTATTTTTTGTTTTATTTTTATTGATAGGCCTGAATAAATGTTATGTTTAATCGTGTTGTTTTTATTTCCAATTTTTAAGGGTCTAAAATCCGGTCTTTGGTCGTAAGTATTAAAAAAACAAGAAAATTAATAATTTAATCGATTAGTGAAATAATCGATTATATAATTAAACATCGATTATTCAAAAAATCGATTTAATCGAAAAAATCGATTATTTTAGATAATCAATAATCGATTATGAATGTCGATTATCGCCCAGCCCTACTTAATACATAATATACTATACTTACTTATAGATATTATTAAATTAATTAAACAAAAATTGGTATACCTACCAATGTATACCATGTATCTACATACGAGGTGTGTTCATAAAATAACGGGAATTGTTACGCGGGTTCAGAGAGTCCGGTTGTCATAAAATTTTCTTTATTATGTTGGTATACATGCCCCCGAAGTATGATAAAAACTTTAGCTGTTTATATTGTTTACTTTGTCTGTGGCAGCCGCTAAGGTTAGACGTGTTTTATGAGCTCGGCGATTTTTCGTTCGTTAAAGAAATGGATCAAAGAATTTGTATCCAATTTTGCTTAAAAAATGAAATAAATTCTGTGAAATGTTAACAAAGGCCTATAGTGAGTCTGCTATAAGTAAAACAAGAGTTTACAAGTGGTATAAGAGTTTCCAAGATGGCCGTGAAGACGTTGAAGATGACGAACGCCCCGAACGCACAAGCACATTAACAACCGATAAAAACATGGAAAGAGTGGAAAAAATGGTTATAAACTATCAGAGAAGTCGCTAATGATGTTGGTATATCGATTGGCTCATCCCATGAAATTTTTTCGAATGTTTTGGGTATGAAACGCGTGGCAGCAAAATTTGTTCTAAAATTTTCAACAAAATTTTTGGCCAAAAACAATACTGTAATGATGCCCCAGCCTCCATATTCGCCAGACATGCCTCTGTCTGACTTTTTCCTATTCCCAAAAATAAAGAGAACCTTAAAGGGCCGTCGTTTTGAAAGCATAGATGAAAGAACTAAAGGCTATCCCAAAGATCGAGTTTTAGAAGTGTTTCGAGTATTGGAAGAAGAGCTGGCACATGTGCATAATATCCAATGGGGACTATTTTGAAGGCGACAACATTAATGAAGACGAATAAATAAATATTTGTTTCAAAAAACCAAAATTCCCGATATTGTTTAAAACAGTGCTTTTATTATCTATAGATATACCCAGATAGCAAACGTGAATACGAAATCACGCGTGAGTGAATAATGTGTGCTATATGATTTCACACGTGAAGTCTTGAACTCGTAATTCACACGTGAGTAGATTATGAATTCATATTATAGTCTCGTGTGATTTAATCGATTTTATTTTAAAATACATGGATTGCATGATTAAAAACTGCACGTTTAAATATAAATAGAATATTAATATTCTAATATCAAAAATATTATATTAATATATTTTCATTTAATATTGTATGTCATTATAATAAATTATAATTATCTCTGGTAACACCCTCCCTTTCCCCATGTCATAAGACATTTTCAGTCACAATCTTTATTTTAAATGTTTTAAAATACACAAATTAATTATTATATGTATTAATTATATAATATATTAAGTTATAAGTAGTTATATAATTATATATTATAATATATATCAGTGGCGGATTGGGGATTTTGGGTATACCAATATCTCAGTTATTAGACATGGGACCCACACCAAATTTATAATAGTTTATTATGACATTAAATAGACAAGTTCGGCGCAAACAGAATTTAAATTGAAGTTTGCGAAAAAAAGTTAGTTTTTTGTGTCGCCTCACCTGGCTTCTGGCCCCCCCATTTGAGATAATTCAAATTAAAGTTGTGCAATTTATACTTCACTATAATTTATCGGTAAATTTAAAATTTTATTTGAAAAATCCAAATATTACAGATTTTATACCATATTAAATATTTTTTTATTATAATAAAATAAATAATAAAAATTTAAAATCGTATAAAATCTGTAATATTTAAATTTTTTAAATAAAATTTTAAATTTGTCGATAAATTATAGTGGAGTATAAATTGCACCACTTTAATTTGAATTATCCCAAATGGGGGGGCCAGAAGCCAGGTAAGGCGACACAAAAAACTAACTTTTTTTCGCAAACTTTAATTTAAATTCTGTTTGCGCAGAACTTGTCTATTTAATGTCATTATAAATTTGGAGTGGGTCCCACGTCTAATAAGTGAGATATTGGTATACCCAAAATCCCCAATCCGCCACTGATATATATTATTATAATCATATATATTATAGTAATATATATAATTACATAATATATATTGGTTTAAAAGGTCACAATTATATATATGTTATATGTTATATGTTAACATATGTTATACTATAACAATTATTAATGTACCTATAACAGTTATAGGTACATTAATAATTAATATATGTATATTATATATTAATTAATTAATTAGTTAACCTTAAGGTTATAATTGTAATGTATAACCTATAAATGAGGAGCAATCAACCAAAACCAGATAAATCCATTTTGACTTCTTGAATGATTCATATTTCTTTTAGTCGGATAAATCAATTGGAAAAGTGAATTTCAAGATAAACTTATTATAATAATATATATATTATATACTAATATTAATATTAGTATATAATATAATAATTATTATATAATATTAATATTAATATTATGATCATATCATATTATGATAACAAGTTTAGCTTGAAATAGATATTTCCAATGGATTTATCTGAACAAAAGAAATAGGAACCATTCAAAAAGTCGAAATGGATTTACCTGGTTTAGTCTGATTGCTTCTCAATTATGGCCTTTTAAACCAAGTTTTTGTGTATTTTTTTAAGGTGTTAAAATAAATATTTCGACAGATTAAATTATTTTGAAAAATGAAATCCATATTCTAAAAGCGCATGCGCAAAAAATAAAAAGTTCACGCGTGATGGCAAATTGAGCATCAATTGAGGACTCATCTGTCGCGTTATATGAATTCACGCGTGAATTTAATTTTCACGCGTGAATTCGTAGTGAATTCATAGTGAATTCATTTTGCTATCTGGGTAATAATATATTCCTGAATTTCCTGTACATGTCACTTGTATCCCTTCGCTTCTCATATGATTTTTTATATTTATCCAATATAATTTTTATAAAATTATTGTTAAAAAATTATGTAAGGATAATTCTTTTATAATTGGAGCATCCGTGCATTTTAAAAATTTTTAATGCTATTAATGAGATACAATGAATTTATTAATCAATGTCTGTATTTTTAAGCAAATATTATTTTTTTATTCACACATTCTAATTGGTTAATTTAATTTTTAACAGCCTTTGTTAGGATGTTAGTGTAAATTAATATGAACAAGTGCTAAATAATTAATGAATAATTTCAATTTCAAGAACGACTGTACTTTTCACTTAATCTAGCTAATCTATTCTGGCTATACCAGATTTATCGGATGTAAACCCGTTCAGTTTCGCACATTTTAAAAAGCAATATTTATTAATATATATTATCTTATTGCTTTGTGTTAAGGTATCTATGCAATTAGGTTTTTATATTGATATACATGGTGTCCAAAGTTATCTGCTCACCATTTTTAACTTCGTTATTATTGGAGCTACAAAATCGGTTGAATTAGCAAATTGGTGGCATTTTTCCTTCTGATTAAAATGGTTTAATTATAATTAAACAATTTCGAAAACTTCTTAAAAATAAATGGAACAACATGTATATTTTACATATTTTGAAAGACAATTTTATTTGGGACAAACAATTATTACTGCATAACTGCCCTAATAGTCCGGTCAATTTAAATATCGGAGGTTACAAAAATTCGCACCCATCTCAAAGTTGGTAGGATTGTTCAAAATACCATCATAAATGAAATCCAAAAAGTCCTCATCGATCCGACACCTGGAAAAAAATTTACTCGGGGTCAAAGGTCACAAAAACGGGTTTTTCGCGATTTTCATCAAAACGGTAAGTTTACTAAACTAAACTTAAAATTTATTTTTCTTTTCAATATAACCAAACATATGTAGGACTAAAAAAAACGAGAAAAATAGTTTCTCTTTTCATAGGAACACAAATTTGTATAAATTTTCGTAAAACTCATAAATTAAATTGAAATTTTTCGAATTATTTATCAAAAACTGTTAAAATTAGTATGCATTGAAGTTTGATGATGAATACCTTTTAAACGCTTAATGTAATCGACAAATCATAAGAGACCATTTTTGTAGAGCAGTTAATTTCCTACAAAACTATGAGTTGCGCGATTCATAAAAAATTTTTGTAAGCGAGTTATAAAATTCATAAGCAAAACAGAAATTTCTCTTAAAATAATTAAACTTTAACCTTCGATATCTTTTAAACGGTGAGGTTTACGAAAAAATTGTAAGAGACCTTTTTTGTAGAGCGTTCGATTTCCTACAAGAATATAAGGAGTGATATTTTTTAACGAACAGTTGTCAAAGAGATATGAATTTTTGTTTCTAATACTGAGGAAAAAATGGAAAATTGTAATTTTTGGTGAGAATTCTCTAGAGGTGTCTAGTAAGCGATTTTTCAAAGTACAAAGTAAAAAAAAATAGTAGTTTTTTTTGGCACACCCTAGTGTTCGCATTAATTTAGAAAATATTTTTATGGTTAGCGAGTAGGTATACCCTTTTCCTAGCATATGACATGTGCTAACAATACATGTATTTATCTACTCCTACATTGACGAGTTGTGACTTTATGGCATTTTAGTCACGGGCTGAAGTTAGCTTTATTATAAATTGCGAAAAAGTGAGGTTAAATTTGTTGTTAAATGTCAAATTTTATGAAATAAAATTGTCTTTAAATTATTATTTCTGTTCGTCGTAGATAAAGTATAGTAAGTATGCAACTCGTTTTATAAACTTCTCTAGACACTCGTTTTAATTAAACACTCGCTCGCAAGCTTCGCTCGTGCCTAATAAAACTCGTAACTAAAATGGCGTTTATAAAACTTGATACATAATATACTATTATTAAATTAATGCGAACACGTTTAAGGAACTGCTAAAAATTTTATTTTTTACTTACCTTGCCTTTTACCTACAGACTTTATCTACGACCAACACAAATAATGGTAGTAGTAATTTTAAAGATGAATTTTATATTTGTCACGTCTTCTGTCACCTTATATGTGTCACATGTCATTTGTCACCTGTCATCTGTCAACTTGACATCTGTCACCTGTCATTTGTCTTTTGTCATCTGCCACTTGTTATTTGCCACCCGCAACTGTCATCTGTCAACTGGCACCTGTCACCTTTTATCTGTCATCTGTCACCTTTCATCTGTCACCTGTCACCTTTCATCTATCATCTGTCATCTATCATCTGTCATCTATCATCTGTCACTTGACATATGTCACCTGTTCACTTGACATCTGTCAGAGTGTCGCTGGATAGGTACTGTTGGATTCCCCGGTATAAATCGACTTTAATTCAAAGATCCACCTGATAAATGAATTTTATTAATTATATTTTTTCGTTTGAAAATTTATGCAAAAAAAAACGCAATTAAATTTGGAAATGCCGCATTATTACCTGCCCTCTAAATTGCACAAATTAAGTCTTTTTTTCACCACCAGCGGCGCTGATTGTCGATGCGTACTGACGTCTGCTCTTTTGGTAGCGTTTCGGTACAAATTAGTCAATTGTTTCAGAACAAATGGAACACCAGTGCCCTCTTATCTTAGGAAGATTCTTGTTTACATGAATCGGACTCCTTGTGTAGGCTCCATGCTCCCTGTAATCGATTTGATTTTGGAGATTTTAATTGGTTAACTTTTTACAATACCCAACAAAAATTAAACGGGCTTCTGGCCGATTAGTTTTAATTTGATAAAGTTCATCTAAGTATTATAATAAGTATAATTAGCACAATAAAAACAAATATAAAATTGCAATAATACCTATGCTAATAAGTTCGAAGAACCAGATTCATTGCATCAGTTAAAATTAAAACAAAATTATATATCTTAAAAATAATAAATGATAGGAAATTGGGCCAAAGTCCAATAGCTCCATAATTTTACGTAGAAATCAAAAATGCAATAAAATTTATAGGGTTCCATTTGAAAAAACAGTAACGGACACTGTTTAACCGGATGTGACATAACATTGAAGAAAAAAATTAGATTGATGTCTCTTAGTTTTCTATAAAACTCTAATGAATGAATTATGTAAATTACCCTGTATATAAATATTTGGTTATAAAAAGCAAAATATTTTCGTTCAATAAATTACTCAAACTCAAACTAATTTTAACGAATGTATTACCTACCTAAGTTCAAAAAAGTCCAGTACCTATGTATTAAAATATTTCCATTACACATGTTTACAAGCCATTTTTGTAATTAAGACTGGATATATTCAGATATTGTTTAATAATTGAGTGTTCCAGAGACTAAGCCAATATTAATTAAAATGAGACTTGCGAAAAGCAGTTTTAACTACTGTCATTTAAAAATACGTTCTTGGGCTGAAATTTGAAATATATTTTCTTCAGCTATTAACAATAAATTAATTTGTTTATTCTTGGAGATACAGAATTTATTTATACGAAAATTAAAATTAAATGCTTTTAAAAAATTCTGGAAAGTTCTGAAAAATAGACAGGGATGGATTATATTTTTAAGGGCCATAAGCAAAAGTTGGAGGATGGGCCCTCAATTTAAAAATAATTCGTTTATTTACAAAAAAGTGTATTATTCTGTATCTTACAAATTTTAAATAAATACAACTAAAAAATTACAAGGCCTTTGTGAATTATTGGCCCCCGTCGAGCGGCGGTAAAAATTAAATAACTGCAATTTGGAAAATTCGAAAAAAAAAGGAAATTTTGTCTTGGTCGAGTGATTTTCGAACACCCTGTATTGTGTAGTTAATTTATTGAATCCTAAAAAATTTGCTAAGCTCTCGAACTTTTAAAATGTTAATCTTATTCAGCACAGTTTTCTATTTAAATAAAGACAACTTGGTTTTAGTTCTAAACCACGAAATTTTAAAAATTATCGGATTTGTTAATTATAATAGTACATTCTGTAACAAGTTTGGAATACAGCATATTCCGCTCGAGGAAAAATTTGACACACGAGCCGAAGGCGAGTGTGACGGTTTTACGAGAGTGGAATATGCTATTCCAAACGTGTTTCAGACATTATTTTCTCTACGACTACGTAAGAATAGTAACGCTTATATAATTTTAAACAGAGAAAAGAAACCAAGCAGTTTTTGACATTTAAGTTTTTTGTCTTGTCAAACCATTTTGTGCCGTCACAATTTTATAATGTAAATTATAATAAATTTAAACAAATGGTATGCCTAAATCTTTATTATAATTAAAAATAGTTATTTACACTAACTAATAAAAAAAATAACATTGTAACAAATACAAAACTAATTTTACAAGTAATTGTATGATTAGAGGTGTCCCTCTATAAACTGTATGTTTCTTGGGATGAAAATAAAGTATTTTATTTTATTTATTTATTTATCTATGTCAACATCTATTCTTTTTCTACATTTTAAAGGTCTTTTTTTAAACTTTTTGAATCTGTCAAAACTTCAAAGCCGGTATAGTAGGTAAGTGGTTTATCATTTTAATATCAAATTTATTATAATTTTGATTTGTATATTTGAAAAACAATAAATATAACCAATTTTTTGTGCCTAAACCTTAATTATACAACTGCTATTATTTTTTAATTAATAAATAATACAGTAATATTTAAATATTTTTAAATTTTTTACGTTTACTAAACAGTCAGGAGATGTCGTTACTTGTGACCATTCTTAACCAAGAGTAGGAATATTCTCGCACAGTATTGCAGAAAAACATCCTTTCTATGATCAAAAATTACACTAGAATGTTACTATTCTTAAGTAGTCGTAGAGAAAATAATTTTTTCACTATTCCAGTTACTACCTCGACCTCGGAAAGATCGTTTTCGAAACTATAAATTATTTGCAAACAACGATGGGTGAAGACGCTTAAACAATCTTGGTAGGTACTTGGTCTTGGTCTATAAAAGCCAAAGAAGACTTTGGATTAAATATAAATATAAATATAATATATAATTATAATTAATTTCGCTGCAGCAAATTTTATGTAAAATTGTTTTATGTTATTAGGCAACCAACGTTGGCTTAAAAGTATTGCACAGTCTATCCACAAAGGAATGTGCATGCAGTTTGGATAAATAAAATTAAAAAACATACCTACTTAGGTATGTTTTCTTATTATTATTTATATAAAATATGATATAATATAAAATATTATTATTTATAATAAATAAATAACTTAAGTCGTTTTTTCGCGTAAATACTACCCGAGCGAAATTCTGAATCCGATTTACGTTAAGCCTGGTTCATACACGGAGAAAAAAGTTTATTGCTCCCAAATAAAAAAAATATTTAAATATGGGACAAGGGTACAGTTTATTTATCCTAAATATATTTTTATTCCCGACATATAAAGTTTTACTAAAGTATATTTATCGTTATTATTTCGACTATTTAGAGGTAATAAACAATATATTCACTACAAATAAAAGTTTTAGGTAAACAGTTTATTTGTCCCATTTTTTTCTCAGTGTATAGATGCGACATGCGAATTTGCGAAATGCGAACATGTTTTCATTGGTCCATTTGATTTGGCGGGAAAAGTGTTTCGACGTTTCGACAGATTCTGCGAATTCGCAAGATTTGAAATCTGGGGGGCGGGAATCTTGAGATTGATCCAATATTTTGCGAAAATCGCACGAATTTGGCGTGATGCGCATGCGCATTAATGCAGATGCCTATTATACGTATTTGTTATATGTACCCGCGCCATTTTTGTTTATGTTCTGTGTTTATTTCATTTGTATTGCATCGTTGTTGAGTTTTATTTGAAATGTTTCTTGATAAAGTTGTTTTTTGTTCTTTATAATGGACAAAGAGTTTTTGGAGGTACATTAGTTTCTTATTTTACCTTATAGTAGCATATTTTTTTAGAAGTAACTTTACTATAGAAAATGTTAACCAAGTATGGCAAATATCACCTGGAGAGAAAATAATGTCCCTAAAATACCATGGCAAATATCGCCTAGTGAGAAAACAATGTCCCTAAAATGGTTCCGACAATTCGCATCTATATGAATAGGAGCTGCGAAATGCGAATATTCGTATTTCGCAAATTCGTAAATTCGCATCTATGAGACATTCTTTTACATATCGTACGGATTACAGAAAACATATTTTTTCAAATTTTTAAAATGACTTAATTTTTTTTTACAGCATCTTTTCATAAATTTAGCCGACCCCTATATCGGAATTTTTGCAGAAAATTAATTTTTCCAAAGATATATTGATTTAAACTTTGATAAAATTTGAAAAAATGCTGAATTCTTTTGTACTTAAAATTCATTATCTCCGGTTCTACTGATCGGATCGATTTCATTTTTTTTTTTATTTTAAACCATATTACATAGTCTTTTTAGATAAATATTTAAAAAGTTTGTGTTTTGTTTATTATATGAAAAAAATATTTTTTTTTTGTATAAACAGATTTTTTGTGTTTGCCCCCTCTATGAAAAAAAATTAAAAAAATACTGTTCTATGCACTATTTATTACTCTACAAAATGAATTTTTCAGAAAAATGAGACTTTTTTGGATCGGAAGATATTAAATATTTTCGAGCGCGTGACCAGTACAAGCCGTAAGGGGGCATCCATTAATTACGTGAGGCGTTTAGGGGAGGGAGGGGGTCAAGCCAAATCTCATCAATTCTCACGTAAGGGAAAGGGGGCGTCTCGGCAAATATCACGTAATTTTTAACAAAGTATGTTTTTTTAATAAATCCAACAGAATCAAGCAGTTTAACGTAGGTATAAACATTAAAAATAAGCATTTTTTAAAATCTCACGTGAGATTAGAGGGAGGGGGTTGAGCAAAATCTCACGACATCTCAGCAAGGGGGGAGGGGGTCAAAAAATCGCTAAAATTGACTCACGTAATTAATGGACACCCCCTAATCAGACATCTTCGAAACGCTAACACATTTAGGATTAGTGATGCCGCCGATACGAGAGATTCTCGCCTCTCGTCTCGTCTCGACGAGACGAGAGGGAGATTTTCTCTCGAAAAAAGGCTCGAGACGAGACGAGAGAATGCCCTCTCTCGCTCTAGAATTTCTCGTTTCTCTCGATCTCTCTCGTTCTCTCGATTATTCCGGTAATAAGTAAACAATTTTTTTACATAAAAATTTTAATTTTGCGATATTTATTTGGACCAATGAGAACATTATTCGCATTTCATAATAAACAAAATTTGTTCCTGTATAACGTTTTATTATTTTATAACACAACCAAGAAAAAAATTACTTATAAAATAATATTAATTTTTAAAATTTACCCTGTATAAGCACATTTATGGCACTCCTTATACTATTAAACAACCCGTATACTTAATAAGCATTGCTTATTCAATGAACTTATCAATGGTTTTTGAGGGGCTGATTACAAATTTGATATCCATTTCTTCAAAAAATAAAATGGCTGATCCAATATGACGAAAATTTGTCGTTCGGCTTTAATGGTTTTGGGTAAAATTTAGTATTTATATATTTATGGGGTCCCTGATTAAGAATTTGATATCCATTCAAAAAACAAAATTGCGGATTCAAAATGACGGACATGCGCAGTAGGTACAAGATGGTTGGATCTATGTGGAGTAGTTACATCATATAGACGCAGTAGTTTTCAGATGGATGGATGATTTGATCCATCCATCTGAAAACTACTGCGCCTATATACTACACTGAGAAAAAAAATGGGACAAATAAACTGTGTAGCTAATCCTTTTATTAATAGTGAATATATTGTTTATTACCTCTAAATAGTCGAAATAATAACGATAAATATAAATATACCTATATATAAATATTTTTTTTATTTGGGAGCAATAAACTTTTTCTCAGTGTTACAGTTACATCTATAGATGTAACTACTCCACATAGATCCAACCATTTGATTCAAATGTGCGACATTTTCGGCGTAAAAAGTCTTACTTTATCAGTGTGGTCTTGGCACAATTTTTTTTTATTTCCAGTTTAAATTTATATAGAAAAAATATAAACGAATACGTATTTAATTGCAAATAATTTTTGTATTCATACATAGGTACTTTTACCACGAGAGAAACGAGACGAGACGAGAGAAAGGCACTTTTGAGCGAGAAAAGAGTATTCTCGACGAGACGAGAGACCCATTTTCTCTCGCTGCACGAGACGAGACGAGAGAAGGACTTTTCTCGTCTCGTCTCGTCTCGCGGCATCACTATTTAGTATAGTGTAAACTCATACATCGTTTTAAAAAAATACCAGCGCTTTTTGTAAATTAATTCTGATTTTAAAGGTTTTCAATAATTTTAAATAAATTAAATTTTAAATAATACAAACTCCAATTAATGAGTAAATTTATTAACTGGCAGAATTGACATTTGCACAAATAAGTCACCAATTAAAAGATGTCGAATCATGGCACTCTTATACAAAATATCACGTCACCCGCGGCGGGTGACCCGTCACATGCACTAATACGTTTGAATATTACGCGCTTGACAGTCCTGTCACGCGCTCGAAAATGTTTAATATCTTCCGATCCAAAAGAGTCTCCACTGTTATGAAAAATGTATTTTGTAGATAAAGAAAAAGCGCATAAAATAGTATTTTTTTCCTTTTATTTTATAGAGGGGGCAAACATGAAAAACTAGTTTAAAAATTAATCTGTTATTAACTCCCTATACCAAAAAAAAAAAAAATTTAATTTATTTATTTGAAAAGCCTATTCAATAAGGTTTAAAACAAAAAAAAAACCAAAATCGATCCGATCAGTAGAACCGGAGATAATGGGTTTTATGTAGAAGAGAATTTATCGTTTTATCGCAATTCATAAAAACTTTATATCAACATATCTTTGAAAACACAATTTTTTTACAGAAAACCTGATACACGTATCTGCTTATTTACTGAATAGAAGCGGTAAAAAAATTTTCATGCGAATCCAAACCCTGATGTCAAAATAGGTGTACGATTTGTAAAAGAATGTCTCCTATATGAAGGGTGATATCTGAATCGTACACTGAGAAAAAAATGGGACAAATAAACTGTTTACCTAATACTCTTATTTGTAGTGAATATATTGTTTATTACCTCTAAATAGTCGAAATAATAACGATAAATATACTTTAGTAAAACTTTATATGTCAGGAATAAAAATATATTTAGGATAAATAAACTGTACCCTTGTCCCATATTTAAATATTTTTTTTATTTGGGAGCAATAAACTTTTTTCTCCGTGTATCCGCGAACATCAGCTGACGTACACGAAACGGACATCAGGCTGACAATTCCATGTAACGCTTGGTTGATATTTGGCTGATATTTAGGTATTGCAGATGTCAGTGTAATGTTCTGTCTGGAATATTAGGCTGATGTCCTTTGATGATATTAGTGTGATATTTTTCAGAAATATCAGGCTTATATTTATTGCAGATGTCAGTGTGAAGTTTCTTTGCAATATCAGGCTGATATTTATCGCAAATGTCAGTATGATATTTTAATGGTTAGGTAAAAATATAGCAAAAAGAAACGCAAAGCTATAGCTGCAGGCACAAGAAAATACAAAAGTCAAATTTATAAGTGACTTTTGTATTTTCTAGCATCTGCATCTATAGCTTTGGTTTCTGTTTGCTATATTTATAAATGCAAATGTTAAAAAGTAAAACATTTAATAAAAATAAAATTGAACTCCTTACAAAAAAAAAATAGTATATCCTAGGTACAGTCTTATCCAAAGGTAGTTCTGGAATTGCTCGCCTTCGCAAAATTTGCAACAGGTTTGTTACTAGGGTTTTAGGAATTTGTAGAGCCCAATTTCTCAAATCTTTAATGTCATCTGGTTTCTCTACATTGGGGAATATTCCATCATTTAAATTTGCTACATCTGCATTGTCCTCATCAACCTCGTCTTCCTCATTCTCACTATTTCTGTCCTCCTCATCATAACTATAATACTCATTATCGGGATGTTGGTTTTCTTCATTTAAAATATCATTGTTTAGGACGAGGTTGTTGGTTTCTTCATTTTCAACCAAGTCAGGATATTCCCCAATTTCTTGTATTTCATTTAAAATGTCCTGGCCTTCATTTTCTTCTTGATTTACATGGCCATTGAGTGGATTATTTTCCGGATCGATAATATTTTCCACTTGTCCAATATGCAATATAGCATTAGCCCTATCGTTTATTCGGGCTAACACATTTTGCATAACTTAAGTTAACAATTGTTGAACTTGGTCTATAGATGCCAACTTTGCTTTTTTAGGAGCCCGACATTTAAAAACGCGTTTTCTTTCCATAGAATATTAATAAATTACCAACAATAACAATTGTTATAAATTAATTTATTGTTGCAATTGCAATAGCCTGAATAGACGCCTGAATAGTACTGTCGATATATCGACACTGATCAATGTGACATTTGATTGTTTGTTTACAAACTTAAATCGGAAACCACACTGATCTTTGTCAGTAGATTGTTTGCTTACAAACTCAAATCGAATGTAATACTCATATTCGTCAGTGAATTGTTCGTGTACAAGCTGAAATCTGATATTACACTGATATTCGTCAGTGGATTGTTCGTGTACAAGCTGAAATCGGATATTACACTGATATTCGTCAGTGGATTGTTCGTGTACAAGCTGAAATCGGATATTACACTGATATTCGTCAGTGAATTGTTCGTTTAAAAACTCAAATATGACATCACCCTGACATTTGAGATGCAATTCGCTCGGGTATGTAATAATACGGTTAAATAAGTCATGACGTCACAGTTAATTCATATAACCATGGTTAGGTAACCTAACTTAGGTTTCTAACATTTGACATTTGTTTACTTGTTCATAACCTATAATTTTTAAAATGTGTTTTTACCTATTTATATTTAATTTCTATGCTTTTACCGGTGTAAATAAATTTCTTTGCCTCTTCTTATACCTATATAGTTTTTTCAGTGCACGTTATCCAATTCTCCTACATGTTTAATACAAAATAGGAAAGAATATAAAACAAACCTGCATATAATTCCTCCACTTGTGGAGAGTCCACAATATGGAGCACCCTATCATTTATTTTTACTGACAACACCCCGTTTACCATTTTAATACAAAGTTTAAATTCGGTTTAAGAGCAATTGTACCTACTTAAAATATTTTAAATTTCAAATGTAAACAACTTTTTGACAGATCGAAACAAAAAAATATATATTAAAAAGAGAAAGACTATTAACCACGTTGAATAACTAGCTCAGCGATATAGTTTTATGGTCTGGTATTTGTGACGTCATAGTTAGAATTTTTGAACGCACTCTAAACGCAAAAATGCCTTAACTATTAACCAAGGTTAAGTTTAATAACCATAGTATTTCATGGTATTTACGCGAAAAAACGACTTTAATTTCTTTGGACATACAGTAATTATAATTACTATACTACTATACCTATATCATAGGCTATAGCCTATATTTATATGTAAGTATAATCCCTTCAGGGTTTTCTGTGGTATAATAGGTAGTTCACGTTTAGTGAATTAAACTTCTAAGGAATTCATCATTATTAATAACACTGGTCGAAAAAATTTAATTTAATAACTGTTCTAGCGTTTAGTTTAGGCATTTTTAAACTGACTATGTTGGCACACTGCATAAAACCATAAAATAACCACAATCCACACAACAAGGTCTGTTCTATCTCATGCTAAAAATACAAAAAATCACTGCAACACTGCACAGAGTTTAACGGCGGCCATTTTTGTTGTTTACAATTCTTGTGCTTTGGGTTTGTGCTGTTTAATAATTGTTTTAAACGTTGTGTTTCTTACAGAGGCACTTGTATACAAGGCTTATAAGCCTCAAATAAGGCCTTTAAGTGCTAAGGACAACCATTTTACTCCTCTTTTATAATAAATATACCTTATTCTATCAGGGCTGTCAAATGACGATTTGAAGGTTAATTTGTGGGTTATAATTTAACCTTAAAATTGAAATTTGACAGTTTTATGACAGCCCTGATAGAATAAAGTTTATTTTTTACAATAGAGGAGTAAAATGGTTGTTCTTAGCACTTTAAGGCCTCTTTTAAGGCTTACTATGAGAAACACAAAGTTTAAAACGATTATTAATCTGTATAAACAGAGCACAAACCTAAAGCACAAAAATTGTAAACAACAAAAATGGCCGCCGTTAACCTGTGCAGTGTTGCAGTGATTTTTTGTATTTTTAGTACGAGATAGAACAGACCTTGTTGTGTGGATTGTAAAAATAACTATATTTCTACTAGACACGTTATTTTGAACGACTTAACATCAAAATCTAAACTTCCTTTATGGACAACTAACCTTACTTCCGGTAATCACTATCGTTGCAGATTTATACGAAATTATGATGTTCAAAATTCCGTGTCCGCCACTGTACCTGGTCATAAAAAAAACAAAGTACTTTAAAAGTTTACAAACTTACATTTTTTTATTATTATTTTAACTCTAAAATAATAAAAATAGCTTAATTTGGTTAATTAAACAAATATTATTGACATTTAATAACGCAAGTGATACATGGGCGACTTAAAATAGTATAGGAGTAAAAAAGGAATATGTAATTCAAACATAAAATTAAAAAAAAATTATGTGTGTACTTATATTATATAGCAATGATAATAGTGTCTTATAAGATACAAAGAATCTTATAGATTTTAAAATATTAAGAAAACACAGTTTTTTAACTTTCTACATTTATTATTGCATCATTTTCTACATACTCGAAATATTTTAACACTATAAATATTTCGTTATTAATTTCTACATTTTAATATATCTCATTTTGGTAATTGTAAGTACACAAATTATACAAGTAATGTTTATTTTAAACTTTCAATCAACAAGGAAGTTTAAAACAATCAATGCATAAATAATTATGTGCATTACTAAATAATTGAATCATAGAGAGCTCTTCCTAAAATCTATATTTACACATATAATCTTATATACATATAGTAAGGCATAAATTTAAATTTGTTTTCAACGATATCACATAGAATTTATAGAAATATTTTATATTATATAATCCTTAAATTTCATCCAGGGCACCTCCTGTCAATTTCGCTGCATACAAGCTAACAACCTAAAAAGAAAAAAAACGAATTAAAAATTATGTAAGTTCGTTTTTTTATCCGGAATTATACTTTGGTATTTTTAGTATTTTTAATATTTAAAATTTGTACTCCTGTTTAAGCTCTGAAGCTTAATTTTCATGTATCCGTTTGTCCGTTAGTCCGTTCATGCGGGAGCGCTCTTATTGGTCCAATTATAATTGGAAAATTATGACATTTTATCGGTCCCTCAAGTTTCAACTTCGTACGTCTGACAGAGAAAGGTTATAGTTATTTACGATATAAGTGGGATAAAAGCTTTATTAACGTACGCATGCGAAAGTACGTTAATAAAGCGTTATCAAAAGTACGTTAATAAAGCGTTATCACACGTATATTGTACAAATTTTTATGTACGCCTCTAAATAAAAAAATAAACGGTAATTATTTTTGTCTAAGACTTAATTTAGGGTTATTTTGACATTTTGACTTTTTTATTTGATTGGTTAAAAGCAGAGAAAAACGCGTGCGTTAATGACCTTCTTATCTCACTCAAAATGAGTGGGATTAGAAGTTCTTATCTCACTGGCGTAGATAAAATTATTTTATCTACGCCAGTGGGATAAGAACTTCTTTGTTTGTCATTTAAGTGTCTAAATTATAATAAATATACATGTGTATTTGTATGCTGGGAAGTCACCTTTATTTCATCAAAGGTAAATTTATTATTATTTGACATTTCAAATTTTTTAAACATATTCTTATAATAATTATTATAACATAACCAAAATTAATTTCAAGGTACCACAGTTATAAATTTAGGGTACCTAGAATTTCCCAAATATAAGCGAACACAGAAAAAAACAATCTTAAATTCCCTTTTAAAAAATTTGAAGTTTATTGTGCTGTATTAGAAAGAACACCTAGGGAATGGTCTGCTTGTTTTCGTTCTAAAAATTTTGATGTCAAAGATTAATTTTAAACTTAAAACAATTGAGCCCTAAACCTACATAAAATTAACAATTGTGGTCTTGACATAACTTTGATGTTAAACTGTACATGTTAAAATAGTCACAGAAAATAAACAAGCTTTAGCTAGCTAATAAGTTAAGACGTCTAACTTATGACCACCACCAACAAATTTAAGTAAAATGTACTGTATTAACCCAAGCAGCATTTTTGGTTCCAAAAACTATTACCAAAGTGGTGATAACTTTAAGTTTACTAAACAGCTACTTTAATTTTTAAATAAAAGTAATTCTAACTTTTAAATAGAAATATTTTGTAACAGAAACTTCATTCTTTCCTTAAATGGTTACTATAAAGTAATAAACATTTAAATAAAACTTGGTTACTGCCTACCTAAAGATTACATAATAATTATTTTTACTTTGTAGCAGGGACCCGGACCGAAATGAAATATCGGTTCCGGTACGGTTTTGGTTCACCCTATATTCGTTTTAATGGTTCCGATTCCGGTTTCGGTTTCGTGGAGTTATAACGGTTCGGTTCTTTTCGGTTTTAAGCGGTTCCAGTGAGGTTATTTGTTTTACGTAATTTTAATCTATAACCTAATATGTTATATAATGTTATTAGAATGAAAGCAAATAAAGGTTTCGGTTCCGGTCCAACAGATTTTATCAAAAGCGAAAACGGTTCCGGTTCGGGTTTCGGTTCGGAAAAAAAACCGGTTCCGTTCCGGTTTTCGGTTTTTTTCGGTTTCGGTCCGGGTCCCTGCTTTGTAGTCCCTTTGCAAGTTAAAATCTCTAAACTGGAACATGAGTTAAAAACTACAAAGTTAATAACTTAAAAGTTATTAATTTAGTATTTGGAACGTTTATGGTACTAACCAAAACTACCGTAAAGTAAATTAAGGTGGAAGTAGCGAAAACTACTTCAAAGGAAACTGCTTCTGATCTGCCATTTTTTACTGTACAGTACCACGTGGTAATGTAAATAATAAATTATTTTAATTGTTTGTAAATGGTTGTTTACTTTTTAATAAATAGTAATTTTGTTGGTAATAGACGGTATTAATAATTAAATAAAAAATTAATTATAAATATTAAGATTTTTTTATTTTTTTAAGGGTTTATAAATTTACCTGTCTAATTAAACATTATATTGTTATTCTGGAAGTTATAAACTACCAGTACATATTTAATAAACGAGGACATTGAAAAGCCAAGTCCGTAGTGGTTCCATTTAAATAAGGATGGATAGTATCTAATCTAATCTAACATAAGTTTGACAAAGACAGTTAATATAGAAGTAAAAACAAACAAATAAAAGTAATTATAACGCTCTAGCAACGATATTGAAACGTTCTAGTAACGTAGCAGCTACGTTCCAAAAAGTAGCAGGGTTTATGCTAGTGACATATTTGCTACATTTTGCTACCTCAATAATTGTTCCCGTCGCAAAACACTTTAAAGTTTCTTCAATAGTCCCATATACGTAACAATTACTTAAATTGTTGCTTGGGATTATCAAGTTTTATTAACGCTTAAAATATTTATATATATTTATATTATTAAATGTTTTAGTTACCTTATAAATGAATTGATATTGTTCCTTGGTTTGTACTGAACTAGCGCGGTCCCTTCTTATCCTGTACACAATTTTCGGTATGTCCACCAATCGAGTCTTCTCGAACTCCCTAATTGCAATATCACAAGCTATCACTACACCTGTACGTCCTGTTCCGGGACTACAGTGCACCACCACAGGACTTACGTCAGTATGGGTCGAACCGTTTGAAATTCCGTTAACACCATTTTTCTAAAATGAAAAAACTTTTAAATTAAACAAATCAATACCTAATTATGACAAAAACCCAGGTCCACAAAATTTTTAAACTCAATTTAAATTTCTCCATCACATCAAGTACTGAGAAATCCTTCAAAAGTGTAAAACACAATATTTTAATTTTTTTTCACTCGCTAGTTTCTCCATTTCCCTTCACTATGTTCTATTCAAAAAATCATAAGTTGATTTATGATCTTGTTTGGATTTAATTGAAGGAAAGATAACTTGGAAAATTTAAAATAATATTTTATGTATCAAGTTTGATAAACGCCATTTTATACACGAATTTAATTTAGGCACGAGCGAGCTAGCGAGCGAGTTCTTAAATTAATGAGTGTATAGAAAAGTTTATAAACGAGGTGCATACTAGTATAGCTATACTTTTTCTATGACAAGTACTTATCCTTATTATACTTATCTTAAAATGATTTAAATCAAATATTTTTATAGAGCGCCATCTATAAAACAATAACACAATCTGTGTTATCGTCAAATGTGAAATTTATAAACACAGATTATAAAGGTTATAAATCGAAATGTATTTCTTGAAAATGGACAGTTTTTTACAGTGAAAGTAAAGAAAATGTTTGATGAGGCTGAAGTTAGCAACAGGTTTTTAGTCACGGGCTGAAGTTAGTTTAAACTAAATTTAAGTTAGTTGACAGTTGTCAAATGTCATACAATCGTTAAAATAAAGTGCCTTTCTTGTAAAATAAAACTAAATGCAAAAAAACGAAAGTATTAAAATAGTTTCTCAACGCCAATATTTCAAAAGTTTATATGAACATTGTACTGACTTTTTAATTTCGCCGGCAGTAAACTATAACTTAAATTCGGGCACGGACTCATAAAACATTTTCTTTACTTTCTCTGTAAAAAACTGTCAATTTTCAAGAAATACATTTCGATTTATAAATCGAAATAATAATAATAAGGTTATAACCTTTATAATCTGTGTTAAATTTGACATTTGACGGTAAGTAAGAAAGGTTTAATTTAGTGAACTTGTGTATTACGCAGTGTTTAATTACATACGAAGTATAAAATAATGTACAACATAATTAAAATAATAAATATACATAAGTAATTGCAATCCATAACTCTACTATTATTATAGCAAACATAAGACGTTCTTAGCATAAAAAATGTTTAAAAAAACCTAACTAACTAAAGTTTTATGTTGATGTCATTAAATAAATGTCAAATAATAAATCATTTCAATGACTGTGATGGTTTCGAAAAAAAAAATGGTAGTCAATATTTCTATGTTTTAAAAATAAAAAGTTAATACAAATTTGTTTATTACAAAGTTATTATTATTTAGAGTTTTATTTTTTGGCAAAAACTTTCAGAAAATACATACATTAACCATGTTAACGTTAGTTGCCATATTTGAAATGTACATTCATTTCTATAAAAAATAATATCTTTACTTTAATTTATTCTATCTACTCCTACATTGAATTACTATATTTGGCTTGGCTCAAATAAATTATTTCTTTCGATATCTACAAGAAGATATTTATTTAGTGGAAAACTTGGGTTTATTTGACTTTTTAAACTGATATTTGGATAATAAATATAAATATCTAGTTGACTTCTAATCTCAGGTTTAGTTAGTAAAAGCTTACTTAAAGAAACAAAACCTACATCCAAACAATTTAATTAATTGCTCTAAATAAATATTTCTTTACAATTAATCACAACAATAAGTTGTTTTCAAGAAACTTATGATTTACAACCAAATAATAGTATTTTCTTATTATAAACAACAAGTTAAGAAAATTTTACTTCATACAAGAAAACCTGTTTCAAATAAATGTATTTTCTTAAATCAAGAGATGAATTTTCTCTGTGTATACACTATAGCTATGCAAAAACAGCTATTGTTATATTTTAGCTTACCAGTGTTGCCAAAATTTTAAAAGTTAAATGCCTAATAAATCGAAAACTACATAGTACGCTATTTTCGGGACACACTGTATGAAGTATGTATTGGGTTATGAATTGTATGTATTATTGTTCTCCAGAATGTTTTTTTGCTCTTAATATGACATGGAAGTTGTATCTACATGGTTTTATTAAAAATATAGAAAACTTACATATTTATAATATATTATAGGAATATTTTTAGTAATCTAAAAAGTTATGAAAAATTATTGCAAAGAGTGGTGTTACTTAAGTAGGTACAATAAATTTAACAGAGGATTCTTTGATTGATTTTAAGACAAAAAGTTCATATAAACATGGGTCCTCAATTGTTTTGTTTTCAAAGTTAAACTTTTTTTAATTGGTTTTTCGTAAATATTCTTTACCCAATTTTGTTGTAATTTGGCAGTGTTATTTGTAGTGTTAAGGATATAATTAAGCGGCACCTTAACAAATATTTTTGAAAATAATGTAGGCCACCGACTTTTTGTATTTTTTATATTTTTTTCGGATTAAGCAGCTAAAAATACTACTATTTTGTCTCATAAAATCTCCTTAAATGCATATCCCTGGAAGTGGATTTTAATATTTTTCTCTAAAATTTGGTAAAATACGAACAAAATTCAGGAAACAAAAAAATTTAATTTTAAACACCTTGTATCTTGAAAATAAAGCATTTGCGGACCCATGTTTATATGAACTTTTTGTCTTAAAATCACCCAAAGAATCGTCTGCTAAATTTATTGTACTTATTTTTGTTTTATTTCTTACCTTATCAATGGTGGTAGTTTTCATGTAACTCCTAGCCTCAATGAGAAAAGCAATAATAGAGTTACTTTCTTTTGGTACACCTTTTTCAGGCCAGCCCAGGTACCAGAAATGGGTTACTTCTCTCCAGCTATTCGATACCATATTCTGCAAATAAATGCGGTTTTATAAAATTTATTGCGTGTATTATTATACATACCTTAAGTTGGATACTGGATATGATATATTTATCCTTAACTTCTCGTTTTTTTAAAGTTACTTGAAAATCACCAAAAAGTCTGTGACAGTCGAGAACTTCTGATGGAGGAAGGTAGTCCACACATTTTTCCTAGAAAGAACGATAAAAATCAAAAGAAAAACGAAAAACCAAAAGACAAAAAATTATAAATAACCTTTAAATATCATAAAAAATTTCAATTTGTAAAAATATATAATATATTTTCTGTTTTTAAATTAATTTCAAAATAGTGCAGATGCATTTTTATAGATAGATCATATATACAGGGCACTTTAAATAAATTTCTTGATTAATCTAGTAACCACAATGTGCTAGTAACTAGATTCTAGTTTTACTCTTAATCTTTTCCTATGGTTTTACCAAGTAAAAACGGCAATTGAGTAAAGTGAGTTCAACTTTAAAATCTCAGTTTCTGCAATTATGAAAAAACACATTATTTTTTTACTCACCACTCCATTTTCAAAAAGTTGCGTCAACATTAAAATTACTTTGGACTGTTGTTCCCAAACCATTCTCCAAAAATCATCCACTGTGTTTGCCATGGGTCCTTGACAAGCTATGTAATATCCTTTTGTATTTTTAGGACCCTAAAAACAAAACAATAATACTACTTAAATTTTCTTTAATTGTTTAAAGAATTTAAAATTTAATTTTTTAAAGAGTTTAAAATGATACCATACTAGTTAAAAATAACTTTGTTTATTTATTTAAAAAAATTAATTAATTAAATTATTAAACAAGAAAATCTAATTTTGACTAAAATTACTTCATATTTTATGTAATTAAAATAATTTAATTTACGAAATAAAATTCTGACCTCAAAAATACCTAATTTTTAGAAACCACAAAATAATGTTAGTAAATACACGTGCTGTTAACGTTACACAACACAAATAATTACTCCAACTACCTAATAGATGTTTTCAATTAAGTAAATACATTAAAGTTATGTAATCGATTAATACATTGTGTTTTAAAATTAGATGGTAATTCAATTTTCACCATTTTTTAAGATTTAGTTTGGTATAAGGGCGAATTTTCGTTAAATGTACATTTTGTATATATATTTTGTCCAGGCAGGTCAATTTGATCGATTTTTTTTCCTTTGTGATAGAACAGTGTAATATACTGCAAAAAATTCTATAAGTTTATAAATAACAAAAATAAACTTTAAAGAAATTATATCTTATAGAGTTAATCTGAAATAGGGAAGGAACACAAGGAAGAAATTAAACATTGTCCTCCTCCTAACGCATCTTCCTGAACGTTTATGACACATTGCTTTTGACTTTTTCAAACGTTATTTTTCAGAAATACTGTTAAATGTAAATATCTTTCGGCATTTGTTTTTTAATTTCTACTATGCTATAATACAAAATGAAAATAAAAAAACTAACTTCTAAAACAAGAGTTGAATGTAGCGTTTTGTAAAAGACACCAAAAGTGTACGCAAAAAAATCTTACCTTTAAAATATTTACAAAAAAATTCACACACTTTACACGTGTTTACTTGTTGCCGAACTATCAAACATGTATGCCCTCTAGAAATAACACGATAGTATCTCTATCTCGTGTCTCTATTTCGAAGCAGTCGGCATAGAAGACGACGTTAGGAAAAAGACAAGATTTTTGAATGTCAACTTTAACATTTTTTTCTGTTTAATCTACTTTGTAGAAAACTATTTTATTTTTATATAAGAATAAAAGAACTTTTCATTGTTCAAAAATAATTTATTTTTTCAGAAGAAACCTGCAAAGAAGAAGAATATAATAATTTAAATTAAAAAATCGCCTCTGGGGACAGTTAGGTTACAGGACATTTCACCTAGTTTTTCTGCCATATATAGAAACATAAAGTAATTAAAAAAAAATACGATGGGTCCTAACAGGAAGGGGGTATTTAAATATAATAAATACAAAACTTATCAACAAAGGTCAAAAATAAAAATAAAATTAGCTGGGGACAGCAAATGTACATTTAACGAAAATTTGCCCATAACCCACATAACCCAATATGTTTTAAAAATGTCAGGCCGTTTGGAGAACAATATTTATAAATATATTATATTATATTATAAATACAAAAGTATTAAATAGTTTCTCAACTTAAAATTTGTATAGAGCGCCATCTATGAAACAACAGGGGAAACTGTCAAATGTCACATTTTTACATTTTATAAACACAATTATAAAGGTTAAAAAATCGAAATGTATATTGAAAATTGACAGTTTTTCACAGTGAAAGTAAAGGAAATGTTTTATGAGGACTTTACAGTAGAGTCCGTGCCCGAGTTTAAGTTATAGTTTAGTGCCGGCGAAATTAAAAGGTCAGTACAATGTTCATATAAACTTTTCAAATATTGGCGTTGAGAAACTATTTAATACTTTTGTATTTTTGTATTGAGATAATAAAATAATTTTCACATTAAGTATTATTTTACAAGAAAGGCACTTTATTTTAACGATTGTATGACATTTGACACCTGTCAACTAACTTAAAACTAACTTCAGCCGGTGACTAAAAACCTGTTGCTAACTTCAGCCCGTGACTAAAACGCCGTAAAGCCACAACTTGTCAATGTGTATTTAAAAGGTCACTTAGTGTCATGGAAACATGTACGATAATGGTCGTTTTAAAAGTGGGAGTAGAAAAACTAAATTAAATATGTTGGACACACTAACAGCAATATTTTCAATATTATTAGATTTAATTATTAAATTTGCGTCATCTGCAAAGGAAGTTAAAAAGCTAGATTTAAAGAAACATTAATAAAATATACATTATATTTTAAAACATTTACAAAAAAGTTTTAAAAATGTTGTGCAAAATTATTGTATAAATATAAAAAGTGTGACATCTAAATGTTGTAAAAACATTTTAGATGCATTTAAATGATAATTACTAATATTTCTGAAATATTTAAGTTATTTAGCAAAAATATTCATTCAATATTTTAAATATATTTTTGTCATGTGGGAACCAGAATTAATTTTTAACACAAAACTATTTTTAAATTTTACCTGCTTTATTTGAGTTTAAAGAAAAGTGAAAAACCTTTTTGTTTGAAAAGATTTCATAAAAATTAAAAACATGAGTGGGTGTCTTAAAAAGTTCTTCTAGCGTGTAGGTATTTCAATCATTTTGTTTCTTCTCATTTCTCATGTTGCATGACAGTAAATTATTGTAAATAAAGCCTGCTTTTTAAAACCATTCGATGCATTATTTTCTTAAATTCGACTTACGGTAACATAGTTGGCGTTAATGTAATCGCTGTTCGCGTATCCTTCGATCGTGTTCAGGAAAACACGCGTCTCCGGCAACGGGATCACGTTGGCGTAGCGGTTCTTGGTCTCGCAGCCTTCTGGGAGCTCAGAGGTGCGGGCGCCAATCTGCGGGATCTCCTCGAACTCCGCCTTGATGTCTTCCAAGTTGGACGAGAATTTCGCCAGGGCTGGGAAGTTCAGGGGATGCGTTACTGCAGTCTGTAAGAAGAAAATTGGGTTGATATAGACATTGTACACTGAAAAGTCAACTTGCTTTAAAATAAGAATTTATATTTCAACTAAAAATATTTAACTTTCATCAGTCACGTTCGAGAGCTCGTCAAAGTTAGTCGCATCTTGCATCTTGCCGTCGCGCTCTTGAAACTTACAAACAGCAACGCTCGCGACTCGCGTGCGGGTGAGCTCTTGAAACGTAAAAGTTTAAAGTTGAAACCAACAATAATTTAAAAAAAAGGGGTGCGAACTGATAAGTGAAACAAACATTTTCATGGAGTGCAAGCTAAAATGGTGTAACGGTCATTGAGGAGTGGAGTGTTGGGTGATATGAATGACTTGGGTGCTTGGAGGCTTTTCACTGGACGGACGGGGGAGGTCGGAGAAGAGGGGAGGTGGCCATCCGCAAGGGGAAAAATCTGATAAGTTTTACTTTAAGAGTATGCATGACCTGATACAAATCTGCAATATAAATACATATATATATAGATCCCAGCAAGCATTTTCCGTTATTTGTCACCATTAACATTGCCCGTATTCATTTCATTAAACATAACATTTATTTTACTTGAAAATGTTAAAATGACTTTAAAATATGATTATGTTAAGAACATATTTTACTCTTTAAACAATTGTTTTGTTTTTAATTACTATCATTGCAAAATTGTATTAAAAAGTGTTAAAAATTCTTACACGGGCAATGTTAGTGGTGATAGGTATCGTTAAAGTGTTTATTGGGATATCTTTAAAACCTAAGAAGGGCACGCAGCGTGGGGCAATAAGTCTGTCAACAGCAAATGCGTAAGGCGGTCCCAATCGAGCCGGAAAATAAACACTGGACTGACAGAGTAAACTAACATTGAACAAAATTCTAACACATTAAAAAAAAGGGCCTAATAGCCAAACTCGAGTTTGTAAACATTAGACAACAGAATAATCGCGCTTGTGATTTGTTTGACTAGTGAATAAATGCAATGCTTTGGAATTTGATAAACAAAGACGGAACTCTACCACAAAACGTGCTTGGGACAAAAATTATTAAAAACAACTGACACACTTTACCAAGGGCAGGAACTATCTGACCAGGACACGGACAATGACAATAACGAACAAGACAAAGACATCGACTAAGAAACTACACCCCTGCAGCGAAATAACAACTCCCCAACTCCAAATAGTGATCCCAAATGTTTGGAGTAATACTAATCGACTGGTCTAGGGGGATTCCGCGTCGTACTTAGTTTTAAGTCGGCGTAATTGTCCCCCAAAAACCAACTCCCTCCCGTCCCTCATCCATACCCACCGAGCGTATAGCATAGGCTCGGCGAACCCGGGAATGGCTATTATAACTATTCGCCTCTCGCTCTCGAGCCCCAAATAGGGGACAGTACGTAACGCAATGGACATTCGCACCCAGCAAACACGGGTGAAGCCGTGCAGTTGCTGGGGAAGAACAAAAATCGGCGTAAGTAAACATAGGCCTGTACGGGGTTCGAGAGTCAAGAGGAAATGGGGCTGGTTATACGTCTCTTATACTCATACTCATACTCAACTAAAAATATTTAACTTTAAATAAGAATTTTGTAATTTTGAAAACATTTCTTGTTTTAATCCAAATATTAAATATTCTTGAAGGAAATCTTGATACAATGGGGTAGTTAAATTTTTTCTGACCTATACTTTTTATGGTTTTATTCAAGGCGTTTTGTGAAATCGGAATTTCAATTACCGTTTTCGAGATATTTACAAAAAAAATCTCCTAATTACGTCACTAGGCTATTGACAACGTTGCCAGCTTTTTCTATGGTTGCCAGTGTGTTTAGTTTAAGATTCTTACGATAGATGGCGCCACGTTATAATATTTTAGTTTTAAAACCACTTGATCTATAATTTTAGTTGAGTAGAAGAAGAAGAATTGATTTTTTGACGTTTCTTTTTTTCGGGTTATGTTTTTTTTAAATTTAGATTATTGAAAATCAATGTTATTGTTATGTTATTTGTAATTGATATTAGATAAGTGATTTATTAATAACGGACTCCAAAGCAGAGGAATCTTGTGGAATGGTTGGTTACATTGAACATTGGAGCTTTTAAACAAATAAAGTTAGTACCTATAATAATAATCATATTTTGTCGTAAATGCATTTCATTAGTATAATGCCTAGTTCTTTATATTCATTTAGATATATCTTGGACTCTAAAATATCAAACAGTAATATGATACCTCGTAATAAGGAAAGATAGGTACTTAATGAATTTGGTGACCATCTTTCACTCAACTGACAGTGACAGTATTTGTACTTAACCTCTTCGGGTATTTTCGGACATAACCGAATGAAATCATTAACAAGACAACTTGACAACAGGGTAATTTTCAACCAATAGAAATCTTGTTGTTGTTATTGGTCACATGGCGAGGTTTGTGACGTCATAAAAATTTATATTTCTTGTAAATATCTCGAAAACGGTAAACTCAATTGAAATTCTGATTTCACAGAAATGTTTAATATTACAAAACGCCTTGAATAAAACCATAAAAAGTATAGGTCAGAAAAAATTTAACTACCCCATTGTTTATATTTTTTTATATCAAGAATAAGATATTCTTATTTTTTTATTTGTTTAATTTTTTTATATTAAGAATTAGATGATCTTAAATATTTTTATTCATTTTAATAATCTTAAATATTTTTATTCGTTTTAATAAACAGGTTTAAGAGTTCTGGATCACCCAAAGTCTCCGTTTTAGTTTTTTTACAAAAATAATAAATTTGGTCAAAAATGGCGAATGCACTAAAGGGCGATTACATGATTACTAACGGGACTAACAGAAAGAGAACAAAATGTTTTATGAATATTTTTGAAGATATGTTGTTCCTATAACAATAATTTTATGATAGTTATTATTACTTAATTTTATTGCTGAGAACTATCATAAATTATTATTATAAAAACACACCTTCAACAATTTTTATAAAACATTTTGTTCTTTTTCTGATGGACTCGTTATAACTAAGTATAGTAATTATGGAATCTCCATAGCCAATTTTTTAACAATTTTTTTAAAAGGTATTTAGTTGTTAAAAACATTTTTTTGGAAAGATCATAAGATTTAAAAAAAATTCACCAAAAATGGTAATGGTAATGGGCTAATATTATATACCAGGGGGAGAAAGCACATATTATCGCCGAGCATAATATGCATATACATATATTATATGTATATATTTCACTGCCGAGGCAGTAGAACTAATTAGCGCCGTGTTTTATATATCTACCTACTATTTTTTAAGCATTTAATTAAATATTATAATTATTATTAATAATTATGAAATAACTATTTATGTATGTACCTACTTGTGCGCGAAATTTTGGACATGAAGTGCATACAAATTTGTTTTTACAATTATTATATTTTTATTCGTTTTATCAAAATGAAATTAATATTTGTGAGAAAAGCTTCTGGGTCTGTTAAAAAAGTTAATTCTTTCTGAATTTTTATAAAATGCAAATGTTGACCCATACAGCTATTATGAATGTAGCAAATTTTGCAATTGCAAACCTGTTGCCAGAAAAATCAAAATTACAGATTAAAGATTGGTGTTCAATGAGCATTGCTCATACCTATAAGTTTTATATTTTATTTGACATTAATGGTTGGTTAAAAACTCCTAATAATTTCATTTATTTTAAAATTGCAATTTATATAAACTTTAAACATATGTTTAAAGTTTTTTAAATTAAGAATTAAATATTTTAAAATTACTCATAAGTAATTATTTTAATTATTAAAAAATAAAAAAATCCCAATATAGAAAATTTAACGTGCGCAGTAAATTACTGCCAGTAATACTTGACAAAAGCCTACTTTAAATGTATTAAAAACAGGCTTCTATCAAGTATTACAGCGTATGGTATTTTGTTACATCATTATAAAATTTATAAATTTAAAGCAGGCTTCTGTCAAACCGCGGATGTTATTTAATACATATCCCATATGGTCTAGTGGCTAGGATACCTGGCTTTCACCCAGGAGGCTCGGGTTCGATTCCCGGTATGGGAAAAACTTTTTAATTAAAAAAAAATTGTTTTTAAAGCATAATTATAAAAAAACAAATTTTTTCCTATTCTTAATTGAAAAGAAATAATCGTGCAAAATTATTTATACAGGGTGTCCCACAATTAGTGCGACAAAATGAAGATGTATTATCTAAAGACCCCCAGGAATTCCAGAAATTTTTTTAAAAAATTCTTTCTTCATTATTTAATAAGATACAGGGGAGTCATATTTTCTTTATAAGGCAACATTGCCTCATAACAAAGTAATAGTTTAATTCTTAATCATCATAACAACAAACAACAATGTTAGAAAATGCCAAATTTAAATGTCAAAATTTGTTACTTTAAGTTATAGGTTATTTATTTTACGTCATACTGGATAGAAAAGTCCCTGTCTGACGTAAAATAAATAACTAACTCAGTGGCGGCTGGTGGATTTTGTGTATACCAATATCTCAGTTATTAGACATGGGACCCACACCAAATTTTTAATAGTTTATAATGACATAAAATAAACAAGTTCGGCGTAAACAGAATTTAAATTGAAGTTTGCGAAAAAAGTTAATTTTTCCTGTCGCCTCACCCGCCTCCAGGCCCCCTATTTGAGATAATTCAAATGGAAGTGGTGCAATTTATTATCTACTATAATTTATCGACACTGGTATACATAAAATCCACCAGCCTCAAATTTTGACATTTAAATTTGGCATTTTCTAACATTGTTGTTTGTTGTCATGATGATTAAGAATTAAACTATTACTTTGTTATGAGGCAATGTTGCCATATAAAGAAAATATGACTCCCCCCCCTGTATCTTATTAAATAATGAAGAAAGAATTTTTTAAACAATTTTCTGGAATTCCTGGGGTCTTTAGATAATACACCTTCATTTTGTCGCACTAATTGTGGGACACCCTGTATTATACCTACATATGCAATACGCAGATATAAAAAACAAGTAAATAATAATAAATTTCTTTATTAAATATTACCATTTAGATATTTAAAAAAACGTTAAGTTATTAATTAAAATTTGAAAAGCACATTTTATTGAATGTTAATTAATACAGGTAATCTTTCAAGGCTATCAACTAATTTTATAATAACAATAATATACCACGTAATATAAAAAAAAATATATTTTAAAATCTCACATTTAAAAGCAATATTTTGTATTTTAATTAAAAAAAAGGGAAGTTTCCCCTATTTCCCCCTGGATTCGCCAATGTTATGAATGTCTGTTTTGCTTAGATAATTGTATCTATTAGAAAAAGAGCAACTTTCCACCACCTAAAGTAAATGGTAATCATATCCCAAGTAGCATTATATTGACGAAAACTGATCACCACTTCAAATGAGTGGCAATAACGTTTAAATAACTAAATCTACCACGATACAGTTAAAATATCTCCATATTATATTAGCATAGGTGTACCTAATCATGTGATTTGCACCAGCAGAATATACTTTATAGCTTTATAACTTTTTGGTGTATTAGTCTGGTATCTGAAATGTTATGACCACTTTTAACACCACCTTAAAGTTGTCTAAACTTTAGAGTGGATTATGAATAGTAACTGTAACCAAATCACATCACTTAAGTATTACTTTAAAGTGGTAGTAGTAGTAAAGTGGGTATATCAGTTTTGGCAACGTTTTCGGAAGTTTTCCCAAACCTTGAATGTGGCAAAACTTGATTATATAATTGCGGTGGTGATTGCCACGTTCTTGCTAAAGGCTGTAAAGTGATTTTACGTTTCGTATAAAATTACCACTTTAAAGTTCCCTTCTTCAAAAGCAGATGTTTTCAAATAATCGCCATTGTAGGGAAATAAATGTGTAGTTTTAAACAAATAATTCTGGTTATTACCGCACCAAATTTAACATGTTAATATACATTTGTTCCAGGTGACCAGAAATAATTAAAAATATATTTTAGGCCATAAATAATTTTCATATCCGCTAAGTTTATAGATTTTTTTATTTTTTTTATTACCACATATTTAAACTTTCAACTTGAAATTTTCAAGCTATGAAACCCATGTTTAACAGTAAAATTTAATTTGTGTTAATTTTATGTCTTTGGATTATTTTAATTCCAGTTATTATTTGCAAGTTGTACTCTTACAATATTATAATTCAGTGTTAGTTTAATATCCAGTCAGAGAAAGCAAAGATAATAAGATAAATAATATGCTGGAAAGAGACGGGGATAGAAAGTAAAGATTAGTAAAGTTATGATTAAGTTTTGGCCACTATACCTCCACGTTACTGACCCTAAAAAAGTGTTCCCCATTTTAGTCACTTCCACGTAATAGAACCGTTTCTACCACGTGGCAGAGATTTTGGCAATATACTTTACAGTTCCAAGTATAAGTGGCCAACACGTTTTAACCACTATAAATGCTACTTGGGCTAATCATTAAAAAAATACTTACAGGATCATCAAAAGCAGGATTTCCATAGGACCTTTTGGAAGCTCTGGCTGCAGCTTTCCTCCTTACGCTGTTATAAACTGACACGTTATCCATGCTGTAATCATCCAAACTAACCGGTGTACATCTTTGACCATAATTAAATTTTTTCTGTCTCTTTCTCATTATAATCTATAAAAAATATTTATTATTTAATAATACATTCTTATTATGTGGGTCGTTTTCAAAAAACACCCGCCTTCCGCTGTCCGTAAGTTTGAATTCCAATAACTTTGTTAAAAATTATCGGATCTTATTGATTTAACAACCAAGTAAAAGCCTAACAAGTCCTTAGTAAACTCTTTCAGAAAATGTTTGTTTAGTTATTTCAGAATAATTTTTTTTAAATTTTGAAACACACATTTTCGAATGTCCCATTAGCGTTTTATAAAACTTACATACATGTTTTTTTTTAAATATTGAATAATCAGAACTTTGTGTTGCTTTATAGCAATCCATAACATCCTTAGTTAATACAGTAAACAATTTATACAAAAAATAATTAATTTTAATATACTTTTTTTAAATTTGACTCATGTCCCAGACATTTTTTCCGTTGCGTTACGTCCGTCGCGTTACCGATAGAATATTAAAAAAACATATATATGGCAACTTTTTTGGTACTCGCATGATCCACAAATGATGTTCGGACGTACACATTATCCGGCTGAATTTATTTATTCAATCAGGAAGAAGATATCGGTTGAAACAGGTGCGGGTAACGCGAATGTAATAATTGTTTGTCCGCTAAGTTACTCAAAAAAAAAAAAATTAGGTAAGAAAAAATACTATTTTTCATGTTTATGTTTATTTTAGGGCACTACAGCTCATTGAGAGTAATTAATGACTGTAATGTCTTATTATTATTTTTTAAATATGGTTTTACAAAACTTTGTCCACTGCGTTACCGAGTCCACTATGTTACCTTATGGTAACGCAATGAAATTTAGGGTAACGCAATAGAATTTTTCGACAACAAAGTGGATATTTACCGTCGCTTTTATTAAAAGTACTTTATGATTAACCAATTTAAAATTATTTGTCATTACAACTCATGATATAGATTACCACCCTATATAGTTTCTTTTTTACGTTATCTGATTAAGTCCTTTGTGTACCCCTGTCCGTTGTGATACCAATGTCTATTTCGTTACTTTTTTTAGTTTTTGTTAAAAAAATACTTAAAATGATTTTTATACACTATCACTTGGTAATACGTGTTTATAAATAATTTATTATTAATAATTATTAGAGTTTAATTCACTAATACAGTGACTAAAAGAAAATATTAATGGTATTGTTTTTTTAACAAAGAATCGGAATGGTTTCTTTTAAAAAGTAACTTAACGAACATACATATTTAAAAAAAAAGCATACAATTTTTAATAAAAAATAAAATAAAAAATTGGAGTCAAAAGTTTGTGATTTTATTTCAAATTATAACAACTTCTTTTATTGAATTAAATTTTGGATTTCAAATTGGTAACACAGTGGAGATATATAAAGCTAGCTAAACACATTTTTCTGAAAAAAACGTAAAAAAAATAAAAAGTGCACTGCCTGTCTTAAATGTAAGTAAACAAAACTCTAAACATTTATAAAAATACAACCAAAAGTCAATTTAAGCAAAAAAATATTTTGATCTTCATTTTCCTGAAAGCGGGTGTTTCTTGAAAATGACCCACATAGTAAATATTCACTAGGTATATAAAATCTTGACTCACCAGTAAACCTGCCAGTAGTATTAAACAAATAGCACCGACGGATGAAATAACGATCGCTGCAATTGTGCCTCTGTTATCCTCAGGATCCCCAATGCTCGATTCCGTGGAATTTGTAGTTTCATCTTCCACTGTAGCGTTGGAAAAATTCCTATTTTCCGGTTCTACAATATCAGGAGTCGGGTAGTTGTAACTGGGATTTATTACTTCAGGAGTGGCCGTATCGTTTTCTATGTGATATATTATAATTTCTGTGGTTGATGTGGTTCCTTTTTCACCTTCTGCAGTTATACCAGTTTTAATTACAGTTATTTTTTCTGTAGTTGTTTGTGGAACTGTGGTTATTTCTGGAATCATTGTAGTTTTTACAGGTATCATGGTTGTAGTACTGGTAGCACTTGTAGTTATGGTTTCCATTACACTTTGTATTTCCTTTGCTGATTTTGTGGTGTATTCAACATTTATTTCAGTTACATTATTAATCATGTTACCTGTTTCTGTCGTAATGTTTGGAATTATTTCTGTAATAGGTATATCAGTTACTGTGGTATTATTAATAATTAATTCTTTATTTTTTTCAATATTTGTAGTTACTTTAGTAGTATCTGTATCTGTAGTGCTTACATTATCTGTGGTAATGTTTGGAATTATTTCGGTAATAGCTATATCAGTTACTGTGGTATTATTAATATTTAATTCTTTATTTCTTCCAATATCTGTAGTTACTTTAGTGATAGTTATATCAGTGACACTGGCATTATTTAAATTTATCTCAGTTACTGATATATCAGTTATTGCAGCTTCTGTAGTTGATACATTTTCTGTTGTCGCATTTTCCACTGTGGTCCCTTTTTCCGTAGTTTTAACATTCTCTGTAGTAGTTTCAGTTGTAGTGTTGATTTCAGTCGTTATATCAATACTTTCAATGGCCTCTGTAGTATTTTCAGTCTTTCCTGTAGTCGAATCCGATGGTGTATCATTCAGTATTCTCGTAGTCTCCAAAATATCTGTAGTTGTGGATTCTGTTGAATCTAAAGAATCGGTTGTAGTGATTACAACCGTGGAATCTTGGATCATTTTAGCGTTTGGTTTAGGTTTTTTTGGACCTATAGTTTCATTGTTGTCTGTGACTACAGAGTCTGTAGTCTTTACTTCCTTTGTTGTTTCTCCAGGTATTGTGGTACTTTCGGAAGTTGTAGTTTCTTTCGTAGTGTTTTTATTATTATCAATTGGCACCCTTACTTCTGTGATTACAGATTCTGTTACAGTCTGATCTTCTTCCACTTGGTTTTCTTGTTCATTGGACTTATTTTGTTCGGTAATTTTGTTTCTGATTGTTGTTCTCTGAGGGCTGACTGTTGGAGTTATAGCTTGTGTCGTATGGGCAAACTTAATGGAGCCTCTCTTTGTTATAGCTATGGGTGCAGAGGTTGTTTTGTGTTCATCTTCTTCAGCTGTTATGGTGCTTGGAAAAAGATTTGTTTTTTTAATGGAATCTGTTTCTATTTTGTTATTTAATATGTAACTTATATTTCTGTTGCTTGGTGGTTTTGTCAGGGTTTCTGTTTTTCTCGTGGTTTCTGTCGTTATTTCAGGGCTGAATTCTTTTGAAACGGCGTTTGTTTCTTTGCTGTTTTCTTTAGTCGATTGTTGGTTTATTTTGTTCAATTTTTCATTGGGCTCGGTTATATCTGTATGGTTATAAGATGATTCAAATACTAATTTGGTACCCTCTTCAACTACTGTATCTTTATGACTGTGGCCTTTGGTACTGTTATTTTTGTCAATGACGTTTTTTATTTTTTCATATGATATATCAGAGTCACTTTTATTGCTTTTTGATTTTTCAAGTAATTTTTCCAAATTGATGGTTTCTTTGCCTTCTTCATAATCTGTATCTAAATGCTCCAACTTCTGATCAATACTAGCTACTGTTTCCTTGTATTTACTGTCAAAATAATCTGATTTGGGGGTGGTTAACTCCAAGGTAAACTTATAATTTGATTCAGTTTCATGGTCATAATCAGGGTCGATATATTTCTCTGTATCAGCAGAAATTGGTAGCGTAAACACGTTATTTATGTCATGAAACTCAGGCGACACATATTTATCTACATCCACATCTATAGATCTACCATTACTTTCTCTTTCTGTATTTTCTTCTTCTTTCGTGTAATTTTTTATAACATTCTCAACATGGGTTGGACTCGGTGTAACCGTCTTTCTGTAAGACTCGGATTTTTCCAATTTCACAGTAGTCAAATTTTTAGGAACGTTTTCTAAATCGTTTAAGGTTACTTTCCGTTCCGTATGAGTATCGTTTGTATTTACATTAGTTTTTTCAGTCTTTGGTTTGCTTTCCTTAACGTTTATTTTTCTACCGAATTGCAGATCCGGTAGATTCGTTCCCGTCGGGTCTACATTTTGCAGGGTGGTGGATATTTTTTCCTTAGTTTCTCGAGCAATTCTTATGTGAGCCCCATTGGAGATCGTGCATATTTGAAATGTCAGGAAAATACCTAAAAAATAAAAAAAAATAGGTTTAGTTAAAAAAGTTTAATGTTACAATTTAGGATTTAAACGATTTGATGACCTTGAAAGATCGTGACGATAAGTTTGTAGCATGGTTTCTAGGTTATGTTTAATATTCTTTAAGTATTTAAATCAAGGAAAATTACATACTAGAGGTGCAAATATTTAATTTTAAAAATATTTTTTTGAACTTTATATTAAAATACGCTGTCAGTACCAAATCAACACTGAGTCTCGACTCGAGACGTAATAGCTTCTGAACTATAAACAATTATACAGTGCATAGTCTAATCTAAAAGTTTAAAAGCGCGAAGTAAAGTGCCACCCACCTGAACAGGAAGAAACCAATTACAAGGGGACAAGGAGCCATATTCAGATAAGTTTTTAATATTTGCACTTCGCTATTTGCATATATAAGAATTCACCGAGCCTACGGGTGTGTTTATACCTTCCCAAGTGACAAATCCGTAGAAATCAACAAGAAAAAATTAAAAAGTTGAACAGAGTTAACGAACCCCTACATTAAATAGACCAAAGATACCGAATGCACAGCCTGTGCCAGAGCTGTCAGACATCAGAAAGCTTAAGTCTTTTTTTTAACTTAAGTCATTTTTGTGACTTAAGTCATTTGATTTAAGTCTCTTTTTTTTGGACGACTTGAGACTTAAGACTTAAGTCATTTTCAAAATGATTTGTATTATTAAGCTTTTTCTACATTTGCGTAAGGACTTAAGTCTTTTTAAAATGACTTAAAACAAAAAAATGACTTAAGTCTTTTTAAAATGACTTAAGTCTAAAAATGATTTAAATCTTTTTAAAATGACTTAAGTCTAAAAATGATTTAAATCTTTTTAAAATGACTTAAGTCAAAATAATGATTTAATTCTTTTTAAAATGACAAAATAGATAAGAATTAAATTCTTAAAAAAATAAATAAATAATGATTTAATAATTTTTTGGTGTGATTATGGATAAAATATTTTTTACTCAATTTTTTTTAATGTCCACAAAACAAATAATTACGGTCTTGAAGCTTCACTAGAATAAGTAAACATTTTTTTAAATTGCAAAAAAACCTTAACTGATGATTTCAAATCGGTTAGCTTGCTGATTTATTGGAATAGTCGAAAAGTCGAAGAAAAATTAAAAACTGTAAAATGTTTCGATAATTATTTTTGAAACACTTTGATGGTGCCGTTAAATTTTATTGGCCATTTTGGTAGAACTTTTCAGAAAATGACTTTGGATTTTAGAAAAAAATATATACAAGGTGTTTTTAGTGGGAAAAAAATAAAAAAAAATTTGAGGTCCGGTCCTGATTTTTTTTTTGAATGTCCGATACAGCGCTGTGTAGGTACTTTATACTTAAGTATGTATATAAAATTTTATGCGATTCTATTGATCCATTCCCAAGATATGATTTTTCAAAATTTTCGACAAAATACATAAATCACCCTGTAACTCTTAAACGAAGGACCTCCGAATTTTTTCAAAGCCAGATTCGGATTCACCTCTGAAAACTACACCAACCCTTAAGCTATGTCGGTTTCCTCATGCAACACCATGTATAGAGGCTTAAATTGTTACAGTGTAACAATGTTACACGCTTGAAAAAATTGACATAATCAAATTAAAGCTAGTCCGTCCCTGGCGAACTAAATACGCCAAAGGTGTTTAAAAGTTAACTATAGTTATAACTAGAGATGGGAATCGGAAAGTTTCCATTTTAAGGAAACTTTCCGTTTTGGAAAGTTTCCAATTGGGAATTTATTTTCATTTTGAAAGTTTCTTTTAAGCTACCGGAAACATTCCTTGGAAACATTCCTTGAAAACTTTCCTTGTTTTTTTCATTTAAATGTCAATTGTTTAACCGCTGATTTTCGTTAAGGCCATAATACAAGGCCAAGAAACTTTGAATAAAATTTAATGTGTATTAATTTAAAGCAGAAGAAGTATAAATAATGTAAGTTATGTTACATAACCTCAATGAAGCCAGCATCATCACAAAAAACTTAAAAAAAGGTAAACAAAATAAAAACAATAAACAAAGTTAAAATCATTCTTACATTTTAGTTGTTTATTTATAGGCATAGCATAATGAAAAGAGAAAAATCTAGTGTTTGGAATTATTTTTTACTTTACTTTTTACTTTTCAATATTCCTAGTTACTTTGTCCCTTTTAATTTTTTTACGTAATATCTAGGATTTACTAGCAGTGAATTTCTAATAGTAAACATTTTATTTTTATTTTGTAGGTTTCAGTATACAATAGGAATATTCCAAAGTAAAAGATACTAAAAATAGTATTGCAGTTACATTCTTATAAACATTTTTTTATTTTTTTCTTAAAAAAATTTGACAAAAAGTTAATGCAAATCCCTGGCATAAAAAAATATTTTCGCAATAAAAATTTTTTTTTGAAACTTTCGGAAAATTTCGGGAATTTTCGATGGAAAGTTTCCGGGAATTTTCGTCAAATGGGAATTTTCCCATCTCTGGTTATAACTAGTATTTTTTATATTAAAAAATTATTAAGTTACTTTAAAAGTTATTAAACAATTTTCACATAAGTTTTAAATAAGCAAACTGTAATTTATGGATAGCACCCAGGACCGGATCAAACCGGATCCAATTTTTCATGGTACTAACACACCAAGGTACTAACTTTCTGATCATGACAAAATTTGAGCTCCGGCTCGTGGATGTCCTAAACAAAATCATTTTTTAAAAATTACAAAGTTTGGTTACATATATAATAAATATGTTTTCACTAAAAAATCGTTTTATTCACCTAAAATAAGTAATAAAAAATAGCATATACTTTAATGATAATTAAAAAAATAATATTTAAAAAAGTACCTTTTTTACTGGTTACTTGAAATCACTTCAAGAAAGTTCAAATTTGACCTTCTCTACTAAATCAGTTATGAAACTTAAGAAATTTGTTATATGTTTTTAACATACCTTTATTAGTTTACTAATGAAAAAAAATTAAATTTACTCAAATATATTAATGTAGATTTTGTAGGTTTTGGCCAGCTTTTTGGGCATTTCCAACACGGTGTGCCAGTACAATACAATAATTGACTAATTAAGTGATCAACTTTTTGTTATGCACCTATTTTAAAAATAAATTTTATTAAAAGTCTTGTCAAAGAGTATCTATTAGATATATACACTTTGATCTTGTTTTGAATCTCTCAAAATGAGTAAGGTATTTGTTTTTTTTTACTTAAATCTTTTTTTTTCGACTTAAATCTATAAAACGACTTAAATCTAAAAACGACTTAAGTATTTTTAGGGACTTAAGTCCCTAAAAATGACTTAAGTCTTTTTCTAGATTTAAGTCGTTATATATTTGATTTAAGTCATTTTTAATAAGACTTAAGGCTTAAAAAAAAAGACTTAAGTCTTTTTGAAAGGCTTAAGACTTAAATCTTTTCTGTTTTATAGAAAAAATGACTTAAGACTTAAGTCATTTTTATTTCAAAAAAGACTTACGAGTTATGACTTAAGTCTTTTTAGAAGTGACTTGTGACAGCTCTGTGCACAGGCAGTATAGGACGTGACAGGTAGTACTTAATAAACACAAAAATCTTCTGTAAGTAATCACACCATTTTCTAATCTTTACCTTAATAAACAAACTAGGAGACCTTCTCGAGTATAAAAAAACACAGAAGTAAAAATACCTAAATACAAATGCGATTTCTTAATTGTTAAATATGAAAAGAAAACGTAAACACAATTTCTACCACAACAAGAAAACAACGAATATTCGTTTTCAAAAAATAGTTCCTACTACTTAATAGTTTAATTAATAATAATTATAATTATAGGGATTGCTTAGGTGAGTAAACAAAAACTATTCTAAAAAAACTTTAAACCAAACCCAATAATGACTGTTGCATTCGGTAAAATTTGTTTAACCATTAGCAACTGCCTTTCCGCTGGGACAAAGAGTCAATAATTCATAACGAGTCATTTTAAGTATTTCTAAGAGTGTGGGGAAAGTAAAAACAACACCCCTTTGGGGCAAACAACTGCGTGCAGCAGATTCCGAATTCCAGCCGTCCAGACAGGGACCCGGATGAAATACAAGACCAGCAAGGATGTCCAACTAACGTACTAATAACCCATGCCTCATTCATGATGAATGGGGTCATTACTAATACCCTGGTTGAGGGGGAGTTCGGATTGTACTTAGTTTTGGGTCAGTTCAAGGCCCCCAAAAACCAAACCAAGATTACGTGCCGGGGTGAAAATTCGGATCTACCAAACACAGGTAAAGCTGTGCAGTGGCGGGATACGTATAGAACCGAAAGGGGGTAAAATAACCCATACGTTCTTATACTCATACTCATTTATATTAAAATACGCTGTTCATAGTTTTATAACAAGTAAAAAGACTATTCCTGTCAATTTGGTTATGTTCGGATTTTTATTTTTGCTAATTGTACCTACCAATATACCATTTATATTATAACATTGTGACGTCAAGCTACCGAAAGAATTTTTAAAGTAATTTTTAAAGAAAAATGAATAGCAAAAATTTTCCTTAAATGTACATTTGCTGTCCCCAGCTAATTTTATTTTTATTTTTGACCTTTGTTGATAAGATTTGTATTTATTATATTTAATAACCCCCTTCCTGTTAGGACCCATCGTATTTTTTTTTTAATTACTTTGTGTTTCTATAACAATGGAAAGTTCTTTTATTCGTATATAAAACTTAAATATTTTTCTACAAAGTAGTTTAAACAGAAAAAAATATTAAAGTTGACATTCAAAAATCTTGTCTTTTTCCTAACGTCGTCTTCTATGCCGACTGCTTCGAAATAGAGATAGAGATACTAGCGTTTTATTTCTAGAGGGCATCCAGTTTGATACTTTATTATTATTATTTTTTTATGCATATTTTAAAGATTTTTTTGCGTACACTTTTTGGTGTCTTTAACAAAACGCTACATACAACTCTTGTTTTAGAAGTTAACTTTTTTATTTTCATTTTGTATTATAGCATAGTAGAAATGCCAAACAAATGCAGAAAAATATTTACATTTAACAGTATTTCTGAAAAATAACGTTTGAAAAAGTCAAAAGCAATGTGTCATAAAACGTTCAGGAAGATGCGTTAGGAGGAGGACAATGTTTCATTTCTTCCCTATTTCAGATTAACCCTATAAGTTTTAGTTCTTTAAAGTTTATTTTTGTTATTTATAAACTTATAGAATTTTTTTGCAGTCTATTACACTGTTCTATCATAAAGGAAAAAAAACTATCAAATTGACCTGAATTGACAAAATATATGTACAAAATGTACATTTAACGAAAATTCGCCCATATCTTTACGACATTTTTTTTAATACCCTCTTCGAGAAATCGTTGGTAAAATTTTGTTTAAAAGTTTTTTTCATAAATTTAACAAATTCAGATTTCAGACCTCCTAAAAATACCAAAAAAAAAATAGATGAGATGATATGACAGCAACATGGATTTGAAAATTTCATAAGAAAAAAATTGGGTCATATAAAGATAATAATAGTAACTGCAATATAATTTATATTGAAATAAAATTATTTAGCAATTTATTTAGCCATTATAAATTCAAAACAGTTCCTTTCACAATTATTATATGCAAAATAGAATTTCTGCAATAAAAAAATTACTATATGCATAATAAATTGGGATTAATGTTACCTTGTCTTATAAATATAACCTTAAATATTGAAAACTAACTGTTTATTTCCACTTTTGTGTTAGAATTTCTGGTGCAAATCTGACCTTAAATTCTGAAAAATATGGTGTGGTTTTTGTACAGACCTGTGTAAAATGAGTGGGGGAATCAGAGGAGGAAAATGGGGCAAATTTCCCCCCCAGGAAGGTAGTGGGAAAAATCAAACAAAGAAATTTGCCCCTGGATATAAAAAAACGCAACAAAACAAAAATAAATATTCCCTCCCAAGAATCGTTTCTGGATCAGCCCCTGGTAAGATCTACGTAAAACGTAGTGATATAATTTGTGCTCGTGCCATAATTATTTAATTATAATATAGGTACTACTTTTAGTAGTGTACTTAATTAACCATTGTTTTAATTTGAAAAAAAAATCAAGCACTATTTTTAAGCTTCGTTAAAATTAATTTATTCAATAAATTTACAATTATGTGTTAAATTAAATTATACATTTCCTTCCTTACAAATAATTATTTATTAATTAGTAATGGTTTACTGCATTAGTTCTTTGTTTAATTGCCATTATTATAAATACAATGGTAAGTAGTAGTACTTACTAGCTATTTATGTACTCAAAACGTACCTACCTACCTACTATAGTACCTTTTGTGTAAGTACTTAAATACTACATAATATACCTAGTATATTTATATCTTAAATTGGTACAATTACACCATTAAAAATTGACATCAAAATATTTATTTAGTGCAATTTTCTTATTAATATTAAGTGTAATACAATGCCCATGTATATACACAGGCATTGTATTATAAGATTTTATATAAGAACATGAATAACTTGCTAATAAATAGACAAATTTTTGAATTTTACATTTTTTTCGTAGTTTGATATAAATTTTATATTAAAATGAAAAGTATTGTCATTATCTTTTTTTACTGAATTTCAGTTGGATTTTTTCACTTGGGTTTCATCATTGTTTTTAGAAACAATAAGAAATTTAGGATTTTTTTTTAATGTCGCTTAACTCTTCCTAAATGACAATATTTTTATATTTAAATATTTAACCTCCGATATCGTTTATAATCTAAACTTTAGATGGATGGTTTAAAATAGTTTATTATGTATCAAGTTTGATAAACGCCATTTTAGACACGAATTTAAATCAGGCACGAGCGAGTACTTAAATTAATGAGTGTCTAGAAAAGTTGCATACTATACTTTTTCTACGACAAGTACTAATTATTATCTTAAAATGATTGAAATCAAATATTTGTATAGAGCGCCATCTATAAAACAATAGGGAAATCTGTGTTAGGTACCGTCAAATGTCAAATTTTTATGTGTTATAAAGGTTATAAATCAAAATGTTTTCCTTGAAAATCGACAGTTCTTCACAGTGAGTAAAGAATAGTATATTATGTATCAAGTTTGATAAACGCCATTTTATACAGGAATTTAAAAATTAATGAGTGTATAGAAAAGTTTATAAACGAGGTGCATACTATACTTTTTCTAAGATAAATACTTATTATTATCTGATTGATGATTTAAATCAAAAATTGTAAAGAGCGCCATCTATGAAACAATAGGGGAATCTGTGTGTCACCGTAAAACTCCAAAGCAAATGGAACATTATTCTCAATTGCGTAAGGAAATGGATGAACGGAAAAATAAGGGTGAAAATAATTTATATATAAAATATGAAAGAGGTGTTCCAAAAATTATGGTGAAAGCGGAAAACTAAATACTCCCAACAATTTTCAATCCAATATTTCTTTAAATATATATTATCAAAATGTGCAAAGTTTAAGATCCAAGGCTGACGAATTTTATTCTGTTTGCTCAGTTTGTGATTATGACATTATTCTTCTAAGTGAAACATGGCTATCTCAAGATATATCAAGCTCGGAGTATTTTAATAACCAATATCGTGTTCTTAGAAAAGATAGGCAGTTCGATAAGGTAAATCTTACACGTGGAGGAGGTGTGTTATTTGCCTGCAAAGAATACATTAATGTAACCGAATTAGATCTAACCAATATAACAAATGAAATACCTATACTTGATATAATTGGTTGTAGAGTTAAAATCAATTCTTTAATAACTTATTTATTTATTGTATATATTGTACCTGATATGTCTGTTAATAGCTTTGAATTTTTTCTTGATGAACTTAGCAATCTATTGTCTAACCTTAATGAGGAAACTATTATTGTCGGTGATTTTAATGTAAATTCTAATTCAAAATTAAACTTATTTAATGACTTTATAAACTTTAATAATTATAAACAATTTAATGATATCCTAAATAACTATAACAGAACTCTAGATCTAGTTTGTAGTAATGTAAATGAAATATGTGTTACTCATGATGTACCATTCGTTCCTGAAAATTTGCATCATCCAGCATTAAACATATCTATATCTCTTAAAGCCAGCACTGTTCATGAGTTTACTGTAAATATTAATCAAGCCAAGACTTACAATTATAAAAGGGCTAATTTTGTTCAATTGTATAACGATTTCTTACAGACAGACTGGAATTTTTGAAATAACGAAACAGAAATTAATGCAGCATGTGATAAATTTTATTCAAAAATATATTCATTTCTTGATAAAAACGTCCCTACATATAAAACATCAAACAAAGAACACCCACATTGGTATACCATTGAAATAAAGGTTATGTGCAATGGCGACGCACAATTTAATGTTCCTGAACAAATTGTCGAAGCATTCAAAACCTATTTTAGTAGTGTGTATACAGAGCCAACAAATGATTATATAGATTTAACTTTTAATGATAATGCTTCCCATTTAAATAAAATTATAATTAATGAAAATGACATATTGAAATCAATTAATAAATTAGCAAATAAAAAAACTTCAGGTCTAGATCAAATACCTAGTTACCTAGTAAAAGACTGTAAACACATATTTCTTAAACCACTACTAAAATTGTTTAACCTATCTTTGAATAGCTCAACTTTCCCAGACATTTGGAAAACTGCTAGGATATGTCCGGTTCTAAAAAATGGAGACCCAAGCCAAATTCGGAACTATAGGCCAATTGCAATTTTAAATAATTTTTCGAAGGTTTTTGAGATGTCAGTTTATATGCATGTCTACTCCCATGTATGCAATCTTATAACTCCGTATCAACATGGATTTGTAAGTTCGCGTTCTACAATTACAAATTTAACCTGTTTTTCACAATATATATGTAATATTCTTGACAATCAAGGGCAGGTTGATGTCGTGTATACTGATTTCGCGAAGGCTTTTGACAGAATTGACCATCGAGTTGTATTGAGTAAGCTAAGGACATTTGGACTTTTGTTTTTTTAAGTCATATTTAAAAGGTAGAGAACAATATGTTAGTTACAATGGATATTTGTCAACGAGGTTTTTTGCTACTTCCGGAGTTCCTCAGGGATCAAATTTGGGTCCATTACTTTTTCTCCTGTTTGTAAATGATATTGTGGACAACATTGATTGTGAAAAACTTATGTTTGCCGATGATCTCAAATTGTTTAGCTCTATAGCAACCCAGGAAGATTGTAACTTTATTCAGGAGCAATTGGTAAAATTGGATACCTGGTGTCAGCAGAATTTTTTGTATTTAAATGTTGACAAATGCCAGATTATAAGTTTTAGCCGGAAAAAGGAGATAATAGAGTTTGACTATACCCTTCGAAATTTGAACATTAAAAGAAAAATAGAGGTTAAGGACTTGGGTATCCATTTTGATCAAAAGTTTTTGTTTGATATTCATATTAAGAATATTTGTAGCTCTGCATATCGAATGTCAGGATTTATAATTCGCAACTGCAGTGGTTTTAGTAATTGTCTTGCACTTAAAACACTCTATAGGTCTGTTGTTTCAAAACTTGAATACGGCTCACTTGTTTGGTACCCTTTGTACAACACATACAAGATAAAAATTGAAAATGTCCAGCGAAAATTCTTAAAATTTATTTACTTTAAAACTCAAGGAATTTATCCTGAGAGGGGATTTAATAATGATGTTTTACTGGATATGTTTGGTTTTATCAGTCTGGAGAGTAGGAGGGTAATCTGCTCCATAAGGTTTGTGAGCATGCTGGTTCAGAATAGGATTGATTGCATGTGTCTTTTATCCATGTTAAACTTTTTAATTCCAAGACTGTCAGCAAGGATGCATAAAACATTTTATTTACCACCATGCAAAACAAACATTATGCTTAGATCCCCACTATATATTATTTGTGATAATTTTAATAAAGTGTCTGAAAAATGTGATATTAATTTTGACAGTATTAATTTTATTATTAACTGCGTCAAAGAACATTTAATTTAATAATTTAGTGAATAATTGTTTTTTTTTGTTGCTATTGGAGTTTATATTTTGTTAATAAGAACCTTTAGTAATTAAGTTTGGATTCCTAAATTTACATTAGAATATTTATATTACTATTATATTAATTTTTATTTGTAAATTTTCCTGTAATTGGATTGTTAATCTGTTGGGAAATAAAGATTATTATTATTATTATTAAATGTCAAATTTTTAAATTTTGTAAACACAGATTATAAACGTTATAAATCGAAATGTATTTCTTGAAAATTGACAGTTTATCACAGTGAAAGTAAAGAAAATGTTTTATGAGAACTTTACAGTGGAGTCCGTGCCCGAATTTAAGTTATAGTTTTCTGCCGGCGAAATTAAAAGGTCAGTACAATGTTCATATAAACTTTTCAAATATTGGCGTTGAGAAACTATTTAGGTAATACTTTTGTATTTTTGTATTGCGGTAATAAAATAATTTTCACATTTAGTATTATTTTACAAGAACTGTCAACTAACTTAAAGCTAACTTTAGTGCAATAAAAATCAAAGTCCCTAATATTTAATTTAATGCAAATCATAAAAATTGCTCTACTGTGAAATTAAACAAAATGCACCTACTTAAAACAATAAAACCTTGTGGAACTCACGCGACGATATTTTATTTAATGACACCACCAAGTGACGTTTTAAATACACATTGACAATGTGTGACTTTATGGAGCTTTAGTCACGGGCTGAAGTTAGCAACAGGTTTTTAGTCACGGGCTGAAGTTAGCTTTATTATAAATTGGGGAAAGTGAGGTTAAATCCGTTGACATTTGACAGATGTCAAATGTCGTGAATAAAGTTTAGTATGCAACTTCTCTAGACACTCGTTTTTATTAAACACTTGCTTGCAAGCTTCGCTCGTGCCTGATAAATAAAACTCTAAAATTGCATTTATAAAACCTGTTACCTAATATACTATTGTTTTGTAACGATTGTTTTTAACAGCCCAATTATCATAGCGCATCTACTGGTATTATGAGAAGTACACGAATTCAGATTAAAAACAAATCTAACGAAACTAGCGTTTGCTCGCAAAAAATGCCTATACCGTTAGTAAAGTCACTTAGTTTGAAGACCGTATCCAAAAAGAAAACCTAATTTATTGGCACTCATATAAAATAGTTGTGCGAAGAAATCATGTTTTTTATTTTGACCTACAGTCGAACGGTAAGCAAAAATGATGCCCCACTTCCTCGTTTTTTGTTTATTTTGCTTTTAACGCTTCAATTGAGAAACTTTTACTTTTGCTACGAGAATCAAGTAGTATTTTAGTATGAAGAAACCACATGCAGAAAATTGACTACTTTTGTTTAAGGCTACAATAAATAATAATTATTTAACAAAAAAATATGACAGCTTGCACGGGTGACTTTGCACCCCGCGGGTGACTTTAACCCTTTTATGAAAAATCTTTTCGCGCTCGATAAAATTAACATTTATAATTTGTTGGTCTAAACCTGTCAATTGAGCGTTTCTATTGAGTTTATATTACAGGAAAATCAGTGTTTTAAAGAAAGAAATGGGATTTATTACACTTTAAAATTGTATATATCGCATCAGTGCAAAACTCTTAGAAATACACGCGTTACAATTTCTATATTATGCGCAATCCTTTGGAATGATGATCCTTGGTTAACTACAGGTCGATTTTTTATTCTATAAACGAAGCAGACTTGTTGTTTAAAATGTGAGTTCATATGTTTTTTATTTTGTACATCATATAATATGAGTTAATTTTTTGTTATAATAAATAATATGTTTTAATGCCTTGCAATTATTTTAAAAAGACTACCCAATACCCAACAGTAGGTTGAAAATGTGACCATTGTTGCAATGAAAATATTTTATTGAATTAACAATTAATTTGTTGTTAAATTTACATTAATTTTATTAATATTATAAAAAAAAGTTTTATTTTAAACGAAAAGGGATTTGCAAAATTTACAAAGTTTCTATGAATAATGCCATTAGGGTTTCATTAATACCATAAAACGTTTATGTAAATGACATAGAACTGTTTTTTTGGACAAATAATAATAACTATATTTATCAATGCGTTTCTGCATCTGGAAGAGTGTTATTTATATAAACATAACGTAAATTTACTTTATAATTAATGCAAATGATATTACTGAAAGCCGCTTTCGTAGATAAATAATTTTTATAAAAATGATCTTTTTGCCGTAACAAAACAATTGTTGGACGAATAGGGATCTTTACTTTATTAAGACAAACTACTTTTTTTGTTATATTTAAAAAAATTGTCTGAGTGTAGAAGGTAGAGTGAAACGAAATTATGGTAGTCACCAAATAAATCAAACCAAATATCGCTATATAACCAGGTGTTCGTATTCCAGTGTTCCCGCATCTTCTATAGAAGAGAATGACAGATTGATAATTTTGGTTGGACAAGAGGAGATGTAAGTATTTAATTAACGCATATCTTATATATATAACATGGCATGTCATGGAGTCTTAGCAACTTTAATAATTTTTTACAAGGAAACCAAGCAATTTTTTTAAAACTTTTTTTACTTTAAAAACAGCTTAAAAATTTGACAATTCATAATTATTTCCAAATGTAATCTTTTTTAATTAGACCAATAAAATCCTTTACATTTAATCCAAATAAAAAAAAATGAATCCATGATAGATTTTTAAAATTGTATTATTATAATTGTATAAATTAAATGGCATTTAAAAAGTAATAATTCCTGGTTTAAAATTTTAGTTTTGGCCATAAATAAATTTTACCTAATTGGCCGTTATACCTAGTTAACTTGGTGACAATTATTTTACAAAACGGTAAATTCAAATAATGGTGATAAAGATAAAGTAAAACAGTTAGAAATTAACAGACTAGAAATGCTAGTGCTATTATTATTACTTTTAGCGTAACGTTGCAAATTAATGAAAGTAATGACTTTATTGTAAAAAACAAAACAAAGCACTGACTTATGATAAGCTTGGCAGATAAGGTAATATTGGCAACAGTGCGCAACTTACAACTCGTCTATAAAAGCGCAGTCAAGTTTTGTGCAAATATTACTGGGTTTTTGACATTTATGCTATGGCAACTATGAAAGTTAATGGGATTTTGATTGGTTGGCGTTGTACAAATAAAAAAATATGTTTTAAATCATACCTAGAATGAACCGAAGCGTGAAACCCATAATGTTGGCATCATTGCGTTAGAAGCATTAGTTGGTTGTCTGTAACAAAAAAATTATTGTAAATGAATATTATGCAACAGTAAATATTTAACGATTTTATAATGCGTTAAAAAGTACAAAAGAACATAAAATATCACAAATAATTAATATACATTTTCTTACAACCGATTAACAAAATTATTAAATTTCACATTTCGTAATAGCATCGTTGCTTAGAAAATGAATATTTTCATTGGCAAGGCAAAACTCGAATGTAAAGTGACATTTTTGTGTAAAAAGTTACAGGTCCGTGTGAAAAGAAATTGACAGAATCGTTTGACATTCAGACGTACAAGAGCTCAATTTATTTGAATTTGCGTAATTTCATTAAAATTTGTATTCTACAAAAGTTCGACAGCTTGATGTCATCAGTCAATAGAGTAGGTATTTTAATATTTTTTGTAATTATTTTAGTATATTACAAAAGATCCAGGTTTTTTTAACTTGTCCACTCAATTTTAATGTATTTTTTCAAAAGCACGTTTGTATAAAAACATAATAAATATTCAAAACATCAGTACCTTGGCGTGTCACAACTCCTGAATAAAATATCTGAGTGGTTCTATTTTAAAAAATATTCAATTTATCTTAAATTTTTCAATTTCACTACAAACTATAAAACATTAAATAATGTATTTTTCATATTTTATCATAGATTCGAATAATAGAAATTTTTAAAAAATTGATAATCTTTGTACTTAATTTTAGCCGTCAGTTCTGTGTTCAATGTTAAAATTCAAAATTCCTGCAAAATACTGAAGTTTAAACGTCAATTCCTTGTTTTAACTCAAGTGTTGGTAAAAAATTACCTACAGAGCCCGCCCTTTGCACGACAGTAATCTTGAAAACAATGCAAGCGGCGAAGTTGTGGTGAATGCACGTATAGTTCCAGTCAAAATTTCAGTACTGTGGTGAGCAGTTATTTTCTTACGTATATATATTTCATTGTAATTTATATAAGGCTATATGTGATTTGTTGATAAGTAGCATCCACTAATAAAAAATATCAGTAAAATACTTAATTCCAAATTATAATCTCAAATTTGTATCCCATTCATCAGTACCGTGTCGTCAGTTCCATGTTCGATGTTTCGCAAACTTTAATTTAAATTCTGCTTGGACAGAACTTGTTTATTTAATGTCATTATAAACTCATATAAATTTGGTGTGGGTCCCATATCTAATAATTGAGATATCGGTGTACCCAAAATCCACCAGCCGCCACTGATGTGTGGTATTATTTGATTTTAAGATATTTAATGTATAATATGCTCAAAGTTGCAATAAATCTTACATTTTCCAATAAATTATGTATTTAATTAGTACCCTGGTATACTCGTCACTTCCCTTGCATTCAAATTTAGATATAGATATATATATAGACAGATATTTCAGAAACTGTTTGAAAAGTGACTGGCTCGGTCTGGAACAGTATATTTATTATATTATTTATGTTTTTATAACAAAATACTGTTTAATTGCACCCCACTAAATATAAAACAATCGATAATCTGCTATGTATAAATATCATTTAAAAATTGTGTTTGTATAATAAATACTAATTTTTAGTGCCTTTATTTAAGAAGGTAAGTTTATTGATTTTAAGTAACTTATACCTACCTTAAAAATTAAAAGAATAAGATGAAAGTAAATTTAACATCTGTCTAGGGTTTTAAAGTGTCGAAAAAACCGGAAAAATTGGGGAAAGCCCTGTTTTTTTCTTTTTTTCCCAGACCTTGAAAAAATTGGCTTTTTTGGAAAAAATTAAATTTTTTTGTTGGAAATATACACATTTGATAAAAAGTGGCAATCAACAAGTTAATATTATTTTATATAAAAAAATCCTTTATTACAAAAAAAATAAAAGTAAACATTAAATTAAATTTAAGAAAATAAACTTAAACGTGAAATATATGCTGGATTTATGCAGCACAAATTAACATTAAGTTAACATTAAGATTAAGATTAACATTAACATTAAGAAGTTAAATGAACGTAATCGATTGGAAGCTTTTATGCAACACATTAACATTAACTTTAGCATTAAGTTAACATTAAGAGATGGCCAACTTTTATCTTCTTAAGGTAGTTGTCGTGGTACAATATTGTCAAAAATTTTTAGATTATACGCACCGTAAAAGTATACGAGCTGGTAGCTAAGTGATTCATAATTTGTTCGCAAGACTGTACCCTGGAGACGTTATTTTTACGTAATACTTTCAAATATTTTCATAAGTTTTAATCCGGCAACGTCGCTTATGCTCAACCAATAGATATATTGGAGACTGAATCAGACGTTTGAATTTACTGCGGAAATTATATCTATACTCGCGTACAGGCTTGCCAAGTTGTTTTTATCTGACACTAGTGATGTATACTTTTTACAAATTGTTGAACTTTAAACGGTTATTTATAAACAATTGGACGGTCAAAAATTTTTAATTATTTTTTTTAAACTCAGCAAAAATACATTAAAACAATGTTAGTTTTTTGAAAGCTTCTGACAGTTAGTTTTTTTTGTATAACTAAGAAACTGGTACAGAACTACAGAAAGCCTATACAATCCATGTTAATTATCCAATTTTTAATTGAATTTATCTCGGGTTATAGACTTAATAAGTATACAAAAATTCAAAATTTTCTGATGGTATGCTTATATCACGACAACTACCTTAATGATAATGTTAATTTTTATTCCTCCTGCGCAGGTTTGCGGCGCAATTTTTAAATAAACCGTTTCAGTAATGCCAACATACCCGAAAATAAATGAAACTTACTGCTGAATGATTGATTTTTTATTCAATGATTGTGTTCTTTGGTTTATTGTTTGACGTGGAGTTTATAGTTTTTATTTATTTTACTTAACAGATGCTAAAACGGGATTAAAACAAAATTCAAACAAACCAAAAATGTCAGATGTCAAAATTACTTTAGCTTATACGCATGCTTAATTTGCTACTAATTTTGCTGCATAAATACCCTCCTATTAATGTTAAATTAATCTTAATCTTAATGTTAATGTTAAAGTTAATCTTAATGTTAATTTGTGCTGCATAAATCCACCAATAGTGTATGTTGGGTTTTTTTTATTGCAAAAAGAAGTCCATTAAAAATATCTAACTATAAAATAATGAATGATTTATATGATAAGTGTTAAAAAAAAGTTTTAATTTTTATAATTAGCGTCGGAAATTTTCTTGATATCAGTGTACGGATACTTGGAAATTTGGAAATTTTCAAAACAATTGACTTTTGCAGTTTTTTGTATTATCCTCTGAATAAAATTTTAAAAATTAAAAAAGCAATTTTTTTGAAAATTTCCCGTTTTTTTCCGTTTTTTTTCCGAAAAAAAATCCGGTTTTTCTCCGCCGGCTCAATTTTTCCGGAAATTTTAAAACCCTACAGCTGTCAAACACGTTTTTAGGTTATTTTGTTTTGTATTTGAAAATAATAAAAAACAAAAGGGTCGTAGAAAAAACATTCTATTTCACTTGAGAGAAAAGCTTTCTTCAAGCTCGTGTTAATGCAGACTCGGCCTTCAACACAAGTTTGTAAAACAAATAACTATTTTCTTATTTTTTTAATACGAGGGTTGCCTTTTATATTTCGGGAATAGAGAAAACAAACAACAATTAATCATCGTACATGGCTTTATTGTTTTTCAAAATATTCTCCATGAAGATCAACACACTTTTGCATGCACTTGAACCAATTTTCGAAGCATTTTTTTCACTCCGATTAAGGCACCTCCAAAACATACATTTTCAACGCATCAACCGCTTCTAAAGACCCACACAGTTGACTGCTGTTTACTTTTAGGTTCATACACGTAGATTCATGATTCGTCACCTGTTACAATGTCATGAACATGCTTTGAAGCTCCGCCATCGTATTTTTTAAGCATTTCTTTTGACCACTAGACCCGAGCATTTTTTTGATCGATTTTCAAATTATGTGGGATCCAACGGTAACAATTTTTTCTGACGGCCAAATGTTCATTTAATATTGAATGTATGCTGGTCCCACTCATGCCCAAGGATGACCCAATCTCACGATATGTCACATGACGATCTTGCATTACCAGTTCACGCAGAGCATCAATGTTTTTTGAAAGAACGAGTGATTTTGGATGACCTTCACGAAATTCGTCGGTGAGCGAACCATGGCCATGATTAAATTCGGAACACCACCGATATTCACTTGTTTTTTATGGCACTTTGTCGCCAAAAGTCAAATTAAGTTCATTGATGCATTATTGTTGGGATAATCCACGTTAAAGTTGTAAAAATCATAGCACGAAAATGTTCACGGGTCAATTCCATTTTTTTGGCCGACATTAATTTTTCAAGTGACTGTTAATAATACTAATTGCGCTCCCACGTCAAAACGTTTTAAGTAAGAACACCGTCTAAAAGGTAGAACTTAACGATACAGACATCTGTTGTCCGATAGCATCAGCAGGTTCGGCCATTCCCGAAATATAAAAGGCAACCCTCGTACCAAGTTATGGAGTTAAATTTACAAATACCGATAAATATGTAAAATATGTAATAGGTAAATTGTTGTTTCTTATCACTGATTTTTACGCTGCTAATAACATTAAAATTAATATTTATTATTTAAATATGCGAATATGTAAAATCATATCATAAATAAATAAAAACATTTAATATTGTTATCTAGGATTTACATACATTTATAATATCGGTAAACACTTTTTTAATTTGCATTTATAGGTAGCTATTTTGACAAAGATAAAATTTTACCTAAACCAAATTTTAACTAACGATTTATCAAAGAGGGGAAAGTACGTCACACGTTTAGGGGGGAGGTGGTTAAGATTTTGTGACATCATGTGCTATAATAATGCATAGGGTGTCTGAACTCACCTAAACGTACTCTATAGAGTCATGCCATATAAAACGTCCAATGGGTGTGCATGGTTTTAGTTTTTAATAAAAAATTGAGGATGATCTTTTATTTTTAATTTTTCAATTTTTTACTATCAAGAAATTTGAAATCTTAAATTGTGTCATTTTCATACCACTTGTTCATAATTTACTTATTTACAATAAGCGGCTGTTAATGTTAAAGAAGAAAAAAAGAATTTTCTTTGGTGTTCATAATCATAAAAGTATATAACCAATATGCAAAATATTATGCTGTTTAAAGTATAGCCAACCTATAAAATCAAAATTTTGAGTGGGATAAAGTATCTCATTAGTAATGAGTCATTACAGCACCGAAAGCGGTGTTATAATGAAGTCATTATGAACGCAAAATAGATAAAAATAATTTGATAATTTTTGCGTTTTTAGATGGAAACTGCCCAAACCCTACTAATTTTGGGGAGCTTGTTTTTTTAGGAATTAGAAGAAAATAATCTTAAAAAATGTTTTTGATTTTTTTTCGACAGTTTTGATTAAAAATATTACCACTACAATATAGTACAAGGCATAACATCCGCATAACTTAAAAAAAAATAATAATATTAATAACATGTAAAATGTCATGCAAGAACAGACAAAAGAATGTCAAGTTTAAATTTAAATATTGGTGAAGCCGTTTTCTGAAGGTCAAAAAATTCGTATTGGTTAAACCAAAACGTGATCAAAAACACTTCCTATACATGCTTTTTATTATTTCATTAGGTGTATGTATACATACAGATATATCTTGTCATTAGCCTATAAACGCAGGAAATAAGGTTCTGTTGAGTATAAAAAAATACAAAACACTTTGGTGATGATTAAAAAAACTTGTCTGTGTCTGCAGTAGGGTGTTCCAAAAAAAGTCGATAATTTTTTTTTCGATTGCACGTAAAATTCTTGTTATATATGCTTTAAAAAAAATTCTGTAAAAATTTGAGCCCTTAATATCAAATTGAAGAACTCCATCATCGAATTTTAAGAATTTCCATTGATTTAACATGGAAAAATGATTTTTAAACCTTCATTTCTCCTGCAAACTATGTAGAACATTATTTTTCGGAAAAACCATCACTGATCCTTCTTCAGCATTAAATTCTGTAAAAAAAAGTTCTTAGGGTCCAGTCTCTAACGTCAACCCTCTCGTTTTTATTTGCGTTAAAAAATATAGATTTTTTGAAATTTCGATTTTGTCCATTTAATGTGTAAAATTTTGATCTCAGACTATAAAGTTTGAGAAAATTTTAGTAGATCGTTCAAAGTGCTTTGAAGATAAAATGTTGTATGCTTCGCTCAATTGTAGGCCTCCGCTACGCGTCGGCCTTTAAACCTTGAGCTTAGCACAAAAAGCCTTCCTTCTTAACCTAATGACATAAATAACTATTTTTGCATCCAATGGGAGTTATTTTCTGCAATTAATTTCAGTGTTTTGATTATTGTTAAACAATTTGTTTATTTTATGCTTATTTGTTTTATTATACTTTTGTTAGAATTATTTTGTGTTACAGTTTTTTCACTAATGTTTTTAAATGATATTTATAACTTAAAATTAAATAAATAATTTTTATTTTATCGAATAATGGTAAAATGGTAAATTTATATTAAAATATGTTAAATCTATAGATAAACAAATTGTTCAACAATAATCAAAACACTTAAATTAATTGCAGAAAATAACTCCCATGGGATGCAAAAAAAGTATTTTTTAGTAGGTACTGTTTAATGGCAATTTTAAGAGCTTTCCAATGAGGTATCACAAAGAGGGTGTTGATATTTAAAAAAAATAAGTTAGCCCCATTAGGTAATTTGGGTGTTACTAATTTCAACAACAAAACTTTTTCTCTTATTTCCACATATTTTTAGTGTTTCTTGCCACTTTCAATTGTTCTTTGTACTTATTTGCATAAAAATGCAGAGCAGTATGAAATGGTACGCGTTGGAATGTCTTCAGGCCATATACAATTTATTAATACGCTTATAATAAGCGTTATACCACATATGCGCATATTAAATAGATAACATAAATAATTAACGACACGTGAACATATCACGTTTGCCGGACAAATATGCGTATATCACGTGTAGGTATAAGTTTATTATATTAGTTCGTTGTGTTGGTAAGGCTTTGTAAATTGATTGCAATTTTAACCTTGTAGTTTTTGTATACGTTTTTAGTTTGTAATAAATATCTATAATTTTATTATTATTTATTCCATCGATTTTATCACTGTTATTTTTTATAATATTTAATCAAGAAATACAGTATTGCTGAAACAAACAATTTTTTTATGTGTCGCAAAAAAAATCCTTTCAAGACATTCGTTTATAAAAATCACCTTCATAACAGAAACAGCCTGTATACTGTATTTAATTCAAACTGCATTCGAATTTGGAGGTTAATAATTAATATCATTAGATAACGCAATTGGATTGCTAAATTGGAAATCGTTAACGTGCTTAGTGCAATCGCATACTGTAGTTTACTACAAGAATTGGCTGCAATACGGTTAAATAATCTGCTAAGTTGTCACCTACATCCACTTATGGTATGGCAAGAATGTTTAAAAGTAGAACGCCATTGGAAAACTCATCGAGCTGTGTTTTTGTTTGTAAATAAACGAAACAATTAAAAACAAATAAATACCAGACTGATGTTTTCTGTGAAAAGTTGGTGTTGTTGACAATCAGGCGGTTAGGTATACTATTCAGTGCTGCCATTCTAGTACAAATTTTGTACTATTTACAGTACATTTTTGCTGTAATTTTCATGAAAAGTACGAAAGTACATTTATCTAAAAATAACATGATTTACAGTACATTTTATAAAATTTTACTAAAATTGTAGGTATACATTACAGAACTCTCAAAATGAGGGATCATTAAAATGTGTTTTATTTTTAAAAAATTTATGTATTTAATATTAAGTTATTCCTTTTATGTTTAAAGTTATTTATTTTATGTTTTATATTTATAATATGGTTTAAAATTAAAAAACCAAACCAAACCCATATAGTTTAATACATACTTTGTTGATTTTTTTAATTTATATTTTATTATTTATTAATTTATAAAGAGTTAAGTAAAATAATTGTTTTTATAAACCCCCCCCCATATTAATTACAATAATAATAATATGTTTGGTGCCAATGACCTCAGCAGTCAAAGCACCTTAATTATTAATTTAATATATAAAAAAATGATATACAAAAAATATTAAAAATCAATTAATGGTAATAGCACAGCATTTTAGGATAAATTTGGTTATAGTACATTACAGTACATTTTCACTGACAAAAATAGTACATTCGATTAAAAGCTCGCGGCAGCACTGACTATTCTATAGAAATAAAATTCAGGGAGGTAAAATATAAGAGTAAAATTAAAATAAACCAGTAAATAAAATAGTCGTTTTCACTTTTAAATAGTTATTTTTTACTACGTAAATAGGTTGACTATTTCTGAGAGTTAAAAGTAACTAATTTTTTCTTTAATCATTTGCGGCCAACAACAAAGTATTATTTGAATTAAATGCATATACCTAAGCTCCATGGTTAAATGACCCATAAAAACAAATAAAGATGCAAAAAGTTTAGCTTAAAACAGCAACACAAATAATATATTCAACTTTAAAAAATTAAGAACAATATTTATTGACAAATAAAATTGATTTTTATAAGAGCGGCTGATGGCCGAATGGGTTATGACAACAGCTTGACAAGCTTGACAAGTTCAATCCCCGGCTGGGTCATAACTTTTTTTTAAATTAAAATCTACTAATTTGACTATTTCATTCAGTAGAATCTTACTAATTATTAGTGACTGCTTTTTCGCTATGACAATTAGTCAAATATGACTTATAATTAGTTATTTTTGACTAATTCATTTTAAGAGAGAAGATCATAGGGTTTCTAAAAAATCTTAAATTACAACTGTTTTTTACATTTTTGGGGGGAGGGTTTAAACCCCCCTGCAAACAATATTTGAAACTAGCCAAAGTTAAAAATATGCACATTTAGGTTATGACAAATTTATTGTTTTATTTTAAAATGGGTACTTGTTATATTAATTAATTAGAGGTTTGATACAGTGATATTTTTATTTAAAACACATTTTTTATAAATTCAATTTTTTAATAATTAGTTAATATCAAAAAAATTCAGTTGTTATTCTAAATTGTTTTTTTATATTTTAACAAGAGAAAAGTGAATTTGGTATACTTAATATAAACACACAACCAACTTAAATGGAATCACCCAGTAATTACTAGAAACATTATTTCACTTAAAAAAAAGTGATTTGGAAATAAAAAAACACTTTATCTGAACACATAGTATTACAAAAATTAAGAAAAGTTTATTAAAACAAATTTTCTATAGAGAACAAATTACAAAAAATGTGAATTTTTCTGAGAATAAACTGTTTGTTCAAGGTACTATTTTTTTAATGGATAAGTTGACAGAATAAATTTTTGTAGTTATTATTGTTCATTTTTCTGCTTAACATTTTTCAATAAAATTTAGTATAGGGTCGTTTTGCGGGGTGGTGAATCCAGTGCCGTGCTTAGATTTTGTTAAAAAAATCGATAATATGAATTCTTTAAAATTTACTCTTAAAAACTGACATAGTAGGCCTTGTATTTTGTAAAAATATGGCGTTTTTTGTTTTAAAAATACAGTTTATATACATAGTAGCCTTGTATTTTGTAAAAATATGGCGTTTTTGTTTTAAAAATTCAGTTCATCAAGATCTACACTTTAAAACAAATCCGGTTAAAATCGCACAATAAATTTATTTAAAGATAAAGATTTTACAGAGGTGAGTCGCAAACAAATGGGTCACTGTATATATGTATATCTTAGATTGGTGTATAGTGTGGTAATACGGTACTAGTCATAATTATGTTAACAATTTATTACTTAATTAATGCTTGCATTGATGCTAAAAGTGGCAATACTAATTATAATTATTTAAGTAACAAAAACCCAATATTTCTTTTTAACTTCTAATTTACTGTAAAATTTATTCTTAGAGTAATTCACATTTTTAGTTATTTGTTCGACATAAAATTTGTTTTAATATTTTGCTTTTTATTTTCAATTCACATTTTTTTAAGAAAACCACATAGTGCAGTAATTATTCATACCTTCTCTTTGTTTTTGTTGTTTTTTTCTCGCATACTTTTCTAGTATTTTTTCTAATTATTTAGAAAAGGTACATTCCAGTAAAGAAATAGTTGCCAAAATGTATGAGTTTTGAAATCATTACTAAATACAATACTAAACACATAAAATATCAAGGCTGTCCCAAATAATTTATATTTTTGTAAAAATCTATTTTGTTTATTTTTAATAAATTTAACATGTTATTGTATCGCCCTCTATAGGAAAAAGTACAAAAATATTACCGTTGGTGTTTGGTAAAAATACAAAAGTTTAAAACTAGTATATTAAAGAACAAATGTCATAAGACGTCATTTTGTCGCACGCGGACAAAAGGTCTTATGACATGAGTTCTTTATGTTTTTTTTATCTATTTTGCAAAAATTCTATAAAAAAAAATTAATTTTATAACTTAAATTTAATTTGATCGAATTTTAATTTAGATAGTTGGTATCACAGTCATTGTTTTGACAGTTAATGTCAAAATCGATTCGCCATGCCGTCCTTAATTTACTTATTTACAATAAGGATTTTGTTTGGTGTTAAACAAAATTTATTGCCAGAAAAGTCTCGTAAGTACTAGAAAAATCATAAAAATATTATAACCAATATGCAAAATATTATGCTGTTTAAAGTATAGCCAACCTATAGGTTAGATACTTTATCCCACCCAAAATTTTGATTTTATATATAAAATCAAAATTTTGGGTGGGATAAAGTATCTAATTACAGCACCGAAAGCGGTGTTATACAAAAAAAAATACAAAAGTGCTCTTTTAGTTCCACCCTTACTTCTTAAGAAGTCCCATAAGCCAACTGAATGGCTTGTGCGGGTTAGGGGTAGGAACGGACCGCGGGCTTAAAGTCCCATCCGAAGTAAAAAAAAATTCAAATTAAAACAAAAAAAATTTTAGTCCTGGAAATTTAAAATATAAACTTTTTTGTAAAAGTAAAAAAAAAATAATTCTGGAAATTTTTGGAAAAGGACAAATGTAAAAATTTTAAAATGCAAAAAAGTTAAATTATCAAAAAGGCAATATATATTTTATACGCCACCCCGGCCGCCTCCTTTGACCCCTCCAGTTTGGATTACGTAACAATAAACAAAAAAATTCAAAAAAATAAAGCCCTCTAATTATTAGCTATTATAGCCAATGAAAGGCCCGTCAAAATCGATTCGGAGATTAGCCCGTACAAACATTTTAAAACTTCAATTTTATTTATGTATAAATGTATAGATTTTTAAAACAATTATAGTTAATTAACCAATATTTTGATAATTTGATATGGATTAATAATTTTTAATTAAAATGTTTAAAATATATTAAATCATAATGAATAAAGTAAAAAAAAAATCGTTACACTCATATTTACCATCCTTAAATAATTTAAAAAAAATGTATTTGCCAAGCTTATCAATCAATAAATTGACTTGTCAAAGTTCAAAGAAAAAACGAATTTACCTTATATTTTCTTATGACACCATCAAGGATACAGAGAATTTAGTATCTATTATTGTATACACCACACTATACTTAAGATTTCCTTCCTTAATAAAAAAATTTGAATAATACTTCTTGCTTGGTTATAGGTTTTCAAATGGGTTTATTTACGACAGCGTGGCCTATTAAATGTTTTTTCCTTATTTCATTTTGTTCCACACAAAAGGGTTTGCGGTATCGAATTCTCGTTTTTTTCATTACATAAAATACGAATAATCTATTCGACCATTAAAACTGTGACACGTTCGAAGAAGCCCACAACCATCAATTTATACCGAGTGTCTCATGAAGCCCCAGATAAACCACAATATATTGTTTTGTCAAAAAAATTTAATAACTTTTTTATTAAAAAGCAGTGTGCAAATGTAATAATGTTTTGGATGACCATTTATTAGGTAACACACTGTATACAAGGTAATCGTCTCTTATATTTAAAACTTTCGTTTTCAGGAGACTTTTTGGAAATCCCCGTATATTCGTGATTATACAATTAGTAGTGGTAATTAGTTAATTACGCGGTTACATCACTTTCCCCGTTTATTATTGTCTGTGGGAAATGTTATTGTTTCGGATTTTTCTTGTGAAATATGCCACCGCGGCTTACTAGACATTGCTGACTGCTATAAATTTTATAATACCTACTATGAAAGATGATCTAATGCATGCATGTAAAATGAGTTGTTAACATTTGTGAACTTTTAATTGTTCTTGGTATTAATAGAGGCTGTTGTCTTTTCCATAATAACTACAATTATTGATTGTTAACCTTTTTTATGTGTGAACAAGTACTCTATAGTAAAAGTGAAAATATTCTTTGGAAATATACTTAAATATAAAAAAAGTACTGAACAATACTTGGGAGTAGAAAGTGTTTCTAAACTTTAAAATAGATGTACCTACAAAATAAAAAAGTGACAAAAATATATATAAAAACTACTTAATTTAGAACCTAGTATCCTACAGTGTGTATCAGCCAAATGGAATAAATTCGATAATACCTAAATCCAAGTTTGTTAGTTCCGCATTTTTTTTTTCATAAAAACTTTTTGTACAGGGTGTATCATGTATATCAGTGGTCAATACCAACTTTCTTATTTTAAATGCAACACCAAGTATATTATTAAATTTTTGGATTCTTCTAAAAATTGAAGACATATTTTATATACAATGTCCTATACCTACCCTGATAGCACACTTTATTCTAAGAATGTTTTTTAAACCTTCCAGTGAGAATATTCTTAGTATCATGCTATATTTCTTCTAAAGAACATGCTTAAAAGAAATATAGCATGATCCGAAGAATATTCTTACTGGCCTATAGGCAGGTTCTTAGAAGGTGCAAAGTTTTAGTGGTAAAAATTAGTCTACTCTAAACATATGCTTAGAATGTTAAGAAAGTAATTGCTATAGAAAGTTCATTTAGGAATATTCCTGTTAAGCATATTTAGTTCAGTTACCTATATAATAGTAAAATATACCATAAACTACGTATAAAGGTATACTTATACCCATACTTAAGTACCTAATTAGTAATAAGTATTAAATACTAAGTAAAAAACACAATCCAAAATATTTTTTTATAATTATTTGTTAAATTAAAACAATATTCGATAACAAAAATACTTTTACTATAGGTATTTTATTTTATGTTAAAATAAATATTATAATTATAAAAAATCGGTATAAAAATTAATATTATTATAATAATATTAATTTTATACCGATTTTATATTTCTGAATTAACATTTGTATGTATAATATTCCTAACTATTTTCAACTTCGATCTAATCTGACTTATCCCACAAAAATTTCCAATTTTATTTTTTATGAAATAATGTCATACAACTTATGGTTAGGTCAAATTGTTTATTTAATATTTTTAAATAAATATATTAATATGTCGCAAAAAGGGGACGACAAATACATTTCACTGTCATATTATGACAGTGAGGCGTATTTGTCGTCTCCTGAAGAATTTTATGAATGTAGAATACAACATATTAGAACGTGGGTATCTGACATATTTGGGAATATTCTCAAAAGCTTTCTAGAAGCTCCATAAGAAACCTTCTAAGAACATTCCAAAAACGTATTCTTAAAATGTTCTTGGGATGCTTTTTAAGAAGGTTTTAAGAAGCTTTTAAGAATCCAATTGCATCATTAAAAGGGTATCTATTGAATGTTTTAAAATTCCCTAAGAACATTCTTAGCAATAAGCGAAGCTTCTAAGAATATTCCATTATTCCGGGTCATATCTTCTTAGAAGATTCTTAAAATCAAATTTTGCTATCAGGGTATCTTTATCTGTTTCGGAAAGAACGATAATTATTTGATTAGAGAAATTGAAAATATCAAAAATAAATATGATATAATAATAACAATATATGTAAATAATTATAAAAAATACATTTAAGATGAGAAAAATATATGACAAAAACGGGGAAATTTTACTTTTAGTTGTGATTAAAATGATAATAAGAAAAAGAAGAAATAATTGCAAATATAAATAGTAATTAAAAAATAATTTTTTCTACTCTCACCTTTAAAACGCCCTTTATCGTACATGTTTCTATGACACTAAGTGACCCTTTAAATACACATTGACAAGTTGTGGCTTTACGGCGCTTTAGTCACGGGCTGAAGTTGGCAACAGGTTTTTAGTCACGGGCTGAAGTTAGTTTTAAGTTAGTTGACAGTTGTCAAATGTCATACAATCGTTAAAATAAAGTGCCTTTGTTGTAAAATAATACTAAATGTGAAAATTATTTTATTATCTCAATAGCCGGCCATACACAGACGTTATTGCGCGCGGTTTATCGTGTTATCTGCAAAAACATATGGAAAATCATGTACGTGAGTGAGTATCGCCGCGCGCAATGATAGAACGGGAAGGGATTTCAGACGTGCTTTTCTCTGGAGTGTGGCGTGTCCACACGCCACATTCCGCGTCACGGTTTACCTTTGCCTGGCAAAATTTCACGTTGAAAATTTGTACATGATCACATGCAGTTTCAAACGACTCGATAAATGACACTTTTTGCCCACTCACATACGATTTTTCCTTTGAAACTGATATACCACGGGCAATCACTTGCTAAATCATTTGAATACTTTATCAAGTGTATGGAACATGACGCTTTTTTTGCCACGCCGTTCTTTCGTGCATACTAACCGCTACATCCCAACACGCCACGATAAACCGCGCGAAATAACGTCTGTGTATGGCCAGCTAATAGCTGGCCATACACGGACGTTATTGCGCGCGGTTTATCGTGTTATCTGCAAAATCATATGGAAAATCATGTACGTGAGTGAGTATCGCCGCGCGCAATGATAGAACGGGAAGGGATTTCAGACGTGCTTTCCTCTGGAGTGTGGAGTGTCCACACGCCACATTCCGCGTTTCACGTTGAAAATTTGTACATGATCACATGCAGTTTCAAACGACTCGATAATTGACACTTTTTGCCCACTCACATACGATTTTTCCTTTGAAACTGATATACCACGGGCAATCACTTGCTAAATCATTTGAATACTTTATCAAGTGTATGGAACATGACGCTTTTTTTGCCATGCCGTTCTTTCGTGCATACTAACCGCTACATCCCAACACGCCACGATAAACCGCGCGAAATAACGCCTGTGTATGGCCAGCTAATACAAAAATACAAGAATATTAAATAGTTTCTCAACGCCAATATTTGAAAAGTTTATATAAACATTGAACTGACCTTTTAATTTCGCCGGTAGTAAACTATAACTTAAATTCGGGCACGGACTCTACTGTAAAGTCCTCATGAAACATTTCCTTTACTTTCACTGAAAAACTGTCAATTTTCAATATACATTTCGATTTATAACCTTTATAATTGTGTTTATAAAATGTAAAAATGTGACATTTGACAGTTTCCCCTGTTGTTTCATAGATGGCGCTCTATACAAATTTTTGATTTAAATCATTTTAAAATAATAATAAGTATTTGTCGTAGAAAAAGTATAGTATGCACCTCGTTTATAAACTTTTCTATACACTCATTAATTTAAGAACTCGCTCGCAAGCTCGCTCGTGCCTAAATTAAATTCGTGTATAAAATGGCGTTTATTAAACTTGATACATAATATACTATTAAAACCCTCAAAAACCATTCTTTACATTTTTTCTTGTTATTTTCGTATAATTTGTATAAAATAATTCGTGATATGTCGTTAGTGCGCCTTTTTTGAGACACTCTGTATAATAATAATAATAATAATAGTAAGACAAATAAGATTTATAAAAAGTTGTAGAAAATTGCAAAAAATAAATAGGATATTATAATATACAAACATGATGGTTTATTAATAGTATATACATATATTATGTATCAAGTTTGATAAACGCCATTTTAGTCACGAATTTAATTTAATTATATGAGAGCCTAGAAAACTTTATGAACTTTTACTACGACAAATACTAATATTATGTAAAACTTATTTAAATTCAATATTTGTATAAAGCGACATTTATACGAAATTTTTGACGTAATTTTCACCATTAACATAGCCCGTTATTATTTTAATTAAACTTAACAATAATTTTTAATAGTTTTATAGCTTTGTAATAATATTTTGCAATTAAAGTAATAAAAAAAATCAAACCACAAAATATTTTTTTAGCATAATAATATTTTGAAGTTATTTTAATATTTAAAAGTATCTTAATAATTATTATTTTAAATATTAAACACATGGAAATGTTAAAGGTACAAAAGTTGTATTTATTGGAATTCCCGTTAGAATTTATAACTTGGGAATCTACCGGCGTTAAAATCTCAAATTTTTTTGTGTAAATCAAAATGTATCCCTTGAAAATAGACTAAACAATCGATATACGCAAGATATTTAACGCTTTATCAGTAGGTCAGTACAAACGTTTATACATATAATCTTTTTAAATATTGGCGTCAAGAAACTATTTAATACTTTTGTATTAAGATAAAAAAATAATTTTAACATTTAGTATTATTTTACAAAAAAGGCACTTTATTTTAACGATTGTATGACATTTGACAACTGCCAACTAACTTAAAACTAACTTCAGCCCGTGACTAAAAACCTGTTGACCCGTGACTAAAGTGCCATAAAGCCACAACTTGTCAATGTGTATTTACTTTGTGTCATGGAAACATGTACAATAATGGGCGTTTTAAAGGTGGGAGTTAAAAAAAACAATAAAATCATACAAAATGCAAAAAAATTAAAACACTAAAAATGCCAATTAAGAAAACAAAAATGGGAGATTTTCACTTATTCTGCACAAAAGTTCTCATTAAAATGGATGTGGCATAATCCTAACAAGAAAATAATGCAAAAATTATAAGTTATGTTCAATCACTAAATTAGGTACTTTTTCGTCTGAAACCACCTATTATAAACAATTAAGTTTATAAATTTCCTAACTCTCCGTTACATTGCCCAATAAACCAATCTAGGCACGGCCTATGCGATGCGATGACTTGATTTAATTTCAACGTAACATTTGCGGTTCTAGGTAGGCTTTGGTATGCATACCATGGTAAATCTTTTCATAATGTCTTTTACGAAAAGGTTATCTTGATCACGATGGTAATGTTGCGCTCGAATATTCCTTGAATTCTTCTAAAAGCGCACTCCTATGAATAACAATGAACATTTCTCGAATCTTACCATACCTTTCTGTTTTTAAAGGTCATATAGGTAGTTTTTATGATTTTAATTTAATAGGTTTCCTTAATAAGGCACTTCTGCACTTCCAAACTTTTGACATAAGTAACTTGCATATATATATATGCATAGTTTGGAAATAATATTGTAAAAGTGTACAATGTACATATGTAGTTACTTTATAATATTTCTGTATAAATTTGTATTAATGCAATTAATGTAGTAGTATTCCTTGAGCCAGTCACGTTTCATATAAGCGTAATTTGTTCATCTTTGTAACGAGTTTGCTTATTTTGCGCTGATACTAAATTATGAGGCGCCGTTTGTGCCATAATTATGATTTGTAAAATATATAATAATTTCTAAAATATATACATATTTTGTTTAAAATATAAATATTTTATCTGAAATATATATATTTTAGCTTATTTTATAACATATATATTAGTTTTACTAAAATATAATAATATTTTTACAAAATAATATATATTTAAAATATTTATATATTTGGACAGTTGAACTAATAATATAATTTTAATACTAATAATATAAACTCAGCTTACAAGACGTAACTCCAGGAGGCGCTGGCTGCTTTATTTAACTTGGCAACGCAGCCTGTCTGTAATTGCATGTCGGAATTACCTACTGTGGTGTAAATTAAATAAAACTAGAAGATACATTAAAAATAATAATACCTCTGGTACGTAATAAAGCACTTGGGTATAAGTTTAAATTAAAATCTAACAGATTAATAGGTCATTTAAAATTTAACCGCAGTAATGGAACCAAATCGACGACATAGTTTTGCGTAGCCCAGAATTAAGGAATAAAAAATTATTGTTTAAAAAGAGAGTCACGACAATAAACATCCAGTTAAACATATAATAAATAACAAAAAGCCAAAGTGCGGCAAAAAGTTATTTAATATACACCACTGTAATTCTCACATGAAATGAAAGAAAGGCTGCGTTGTCAAGTTAAATAAAGCTGCCAGCGCCTCCTAGCGTTACGTCTAGTAAGCTTAGTTTATATTATTAGTATTGAGTTTATATTATTAGTATTACTGTTTTAAATATATATTATTTAGTTAAAATATTATATATTTTAGTAAAACTAATATATATCTTAGAAAATGAGTTAAAATATATATATTTCAAACAAATTATTTGTATTTTTACAAAAAATATTTAAATTTTTACAAATAATTATATTTTATAAATCATAATTATGGCACAAACGGCGCCTCATACTAAATCTACGTACTAAGCTAAGCCTTCATTCTTGTAATACGGCAGTAGAAGACACTCCTAGGAATTGAAATTCCTAAGCCAACATATAAATTTTCCTATACAGGGTCACTTTGAAACATCTCAGTTAGTATGCATTTTACGAAAAAATGTTTAAAATAAAAATTAAATGATTCGAGGGGGGAAATCAATCAGTACTAAAATTGGTCCTTATACTCTCCTCCTTATAGAAGGAACAGGGAACTTTTTAAAATTTCCAAATAGGTAGATTTTGTCTAAAACATATTTTTATATTTGTAATAGATGGTGCTGTAATGAAAAAAAAATCAATTTTGTTCGATTTTTCTTCTGTATACGATTATGCAATAATTTTTCTGTAAAAATATCACTTTTTGGTATTAAATTAAATCTGATTTTTTTAAGTACCCACGATTTTTTAACTAATATTTAAGTTTCCTTTGGTTTAAGTTTTATACATTATTTCATTCGGTGATAATTATCAATTGCGCACCATGGTCACCTTTTACCTGCCAGATTTAAATCCTTTAATTTAAAGAATTATTGTACTATTTTTAATAAAAATAGGTACCTCATTTAAGGTAGAAAAAAACATTATTTTGTCAATTAATTAATTTAATCCTAATTGAGGTATAAAAAATGGTATTTAGTTATAAATAATAATTATTATTGAGGTATAAAGAAACTATTTATAGTTTAGCATTATTTAATCAATTTAGTTCGAAGATTAATTTGCAAACAAAAAGACCTCCTTTCGTTAAACAGTTATGACTATTGGATTTTTTTAACAGTGGAAGAAGAAATAGAAATGATTTGATTTATGAAGAAGCAGGCAGGAATCTTGATGATGCTGTTAATATTTACGCTCAGCGTTTTCCGCGGATAAAATTCGATCACGTACTTCATTTCACCGTACAGTCAAGCAGTTTACTACAAACGGGAGTGTTCAACCGAAAAAAAAAAATTCGTCACAGGTGGAAATAATGAAATTAATGTATTAGTAGCAACGACCGCTAATCCTCATGCAAAATCAAGTATTTTATTAAAAAATTATTGGAGAATCGTATACAGAAGAAAAATCGAACAAAATTGATTTTTTTTCATTACAGCGCCATCTATTACAAATATGAAAAAATGTTTTAGACAAAATCTACCAATTTTTAGCCGAATGATCCAAATCTGCAATAAAAAATAGGGTGTTCCATTGGAAATTTTAATGTTACCCCATGTTCCCCCTATAAGGAGGAGAGTATGAGGACCAATTTTAGTACTGATTGATTTCCCCTCTCGAATATTTTAATTTTTATTTTAAACATTTTTTCGTAAAATGCATACTAACCTTAGAAGAAAAAACTAACTAACTAACTAACTAAGATACTAACTGAGATATTTCAAAGTTTCAAGTTAAATTACTCACCCTGTATAATTTTGGAATCAAAATTGTCAAAAATAAAATATAAAATATTTCTTGCGTTTTTTTATTAATAGAAAAAATTTTAATAATTAGGTGTGGACGGAACAAAATAATGGTTTTTTTAACAGTTTTGTAATTCGTGCGTTTTGCGCGCCTGAAATGGCCCAGTTCTTGCACTCCGTATACATTTTTTGGCAAAACTTTTAAAAGGATTTTTTGCGTCTTTTAAATGATTTTTTTTATTATTATTTTACTTGACCTAATCCAGTTACTCTTTTCTCTAAATTAAGTGGGTAGCCTTCTAAAACATTGTAATTGTGCGGGTTTTGTCAACACAATGTAATTTTTATAATTACACCAAAATCCTTGTAGGTACAAAAAATTTATGTAAACAAGAAAATTTAATGTTCTTTTTTATAACGGAATCCTTCAGCAGTAAATGAATACGTTAAAAGGTACAGAAAATCCAGTTAATCATAAACTTTATTAATTAATAAAATATAAAAACTTGACTAACGATACCAATCTACAAAACAAGACATTTTTTAAATTGTGAATCAGTATATGAAATCGCAGAATAATACCGTTGAATTGTTAATTTAAATAACTATTGCACATAAATTTAGATTTAAAATTACACAACTTTGATTAAAAGCAAAAATACAAGCAAGTTTATTTTTAACCACAAAAATAATTTTATTGAAATAAAAACAATAACAATTACCCATTGAAACTCGAGGTTAAGGTGTGCAAAACTAATATAAAGTAAAACAAGGTGTGTTATATTGTAAAGCAATATATAAATTCCTTAAATAATAATAAAAATACTTAAATTTGTAATTTTTATTTTAATGGAAGTGAAATTTGACTTGGCATACTCGCGGTCTATTTACAAAGTAAGTTTACATTTAAATCTTACACCGTAACACATAAACTTTGTTTTACATAAAGCATCTTTTAAATCATAATATGAATAATTAACATTTTAATAATAATTAACATTTTTCTTTAAAATTTCTAACAGTATGTTAATTATTCTTCAATAAATTTTAAAGGGTAGGTAACGATCTAAAAATATTATTTTGCTTGATTAATTTAAATGCCAATCAACTTTTTTTCAAGAAAATTATTTACTTTTACATTTTTTATTATAAATAAGTTATTAGGGGTCGCCATGTTCTTGAAAATTTCAAGATCTTGTCTTGATCTTGTCTTGATTTCAAGACAAGATCAAGACAAGAAGTAAATTTAAATTTCAAGACAGGACAAGAAATTGTATGTCAATACCAAGATTTCTTGTCAAGAAAACAAGAAATCTTGAAATATCTTGACTAATAATAAAAACACTAAAACGTATTTATTTGTAAAAAATATATCATAATAACATAACATATTTTAATTTATTGAACATATTGTTTGCTAAAACGATTCACAAAAATGTAAATTAAAAATAATAAATGATAATCCTGTTGAAACTATAATTGCAAACTAGATTTTAAATTTAACAAATTTTTAAATCGGAATTCATAAGCCATGAATTAAGGCACATAAGACTTCTTATGGAGTCAACGCCTAGCCGATTTAGCCAGATTTAAAAGTTGAAATTATCGAATTGGGTTAATAAAATTATCAAATTTTCGGAAAATTATGTTGTTATGTTGTAATAATTATGTTACAATAATTATTATAATTTAATCATAAAAATGTGAAAGAAACAGGGTTAAAAATATTATCGAATTTTTAGAAAATTATAAAATTTGTTAAAAATTGTATAAAGCTGGATTTATAGTTCAGAAAGTAGCGGTAGCGGTAATGGCGGCCCCTCGCATAAACACTAAACTTACAAGGCGAGGCTGCCAACTAAAAACTGCCGTGTGATTGGCTGGAGTAGCGGTTGAGGGAAGAAATGATAAAAGATGGTCATCTCTTGCCGCTACGTTCTTGCCTCTACTTCCCTTACCTCTGGCAACTATAAATTTTTTCATATAATATTCAATGCCCAACTTGGCTACCTCTACCGCTGCCTCTACCGTTACATTTAGAACTATAAATACCGTACGGGCATCTATAAACAGCACTAAGGTATTGTTGATCTTTTACGGGAGGAAGGAAGGAAATCTATAAATCATGCATTATGCCTAAATAAATTAATTAATCTGGATAGAATTAAGTTAATTTTCTCCAGATACTTTGATTAAAAATTATGTTACAATTATCGAATATGTTACATATAATTTTCAAGCTTTGTTTTTAGAAAAAATTATGTTACAATTCGATAATTATGTTACAAGTGGCAACACTGTTTGTGTTCGTCAGAAAACAAATAAAGATCGGTGAACCACTAGATTGCCGGGTTAGCATGCAACGCAATAAAAAGATCGCCAGGGAATCACCGGTTAATCAAGAAATTTCAAAATCTTGAAATTTCTTGACTCAAGACAAGATAAAAGATGTCAAGAAAACGTCAAGACAAGATTTTTTAAAATTTCTTGATTTTTTCTCAAGACAAGACAAGAAGTTGTTATCAAGACAAGAATTCTTGTCTTGTCGACCCCTATAAATAACCAATTTGTAAGTTATTGGGTTCATTTGAAATGTTAGTCATACTTTTTCCAGAATTTTGTTCTAAACGTTAAAATATTTCAACTGTGCATAATTAAACATTATTTATACAGGGTGTTTGTAAAAGGTATAAGATGTAGAACAACATTGTACGATTAATGCTGTTTCATGCGGTTCCGTGAAGAAAAAAAATTTATGATTACAAGTATAATTTTTTTAAATCTTTAAAAAATTGCGGTTTTTTTAAATTGTGGTGGTTCTACAAAAGTTGAGCAACTTTTGACCTCATTTTGTTTATATAGTTTTCGGAGAAAATTAAACAGTATTCTGTTTTAAGAACATAGATAATATATTAAATATACTTTTTCAGACCGGGCCAGTCACTTTTTCAAACAGTTTCTGAAATATCTATGTTTTCTAAATTTGAATGCAACTTGCATTATGCAAGGGAAGTGACGAGGAAACCAGGGTACTAATTAAATACATAATTTATTGGAAAATATAAGATTTATTGCAACTTTGAGCATATTATACATTAAATATCTTAAAATCAAATAATACCACACATCAGTGGCGGCTGGTGGATTTTGGGTACATCCACAATCCACACAACAAGGTCTGTTCTTTAGCAGTTCGCGCAGACTGAAAATCACAAAATACTTGCCGCCATATTGTTTGTTTACGTTTTAAGCGGGTAGATTTTGATTTGGTTTAATTTTGTGCCTTATTTGCCTTAATACAGACTTATAAACGTTGTTAGGTGTTTGAACCAGTTATTTAGTTGTTTATTTGTGTTTTGACTGTACTAGTGTACCTTTTTGAACCTCAATTGTGCAAATCTTGTGTTTAACCAGTAAGTAAATTCTAATTCTAAAATATTAGGACGTTTTTTATAACTCTTGGTATAAAAAGTAAAAAAAGGGCAAATAAAAACCTTAAAAAACTTTAAATTAACTGGTAAAATACATAAATATATATTTTTAATTTTGACAGATTAGAGGTTTTAATTTGTTCCATAATTTGTTTCTATAATAAACCATAGAACCTATAAACAAACAAACTATAATATAATAATATAATAACTATAATTTCGGAGAATTTAAACTACCATAACGGCCGGTATCAAACTTCTATTTCGGGGATTTTAAAATACCCGCGACAAGATGGCGGCAAGTGTTTGATGACGTAGGTGCGTACAACTGCACCGATTTTGGTTTAAATTTTTAAGCTAAAGAACAGACCTTGTTGTGTGGATTGTGGGTATATCGATATCTCAATTATTAGATATGAGTACCTTAGATGCAAAACTCGGTTTTTGCAAATTAAAAAATAAAATAAAATTGACTTTAAATTCTGTTTAGTGTTCGTCCTAGATAAATGGCGTTCATAAAACTTGATACATAATAATATTATATTATATATATTATTATGTATCAAGTTTTATAAACGCCATTTATCTAGGACGAACACTAAACAGAATTTAAAGTCAATTTTATTTTATTTTTTAATTTGCAAAAACCGAGTTTTGCATCTAAGGTACTCATATGGAACCCACACCAAATTTATATGAGTTTATAGTGACATTAAATAAACAAGTTCTGCGCAAGCAGAATTTAAATTGAAGTTTGCGAAAAAAAGATAACCGAAACATCCAACATGGAACTGACGACATGGAACTGACGAAACGGATAACTACTCACCACAGTACTGGAATTTTGACTGGAACTACGAGGTGTGTTTAGAAAATAACGGGAATTGTTAAATTTCGCGGGTTCGGAGGGTCCGGTTGTCATAAAATTTTCTTTATTATGTTGGTATATATGCCCCCGAAGTATGATAAAAACTTTAGCTGTTTTCATTGTTTACTTTGTCTGTGGCAGCCACTAAGGCTAGACGTGTTTTATAAGCTCGGCGATTTTTCGTTCGTTAAAAGAAATGGATCAAAGAATTTGTATCCAATTTTGCTTAAAAAATGAAATAAATTCTGTAAAATGTTAACAAAGGCCTATAGTGAGTCTGCTATAAGTAAAACAAGAGTTTCCAAGATGGCCGTGAAGACGTTGAAGATGACGAACGCCCCGAACGCACAAGCACATTAACAACCGATAAAAACATGGAAAAAGTGGAAGAAATGGTTATAAACCATCAGAGAAGTCGCTGATGATGTTGGTATATCGATTGGCTCATCCCATGAAATTTTTTCGAATGTTTTGGGTATGAAACGCGTGGCAGCAAAATTTGTTCTAAAATTGTTAAATTTTAAACAAAATTTTTGGCCAAAAACAATACTGTAATGATGTCCCATGGGCTGCAGCCTCCATATTCGCCAGACATGCCTCTGTCTGACTTTTTCCTATTCCCAAAAATAAAGAGAACCTTAAAGGGTCGTCGTTTTGCAAGCATAGATGACATTAAAAGCGCATCGCTGAAAGAACTAAAGGCTATCCCAAAGATCGAGTTTTAGAAGTGTGTCGAGTAAGAACTTCTTACTAAGAAGAGCTGGCACATGTGCATAATATCCAATGGGGACTATTTTGAAGGCGACAACATTAATGTAGACGAATAAATAAATATTTGTTTCAAAAAACTAAAATTCTCGATATTTTCTGAACACACCTCGTACACTTGATATCCTTATTAATTAACTTTCTTTGGACAATTTTCTATGATGCAGATGTTAAAAACAATAATTAATATTATTTCTATTATTGTTGATTTCAAATTTCTAATAATTTGCACATGGCTTTTTACACCTTGTTAAATTTAAAAACAAAAGCATCTAGTACTTTCACAAAAATCTCATTTTGTTAAAGCAAAAATAAATAATTGTGTATTGGATTCTGCATATTAAATAATTCTCGATTTAATGTGGCCGTTTCCTTTATAAATAGGATAAAACAGGTTTTAAATTATTCAAACATTTTAAAATATTTCCAATAATTGAGTCGTATAGATTCAAAACCCGCCAAATCCATTTATTGAAAGTAAAGGACAGTAGATATGTTTGCAATACATATTAATTATGTTGTTATGGAAACATGTCTTCTGTCCTTTACTTTCAATAAATGGATTTGGCGGGTTTTGAATCTATACGACTCAATTGCGCGTTATCCTAACTTGATTTTAAAACGTAGAGGTAAGATATTTGTTATGTTAAAGCACTGGTTATGATAATTTAAATACAAACAATTAAATAATGGTAGAAATCGAGGAAATACATAAAAATCCTATTGTCTAAGTAGTTGATTTCTGCATTAATGTTGACATGGGTTTCATAACGCGGAATTAAAAAATTTCATTGTTTTAATAATGAAAAGCAAAAACACTTTCATTATCGAAATATCTTGTCAACAGTTATTGTTTTATCTGCGAACCACAAATTCTTGTTATTATAATCGATCAAAAATATTCCATAAACTTTCCTTGCTCGTAATGTAATTATTTTACGAGACCTACCTACTTATTATAGCCAACAATTTTATGCATTTAATATTAGTAGGTTATATGTGCTTTTATTAGAAAAGGATGTTGTACAAGAACAAAAAAAGAATGATTATTTAAATTTGATATAAGTTGTAATAATAAAAGAAATGCCATGCAAAAAAAGTAATACCTTTTTTTTTGGTTTATCATGTTGTCCGCAAAGAAAGTTTAATGGCTAGAATCCCACGTAAGGGATAGGAGTGGGTCTACCATATCTCACCAAATCTCACCAAGGGAAAATTATCAGAAAAATGCCTCACGTACTTAATGGATGTCCCCCTACTAAAATAAATGAATAAAGTATGATTTTGCGCAGACCTGTATGTGGTCAGAAAAAAAATTGTATCTTAAAAATATAATTTTATGACGGTTTTAAACATTTTTTGGTAATTTTAGATGTTATATAAAGTTTAATTTTAGTTCAGATTTATAATAATTTTATATTATATCTAGGTAGGTATAGATAAACTACACAGTAAAAACTAATATTCTTAATTTAAGAAAATTGCTATAATTGGAAATATATTTTTGAGTGAAATAATCAATTATTTAGTTTAAAAATATATCTTTCAATTAAGCTTTGCAATTTTCTTTTTCCAAGAAATAAAAAATCTTCGTTATCAAATAAAAGCTTCTTTAGCTAAATATTGAAATATTTGATTTAAGTAATATTTTTCTTCGATTTTAAGAATATAAAGTTATTTAATCTAATAAAATTTTATTTTTGATTTAAGTATATGATTTATTTCATACTAAAATACCAAGAGTTTTAAGTCAAAGTAATATTTTTGTTTTAAACTAAAATTATAATTCTTCAAACAAATAATATGTATAATTGATTTAAAAATGTAATTTTATTTTAAATATATGGTATGTTTAAAATATTTTATCGCGAGATTTTAGTAGCACGTGACTTATGGAACCAATGGGTTACCAGAAACTGTTTCGCTTCGGTATCGGTGCCGGTATTCTTTTTAGCCGCCATTTCGTTTATGTGTTTCCTCTGGTGTAGTTTATAAAAGTTTGTGCAAAAATATGGAAGAACTATTAGAACAATGTAATTTAGAAGATCTAATCCCCGTTTTTAATGTTAGGTAATATGTTATTAATAATAGTAATATGTGTATTGTTATTGTTTTGCTTTTAAAATTATTATTATTAATATCGTAATATGTTAGATTTAAAATATGGTATCTTTAAGATACTATCTTATATTTTATAAGATACCGTATTGTTTATTTTTGTTTAATTTTAAATACGAAGGTTTATGTTTTGTTTCATTTTATATGCGAATGTTTATTTTTTGTTATTTTAGGATTAGTTTCATGATGCTCTTGTAAATTTATATTATTTGTACCAAAATAATTATAATTAAATAAATATTGATTTTTATTTATTTAATGTATTATTTCTTTATTTTAAAAAATAAAACATACCCACTTAGTGGAGTTCTTAAACAATTTAAATCATGGTAATATATCCAAGGTAAAGGAATTTAAAGCTGTTATCTACTGTAGACTTAATCTACTAGACTGTAGGCAAAAATGTAATGTTTTTAAATTAATTCTGCAAAGAAGGATTAACTTAAATGCTTATTTTAACTAATATAATATTACTATATTTATATATGTAAGTGTATAAGGTACATGTTTACTTAAATTAACTTATTACATTATTTTAAACTACATTATGTATGTACATTTTGTGTGTAAATAAACATTTTAATTTAAATAAAGCCTATATAAAAGGATTTATTAAAAAATATTACATTTTTGCTTTAAATCTAAATTTGACCTTAAAGTAAGTATAAAAATTATTTAAATTAAACACATCGTTTCCTTAATATGAAAGCATGAATTTCTTCCAACAAAAATATTATACATTTAAATCAACCATATGTTAAATTTTAACCAAAAAACATTATTTTTGCGTCAAATTTAATATATTTTTAAATTAAATATATCGTAGTTTTCTATAAAAAATATCCAATACTTACGACAAAGGCATTATATATTTACATAAAGAAGCCCAACTTCTCCATTTAAGAATATATTAGTTTTAAACTAAGTCATAACATGCATTTAATTTAAAGCGCGCATTTACTTTTTCTAAGATCATGATATATTTAAATTACAAATATAAACTTATCTTGAGTCTAATAGATGATTTATTTGTGGCTATTTAAAACAATGAATGCTTTGGTTTAAACCTACAGTATTTGACTGAAAGCATCTTTTTTAACTGTGTAAAATTCCTAAATTTAGTGTAGCCATAGCTTTAATCCGCCCGAAATTTTAGTAAATTAAATTAAACAACGTAATGTATACATAGCGTCCAGAATGTGAAATTTTAATTCTTGTTGCCTTTTTTTAAATTATTTATAATATTAGATACCAATAAATAATGCCTTGCATATTTACTAAATCTGTATTTGGTTGTACCCGTTTTTTATTAACCAATTAAAACTTTAGATTATTATTTAAAAAAACTGGCAAGATTGTCCAAAATTTAATTATAATTCTAATTTAAAAACGTACAAATAAACAAAATCTTTAATAGCCATTAAAAATGCAAGTAAATACTTGAATAATAACACTTTTTTAGAATTGATAACAAACCACATTAAGACGTCAGAGAAAATACTTTATAAAGTAAATCTAACATTAATGGTTTTATTATTTTACTTCGAAATTTGACTTTTTTAGACTTTATTTTAACTTTTTTGACAATTTCTTTTTATTTTTACTCTTTCACTCTTTTTTTGTTTCTTTTACATAGCCACTAATTTTTTTAAGTGGCCTATGTTACTCTCCGGCCCATGTACTATCTGTATCTGTATCACATCGATCCGGTGCTCCGTTGCACACACACACACACATACATAATTATCTTATTGAATTAAATCTTAAGTACCCACGATTTTTTAACTTGTATTTAAGTTTCCTTTGGTTTAAGTTTTATACATTATTTCATTCGGTGATAATGATCAATTGCGCACCATGGTCACTTTTTACCTGCCAGCATTAAATCCTTTAATTTAAAGGATTATTAACTATTTTTAATAAAAATACCTGATTTAAAGTAAAAAAAACATTATTTTGTCAATTAATTAATTTAATCCTAATTGAGGTATAAAAAATGGTATTTAGATATAAATAATATTTATTATTGAGGTATAAAGACACTATTTATAGTTTAGCATTATTTAATCAATTTAGTTCGAAGATTAATTTGCAAACAAAAATACCTCCTTTCGTTAAGCAGCTATTCATAATGGATTTTTTAACAGTGGAAGAAAAAATAGAAATGATTTTGATTTATGGAGAAGCAGGCAGGAATCTTGATGAGGCTGTTAATATCTACGCTCATCGTTTTCCGGAAAAAAATCGATCACGTACGGGAGTGTTCAACCGAAAAAAAAGAGTTCGTCGAGCAAATATTTAATATTGTTATTTTGAGAACCTACTTTAATTAAAATTTAAAATTTGTTGCATTGGAAATTTCAAGTTACCTCTATAAGGAGGAGAGTATGAGGACCAATTTTAGTACTGATTTATTTCCCCCCTCGAATCATTTAATTTTTATTTTAAACATTTTTTCGTAAAAAAATACTGAGATATTTTAAAGTTTCAAGTTAAATGACTCACCCTGTATATACAGTGTCCCCGGAATTACTTTGATAGGTGTAATTTTCTAAGAAAACATTAGTAGACAAGGCTTTAACTTTTTTGCAGTCTAGAATTTGTTTAATTAAAGATTAATTTCCAATTATTTTAAAAATAACGACGAACTACTTATTTTTTGTACCTATACTTTAATAAGTATACTTATAATTAACTCCAACCCAGGAGCCGGGTTAACATTTAAAGCTTAAAAAATATTTTTTTGGTATATTACACTATGTATCTTTCATGAAAACACGATACAAATGTATAATATGAGTACTATAAAAAAACAAATTACCAAGAAAATAATAATTTTAGCCCAAAAACACTTTCTACTTTAGTTAGAATCTACAAATTACACGCCATTAAATCTAAAAGTTGACGAAAGCAAAAAGAAATATTCTAATTACACGAAATAACGTTTAAGTAAAGCAAAAAATTGATGTTGCGTGTTTGAAAACACTTGGGAATAAATCATGCTGCAAGAATAATATTTTCTCAAACCAAAGTAAGTTTCTTGGTTCGGAATGTCCCCTTAAGCCGACCTTTACTGCTGGCCAGTGGCCTTTTAAACTTACGGAACCATAAACTTTCCCTTGGGCAACGCAAACTCTTGACTTCGTCGCTTAAATACGTCACTTCTTGTTAGTAATCTGACACTAAACTACTAATTCGCCTTAATCTATTATCTACTTGCGGTCAGTCAAAAGCTTACGTAGAACTTCTATTGTAAAAGACCATTTAAATTAAATTTAAAGTTAAAGCTTTAGGTATGTAACCAATATATTAATTGCATAATCTATATATACAATGTATATATATATTATACATATAACGTGCAGGTCAAAAAATAGATACTGCTTTATGTATAAGTAATTTCGTTATTTTCCCTACATAATAACCTTTTAGATAGAATAACGTAATAAAAACCATATAAATACCACAAATTTACGTAAAAATAACGCTATAATTACTAACTGTTTGCTCTCTCTTTCTAAAACATTGACATTCGTAATTTCTTTGTTCTTTTAATTTATATTTTACAAAATGGTACTTACAAAGTAATAAGGGTCACCCTAGAGTAAAATTAAAAAATATAACTTAAATTGTCAAAACTAATAATATTTTGCATTAAAACTCAAACGCACATTATTTTATTGATAAAAATAGGCACGATACATGTTAAAAATTATATGCCCTCTAAAAATTTTACGATTTTAAGAAAAATTATTGCTGGGGAAAAAATTCAACAAAACTTAAAACCTACAAAATTTTATAAAACCTTTTAAAAATCATTTAGTTTTCATCATTTTTTAATAACTAAAACTTTCCTTATTATATTTTAGAAAAATAATTATGAAAAATGTTATATAAATGTTTAGATAAGTAATGGATGCCATCTTAAAAAACTCATTATGGCGACCGGAAAAGTTATTTTTGACTAATTCATTTTTAGAGAGAATATTAATAGTATTTATTACCACTAATAACCCTAAAAAATACCAGGCGAATAGGAATTATTTACGGTTATAAAGTGGTCTTAATATCGTAAAATTATGACTTATGAGTAACATTTACCATTAAGTTAAAATTCTGACGTTAAAATTACCGTTAAATTTTCCTTTAGGTTAAATATACTTATAAGTAATTTTCTTTCGTAAAAATTACGTCCCTCATAATACTTTAAAGTGTTGAAACTTAAAAAGGTAAAAATAACATAAATAAAACTTATTAAATAACTTTAAAAAAAGTTTTACTTCAAAGTAAATTTTTAAGGTTAATTTAACAAAATATTTACTTAAATTAAGTAATATTGCCTCAAAGCTCTACGCTTTTACTTACAATGCTGCTTGGGCTTAATAAATAAAATTACACAGTATACATACATACATACCTGTGGTTTAGGAGTATACATAGTTTAACACGGGCATCTTGATAGTAAGAGTTTTAAACATTTAACAGAAGATAATTATGATTTTGTAAAAAGAAATATGTTTTAATGGAATTCTTTACTTATATCACACCTTTTTTCTCTTACTTGCAAACCCGTGCACGGTGGTCAAAACTAAAGTATAGGACGAACAAAAATGCCAACCAAAACTGATGGCATAATCTGATTATAGACTCTTTTGGTAACACAAAAATGTATTTATCAAAATCCCAGCTGATCCTTTATTAATGTTTTGCATATTTCTTAGTATTTTAAAATTGTTTATGCCATTTCGATAAAATACTCTAGTACCATTATCAAATATTTTTAAAAATTTGGCAGATACATGACTGAAATATGGGTAAATTACATTATAAATACAAAATAATGTAAAATACAGTTTGCAATATCTTATTTATTGTTTTAAGGTACCTAATACAAAACTAATAAATAACTAAAGATTCTTTGAAGGAAAATCGATTACTGCTTACATTAAATTTTCAATAAAACTTTTTCTTGGGTTTTACATGGAATTGTTTTTAACATGGAAATGTATTTTTAAATTCTTCAGTCTCTGTACAAATATGCTTCTTACATCTAGCGATATCCCCTAGAAAGGAAGAGCATATCAAAACTTTAGTTCCTTCGTCCGTCCTCTTCCCTTAATAATTTTTTATGCCCTTTATATCTTGCCATTTTGCAGATAAAGCACATACATTCTTGGCTGCCGCGAAATTCTCTAGCAATTTCTAAATTTTGAAAATTTGGCAATTGTGGCTATGCAAAAATACCGTTTTTACCCTAAAAATTAAATTTTTCGATTACCAAAAATAATTTTGTCTCCACAGCCAGCACATACCTTCTTTCGATTTTCTTCATGGCTTAACTTGAATTTCGGTTTAATTTTCATTTTAAAATACTATTTTTAACTTTATAAAGTATACATTAAATAAACAACTAAAGCAAAATGTCACATGCGTTATAACGTATAGCAATTTTTTTCACAACCACCTTAATTATTGTTTTACAAAATTTGCAAGTTGTAATTATTTCATAGACAAACTTCCAGTATTTTTTGTTATAAAAAATATTTAAGATATAAATCTTCGTTTTTTTTTGTTATGTTTTGTTTTGAGTGGTAAAAAATAATAGGTGACTCAATAAATTAATACTGGGAAGTAAAGTAATTTAAATGATACAAAGTTTATTATTTTGCTCAATTTTATTAAAATTGTACAGGTAGTTTTAGTACAATAATTGCAAAATAATATATAGAAATAGAAAAACAAAAAAGTTTGCAAAACTTTAAAATAGGATCAGCTGGGATTTTGATAAATATATGTTAGTGTTACCAAAAGGGCATATAATCAGTTTTGGTTGGCATTTTTGTTCGTCATATACTTAAGTTTTGACCACCGTGCGTGATCGGATTTTTTTTTTAACTTTAATGAATCAGAAATTGAATTTCCTTTTAAATGATGTGACGCAAGGTATAGAGTGCCATTTAAATTTTTTTAGTAAGGGTAGCTCGAGGTGAGAGGGGGCTACATACAATTTGTTTAACACTGGATTTGTACTTTCCCCCCTTGTCGACCTGTTTTTGCTTAAGATCATATTTACTTTAACTCAAAAGTTATTAAGGGTCGTTAGTTTTTAATTGGAAGCCCTGTATGCTACTTTAGATATTACATTTCTAACAATAATATTATATTTAAATTTTAAAAAAGAATTTACCTCATTCATATTTCGGTTATATTAAATCATCAAATATAAAATAAAACAAGTTGGCATAATTATAAATAAATTATTTATGTATTATGGCAATTGTATTTTAGCCTATTGTCAAATTTAATCACATGCAGTAAGCGGAGTCGAATTGTAATCACAATTTGCTTTCACTTGCAGCGAACAAGACATTTAATGCTGTATTGGTATAGGATACGAGTACGGGTGTACAAGACAAAGCGTGGGCAAACTAACGGATCATAGTAACCTACTTAAATACGTGAATCGACGCCACAATAAAAACCACTGATTTTGCATATTTCATGACTAAACATCCGCAATACAGAACACAATATAAATATCGAATTTTGTAGTGTCCGTGTTTAATCAAATAAAACTGTGACATTTTTTTAACAAAAAAGTAACTACACATTTCTAAAATTTTACACCTAATAATTGTAAGAAATAAAGTCTTTTTGGTTTAAAACAATTATATTAAAATCAAATAGTTCAACAATAACAACTTATGTCTTAATTTATCGAGTGCTTCTTAACCCTTATGTACACGGAAAGGTACAGGTGTACCTTTTTAATTTTTGTTATGCAGTAACTTATTTAATTTAATTTAAAAATGGTACATGTTTTATGACATCTTAAAATAAGGAAAGATAATGCCTTTTATGTAAAAATTATAACATTTACCTTACGTAGAAATTTTTTATTTTAATCCCAAACTTATTATCCCATTTAAGCACGGATAGGTACATTTGTACCTATATGTGTTTAAGTTGAAAATTGATAGGGGTGGGGAAAATAAAAACAACAATAAATTCACACATATATATATATAAACAGTTGGTCAAACTTGGTAATGAGATTTCTACGCTAGGCGATATCATCTGCGGTGTTCCTCAGGGTTCCATTTTGGGACCATTATTGTTTACAATTTATACAAGTGAATTAGTAAAATCCATAAGAAATTCAAATTACCATTTATATGCAGATGACACGCAGGTGTATAAATCATTTTGCCCGGAAGTTATTCAAGATGCCAATATTCAAATTAATGACGATTTAAATGCTCTTTTGCTTGAATCTAAAAAATACTGTCTTGAGTTGAATCCTAATAAGAGTAAACTTATGTTTTTTGGTAAGAAGTTAACCCGAGAACGTTACGCAAGATATTTAGATATTAAAATAGGTAATACAAGCTTACCTTGTGTTAATACTTTAGCGACTTCTTTGGTGCGGGTAGTTGTGTGCAAATTGATCGACGGCGAGGTATTTACAAACTTAACTTTATTACACTACATATACACAATATACAATACAATACACATATATACACAAACAGAATTATAATTTAAATGTGTTGTCACCCGGAGCCGATGTACTTAAAACGGGCAGTCAGTACGTTGTGTCTGGTGATAGACCAAGACATTTTCCAAGAGCCCTTTGGCCACCCACCCCTAATCGTGGTAGGGGATAGGTAGGACACATTTGGAAAAATCCAAGCGCATCTATAAAAGGGTAATAAAAATAAAATTAAATAAATTACTTTCGGTAAAGAAACCGGAGAGGTAAGTAAGCAATCGTAAAGGATGTTTACCGATGACAGGAAACTCCAATGTTTTACAAGGCTCCAGGTAACAAACACACGCTCTCTGCAATACACTATTTACAACCTACTACCTGAAAAGTTTAAACATAATTACTGACTAATAATAATTCGAAATACATAGCAATAAAAATAAAATAAATAAAAATTATCACTTAAATTGTACTGACAGACAAGAGTGGGAAATCCAGTCCCCACATCACTCCCCTGCCAGTGATGAAGATCACGAGAGTCCGGATTGGAAGCGATCGGGAAACCGAACCTGTCTGCCCGATCTCGTCTGCCGATGAATTCTGGTGGTTGTATTTCCCGAACCAGCCGAGACGCGTGCTGGTGGGACGTCTGGTGCGATAAGCGCTGCTGGTGGCTCGGGTTGTGGGTCAGGCTTTAACGGAGCTGTGGTAATAACGTATCCGCCAAGTTGTTCTGGCTCTTGTTCGGGTTGTTCTATGTTGTCAAGTATCGTGTATGCCGGTTTTAGCCGATCAATTGAAATTGTAATGTTCTTGCCCTTGACGTTCACTATGAAGAACTTGTCGGAACGGCTAACCACTCGGTACGGCCCATCGTATGGATGTTGGAGAGGTCTTTTAGGGCCGTCGTGGCGGACGAAAACTTGCCCCGTTGTTGCAAGGTCTTTAAAGATAAAAATCTTCTTGTCACCATGACGGTTGATGACTGCTGGTCTTATGTCCTGCAATCGCTGCCTCAGCTGTTTAACGAAAGTCTCCGCGTTGATGTCGTCCTCCTCACGAATTCGGGGTGTCAACAGCTCTCCTGGAAGTCGCAACGGTTGGCCATATAGCATTTCTGCAGTGGTGGCATTTATATCGTCCTTCCACGCCGAACGGATCCCCAATAGCACCGCTGGAAGCGCCTCTGTCCAGCGGCTTTGATGACAACGGATGGCTGCTTTAAGTTGACGGTGAAAGCGCTCGACCATACCGTTGGATGCTGGGTGGTATGCGGTTGTCCGTATGTGAGTCGTACCTGTCAAGCGATTCAAATGCTTGAACAGGTTGGATTCGAATTGTCTTCCTTGGTCTGTCGTGACTCGCAGCGGGACGCCAAAACGAGCTATCCAGTGGTTGAAAAATGCTTCTGCAACAGTGGTTGCTTCCTGGTTGACAAGTGGGACGGCCTCGGGCCAGCGAGAGAATCTATCGATCATAGTCAAACAATAACGATACCCATCGCAGTGTGGCATGATGATCAGGTCAAGGTGTACGTGGTCGAGTCTTGCTGATGGTGGCGCAAACGAGCCCACTGGCGCTGAGACATGGCGAGATATCTTCGATCGCTGACATTCCACGCAGCTTCGTGCCCACTGACGACAGTCCGATTTAATTGAGGGCCAGACGTATCGTTGGGTCGCAAGCTTGCATGTAGCGTTTGCCCCGGGATGGGATAATTGGTGAACTGAGTTAAACGCCGCCTTCCGAAATGGTTTTGTAATATACGGTCGAGGCGCTGATGCTGACACATCGCACGTAATAAACTCAGTTGTGCCTGGAATCTGTACCGATCTCAACTTGAGGGATGAAAAGCCTTGTTGCAGATTCAGAAGCTCTTGATCTCTCTTCTGAGACTCTGCAAGTGCCTTGTAGTTGATGGCTGACTCCAGCTCTTCAATGCGTGACAATGCATCAGCCACCACATTATCCTGGCCCGACACATGACGAATGTCTGTGGAAAATTGTCCAATGAAGTCTAGATGGCGTTGTTGGCGTGGTGAACACTGTGTAGACTTCAACCGAAAGGCAAACGTAATCGGCTTGTGGTCTGTAAAGATCGCAAACTGCCGAGCCTCGACCATATGCCTAAAGTGTCTGACTGCCATGTAGATCGCCAGGAGTTCTCGGTCGTATGCACTATATTTGAGCTCTGGAACTGTCAGCTTCTTTGAAAAGAAATTCAGCGGCTGCCACCTGCCGTCTAACCACTGTTGCAGCACTGCGCCTACTGCAACGTCCGATGCGTCGGTGAAGATGGCTAGGGGTGCATCAGTCTTTGGATGTGCCAGTAAGGTAGCTCGTGCTAAGCTCTCCTTACACTTCGCGAACGCCGCGATTGCCTCTGGTGTCCACTTGACTGGTGTGCTGCCCTTGACGTTACCTTGTAGCAGATCGTTGAGCGGTGCCTGCGCGTTTGCAGCCTTGGGTATGAACCTCCTATAGAAGTTCACCATTCCTAAAAACTGCCGTAGCTTCTTAACACCCAGCATCCAACGGTATGGTCGAGCGCTTTCACCGTCAACTTAAAGCAGCCATCCGTTGTCATCAAAGCCGCTGGACAGAGGCGCTTCCAGCGGTGCTATTGGGGATCCGTTCGGCGTGGAAGGACGATATAAATGCCACCACTGCAGAAATGCTATATGGCCAACCGTTGCGACTTCCAGGAGAGCTGTTGACACCCCGAATTCGTGAGGAGGACGACATCAACGCGGAGACTTTCGTTAAACAGCTGAGGCAGCGATTGCAGGACATAAGACCAGCAGTCATCAACCGTCATGGTGACAAGAAGATTTTTATCTTTAAAGACCTTGCAACAACGGGGCAAGTTTTCGTCCGCCACGACGGCCCTAAAAGACCTCTCCAACATCCATACGATGGGCCGTACCGAGTGGTTAGCCGTTCCGACAAGTTCTTCATAGTGAACGTCAAGGGCAAGAACATTACAATTTCAATTGATCGGCTAAAACCGGCATACACGATACTTGACAACATAGAACAACCCGAACAAGAGCCAGAACAACTTGGCGGATACGTTATTACCACAGCTCCGTTAAAGCCTGACCCACAACCCGAGCCACCAGCAGCGCTTATCGCACCAGACGTCCCACCAGCACGCGTCTCGGCTGGTTCGGGAAATACAACCACCAGAATTCATCGGCAGACGAGATCGGGCAGACAGGTTCGGTTTCCCGATCGCTTCCAATCCGGACTCTCGTGATCTTCATCACTGGCAGGGGAGTGATGTGGGGACTGGATTTCCCACTCTTGTCTGTCAGTACAATTTAAGTGATAATTTTTATTTATTTTATTTTTATTGCTATGTATTTCGAATTATTATTAGTCAGTAATTATGTTTAAACTTTTCAGGTAGTAGGTTGTAAATAGTGTATTGCAGAGAGCGTGTGTTTGTTACCTGGAGCCTTGTAAAACATTGGAGTTTCCTGTCATCGGTAAACATCCTTTACGATTGCTTACTTACCTCTCCGGTTTCTTTACCGAAAGTAATTTATTTAATTTTATTTTTATTACCCTTTTATAGATGCGCTTGGATTTTTCCAAATGTGTCCTACCTATCCCCTACCACGATTAGGGGTGGGTGGCCAAAGGGCTCTTGGAAAATGTCTTGGTCTATCACCAGACACAACGTACTGACTGCCCGTTTTAAGTACATCGGCTCCGGGTGACAACACATTTAAATTATAATTCTGTTTGTGTATATATGTGTATTGTATTGTATATTGTGGTAGGGGATAGGTAGGACACATTTGGAAAAATCCAAGCGCATCTATAAAAGGGTAATAAAAATAAAATTAAATAAATTACTTTCGGTAAAGAAACCGGAGAGGTAAGTAAGCAATCGTAAAGGATGTTTACCGATGACAGGAAACTCCAATGTTTTACAAGGCTCCAGGTAACAAACACACGCTCTCTGCAATACACTATTTACAACCTACTACCTGAAAAGTTTAAACATAATTACTGACTAATAATAATTCGAAATACATAGCAATAAAAATAAAATAAATAAAAATTATCACTTAAATTGTACTGACAGACAAGAGTGGGAAATCCAGTCCCCACAATACTACCAGAAATTTAGGTCTGGAATTGGATTGCGAGCTTAGATTCTCAAATCATGTTAGCAGCTGTATTAAGAAAGCATTTTTTAAATTAAAGCTTATATTCTCACATAAAGACGTATTGAGCAAGGAACTTAAAAAAATGTTATGTGATTCTCTTGTGCTGTCTTCTTTTAATCATGGGGATACAGTAATTAATTCCTGCCTTTCTAAACAAGATTCTGACAGAATACAGCTTTTACAAAATTCATGTATACGTCTCATATGCGGAATAAGAAAAAGACAAAGGGGCATTTCAGCAAATATGTCCCAATTGGGTTGGCTAAATATGAAACAAAGGAGAACTCTCCATTGCCTAATGCTTTACTATAGAATTATTAATTCGAAATGTCCCCCCTACCTGTACAGCAAAATTACTTTTGGTACGGACATACATGTATTGAATACTAGACATAAAAATCGCATTTCTCCTCCCAGACATAAAACAGCATTTTTTAAGAGATCTTTCTCGTATTCTATCTATTCTTTATTAAATTTAGTCCCACAGCAACTTATGAGTTTATCACCATCAATATTTAAAAAACATGTAAAAAATATAGTTTTACAACATTTCTAATACCTACATATCAAATAAATTAACTAATTATTTTTATTCTTGATTATAATAATTAATCCCTATATAAAATTAATGTAATGAAATCTTTATTTTGTATTCTTGTCTATTAGGTGTAGTTAGATATTCTTATTCTGTTCACTTATAAATATATTTTTATTTTTTTATTTTTTTGTTAGAAGTATTATACTTTTTTGTTAGGAGTATTATAATAATTTAGGTACCTATATAGTTATAAGGTTAAGTGGAAGAACGGGAGTTCACCTCGTGTGTCCAACCGAACTTCGCCTTTTGCAATGTTTCTAAAAATATTTACATTAATGTGTTTGTAAGCTATTTATGATATTGCAATAAAGACTATTATTATTATTATTATTATTATTATTATTATTATTATTATTATATATATATATATATAATTACAGTTCAGAAGTGAAACATTTTGTGATGGTTTGAGCATGTTCATCACATATTGGGATTTTGCAAACGCTGTAACATTTTCTGGTTTTTCTTTGCTTTTTATTTTTGTTTCGGCAAATATAGCATGATCCCACTACTGGTTTAGGGCCTTTAGATTCTTGAGGTTTATTTTCCGTAGCAAATGATGACCCTGATGGTACCAGTGGATGCCCCATCATCGATTCTAGTGAATTTTTGGTAGAAAATTTGTTTACAACATTTGGCATTTGCGAGCGTTTTTCAATATTACCCAGTGCGAGGCTGCGTTCTAAATCTTGATAAAAAGTTCTTCGGCTATGTGATGACGACATAATTCCCTTTGGCCCTCCATGTCTTCAAACACTTTATAAAACCGAATCAATACTAAAATATTTCAATGCGTTGAATTTAAACCAAAATAAACAATTCCACAAAACGGCCTACGCCTATTTTTTTATATAATTTTTTTTATTTCAAAGCTTTTAATTCTTTAGAGAGTTATATTAACCAAAACACAAAACATTAAACAATTCCAAAAACTTGCTTTCGCAAAACAACAACATGTTTTCTAGTATAAGGTACAATTGTACCTATCTGTGCGGTATCAGTATATTTATTCTCTATGCACATAAGGGTTAAAGAGTGCCGCTTATATTTTCAAGCAACTGTGTGCTCCTCTAAAATGCTGACGAAGACCATCCAGCTTCCACGTGCCAACCTTGTGATCCTGGGTCGCACACAAAGACTGTACAGTCGGCGTAGGCTGGGATGTTTATGCTTATATATTACGAGTCAGCCACGGAATATTTCTAACATTCGGCCATCCTAACATGCGGGATGTCCCAGACCGCCTCTTAACTACCTGTCAAAACAAACATATTAACTTCCGAAAACAATTAGACAGTGTCGGACTAAATTGTTATCTCAACTCGAAATGACTAAATTACTAATTCCGATAACAACTAAGCAGTATCGGCTTCAATTGTTATCTCAGAATAAGTAGGCAGTATCGGCCTAATTATCCACTCCGATAACAAATAAGCGGTATCGGCTTCAATTGTTATCTCAGAATAAGTAGGCAGTATCGGCCTAAATATCCACTCCGACAACAATTAAGCAGTATCGGCTTCAATTGTTATCTCAGAATAAGTAGGCAGTATCGGCCTAAATATCCACTCCGACAACAATTAAGCAGTATCGGCTTCAATTGTTCTCAGAATAAGTAGGCAGTATCGGCCTAAATATCCAATCCGACAACAATTAAGCAGTATCGGCTTCAATTGTTATCTCAGAATAAGTAGGCAGTATCGGCCTAAATATTCTCCCGACGACAAATAAGCAGTATCGGCTTAAATTGTCATCTCAATTCCGAATAAGTAGGCAGTATCGGCCTAAATATTCTCCCGACGACAAATAAGCAGTATCGGCTTAAATTGTCATCTCAATCCCGAATAAGTAGGCAGTATCGGCCTAAAGATTCTCCCGACGACAAATAAGCAGTATCGGCTTAAATTGTCATCTCAATTCCGAATAAGTAGGCAGTATCGGCCTAAATATTCTCCCGACGACAAATAAGCAGTATCGGCTTAAATTGTCATCTCAATTCCGAATAAGTAGGCAGTATCGGCCTAAATATTCTCCCGACGACAAATAAGCAGTATCGGCTTAAATTGTCATCTCAATTCCGAATAAGTAGGCAGTATCGGCCTAAATATTCTCCCGACGACAAATAAGCAGTATCGGCTTAAATTGTCATCTCAATTCCGAATAAGTAGGCAGTATCGGCCTAAATATTCTCCCGACGACAAATAAGCAGTCTCGGCTCAAATTGTCATCTCAATTCCGAATAAGTAGGCAGTCTCGGCCTAAATATTCTCCCGACAACAAATAAGCAGTATCGGCTTAAATTGTTATCTCAACCTAAAAATAAGTACATAGTATTTTAATCATCGTTAACCACTGTTTCATCTTTTCAGTCGCTACTACCATACACAAGTTTTTGCCGTTAAAACTTTAATGGTCCTCTATATTTGTGGAACAACTTTTTGGCGGACCCGGTAGAAATTTCACTTATTAATACGCGTACTAAATCACCCACATTCAAAACGTGATGATTTGCGTTGACACTTATCGTAACGTTCTTTCTGCTTGAGCTGGTCATGGTTAATGTGATGTTTATTTTATCTTAAATAAACGCAGCACTAAGAACACTTTAGATTTCTTTTATGAAAGGGTCGCGTATGATTCACAAAATAGACTAAATGTCTTCAACGTAATGGCACTTGCACGATCGCTGATAATTCGCGGCGGTACACCGAATATACAGTGTATTCTATACACATAATATCCTTTTTTATACATTGTTATTGATGGTTCCACAACACCCAAATAGATTTTCACAAACTTGCAACAGTACCTTGCCAACTCGAAAACTTGCCTTTTTTCTTTAACTGTCTTTGGTTTCGCTCAATCTCAACTCTAGTTAGGACATTCATTTGCACGGTGAGGTCCTCTACAATTGAAACACTTAACTTGTTTTTGCTGAGTTCCACTATAGTAGTCGCTTTTTGTTCTTGAAGTTCTTCTTCGATTCTAGATGCTTTACGACCCCCGTCACTCTTAAAACTTTTTGGCATGTTGCCCAGCGAACTTAAATAAGCATACAATTCATTTGTAATATTAAAGCGCGAGGAACGAACTGATCTTGCGATGTTTTCGTCTGTTATACCTCCGATAACAGCATCTACTAAATAAACTTCAGGGATTTTAATTTTTAAAGCTCTTAGCTTGTCCAACTTGTTAAAACAATATTCGCTAAAATTTTGATTACTTTGCGTTTCGTACGTGGCAACATCTCTTAGCAATTTGGAAAATGGTAAAGGTTTAGTAAATTGCTTTACCAACAACTTCTTCATTTTCTTCCACTTCACCGCTAACTGCTCCTGTGAATCGTACCATCTTCGAGCCATACCCACTAATCGATTTGTCACTAATCTAATTATTGTCAAATCATCCCATTTATAACACTTAGTGTTGTCACTGAAAAAAAACAGTCTTGTTTTTTTTCAAAAAAAAATGTTTTTTTAGAAAAAAAACAGAGGACCTTGTTTTTTTTCAAAAAAAATGTTTTTTTTTTTTTCAAAAAAATGGTCAAAAATACTCAAATTATATTAAGTGACAGGATTTTCGAAATGTCACTGCTGAGGAAAGAATTTTTGGCACATTCTGTCACTAGAAGAATATTAAATACTAATTATAGTTTCTTATTTACCATTAGTAATATTCTTAAACAAATTGTTTAACGTTGTTGGCTTTCGCCCTGAGCCTTCTCTTTTCAGCATTTCTACCAACTATGCATCAACCTACTATAAAGCCGCAGGTCTTAACTCTTTTATTATAATACCGTATAGACTATACGATATGCTGAGTCAGCATTGCCGACAGCGAGGCGCCCTTTTACCATACGTGGGTGGGGATGAAAAAAAACAACTTTTGTTTTTTTTCAGTGAAAAAAAACATGTTTTTTTTCACGTGTTTTTTTTCAACTGAAAAAAAACGTTTTTTTTACAACACTAATAACACTTAACGAGTTCATCACACGGCGCACCCAAATTTCGATTGATTGGTCTGCCTTTTGCGGGTCAAACACGGGGATCATCTTTTCTTCTCCGTAGTTACTCGTACCGAAGAAATGTACATTACCCCTAATTGCCCGTCGCTTTTTCTGTCTCCTCGATGTCTCCTGCTCGTCATCGCTAGAACTGCTCGATGTATTCGATAAGGGACTTCTCTTGCGTCGAGCCTTTGTTTTCACTTTCTTCTGTTTCTTTTGTGGTGTAGATGGTCTAACATCGGAAGAATCGCTTGAAGATTCAGAGACAGGAACACTCATTGATGGGGACACTGGCGGAGTGGTTCCGTCGGGTTTCGACATAATAATGCAATACTTCGCAACACTTGAAACTCTTGTAGGGTTAACGTGTAGATATATCCCACTTCTGATTTGTAAGAAATAAAGTCTTTTTGGTTTAAAACAATTATATTAAAATCAAATAGTTCAACAATAACAACTTATGTCTTAATTTATCGAGTGCTTCTTAAAGAGTGCCGCTTATATTTTCAAGCAACTGTGTGCTCCTCTAAAATGCTGACGAAGACCATCCAGCTTCCACGTGCCAACCTTGTGATCCTGGGTCGCACACAAAGACCGTACAGTCGGCGTAGGCTGGGATGTTTATGCTTAAATATTACGAGTCAGCCACGGAATATTTCTAACATAATTATAATCGGCGTAAATTTGCATTGGCTAGGAGGCAATGCCTACTAAGTCCTACAAAAAACTTGAATCTTTAAAGGCTTTTAAAAAGTTTTTTGTAGAATTTTATTTTTTTGTGGGAAATTAATTGCTTACAAGTAGGTAAACATTTTCATAGAAATTTTTATTTTGCAATACCAGATCATGCTTTATTATTGTTTACGGTTACAAATTTTTTAGGAACGAAAGTTATTATAAAAATATACATAGTAGGTACATTGAGTAAAAAAAACTGTATTTTTAGACTACTTGAAAAGTCAGTATACTGACAAAACTTCACACTTTACTCAATGGTAGGTAGGTAAGCAATTTAAAAATTATAATTTAAATTTAAATTTAACCACTAAGCGGCTGTTAATGTTAAAGAAGAAAAAAATTAATTTCTTTGGTGTTAAACAAAATTTATTGCCAGAAAAGTCTCGTAAGTAGTAGAAAAATCATAAAAATATTATAAGCAATATGCAAAATATTATGCTGTTTAGCCAACCTATAAAATCAAAATTTTGGGTGGGATAAAGTATCTCATTACAGCACCGAAAGCGGTGTTATATTAAAGTCATTATGAATGCAAAATAGATAAAAGTAGATATTTAACATAATATTATTTTTAAAACAGTAATGTATTTAAAAATTAACCATTTATTTTATTCTTCTCCGAATTTTACAGAATCCCAGGTTAGAAATTATTACGCGAGTTTCTTTTTTTTTATAGATGTCGCTCAAGCGATCTATATTCATAGATCTATAGGAATAATTAATTTAAATCATTTTTAGATAATAATTATTACGTAATATCGTTTTTTTTTTGCGAAAAAGAGAAAGTTTTGTCAGTATACTGACTTTTCAAGTAGTCTAAAAATACAGTTTTTTTACAATCATTGATAATTTTTTCTGAGTCATAATTAAGGTTAGAAAACGGAAAAACACCGAAAAAGGGTATTTTTAAGATGGATAGTATCGTGTCAATCATTCACTCTTTATGATATATAATTGTATCAAATACTTGTATAGGCACGTCAGAAATTACCGCATTTGTATGGAACGCCGTTGTATTTTTTAATCAGGAATTTTTGTTGCAACTCCAACTGCTAGTCATATTTTTAATTGTATCGATTATTTTAAACAATATTTATAACTCAACTAATTTTATACTCAAAAATAATGTGGAATTAAAAATATCAAATTGTCACTAAAATTAAAGTCAATTTTTAATTCAAAGTGATATTTGTAATTCACAGGAATTATCGATATCAAAGTGGCCAGAAAATTCAAGTTAATTTTTAATTCAACCTGATATTCATAATTCGCATGAATTATAAATATCAACTTGAATTTTTAATTCAACTTATTTTCAACTAAAAAATGATGTAGAATTAAAATATTAAAGGGAAACTAAGAATTATTTTATATTTTTAAATGAAAGACATATTTTTAATTCCCACAGTTTGGACACCCCTGGTAATGTTGACGGTTCAATTTATCTACTACAGTAGGTATATTTGCTTTAATCTCAGTTAAATTATTTTGCGGCACTGTTTGTTTATATAATACCGTTTTTATTAACAATAGGCATAATAATTAATATTAATTAAATTACCTAATATTTTAAATATTTACACAGGTATTCTCATAAATCGTTAAGTAGGTCAACTGAGTCAGTTGAACTACTACAAATTTGACAATGCGAGAATTTCCCGCCGGGAAACTTAACCTTCTTTATCTCCCTAGATAAATCTATCTAGGTTTACTCTGCCGGGAACGAAGCTAAAATTGGTGGTATATTTACTATATAGGTAAGTATTAATAAAAACGTTATTATATAAACAAATAGTGCCGCAAAATAATTGAACTGAGATTAAGGCAAATATTCCTACTGTAGTAGATAAATTGAACCGTCAACATTACCAGGGGTGTCCAAACTGTGGGAATTAAAAATATGTCTTTCATTTAAAAATATCAAATAATTCTTAGTTTCCCTTCAATATTTTAATTCTACATCATTTTTTAGTTGAAAATAAGTTGAATTAAAAATTCAAGTTGATATTTATAATTCATGCGAATTATGAATATCAGTTTGAATTAAAAATTAACTTGAATTTTCTGGTCACTTTGATATCGATAATTCATGTGAATTACAAATATCACTTTGAATTAAAAATTGACTTTAATTTTAGTGACAATTTGATATTTTTAATTCCACATTATTTTTGAGTATAAAATTAGTTGAGTTATAAATATTGTTTAAAACAGTTGACACAATTAATTGTAATTACAAATATGACTATTAGTTGAAGTTACAACAAAAATTCCTGATTAAAAAATATTTTGGCGTTAACGGAACGCCAAAGTACTTTTTAATACCTATAATTTTATGAAATTCAAATTCAAAAGTGATATTAGAAATTTCTGATTAAAAAATACAACGGCGTTCCATACATTTGTGAATAAAATTAACTAATGATAATAATTCAATTAATTTACATATTTTTACGGTGAACAAATAATAAAATGATGATCTGGTATTGCAGAATACAAATTTTGATACAAATGTTTACTTGCAAGGTAAGCAACACTTTTTTCCCACAAAAAAATTAAAATTTTCCAAAAAAAGCATAGGTAGGTATTTACATTACAACTTTTACGTTTTAAGTTATTTTAACTCGAAGCCTTATTTCTATAGTTTTAGGTAAAATCAATCAATTGTAATCATATATACATATATACATGTATACCTGTAAAGTTCTTTCTAAATCAATATTGACAGAACAACAGTAAAAAACAAAAAACTCATTTTCATGTTTATTATCATTTATTACTGCACGTGCATCAAAAACAAAATAAAAAAATATTTTTTAAATGACAAAATGTCATTGACAATGCACATACACCGCCTTAAAATGGCATGTCTCCAAAATATGAGTCAAGGCGTGGGAAATAAATTAACGTGTAATTTAAATACAAACAAACAATTCAGCAAATGTATGTGTGTACAAATTTGTATAAGTATGCATATTTATGTTGTCTGTGGTCATAGAGTTTCCTATTATTTAAATTTAAAGGCATAGTGTTTGCATTTTTAGACGATTGTATTAAATTTGTTAATGAAACCTACTTGTAAGTGTAAAAAATAATCAAAATCTTAATTATGTTTTAATTGCAATAAAAATTATAATTTCTAAATTAAAAATGATGATATATTTTTCATTGCAATTTTTACTAGAAATTAAAAAAGTATGTCATTTGCTTTAGTATATATGGGTGAATATATTGAGATGAAGATGGAAATAATTAAAAAATCTACTTACTGAGATATTAAACTTCACGGTGGATAGGTTTTTTAATAGCAAATTAATGAACTTAAACTTTTGAATTATAAAACAGCAACACTCTCATCTGCATATAAATTCTAACTGACCTTCAAGAATCACATGCATCTATAATGTCGTAAACAGAGGTTTTTGCTTATTTAAAATGAAATGCCATCTGTTGCATAAAATTTAAATAAAAAACAGATTCACGGAGGATAGAATCAATTTTTGTAACACCTACATAAATGGTTATAAAAATTATTTCTTTTAATTTTTAATAATAGGTATTTTATATTTGATTCGATTGCTTTGGATGTGTTTAATTTACTTAGTGAACTGATATTTTTAGTATGCTTTTACTACCTCAGATATTTGAAAACATATAGGTTAACCTAGAAAGAGTAACAGTCACGGAGGATAGATTTTCGACTTTTAAAACATTGTAAAAAATAATTAATTGCGGTTAAAAATCTGGAACCTGAGCTGTAATATCTACTTAATTATGAAAGATCAAAACACAATAAAAGTGTAGGTCTAACTCATTTAGTTTTATTAAATATCACGGGGTAACACCATCGGGGACATTTCGTGAGATTCACCCATATATACCTGTACACATAAAAATAAAATATAGATTATAAAAGTATTAAATGCATCGTTATCTTTAATCTATTGGACTACTTATACATTATTAATCATGGTTTTTATTATTTGTATTATATAATCACTAAATTGATAATGGAAACTTTTTAAGCTTGTGTAAAAGGAATATGAGTTTATTTATAAACGTAATTTCTTAGAATTGTATTAATTCAAAACTTAAAAATGACCTTTGGTTTTACCCAGCAACCATAGTAATAAACGTTTTTTATTTGTGTTTTGTTATTCTTAATTGTTCTTTTTTATTGATGCATTTCTTTTGTTCATGCTTTTTATTACTAAAAAATTCTTCTTGATTAATGATCTGAAACCTTTAATAACAAATGGATATTTTACAGGCTTTTTCACAACATAGTTTAATGATAAAACGATATAAAAATGTCAGATGTTTGCAGTGTAGCCAACAGCCCCAATTTAACCTCATTTTTTTCAAATTTATAATAAAGCTTACTTCAACCCGTGACTAAAACGCTATAAAGTCACAGCTCGTTAATGTAGGAGTAAATAAAAAATTAAACGCAATGAAATAAAAATTATCAAAATGGCATTATGATGATGATAATGATGATTTCAAAAAATATGTACTCGAATTTAAATGTGCATATCGAAATACGGTTTTTTCTTTCTCTATATTTATTTGCATGTTTAATAAGTAGGTAAATTTCACGAAAAATAACCTGGCAAACGTCTTCAAACAGTTGTTTATTATTTTTATTGGAAGACATAAAAATGCTTGTTCTCGCTTTTTTATAAGAGTTGACAGCATTGAAAATATCGACCGCTACACAAAAAAGTTAAGGTTACAATCATAACCTTCTAATAATTATAATTAAGATTGTAGCTGTGACTAATAATTTTTACTTTATTTTTTTTTTTAAATTAATAATAATTGCAATGATATACTCTAGTCAAAGATGACTAATTGTCATAGCGAAAAAGCAGCCACTAATAATTCTCGTCAATAGCAATTTGTATCCCGAACATTTGGCAGTCAATTTTCATGTAAAATTGTCCCCTGAATCCGAAAATGTCGTCAAAAGTTTTCCATATAATATGCAGTTGAATGTATCTCAAAAACTGCTTTACTTTAACAATTTTTGACGGTATTTTCAGATTCAGAGGACAATTTTACACAAGAATTGGCTGTTAAATGTTGGGGATGCAATGGTATATGAGGCGCCGTTTGTGCCATAATTATGTTGCTAATATATATTTATTTTTGTTTGATTATATATATTTTTTAAATTTATTTTTAAATTTACTTAATATATTTATTATTTTACTCAAAATATATTTATTTTTTAAGAACAATATATTTATTTTTGTGTGTTAATATTAATAATATTATAATAATATTATTAATAATATTATGTTTCTTTGACATCTGCTAATATATATTTGTTTTTTTGACAGACAATTCAATGTGGCAACGTGGCATTCTCATTTAACCCGTTGTTCATAGATGTCGTTGTTCTTTTAAGTTTACAGTCATAGATGTCGAAGTTTTTGTCGTAGTCTTCACTATTTCTTTCGTTTATAAATAAAAACAATCGCTGATAGAATCTAACCTCAAAAATTCAAAAAATATTGCCGGTAAACTTAAAAAAACTACATCTATGAACAACGGGTTAAATGACTGTAAACTTAAAAGAACAACGACATCTATGAACAACGGGTTAAATGACAATGCCACGTCGCCACATTGAATTGTCTGTCAAAAAAACAAATATATATTAGCAGATGTCAAAAAAACATAATATTATTAATAATATTATTATAATATTATTAATATTAACACACAAAAATAAATATATTGTTCTTAAAAAATAAATATGTTTTGAGTAAAATAATAAATATATTTAGTAAATTTAAAAATAAATTTAAAAAATATATATAATCAAACAAAAATAAATATATATTAGCAACATAATTATGGCACAAACGGCGCCTCATAATGGTATCCCATGGTTAACCATGGTATAAGTGAAAAATCAGCCACTAATAACTGTAGTAACTAATTCATTTTTAGAGCGTTAATATTTCCAAAATTTATCAAAACATGCAAATTGGGAAGGTTTGTTCCTACCGAGCATTTTGACTGTCAAATGGACTTCTCGATTTTACCATTGTGCAGTGGTCCTGGCCGATTTGCTAGGTATACCGGTATCCTATAGGAACAAGCCCAATATTATTGGAGTCTAGATACTTTGTTCCGTTGTAAATTATTAAATTACCTTGAATTAATTGGAGTAAATATTTTTTTCAGTAATCTACATACATAAATGATCTGTGCGTCATTGAAACATATACATGTATTTTGTGTACACCCACTTTTAAGTAATAAATACATTCATGTATGTAGGTTAATAATAATTTTATAGTTTGCGACCTATCAATTTATACATTTGTCATTACCTTAATATTATTAAGCCATGGGGGAATGAAATAAAAATGAAATAAACAGAAATAGGTCTTGGATATATCTATAGACCTTTCTTATATTATCAAAGTAAGTTATTTTATTGTTACTAGCGATGTTTGCAAATTTCAATAACAATGTTAAATTTACAAAACGTAATGTTGCCAAATTACGAAAAGCGATGTTGCCACACTTCAATGTTCCCAGACTTTACAACGTTGCCGAATTATGCCAATATTACCTAAAATTACTTTAAAAACATCTTTGGAGTATTAGGTTCCAGACATTTGGTACGTGTGCATAAAATTATTTCATTAGAGATAAGGCAGCTGGCTTCAAGGTAATTCTATATTTTAATTTTATTAAAAACCGAGAAGATCGTATTTTAGATAAAAACATTATACTTTGCAATAACTAACGGGAACTTAATTGCTTACGGGGAAGATAAAAAATAGCAATTTATCGCTAATGTTAATTATGGGATTTATTGAGACAAATTAATATTTGTAGATTCACTTCCTGTATAGCTTTTTGTTTGGGAAAAAAATATTTAGTTTCCTATATTGCATTATTAGTACCTTTAAATGTTAACAGAATAATTTAGAACCCCCTACAAATACCTACATATTATGGAATTGAAAAAACATAACAAATACCCAAATTCCAAAAAAAATGTTTATAAATATTGCAAAAAAATATTTTCCGAATTCAAGATTTTTTATTTAAATTGATCTTATCTGGAATCTTTTTCAACAAACATTGGGAGTATACATATAGTATATGTATGTTGTAAAAAAATCGACTTTTCTAGTGCCAAATCTTTCCATAATATTTTAAAATAAAAAAAGTATTTTTTTTGTATCGTAACCAAAAAAAAATCTGGAAAATTTATCAAAAACAAAAAACTTGAAAGGAGGTCTTTATTTGTACATATTATGTGTACAATTAATTAATTGCATATAGAAATAAATTACCGTGTTATGAAAATGTCGAAATATACATTATATACAGTGTGTATCATCCAAATGGGAATAAATTCGATAATACATAAATGGAGTATACAGTATACTGTATACTTCAAAAAACACATTTTTTTCCACAAAAACTTTTTGTACAGGTTGTGTCATGTAGCCAAATTTCTTATTTCAAAAGCAACACCCTGTATATTATTCAATTTTTGGATTCATTAGAAAATTGTAGACATATTTTATGTTCACTTATATTAAAAAATTAACATTAAATAACTATAATTATTTAATTAAAGAAATTCGCTAAAACACACTAAAAAACTAATAAGTAATAATGTTTATTTTTTAATGTAATAAACAAAAAAAAACTTTTAAGCATTCTGTAAAACATGTATTGATTGGGCGTATATTATTTTTATATACCTTGTAAGGTATATAAAAAGACTTGAAACAATATAAACAAGGTAAACCTATAGATTTTTGTAGTTGTAGTTGATGTTTACGCTTTTATTTTTTTAAATAATGAAGTTGCTATTTTTTACAATTTTCTGAGGTCTGTAGATCATACACTTTCAAGGTGGTTGCGACTTTTAGGACACCTTGTATAGTAAAATTATATTTCAACTTCGGGAAACATATTTAAATCTTGAAATCAAGCTTAAAAAAATTATTGATTATGTAGGTATAGGTTTTTCATAAAATATTATAAATGAAGCTAGTAGTAGAATTCTTACATTTTAAAACAATTTTTAAGTACAAACACTGTGACCCCTGTTTGCGACTCACCCCCAAGCCTGGATTAAGGGGGGCCTAAAAGGGCTGAAGCCCTGGGCCCCGCGATTTAGTAGGGCCCCGCTTTGAAAAAATTTCAGCCGAACAATTTCAGTGTAGTAGTAATAGTGTTTTTGTTACATCAGGAATACCTATAGTTTTTTAAAATATTTTTTGCATTTTATCTACAAAGGGCCCCTAAAGTTTTATTAGCCCCGGGCCCAACGAAAGCTTAATCCGGCCTTGCTCACCCCTGTAAAATCTTTATTTATTGTGCGATTTTAACCGGATTTCTTTATAAATAAAATAATTGTTAAAAGAATTTCTACGTCATTAGCTACAGCTGAAATTTTTCATTGTAAAATATTTTATAAAATCGTATAAAATTTTGTAAAATTTCACAGAAATAAAAAGATTATGTAAAAAAAAGTCCTAAATTTAAGTAAAACTAGTACCAGATTCTTTTAATGTAATAAAAAAATTTTAATTTATCGGAATCTCTTGTCAATAATTTTCACTTATCTCTTTTCAATAACTTTTACTTCTTTAATAATAAAATAAAATCACATATTTTCAAAAATTAACAATTTATTTTCATAAAAATAATGATAATTTTGCAGTCACATTAAAAAAATGGAAAAATTTACTATATTTATTTAAATTTATTTAAATAACTTTTAAACCAGTGAATTTATCGAAAAATTATAAGAGAGCTTTTTTGTACAGCGTCCAATTTCCTATAAATATATGTATCACTATTTGCTGTATATTAACTTGCTCGGGAGAGAAAAAAATAAATGTAAAACTTGCCGAAACCCCATGTTATTTAAAAGGAAAAAGTATCGTCTTTGTGGCATATGAATATTTTTTTATAATTTTTTATAGGTCATAAACTAAAAATTTAGGGGGCGCTGCGAACAGAAAACCAAGTTGGTAAATAACGAAAACCCTGATGTACATATTTGTAATTTTTGTTCTAAAGAAGATACAAAATTATGTACACTAATACCCAATCATGATTTTGCAAAATAGGTAGACAATGATTATATCGTCAGCGTAATTATATCAGTAAAGAATGTCATTAGATTATTTTCCAGAGGTTTCCACTTTCTAATTTTATTTTGATTTTAAATTAAACTATAAAATAAAGGTACTTATTTCTTAGGTAAATTGTAATTTTCCATGTAACCACTTTGATAAAAAAGATTTTTTTATAAATAATACATTATTATTATTGCATGTCATCAAAATCTTTATTTACTTTTATATTCTTTCTACTTTTACATCTTATTTAAAAATAGCAAACTAACAACAACAAGATAATTCACCTTAACAAACTTTATTACTCTAAATTGCGACCACTTAAGTAAGTAACCTTAATTCATCAAGATACTTGTCCAGCATCATTACTTACCATCATAGGCAGCTCTTCAAGGATACCAAGACGACGAAAACAAAATCAATCGGAAACCCAGGTAACACTATTGTTGAGTATTCGAACAATTTTTTCACTGATAGCGTGGATGTTTGGAAACTTAACTGATAACTCGGGAGCACAAAGCGTTTTTAACTGCAGGTAAGCGCGGCTGCGAGCGGACCAACGTACCTTGTTCACTTTCTAAACACAACTGATTGCAATGAGTCAGTCAGTTTGTGATATCGTGTGTTGTGAGCGGTGTTACTACGCTACGTCATGCATTCAATTGGATTTTTTTGTGGGACGCGATAAACGCAAAGGTGCAACTAATGATCGTTAACATTTATTACGATTTAAGGCCGATTCTCATCTAAGCAGGGCAGAGCAGAGCGGCGCGGAGCAGGGCAGCGCGGCAAAATGCTGCTCTCAATTGTTTACATGTAATTAAGTGGTCCCGTCCTCACCTAGGCATAGCGGCGCAGAGCCGAGCGTCGCGGTACAATGCAGAAAATTTTTAACGCGTTCGAAAGCATTGACTAGCGGCACTGATGCTTTGAAACGCGCTCTTCTGCCTGTTGACGGACAAGTGGGAATCGAGAAGCGTAGCAAAGCGGCGCGGCGCTGCGCTGCGATTTGAAAAAAACAAAGTTTGTTTTGCATTTATTGCATTTTGCATTTATTTATTTCTTTATTATTTAAATCTTTTGAGTTAGAGAATTAATATGGACGGGGAAAAAATTGAAAAATTAATTTTACTCGTAAATGAGTATGAAGAACTGTACGATATGTCAAATAAAAATTACAGCAACCAAAATAGACGGGAGATTATTTGGGGAGAAATAGTAGAAAATGTAGAATCATTCTTGGGCGTGTATGTAAACATTATTAATGTCACTAAACTAACAACTATTTGATACTGCTAGTAGCAGCCTGCTACCTATAAAAGAATGCTTCTTACAAAATGCTGCGCGCCGCGCTGCTTGATGCTGCCTAGATGAGAATCGCTATAGCAGAATGTTGCGCCGCGCTGCGCTGCCCTGCTCCGCGCCGCTCTGCTCTGCCCTGCTTAGATGAGAATCGGCCTTTAGATTTGTTTTTTTATTTGTCGAGAGATTTTTTAAAGCATCTTTATTATATCCTTTTAAATTTTTATAAAATTGTATTAGGGTGAATGTCCCTCGATGGCAGGGCCGGATTAAGAGTTTTGAGGCCCTGGGGCCGACATTTGGTGGGGGCCCTCATTATTTCTAAAAATTTTGACACTTGGGAAATTAAAACTCATGGTTAATCTTTAAGCTAGATGAACTTTACGTGATTTTTTATTTTCTTTGAATCATTTATTATTTAATAAACCATATAAATTTTAATAAAATCGGCCAAAGCGTTTTTAAGCTTTAAATAAATAACGAAACACCCTGTATCTCGATAATGATAAGCATTTTCGGACACGTGTTTATAGGAATTTTTTTCATATTTTGATGAGCTTTTGTCACCACAATTCTGAATCACCCGGTATATTTTGAATAATACGAACCTTATATACATTTTACCCAAGTCTGAGAAATTATTAATTCGTATGCAAAACTATAAAAACGTAGATAGTAGAATAGAATTGTGAATGAAAGTGTTTTTATATATACTTTATATTTTATATATTTTGAATAGTACGAACATACCCTTATATACATTTTACTCAATTAAAATATAAATTGATCACGAAACAGTATTTCGGAAACACCGGAAAATATTCCACAACACTCCAATGTACCAATAAAAATCTGGGACAAAAACTAACTTTAATATTAGATTATAAGTAATTGACTGTTTGCCTGTATTTACAAAAAATTTACGACAAGCACTAAAGGAGCAACTGCTTAAAATTGTTATGAGTCATAACTTACGACTATAGACTATATTAAAACGTCTTCGCGCGCCAAAACTTTGAGTGTGATATTTTACATTCTGATTTGCAAGCGGATAAGCAATAAAAATTAGAGTAAGATCTACGAAAAATTAACTGAAAATAACAGGATTCGCGCGGTATAACCGTCCCAATTTTTTGTTTTTTCGCCAATTTTTTTCATATTTGTTTCATTAAAAAGCTACAAATTGCATTGGTGGGGGCCCCTAAACGGTGGGGGCCCTGGGGCCGTGGCCCCGCTGGCCCCATGCTAAATCCGGCGCTGCTCGATGGTGTTACCCCGTGATATTTAATAAAACTAAATGAGTTTGACCTACACTTTTATTGTGTTTTGATCTTTCATAACACTGTGCAACACAAAAAATTAACTGGGATCAAATCTGAAAAAATCGAATCTAGGCAACCCCCAAAACAAATCCTTTAAGGGGTTTTACCAGTTTAGCTCGAATAATGGAGATATACAGGGTGTTTCTTTTAACTTGAGACAGCTCAATATCTCGAGAAATACGCATTTCACGGAAAAATGTCTTAAATAAAAGGTTAATGTGACTAAAGGGGACATTATTTGGTGCTACCGCTAGCCACCCCCTACCCCTCCTTAAAGGTGAAACGGGGGGTAACTTTGGAAAGTCAAATGAAATGACCCGATTTTTTTCACAGAGTTTGGTAGTACATAAAAAAATAAATAACTTTTATTTAAAAAATTTTTCAATTTATCAACAGATGGCGCTGTAATTCAAAATTTAAGAAAAATGAGTTTCCTTGTAAAATGTATTATTTGAAACGTTTGAAAAACAAAAATTAACATTAACAACAATAGTCGACTATGAAAACAATTTATAACAAATGTTCGAAATGTCGTCATTCCATTTCAACACATTTTTTAATGCGGGTAATGAATTCTGGCACACAACGCGCCAACATGTCGGGCGGTATCGCCGCACAGGCGTTCCTGTTCCGCTCCACCATGTCCTCCCAAGTTGTAGGAATTGCAGCGTAAACTTTTTCTTTCAAGTAACACCACTGGAAGAAGTCTGGAGGCGTAAGATCAGGTGATCGAGCAGGCCAAATTACTGGACCACGTCTACCGATCCACCGCGGTGCACCGGCCATTGAACTCCCGATCCAACACCTCTCGAGCAATTGTCGAATAATGTGCAGGACAACCATCTTGCTGGTACCACATGTTTTGGAGCCGTGCTAGTGGTACATCCTCCAAAAAGTCCGTCAGATCGTTTTCTAGAAAATTCCGGTACTTTTCGCCATTTAATGCACCGTCAATAAAGAAGGGTCCGATTAATCGTTCGCTTAAGGTACCGCACCAAACGTTTACCGACCAGGGACGCTGGTGCTCCACTTGGTGTCGAAATGGAAGGACGACATTTCGAACATTTGTTATAAATTGTTTTCAGAGCCGACTATTGTTGATTTAATGTTAATTTTTGTTTTTCAAACGTTTCAAATAATACATTTTACAAGGAAACCCCTTTTTCTTAAATTTTGAATTACAGCGCCATCTGTTGATATATTGAAAAAAACTTTCAAATAAAAGTTATTCATTTTTTTATGTACTACCAAACTCTGTGAAAAAAATCGGGTCATTCTATTTGACTTTCCAAAGTTACCCCCCGTTTCACCCTTAAGGAGGGGTAGGGGGTGGCTAGCGGTAGCACCAAATAATGTCCCCTTTGGTCATATTAACCTTTTATTTAAGACATTTTTTCGTGAAATGCGTATTTCTCGAGATATTGAGCTGTCTCAAGTTAAAAGAAACACCCTGTATATCTCCATTATTCGAGCTAAACTAGCAAAACCCCTTTAAAGATTAGTTTTGGGGGTTGCATAGATTCGATTTTTCCACATTTCATCCCAGTTCAAATTGTAAGGTCAAAATTTGTCGCACAGTGTAATTAAGTAGATATTACAGCTCAGGTTCCAGATTTTTAACAGCAATTATTTATTTTTTACAATGTTTTAAAAGTCTAAAACCTATCCTCCGTGATTGTTACTCTTTCTAGGTTAACCTATATGTTTTCAAATATCTGAGGTTGTAATGGTACGATATACGGGGCTGTTAATTTTTAACATTTCTTAATTTATTATTTTTAAGCTTTACGAAATATGAGACTAATTTTAAATATTTGTTTTTAAAATTGTATTAGGTGTTAGGTATAAGTTTCACTTCCATACATTCTTTATTTGTTTATTATACAATAATAATTTATGACTCCCATCTGGACGACCACTTAAGGGTTCGTTACAGAAAGACCAAATAAGCAAGTTTTGGTTCATGTTCCTGGTCTTTAAAAAATAAACATAAAAAGAGCGTAGTTATGTTATATGTCATTTCACACCTTTCTTAAAAGCATTCTCTAGTTAGGCCCTTTACTTTAGGATATTAGTTTTAAGTATCTTTAAGTATTCATAGATGCATGAGAATTTTATGTATTTTTTAGTTTTCAAGACCATTCTAAAAATTGTGAGCAACGAACGTAGTCGTTCACTGAATTTTTGTTTCACCTAATATATAAATACTTAAGTAAAGTATATAGTTTTTTTTGCTAAATTTATCAACGAATAACTTAATTGGCGCAGTCGTTAAGGATAGTGCAAAAGTCCGCTGAAGAAATTTGCGTACTTTTTGGTATTAACCATTAATGCTCTACATCGAACCAGAACTTCCAAATAAGTGCTTATTACATAAGAGTACATCTATAATAATTAGTGCTACAAATCGTCGAAGTTTGGACCTGAATTAAGGCAACGCCGTTCCAGCCCCAGACAAGACCCCCTGCTGTTGTGCGTACCAAATAAGTGCTTATTACATTGGAGTACATCTATAATAATTAGTGCTACAAATCGTCGAAGTTTGGACCTGACTTAAGGCAACGCCGTTCCAGCCCCAGACAAGACCCCCTGCTGTTGTGTGTACCAACTCACCCAGATAATAAATCAAAGGTATTGTGTGCATGCTTAACTGTTTTCCTTCTTTCTCAACAATCCTTTAGCGAATTTTGAATATACGTATATTGCTACCTACCTTTTGTCAAGTAATTTATAATATACCTATTATTGTATGATTAATCTTAATAATATTATAGAAGATTTTGCTAATATGGCGTTAAATAATCAACAAATTAATAATAATGCACCGAATGTGCTTTCAATTCGAGATGCCAAAGAAATGGCAACAACTTTGCGACCTTTCAATGGTCACCATTTAAATTTAACAACATTTTTATTAGATGTAGATTCGTATTATAATACATACGGCAGAACCTTAGATCAAAATTTAACAAATTACGTAAACGCGGTAATTCGTTCAAAATTAACCGATGAAGCAGCTCATTGGCTGGCTTGCAGACCGGACCTTCGCGTTTGGCCGGCGATTAAAAACGGGTTAACCGAAAAATTTAGCGATCGTACAAATCGTCACTTGCTTCAACAACAATTTTCATATTTGACTAAAGAAATTAACGAAGACATTCTTCCTTTTATCGAGCGTTTAAAATCTTTACAAATACGGCTTAATTTAAAAATTCAATCCGATCAAACATTAGCTCAAAATGCTCGAGATGCCCTTATGGCTCAAAATGAATCCATTGCTGTAACTGTAATAATAGCCAATTCTTGCCCAATGTTACAACAATTATTAATTGTTCAAAATCCAAATACCTTGGATGAAGCTAGCACTACTGTTAACAATTTTGTGTTGCGACAACAACACATTAACCAAATTCGTTCAACTGCCGGTACTAGTAATCATAAAACACAATCGAACACCAAATCAAAACCACAACATTTTCAACGACCAGTACCTGAACAAAATAACTTTTTACCTACCAATTATCATAAAAACCCTACACCTCAATACAACACGTTTTTGCGAACAAATCAACAAACTTGGCAAAGCGAAAATCAGGTGCCATCTTCGTTTCAACCTAACTATAAACCACATTTTCCATCTCAACCAATTTCCATCCGGGCCCAACCTGTAAAAAATAATTTCCCAACTAATAGACAAGTGTTTGGGTCACAAAAAAATGTATTTCATCCGAAAAATGCACCACGACCCACCAATTTACCTGAACCAATGTCGACCTCATCACGACTACCTTCCAGACAAATCAGTCAGAGATATAACTATTTTAACCCTTCAGGCCCCCGCAATTTTGTGTCTGAAGAACTAACAAATATTAATTTTGAAGATGAAGTAGACCAAACAGGTGAATATGAAAAATACTCAGAACAAAATCTCGAAAATTATGAGAACCACGATAATGAATATCAAATACCACCACATAACGACGATATAAATTTTCAAGTAACCGAGCCTTCGACAGACACTACATAGACCTAAACAATTTAATACCCAATTCTCTGCCTTTCATACAACTTACCGAACCACCCATAAAACTTCTTATCGACACGGGGTGCCATTGTTCAATGTTACGCCCCTATATTGCCGAAACATATTTTCCCCATACAATTATAAAAGATGATACCCCAATAAAAACATGTGCGGGGACAAGACAAGCTCAGTTTAAAGCAAAAATACCGCTTATCCACAACATTCCGCTTGACTTTGTATTATTTTCATTTCATGACTACTTTGATGGTATTCTCGGTATCCGAGACTTAAAGAATTTAGGACTATACTTAGACTTTCAAAACCAACAGTTAATCGGTAAAAACTTAACACTCCCATTCCTTTATCGCGATGACTTTTCCTTCCAAAAGCTCGAAATACCTCCCAATTCAACGATCATAAAAAATGTCAAAGTAAACTTACCTGACCAGCAATATATTATACCAGCCATACGAGTAGGATCACTAAACATCCCTTCAGGATTAATTGAAGTAAAAAATGGGTCTACTAATATAGAATTCGTTAATAACTATAATCAAACAAAATTAGAACGCTTCTCCTTAGACTTTTTAAAACCTTTTGTTACGCAGGCAAATAATTACGAATGTTATAACGCCGAATTAATAATCCCGGAAAGATTAAATCCCATGGAAACGCTACAAGAACTTAATATGTCCTTAATTCGAAGTGATCACCTCAATAACGAAGAAGAAAAAGAATTATTTAAATTACTTTCTTCTTATTGCGATGTTCTCTACCACCCGACTGACAGACTTTCATTTACCAACAAAATCAAACATGAAATTAAAACTACAGATGAGACACCTATCCATACTAAATCCTATCGATACCCGTATGTGCATAAAGAAGAAGTACGTAGGCAAATTAATGAAATGCTTGAAAACGAAATTATTAGACCTTCACAATCTCCCTGGAGTTCTCCAATTTGGATCGTTCCAAAAAAATTGGATGCCAGTGGAAAACAAAAATGGCGTATTGTGGTAGATTATAGAAAAATTAACGAAAAAACGGTAGATGATCGTTACCCAATACCAAATATTAATGACATTTTAGATAAATTAGGGCGTTGTAATTATTTCAGTACGTTAGATTTAGCATCCGGTTTTCATCAAATCGAGATGCATCCAGATTCCATAAAAAAAACTGCATTTAATGTTGAAAACGGCCATTACGAATTTGTCCGTATGCCATTTGGCTTGAAAAATGCGCCGGCTACATTTCAACGCGTAATGGATCATGTTTTAAAAGACTTGCAAGGAAAGGTGTGTTTAGTATATAATATATAATATATATATATAATATAATATATACTATATATGGACGACATTATTATCTTTTCGTCGTCATTACAAGAACACATTAATAATTTAAAATTAGTTTTCAATAAACTCAGGGAGGCAAGGTTAAAAATTCAGTTAGATAAATCAGAATTTCTCTGCAAATCAGTAGAATTTTTAGGACATGTCATAACCCCTGAAGGCATTAAACCAAATCCGAAAAAAATAGCAGCAATAAAAAATTTCCCTATACCTAAAACCACCAAAGAAATCAAATCGTTTTTAGGACTTACCGGTTACTACCGTAAATTTATAAAAAAATTTGCAAAAATCACTAAACCCATGACCAATTGTTTAAAAAAAAATAATAAAATAGAACACACCTCCGAATTTATTAAAAGTTTTAATTTGTGCAAATCCATCCTCATAAACGAACCAATTTTACAACACCCTGACTTTACCAAACCTTTTAATGTGACAACTGATGCGTCAAATTATGCATTAGGGGCTGTACTTTCTCAGGGACCCCCTGGAAATGACCTTCCCATTGCGTATGCATCTCGCACGCTTAATCCAGCAGAAATAAACTACAGCACAATTGAAAAAGAATTGCTAGCAGTAGTGTGGGCTGTTAAATATTTTCGGCCCTACCTGTATGGGACAAAGTTTAAAATAATTACCGACCATAAACCCCTCCAGTGGCTGTTCTCACTTAAAGAACCTAACAGTAAGCTTGTCCGTTGGAGATTAAAGCTCGAAGAGTATGACTACGAAATTATTTACAAAAAAGGGACACAAAATCTAAATGCAGATGCTCTTTCTAGAATTAGAAACACAGAGTGCAATGTATTAGAGTGCCACCCACTTGAATTAAATAGTGATGATAAGCTGTCAATTATTGCTAATTATGACCCCAATGAACAAGAAAATCGACACTTAACAGAGCTTACTTCAGAACAAGAAATAGACTTACAGGATTTAAACGAAATTATTAACAACGAAATGACAATAGACGAAAGACCCGAAATTAATATTTTACAAGACATACAAATAAGGCCCCCTGACGATCGCAATAACGATGACTTAAATACTATCCATTCTAGTTACGAAGATCCAATTTTTGGAGCAAAATATACAGAAAAGGCAGTCAATTTATTTAAGAACCAGATTTTTTTTGAAGCCATCAATACCATCCATGAAACCACAAAACAGACAATTAAAGCAAGAAAGCAAACAATTTTTGGTAATACTAGACTTTCCATTTGTTATTATCTACATCTTATCCCTAGCGAACAAGAATTAGTACAATTTATAAAAGAATATTTAAAGCCTAAAACAACGTATTGTTTGTATGTGAATGATGAATGCGAAACCATAATTAACAAACTTTTGAAACTATTACAAAATTCATTTAAAGCGTCCGCTTTCAATTTAATTTTATCACGTAATTACTTACAAGATATTACAAATGTCGAAGATCAGTGGCAAAAAATTAAATTTCAACATGAAACCAAAACCACCCATAGGGGTTACAATGAAAATCTTAATAGTCTACAACGTCTATATTATTGGCCAAAAATGGCAGAAAATGTTCGACATTACATTAATACCTGTACGATATGCCAAAAAAGTAAATATGAAAGACATCCTCACAAAATTGTTTATAAACCTACCTCAATAGGCTCTGAGCCCTTTAATCATTTATATATCGATACATTTAAAATATAAGGCAAAATATTTCTTACTGTTATAGACAGTTTTTCAAAATTCGGCCATTTATTTCCAATAAATGCCATAGTTAGCACTGAAATAGCTCGAAACCTTCTTAATTGGATCTCACACCATGGTATCCCAAAGAAAATCACTTTCGATCAGGGTACCGAATTTAAAAATGGTCTAATTGAACAATTTTGCCAAATTTATAATATTGAAATTCATTATATTACTCGACAACATCCGAATAGCAACAGCCCAGTAGAAAGATTTCACTCAACAATTATCGAAGGTCTACGTGTTTTGCGACAAGAAAAACCAAAAGCCCCTATTTTCGAATTAATCGATTATGCAACTCTCTCCTATAACAATTCTATACACTCGGCATTAGATTATACTCCCTTTCAAGTGATAAAAGGTCGACTAGACTACGTTTCCCCATTTGAACTTCATCCCACTCAGGTAGTAGCCGATTGGATTGACGAACATACACAAAATGTAAAAATTCTTAATCAACAAATTCGACAAAAATTAGGGCAGAAACAAGATCAAATTTTAGAGTCGCGAAATCAGAATCGAGATAGGATTGATATTAATCACGATGAACCACTCTTTATAAAAGGTGGAAATTTAAGCCGTAGATGGAAAGTAAAAACGCATCCCTTATACAAACGAGTAGAAAACCCAGTAACAACAACCGAATTCAAAATAAATGATAATAATAAAATCTATTATTACGACAAATTAAAACCTCAACGGTATATTGCAAATTATAATGAAACTAACTGAAAAAAAATATATATATATATACATAATCCATAACTCATAATTTCTATATTCAAAATACGCATAGTTTTCCTCAATATCTCATTCTCCTTAATACCCATTTATCCTAGCAAACCTAACAGTATAAAGCAACACAAAAGTAATAAAAATACTCTCTTGCAACGATTTTTTCAACTAGACAGTGAAGTGCTTCGTATTAAATGCAAACGATCCTTGTGTAATGGTAAATAATTGTTAACCAACTATGTTCGACCCTAAGTGCACATAAACCCATTTTTCTGCGAATGCATTTAATGATAATATTAAGTTTTAGTTTTAGCATTATTATTTTTATTTTTTTTGTATCCACATTTATTGTTATTAGTATTTTTAAGATATGTAGTTTATTAATCATTTTTATTGTTAATTAAATAAATAAAAAAAAAGGGACTTTGTAAATAAATATTTGCAATTGTGCCCTTATTTTTTTGCTTAATGAGGGAGGAGTTATGTTATATGTCATTTCACACCTTTCTTAAAAGCATTCTCTAGTTAGGCCCTTTACTTTAGGATATTAGTTTTAAGTATCTTTAAGTATTCATAGATGCATGAGAATTTTATGTATTTTTTAGTTTTCAAGACCATTCTAAAAATTGTGAGCAACGAACGTAGTCGTTCACTGAATTTTTGTTTCACCTAATATATAAATACTTAAGTAAAGTATATAGTTTTTTTTGCTAAATTTATCAACGAATAACTTAATTGCGTGTTAAAAACTGAAGAGAGGGTATTTTTAAAACAGTTTGGTTTTGTTATTTGAAGTAGACAGTTTGGTTTTGCTATTTGAGCGGTCAGTATATTTTAGACAGTTGAAGGGATTAGTTGAATTCCTTAATTTTGTAACAGTTACGTGTTGCTATTTGAAGGGATTAGTTTAATTCTTTCATTTTATCAGGGAGTGAATTTAATAATACATTGATTTTATATAACTTCAGTTTTTGTGAAAGTGTTGTTCATTTAAATAGGTATGCCTTTTCTATATTTAGTTATTATAATCTGAGGTCACAAATATCATAATGAGTGCTTAATTCTTTAATATTTAATTTAAACTATATTTTATTATTATTAATTCAACTTGTTTGTTTGTGAGAGAAATAATAAGTTGAATTATTTTATCTTAATGTTGGTGGTTGGACAACCAAATCATAACCATTATTTTATGTTTATAATTATTATATTTATATTACATTTACTTTAACATATTATATTGTAATGTAATTTTACATTTTACTACATATTTATATTTAACATTTATATACGTTATTTTGTACAGTTTATCTTATTTTATTTATTTGATAAATTGATATTCATTATTTAATATGGTGAGACTTGTTTCAAGTTCGGCATATCAAATGAGTTATTTAGTTAGGGAACTTTGTTGCCGGTTGCTGGTAATAGGATGGTGGATACAGCTCTGCTTTGACAGGCGCACCCAATGGCCAATAATGCCAGGTAACCAATTTAGACAAAGAATGGTTATATAGGAATATTGATATGAAGTTGTTGTTTTATGGTCTTATTTTATTATTATTGATAATCATTTTATTTTGCTATATTTGATTTGCACTGACATGTTTTTATTACTTGATCATACCTGATTGTATTTATCATTTATGACTGTACATCAATTTTATTGCATAACTCTTGTCCACTACTACACCACCTGTTATTTATATATTTTATTTATACAAATACCATTTATTATTGTTGCTTGTGACCTAAGTTATATTATACTTTATGTTTCACATTATTGTTGTTTGTTGCTGTACATTGAAAATTATTTCAATGTGTATTTGCTTTTCTACACCGTCCGTGCCTACCATTTATGTAGGTGAATAATCTTAGCAATATGATAATATAATTGATTATATTCATATTGATTACTTTGATGTTGTTGTATTATTTATATTGTTGAGATGTGCGACATATATGCATGTCTGTATTGTATATGTGGGTTTTTAAGGTTTTACCTTATTAACTTAAATCAATCATACTTTTCAAATACAAATGTTTTTATTTATATTATTAATGTACAGTAACAATAATTAACTCTTGTATTAATTGTCTTTATTAATAAACTTATTTTAATTTAATCCTTTTTCTTTGCTTTTTAAATATCTTTTCAATTGCTCAAGTACTTACGTATCCAGAACCGTATTCACAACAAAAAGGGGTCCTAAATTAATTTCTTTAAACTAGACGATCACGTGTTTTGGCCAAAGGTAGTAGTTTTTTGTGGTTTTAATATTCTTTTTAATTATTAATGTGTGCCCCCCATGCCCCGTTCGTTACAAGGTAGTAAAAGCATACTAAAAATATCAGTTCACTAAGTAAATTAAACACATCCAAAGCAATCGAATTAAATATAAAATATTATTAAAAATTAAAAGAAATAATTTTTATAACCATTTATGTACATATGTAGGTTTTTCCATCCTCCGTGAATCTGTTTTTGCTTTGAATTGTATGCAACGGATGGCGCTTTAATCATTTTAAATAAGCAAAAACCTCTGTTTACGACATTATAGATGCATGTGATTCCTGAAGGTCAGTTAGAATTTATATGCAGATGAGAGTGTTGCTGTTTTATAATTCAAAAGTTTAAGTTCATTAATTTGCTATTTAAAAATCAATTCACCGTGAAGTGTAATATCTCAGTAAGTAGATTTTTTTATAAATATTTTATATATTTATGTAAAAATATTAAGGTGTCAAAAGATACAATAACCTATTTCAAATATAAAAAGGGATGTTTACAAAAACATACGAAATCCTAACCTCCGTGAAGCTCTAATATTCAAAATGTATGATTTCTTAAAATTCTTGCATTAGTGCAGAACCACTTATGTTATGTTAGGGGCCGTTCAAGTATTACGTAAGCAGATTTACTACAATTATTAACCCCCCCTCCCCCTTGTCAGCAAAAGTAATCAAAGCTCTTACCCCCCCTCCAATGCTTACGTAAACATTGGTCTTTTTGTTTTCAAGCATAGACAATGTGTGGGTTGCCATATGTGTAAAAAAGTAAATAACTACTGCTGACGTAATCACCATCTAGATGGTGATGGGGGGTGCACCCCCCATGTCATCAAAAATAAGCAAAGCAAAGACCCCCCCACCCCCCTATAGTGCTTACGTAATACTTGAACGGCCCCTTATTACTAGACCTGGTGGCTTCCCCAAATCCCCATTCTAGACTAACAGTGAAACAACCAAAAATAAAAAATAATCATTTTCACTTGGGGGCATCTCAATATATTTTTTATAATTTAAATTAATTAAATTTAAACTTTAAATATTCATTGCTTTCTTTTTGTGACACTGTATGTAGTAATTTAATAATTAATCCATGCTGGGATTAGAGTTGCATTCAATAGTCTAGACTGGACTTTCTACCTGTTTTATAACAGCCTCTTAGCAGTGTTAAGTACGAATTTAAATAGGTACCCTGATTCTTTCTATTACCTAATATCTTTCTCTACGCATTAGTAAATACTCCAACAATTTGCATTTTCTTCTTTCTTTCTACACAGAAAAAAATCTAACATAGTACCAAGAACAGCGTCATTGAATGCATTAAAATTGAAGCAATCTAAATTGTTATTTGCTCAATTAATTACTATTAAACCAAAATAGGGAAATATTTTGCCTAAATGTCAAAGAATTTATTGCGTTAAATGTATACATAGTATACATACAATAGTAACGTTATTAAATAAATCAAATTAGTATTTAATGAAATAACATTCTACCTACCATTCTAACAAATAAATATCAATATGAATATCAATAGATTTGGGAGCGATAACTTTTGTTGTTAATTTAAAAACAGTAAACGATTATAAACCAAGTGCTAACTACCTATTGGTATTATAGGAACTGTTATTCAGGAATACGGATTACAAGATCCCATTGGTTTAATGGCTCATCCATTCATGCTATGCTAGCGTTTTTTCTGTGTACTCTCTTGATTTGCATGGTTTGGATATTTTTGCTAATATAAATATAGCATAAAATAAATGTTTATGATTAAAAAATAAAATTGTAATTAGGGCCCTCTGGGGCTTGTGGGCAATGGCATATGCCCCTAAATTAGTTTTTATTTTTTTTTTAATTATGATATGGTTAACATGTTTTGTTCTCATTTTTAAACGAAATGTAGGTAACCATTTTAAAAGAATTGGATTTTAAAATTTTAATTATTAAATAAGATTTTTTAATGTAAGGTCACTAAAGCGTTAAAAATAAAGAATAATGATTGTTATTTTATTATTTAGTTGTCCAAAACTCAATTAAAAATATTTCCTATATAATTTTGTTGAACTAAGTTGAAGTATTAGTATTATTATTAGTATTATACATCTTATATCTTACATCCTGTAACTAAATTCTATAGAAAATATTTGATATTGTTACATAACTTTCTGGCAGCTGCGCCGGGTGGTGGGAAAACGCTGGGGAGTAAATCCCAAAGTCCTTCACTGGATTTATACTGCTGTCATCAGACCGCGGATACATTATGGATCAGTGGTCTGGTGGCGCAGTGTGAGCAAAACCACCATCGCTCAAAAATTGAGCAAGATACAGAGACTGGCATGTCTCGGTATCACAGGCGCAATGAGGACTACTCCAACGACGGCATTAGAGGCCTTGCTGAGCTTGCCTAATCTTTCCCTCTGGATAAAGAGAGAAGCAATGGCGAGCCATTTAAGGATGAGGGATGCCAACAATTGGTTAGGAAAAGGAATAACTTATGGTCATGAGGGCATCGCGGATATGGCTGAGAGGGAGGTCCCAATTAGCAGTATTAGAACGATGCCAGCAAAAGACCGCCTAAGTTTAAAAAAGAAGTTTTCCCTCACGATACCAACAAGAGAGCAGTGGGAGAAAAAGGATGTACACTTTGCACAAAATGCACTAGTGTGCTACACTGATGGCTCTCGTATGGCGAGTACACTGTCTTCAGGGGCAGGTTTCTGCGTGGAGGACAGGGATATCCAAAGGAGCTACCCGCTCGGAGGATATACCACTGTCTTTCAAGCGGAAGTGTTTGCCATACTTGAGGTTGCAAACTGTGAGGATATAAGAACAGGGAGTGAGACAGATATATACATCTGCTCAGATAGCCAAGCAGCTCTGAAAGCGCTTTGGGCAGCGAGAACCACATCGAAGTTGGTTCAAGAGTGTGAGGAAGCGCTGGAAAAGCTAGCAAGTACAAAAAGAGTGCATCTCGTATGGGTACCAGGTCATAGTGGGGTTGAGGGTAACGAACGGGCTGATGAGTTGGCCAGATTGGGATCTGAAACCCCCTGTGTAGGACCCGAACCAATTTTTGGAATCACGAGAAAGCAGGTCAAATCAGCCCTAAATAATTGGGCTGATAAAAGAGCGAATGAAAGCTGGAGAAGAAGCGGTGGCTGTAGGCAGACCAGGGATTTTCTGGTCACCCTAAGCAAACCCAAATCCATCTGGCTTCTAGGTAGAAGCCGAACCTCCTTGGGCCCACTTGTGAATATACTCACAGGTCATGGCCTAAGGAAACACCTCACAAGAATAGGGGCTGAAACCAGCCCCTCCTGTACCCAGTGCGGAAGGGAGGATGAAACCTCCTTTCACTTCCTGGGACAATGTGAGGCCCTCGGCAGACTAAGGTATAAAATCTTTGGAGTGATGACACTCCAAAGGGAAGAGTTGGCCTCTCTTGCCTGGCAGGATATCCTGACCTTTATAAGAAGGTCTGGAAGATTCGAAAGGGCTGGTATGGGCGAAGAGGAAGATGAGGAGTAGTCTGGTTGGTTTAGGAGGGGCAGATAAAAAGGACCATGGAGTCTAATTGTCAGGCTTCGAGCCTACCCAACCGTACTACTACTACTACTACTACATAAGGTTACATATTAAATTTACTAATAATATGTATGAATAAAATCAATTTTTTAATTTATAAATATTTCCGTTTGATCAATTAAGGCCTAGAAAAATTACGATAAATTTTAAAATTTAGTTAATCAAATTAATTTCCTTTTTATAATTAAATACAATAATAGGAGCCTAAAACATAATATGTACCTACCACAGGTCTGTGGTACCTACCAATTTTTGGTGCAAATTTTATTTTGTATGTATTTTTTTCTACAATGTTTTTACATTTTTGTACATTTTTAGAGGTAAAAACAATGATGATATCTAGGATAGGTCAGTGACATACAGTGGCTCCTTGGATTTAAAAAAAAATTATATTTTTTTATTAAAAATTTAAAAAATTTATTAGGTGACACCCTGTATACTATATAAGATTTATAATTTATTGTTCTTAAATTTAGTAAGTATCAATGTGTTTAAACGGCCTACTGGCACATTTTCTCCCTGGGTTATTATCTGACTCAGACTATCGTAAATTATGATATCTATTTTTTTAAACATTGTATTTTATGACGTTTTTAATACGATACCTTTTTAAGGGGCGTATATCAAATTTTAACCTGAATCCCTGTGATTCATAGACTGGCAATTTTCGGCTGTCTAGATGGTTTTATATTTTCTCAGCAAGGGGCGGAAACCAGAAAACATATGTATATAAAATATTAATTTTGTATTATCAAATAAATATATGAATTTTAGGAAGCAATAAAACAAGATATTCACGAAAGTTTCATGTTGAAACACATACCTACCTAGTGTGACTTAAATAATCAAATATAAAAAACAAAAAGTTATTATCAATATATTTGAATTTAAAAAATGGTAAATCAGATTTGTGGATTATTTTAATTTTTTTTGTTTTGTTGTTTAAGTCCGAATATTTTGTGCTTTAAAATATTAAAATTTAAAATATTAATATTAATATTATAATTCTATATAATTTAATAAAATTCTAAAATCCTAATATTCTAAAATTTTAAAAAATGTACATTTTAAATTCAATATACTTTTTGTTAAACTAAAAACTAGGTTAAACCATCACGTTTTAAAAATATTATTTATTTGTTGGTATTCTCAGCTTTCATTCTTATTATGTAATGTTACAACATTTAGTTCCGCCTTTTTTATTTGGTCCACACAAAATGAACTAGACAGCAAATTATTTAGTAATTTATACAAAACCAAACTTTTTAACAATAAAAATAATAGTATTGTACAAAATTTAAGACTTTTTATTACATACATAAAAATTAAAAAAATATATTGCACAAATATTATTATTAAAAATCGAATTATTGTAATTACGATTTGGTAACTTTCCCAGATACTTATAATAGATAATAAAAAAGAAAAATCACCATGTTAAATTTTATTACAGGAAATTAAAGGTTATGTAACTGTTATTAAAATAATGATGCACATTTATCTATTTAAGAAGATTGGGCATCAGAATGTTATTTATATCTTCTGCGTTTTAATAGTATATTATTTCGGTGAAATAGTGTGTCGGAAGCAACACGGCCTTTTTGGGCCCCCCAATTTTTTTATTTTCGCGCCATTTGTATAGAATCTCTTACGTTATCGGCAATTTTTTGCCCCCTCTTTTTTTTGGAGATTTAAATAGATTATTAAATTGTGATTTCAGGAATATGCATCTTTTGGGAGATATTAATTATTAAAAGTGGAAAATTTATAGTTTTTGATGTCTTATAGTTTTTATTAAAAGACTAAAATAAAATTAAAAAGTGTTTAAAGAAAAAATGTGGATATTTTTTCGTTTCTCCTATCCAAAGAATGCTTTTTTGCGTTTACAGAATGTTTAGATTGATTCAGGTTTTTTTAATATCGATTTTAAGTTTTATTAATTTTGGAACCCGAAAAACCGTTATTTATTAATTTATACCAAAACAAAAAAAATTATGGGGTTCTGAAAGTGGTTTTCGTTTCTCCTATCCAAAGAATGCCTTTTTGCGTTTACAGAATGTTTAGATTGATTCAGGTTTTTTTTAATATCGATTTTAAGTTTTATTAATTTTGGAACCCGAAAACCCGTTATTTATTAATTTAAACCAATGAACTGGTAGGAAATTGTTGTCATAACAATAAATTAAAAAGAAATAATAAAAAATAAAACAAAAATTAAAAATGGGTGTAAACATGTCACTAAAAGTACATTTGCTCCATGCACATCTTGACCTGTTCGAAAATCAGCTGTCCACCGAATCAGAAGAGCATCAAACAATAATGGAAATGGAAAATCGTTATAGAGGAAACAGGTTTGATTCGATGTTGGCAGATTTTTGTTGTTTTATGGCAATGGAAATTTTGATATAAATTATAAATAAAAATTGTTATATCTTTTTATGTTTATTCATTCTATTTGTTAAAAAATATATGTTTTTAATAATTTGATTGTTATTACTTTATAAAACAATATACAAAACCAATAATTATCTTTTATGTACTAATTATTTATTATTTTACTATATTTCGGGATCCAGAATTACTAAAACTTTAAATTGATATTAAAAAAAAACCGGAATCAATCTAAACATTCTGTAAACGCTATTCATGATTTTGATTGTAGAAACCGAATATACTATCATCTTAATTTTTTTCTGAAAATGTTGCACAGTGTTATCTTTCAAGGTCATACTTTTTCAGTTTATTATTGTTTTTTGTTATTCTACAAATAGCATATATGGAAGTTTTATTCTTTGTAAGCATATAATGTAAATAACAAATATTTACTACTAAATGTAAAAACTTTTAGTTTAGCGTTCAGTGAAGTAGGTATCTGTAGGTAGAGTTGAAGTTTGAATTCTCATAGGATGTGTCAATAAAACTAGAACACAGAGTTCTAGAAGTTTGCAATTTATTTAATGCAAAGTATCCAGCTCGACCTATTACTTGTGCTACGGTTAGAAAAATTAAACAAAAATTCAGAGAGAGTGGACATGTCAAAGATATTCCAAAACCTGGCCGTCCGAGTATTAGTGAAGACATTGACAATTGACATTTAGTTACGTGTGGAAGAAGATCCTTACTTACAGTGCTTCTAGCCTAGTCGCAGCTGAAAGTCAAGTCAGCCAACGATAGAGATGTAAAAAACGGTTTTTTTCAGATGTGAAAAAAAACATGAAAAAAAACCTAGAAAAAAAACGGTATTTTGGTTTTTTTTCAAAATGAAATTTTGAGTAAAATATATTAATAATAAAGTGAAATGTAGAATATATTAAATTTTTCATTATTGAAAATTTTGACCGAGACTAAAAATCTGATTTCTTATTATTTGGTAGTTTCCACATTAGAAACCAGTAAAAATGTAAAACTTCTACACCAATACAAAAAATTAAAGGATAAAAAAAATTGTTTTGCGATTCTTCGGATAGCTGTATCTTTGTTAAAAATGGTCGTATTGGAGCCGTAAAAAAAGTAATTTGAAGCTTGAAGTTTCTAGTTTTGAGATTTTTAGATGAAAAATGTGGCAAAGCTTAATCCTAACAAATACCGTAATAAAAAAATCGATTTTTTTTTGCTTTCTGGTCCACGGAATGTTCCGACTTTACCACCAATGAATAAATGTTTTACAAGAATTTGCTATCGTTTTTTTGAAAAAAAAAATTTCATACTCTACATGAATTTGAAAAATCATGAAAAAAGTGCTTTTGGTAGTTTTTTGAAAAATCAAGCGTTGAATCAAAAATATATGTAGTTACTTTTTTTAGGACCAAATCAAAACAAGCGCGGACCTTATTGGTCAATTCGGTGGTGGTGGCGCGTGCATAGCGCGAGACTGTATTTACATTTACTAATTGTCATTTAGTGGCTAATTTTAGTCAATGAAACTTAAAAAAAATTAGGCAAATGGGACTAATCTTGGAAAAAAACCTAAAATGTGAAAAAAAAAACCATTTCTGTGGGTAAAAGGCATAAGGGGATAAGTCAAAAAAAGCAATTTTTCAATAGAGCTATTAACGTGTTCGCATTAGTTCAGGAAATATATTTATGTTTAGCGGGTATACGCTTTTGTTAGGATATGACATGTGCTAACAAAATTGTATACCCGCTAACCATAAATATATTTCCTGAATTAATGCCAATACGTTTAAGTCTCTACTGAAAAATTGCTTTTTTTGACTTATCCCCTTATGCCTTTTACCCACAGATTTGAAAAAAACAATGAAAAAAAACCTGAAAAAAAAACAAAAATGTTTATGTAACAATAATCCAAAATACTTTTATCCGAAATCGGCAGTAAAGCAGTCAACAGTAAAAGAAATCGGCAGTAAAGTTCTACTTTCTGACTTCTTTGAGACAAAATCTTAGATCTGGCAGTAAAAATGAACAAAATTAATTTTTGGCCACGTTTTAGGTCCAAATACCGGTCTGTGCGTCGCAACAAACAGACACTTCCTACATTCAAATGACATTTGATTTGATCATGAAATGACATTTGATTTAATCTTCAATATTAATTACACAGTGCAACAGTGCAAAAGGGAATGGGATGAAACCAAAAGCAAATGAAAGGTAATAGCTTCTACAAAAAAACCCTATGAGGTTTTTTTAAGATCACGTCTCAGTTTTTTATTATACGCATTTAAAGTTGGTAGATTTTTGGACACCCTATAATAGGAAAAAAATAAGTAAAACAATTTTAATTTTTTTTAAATTATTCTGGCAATATAGTCGAGGAATCCATTCCAAGTAAAGAACATTTTTACTAGAAAATTGGGCATTTTTATAAAAAAAATATTCTCTTTAATGCTTGAATCAAAACACAATACTTGTATACCGATTGTATTTTTACAAAAGGGCGAATATGCCATTTTCCTGTTTTGATAAAAACAAAAAAAAAGTATTTCGGCGTATTCGCCCTTTTGAAAAAATATTATTACTACAAAAAATTGCAGTTTTTGTAGCAAAAACGAGGTTGTTTAAAGGTTAAATTGATTTGTTTACTTATACATACATAATATTATGTACTATATGTATATATATTTACTATAGTAAATCAGCGACAGCAACATAAAACGTTTTTCTTAATTAATATATTTAATTAAATTATTTTTTTTATTTAAAGGACAATATAATATAAAACAAAACTTAGTTCCAAAATATAAAAATGTAAAAAATTGTACCTACAATATTACGGTATACTACGAAGGCGTAGAAGGGACAATTACGCTAAATTCATTTTTATTATTTAATTCTGCGTTAGCCAACACAGAATTAAATCCGCCATATTTAATTCTGCGTTAACTAACACAGAATTAAATCCGCCATATTTAATTCTGCGTTGGCTAACACAGAATTAAATCCGACATATTTAATTCTGCGTTAGATAACACAGAATTAAATGCAATTAATTCCGTGTTAGCTAACCCAGAATTAAATATGGGGGATTTAATTCTGTGTTAGCTAACGCAGAATTAAATATGGCGGATTTAATTCTGTGTTAGCTAACGCAGAATTAAATATGGCGGATTTAATTCTGTGTTAGCTAACGCAGAATTAAATGGGGGGAATTAATTCTGAGTTACCTAAGTCGGAATTAAATATTAAAAATAAATTTTGGGTAATTGTCCCTTCTACGCCTTCGTAGTATACATATAATTGAATATGTTAAAAAGTTTGCAGAACTTGTAATAACAATTTTACGAAGGCGTAGAAGGGACAATTACACTAAATTCATTTTTATTATTTAATTCTGCGTTAGCTAACACAGAATTAAATCCGCCATATTTAATTCTGCGTTAGCTAACACAGAATTAAATCCGCCATATTTAATTCTGCGTTAACTAATACAGAATTAAATCCGCCATATTTAATTCTGCGTTAGCTAACACAGAATTAAATCCGACATATTTAATTCTGCGTTACCTAACACAGAATTAAATGCAATTAATTCCGTGTTAGCTAACCCAGAATTAAATATGGTGGATTTAATTCTGTGTTAGCTAACGCAGAATTAAATATGGCGGATTTAATTCTGTGTTAGCTAACGCAGAATTAAATATGGCGGATTTAATTCTGTGTTAGCTAACGCAGAATTAAATAGTAAAAATGAATTTAGTGTAATTGTCCCTTCTACGCCTTCGTACAATTTAATTAAATGATCACAAAAGAAAAAGAAGTCAATGAAATTTGGTGTTTCAATGTTGTGGTATAATTCAGATATTTTTTTTAATTTTATACTAAAACATGGTACTTTTGATTATATTAATTATATTTTGCATTTTTATCAATTTTTGGATGAACAGCTGGAACTCCTGGTACTTAAACTCGTGTTACTGCCGGTTACAGCAGTGATAGTTTTTAAATAAAAATAAAATAGCGAATTTAATAATGTTTAGTTAAGAAGTAAAAATGCTATTTTTTCTTAAAAAAACAAGTTTTCTATACTAATAAATCCAAAATATTAAAAATTGCTTTCGAATATCACCTAGGGTATATTTTACAACAAACGGATGACAAAAATGGATTTCTTACCTTCAAAAATAGTAAAAATTAGTAACAATTTTTTGATAGCGTCCTCTTCTGAGGGTCTTTGGTAAAAATTAACCTCACAAATGGATTCCTCGATCAAATTGACAAAATTATTTTGAATAATTAACATAGTTTTATTTATGTTTTTCCTATAGGGTGTCAAAAAATTTACCATCTTTAAATGCGTACAAAAAAAAACTGAGACGTGATATAAAAAAACCCTGATAGGGTTTTCTTGTGGAAAGTATTAACTTTCATTTGCTTTTGGTTTTATTCCATTCCCTTTCGCAAACCTTAATTTTGTATCACAGTGTTATTAGTATTATTAAATGTGATTTCGGATAAAATTTAATAAGCACCTCGACATTAAAGTCATTTTTTATCACTCACGTGGTTATTTATAATAATTTCCACATTCGTGATAAAAAATACGACTTTACTGCCTTGATACATAAATAACTATTTTCGGACGAAGCTACCTTCTATTTGAATGGTAAATTAAATAAGTAATAAATTGTTAACTTAATTATAACACACCGAAAAAAATAATGTAGTCAACTACATTATATATACTCAATTGAGTTAACGTTTGCCTAAATGTCATTTTTGAAAATGTTGTTTCATTAAAAAAACTATTGGATTAATCAATATTTTGCACAGTGGTCCTCGACTAGCCATGGGTTTTATGAAAATGGCGCCAAAAAATATGTTCAGATATTGGTAGGCATGTATATCAAGGTTACAAAAACGCTGCAAGTCAAATCATAGCTGATCATAAAAATATGTTTTTGTGATACTTTTATTTATGTTTACATTTGAACATTGCTTTAAATTAATTTAAAGAATTGGCACATAATTGGAGGTCACAAAAGTTTACATATAGGTCGAGGGGTCAACCACTGTCGGCAATACGTGCACAAATTTTATGCAGTACAAAGGCAGTACAAAGGCAGTGACGGCAATACTTCGACAGTATCGGCAGTATGCAGCTGTAAATGGGCAATATAGGCAGTACGGGAGCAGTACTTCGGCAGTACATGCAGTACTTCGGCAGTACATGCAGTACTTCGGCAGTACATGGGCAGTATCGGCAGTAATTCGGTAATATTCAGCATTTAAGTCTCACCTAACGTACTCTCTTAAAATGAATTAGTCAAAAATATCTAATTATAAGTTATATTTGACAAATTGTCATAGCGAAAAAGCAGTCACTAATAATTAGTGAAATTCCACTGAATAAAATAGTCAAATTAGTAGATTTAAATTTAAAAAAGTTTTGACCCAGCCGGGTATTAAACTCAGGTCTGTCACTTGTCAAGCATATCAAGTTGTTGTCATAACCAATGTGCTATTAGCCGCTCTTATAAAAATTATATAATATTTTAAAGTTGAATATATTATTTGTGTTCCTGTTTTGAGCTAAACTTTTTGCATCTTTGTTTGATTTTATGGGCCATTTAACCATGGAGCCTATAGGTATGCATTTAATTAAAATAATACTTTGTTGTTGGCCGCAAACGATTAAAGAAATTAGTTACTTTTAACTCTCAGAAATAGTCAAAGATGGTGACTAATCTTAAATTAGTCAAACTTTAACTATTTACGTAGTAAAAAATAACTATTTAAGTAAAAACGACTATTTTATTAGTAAAAATGCTGGTACTAATTCAAATAGTAGAATTTTGGCTATTTAATTTTAAGAGAGTACGTTCTGGTATCTTCCGATGCTCGTTCCGAGGTATGTCAGTGGACAGTGTGTGGGCAGTAAAGGCAATGTTGAAAGTAACTAGGCAGTAAGTAGGCAGTATAGGCAGTAAGAGCAATAAGTAGGCAGTATAAGCAGTAAGTAGGCAGTAAAGGCAGTATAAGCAATATAAGCAGCATAGGCAGTAAGTAGGCAGTAAAGGCAGTTCGGCAATACGTGTACAAATATCTGGCTAGTGGTTGACCCCTCGATATAGGTTCATTGATAAGTTGGCACTGAAATATTTGATTAACTTGTCAGCCTATAGGTTTGGTCTAGGGTTCTCAGTTACTGTTTACCTTAAAACACAAATCTAATAATTTTTGTCGATTTTATTGTTACTTTTATAATAAAATGAACCCTATTGAAATTGTAAGCAACCATGAGCATAACAACATGTGGGCAGAAAATTATTATGGGTAATACAAAATCGTCGAAATTTTTAATTACAGAATCCTAAGTTCCCAATTTCAATTTCCATCTGCAATACTTGTCGCCATGGTATCCCAAAATTTAAAAGCCAATTATTATGTAAAATTGTCCCCTGAATCCGAAAATACTGTCAAAAATTATGAAAGTGTAGCAGTTTTTGAGATATAGTCAATTCCATATTAAATGGAAAATTGACTTTATCTCAAAAACTGTTCTACTTTTTTTAACTTTTGAAGATATTTTCGGATTCAGGGGACAATTTTACATAAGAATTGGCTGTTAAATTTTGGGATACCATGGTATTCCATGGTTAACTAACTATAACTATTTAATTAGTCATTTTTGACTAATTCATTTTTAGAGAGCTGGGCTTTCAAAGTCTCTTAAATTGCACGTCATATTACTCAATCTTTGCAGTTTCTTCAAGAAGGTGGACTTGGTTTATGGTCAGAGCAAGCAGAAGAATCTATTCATAGAGAGTTTGTCAAGTACTGAAACCGATATAAAATAAATCTCTTACAAGATCCTTGCTATCAAATCTAGTTAAAGAAAGCTGTTGTTGAGTTCTGCTCTAAACATTTGTAACAAATATTGAGTATATGTGAATTTGTTTTGGTCAATAACCTTTTTTCACTGTAAAAATAAAAAGTACTTTTTTAAAATTGTAGGAATCTAAAAGCTATGTAAAAATGCGAAATTACATTCATAATAGTTATTTACGTGTCAAGCTTTGTAAATGAATCTTTACAGGCGAGCTGGAAGTTTATGGGGTGAGCGACGCAGGAGCGAACCCCATAATCCAGTGAGCCTAGTATAGATTAATTGCAAAGCGTGACACGTACAAACTTTTATTTTCACCTTTAGATAACGATTTTCAAATTTAAAATTTTAATTAATATGTCAAATGTGACATTTCATTTCATAAATTGCTTTTCTACAAGCCTGTAAAACTTTACAGGTCTTTTATACAAGCCCGTAAAGTATTACAGGTCTGTTCCCATAATGTATCGTTTACTTGGATACAAACACAATTAACCTATAAAATGTCATTTACTAAGAAGGTGGAAATAAAATAAGTTAATGATCAGCTACGGTTTTACTTGATGACTTTTTGCAATTCTTATAGATATACCTATCAAAATCCGAACTCATTTTTTGGCGCCATTTTCATACAACCCATGGCTAGTCGAGGACCACTGTGTTTGGTGTCAAAGCAGTCAGAGTTTGTCAAAGTTTATTTGTTCATTTGACAGTTAAAATATTGATTTAACATAAACTAATAATTAGTTTATGTTAAATCAATATTAAAAATTATTTTTTGAATTAAAATGTTTATCCTATTTTGATTTAATAGCTGGAATTGGTTGAATCAAATACTAAAACTTTTAGGATTACCTAAGAAAACTATTAAATTAACGTTTAGTTGAGGAGCATCCGTGCAAAACCGGCTATATCCACTTTAATAAAATGTTGGGAAAATGGCAAAAACTCTCGGTTTCCTGGCCTTTACAGATAAAAAAAAGCAAACTTGAGTTTTGTGGGCTTTGTGGTACTTGATTTATAAGACATACTTTCGTTTTCAAAAACATTATATTAAGGCCAAAATTTCAAAAAATGTTTTGTATATAGCCGGTTTTGCTCGAAAACCGAATAATAAACGAATAAAATGTGAAAAAAACCTTTATTATTCAAAAATATTAACAAAATAAATTTAGTGCAAACATAAAAATACAGAACAAATTTTAGTAGTAGTATCGACATATCCAAGCCACCTATTATTATTTATTGGATATAGCCGGGTTTGCTATAAAAACGTGGATTTGGCCGGTTTTGCTCCAAAAGCTACCTTTTAAATGTGATTTTAACATGGATTTAGTCGGATTTAAACAATTATCTTGGTTGTCGATAGAAATGAACCCAAAGATGCGAAATCAAAAAAAAAAACAAAAACTGAATAAAATGGATTTAGCCGGTTTTGCACGGATGCTCCTCAGTTGCTCTTTAAATCCAAAACATTAAATTTGTTCATTTAACAAATTGTAAATGTTACTTTAAAATTTGTTAATTTTGCATTCATAAAATTGCCGTGAAGGGCGCTTCGAACACCCACGCCACGTCATTAGACGGTGTTGATCACTTACATCTCGCCTCAGTTGGCTTACGATAGGAGTATATAAGCTCAGGTAGCCGTTTGTTTTCGGTGTGTTCCACAGTGGAACTTCCACTACACCAAATTGCCCGACACTGATTATAATTATAATAATAATTATCAGTGACTAATAAGACCCCCAATATAGGTCGAATCAGCTGTCTGCAGGGCCGGGCCTAAGGGGGGTGTAGGGGGGGGAGTCACCCCCCCCAAAGTTTTGGCAGTTGGTTCCAAATCCAAACACGGTTGGCAAAATCTATAGTATTTGGGTCGGTTGGTTGGGTATACCTACCCATCACAATAAATAAAATGAAATATAATTTTTAAACTGTATTATTACCACAGACCTGATTATTACAGAATTATAATTTTTAATCTATTGTAACTTCCTATAATCGTTACCGTCAAGAAAATTGGTCAACCTTATTTTTATTAAAGGACATTATATTTCACACAAGCGGCATGTACAAAGTCGGCACCGCCTCGCGGCTTTGTCTTTGGTTTTAGCGGCGCGCGATTATTAATTAGTTGAAGCTTATCTAAGCTAAGGCCCAGTTGTATAAAAGCCCGATTAACAACAGATTAATAAATTACGGATTAATCAATAATAGCAGGTTAAAGAAAATTTTGTTCTGCAACACTCGGTTATGTTTTAATTAGTTAATTTTCAAATTTAGGGGAATTCACTAAAAAAATCCCCAAATTTTCGTATTTGTCATGTCATAATTTTTCAAATTGACCAAGTCCTCCTCAAATTCATAATAATAATTTTTGTTGTTTAGGAAGATTTTAGTAAGTACTAATATATATTGCTATTTATTTATTTATTGCATACATTAATGTGCAATTGTAAGTAGCTTTAATTATATTTCTTCTTGCAGTTGTGTGTTTGGTTAAAATTTTAATATTTTGTACATATTATACAAAAAAATTGCTTTAGTAAAACTGTCGCTAACTTTAGTGGAAAAGAATCTTGGCTATTGCTTTGAATAGGTAGTTGAAAAATATAAAAACATTGTAGAATGCAAAATGAACCCGTTACCAAAAATCGTAAAGTTAATTAAAGCATTTGCCTAAAAGAAAGCGCTTATTTTGTATTAGTTCTTAAAGAAATTATGGCTGATATTTTTTTATTTCAAAAAGTTACAATATTTTTTGAAAGACGAAATCTGTTTCTGTATTCTTCTATATTTAAATCTGTAAAATATTCAGGTCTAGCACGAAAGTTTCGGTTTTCTAGGAAAAATAACAATTTCTACTAATTTAAAAAAAAATCTTCATCATCCGTTAAATGTTCTACCATTTTAATGCTAACTACAGATAAATACTAACAAAAAAATAATGAAAATTTTTAAACGTTAACATTTATAACCCGGCGTTAACCACACAAAATTCACCGATTTGTTAATTGTATGTTGATCACTTAATTAAATTTTAATCAATGTTTATACAACTTGAAAGTTAGCTTAATCATTACATAATTATTATCAAGAGTTAACCAGCTGTTTACCAACTGTTATACAATTGGGCCTAAGTAAAACTAGTGTCAATAAATAGGAATTAATTTTTTTTTAATATGGAAAAGAAAGCTAGACCGCACAGTGGGAGGAATTTCAAAAATCGCGGACAAAATTAGGGACACATATTTTAAGCCATTTTAAGGTTTATGCGGTGGTAAATTTATGCTAAAATATTAATATTAATAAAATGTTTTAATTATGTACACAAATTCACAAATTTGTTTTAAACAATTTGAAAAAGTTCGGTATTGTCGATCCTCCATTTTCCAAAAACATAAATTAATAAACAAATATATTACGCAATATTACCTAAGCTAAAAATATAAAAATAAACAAAAAAAACAATAACAATTAAAGAATATTCGAGCAAAATCACTTATATACATTTTTTTCGATACATCTTTTCTTTGTAAATTTCGCATCTTTTGCTTTATTTATATCGACTACTAAAGTGACTTGGTCCAAAAAACCCTATATCGATGTTAAAATAACATTTAAAAGTTGACTTTAAAGCAAAACCGGTTAAATCCACGTTTTTTACCTACTCTCTAAAAATAAATTAGTCAAAAATGACTAATTTAATAGTTATTATTGGCTGCTTTTTTACTTTTTTACTTGTACCTACCATAGTTAACCATGGAATATAATGGTATCCGAAAATTTAACATCTAATTCTTATGTAAAATTGTCCCCTGAATCTGAAAATGCCATAAAAAATTATGAAAGTGGAGCATTTTTTGAAATATAGTCAATTCCATATTAAATGAAAAATTGACTATATCTCAAAAACTGTTTTACTTTTTTAACTTTTGACGATATTTTCGGATTCAGGGGACACTATAAGATTTATCAATAATATTCAGGTTTTCGGTTAGATACTTTAAAAGTTTGTTGTGTTTTTCTTTGTTACTAACATTTTTAATAAGTTCATACAACTTCTTATTAGTCGTTGATGGCATTTATACATAAAAAGAAGCAAGTTATTCAAATAAACATGTAATATTTATATTAATATTAATATTATAACTTACCAAATATTATTATAAAGCGTTAATAAACACAAAAACACTATGAGATTGTATGTATGATTGACTTTCACTGGAAACTGACGTTTTAGAACTAGCAAAAGGCAACTATGATGACTTATAAATATTCGACTAATATGATAAATTCATGGACATATTTCATATTCTGCTGACCAAACAGGCAAAAAAAGGCAGCTTAATTCTTTTGACTTTAAAAAAAGAAAATTTGATGAACGTTCTGGTACCAAATACTTTGCCTCACACCAAGGCACACCTAAAGAAATATCTTGTGGTTTGTAAAAGATTTATCTACTTTTAAAGGCGATGGTAAAAGGTTTATAAAAACCGTATTTATGGTAAAATTTGCAATTTTAGACTTTTATATGAAAGAACAAGGATAAGGAATGTGGTAAAATATACCATCATTTCCTTTCATTAATTAGGCAAAACAAAAATGGGCTTAAAAAACATACATACAATTTGCTCTTAAAAACCGACACGAACAATGTAACTTTTTAGGCAAGTTTAAGCGGGCATTTTATCATAAAAAAATATATTTCTTTTAAAATCATAATCTCTGTGCTTTCTTTTTTTATAACTCGTAATTTAAAATTTACTATGTTGATTTTTACAAAATAGGGTTTTGTCCGCGATTTTTTAAATTCCTCCCAGTGTGGACCGGGCCGCAAATCAAAAAAATAGAGAACGAGAATCAATCAAATCGACTTTGAAAGAGCATGCTAATGGTAGGTAAAGACATTCTTTATCTACACTTTACAACACTTTACATTCATGATAAAACTACTGAAAATTTTTACTAAGTATCGATAAAAAAAATAAGTTGGTTTTTTTATCGTCTCCACCCCCCCAAAAAAGTCTGCCTCGGTACGGCCCTGGCTGTCTGTTGGTTGGTATTTGAAGTAGGTGGAACGTACTCAAAACAAAAACTTTGGAGAGGGAAGGTTAAATTATTTCTCTTTATATGAATTCCATAATTTAATTAACCCGACATTAGCGCAAATTATTTTAATTTAACATTTTATTGGTGAATATGCTAAAAAGGTTACCTGGACATTTCAAGAAATTTACCTGAACAACCATTTTCAATATATTACTCCAACATATCAAGAATGTTGAATTAACCAGATTAGCAGATTAGAACAAATATTCTCATTTCGTTCATTTGACTAATATTTGTTGTTTAATTAAACAATACAATTTGACATTTTTAGATGGTTAAGTAAACGTGCAAAAACCATTGCTTGTATTTAAAGTGCATAAAGAGTTGAATTAATATTTTTGTTGTTGTTTTAACACTTTATTTTTTTTAGTTACTATTAAATAAAATATAAATCCAGGATTGAAAATCTCTAATATTTAGGTTTCAATACTTTTAACCACTGAGTAAAGATCTTACTCAATGCTTTTAACAGTCAATATCCAACGAAATATTAATAAATCCTCAAATGGTTAGGATACAGTCCGTACACAGAAAAAAAGGAATGGTTAATTTAACTATATTAATTTAGTTAACCCATATTTATTTAAATCAACTGTGGGTAGGTTAATGTAAACAAAGATTAGTTTGACGGTACTAAACCAGATAGTTATTTTATTTTTTTAAATTGGTTAAATTAACTCAGAAAACTTTAGTGAAACCAACCCGCTGTATGGTTCAGTTTACTAAATAAGTTTTTTGTAAATTAAGAGTTACTTCAACCTTAAGCACTCTGTTAAAACGATTAAAACAATTTGCCATGTATTCCTGGTTGCATAGTATGTACCGATCGCGGCAAAGGCGGTGTGGATCACGTGATGTTCTTAAATCTCGCCTCTGTTGACTTACATTAAGAGTATATAAGGTAGTCCTTTGCTTTGGTGTGACACTACAAATTGTACGATACTAAAGATACCTTAAATAGGTGGAAACAGATGTTAATACTTGGAGTATTTTAAGTTGGTGGAACGCACGGAAAACATTATCTCTAGCGAGTGAAGGTTCAATTTTCTGGAATAATACCACTGGTGTTATACTAATAATGCGTCAAGGAATTTCCTGTTTCTTGAAAAATATAAAAAAATGGCTTAAAAAAATGTTTCTACTCCAAATATTTCAAGATCTTATATTTTTATTGTTAGGTACTATGGCCGAGTTGTACCAAGGCGTTAACCTAGTTAGGTAAACAAATTATATTGGGTCAATTCAACCAAATGTATTTAGTACATTGAACTTGTTTTAACCAAATATATAGTTGTAGAATATAACTAAATGCGGTTGTTAAAATAACTAAATGTTTGGTTGGCTCTATTGAAACAACAGATTTAGTTAAATCAAACAAATAATAGTTGGGCTAACCAAACCTTTTTTTCTGTGTATAATATCACAAAATATGTTTACATTTTAGAAATAAAGTAATCAGTGCTTATTAATTAAGCACTGATTACTTTATTTGTAAAATCAGAACATATGTATACAGTATACAATATATTATGTAACTCTCCCTAAAGATATAGCAATATACGAAATTTTAAAATTTACTTTCCTCCGTGTAACAAAGCAAATCTTAGAAGAACTTTTCCACGAAGTCCATCCCAATAACAAATTTTCGATTCAGCCACTCCAGTTTCGCTCTGCAGACTGCAGAGGGGTCAAACCGAAAGTCTAAGCCCATTTCCGCCCACCGGCCCATTTATTTGGCAGAGAGGCCTGGTCGGCATGCCGCAGGGAGTGTGCCGTCCAGTCTAGGGCTACGCCCCGGCATCTCAGCCAACCCCCAGGTCCGCCTTTACGGACTCCGCGGTGACAGGCTAGCAGCAGGAGCGAAGAGATCGAGAACCGTTGTTTGGCCTGGACCAGCCGTTGCCAAGTTGTCTCTACAAAAAACAACACATTTCTTATATCAAAATAAGTAATTTTAAGTAAACTTGCCTTATTATAAAGTTGTTTCATTTTTACTATAAAATTAAAACTGTATTTATGCGACACAAAAGTTTATATCGAAATTATGATTAATATTAATTCAAAGGCGTAGAATTACACCTCTAAGCCAATAGAGAAAAAATTTCCTAACTTATTTACTACAAAAAATGTAGTTTGGATAATACCTGATTACCCTCCTGGTTTTTGCAATATTCTAATTTTAATTTTATTAAAATTAACTGTGTATCCTTTATTTTCTATTGAAGGGGGGCGAAAATTTGTGTTTTCGCTCCGAGCGGAAAAATTAAAATATATATGAAAAAATGTAGGTATGCTGATTCAGTGGCGGCTGGTGGATTTTGGGTATACCGATATCTCAGTTATAACTAATATATTAGGTATGGGACCCACACCAAATTTATATGAGTTTATAATGACATTAAATAAACAAGTTCTGCGCAAGCAGAATTTAAATTGAAGTTTGCGAAAAAAATATGAATTGCGCCCCCAATAAATATAATATAAATTTAATTGGTGAAATTTATTATTTACCATAGTTTATCGACAAATCTCAAATTTAATTTAAAAAATCCAAATTATACAGATTTTATACCATTTTAAAGTTTTAATATTTTAATATTTCCTTAAAAAGTTAAAAATAGAAACTGATAAACAAAATTGCGAGATTTCCTTGCTAGTAGTTTGAGTTAAAAGTATCTTTAGTCACAAGATACTTTAAAAGGTATCTAAAATACTATTCGAAAATATCTATAGATACTTTCGAATAGTATTTTAGATACTATATGAAAGATATAAGATATAAGATACTATATGAAAGTATCTAAGATACTTTTAAGTAACTAAGTTACTTTTAAGTTTGAATAAAAGCTATAAAATTATAATTACTTTGAGTCATTCTGGAATTCCACCAATTTTCTCTAAGTATTTAAGTTACACTGAAAAGTATCGAAGTTATTTTAAAAAGTATTTTAGTTACTTTAAAAAGTATCTTAGTTACTTTAAAGTATCTAAGTTACTTGAATGTATGTTAGTTAAGTACTTTACCGAGTAACTTAGATACTTTTTAAGATACGGGTGATTCTACAAAAGTTGGACAACTTGATGTCATCAGTCAATAGAGTAGGTATTTTAATATTTTTTGTAAATATTTTAGTATATTACAGAAGATCCAGGTTTTTTTTAACTTTTCCACCCAATTTTAATGTATTTTTTCAAAAGCACGTTTGTAGAAAAACATAATAAATATTCAAAACATCAGTACCTTGGCGTGTCACAACTCCTGAATCAAATATTTGAGTGATTTTATTTTAAAATATATTCAATTTATCTTAAATTTTTCAATTTCACTACAAACTATAAAACATTAAATAATGTATTTTTTATATTTTATCATATATTCGAATAATAGCAATTTTTAAAAAAATGATAATCTTTGTACTCACTTTTACCCGTCAGTTCTGTGTCCAATGTTAAAATTCAAAATTCCTGCAAAATATTGAAGTTTAAACGTCAAGTCCTCGTTTTAACTCAAGTGTTGGTAAAAAATTACCTACAGAGCCCGCCCTTTGCACGACAGTCATCTTGAAAACAACGCAAGCGGCGAAGTTGTGATGAATGCACCTATAGTTCCAGTAAAAATTTCAGTACTGTGGTGAGTAGTTATTTTCTTACGTAAATATATTTCATTGTAATTTATATAAGGCTATATGTGATTTGTTTATAAGTAGCATCCACTAATAAAAAATATCAGTAAAATACTTAATTCCGAATTATAATCTCAAATTTGTATCCCATTCATCAGTAACGTGTCGTCAGTTCTATCATGGAACTTAGTTCCATGTTCAATGTTTCGGTTATCTTTTTTTCGCAAACTTCAATTTAAATTCTGCTTGCGCAGAACTTGTTTATTTAATGTCATTATAAAGCCATATAAATTTGGTGTGGGTCCCATATCTAATAATTGAGATAACGGTATACTCAAAATCCACCAGCCGCCACTGATGTGTGGTATTATTTAATTTTAAGATATTTAATGTATAATATGCTTAATGTTGCAATAAATCTTATATTTTCCAATAAATTATGTATTTAATTAGTACCCTGGTATACTCGTCACTTCCCTTGCATTCAAATTTAGAAAACACAGATATTTCAGAAACTGTTTGAAAAAGTGACTGGCCCGGTCTGGAACAGTATATTTATTATATTATCTATGTTCTTATAACAAAATACTGTTTAATTTTCTCCGAAACAAAATGAGGTCAAAAGTTGTCCAACTAGAATCACCCATACAAATTACAAGATACTTTCTGTCTAATATAAAAAGTATCTAAGATAAAGTATCTTAGATACTTTAAGTATCTAAGTTACTTTTAAGTATCTTTTTTTAAGATACTCCCAGCTCTGTTTGTTGTCAAGTACTTAGTTCTTTAGGTTTTTTTAAATCACATTAGATGGCCACGTGCGGTGGTTTGCGTAAGTTAAGGGTTTGCTTACGTGTGCTATTTGTAAGGATGCCCAATATGTGTTTATAGTTTTTGTTGTGTAAAAACGTCATTCTACTATTAATTGGATAATCAGATTATTTGCATGCGCTGTTTGTAATAAATTACCTATATTGTGTTGCCTAACACTAACAATTAAATTAATATCATAAAAGACAAAATTCTTTAAGTTTGTTATTTTTATGAAATAAAATTTAACAGTCGCGTTAAGTTTAATCCTAGGAAGGACATATGATTTACCTTTCTATAATTTTTTTATTATTTCTGAGTTTTTAACAATGAAACTACTCTTAAATAACAAAAATAGATCAAGGTTAAAAATAAAAATTTATATAAATATTAATGTTTTTTCATACATTTGGTTTTAAAAAATAACTTGCGTTTCATTATTCACTTATACCTGATACCAATGTTTAAAAAATATAGGACTAAGTTTTGACGCTTGCCAAATTGACATGTTACTGCAGTAACTGTTCTTAAATTTAATTTCTATAACATTTGTTAAAAATAAGATGCAAAGCCTATGGTATGTATACATACCATATACATTAATTTGTGATTTTCCTCATCATGTCCGCATTTGTATGAAATGCCCCTTCAACAAATTGACGCGTTTTTTAAATTTAACGTTCGTTTAAGTTGGAACTAAGCATTTATTTCATAAATTATTTTTTCTACTCCTATTATGGAATTTGACCGTTCTAATATCACTGTTATCTATGGAATGACATATATTCCGTAAAGTGTTACAGAATGAAATATTTTATCATTGGAAGACAGAATAAACACTCGTGGCGACATCTTTGTTTTTAATATCTAACAAATTTTAGACCGATCCAACCTCACTTTTAATTAAATTATTTTTCTATGGTATTTTTTGGAAACGTAGAAAAAGTATAGTCTGAAATACGTTTAGAATTGCATATTTCGCTCTCGTGAAACCGTCAAACTCGCCTTCGGCTCGTGTGACAAACTCTTCACTCGAGCGGAATATGCTTACAGAATATACTATTATATAGTTAACTATATAGTTATATTTTTTAATTGTGGCCCATGCGCCATTAAAAAAAACACAAAATAAGTTTATTAGTTTTTAAAAGTAAGGCCATTTTTTTGTTGAGATTTTTCGTTAAAAAACAGTAGTACCTTACTATGTTTCTAAAAAAAAATGGCACATACCTCCTTTGGTACTTCCACGTCTTAATTGTCGATCATCGTTTTATGCATGGTATAAGGAAAAGTAAGTATTTTTGTGCTGAGCTCAAAGTTTAAAGGCCTATTACCTATTGAGCCAAGCACACGAAGATAATTCTCAGCCGCATGGGTGGTATTATTTGTTAAAAGATATGTACATAAAACTTACAATTATAATAATAATTAAAAGTATAAAGAGAGGTTAGATAGCTTTAGAGATGTCAGCAGTTGTCGAATTTTTGATTGGTCCCGATGGGTTTTTTACAGACTAGGACTAAAAACTTTACCTGATTGGTTTAAATCATTTTGACAATAAAAATATAAAAAGATATACAATTTTTTTTGTTAATATTTTATATAGGTTATATATTCGAAAATACTCTTTCTCCAAAATAAAAAAATGTTTTAGTTTTAATTTAATTAAACACTTATTAGTATAGTTTTATATTTCAGTTTTTATGAATATCCCGGAGCATTCGCCATTTTTGACAACACTTATTTTTAAGCATAATAAATTGAACTGAAAGCTATTATTAAAAGCTATAGCTCCTATAGGAAAGTGTTATTATAATAAAATAATAATATTAATGAATTATTTATTTATTTTTCTAAATATGTTTTTTAATGTTTTTTACAGTACTTTTAAAAATGTTTTTTTTCTACCCCACCTTTAAAACGCACATTATCGTACATGTTAGATAGATAGATAGTTTATTAATCCAAAGATATAAATACATATGTATGTATTAGGGTGTCCGTTATTTACCAAGTTGATTTTTTTCTTGCGACGCCCCCTAAATTTTTAGTCTACCGTCTAAAAAAAAATTTCAGACCAAAATAAACTCTTAATATTCATAATAAACCTTGCCCCAAAGACGATACATTTCCCATTCAAATTACATGGGATTTTGACACTTTTTTCAATTAATTCTTTTTTTTCCAGGCAAGATGACTTACAGTAATGAGACATATAGTATATAGTAAATTGAACGCTTTACAAAAAAGGTCTCTCATAATTTTTCGATTAAATCACTCGTTAAAAAGTTATTCGAGGTGAAAGTTAAACTCTGTGTACATTTTCTGATTTTTTTTACTTTTACGGCAAAGTTATTATTATTTCCATGAAAGTTATTAATTTTGTTATGCAACGCGAATTAATTTGAGTTGGAATTACTGCTTCACTCCAAATTCCTGTCACTTCACGTATAACGATTGAACAGCTGTCATCAATAGATTTATTGCGATTTCTTGAGTGATGGTACAGTAGTTGCAGAACTTCTTTATTTGTTGGTAACTTTTTGCCAGTAATTGAACTTATTGTTTTTCCAATAAAAAATATATTTTGTCTTAGAACCATTGAACCTAAATTTTTATAGGTTAGAACTATTTGTGAAATTTTAATTCCAATGAGATTTTCAATATAAATTTAATTTTAAAGTTTTTATTTACCTATATGTTAAAAATTGCACTAATTCTAAATTTTGTTTTTTGTGTATAATAAACAAGTTTTATTATATAAATAACTACTGTTAATGTACGACACAACATTCACAACAATATGCAGAGATATTTGTATACAATATAACAAATATACAATACTAAAAGGACTTAAAGCGCCGTCAAGGTACTAAATGCGCTTTAGCGCGCTTGCGTCAATAAAAATTTCGTGTGTTGGCGGGAATGCTTGTAAGAGTAATTTTGAGTCACTTACTGTATTGAAGGAAAATTTCATAAAAGTATACAAAACTTGAAATTCAATAAAAATTAGTTGACTGTGTGTTATAAATAAAGTCTCAAAAATGATTAAAACTAGAACCAGCTACCTGTTATGCAGTCTATTATTTTCCAAGTTTAAAAATTGTATACTCTAATACCACGAGAATTATCTATTTTCAGAAATAATAATAAATTTGCCGTAAAAGTAAAAAAAATCAGAAAATGTACACAGAGTTTAACTTTCACCTCGAATAACTTTTTAACAAGTGATTTAATCGAAAAATTATAAGAGACCTTTTTTGTAGAGCGTTCAATTTACTATAAGAATATATATGTCTCATTGCTGTAAGTTATCTTGCCTGGGAAAAAAAGAATTAATTGAAAAAAATGTCAAAATCCCATGTAATTTGAATGGGAAATGTATCGTCTTTGGGGCAAGGTTTATTATGAATATTAAAAGTTTATTTTGGTCTGAAATTTTTTTTTAGACGATAGACTAAAAATTTAGGGGGCGTCGCAAGAAAAAAAATCAACTTGGTAAATAACGGACACCCTAATACATACATATGTATTTATATCTTTGGATTAATAAACTATCTATCTATCTAACATGTATTATAATAGAACAAGTCAATACATAAATATATATTAGAAAAAAAGAAAAAACAAACACACGTACAATATTAAAATCTAAAAGTAAATTACAATTACTTTATAAAAATATACTGCTCTACCGAAAAGAACGATATTATAAGATAGGTGGGAGTAAATCATACCATAATATGCGTTTAAGAGTCCATGCCGAGACAAAATTTTTCTTAAAGACAACAGAGAACAGTTTAAGGAACTTTTACAAATTTGGTCAATCTGATTTTCCCAAGAAAGTTGAGCATCTAAGAAGATACTCAAAAATTTAACAATCTTGGAAACAGTTATCTCTTGATTGAATCCTGCTAAATTAGCTACAGGAGGAGCAAAAAATACTTATTCTATACTTATTTTATTTTTGTTAAGGAATAAATGATTTTTTGAACACCAGCTCGTAAATTAATTTTTGGCAATCTCAACATTTTTATCATGACTCGATGCTCATACCACTACTGATGTGTCATCGGCATACATGGTGACTTTGCCATTTAAGAAGTTTGGAAGATCTTTTATGTAAAGTGAGAACAGGAGTGGTCCCAGTACCGAGCCCTGAGGAACTCCCAAGTAACTGTTACATTGTTCAGTATTATGGCTATTTACCTTTACACACATTTTATTTAGAAAAAAGTCAGGATTAACGACATCAAAGACACGATTTAAGTAAAAAAAATAGTCCCATGACCAATCTTCCCTTATCAAGCTCTACATATGTAGATGTGTTGTGTAAATGGACATGATCCTGATTCGGTGGAATGGTTTTTCCGAAATCCATGTTGCGAGTCTGTTAATTTAATTAAAAATTTTAGCATAAACTTAAATAAGTAAATACATTTTTTCTAGGAAATTTAGTTTCTCACAAAATGAGCGTTTCGTGAAATAAAAACAAGTTATTTCAAAGTTAAAGACGACCGTTTTTATACACTAATCGCTTTTTTGACTTGTTTTGATACACTCAGAAAAATGTACGTGCACTGATAATGAAACTAATTTTGTAAGCGATTAATAAAATAATACTATTTAAATTTAAAATTGTAATAGCTATAAAAAATGTACCACCTAAAGTACCTTTTTTATTAAATTTCAGTGTCTTATTGGGACAAAAACCAACGATTTTTCAAAGTAATGAGATTATTTTTATTAACAGAATAAACTTTTTTAACTGTTTATAAAATTCTCATTTACAATAATGAAGCAGCAAAGTTGAAATTTTATAAAAAAATGTCCATCCAACATCATCATATTGTCATGGCAATAAGAAATACTTTATGTTTATATTAAATCTTTGTCGAACTTAATTTTTTTTTTTTAAATCCATAGTTGTGTGAATTGCTCTTACATAAAGTGGTTATAGTAAAATTTGTTCATTTTACTATGGCATTTGTCTTTTTTAAATTACTATCGTTGTAATTCAAATTCATTTTATTTCAATTAGAAAATCCTTGTTAATAGCTTACGTTAAGAACAATATCAAAAATATTTTATTCCTATAAAAAGACTTTTTTAATATATACTATTGTTTTGCAATGGTAACAAAATTTTGTTATTTCCCTTAAGAAGAGGGGGAAAGGGCCAGCGCTCTCCTTGGTGAACAGAACTATAATCCACAGTCTGTGTTATAATCTTATTGATTTCACTTGTGCGAGTGAAGTGTGGTAAAATCTAGCATGATAAAAATATCAAAAAGATCACTAAGAAAATTAAAATTTCGACGTTTTCTAAAAGAAATATTTAAGGTCTATTCTATAAACGAAGTTGACTTGTTTAAAAAGTGAGTTCATATTTTTTTTTGTTTTGTACATCATATAATATGAGTTAATTTTTTTATTGTAATAAATAATTTGTTTTAATGCCTTGCAATTATTTAAAAAAAACTACCCAACACCCAACAGTAGGTTGAAAATGTGACCATTGTTACAATGAAAATAGTTTATTGAATTAACAATTAATTTGTTGTTAAATTTAGATAAATTTTATTAATTTTATAAAAAAAGTTTTATTTTAAACGAAAAGGGATTTGTAAAATTTACAAAATTTATATGAATAATACCATTAGGGTTTCATTAATACTACAAAACGTTTTTGTAACCGGTATAGAACTGTTTTTTTTTGACAAATAATAATAACTATAGTCATTAATGCCTTTCAACACCTGGAAGAGTGTTATTTTTATAAACATAACGTTAATTTACTTTATAATTAATGAAAATGCTATTACTGAAAGCAGCGTTAGTAGATAAATAATTTTTTTTTTAATGATCTTTTTGCCTTAACAAAAGCAATTGTTGAACGAATAGGGATATTTACTTTATTAAGACTAAGTACTTTTTTTGTTATATTTATTAAAAAAATTTATCTGAGTTACCTACATACATAAATGAACACAAAAATAACATACACACAATTAAATAACACACCATTCTGAAATCATCAAATTATAAAGAAATTTGGTACACTACAATTATCAGTACTATAGTATACCACAACAATTCCTGATGTATTTCGTGACTTAACCCACTTCACTGTATCCCCTAATTTCAGTTTCGCATTTCGCACACTCGCTAAATAGGTATAAGGAATCCAAATAACAATAATAACAGATTTCTGGTAATATGAATATTATAAACACTCTGGACAGTTGTTACAAACACGTTACGAATTAGAATAAAGTAAGCGGAAGCATAAGTTGCAGACGCTGAAGTCAGTTGTACTTTTTCAACGAAATAATTTGTTAAACATTAACAAAATAATCTGTAACCGTCAGGTTCCAGCACTTGACAAGGCATGACGCAATGTAGCAGGGAGAGCCCTTAAAACGTAAAAGTTTAAAACCAACAAATAATTTTTTAAAAGTGCAATCCAATTATAGTAATACAAACAATTTTCATAAAGTGCAAACTAAAATAGTGTAACGGTCAATAAAGAGTGAAGTGTTAAGTGATAAGAAAGAGTTAAGTGACAAGTTTCAGCTTCTGGTCCTATAGGTATACCACCTGTCATTGGACGCTTTTCACTAGACAAACAAAAGAGGTCAAACAAGAGGGGAAGTGGTCATCCGCAAAAAATTGATAAGTATCCTTAAGCATATGCATGACCTAACACATAATTTGCAAATTAAACACGACAGATATCTTTAAAACCCTAAGAAAGGCACACTGCAGTAACAATAGAACATTAGAAAGACAATACTAACCAAATACCTTAAAATAATAAAAAAAAATGACAAACAACAAAAAAAAAAACTTCCCAATCGAACTATCGCGGTGATACACCAAAGCTGTGTATACTATAGGACAATAAATCCGTCAACAAATGCGTAAGGCATGAAACCCAAACAAGAACAATAATAAACATTTGACACACAGAATATAAACTCAATAAATTATTAAAACACTAACATAGTAAAAACAGCATACTGGATTTGTAAACACATTAGATTACAACAGAATAATTGCGCTTGTCATTTTTTTAACTAATAAATAAACGCAATACTTAATTTTGGAATTTAAGAAAAAAAAGAAAAAAGTCTATCACAAAACGTGCTTGGGCAACACAATAACTAAATAAATTGTTCGCACTACTGCGGCAATAAACAAAAAACATCAAAAGCTACAAGTTACATACCCAGCTACTGAACTATCTATTGATGGTTTCCGGCCTCAAGACTGAAAGCACATGTGCAGGAACAATCCTACTTGGACACGAACAATAACGACAAAAACTTAGACCAAGACGTAGCCTCCTGCAGCAAAATAGCAACTCCCGAACTCTACAGTAATCCCAAATGTTTGGAGTAATACTAACTGCCTGGTCTAGGGGGGTACCGCGTCGTACTTAGATTTAAGTTGGCGTAATTGTCCCCCAAACACCAAACTGTCTATCTCTCCCGTCCTACCTCCTTCATTACCCTACTGGACGTATAGCATCGGCTCGGCGAACTAATTTGGCATTTCACTCTCGATCCCTAATTAGGGGACAGTACGGGACGCAACGGACATTCGCAACCAGCAAACCTTTGACATTAGCAAAATGATTACAAAATTGCCTATTAGCCTTACAAAACTTTCGGTAAAATATTTTCTTTTGTTAAACCATGGTTTTCTACAAAAAATTATGTTAAAATTTTACAAAATAAAATTATAATTATCATACTGCAAACTCATGTTAAAAAATCTGATTTTTATAACAGTGTAATTGAGAATGTTTTTTTTCTTATTTTATTTGTTAGGTTCCAAAATCAATGAACATTTGTAGGATTAAATGAGAACAATTTTTGCTAAAATTTTAAATTTTGACGACTTTAAAAACATATGTCTTAAAATATTGATTTTAGACTTTTTTGCAAATTTCCTACAAAAAATGTATTTACTTTTTTGTCCAAAGTCAACCGTTTATAAGTTAACAGCAAGAAAACATATATTTCATAGGAAATATTTCAAACTTTGAACTGAATTTAACAAATAGAAATAATTTAAAAATTCTGCCTCACAATGTGACATAATCAAATTAAATCGTCTCGACCTGTGTAGTTAGCATCTAAAATCCAACGTTGTCAGACCAGTTTCTGAATATCCATCCATCCACGCATGCTGCTGCGTACAAGCGCGTGGATTGTTTCAGATAAAAATAAACGTATGTATTTATTTATCCATCCTATATTTTTCTCAATGCATTTTTACAAACACGTCCCAAGCAGATTTGCAGGGAATTTTCCTTCAAAACTTTTATTCAGCCTGTCCTGACTTTACTTCAAAACATTTTTGAACAGTTTTTGAATCGGTGTCCAAGGCATTCTAGATAGAAAGTGTCGTCGTCGCACACCCTGATTGCGCTGATCGGGACCGACGATGCGCTAACACGGCGGCTTTTGCAGCATTTTGTAGCGGGCGCTCAGAAATACGAGGAGAAACGTTAGGAAGTCCTCTCACTTGTCCCCGGCTTCGACACGTTGGCGTCAAGTAGGTATCGGGCATATATCTATTGTGCGGCGTTGTCAGAAGATGGATTTTGTGGCAAGGTTCAGAAAAAAAATATAACAAGATTTCACACTTTTAAAAAGTTTTTGGTTGCCTACACTCAGAATTTTTTTTAATAAATATAACAAAAAAAGTAGTGAAGATCCCTATTCGTCCAACAATTGCTTTTGTTACGGCAAAAAGATCATTTTTGTTTGTTTATTTTTATTTGTTAAAAAAAACAGTTCTCTACCGTTTACAAAATTTTTTTTTAGTATTAATGGTATTATTTATAGAAATTTTGTAAATATTACAAATCCCTTTTCGTTTAAAATATTTTTTTTTTAATAATATTAATAAAATGTATGTAAATTTAACAACAAATTAATTGTTAATTCAATAAACTATTTTCATTGTAACAATGGTCACATTTTCAACCTACTGTTGGGTGTTGGGTAGTTTTTTTTAGATAATTGCAAGGCATTAAAACAAATTATTTATTATAACAAAAAAATTAACTATGATGTACAAAATAAAAAAAATATGAACTCATTTTTTGAACAACAAGTCTTCTTCGTTTATAGAATAGGCCTTAAATATTTCTTTTAGAAAACGTCGAAATTTTAATTTTCTTAGTGATCTTTTTGATATTTTTATCATGCTAGATTTTACAACACTTCAGTCGCACAAATGAAATCAATAAGATTATAACACATACTGTGGATTATAAAGTTATGTTCACCAAGGAGAGCGCTGGCCCTTTCCCCCTCTTTTTAAGGGAAATAACAAAAATGTTGTTACCATTGCAAAACAATAGTAAATATTAAAAAAGTCTTTTAATAGCAATAAAATATTTTTGTTATTGTTCTTAACGTAAGCTATTAACAAAGATTTTCTAACTGAAATAAAATTAATTTGAATTACAACGATAGTAATTTAAAAAAGACAAATATGCCATAGTAAAATGAATAAATTTTACTATAACAACTGCGCATTACTTTACGTAAGCGCAATTAAGTTCGACAAAGATTTAATATAAACATAAAGTATTTCTTATCGCCATGCAGGGCCATATTACCCATTAGGCAGGCAAGGCAATTGCCTTAGGCGCCACGTAGAAATAGGCGCCTTGTCCCCAAGCAACTTAAAAAAAATAAAAATTGTTACCAAAATGTTTATTTTTTCCAAAAATAAAACAAATATACAATATACAATTGTAATAACAGAATATTATTTACTGTTTTTATTATTTATACATTAATCAGGTGTTATATCACCATGCTTGATTACGAGGGCACTGCGTTTTGAAGTAGAATAAGATATTTTATTATTAACTGTATAATTAACAAATAATAATAAATCTTAACGTTAAACTGCAACCAAAAACTTAAAAAATAATTTAATTTGTAAACTTTACCCTGTATAAACATATCTTTAGCACTCTTTAAACTATTTCAAAACCCCCGTATGCTCCAAGCACACGGATTCCTCTTGCATCGGGTACCCGCTGTGATGTGCTGCTCACCCCAGCGGGTACGCGATACTAGAGGAAACTGCTGCAGGAAGGACTTGGGTGTTTTCGCGTTTATTCAAGAGTGGCATGCACTTGTATGTGTTGTGTGTTTGGTGATAGCAGTCTGTGTTCGATAGTTAAGGTTGATTTAGCCTGGCTTTTAAATTAAATTACGTTACGTTAGATTACGTTACACAAAATGCTGGCTAAATCCACATTTAGATAGTGTTAATTTTTCTGTTTGTTTTAAGGTATTTCTGAAATTTTAATATTAAACTAATTACAATAAACCAGCAGTACATCTAACATACAAATACTTACTAATGACATCTTGCAGAAAAACGCACTTATAAGTCCTAACACTTTTTATTTACATTATATTTGTTATGTTTGTATGTTATTTATGTTTTTTATATATGTATTTTTTTAATTATAAAAAGTATTCTAATTCATAGGGAATAATTAGGTTATAATGCTCGGGCGCCCTTAAGCTAACAGTTTGGGGTGGCTCTAATAAGCTTTTTTAAAATTTGCCCCGGGCCCCGTAAGTATAGTATCTAGTTAGAGGAGCCAAATTTTTAAGTGCCTAAGGCGCTCAATTGCCTTAAGCCGGCTCTGTCGCCATGACAATTATTGTCAGACAATATGATAACAACTATTACTTTGTTGGATGAACATTGCTTTTATATAGTTATTACTTTGACAAATCGTAGGTTTTTGTCCCAATAAGACACTGAAATTTAATAAATATCATTATAATATATAATATAAATATATTTTATTAATCGCTTACAAAATTAGTTTCATTATCAGTGCATGTACATTTTTCTGAGTTTTTGATCAATATCAAAATTTAACCCTGCTTACCATTTAAAGGATCGGAAAAGTAGTAAAAAAATATGTAGGTAGTCAAATAAATTTAAAAAAAGTGCACTTCATACAGTTTGGCTTAAGTGTTTGTACAGGTAGGTATTTATATTTTCATTGTAAAAAATTGAAAATATTAAAAACTAACTAATAATGAGACGCCGTTTGCGTCAAAATAGAAATGTAGAAAATAAATATAATATCTCTCACAAAATATAGAATTTAACAGTATAGAATGTATAGAAAACACAAAACAGGTATATAAAATATAATAAAACATATAAAATATAACAAAACAAATAAAATCAAACAAAACATATAAAACATAACGAAAAACATAAAATTCAACAAAACATATAAAATATAACAAAACATATAAAATATAACAAAACAAATAAAATCCAACAAAACCTATAATACTATAGTATATGTGCGAATTTTCCTCAAATGTACATTTTGTATATATATATTGTCCAGGCAGGTCAATTTGATCGTATTTTTTTCTTTGTGATAGAACAACAAAAATAAACTTAAAGTTTAAATTAAAGAAATAAAACTTATAGGGTTAATCTGAAATAGGGAAGGAACACAAGGAAGAAATGAAACATTGTCCTTCTCCTAACGCATCTTCCTGAACGTTTTATGACACATTGCTTTTGACTTTTTCAAACATTATTTTTCAGAAATACTGTTAAATGTAAATATCTTTCGGCATTTGTTTGGAATTTCTACTATGCTATAATACAAAATGAAAATAAAAAAGTTAACTTCTAAAACAAGAGTTGTATGTAGCGTTTTGTAAAAGACACCAAAAGTGTACGCAAAAAAATCTATATTTACAAAAAAATTCACACATTTTACACGTACTCACTTGTTGTTGCCGAACTATCAAACACATAGAAAAAGGATCAAACATGTATGCCCTCTACAAATAACACGATAGTATCTCTATCTCGTGTCTCTATTTCGAAGTAGTCGGCATAGAAGACGACGTTAGGAAAAAGATTTTTGAACGTCAACTTTAATATTTTTTTCTGTTTAAACTACTTTGTAAAAAACTATTTTATTTTTTCAGAAGAAAGCTGCAAAGAAGAAGAATATAATAATTTAAATTAAAAAATCGCCTATGGGGACAGTTAGGTTACAGGACATTTCACCTAGTTTTTCTGCCATATGGGTAATTCTTTTACAAACCGTACGGATTTTGATAAAAATTGACCGACACATCTCCGATTTGGCTGAAACTTTTTTTACGGATTCTATAGAATCCGTAAAAAAAGTTTCATATATATCGAAAAATAAGAGACACGTGTCCGAGAATTTTTTTTCTTTTGCATATTTTCGATAATACAAGTGATAAAAAATTTGAGAAAAACAAGGTTTTTGGCTTGGAGACCCATTTTCAAAAATTTATAACTCCGGTTCTATTTTAGCTATAGCTATAGCTATATATAGTGTATAGTGTATACAAACATCTTTTTTTTTTTGAAGCTAAAGACCTGAATTTTGATAACAAAATATTTTTAATAAAAATTATTAACAAATTCATATTGTTATTAACAATTTCATTGTTTAAATCAATTTTTAACAATGGCCCCCACCTTGTATTAAGTTTTTAGTATTTTTATCGTATTCTCCGTCAAATTTTACATAAAAACATGTTTTCAAAATATGGTACCTTTATTATTAGTATAATATATATATAATATATATATATATATATAATTTATTACTATTGTTAAAACATTAATTCATATTGCAATATGCGCGACACATAAAAAAAACGGTAAAACTATAGCTCTGATCAAAAACTATAGCTCGGATCAAAAAAAGTTAAATATAAAAGTTGTAGATAATAAATAGATCTACAATTTTTGTTTTAACTATTTTTCGACATAACCTCACTTTTCAAATAAATTGAAAAAAATGTTAAAATTCAACTCTTTTAAAATTATTAGCAATCAATACCATGAAAAAAAACATAAATTAATTATAAATTATAGAAAAACATTCTTTTTTATTTATTTGAAAAGTGAGGTTATGTAGAAAAATAGTTAAAATAAATATTGTAGATCTTTTTATTATTTACAACTTTTATATTAGACTTTTTTTTATCCAAGCTATAGTTTTCTTTTTATTAACAAAAAACCGTTTTTTTATGTGTCGCGCAATATGAATTAATGTTTTAACAATAGTAATAATAAAGGTACCATATTTTGAAAACATGTTTTTTATGTAAAATTTGACGGAGAATACAATAAAAATACAAAAAACTTAATACGAGGTGGGGGCCATTGTTAAAAATTGTTTTAAACAATGAAATTGTTAATAACAATATGAATTTGTTAATAATATTTATTAAACATATTTTTTTATCAAAATTCAATCCTTTAGCTTTAAAATGAAAAAAAAAGAAGTTTGTATATCAAATAGAACCAGAGTTATAAATTTTTGAAAATGAGTCTCCAAGCCAAAAAACTCGTTATTCTTAAATTTTCGATAGCTTGTATTATCGAAAATATGCGAGAGAAAAAAAATTCCTCGGACACGTATATCTTATTTTTCGACATAGAATTCGTAAAAAAAGTTTCAGCCAAATCTGAGATGTGTCGGTCAAGAGGTGTTCGGTTTGTAATTAAAAAAAAATACGATGGGTCCTAACAGGAAGGGGGTATTTAAATATAATAAATACAAAACTTATCAACAAAGGTCAAAAATAAAAATAAAATTAGCTGTACATTTAACGAAAATTTGCCCATATTTGCGACGAAATAGAAGTGTTTGTATTTTCTATACATTTTCTTTTAAATTATATATTTTGTGAGAGATATTATATTTATATTCTACACTTCTATTTTGACGCAAACGGCGCCTCATACTCCATTAACATTCAAAATATATTTAAACAATAATTTATAACATTAATACAATTTTTAAAAGGCGCCTACGTCGCACCAAGGCCACCACAGTCAGTTCGGTGCGCGTGCTTCTCCACACATTCTTAAACCTCTGCGATCCTGATCGAAGTATACGCAATAATTCCTTTGAATAAAATGATTTTTTAATAAATTCTAATAAAGTGCACCCCGGGGATCCAAAAAGTACATCCGCTTCATTCAAAACAAACAAAACATCTCGAAAATTGAATTTGATTGGGTGCATAAATTTGTTTTAAAGGGGGCCCGCCCATTTTACGAATCGATTTCATTCAAACGCGAGTAAAAAAAACATAAAAAAATTAAACTTCGGTCGGTTATGCAAATGAAGAATACTTTGTATCAGGATCGTATGAATTTTAAGGGTCATGTCCTCTGTATTCAAAAACGTTATGATTATGCGGTAAAAATGTTTTAGAATTAATTATAATTGGTGTGTTGATTTATGGAGATTTTTATTGCCGAAATAAATTTAAAAGTTTTCTCGTTTTCCCGCGGTTAAGATTACGATTTCTTGCTAAGATTTAATAATTTTCTTTTCATTAAACAATTCGAGATTTAATTTTTAGTACTTTATGATTGCATTTTTCTTAAAATACAAATAAAATTTCCATGAATTTTTTTGGATTTATTTTTAAATTTAAATTAATTTTACTGGTGAATCCTAGAGTTTATTCTATTTTATCTAAAACATGCGATATCCATGAATTTCGAAACTGAAGTTTATACTTCCACTTCCGTTATGTGATCCTGCTACGTTATATAAAAATTTTCTGGAAAAAGCTAGAAAACAGGATTCCGATTTTGAGGAAACAGTATACAATATAATAAAATAACTAATAAAAATACTTTTCCCATCAAAATATTAATCATTTACATACATTTCATATTCAATGAAAATAATACTTTCCATTCAAATGGTGCGCTATGTCTTAGAAAGAGATGAACGATGTGGAAAAGGATGGGACGAAAAGACAGGGACGCATTCAGTGCACTTTGTAATACAAATGTATTGGATACAAAATTGTGTAGTAATAATAATAATAGTATTTTTTTGTTAGTTTTTTTTTAAACTGTCTTATACATATAAACTTAACATTAAAAAAAATATGCAATAAAAATAATCAAATTTATTCTGATTTCTTTAATAAATACAAAATAAAAAATCCCCTTTCATTTTCAAAAGGATAGTAAATGCTCCTGGTAAATAAATCTCTTTCTCTACGACTACTTAAGAATAGTAAAATTCTAGTGTAATTTTTGATCATAGAAAGGATGTTTTTCTGCAATACTGTGCGAGAATATTCCTACTCTTGTTTAAGAATGGTCACAAGTAACGACATCTCCTGGCTGTTTACTAAACTTAAAAAATTTAAAAATATTTAAATATAACTGTAATATTTATAAATTAAGAAATAATAGCAGTTGTATAATTAAGGTTTAGGCGCAAAAAATTAGTTATATTTATTGTTTTTCAAATATACAAATCAAAATTATAATAAATTTGATATTAAAATGATAAACCAGTTACCTACTATACCGGCTTTGAAGTTTTGACAGATTCAAAAAGTTTAAAAAAAGACCTTTAAAATGTAGAAAAAGAATAGATGTTGACATAGATTACTTGTAAAATTAGTTTTGTATTTGTTACAATGTTATTTTTTTATTAGTAAGTGTAAATAACTATTTTTAATTATAATAAAGATTTAGGCATACCATTTGTTTAAATTTATTATAATTTACATTATAAAATTGTGACGGCACAAAATGGTTTGACAATACAAAAAACTTAAATGTCAAAAACTGCTTGGTTTCTTTTCTCTGTTTAAAATTATATAAGCGTTACTATTGTTACGTAGTCGTAGAGAAAATAATGTCTGAAACACTTTTGGAATAGCATATTCCACTCTCGTAAAACCGTCACACTTGCCTTCGGCTCGTGTGTCAAATTTTTCCTCGAGCGGAATATGCTGTATTCCAAACTTGTTACAGAATGTACTATTATACTTAAATAACATTGCTTAAGCAACGTGAGTAATGTAATAGAAGATTGAAATTAATACTTATTTATGTCATAAGGCTGGAAAGAGAGTGTCTTCTGCTAAGCACAAAAAGACACTTCTTATCAGAATATAATAATTTAAATAATATTTATAAAAAGTAGAAAGTGAGGTTAGGTTGATATGACAGTAGTCAAATTTTTTGATTGGTCCAAACGGGTTTTACAGACCCTATTGGTCTAAATTATTTTTGGCGATAAACAATCACTTTAGTAGTTAGACTCTCTCTAAAAATGAATTAGTCAAAAATGACTAATTTAATAGTTCTTAGTGGCTGCTTTTTCACTTGTACCATGGTTAACCATGGAATACCATGGTATCCCAAAATTTAACAGCCAATTCTTATGTAAAATTGTCCCCTGAATCCGAAAATAATGTCAAACATTTTGAAAGTGGAACATAGATATAGTCAATTCCATATTAAATGGGAAATTGATCTCAAAAACTATTCTACTTTTTTAACTTTTGACGACATTTTCGGATTCAGGGGACAATTTTACATAAGAATTGGCTGTTAAATTTTGGGATACCATGCCACTGGATTAATAAATTAAAACCATGGTTTTATATGCATATAAATCAATTTAAAGCATTTTTAGGGTACAAGCTTTTGCATTTAATAAATAGATTTGTATACCATACCAAATAAATTTTAAAACTTTACAGGTTGTGCAATAAACTTATATTATTAACCACAAATTCTCTCATTTTTTTATTTATTTGTAATTGCTAAAATTTACCATATAAAGCATTAAAACCTTCAATGAAAAATTAAAATTTGACCTAAAATCATTGTTAATTTTTTTATTCATACTTGTTATATTTTAACTATCTACTTTATATTTTTGTTAAGTAAATTATAATTCGTATAATCTTTTATATAGAAAAATTGTAATAATTGTTAATATGTAATATTTTTTTTTAAATTGTTAACTTAAAACCAACAAATAAGTTATCAAAAGTGCAAACAAATTATAGTGAAACAACTACAGTGAGTATAGACTTTCCTACGGTCAAGAATGAGTAAAGAGTTAAGTGATAAGAAAGAGTTAAGTGACAAGTGAGCTTCTGGACGGTCATTCCACCCCTTAACTGGACGCTTTTCACTGGACAAACAAAAGAAAACAAAACCAACAAACCCAACCAAAGAGGTCAAAAAAGAGGGGAAGAGGCAATCCGCAAAAATTGATAATTATTCTCAAGCATATGAATCACCTAACACATAATTTGCAAAATTAAACACGACAGATACCTTTAAAACCCTAAGAAAGGCACAGTGCTTAAACTCTAGAAAAAAATAACAATAAACTTTAGTAACAATAAAAACATTAGAAAGACAATACTAACCAAACACCATACATTTTTTTTTAAATTTATTTAATAAACCCAAAAAGATTACATGATTCCATAGCAGGTACAATAGTAGACAAATAAAAATATTCAACAAATATTACATAAAATCACTAAAATATAAATATGTGGAAGTAGGTACAGGCAGTTATCACAGTTTTCTTAAAGATAAATAATAGTTTTTGACCGATGTCGAAAATGTTTTTATTGTTCTTTGGTTTTTTGTTGTCTCAGGAAGTTCATTGTACCATTTTAGAGCAGATTGTGTTATTCTCCTTTCTCCAAACTTAGTAATATTTGAAGCAATGTGATAATGCTGAAATAATAATAAAGAAAAAAGACAAACAACAAAAAAACTTCCCATTCGATACACCAAAGCTGAGTAGGACAATAAATCTGTCAACAACAAATGCGTAAAGCATGAAACCCAGTAACTTAAAGACCGGCCCCAACAAAACAACGTTAATTTTAACCCAAACGAGACCAATAATAAACATTTGACACCTAGAATATAAACTAACACTCAGTAAATCATGAAAACCCAAACATAGTAAAAACAGCATACTAATCAAACTCTATTGGATTTGTAAACACATTAGATTATAACAGAATAATTGCGCTTGCCATTTGTTTAGCTAATACATAAACGTAATACTTAATTTTGGAAATTAAAAAAAAATGACAAAACAATTCTATCACAAAACGTGCCTGGGCAACACAATAACTAAACTGCTGCGGCAATAAACAATTAAAAAAAAAACATCAAAAGCTAGAAATTACATATACAACTATAGGCCGAAACCATCAATGGATAGTTCAGTATACTGATTTATCCATTGATGGTTTCGGCCTCAAGACTGAAGATACATGTGCAGGAACAATCCTACTTGGACACGGACACAAACAATAACTACAAAAGAACGTAGGCTCCTGCATCAAAATAACAACTCCCGAACTCCATACAGTAATCTTATACCTACTCATATTATTTTTTAGATTTTTATTTATATTAATTTAAAAGTTGTAGTATCTTGTATTTAGAAAATTGTTAATAATACTATTGCAATATATATACTATATATATTATATATTTATATATATATATAAATATATATACTATATATATTATATAGGCAATATTTTTTTATTATATAGGCAATATTTTTTCTTTTTAAAATACCTAAAACTACTTCATTGTACATTTTTTCTTCAAGCCATTTTGTTATATTTTAATTTGTTTACTTTAAGTATAATATAATATTATTTAAATTTTTAGATTTTGTTAATTGGCAATATTTTTTTCTTTTCAAACGTGTATTTGTTTCTTGAACAATACATTTTTCTAATGTTTTTAAGTATTTTTTATTTTCCTTTAATTTTGACAGTGTACAATCCTACCCAAAATTATTCAAAAATCCATAATTTTATAATACAATAATTCCACGTATTTCCAACATTTTATAATACAATAATCCCACTTATTTTCAACGTTTTATAATACACAAATCCCACGTTTTTTATAACATTAGAAACTAACATTGTCATATAACATAAAATTATACATATAAGTTAGGTTTTTCCAATGTGGGAAAAACATTGCTTCTACGTAAAATTTCCACTAGGGATATTTTTAACAAAAACTGTGAAAAATAGTATATTAAGTATCAAGTTTGATAAACGCCATTATTTACACGAATTTAATGTAGGCACGAGCGAGCTTGCGAGCGAGTTCTTAAATTAATGAGTTCATAAAAAAGTTTATTAACGTGGTGCATACTATACTTTTTCTACGACAAATACTTATTATTATCTTAAAATGATTTAAATCAAAAATTTGTATAGGGCGCCATCTATGAAACAATATGGGAATCTGTGTGTCACCGTCAAATGCCACATTTTTACATTTTATAAACACAGATTATAAAGGTCATAAATCGAAATGTATTTCTTGAAAATTGACAGTTTTTCACAGTAAAAGTAAAGAAAATGTTTTATGAGGACTTTACAGTGGAGTCCGTGCCCGAATTTAAGGTATAGTTGAGTCGTATAGATTCAAAACCCGCCAAATCCATTTATTGAAAGTAAAGGACAGTAGATATGTTTGCAATACATATTAATTATGTTGTTATGGAAACATGTCTTCTGTCCTTTACTTTCAATAAATGGATTTGGCGGGTTTTGAATCTATACGACTCAGTTTACTGCCGGCGAAATTAAAAGGTGAGTACAATGTTCATATAAAATTTTCAAATATTGGCGTTGAGAAACTATTTAATACTTTTGTATTGAGATAATAAAATAATTTTCACATTTAGTATTAGTTTACAAGAAAAGCACTTTATTTTAACGATTGTATGACATTCTGTCATAAACAAAAATTTTACCACATAGTTTATTTATCTTTGCATCAATTTATTTTAGATTTATTAATATTATTAAGTATGTAATTTTCTTACCTATATTAAATTTTACCAATTTTTTATTTTTATAAAAATATCTGTTTTTTATTTTAGGTAATTAATAATTGGAGGTAATCATTATTAAATATCAATAATAATTATTACAATATTAGCAAAAATTAATATATACATTATATAATAACTGAGTAATATTTTTTTGTACATGTATGAATGATGAAAATTTTAAAAATATTTTTTCATGTATGAAAAAATATTTTTTAAATTTTCACCATTGCAATTTTAAAAATCAAAAGGTCCTTATTTCAACCCTGTCCTCAAATTGTTTACGCTGTTAGCATCAATACATTTAATTTAATTAATTATTTTAATCTTCAAACAACGACATCAAAAGCATCGCACACCAAACTCTTTCAATCCATTTAAATATCATACCGAACAAACAAACGTCAAATACATACTTAAATAAACAAAAAAAACATCGAAACATCGATCCAACAGCGTTTCAGTTTGATCACAGTTACCTCCTTACTGCGCTGCCTCCTTGTTACAAGTGCTCGCAATTCAGCAACCATGTGTAACCATAACTGTTACGTCATACGTGCATGTGTTTTGTGTGAGATCTGATGCGATCTTTTGTGCAGGGTTGCCAGATTGCCTACCATGGACAAAGAGATTGTCAACCAAATTTTGATGGTAAACAAAAATGATAACTGGTAAAAAATTGTAAAAATGTGGGTTAAACTGTATTTTTAGGGGTCTAAATTGTTTTTTTTGTCAATGTTTTATTTATTGTACGCTAAATGTAAATAAATTTGGCAACACTGTACATTATTTTGTAGAAATTAAACATACGTTTGGCACCTATTATTTAGTAATTTGTAAAATTGTATTGTGTGATTTTGGTCTTTACTTTTTCTATGATTTTGGTATTATTGTACCAAAAAGTCATTAAAGTATACGGCAAAAATCATTGAAAATTTAGTTAATAATAGATAATTCAATAAATCAATATGTTAATTTAGTATACCTTGGTTTAAAATCCATTTTGTTATAACAATAATGTTAAATACCTCATAGTGGTTATGTACTCCTAATACAAATAAAACCAAATTTTCTTATATTCGTGGCGTTGTGACTTCCAATATATATCGAACAATTTTAACGTTCAAAATATATTTATTATTTAATCCTAATTTTGACTTAACATTTTTGAGCTCTACAAAGCCCTTCTTCATGATACAACATACAACTACATACTAATGATACAACTATTTGTGTATATTTTGTATAAAAATTTTTAATTTACACAGTTACACAAAACTCTTAATAAAATTCGCAAATACTTCTGATTTCCTAATACACAGATTATCATTAAACCCACAAATTTATTTCTTTTCTTATTGCTTCCTAATAAAATCGTAATAACAACTGTGCTTTCATACCAAAATTCTAAACTGTATTTCATCTAAAAAATTTAATTTTTAGTCTGTAATTTATTTTATTTATTTATTTTATGTCTCAAACATTTTTTGTCGCAATTTCACCATCTCAATCTAATAACATTTTTTGTTTAAAACAAATATTGCAATTAAAGTTAATGTTCTTTTTTACCAAAAATAGTATTAACTAAAAATTGTTTAATCATAAGTTATAAATAAATATAAATTGTTATCTGTTTTTCATTGGGAATTTTAAGTGGCCACTTTAAAATCACAATGAAAAACAGATAAATTAAAATGTATGCTACAAAGAAAGGCCTTGTATTTAACCCTCAAAAAGGCATCTTATGCTATCCTGATAACATGTTCTATTGTTGTTTCCCTTTTATGCCCAAAGGAGCCATAAAAAAGTTGTAAGAATTTTAGTGGAAAGTTGTAAGAATTTTAGTGGAAAGACTTTTTGATAAAAATTATATTAAATGAAAGAAAAAGTTTGTGTATGTTATCCTGATATCTCCATTTATTTTTCTGTGTCCCTTAATTATCGTTTAAAATACCTACCTAATAGGTAGGTTACCTATATATGTATTTTAATATCAAATTCACTCAGCAATGTTGAACTGTTTTCCTAGTGAAATACCAACATTACAACAACTATTAAGTAGTGTAAAGTAGTGATGATTTTCATTTAATAACTAATTATCAATAAAAAATGTTTAATGTAAGAATTCATTCGTAAAATCGTTCAATAACGCAGCAATTCCTAAAAGGCATTCAAAGCTATGCTCCCCTGTTACTTTGGTGAATTGTATTTGCCGCCCTGCATAACCAGAGGGAAATAAAATATCCCTGCCCTCTTGTGGCAAAAGGGGTTTAATTTAACCTGGCCTCTCATGGTGCCCTGATATTAAACGCGAGTTTGTGACGTCGCCTTGCCAACAATGATGGACGGCTGACAGCTCGCGATGGTCACTTGATAGATAAATAGATCTCTTCTCATGAACCCTAATCACCATGCTGCGTTGCCAGATTTTGGGTTTTCGATCAAAAATTAGTGGTGTTGTTAATACCGCTATTTTATTGTATTTAATAAAAGTGTAAATAAAAGTAAATTACAGTATAAATAATTTAGAATATTATAAAAAACATCTTAAAAACTTGTTATAAAATTAAACAAACAAAATTTGTTAAAAAAATGTAAAAAACTTTACATACTAAATAAATAAATAAAAAACGCTGGTATTTTAAGCCCATAAACTTGGCAACCTCGTATCTCTTTCTTGATGTGTGCGAGCATGTTGTATCATGTGTGTTGGACACACTCGAAGATCGACTGAGGCTGCGTGAAGAACTTGAGGATCTAGATTGCGCGGTATTGGCACACCATCTTCCCCATTTCTACGCGGTTAGCAGCAAATCGAGGAGATATAAGAGCGCTGTGCTCGTGTAATCTTGATTGCATACGTTTGGTAAGCGATTTTAAATGAATTATCGCGTTGCTGTGTTGTTAGGTTGGTTAAATGGTTTTCAACTAAATAAAGAAATTTTCAGTAAATATTTATTTTCCATAAAGAAAGTAGGTTTCATATGCTTGCTTTAATCCTGTTTAAGCGCAAAACCTTTATGTTGTGAATGTATATTTTAAACAATAGGGTGCTGTGACAAGTAATCCTTGCATTGTTGCCTTTTCATGCAGCAGTAATACGGCTTGTGAAAAACAATGCGAAATAGGGAGTATTCATTAGCCAACTTTCCTATTTCGTTACTGTTTATTCATGATAAATATGAAAATATGTAACCTTTTAAGCTTTCCAGTTCGATATGCATATTTTAAATAATATTTTGTTTTTAATGTGTTTGCGCTCTTAAGATTTTTATTTTATTTTTCAGGTTTATGTTGAGTGTGTACTTATTTCAAAAATATTATGGGTCATAAAATATTATTGCGTTGGAGTATTTCTAAAATGTCTGCCCATTTCAATTTTTGTTGAAAGGTACTATGTAAAACAGTGGAATTTTTTTTATTTTTCGTAAAAATTTATAAAAACAGTAAAAATAATATAAAAATGACATATTGTTAAAATATTTAGAAAAGTTGCAAACAAAACAAATTTCGATACCTACAACATTTTTAAATTTAAAATGTTATAAAAATAGCAAAATCATTGAAAAATGGAAATATATATTTTATTATAACAAAGTTTAATTAAAATAAAATACTTAAAAAAAGTTGCATATTCAATAATGAAATGTTGTATAGATAATATTTTGAAAAATATTTAACGATTCAGTATATGTATACGAGGTGTGTTCAAAAAATATCGGGAATTTTCGTTTTTTGAAACAAATATTTATTTATTCGTCTACATTAATGTTGTCGCCTTCAAAATAGTCCCAATTAGATATTATGCACATGTGCCAGCTCTTCTTCCAATACTCGAAACACTTCTAAAACTCGATCTTTGGGATAGCCTTTAGTTCTTTCAGCGATGCGCTTTTAATGTCATCTATGCTTGCAAAACGATGGCCCTTTAAGGTTCTCTTTATTTTTGGGAATAGGAAAAACTCAGACAGAGGCATGTCTGGCGAATATGGAGGCTGGGGCATCATTACAGTATTGTTTTTGGCCAAAAATGTTGTTCAAAATTTAATAATTTTAGAACAAATTTTGCTGCCACGCGTTTCATACCCAAAACATTTGAAAAAATTTCATGGGATGAGCCAATCGATATACCAACATCATCAGCGACTTCTCTGATGGTTTATAACCATTTCATCCACTTTTTCTATGTTTTTATCGGTTGTTAATGTGCTTGTGCGTTCGGAGCGTTTGTCATCTTCAACGTCTTCACGGCCATCTTGGAAACTCTTATACCACTTGTATACTCTTGTTTTACTTATAGCAGACTCACATAGGCCTTTGTTAACATTTCACAGAATTTATTTCATTTTTTAAGCAAAATTGGATACAAATTCTTTGATCCATTTCTTTTAGCGAACGAAAAATCGCCGAGCTCATAAAACACGTCTAACCTTAGCGGCTGCCACAGACAAAGTAAACAATGAAAACAGCTAAAGTTATTTTAAATTTTATGACAACCGGACCCTCCAAACCCGCAAAATTTAACAATTCACGTTATTTTCTGAAAAAACCTCGTAGTTTGCGATTCAAAACAAATGCACGTTGGTTGTATAAAGATCAATTTTTCTTAGTTTCAAAATTTTAAAAGTAGTTTAGTGAGAAAATATATAAAATGTGCTTTAAAATATAAAAAGACTTGAATAAACCTTATTTATTCAAACTTGCCTTAATTTCATTATCGTTTACACCAACCCATCGATATTTTAGAGTTTAAAATTTATATAAATTATTTTAATCATATAACAAAAACGATTTTAATCTCAACAAATGTCAAATTAAGAAAAGTGTAACGTGTAAACAACGTGATAAAGAAAATTGTCGCTGTGATAAAATGCGTAACTATGGAATACTGGCATTTTATTGGTTCTAATATTAATGAATTGTATTGTCACTCCAATATTTTCCTTATAATTTTGAAATAAAAAAATCCGTATTATTTTTTTGTGGACATTTAAGTGTCAAAAGTAGGTCATTTTTGACAGTGCAAAAAGTATTTTTTATGAATATAAATATTAGGTATGAGTCAATCCAAATGAAAACACCAAAAATGAATTTAAAAGTGCGCTGCATGATTTTGTATTGTAATGAAAAAAATTGAGGATGATCTTTTAGGTGTCAAATATGAAAATCCGTTGCCGTTTTAATTTTTTGTTGCTATACTTTTATTTGGCACCCCTTAGAAGTCTGAAAAAGTGTCAATTTCTTACTCTCTTATAATGGGCCAGAACTTTTTTCTGTGACAAATATTGAAATAATTTTAATTTTGTTTTACTGTCCAGTAAGTGTGTTTTCGATATAAATTATTATTATCCAATTAGTTAATCTTATAAAAGAATGGTAAACCACTAAAGATTCATGATAATTTGCCAATTTTTGTCTGGCTCCTGTGCCTATTCTACTGAATTTAGAAGGTTCATTTTTTTCAGGTATAAAGTACTTATACAATAGAAAACGTAACTATTATTTTAAGTTTCTAGACTATCAATTTCTTTATTAAAAAAATTATTGAAAATTGATAATTCTCAAAATTAGCCAATTTTGCCCTCAGAAATCATTATGTTGAGGAAAAAATAAAAATCTGAAACTTTCAGGAAATGTAGTCCCCACCTTCATCTTTTCAGTCCAGTTAGTCTTGTTTTGTTATTTTTATTCCTTTAAAAGATATATTAATTTTTTTAATGGCCGTTTAGTAGCGATATTGTTAGTTTTATTTATAATTTAAAATTTAGATGGCTTTGACTTTGTCAATTCATGTTTGTTAGAGAAATGTCAGAACTGTCAAAAATATTTCATAAATTTTATTTGTGCGTATTTAAATTGTGATTTCAAAAAGTTCGCAAGTGTAATAAATGACGGAGTGTTCGAGATTCATGAATTTAATTGCAAGGAGATATCATAATTTTGTACCTCTTTCTTATAGAAAATATTTAAGTTCTAAGTTTTAAATTGTTAAAAATAAGCAAAAACCAAAAAAATATTCTAAATAAGCCCCTTTATTATAACATGTTTTATTTTAACCAGTTACCTAAAAAAATTTAAAGAAGTATTTACAGATTGTGTAAATTTTTTCCAACACTAACATTTAAAATACATACATTTAACTTTTTACTATTTAGTGCCTTACTAAAGGGATCAAAATAATGGAACAAGACTAACTTGGTTTAAATTGTGAAAGAAACCGACAAAAAACTGCTTAACGCATTTTTTATACGTTTAAATTAACTCTTTATTAATTTCACTTATTATACTTAACGATATAAACCATAAGGATCTTGAATATATTTTTTATCTTCTTTAAACACCAATTAGCCAATTAAATACTTCATTATAATGTACAGTTGTATTCAATAAAAAAGCGTACAAGAATTAGAATGAGAGAAAACTGTCAAAATAATATTATTGCTTAAAACCGGTTTATCACTGACATAAGTCATTAAAATAATTACTATAGGTTATAAAGAGCATTGACGTCGTAGGTTAATTAAATAATATTACAAAAATTATTAATTTTTAATATAGATTTTTTATTTCTATTATACCACGGTACGAATTGACCATTCTTCTTCGATTCTTGATACTATTTGAGCCTTTTTAACTGACGAGGCATTTTTATTTTCTACTGTCAGTTATAGTGACTTAAGTCAGTGGAAAGCCGGTTTTACGCAATAATGTTGACAGTTTTCTCTCATTCTAATTCTTGTACGCTTTTTTAATGAATACAACTGTATATAATATATAATCATATATATATATATATATATATATATATATATATATATATGATTTTTCAATACATAAAATAAAACATAACTACCAAAAATATCAGAACTGTCAAAAATATTTCATAATTATTATTTGTGGTATTCCTTTGGTGATTTTAAAAGTTTTATATATAACATAATATGACATATTATGTTATATACAAAATTTACCAAAAAAATACGCACAAATAATATTTATGAAATATTTTTGACAGTGGTGATTTTAAAAGTTTTATATATAACATAATATGACATATTATGTTATATACAAAATTTACCAAAAAAATACGCACAAATAATATTTATGAAATATTTTTGACAGTTCTGACACTTCTCCACCAAACATGAAAGCCATCTAAATTTTAAATTATAAATAAAACTAACAATATCGCTACTAAACGGCCATTAAAAAAATTAATATATCTTTTAAAGGAATAAAAATAACAAAACAAGACTAACTGGACTGAAAAGATGAAGGTGGGGACTACATTTCCTGAAAGTTTCAGATTTTTATTTTTTCCTCAACATAATGATTTCTGAGGGCAAAATTGGCTAATTTTGAGAATTATCAATTTTCAATAATTTTTTTAATAGTCTGGAAACTTAAAATAATAGTTACGTTTTCTATTGTATAAGTACTTTATACCTGAAAAAGATGAACCTTCTAAATTCAGTAGAATAGGCACAGGAGCCAGACAAAAATCACAAAAATTGGCAAATTATCATGAAACTTTAGTGGTTTACCATTCTTTTATGAGATTAACTAATTGGATAATAATAATTTATATCGAAAACACACTTACTGGACAGTAAAACAAAATTAAAATTATTTCAATATTTGTCACAGAAAAAAAGTTCTGGCCCACTATAAAAGAGTAAGAAATTGACACTATTTCAGACTTCTAAGGGGTGCCAAATAAAAGTAAAGCAACAAAAAATTAAAACGGCAACGGATTTTCATATTTGACACCTAAAAGATCATCCTCAAATTTTTTCATCAAAATAAAAAATCAAGCAGCGCACCCCATTTGGTGTTTTTATTTGGAATGACTCGTATATCAACTTGTTTTATGAAAACACAAACGTTTTATTTATCTAATAAAAAACTTTTTTATATTTGATAATTTTTGGCAATGAACAATATTATCAACCTCCCATGCCAAGTTAAAACTTAAAAACACACAAACTGTATAAGAGACTTCCTTAAAACTTTATAAAATAAATATTCTACTCGTATGTTGCTGTCTTTCTTCATATTTATTTTCAAAAGAAAACTATGTCACGTCGTCATCTCACGTCTGCACGAGACAGTCTATTCTGCATCGTTTTTAGTCTAGATTTTAGTTTTGACTCAAGACTGCCTCGATGGGGTAAACATTAGATACGCCTACTTAATTTAACTATTTGTAGAGAAATTAAAACTTTAAGTTTAATTTAAGTTTGTCACAAACAAGGTTTAGTTTATGCGTAGTTTATTTTAGCTTAATAAGGATTTGATTAAAGTGTTGATGCAATAATTGTATCTTCGGAAAACTTTATCTTATAAATTGTTAACGAAAATTTATGACATGCACAGTAAAAAATTTTGCCTGTATAAATTTTTTAATGTAGGGGTAAAAATATTAGAGTTGATTTGTAAGTGTAAAAGTTACACTACAAAATACACTAGGTAGCATTTAGTGCTTATTAACTTTATTAAACACATTTAAAGAATATGGACATTATTCATTGGTACATTTACACTATTTATTATTAAAATAGATCAAAAGGGTAGAAAAACTTAATGCGAGTGTTTATTACCCCTTAATGTGTTAAGTAGTGACAAAATGTACACTACAGTGCATGCCAATTTCTTTGTCTGTTTTGATGTTACTAAGAGCTCTTTTTTCTTTACACTACTAGTGCCCATTGTATCACAATTAAAGTTAAATTACACCAATAGTGGCAAAATAGACTGAAAAAACTGGTAATGACCGAAATGCGTTTTAAAATGTTTGGTTGGTACTTATCTACCTACGCAGTGCCGAAGATACCGCGTTGTGGAAGTGTGGCATTTTTGTTCAGTTAGATTTTAATTACGGTGAATCCATAAGGGGACATTCTTATTTTTTGGTAAGTATTATACTTCCTTTTTCTTTAAGCCTTAATACTCAATAAATACCAATGTTCAAACGATGTCCATACCCGACCTATATTATATATCAATAATTTACGGCAGAAGGTCGGGTACTTGTAACATTAATAATATAAATACATACACACTTCATTTACCTTTTATTTTCAAGCGTAATGGTTGTTATATTAACCTATACCTACATTAAATGTAGGTATAGGTTAATATAACAACCATTACGCTTGAAATTTTTGTATTAATATTATGGAAAATTTGTACACGTGTGGTAAATCCCCGACATACAGCCGCCTGACGCCTCTCTACCAATGGAATCACCCATTTTTTATAACAGAAAAATGGATTACTGATGAATTCTCAAGATAATTCATTGCTTACAAGTTGACAGCCAGTAAAACATTGCATTGATCTAAAACTTGTACGTTTTAGAAACCATTTTGCTTAAGCCAGCCATACGACTCAAATATAAAATTATATTTTAAAAGGCACCGATTTTGATAATTGTCATAGATTTTTGTTCCAAATAAATGTTTCTCTTTATTTACCTTTTTGTTTTATTCACTACCATCAATAGGTTTTACTCAAATAATAGTGTTAATTTACACTAGAAGTTTGCACTAAAAGAGTTAAAGTACCTTTCTAAAATTAGAACCTTTTCAAAGTAGTGTTAATTTACACTGAACAAAAGTGGGATTTTACCCAGGAAGTGTAGAAGTACACGATTTTAGGTAAATTAACACTTTTTAATACAGTGCTATAGTTTTAAATCATACTTGCTTACTTGGGGAAAATTACACTACAAATTAACTCTAATTGTAGTGTTATAAATCAACACTATTTAGTGTGGACCTGTGTGAACTCTAATTAGTGTTGCTTAGAGTTGATTTTTTTTACTGTGTGTAAACCTATAATTATTGTTTTACGCAATTTCTAATGGCCAAACAATACCAATTATTCATTTATTCAAACTTTTCAACAAACACAAAGTGTGATAATTGTTTCCTGGTTTTATTTTCGCAACAAAGACAACATATGTAAAACGGTTTTCATTATTCGGAGATCTCGATCAGCTGGGCCAATAAAATGTTCGGAAAACATTGCCCGACCGGAGCCAACCGGATTTCCTAGTCTCCGTGTATGCGCATGGCCGTCCGTGCTGGCTCAATACGAACGCGAACCGGAGTTTCATGCAATAAATAAAAAAAAGCAAAACAGCAAATTTTTTTACAATGTTATATAAGTGCTTGTCAAGAAAACAAACCAAATAAGAGACACGCTTAAAATGATTGACTAAAATAAAATTTACCAAACTTGTAGCTTTATCTATTTAGTTTATCGTGTTAGAATTTTATCGCAATCGAAGAAAAATTGGCTAAATGGCACAAACCACGCGTGTTAAATAACAAATTTTGTGAGCAACAACAAATTTGGACTTTCTACTTTAGATAGAAAGTGGTTTTTATTGAAATTGATTAGCCAATCAGAGCATGAGTATATTACTTATAAAATTATAATATATTAAATAAATATTTTAAATAATATTGATTAGCAATATTTCTTTTAAGGTATAGGTATAGTACATTTAAAGAGTTTCCATAGAATGTCTTCAAAATTTAATATACTTATGATTTTGACACATTCACAAATAATTTCAGATTTTTTTACAACGCAGATTCCAAGAACAAATTTTTTTAAATTACATTTGATTTCATACGTTATTTTTTATTTTTTACGAGCTCGCTCATGCTGAATTGATATTTTTTAATTTGTATAATACATTTTTTTCAAAATTTATTGAAACATTTTTTTTTCTCACTTTCAGTTTCAAGACATGTTTTTCATAAAAACCACGTTAGCAGCTAGAAACTGGCTCACTAAATTTTCAGAATTTTGACATATAGACATATGTTTGGATGTGCCCTTGGACAATAAAAAAATGAATGCCTAATCAGATTCAAGACATGTTTTTCATAAAAACCACGTTAGCAGCTAGAAACTGGCTCACTAAATTTTCAGAATTTTGACATATTTTTGGATGTGCCCTTGGACAATAAAAAAATGGATGCCTAATCAGATTTGTGAACAAGTGTGAACCAAGCTGTAAACAGTTTCATGCATAATTTAATTCTAAATAGATTTTGTACATTAAACGCGAGTTTTCATTAATATTATAGATTTTTACATGTCAAAAGCTATTCCAGTCTCTTTCTTGTCAATATAAAATTTAGGAATTAAAAACTGCGGTTTCAATTTTTTAATAAAATACAATGGTGGTTGGTTCTAAATTTGGTTGTAAAATTTATAGTATACATTTTTCAACTTTTACAATCAAATGTAGAAACAAACCACCATTGTATTTTAATATTAAAATAGACGTTTTTATCTCCCTTTCAAGCAAAAACACAAACAATTTTTTTAGGTTGATACACGGCTTACGTTTCCACTCGTTTAATAAGGATATAATTAAAATCCTCTTATTATTTTCCGCTTTATTGATATGTTTTTAGATTCCCTCAAAAATTCTTTGTTGGGTGTTAGCGTTAGTGTATATTATACCTAATGTTTTATTTGTAAATAATAATAAAGTTTAATACACTAGACGCCATCTGTTGTCGTATTAATGAATGTGATGAATGTTTTGTGTGTTGCATAACTTTCAAGTCCAAAGAGCCATCTGGCGGACAACGAAGCCAGAACAGCTCTGAGCCTTGATAAAGCTACACGTAAATTTAAAACAAAATTATAACATCAGAAGTGAGATAAAAAACCAAAAAAATACGGTCACAAATAAGTGCATTTAACGAAATACTGTGTGTAACTGTGATTTTATGGACTGAAAATGTCTAATGCCGAAGATTTAGGAGGTAGAAAAGAAGCTGATGCAAGCGACAACAATGGCGGCTGCCCAGCTTTGACCACACCCAACTTGGAGACATTATTTTGCCGATTTTTGGAGAAAATGGACCAACGGGCCAATCCTTCTGCTCCACCAGACTTATTTCCTATTTCTCTACCCACATTTATTCCGGGTTGCGATGATCCTAAACGTTGGACCGATGATATTTCCGCTTTGGCCGTAGAATTGGGATGGAGCGACACCGTTTTACTATCTCGAATTTCTAATTGTTTTACCGGTGAGGCAGGTGAGTGGTTTGCAAATTGGAAACCGATAGATCAACGTACTTGGGGCAATTTAAAGCGCGATATTTGTATTAGTTTTGCCGGCACTGCCGATTTTGCTAAATTAGTTTTTGACGCTATTAATTTTAATTCTGACGGTTGTGCTAGCTATGGCGCCTATGGGCGAGCTAAATTGCAAAAACTTATTTCTACTCGCTTAATTCTAAACGATGAACAAACCGTGAGTTTAATTTGTTTCGGTATTAAAGATTCTGTTTTGCGTTCACAAATTATGCAGTCCGGTCATTTGAGTCCTAACTCGTTAATGATTCAACTAGCAAATATTCAGACAAAACCGCGGGGTATTTTACACGCCAGTACAACTTATAATCAAAATTACTCTAATTCTAATTTAACTACTCAACAAAAACGACCGATGTCAGACTCATTTCGGTGCTATAAATGTGGACAACCGGGCCACCGGCAGGCTGATTGTCCCCAACGAGGCCAAAAACGATATAGCAATGGAGCTTCCGTCTCAAATCCGTCTACATCCGGCACAAGCGGCTTTTATTGTAGATATTGTAAAGTGCCAGGCCATACTATTGAAAAGTGCTATAAGCGAACGCAGGATAACCGCAGCTCCACTAATAACCCAAAGCGTGTCAATGTTTGTCATTCTCCCCGTAAAACTAGTCAAACCAACCCTACCGACTTACATCTTTCATCAATTTCTATTAATCATAAGATACACCAGGCATTACTTGATACAGGTGCGCAGGTGTCTTTGATAAAAAATTGTGTAGCGCAAAAATTATCGTCTAACCTCATTTATGAGCCAATTTCGATATCAGGGGTAGGAAATAATTTATTTCAGTCTACACATGTAATTTTTGTTAATATACAGCTAACAAAAGTTGATATCCCTTTCAAAATTCATGTTGTACCCTATGAAACCCTTTGCTGCGATATAATACTTGGCTGTGATTTTCTGCGGTTGCCAGGTGTAACATTGACATATAATAATACAATTCCTACTCTAGAATACAAAAACTGCGATACTCCTAAAAATTCAGAAGAAGGCGACCTTCAGCTGCTTCTAGAAAAGTTTCAAGATGTACTCACTACTGGCAATAAAATCCCCCAGCCCATAACTACGGGTGAATTTAAAATTCACCTCACCTCTGATAAAGAAATTAATTATCGCCCCTACCGGTTATCTTCAGCTGAACGCGAAACTTTGCGGGATATTATCAATGATCTTATTCAGAATGGCATAATCCGACCGTCTAATTCTCCTTACGCAAGTCCTTGCTTACTTGTGCGCAAAAAGAATGGTCAATCTCGTTTGGTGGTGGATTTCCGCGCCCTCAATCGCATCACAGTCAGGGACCGCTATCCACTCCCTCTTATTGATGATCAGATTGACCGCTTAAGTACTAGCAAATACTTCACTACTTTAGATATGGCAGCTGGTTTCCACCAGATCCCTGTTCATTCTGATTCTGTACCAAAGTTAGCCTTTGTAACACCTGACGGACAGTATGAGTACCTCCGAATGCCCTTTGGTCTTGCCAATGCACCCTCTATCTATCAAAGAGCCATCAACATGGCCCTTCGTAATGAAATTCAAAAGGGTATTGCCCTCGTCTATTTAGATGATGTACTCATTCCATCCGCAACGCCCGAAGAAGGCATTTCTCGGCTTACTCTAGTCCTTACAACCCTTCGATCTCATGGTTTTTCAGTTAATTTAGACAAATGCCACTTTCTACAAACTGAAGTAGAATATCTGGGTAGATTAATTTCGAATGGCTGTGTACGACCAAGTCCATCCAAAACTCAAGCCCTTAAATCCTTATCACTTCCGACTCGGGCTCGCGGGATATTTTCGAAAATTTATACCCGATTTCTCCCTAAAAACACGTTTACTTTCTAATTTGACAAAGGTCAATGAACCTTGGAGATGGACATCTGATCACACTGCTGTCTTTAACGAGATTATTGATATTCTCTCCGACGAACCGGTGCTGGCCATTTTCAATCCAGAGTTACCCATTGAACTTCACACAGACGCCAGTAGCCACGGTTTTGGAGCGATTATATTTCAAATCTATGACGGTCAGAAGCGCGTTGTCGCATACTTTAGCAAAGCAACCACCGATGCAGAATCGCGGTATCACTCGTACGAGCTTGAGACTTTAGCGGTAGTTAATGCGCTTAAACATTTTAGACATTATTTAGTTGGCGTCCCTTTTAAGCTAGTTACGGATTGTAATGCCCTTAAACGATCACAATACAAACGTGATTTAGTTCCACGAGTTAGCCGTTGGTGGATGTATCTTCAAGACTTTAACTTCGATATTGAACACACACCAGGCAAGCAAATGTCCACGGTCGATTACTTAAGCCGCAATCCCCCGCGTCCAGTAGCTGTCGGTAATGTAACAGTCCCTGACTCCGCTAGTCACGACATCGAAGATGCTGAAGAACCCGACAATTTAATGCCTCAGGGTTGGTTGACTGTCCAGCAAAGTAATGACCCCGAAGTAGTTGAATTAAAAGAAAAATTGTTAAATAACGAACTTGACAAAAATCAATTTTGTATCATTGGACACACCCTCTGTCACATTAGTACCATACATTCCGAAAAGATAACTCAATATTTTGTTCCTAAATGTGCTCGCTTTGCTCTACTGAAAGAATATCACGACGGCCAAGCTCATATTGGGGTGGATAAGACTGTAGCTAGCATCTCGTCTCATTTTTGGTTCCCAAAATTACGCGCATTTGTTAAAAAGTACGTTGAAGCTTGCTTAACGTGCCTCACAAAAAAACGTATAACAACATCAAACAACTTTGACGTTCGCTCCATCCCCAAAGTTCCAATCCCTTTTCATACCGTCCATGTTGACTGCCTAGGTCCCTTACCTCGCACTGAAGAAGGCTCCACCCATATATTTGTAGCTGTAGACGCCTACTCAAAATACTGTTTCCTCTACGCCTTAAAAAGTCAGAAAACCGAAGACCTTGCTAATTGTGTAGTCGATATGATATACCTCATTGGCACCCCTGCTCGATTCATCGCCGATAACGGTACATCGTTTAAAGCGGTCCCTAATCACCACCTCCTAAGTGAATGGAACATCGACTGGCACTTTATCACCCCATATGTTCACCAAGCTAATGGTCAAGTTGAACGTTACATGCGTTTCATTGCTAACTTACTCCGTGTCCAAGCTGACGTTCATAATCATTGGGATGATCTGGTTTCCCGTACTCAGTTAATTATTAACTCCACCGTTCATAAAGTAACGCAAAAAACACCTTTGCAAACCTTATTTGGCTGCGATAATCGCCTTCCTGAAATTCAAAGAATAATCAACTGTGCCTCCGATGATAAACTCCTTGACTCGCCACCTCAACTTGTACAATGGCGACAGTTTATTAACCAACGCTTGAATGATAATGCCACTCAACAGGAAACTTACGCTGCTGCTAAACGTACTCGTTTGCAACAACCTACGTTTGCAATTGGCGATTATGTGCTCGTCACGCGTGAGGCTCTCAAACCCAAGAAATTGGAATCTGGCTGGATGGGTCCTTACAAAATTACTGGTATTTCCTCCCCGAATCGCTATGAACTACGCAGAGTTGACGATGTTAGTGAATCCACCCGCATTACTGCAGCCGCCGCGATACAAATGCGTCCCTGGCACCGCGAATGGTTGCCTGATGACTGTATTGAGCTGCTTGATAGCTATCTTAATGATGATGAAACTTCTGAAACGCCAGCTGTCCTGAATCAGGTATGGTCCTGTTTTATCCTTTAACCGTTTTGTTGTCAGGGGTACCGTGTTAGCGGTTACGATTGTAATATTATTTTGAAGCCGCTAGACTTTTGTTGTCTATCGACTTAGAATTGATTTGTAATATTATTTTGAAGCCGCTAGACTTTTGTTGTCTATCGACTTAGAATTGATTTGTAATATTATTTTGAAGCCGTTAGACTTTTGTTTTCTATCGACTTAGAATTGATTTGTAATATTATTTTGAAGCCGCTAGACTTTTGTTGTCTATCGACTTAGAATTGATTTGTAATATTATTTTGAAGCCGCTAGACTTTTGTTGTCTATCGACTTAGAATTGATTTGTAATATTATTTTGAAGCCGTTAGACTTTTGTTGTCTATCGACTTGAAATCGACTCGAATATTATTTTGAAGCCGTTAGACTTTCGTTGTCTATCGACTTGAGTACTGTTTTAAAGCTTAACTTTGGCTTGTCTGTTGATTGGAATTTGTCTTAACAAAGTTACAATTATGTTGTCTTTGCAGCCCTCTGGTGATACTGACAAGTCTGAGTCCTAAGGTGACGACATTTATTTGGATGGTCAGGATGGGCCGAGGCGTCCCATCGTCAGGCTGGCCGTGTTAGCGTTAGTGTATATTATACCTAATGTTTTATTTGTAAATAATAATAAAGTTTAATACACTAGACGCCATCTGTTGTCGTATTAATGAATGTGATGAATGTTTTGTGTGTTGCATAACTTTCAAGTCCAAAGAGCCATCTGGCGGACAACGAAGCCAGAACAGCTCTGAGCCTTGATAAAGCTACACGTAAATTTAAAACAAAATTATAACATTGGGAAAAATTTATAAAGTGGCATATGCATCCGTACTACTTGTTAAAAAAATCCTAGATTAGGATATATCTATAGATGACACCAGATTGACGGGTTTTACTCTTTAGGGTAATAAAGTAATAAAACAGCTTAATCGAGTCTTTAAACATTATTTTACGTTAACGCTTTGACCTGGATTATATGTTTGATTTTATTGGGTACATAATGCCAAAGACCTTTAGGTAATTTTAAAACTGAAGAAAATATAGTTTTTAATTTAAAAACTCCCTTTATAAACTAGATATAAACAAGATTTCTGGGTTATTTAAAATTCAGAATTTGTATCAAAGGTTATATTATAAGAGAGTGAAAATAATATTATATTGAAAATAATTCGACACATTTTTGACCTGTCAATGCCCGAAGATCTCGATTGTCTATAGCAAATAGCAAAAGGTTTGAAAAAAGATCTGTGGTATTCGTTGGATTATTTTTTGACGTAACAACAATGCCTCAACAATAAACATTAATGTACAAAATACTTTAAATTATTCTTCCGTCAATAATGCGTGGATTATTTTCAAATCTTAAATGAATTAAACCTTAAATGAATTAAAAATAATTTGATTGATATTTCGAAAGCTTGTAGTCTCCCCTAAGAAATATTCTGGAGAATTATTTTCAATTTATTAAATTCTCGGCGTTTATTATAGAATTTAGTTAGGTTTTGACATTTGAAGCATACAAACTGCACATCATTTTTAAATGAATAAGTAGTTTATAAAAGAGAGGAAGGCAGAAGTCTTACTCGACAAATTTTGTTCACAAAGTTTCAATTGCACAGCTAAATCGCGCACGTAATTTGTGTATCGCGCTGCAAGTAAAAAACTGCAAAACTTTGATTTAGTACTCGATTTTGATTTATTATTCCTTATATAAATAAAAAAAATCAACGCTTTTATGATTATATAGTTACGCTAATGTGTGTATTTTATCTAAGTGATTATGGTAAATTATTTTTCTTTTAATTGTAAATATAATTCAAGAACTTAATAGTTGCATTTTCATGTTTTTCCAAAGGGTATGTAGGTACATTTGTTGGTGCAGAATTAACTATTGATAACTTTACCTAATATAATTTATATTTAAGTTTGGACATTTTTAAGAAACATGAATAGTTGTACAAACATTACCTTAAATGGTATATCCGTCAATAAAGCTATTATTATTATTATTAAAATAAAGCATTTTTAAAGTTTGACTAATTTAAGATTAGTCACCATCTTTGACTATTTCTGAGAGTTAAAAGTATCTAATTTCTTTAATCGTTTGCGGCCAACAACAAAGTATTATTTGAATTAAATGCATATACCTAAGCTCCATGGTTAAATGACCCATAAAAACAAATAAAGCTGCAAAAAGTTTAGCTCAAAACAGCAACACAAATAATATATTCAACTTTAAAATATTATGAACAATATTTATTGACAAATAAAATTGATTATAATTATAAGAGCGGCTGATAGCCGAATGGGTTATGACAACAGCTTGACAAGCTTGACAAGTGACAGACCTAAGTTCAATCCCCGGCTGGGTCAAAACTTTTTTAAAATTTAAATCTACTAATTTGATTATTTCATTCAGTAGAATTTGACTAATTAAGCTTTTTCGCTATGACAATTAGTCAAATATGAATTATAATTATTTTTCACCAATTAATTTTAAGAGAGCATACAATTTATATTTACAGGGACTGAATGCAATTTATTTTTTCATTCGGATTTTCACTGTTTATTGAAAAACCGGTAAAAACTCTCAGGATTTCCTCTCGAAAAAGTTTTATTACGATGATAACGGCCACTTGGTGGCGCTACTAGCGAGGTTTCCTTTAAACACATGACTGCATTTGAAATTTTCTAATGGTTTTTGAAAACGTCAAAAAATAATCACTATAATGTTTTGATTGGCTGAAACGTACACAAATTACTGAAATTAAAATTTTCTGTTGGTTTTTAGAAACGTAAAAAAATAATCAATAAAATTAACTTTTTTTAAAATATATTTTTCTGCTAAACCCAACCTCACTTTTTTTTTTAAATTTATGAAATTCAAGAAGACTAAACACAGGAGGAGTAACCTGCTAGGTGGGGCACACTCTGTGTACTTTTTCTTTAATTAGTCTTCTTGATACAGACATAATAAAAAGTATCCAGAGCAAACCATATTATTTAAAAAATAATTAAAAAAGTTAAAATTTGCTTTGAGCAAACACTATTATTTTAACTATACCCAAACTTGCGACCCAAAGGGCAAAGGTGAAACATTTCAAGACAAATTTTGCTTTTTTTTTCGAATTCGCAAAATTGCAGGAGTTAAATAATTTTTAAGGCCACCAATGAGAGTGCAGTGTTTCTGTTCTTTTGAACGAGGCATTCCTTTTGTCACAGCGCATATTCGAAAAACAGTAATTTGAAATTTCTAAAGGCTTTAAAAATTAAAAAATATACTATTATTCCAATTTCTAAAAACATCACTTTCATTTTTATTCTTACCTCTTTATTATAATATAATTAATTTTAATAGGCTTTAAAATCTTGTAAATTTTCAATATATTATAATCATACACATGGCATAATTACATTTTGTTCTATTTTTTTCGGTACCTACTACCAGCTTATAATTTGTGTAAACTTTCCCAAAATTGTTCATAACTTCCCAATACCTTAAATTTCTTTAATTCCTTTTTATTTTTTATAATTTTCCATAACTTTATCAAATAACGTAACATCTTTGGACACGATTTCTTAGTTTCTTCTAAATTTGTAATATTTTTTACTTTTAAAGGTGTTATTTTTATTATTTTCCATACTATAATTTTTGTAAATATTCCATTATTACCTATAATTAATTGGTTTGTTCATATACACTAAAATTTGCTTTAATATTCAATATTTTGTGACAACTAAGTTTAAAATTTATTGACAGTAAACAGGGTGTCCTAAAAATTGCCACATACTTCTTTATTTCTCTTTGCAGTGAAAATAAGTTGGTGTGGTTCCATATAAAACCATTTGAATCAATTTGATTAATAAGTGATGATTAAGGAAGTGCATTTGGGAACGTTTTTATAAGAGCAAAAACAATAATAAAGTAAAACGGGATAATTTTAATTTGCATACAAAAGGCGTTAGATTCCAGTTGCTTAAAATAGGTTGCATAATTTTGCCTTTTAAGCTGCATAAATAATGCAGAGACTGCATGTAGCTCAGGCAGGCAGAATTAGAACCAATAAATCCTGCTTTTGAGTTAATTTTTCCCCAAAAAAGTTTTATTGCTCATTTCATGTAACGTTGAATTTACGTTGCATTTCGTTTGATAAACATTATATATTATGAGAGCTACATACGTTATATACTTGTATTTTCTAAGATTTATTTCTGTATAAAGCATGCAAAACGCAACATACATAAATTATAAAACATAGTATATTATTTAATTCAAATACACACGGTGTGCCTGAACGAAGTTTAAGTCACATAAAAATGCCACCAAAAACTAATTGCAGTTTCTTGTTCGGGACCCTTTGGGGACTTAAAAATTATATTTACCAAAATCCTAGCTGCTCCTCTTTTCGACACTTTTTGAAAATTCATGATTTTTTTTTTAAATTTTTGTTTATTTCAAAGTCTACCTTTGACAGAGTTCACATTTGTACACCGATTTTTATAAAATTAGAGTATATTATTGAGGAGACTTAAAGAATACTTTTTAATACTCATCACATCATTTGATATATACAGGGTGAGCCAAAAATCGCTTATATTTAATAAAGCAAAAGCGTAAATTCATGATTTTCGCATAACACGCAAAAAAGATTTATCCCCATTTTTTTTTAGATATTTTTACGTTTCTGAGGTTACAAAATGGCATTCTTATTAACCTTTTATACAAAAAATAGATTTTTAATAAAATTAAATAAAGTAACGCTTAGAGAATATTTACAATTTTGTTCATTTTAGGCTTTTTAGTAGTTTTCAATTTTAAACGAAAAACTGGCTTATTTTTTAATTTGTCAAAAAATCATTTTTTTTAAATTATTTGTTTAACGCAAAGTCTACCTTTCCCAGAGTACACATTTGTATCTACACCGATTTTTATTGATTGCAGTTTCTTGTTCGGGACCCTTTGGTAACTTTAAAATCATATTTACCAAAATCCTAGCTGCTCCTCTTTTCGAAATTTTTTGAAAATTCTTATTTTTTTTTTTAATTTTTTGCTTATCTTACCTTACACCGATTTTTATAATATTGGAGTATATTGTTAACGAGACTTGGAGAATACTGTTTTCATACTGAGCACATCATTAGATTTATACAGGGTTAGCCAAAAATCACTTTTTTATATTGTAAAAAGCATAATGCACAAAAAATATATATCTTTAAAAAATGTTATTTTATTTAATTTCATTCAAAATCATTTTTTCTTATAAAGTCTAAATAAGAATCCCATTTTGTAGCCTGATAAACATAAAAATATCTAAAAAAACATGGGTGGGTATATCTTTTTTTCGTGTTATGCCAAAATCATGAATTTACGCTTTTGCTTTATTAAAAGAAGCGATTTTTGGCTAACCCTGTATATATTAAATGATGTGCAGTATAAAAAAGTATTCTCCAAATCTCCTTAACAATATACTCCAATATTATAAAAATCGGTGTACAAATGTGTACTCTGTCAAAGGTAGACTTTAAGAAAAACAAAAATTAAAAAAAAAATCATGACTTTTCAAAAAATTTCGAAAAGAGGAGCAGCTAGGATTTTGGTAAATATTATTTTTAAGTCACCAAAGGGTCCCGAACAAGAAACTGCAATCAGTTTTTGGCGGCATTTTTTAACAAGTTTACGCCTGCACTTCGCTACTAATATTATCTTCATATTTTTTTAATTTTAAAATGTCACTTTCAATGATAAGTAAAGCTAAAGCGTTGATCCTGTTTTTGATCAACTTCAATTCGGAAAATGCAATCTTAAGTGACATGTACATTTTTAAGTCAATCTAAATAATAGGAAAACAACCTATAACGTTTTTTTTAACAGAAGTATATATAAATCCACCTCTCCTAATGACTTTTCATTTTTGTCATAATTTTTAAAGTCATGGTAAACAGTGAATCAAAATGTATCCCTTGAAAATGGACTGTTTACATCCAATATAGAAGCAGTTTTTCACAGAGAAAGTAAAGAAAATGTTTTATTTTATTTTTATGTTACTTCAGCCCGTGACTAAAAGACCAAGCCACAATGATGATGGGCGTTTTACAGAACACCGAAAAAAGTAAATTTTTAAATTTAGTACCTACCTATAATTTTGGAAGAAGCCTTTGGGCCCGTACCACTGTCCAGGTAAAAAATGACAGGGGTGAGAGTAGAAAGAATCATTTTTTACCCGGACAGTGGTTGCGGGACCCTTAGTCTTCTTCCAAAATTATAACGTTAAAAAATTTAATTTTTTCGGTGTACCTACATAGGTACTAAATTTAGAAAAATGACTATGATGATTAGTATTGTTACAATCTACAGTAGATGTAAGAGTAGATATAATAACGGTGGTATAAAACAAACCAAACTTTGGAATATCATGATGCATTGGACATTTGTTTCACCTTATTAATAATTATAATTATTGAAAAAAAAATATTTTTTCTACTCCCACCTTTAAAACGCCCTTTATCGTATATGTTTCCATGACACTAAGTGACCTTTTAAATAAACATTGACAATTTGTGGCTTTATGGCGCTTTAGTCACGGGCTGAAGTTAGCAACAGGTTTTTAGTCACGGGCTAAAGTTAGTTTTAAGTTAGTTGACAGTTGTCAAATGTCATACAATCGTTAAAATAAAGTGCCTTTCTTGTAAAATATTACTAAATGTGAAAATTATTTTATTAACTCAATACAAAAATTCAAAAGTAATAAATAGTTTCTCAACGCCAATATTTGAAAAGTTTATATGAACATTGTACTGACTTTTTAATTTCGCCAGCAGTAAATTCGGGCACGGACTCCACTGTAAAGTGCTCATAAAACATTTTCTTTACTGTGAAAAACTGTCAATTTTTAAGAAATACATTTCGATTTATTACCTTTATAATCTGTGTTTATAAAATAAAAATTTGACATTTGACGGTGACACACAGATTCCGCTATTGTTTCATAGATGGCGCTCTAAACAAATTTTTTATTTAAATCATTTTAAGATAATAATAAGTATTTGTCGTAGAAAAAGTATAGTATGCACCTCGTTTATAAACTTTTCTATACACTCATTAAGTTAAGCACGTTTATCAAACTTGATACATAATATACTATTAAAAAAACTCGTCGCGGTCTAATGCCAGGTCGCCATTTTTAAAACACCCTGTATACGAATATCGATCGATTACAAGGAGATACATACATACCATAAATCTTATATGAATTTATGAAGGGTAAATTTACTGAAAAATATATAGTACCTATATTAAAATAAAAAATAAAAAGTTAAAGAAAATCCATATACAGTATTATATATAGGTGCATTAAGTATGTACTACCTAAATTTATTTTTTTACTCCCACCTTTAAAAAGCCCATTATTGTACATGTTTTCATGACCTTTTAATTACACATTGACAAGTTGTGACTTTATGGCGTTTTAAGCTGGGTTCTAACAGAGAAATAACTTAATATAATTTAATTTAACTTTAAAAGTAATTTAATTTAATTTACTTGCGTTCATACAAAAAGTAACGTAATTTAATAGTGAAATTAACAACAATATTTTAAAGAGAGTGCTTACTTCATGTATCTAAAACTTAAAGTATTAGATATACGGCTTACTTTGGTAATTACAATCGAAATATTTTTCTTATTATTAAAACCGTTTACACAAAATAGGTTAGATTCTTCGAAAATAGGTTAGGTTAGTACGAAATAACCATGAAATAACGTAATTTAATTTAAAAGATAAAAGTTGGCCAACTATTAAATTAAGTCTTAAATTACATCACTGTATGAACGTTACAAAGGATTCTTGGGTTTTTAACTTTTAAGTTAAATTAAATTACATCTTAAATTAAATTACTTTTCCGTGCCAGGCTTTAGTGACAAGCTGAAGTTAGCAAGTTAGGTTTTTAGTCACGGGCTGTTAGTTAGTTTTAAGTTAGTTGACGGTTGTCAAATGTCAATCTATCGTTAAAATAAAGTTCCTTCTTGTAAAATAATACTAAATGTAAACATTATTTTATTATCCCAATACAAAAATACAGTATTAAATGGTTTCTCAACGCCAATATTTGAAAAGTTCATATGAACATTGTCCCTACTGACCTTTAAATTTTGCCGGCAGTAAACTAGGTTTAACTTAATTTCGGTTGGAGACTTTATTGTGCAGTGCCCATAAAACATTTTTTTACTTTCTCTATGAAAAACTGCTTCTATATTGTATTTAACAGTCCATCTTCAAGAGATATATTTTGATTAACACATAAAAATGTGACATTTTTACCGGCGCCTCTGTAATACAGATCTCAAGAATGGTTACTCTATTGTTTTATAGATGTCGCTCTATACAAATATTTAATTCAAATCATTTTTGAATAATAACTAGTATTGTCGTAAAAAAAGTATAGTATGCAACTCGTTTATAAACTTTTCTAGACACTCAATTAAATTCGTGACTAAAATGGTGTTTATAAAACTTGATACATAATATATGTACTATTATCTACTAGCACATTGACAAGGTGTTTTTGTCACGAAGTAAAGTTAACATTAGTGGATTTTGGGCATTTTAGTCACGGGCTGAAGTTAGCTTTATTATAAATTGCGGAAAAGTAAAGTTAAGTTTGTCAGATGTAAAGTATTCAACAATTAAAATTGGCTTTATGCGCATGGGTTGCCTATTTAAAAAGTATTTTAATTGCAAACACCCTGATTATTTTTAATTTGTAAAAAACATATTACTAAATAATGAAATTTTTAAGCATACAAATGATTTTTGATGATATGATTTCCTAATTCTGCTCAAACAATTTTTGATAAAAATATTTAAAAAAACAATTTTCAGAAAACAAAAGTCAACAAAAACTTTTAGATTAGAGAAACCTATTATACAGGGTGAGTCATTTAACTTGAAACTTTGAAATATCTCAGTTAGTATGCATTTTACGAAAAAATGTTTAAAATAAAATATAAATGATTCTAGGGGGGAAATCAATCAGTACTAAAATTGGTCCTCATACACTCCTCCTTGTAGGGGGAACAGGGGGTAACTAAAATTTCCAATGAAACACCCTATTTTTCATTGCAGATTCGGATCATTCGACTAAAAATAGGTAGATTTTGTCTAAAACATTTTTTCATATTTGTAATAATTTTTTTTCTTGTATACGATTCTTCAATAGTTTTTAAATAAAATACCTACTTGGTTTTATTTTTTAAATGTAATTATTTATTTTTTAAATTTTAATTAAAGTAGGTGCTTAAAATAACAATATTAATATTTGCTCGACGAACTCTTTTTTTCGGTTGAACACTCCCGTTTGTAGTAAACTGCTTGACTGTACGGTGAAATGAATACGTGATCGAATTTTATCCGGAAAACGCTGAGCGTAGATATTAACAGTAGGTATCATCAAGATTCCTGCCTGCTTCTCCATAAATCAAAATCATTTCTATTTTTTCTTCCACTGTTAAAAAAATCTATTATGAATAACTGCTTAACGAAAGAAGGTCTTTTTGTTTGCAAATTAATCTTCGAACTAAATTGATTAAATAATGCTAAACTATGTATAAATAGTTTCTTTATACCTCAATAATAATTATTATTTATAACTAAATACCATTTTTTTATACCTTAATTAGGATTAAACTAATTAATTGAGAAAATAATGTTTTTTTTTATCTTAAATGAGGTATTTTTATTAAATGATTTAATGCTGGCAGGTAAAAAGTGACCATGGTGCGCAATTGATAATTATCATCGAATGAAATAATGTATAAAACTTAAACCAAAGAAAACTTAAATATTAGTTAAAAAGTTGTGGGTACTTCAAAAAATCAGATTTAATTTAATAAGATAATTATCACCAAAAAAGTGATATTTTTATAGAAAAAATATTGCAGAATCGTATAAGAAGAAAAATCGAACAAAATTGATTTTTTTTATTACAGCGCCATCTATTACAAATATGAAAAAATGTTTTAGACAAAACCTACCTATTTTTAGTCGAATGATCCGAATCTGCAATATAAAATAAGGTGTTTAATTGGAAATTTTAAAGTTACCCCCTGTTCTGTACTGATTGATTTCCCCCCTCTAATCATTTAATTTAATTTTAAACATTTTTTCGTTAAATGCATACCTACTAACTGAGATATTTCAGTTTCAAGTTAAATGTATTTTTATTACAACCAATTGTGTACCTATTTATTTAGGAAAATAATTCCATAGAACAAAAATTTAAATTTAACATTAATCTCCAAATTCCTGGAATTCCAAGTTTAATTAAAAATATTGTATAATAATTAAAATTATCTGTATAGGGTATTCTCATAACTATAGATAATATTGAAAATCATAAATTCAGAATTATTAATTGAAATAAAAATACAATTTAAAACAAACAAAAACAGTCGATAATAAAAAGTCTTGGGCAATAATCTCGTAGCTGGAAATCCGACTAACACAGTAATTACACGTACGCGGTAAGGAAAATCCAATTTCCACCCCTAAAGCTTTTAACACTGAAATATAGGTGAATATTCAGTTAATAAAATTTACATCCAATCTGGGGATGTGCATATCAAATGCCAGTATATACATATATGGGTAGAGTATACCCGATATATCGGGTTAAATCCGCCAACGCATGCTTTATGGATTTGTGACGGTTACGGGTTTTTTCCCTGCGCTTTTTAAAAATAAAAAAGTGTTAAAATAGTAAAGCCTTAGTTAAAGGTTCGGATGAATTAATTAAATAAACGAATAATCAACAATTTATATATGTCGGCGCCTTTATTAATTATTGGTGTACGCTCATGATTCTTTCTCACCCTTTTGTTTATTTTTGTTGATAAGATTTGTGTGACGATGTTTAGGCTAAACAAAAAGTCCTAAGCATGTGGAGAATGTCATTTTCTTCGTATTGGGTGTTTATGATTAAGTCTAACACTAATACGATACGTTTATTTTAGTTGATATAATTTATTGTGAATTTGTCTAGACAAAATAGTTGTAGTTTTTAAAAGGTAGATAATGTGTTAAGGGTACGCCCCCTAGTTTTTTATGGAAACCGCCAAGATAAGATTGCGAACGAAACGAGCCCGGACAGAGTGTTCTTGATTCTTCTTATGACAAGTTGAATCTCTGAATTTATTTTTGATTGACTATTGTTGATCTAGCGGGTCGCGGATCGTTGGTTTCCTTTTTATATATAGCTATAGCTAATAATTAGTTTGGGACGATTATTATTAATTTTTTGTTCTGTGCAGATTAATCTGACTATACGTGTTTTAGTAAATAACTTTATATTAAAAAAACCAGTGTCGTGCATTCTTTTAAAATGTCTAGGCAGCCTAACCCTCAGTTGCCCTCGTTAATCTCTGACATATATTACTTGGATTGAGTATTATCTAATTATTATATATAATGATAGAGTTATACAGGGTATCTTAGAAGTTGCACGCCACCTACAGAAACCTGTTAATTCCAGAAAATTGTTAAAAATGTCTACCTTAAATACCTATTTAAAAAGATATGAGAGCATAAAGTTTTTAAAGTAAAAAATATTATTAATAATAATAATAATAATTCACATTTAATATTAATGTAAATTTGCTTCTGTGTTGGAAACAGTGAGTTCAGATAAATGAAAAAGAAGAAAAATTAAAATTCGCAAAGAAGAATTTAAAGCCAATTTTATATATATCTCGCAAGCTTTGCTCGTACCTAACTAAAATGGCGTTTATAAAACTTGATAGATAATAGGTATACTATTTCAAAGGCGCATGCGCTAAAGAAGTATCGCTAGTAGCGCCACCACTCGGCTGTTATCATCGTAACAAAAGTACAACTTTTGATAATCAGCTGTCAAACGCGTGTGTTACAAACGGGTGTTTTTGAGAATAAAGCCGAAAAATGTTAAAAAATATCGAAAAAAGTACCATTGTGTTATTGGGTGTATTTCGAGAGGAAATCCTGGGTTGAGTTTTATGGGTTTTCCAATAAACAGTGTTAATCCGAATGAAGAAATAAATTTCATACAGACCCTGTAGATATAAATTGTATCTATTAGATACAATAAATACACATTTTAGTAATGATTAACGTAAACAGCGTAAACATTTAAATTCAGTAATAATCGTCAAACAAATAAGTCGTCTAAATTTAAACAGCATTTAGCGTTGATTAAGAATTCTTTAAAGTCTCCACTCAACGGTAAAATACTATTACATTATGTATTATATATAATATGTTGCCATGAATTCGTAGGTATATTTTGTTGTTTAAAATGCAGTTGTCGGCGTTTTTTAGAGAACTAAAAATATAAAAATGGTTGATTTTAAAGTTATGTTTGTGCAAAAATTATTTTTTACTAATTTCTTAAAAATTTCCAAACCTAAATATAAATTATATTAGGTAAAGTTTTCATTAGTTAATTCTGCACCAACAAATGTACTTACCGAATGGAATCCTTTGGCAAAACATGAAAATGCAACGATTTAGTTCTTGAATTTTATTTAAAATTAAAAACACAATAATTCACCATGATCCCTTAGATAAAATACATACACTAACGTAACTATACAAGCATTTAAGCGTTGAGTTTCTTAATTAATGACATAAAGAATAATCAATCAGTGGCGGCCCGTGACATTTCATTTTGGTGAGGCAGAGGCAGGGTTTCGCCCTCATTTAAAGGCGAAGAAATTTTTTAAAACCAAACTTAAAAAAACTGACGTCGCAGTTCACAACCTATACTTAAAACTAAGTAAAAAACTTAGACTGTGGTGGGGAAGGAATCCTCTACTTTGTCAATGAAATATATTTTATTGTAAAAATGACGTTTATTTTAAATAAACCTCATTTTTGCCCTTGCGAAAAAAATGCCTAAATTTTGGGCATTAATGCCTAACTTAGGCATAAATGCCAAAAATTAGGAATTAATGCTGAAAAGTTAAGCATATATGCCTAACTTGGGCATTTATGCCCAACATTTAAGCATAAATGCCTAACAGTTAGGATTGAATGCCTAACTTGGGCATTTATGCTTAACTGTTAAGCATAAATGTCTAAGAGTTAGGATTGAATGCCTAACTTGGGCATTTATGCCAAACAGTTCAGCAAAAATGCCTAAGAGTTAGGATTGAATGCCTAACTTGGGCATTTATGCCCAACAGTTCAGCATAAATGCCTAAGCGTTAGGGTTGAATGCCTAACTTGGGTATTAATGCCCAATAATTTAGCATAAATGCCAAAGAGTTAGGATTAATTGCTCAAAAATTTGGTATGTGAATTCAATGATTCAATGGGTTGAGATTAAATACCTATTTTGGGCATATATATGACTGGTAGATGCTACTTTTTTGTCTAATATGTAATAAGTAAAAGAACATATTCAAAGACCAAGCTCATCCTCATTCGGACATCCATACAAGTTGTATGATACAACTCCCACTCCTTCCGCCCAGCATCGAAGGCAAGAATCATACATAACCTAGATCTCAACAAATACAGCCTTAAACTAGACCTATTTAAAGATTTGGAAATATCCAACTCATTCAAAAATAAACCTGAACAATGCTTGAACTCACAAATTAATTTAAATAGAAATTTAAACCATTATTTAAACATTTCCTATAAGCACTTCATGATTGCAATCATGATGATGAAAAAAAAACATTTATTGATTCCGTCCTCCCCCCACCATTGCTTATTTTTTAAATAACATTTTTGAGTTGTAACTATAGTATATATACTGTATTTGATTTTATTAGTTAAGTTAATTTAAATTACCCGCTAATTTTAAGATTATGAAGTTGGCACTAGTTAAACGTCAAAATTAACGTGGTTTTTCTGTAAAAGATAAAATGAAAAATTTGTTATGTTAAATTCCCTTCAGTGCTATATGTTTTTCAACTTATGTTAACTGCTACATATAAATGTAAGCTCGCCTTGACAAGTAAGTAAAAAATTTTAACCCACCTATTGAAACTAATGTTTACTTACGTTTCAGGGCTAGCCCGGATGATGTCATTAGATTAAATGACGAAAGCGCTTGGCTACTCATTTTTTTTTAATAAATATACCGACATACAAAAATACATCCCTGTTATTAAATGAATAGTTTTATTGAATCGATTAGGCATAATGCTTAAGTTCGGCATTATTCCCAAGTTAAGCATAATGCCTAAGTTAGGCATTATTCTCAAGTTAAGCATAATGCCTAAGTTAGGCATTATTCCCAAGTTAAGCATAATGCCTAAGTTAGGTACTCAAAATCATGTCTAACTTTTTAGGCATTAATGCCTAAAAGTTAGGCATTAATGCCCAAAATTTAGGCATTTTTTTCGCAAGGGTGTCTAATTAATATTTCATTGTTCAGCAAGAACCACGTGAAGGTCAACAATATCGGTACAATTTCTCACCGTAATATCCATAATGACTAAATTCACATAAATCACCAAGTTCAATTAATTAAACCCACAGAATAAAAAACCACTTACAAAAGAATCATAAAAAAGACAAACTCATAGAAAAAGAATAAACAAAATATTGCGTAAATAACCACAGATTTGTTCTTAAACAGTTCAGAGTTTTATAACCAAAACAAACCCAAAGAAGGAATCTGTATTTATTTTATTGGTTACTGTGATGGCTACAAGATGGCGATAGTGTTAAAATATGTTTATTTTAGAATATAAATATAATTTCGATTAAATCGATTTATTATAAGAAAAATAATACCATTTATTATTGAATTTTAAAAAACGTGTGAAGTATAATTTATCTAAAATTCCGCAACAGTGTTGCCACAACACCTGCTTATTTCCTTGGATGTAGGCGTGCCTGCCTCGCGTATGCTAATACGAGAGAAGGAGACAACTATGATATAGCATTGTAATAGAACGAGACAACAAGGCTAACGCCAATCGTGAGTCTAAATTAGTTCAGGCATGCTTCTGATCTAGCTATAAATAATTTAAATGTTGCTGGGTATTCCACGTATAAAATCAATCAATTTTATTGACTATTTCACAATTCATGTAATCCAAATATTAAAAATTTATAGTATATTATAGAAAGTAAAATATTTAAATTATACTTAATTTTTTAATTTATTGCACATACTTGCGGTTTATTTAAGTGCTTTTTTGCATATTTATTGCTATTTACTTGTTTATACTATATTATTATTATTATTATTATTATATATTTATACATTTTCTGAATATTTTTAATTAAATCTATAAAAAATTATTTATATTTATGTAACAAAGACAAACTATTTTAGTATCCAAAAAAATTTAATCGAACAAAATAAAACAAGTAAATGTTTGTTTTATTTAATACCTGTTTTGCTGTCCACTTTATCTTTGTCGCGACTAATTTACGTGTTTTAAATTCATTGTTTCTAATTTTGCATAGTAAATTTATGTTATGCTCTATGTTGCTTGAAAGACAATAAATACCAATAAATTTCCTGAAAAAAACTATTATTTCGTAGATTTATTACCATTAATGACAATACAATGGTATTGTCTTGTTAGTTTAAAAAATGTAGGTAAATCATTAAAACGGTTAATATCGCATTTATTCATTTGGTCTTTAATGTTCCATCACGTCATAAAAAAATAGTTTACAATAAATTACGAATGCTTGACTACGTTGCACAATTTAACATCCCAAATTTACTAGAGCACACAATGCATATTTATTAATGGGGTTAACATAGTTATTAAGTTTTAATTAATAATTTAAATAGTATTAATTGGAATCTCGGTAAACTAGTATATAGAAAAAAAGCAAAATATAGTAGGTATGATAACACAGGCCTGCGAAATATAACGTTTATTTTACCTTTCAAATAATTATGTTTTTTAGTTGTTTAGGTATACCTTCATGTATGTTGAATTAAAATACAAACATTTTTGTAGAACATTTAAATTTTTTTTTATAAACACATGCAGATTTTTTACAATTTTTATAAAAAAAATAAAATTTAATAAATATAAAGTTCAGTTTTTGGTAACAAAACAAAGCGAAAAAGCAGTAACTAATAATTAGTCAAATTCTACTGAATGAAATAGTCAAATTAGTAGATTTAAATTTAAAAAAGTTTTGACCCAGCCGGAGATTGAACTCAGGTCTGTCGCTTGTCAAGCTGTTGTCATAACCAATGTGGCTATCAGTCACTCTTATAAAAATTAATTTTATTAACAATAAATATTGTTCATAATATTTTAAAGTTAAATATATTATTTGTGTTGCTGTTTTGAGCTAAACTTTTTGCATCTTTGTTTGTTTTTATAGTCCATTTAACCATGGAGTCTATATGCAGTTAATTCAAATAATACTTTGTTGTTGGCCGCAAACGATTAAAGAAATTAGTTACTTTTAACTCTCAGAAGTAGTCAAAGATGGTGACTAAACCTAAATTAGTCAAACTTTAACCATTTACGTAGTAAAAAATAACTATTTAAAAGTGAAAACGACTATTTTATTAGTAAAAAATGCTGGTACTAAATTAGTACCAGCATTTTTTACTAATAATTCAAATAGTAGAATTTTGACTATTTCATTTTAAGAGAGACTACTTAGTTTTTTAGGGGAAAACCATCGCAGACCTTATAATTACACATGTATGTACTATCGCTAACAAAAAAAAACTCATACAGCTATATTGTGGCTGTGTGAATAAAACTTTTCCGTCAATGTCAAGCTGACATCGAGCTTTGTCACATCCATTATGACTTTTTTAACAACATTTTCAACCAAACAATGCAGACGAACTCTGGCAAGCCATTGAAGTTATTTGGAACGAGCAAGCAAGACGGCGACTTCCATGCTTTGCCGTTTGCGGGCAGTAATTGACAAAAACAGAGGGATGACGAAATATTATTTTTTTTTCAAACTTCAACCTAACTTTGTATTTAATTTTAGACCTTTCAAATGTGACGTATCATGTTAAAAGCCATAATTACTCCAACGAAATGATAGAAAATCAGGAACACTAGATTTTTAAGCTGTATGAGTTTTTTTTGTTAGCGATATTATGTAAGAAATGAGATTTTTTGTGCCAAGTTTAAAGTTGTATTTGTTAAATACTACTGTAGGTAAAACGTATCCGCTAAAGAAGTATCGCTAGTAACGCCACCACTCGGCTGTTATCATCGTAACAAAAGTAGAACTTAATAATCAGCTGTCAAAGGTTTAGGTTACAAACGAGTGTTTTTGAGAATAAAGCCGGAAAATGTTAAAAAATATCGGTATAATACCGTGGATCGATTTGTTGTGTTGTTGGGTGTATTTCGAGAGGAAATCCTGGGTTGAGTTTTTACCGGTTTTCCAATAATCTGAATGAAGAAATAAATTGCATACAGTCTCTGTAAATATAAATTGTACCTATTAGATACAATAAATACACATTTTAGTAATGATTAACGTGAAAAGTGTAAACATTTCAATTCAGTAAAAATCGTCAAACAAATAAGTCGTCTAAATTTAAACAGCATTTAGCATTATTAAAAGCGTTGATTAAGAATTCTTTAAAGTCTTCACTCAACGGTAAAATACCATTATATTATGTATTATAGGTACCTATATAATATTATGTTGCCATGAATTCGTAGGTATATTTTGTTGTTTAAAATGCAGTTGTCGGCGTTTTTTAGAGAACTCAAATATAAAAATGATTTATTTTATGGTTATCTTTGTTCAAAAATTATGTTTACTAATTTCTTAAAACTGTCCAAACTTAAATATAAATTATATTAGGTAAAGTTCAAATTAGTTAATTCTGCACCAATAAATGTACTTACCGAATTGGATCCTTTGGCAAAACATGAAAATGCAACGATTTAGTTCTTGAATTTTATTTACAATTAAAAACACAATAATTCACCATGATCCATTTGATAAAATACACATACTAACGTTAGTAACTCAACGCTAATAAGCGTTGAGTTTCTTAATCAATGATATAAGGAATAATCTATCGAAATCGAGTACTAAAAAAGTTTTTTAATGTAAAACGTAAAACACAAATATCGTGCGCGATTTAGCTATGCAATTGAACAAAATTTGTCGAGTAAGACTTCTGCCTTCGTCTCTTTTGTAAAAAAACTACCTATTTATTTAAAAATGATGTATAATCGGCAGTAGCGTGCAAAGGTGATCGGGGGCCCCCCCGCAAATTTTGAGCTGGGGCCCCTTTGTCACTTATACCATCCAATGTGGTTCTCTACGGGGCCCCCCTAAGGTCGGGGGCCCCCCCGCACCGCGGGCCCTGCGGGGCCCGTCCTGCACGCCACTGATAATCGGTGCTTTAAATTTATTGTTGACAATTCTTAAATTCACGCAATGCATTCGAAGTCCACCAGATGGCGCGAGCGTTTGCGAAAACCCGATACTTCTTTAGCGTATAATAATTATCATTAAAAGTAGAAAGTAAGGTTAGATTAGATCTGACAGTCGTCGAATTTTTTTATTGGTCCTAATTAATGCCCATTGGATTCAATTGAAAGTATTATTAGAAATGATGAGCGGTGGAACTGAGTTGTTTTAATTGTTAAAGCATTAGAGTCCAACAGTTTAAAATACATTAGACAAGATATTTTTCCAATCATGAATATAAATCTTCAGCTGCTTTTATATCGAAATATACAGTTTTAGTTTGGAAAAGTAGTAAAATATTCTACTACATATTATGTACCTTCTAAATTTGATTAATTAATAGCAAAGGTCTTATTAGTTGAAATTTATTAGTTTGGAGGGGTAAACTTGGATTCATCGATTTTATTATACATTTTAACTAACGAATTCTCGGAAAAAAGATATTGATAAAAAATTTAAAAAAATTGAAAGAGGAAAAAGCTCTGCAAAAAAAATATTCCGTCATGTTGTGTTATGTTCTTTTTACAAAAGTATCTGGGTAAGCATTTTTAGACTGAAACAAAAAGAAAGGTGTTGCATTGGAAAAGACATAAGTGATATATGTGGGTATTTTGAAATTAACGTTTTCCATTTAAAAGAGGCTACAAACGGTTCCAATTTAGTTAAACTGCAGCCGGAGATAAAGTAGGTCATTTTCCAGCCTAATACCGTAACCATTACAGTTTCAATTAGGAGATAGAATTCTCGGTTAGCGTTTTTGTATATAATTAAGTTTAGCAGCAGATAAAATTTTAATAATCTTAATTAAACTTGGTATTTTTAATATATTAATACAATATATATAAATACATATTCCCCTTGGACAATGAAAGACAGTTTCTATAGACATATCATATATTATAGTGATTTTTATTTTTTGGTTATATTAAGGTATATATACCGGGTGTATCTGAGAATAGGCGCACCCCTGTAACTTTTTTATTTATAAAGATAGACACATGAAATTTATCATGGTTAATTAGAATATAAAATGCCACTTATAAGAGTACAAAATGAATTTTTTAAACTTCCGGTTTCGCCGGAAATGACCCTATATATTTTTACATATTTAGAATCTTGAGAAAATTCTGAGTCGGACAGCATCCTCAAATTGACCTTTCGACGTTTCGTCATCAGAAAATGCATCATCATAAAGATCAATCTAGAGTGCTTTGAACTATTTGAGAAAAACGAATTTTGACAAGTTTAGACTGCTGGGAATAGCTTAATTACAACTTTTTAAGGCAAGTTCCATAATGACATTTATAGAATAAAAAGAGTGGTCTTAAGCCCACTGTAATATTAAACATTTAAACTATATAGTACATAGCTATGTAATGATTAAGTTTTGGTGAAATTCGCATTTTAAACTTTATAATCGTCTGGAAAATAATATTGTACGCCGGAAAAGTGTTATTAAGTTCACGAATTCCTTTTTGTTTAAAAAGTTTTCGGGGGAAAACGAATTAAAGTGGAAAAATTCATTTTTCATTTTGTAAATAACAGTAATAGGAAAATTAAGTAGCAAGAAGACCAAAGTTTGCTATCAGTTAATTAATTTTTACACATTTCAAGATTCAATGAAATTTTCGGGAAACTTTTATTGTTGATTATAAAAATGTGAGGGTCAGTGCCTTTATCCCATTGATGACATTTTGTAATACATTTTTAATAACTGTTTATAGATACCTATGTCAATGATTCTTATTATAATAATAATAAATATTATTATTAGTTTGTCCAAAAGGAAGAAATATTTTGGTAATTTTTTAAATGAATATCAATGGTATGCATTGCAATGATAATATTTCCATAATATTTATTGAATTAACATACTATATTATGCAATTAAAGGAATAATGCTAATAAAGGAAATGAAAAGGCTGATAAACTAAATAATCGGCAAAGCTGAAAGTGGGTCCTGAACATGTCCTGTCCCTAAAAAAAATCAACCTTAAATATCCAAAAAACAAAATAATATAACGTTTATAGTAATGTAACGTTTTTATCGGTTCGTAGTGTGAATAAAACACGCACTGGTTTATTAACGAACTAAACGATTTATTTTATAACTTAATTACAATTAAAACACTAAGAAACTATAAAAGTAACTAATCACTTAACTAATAATTATTTATGTATCACTACTGTACAAGAGTCTATTTATTTGCACGTATATTTATTTTATTTCGTCGCGAGTACCAAAGCTTGACTGACTGCTCCATGCTCCGATGTTCCTTATATATTCAGTGCCTACGTGACCCACGTCTAGTGTTGTAAAAAAAAACGTTTTTTTTCAGTTGAAAAAAAACACGTGAAAAAAAACATGTTTTTTTTCACTGAAAAAAAAACAAAAGTTGTTTTTTTTCATCCCCACCCACGTAAAAGGGCGCCTCGCTGTCGGCAATGCTGACTCAGCATATCGTATAGTCTATACGGTATTATAATAGAAGAGTTAAGACCTGCGGCTTTATAGTAGGTTGATGCATAGTTGGTAGAAATGCCGAAAAGAGAAGGCTCAGGGCGAAAGCCAACAACGTTAAACAATTTGTTTAAGAATATTACTAATGGTAAATAAGAAACTATAATTAGTATTTAATATTCTTCTAGTGACAGAATGTGCCAAAAATTCTTTCCTCAGCAGTGACATTTCGAAAATCCTGTCACTTAATATAATTTGAGTATTTTTGACCATTTTTTTGAAAAAAAACAATTTTTTTGAAAAAAAACAAGGTCCTCTGTTTTTTTTCAAAAAAAAAACATTTTTTTTTGAAAAAAAACAAGACTGTTTTTTTTCAGTGACAACACTACCCACGTCACGCAAGCACCTTCCCGAACATTCCACACCAGCTCCACACCGCTCTCGATCGCTCGAGCGCCGACTCACCGGCGATGAGTCATCATTCCGAGATCCAGAGCGGTACTCGCTACAATAACTAAGTAGATGGGTTAACTCAAGCCTGGTTAACAAGATTGTGTGGTAAAATCTAGCATGAGTATGAGTATGAGTATGGGAACGTATGGCAGGCCCCAAATATATTATCCTCCACGATCTCCCGGGGATATTTTACCCCCTTTTTGTTCTCCTGCGTATCCTGCCAAATCACAGCATTACCTGTGTTTGTTGGATCGGAAGTTTTTACGCCGGCTGGTAGATCCACCCTAGGAGGTCGTGGATGACAGTGTCAAAGGTTAAGGCCGCTCCCGGATTTTTGTCAGCCGGGTCGGGCCATATGTACGTCCAGTTTAGGAAGGGTTTTTGGAGGACATTGAACTGACCCAAAACTAAGTACAATCCGGAATCCCCCTCAACCAGGGCTTTTAGTAATAACCCCATTCATTTGGTATTCTTGAATGGGGGTAGAAGTATTAGTAGGCTGCTAGATCCTGTCCTTTTTGGTGTATTTCTGAACATCACTGTGCGAGTCAGTATCAGGTTCCTGGTAACCTCTTTAGAATTGTTTGCCCCCCTGTGTGATACTGAGTCTTGTCTTCCGTATCGAAGTGTTGACGGCCCTGATACCCGTGGGTGCCCTCTCCCTTGATGGATATTCCTCCTGCCAAGTGTCGGCTACACACCTTGTATATTCCTTATTTATTTTATTGTTAAATTAGTACATCACATAATATGATGTTTTAATGGTTCCCGGTCACTTTCCCGAATGCAATTTCCCGACTGACCAATTTCCCGATAGACCAATTTCCCGACAAACCATTTTCCCGACGACGTTTTTCCCGACAGCACTCTTCCCGACAGACTATGTTCACGACAAAAATCTTATTATCCAGTTAAGAAACGTTTTTCCCGATAGCCCTTTTCCCGAAAGATTATGTTCACGACAAAAGTTTTATTATCTAGTAAAGAAAAACATACCTGGTCAAAAATGATTTCGGTATCCGCTTGTTCCTTCTGGAATTCTGTAAGGGCCAATGAGGCGGGGTCGGTTGGGTTGGGTTGTTGGGTTTGGGTTGGTTTTGAAGCGGGCGGACTCGGGACGTTTGTTAAGGAAAAAAGATCTGCTTCTCGTCCTAAGATTGCGTCATTGGATGACGTCACTCTGTTAAAATATATTGTGTCGTTTGTGGTAAAAATTATTTGTCTTAAAAATGACTTGTCGGGAAAATGGCTTGTCAGGAAAATGGCTTGTCGGGAAAACGACTTTCGGGAAAACGACTTTCGGGAAAATGGTGTCGGGAAAAATCTTGTCGGGAAAATGGTGTGTCGGGAAAATGGTCTGTCGGGAAATTGGTCTGTCGGGAAAATGACTTTCGGAAAAGTGACCGGTAATCTGTTTTAATGCCTTGCAATTATAAAAAAAACTAAAAAAATGTGACAATGAAAATAGTTTATTGAATTAACAATTAATTTGTTGTTAAATTTACATAAATTTTAATAATATTATAAAAAAGTTTTATTTTAAACGAAAAGGGATTTTTAAAATTTACAAAATATCTATAAAAAATACCATTAGGGTTTTATTAATACTACAAAACGTTTTTGTAAACGGTATAGAACTGTTTTTTGGACAAATAATAGTAACTGTATTTATCAATGCGTTTCTGCATCTGGAAGAGTGTTATTTTTATAAACATAACTTAAATTTACTTTATAATTATAAAAATGATCTTCTTGCCGTAAGAAAAGCAATTTTTTAGGACGATAGGGATCTTTACTTTATTAAGACAAACTACTTTTTTTGTTATATTTATTAAAAACTTTTTTGAGTGTACTTATGCACTATCAATTTTCGAAGAAAAAAAGTTGAGTTGTTATTTAAGATATGTATATGGAAATGGTAGGGGCAAACATTTTAAAATTACAATAATTAATATAAGATTTAAAATAAAAAACTAAAGTTTATGTGTCCGAGCATTTTTGATAAAAATGTTTTCTCATCGAATAACGTAAGTGAGAACTATACTGTATAAAAACTTTTCAATTTATATCGTGTTGTGTTCTATTTGAACACGACATCCATAATAAACTTTATTTAACTAAACTATAAAATTGTGAGCAACTAGATTAGTAGTGGACAAGTCTCATCCAAAAAAAAAGCTGCCTGAAGAATCTCTTACTCACTATAAGTATTTTGGTGAGTACCCCCCACATTGGGTTAGGCATTTTTTTCTAAAAAAATTTGATAAATTTTTTGTTATTGATTATCCCTATAATTACTTAGACAATAGCTGTTTTCGCAGTGCTAATCTCGAAGTTCAGGACCCAAACTTGTGTGGAAGTCCTAGGCATACGTATTTTAAAAGATTGAATACATATGAACTGTCCTAATTTGATTCAATCTTCACTGTGTCCTGATAGGACATCGGATACAAAAATTTGGAGAACTACATTGGGCACTTGAGGGTTCTGACCTTTGTAGTTATATAGGCTGCGATTTTGATAGACACAATAAAAAGAACCTACACTAAAATTATCTGCAGCATTTTAATTTAAAAATACGCTGTGGCTCCCGTCCCGAGGCGGGACTTAAGTTCAGTCCCGATTGACGTCATAATTTAAGATTTGTTATGTTATAATAAAATAATAATAATAAATTGTACCTGTATACATGTTAAGGGCACTTTAGTTACGTCATAAAACCAAACCAACCCAAACTCAACAACACAACCCAACCGACCCCGCCCCATTGGCCCCCCCCGCCCCATTGAGCAAAAAACCCAACTAAAATGGGCAAATTTATGTTACGATAAAAATAAAACACTTTTTAACAAAGAAACAACAAATTTATAAAATAAAAAAAATAAAAAAATTTTGACAACTTCTAGTGGGATCGAACCCGGTACGTCTCGCATGCCAAGCGACCGCCCTACCATCTAAGCCATCGAGCTTGACACAAATTATAAAATCTCGGGGAATAAAAACCGATTTACAGTGTGTGACGTCAATCGGGACTGAACTTAAGTCCCGCCTCGGGACGGGAGCCACATCGTTAAAAATAAACATAAATACTAATACTAATTTACAAACACATTGCTTTTTTGGATAAGCAGTAAAAAATTAAATAAAAATTCAAAAAACACACACCTTTGTAGAAATCCTATAGCTATTATGACCTTGAAGATATTGTTTACAGATAAGTGTTGAGGTTTTCAGGTTATCTTACTATCTGTTTGTGTGGTTTTCTTGGATTATTTGCCCTTAAAATTAAATTCCAAATATGTAAACAATGTTTAAAATCAAATTTACGTAATTATGTATCATGTGTTAACCAGATTTTTACCTATAGTATACTCCTTTTGCGTAATATTTTTTTTATGTACATGTATGTACATGTGTGGTTCTTACTTATGGAGTAAAATTTGTTATTCGATGACAAAAGATTTTTATAAAAAACTCTCGGACACGTAAACTTTAGTTTTTTATTTGAAATCTTATAATTATAATTTTAAATTTTTTGCCTCCACAATTTTTCCCACCACATTATGCACATTTATCTTAAACGAAAACCCCACTTTTATTCATCAAAAATTGATAGTGCACATTTTTTTACGACACCCCATAAGCAGGGTTTAGTAAACATAGTTTTCAATACTCCCACCCTGCAGTGGCGGCTGGTGGATTTTGGGCACACCCATTTCTTAATTATTAGACATGGGACCCACATCAAAGTTTATAATGACACTATATAGACAAGTTCTGCGCAAGCAGAATATAAATTAAAGTTTGCGAAAAAAAGTTAGTTTTTAAGTGTGCCCCCCAGCCTTCTGCCCCCCCCCATATTAAGATAATTCAAATTAAAGTGGTACAATATTTAATTCTTAGATTGTAGTTAGGTTTAAAAGAGATATTGTTATAAATTAAAAAAAAAAACATGGAAACATGTCTTATATTGCAACCTAAATATGTACAAGTATTGAAATTATTAATTGGTTTTAAAAGTGATGGGAAAATTTGTTTAATAGCTATTTTATTTTATTTTTTTCAGAATATCAATAATTAATTGTGCTCACTGCTATTTGTTTTATTATATTTAATTCATCGTTAAAATTTTTATCCAAAAAAATAATTTGTTGTAATTATATAAATAAAATTTTTTTAACATATATGTTAAAAAAATGTTTTATACAGATAATTGTTTTATGCTTGTTAAAAAATTCTTTTTAAATCAGTCTTCTTTTTTTATTTTTACCGATTTTTTCGACTTTACCATTTGCTTCTTTACCAAAAAATCAGCGTGGTAATTTATGGCAATTAACATTTTTTTATTTGGGTTATTCTGCATCCTATGTAGCTATTTTTTCTATAGTACTGACTGATAAGCCTATAGACGCAAATTTTCTACAAAAAATTATTTAGTCAAGCTTTTTACGCCAATATTTAATTCGAGATAAAATCTAAATAAAATTACACCCTCTTTGTTGTTTCAAATACCCCAATACTTTTTTTACAATTTTATATGTTTGTTGTTGTTCGATGTTTAAAAGGAACTTAAATAATATATTGACAAAACATGCTTAATTAATTAATACTTTTTCATAATTACTTTGCATTTACCAGGATTCCCTTGTAGGTTGCCCTGGAAAGTAAGTTGATACCTAAGTAAATGAATCCTTAGAAAAGTAGACGACATTGATAGTGAAAATATTTCACGAGCTTCTATTTAAAAAAAATATTTATGTAAAGAAAGGACATAATAAGACAAAAGACAATGTTAAAATTAACCGAAATGGGTTTGGTTGTTTTTTGCTATAAATTATATAGAATCATCTTCATCATTGAAAGGTTAAAAAGACTGAGTGGCCCAGGGGTATAAAAAATAATTCCCACTAAGATAAGCAATTAATTGAAAAAATATTTTTTGCAATTGTATATTCTCTATATTTTTTAATCGATTTCAGATTAGGTTTAGATTCATAAACTTATATCATTTAGACTTGAATGTCAATAATTTTATTTGAGTTAAGGTTCGTGGGTTTAGGACGTAAAATAAAAAGAACTTCCTTTTTTTAAGAAAAATTGACAAAGTTTCGAAAATATTTCTTTCTTTCTAAAGGCTAAAAATGAGTTAAAATAGTCGAATTAGTCTATGGACATTCTCAATAAATTACAAGTTATAGTAAATATAATACTGTATATATACACAGAAAAAAATCTAACATAGTACCAAGAACAGCGCTGTCATTAAATGCATTAAAATTGAAGCAATCTAAATTGTTATTTGTTCAATTAATTACTTTTAAACCAAAATAGGGAAATATTTTGCCTAAATGTCAAAGAATTTATTGCGTTAAATGTATACATAGTATACATACAATAGTAACGTTATTAAATAAATCAAATTAGTATTTAATGCAATAACATTCTACCATTCTAACAAATAAATATCAATATGAATATCAACAGATTTAGGAGCGATAAATTTTGTTTAAAAACAGTAAACGATTATAAACCAAGTGCTAACTACCTATTGGTATTATAGGAACTGTTATTCAGGAATACGGATTACAAGATCCCATTGGTTTAATGGCTCACCCATTCATGCTATGCTAGCGTTTTTTCTGTGTACATATATAAATAATTTAGATTTAGATCAATTCCTATAAATATAACAAAACAATAACAAAAGGTAACAACTAGAACCCTTTAAATATAGTTTTAATTGAGTTAACAAACAAAAATTCTCCACATCAACTAAATAAACGACATATTAATTAAATAATCTAAAACACATAAATAAGCTTACCTATTTTCATAATGAAAGTAGTACCTATGTCCAATGGACATTGTCCATGTGTGAAAATAAAAATAAAATTAACAGAAGCACCAACACACGAATGAGCTGGCAATACATAACCCCACCACTTATATTAGAATATACCGGGTGAATTAATTATTTAAAGTTTTTATTCGTTTTACTTTTTTCTTTAAAGGTATTTTGCTTGTACATTGAAATGATATGGTTGTATTGTGTATTTCAATTTTCAGTATCTATCTTACAATTTACTGTGTTCTTTAATGTTATGTGTATCATTTCACTTATTGTTCGCTTCATATAGTTATTTTCTTTGTCTAAATTTTTTAAAATCAAAATTTGTTAAAGTGATGTTGAGCTAGAGCTATTTTTTCTTTTTTGTTCTTGTTTTAATCTCTACAGTCAGTCATATTTGGGTGAATCTCACAAAATGTCCCCCGATGGTGTTACCCCGTGATATTTAATAAAACTAAATGCGTTTGACCTACACTTTTATTGTGCTTTGATCTTTCATAATTAAGTAGATATTACAGCTCAGGTTCCAGATTTTTAACCGCAATTAATTATCTTTTACAATGTTTTATACATCTAAAACCTATCCTCCGTGACTGTTACTCTTTCTGGGTTAACCTATATGTTTTCAAATATCTGAGGTAGTATACTACTTTTATAAAAGCATACTAAAAATATCAGTTCACTAAGTAAATTAAACACATCCAAAGCAATCGAATCAAATATAAAATATTATTAAAAATTAAAAGAAATAATTTTTATAACCATTTATGTAGGTGTTACAAAAATTGATTATATCCTCCGTGAATCTGTTTTTGCTTTAAATTTTATTAAACGGATTGCGCTTTAATCATTTTAAATAAGCAAAAACCTCTGTTTACGGGTCAAAATTTATTTAAAGGCCAATTTCAGTCCCTGGTAAAAAAAAAATTTTGTTCAAGCATTACCTGGTTACACATACCATTACTGTGTAAAGGCACATATTTTCCAGTAAAAAACAAAGTACGGTAGCTTTTGTATAAAAAAATAAAAAGTAACGAAGTTTAAAATGACAAAATGTAACGCCGGTCACATGTCCCTGTCGTCTGTTTATTATGTTCAATCTGTTGCATTTTACTGTCCAAAGTTGAAAATAAATATTTAAATAATTTACGATATAGAAACAGTTACGTAATTTTTTAATCCATTTTTCTTATACTCCTCTTTACAATATCAAAGTTTCGGTAGTGCCTTAAAGCTGTGTCCCCAGATTGTGCGTAACGCCGCGGCGGTAGCACTGCATATACGCTCACATTTTTGCCGCCAGAGGCGCTAATACACAGAGAGAAAGGAGTGGTTGTAAACACCGTAATAGGTTTATATTTACCTTAACGTAGCATTGTATTTTGCCGACCTCATATGGGTTTATAGTAAACACATCTTAAAGTATATCATATTTATTTGTTAATAAAAGTTAGTTCATTAACAGTTAAAACATTAATTAGTTACTATTATAATAAAAAAAACGCTATGTTAGAAAAGTATTCTTATAGTAATTGGTCTTCACTTAATAGTTAATCCACAGGCGCTTTATATTAGAAAAGCCTATTTATATTAAATGAACTTAAGGTAATACTTCATCCACAAGACCTTTGTATTAAAAAGGCAATAGGTGTTTATTATAATGCGAGAAATAATAATAAATATTTTAATTAATTGCAATTATCAATTCATATTTTAACTATTAGAAATGTATGATTATTAGTATAGCATGTATTTATAATAGTGCGATTGTATAAGGTAATAAAAAAAAGTGTGTATTTATAAGAAAATTTATTTTTGAAAAAAGTTTAAAAATATTTAAAGTGTAACAGAACAAAAAAAAGAAAGTTGCATCTGGGGGGTTTTGGGTATACCGATACTTAGTTATAAGACATGGGACCCACACCAACTAAGATATCGGTATAGCCAAAATCCACCAGTCGCCATTGAAAAATGAATACATTTAGAGTAAGCTTATACCTATGAGTACATAAAAATAATAATAATTAAAGTAATATTTTTAGAAAAAAGAATGTACCTAGTGATATTTTGTTACCGGAAGCTCATTAAAGATGAGTGGTAACTTCTGATTTCAAATCAGTGATTTGTAGTTAGAACTATAATAGTTCTAAAAGAATTTAATTTTTATTTTTTAATGCTTTATATTTCCTGTTTTATTTCTATTTACCGGGCTCCCTATATACCTATATATCCGTAGGTATATACCGAGCCCGGTATATAAAAATAAAAAAATTCCTTTAAAAACTGACTAAAAATCCGAAGTTACCACTCATCTTTAATGAGCTTTTGGTAATAAAATATGATTTCATTATTTTTCATAAAAATATTACTTTTAGTATTTTTTTACCAAGAAAACATAACTGCCGTTTCTGTGCAATGCCACTGGAGTGATATTCTTTACAGTAGTACACTTAGTTAAGAGTTCCTTAGTTAGTAGTTAGTTAGTTAGTTAAGTTTATACACTTGGTTAAGAGTTCCTGACTATCTGCCTTGGAATTTTTCATAATTTGCACACAAAAAAACGTTTCCACTTAATGATGCAACTATTACTATTTTATGATGGGAATCGACTAAATCTCTTAAGAGTCTTAACTGAACTAGTCGAAACTCGCATAGCCTATGCGGCATAGGTACTTTTTTATCCCCACTCCAGTGGTTTATTGGGTATAAATGAATCTTATTAGTAAATAGTAATAAGTTATTACATATAACACCATGCTATAGCAATAAATAATATATAATAATAAGTATTAAGAAATCTGTTTGGATAATAATAATAAAAACGTCTACGAGTCATCTCTTCGTAGATTTATTATTACCCGATGAGTTAACTATTACCTCATAGTGTAATATACTGTAGATATTGTAAGATTACTGATATTAAACCAGTGTAATACATTTAAACCATGACAGCTAACTATTATTCATATAACTTCTTAAATAACCGCCAAATTATTACCTAATACTCTTTTTTTGTTAATAACCAAGACATCAACCAGCAAAACACCTTCGTGTGTTTAAAATCTATTCTATATTATTTATTAAAAAATTAGAGATATCTTATCTTGAGGCAATAATTAAGTTCTAGGAATTCATCATGTTTTACCAATTAAACAAAAAGTTTATTTATTATATTTCAAAATTTAAAAATTATAACTTTATGGTACTTATAAAGAAATGTGTTCGTAACTTATATTTTGTAATAATAAATGAGTGTTTTCTCTCTGTGTATCCAGGGCCATATTACCCATTAGGCAGGCAAGGCAATTGCCTTAGGCGCCACGAAGAAATAGGCGCATTGTCCCCAACCAACTGAAAAATAAAAATTCTCAAAAATAAAAAAAAATAACATTATACAATTATGAAAATAATATATTCTTTACTGTTTTTATTATTTTATAAAAATGTGGCGTGCTTTGTAATAACGCGGTGTAAAGCCGACAAAAGACACAAGCTTGCCACAAATTCACTTTTTCAAGGTGTTTTTTAATATTTGTGAAAACAATGGTATCCATGGAGATTATCTGCCAGATAACTAACTGCAACTTTAACTAGACATTAATAAACCGGCCCTAAGTCAACTTAAACTTTACCTAATTAACCAGTTTAAGTTTATTTTAACTATATAATTATAATTTACCAAATATGGTTATGTACTCTTGAAATGAAATAGTCAAAATTCTATTATTTGAATTAGTATCAGCATTGTTTACTACTAAAATAGTCGTTTTCACTTTTAAATAGTTATTTTTTACTACTTAAATGGTTAAAGTTTAAATAATTTAAGATCTTTTACTGTTTCTAAGAGGAATAAGTAACTAATTTCTTTAATCGTTTTTAATTCTTGCGGACAACAACAAATTATTGTTAGCGTTAAATGCATATAGGCTCCATGGTTAAATGGCCCATAAAAACAAAGATGCTAAAAGTTTAGCTCCAAACAGCAACACAAAAAATATATTCAACTTTTATATATTATTAACAATATTGATTGACAGATATAACAAAGTTTTAAAAAAGTAGCAGTGGTGCAGCTTTTGGACATCCGTTTGACAAGTTAAAGAGCTGAGTTCAAACCTCAGCTGGGTCAAAACTTCTTAAATGTAGGTACTAATTTGATTGTTTGAGTGGGTATAATTTGACTAATTATTAGTGACTGCTCTCGCTATGACAATAAGTCAAATATTACTTATAATTAGTCATTTTTGACTTTTTCATTTGAAGAGAATATATATATATATATATATATATATATATATATATATATATATCTATAGATATTACTTATAGACTAAACCAAAATATGTCTAAAAAAATAACTACTCTTAACCATTTTTAAATGTCAGAAGTTAGAAGTTAATATAACTTTATGTAACTTACTTTTTAAATTATAAGTAATATTACTAACTAGTAAAATATTTGGTTTATTTATAGTCAATTTAAACTCTTAAAATAACCTTTATTTACCTATAAACCAAATATTGAACTAGTTAGTAATATTATCAAGGTTTGTTTTATTAGTTACATTATACTAAAAAATAACCTTTGAATTTACCTTAAGGTTATAGCAACCAGTAGGTAAATTTAAAGGGTTTCACTAATTTTATTTCTTTTTTAACTGTAAATAGACATGGACCCAAGAAGTGAAAAAAACTCCCCTTTTCTTTTCTCCCCCTATCACCTATTTATACAGGGCTACGCAAAAGTTACTATGCAGACCTAACTTAAATTTTTTTTACTTTTTTTGATAATAAAGCTATCGACATTAAACAAACTGTTAATTGTTAAGAAAATATTTCTCTTTTAAACCATATAGGACATATTTAGTTATAAATGCCCTAAATGGTCTTTGGGAATTTTTTTAAAAATGCAATTTTTTGGCAAAATTGTCTAATTTTATAAATTCATATATTCTTAGAACAACTTGCCAGCATTTTTTTTTAATGTAGTTTGTTACCATAGATCTTACTCTATATAAAAGCAATGAAAACATTTTCAAATAATATTGGCTAAGAGTTCAAAAAAATATAATAAAAATCCATGTTTTCGAAAAATCACTATTTTCAGCCATTTCATGGTTTAAAAAGGCTATGTTTGAGTGAGTCGATTTAAACCAATTTATGCTTATCATCCATGCACTTAGTGGCCTCCAATAACCATTAATAAAATTATTGTGTATTTTGCTTTTAACTGGGCTGTGGCTGTATGTACAGCCCAGCTATAAGCAAAATACACAATATGCCCACCTGACTTTCAGCCATTTCATGGTTTAAAAAGGCCATGTTTGAGTAAGTCGATTTAAACCAAATTATGCTTATCATCACAGGCACTTATTGGTCTCCAATAATCATGAATAAAATTATTATGTATTTTTCTTTTAGCTGAGCTGTGGATGTATATGTCCACCTGTGACTATATCCATATTATTAACCATATATTATTAACCATATATTTCGAAAAAGCGTATTACATCTTTAAAATAACTTGACAGCCTTGAATTGACTTCTAATTCATTCTAAATAAAAATATAAAATATAAAAACCACATACAGTGGCGTCGAAAATTAACTACCCATTTATTTATTTTTTAAATTAAGAAAACATAATCAAATGTACAAAAAATTAATTAAATGACTAAAAGACATACTTTTCATAAACTTTATATTTAAACAAAATAAAACAGGTATTAAATCCTAAATTTGAATTAAACCTAACTGCAGTTAGGCATGCATGCATATAATTAAACTGAAGAAATCATATTCTTAACTTTTACAATCACCTAAAAAACCTATTTACTATTTTTTACCTCTAAAAAGTTATATGAATCGGAAAATTTTCTTATGTGTATAATGTCTATCAAGAGGAATAAGTTAACGACTTATGGCCTTTAAATGGATCGCAGCAGACTTTACCAAAAATGTTGGTAAAATTATATAGATACTTTAATTTGTGATACCTACGTACAAATATCGGTTACAGTTGCATCCACTCGCCATTCCCTTCTTTTTAATAAAAATAAAGTTCTACTTTACTGCTGATTTCTTATACTTTACTGCCGATTGTTGACTACTTTCGGCAGATTTCGGATAAAAATATTTTTTGCGATTTTCCAAGATTGAATCTTGTACTAAGGAGGAAAGCAAATAATAGAATGGCGAGTGGATGCAACTGTAACCGATATTTGTAAGTAGGTATCGCAAATTAAAGTATCTACTCTCTAAAAATGAAATAGTCAAAATTCTACTATTTAAATTAGTAAAAGCATTTTTTACTAATGAAATAGTCGTTTTCACTTTTAAATAGTTATTTTTTACTATGTAAATAGTTAAAGTTTGACTAATTTAAGATTAGTCACCATATTTGACTATTTCTGACAGTTAAAAGTAACTAATTTCTTTAGTCGTTTACGGCCAACAACAAAGTATTATTTGAATTAAATGCATATACCTCTCCATGGTTAAATGACCCATAAAACAAATAAAGATGCAAAAAGTTTAGGTCAAAATAGCAAGACAAATAATATATTAAACTTTAAAATATTATGAACCATATTTATTGGCAAATAAAATCAATTTTTATAAGAGCGGCTGACAGCCGAATGCGTTAAGACGTTAGCTTGACAAACTTGTCAAGTGACAGACCTGAGTTCAATTCCAGGCTGGGTCAAAACTTTTTTTAAATTTAAATTTACTAATTTGACTATTTCATTCAGTGGAATTTGACTAATTATAAGTGACTGCTTTTTCACTATGACAATTAGTCAAATATGACTTATAATTAGTTATTTTTGACTAATTCATTTTAAGAGAGTATATAATTTTACCAACATTTTTGGTGAAGTCTGCTGCGATCCATTTAAAGGCCATAAGTCGTTAATTTATTCCTCTTGATAGACATTATACACATAAGAAAATTTTCCGATTTATATAACTTTTTAGAGGTAAAAAATAGTAAATAGGTTTTTTAGGTGATTGTAAAAGTTAAGAATATGATTTCTTCAGTTTAATTATATGCAGTTAGGTTTAATTCAAATTTAGGATTTAATACCTGTTTTATTTTGTTTAAATATAAAGTTTATGAAAAGTATGTCTTTTAGTCATTTAATTAATTTTTTGTACATTTGATTATGTTTTCTTAATTTAAAAAATAAATAAATGGGTATAGCTAATTTTCGACGCCACTGTATGTGGTTTTTATATTTTATATTTTTATTTAGAATGAATTAGAAGTCAATTCAAGGCTGTCAAGTTATTTTAAAGATGTAATACGCTTTTTCGAAATATATGGTTAATAATATGGATATAGTCACAGGTGGACATATACATCCACAGCCCAGCTAAAAGAAAAATACATAATAATTTTATTCATGATTATTGGAGACCAATAAGTGCCTGTGATGATAAGCATAAATTGGTTTAAATCGACTCACTCAAACATAGCCTTTTTAAACCATGAAATGGCTGAAAGTCAGGTGGGTATATTGTGTATTTTGCTTATAGCCGGGCTGTACATACAGCCACAGCCCAGTTAAAAGCAAAATACACAATAATTTTATTAATGGTTATTGGAGGCTAATAAGTGCATGTGATGATAAGCATAAATTGGTTTAAATCGACTCACTCAAACATAGCCTTTTTAAACCATGAAATGGCTGAAAATAGTGATTTTTCGAAAACATGGATTTTTATTATATTTTTTTGAACTCTTAGCCAATATTATTTGAAAATGTTTTCATTGCTTTTATAAAGAGTAAGATCTATGGTAACAAACTACATTAAAAAAATTTTGCTGGCAAGTTGTTCTAAGAATATATGAATTTATAAAATTAGACAATTTTGCCAAAAAATTGCATTTAAAAAAAAAATCCCAAAGACCATTTAGGGCATCAATAACTAAATGTGTCCTTTATGGTTTAAAAGAGAAATATTTTCTTAACAATTAACAGTTTGTTTAATGTCGATAGCTTTATTAGCAAAAAAAGTACAATTTTTTTAAGTTAGGTCTGCATAGTAACTTTTGCGTAGCCCTGTATAAATAGGTGATAGGGGGAGAAAAGAAAAGGGGAGTTTTTTTCACTTCTTGGGTCCATGTCTATTTACAGTTAAAAAAGAAATAAAATAGAGTATATGAGGTGCACTCATTGGTGGCTAATAAATGGAATTACCCATTGGTTAAAAAACATGTTTAAAAAACCGTTATTTTACTTTGATATTGGTTATTTTACTTAAAATGCTAGTTATTTAACCAGTTGTGCTATGGGGTAATGACATCTTGCAATCCTTTGCAGAAAAAGGCACTTATAAATTTTAACATTTACACTTTTTATGAACATTATATTTATTATGTTTGTATGTTATTTATGTTTTTAATAAACCTAGTTTTTGATAAAAAGTATTTTAATTCATACGGGATAATTTGGTTAGTATGCCTGGGCGCCCTTAAGATAACAGATTGGGGTGTCTCTGATAAGCTTTTCTAAAATTTGCCCTGGGCCCCGTATATTATCTAGTAATAGGCGCCAAATTTTAAGTGCCTAGGGCGCAGAGTTGCCTTAAGCCGGCCCTGCTAATATCAGTCTTCGTTAAATTTTGTGTTACGAAAACTTTGCTGCTAGTGATTTTGCATTAAATAGGTAAGTTTTCATTATATTTACTTAATTTTTCCTCAAATTATGAAAAAATTAGTTCATGCGTATGTTTTTGTGTCGTAACAACGGTCACATGGCCTATTTTTAATATTCTTCAAATTTCTTATTAATTGTTAAATAGAAAAGTATTTTAATTATTTATTTATTTACATCAATATATGCGTTCATAATAAATATAAATATTTTTTTATTTCGTTATTACGTTTTACAAATAATCTATGATTTGAACGTGTGACCGGCGTTAAAAAAGGCGGTTATGTTGCTTAAAAAAGATGCCGGAAATTCAGAAACCTACATATCCAGTGCGGACACATACAAAATTTGGTAGAAGAAACCTGTACCAACTAAAAAAATTGAGGTTTTTTAAAATACACCGACTTTTATTTTTTAACTTTTATTTTTCGGAATTGGCCCGTAAATAAATGTTGACCCTTACGACATTATAGATGCATGTGATTCCTAAAGGTCAGTTAGAATTTATATGCAGATGAGAGTTTTGCTGTTTAATAATTCAAATGTTTAAGTTCATTAATTTGCCATTTAAAAACCTATCCACCGTGAAGTGTAATATCTCAGTAAGTAGATTTTTTTTATAAATATTTTATGTATGTACAATTGTATTTTTAAAAAATATTAAGGTGTTAAAAGATACCTATTTCAAATATACAAAGGGATGTTAAAAAAACATACACTTATGTTATGTTATTAGTAGGGATGAGATATTTAGGTACTAAAAATGAAGAATAGGTAACTAAAAAGCTAAAAAGGTACTAAAAAAATCATTTTAGGTTAAAAAAACAGCATTTTAGGTAAAAAAAAAACATTAAAAGTTCAAGTTTCTTTTATAATTTTGTTTAGCCGCATACCCAAACACAGAACATACCCACAATAAACTATTTCTATGCAATAAACTGTGTTTCACTGAGTGACACTCACTACACAGAAATTCTATGACAGAACATAAGCTCAATACAAAGTCTGTGACCCATAGAAATAATTTAGAATAATAGAATAATTTCTATGCTGTGACCATAAGAAAAAATTCTATACCGTTGAGTTGCATCGCCCTGGATAAAATATTGGCGGAAAATTTAAAAACAACACAAAAAATAAAATAAGTAAAAATACGTAAAAATAGATAACAAATATGTGAAAATAAACTGACAAATTAAAAAATATGTAACAAAAGTAGTTTAAAGCAAAAACATCCAAAAAAGGTAAAAAAGGTGAAAACTAGTTAAAAAAATAGTTAAGAAAAGTATAAAAAAGGTAGTTTAAAGCAAAAACCTCCAAAAAAGGTAAAAAAGGTAAAAACAAGTTAGGTTCATATAAAAGAAAATCTTTTAAAACACATTATGGCATTATTGGTTTTCAAATAATTACATCGGTTGAAAAAAGGTAAAATAACTAAAATCCCATCCCTAGTTATTAGTAGACCTGGTGGCTTCCCAAAAACCCCATTCTAGACTAACCGTAAAACAACCAAAAATAAAAAATAATCATTTTCAGTTGGGGGACATCTCAAATTGAGATTCTCAATATATTCACCCATTTGTGTTGGTATAGTCTGTTTTTTAAATATTGTTTCGTTATTCTGCACATTGCATTTTATATATTAAATTTGATTGTAATAAGGGACGTGTTTTAACTTTCAATTTTGTAAATAAACTATAGAATAGAAGGCTAACCGGCACACAGCGGGCCAGAAATAACATTTAATATTGAATAAGTCAAAAATATTTTTATTAATATAACTGATAATTTAATACTTACATAAACTAAGTAGGCTTTGATTCATATGAAAACAAAAAAATATTTCGATTGATTGTCATGGAGACGTCAAATACCGCGTCAGTTTGCAGCAAGTTTGTATTTCGCATTTAACTAACGGTTTGTGAATTGAAAAAGGTTAAATTTATAAATTTTTTCGGTGGGATATATTAAGATATATAATATCTGTGATGGATGAATCTAAAAGAGGTATGTTTAGTCTACTTTATCATATTTTTTGTTAGTAAATTTTCCACCAAAAGACACCTTAAATGAAAACTTTCTATTTAATAAAAATATCTATTGAATCAAAAGGTTCAAATTTGCCACAGGCTTTTTTTTTAAATGTCAAACTATCATATTTTTCTTACTTATATTTTTGGAATATATAATAGTTATACTTTATTTTGATAAAAAAAAATTCTGCCCCAATCTGCCCCTCAATGAAGAATGAGCGTTTTTATTTGCGATGCAATCTCCGTAAAGGTCAATTAATACAGTCCCACAAAAAAAATGTTTTCTGGGCACCAGACTAGACTATCATATTTTTACGTTTTTGAGGTCGCTAAATCCGAATCCGGGGTCCGTTTGACCCGAACAGGTCAGGGAAAGGTCATTTCAAGGTCAAAATGAGAAAAAACACTTAAGCGGAGACAACTATTATCACTATACGTTTTTCGGGTCACCGAGTACGAATCTGGGGTCTGTTTGACCCCATAATGTCAGGGTCAAGGTCTTTTAAGGTCAAACCCCAGAATTTGCGACCCCAAAAACGTATTTTTAGGATGTGTAAAAACAAATTTTGACATTGTTGTTTCCTTGTGTTTTTTTTTGTTTTGTCCTTGAAGTGACCTTTATTCTAATCTGATAGGGCCAAACAGAATCCGGACTCATACTCGGCGACCTCATAAATATATAATAAACATGGTACTCGGCGACCCAAAAACGTTTAGTTGTTTTGGTTTTGGCGGATTTTTTCTTCAGTTTGACCTTGAAATAACCTTGATCCTGACCTGATGAGGTCAAACGGACCGGATTCGGATTCAGCCACCTCAAAAAAGTATAGATATAATGGTAAAATCCAGTGCACAGAAAAAAAAGTAGTATTGTCAGTTGTTTTCGTGTTAATAGGTATATCTTATAATAATAATAATAATGCCGTGAAAGCCTATAGATATTCATTATAATATAATATATTATGTAATATTTTTAATTGGATATAACAATATTACAAAAATCGGTTAAGAAACGCGCTTAAAATGTTCTTGTATTTATTGTATTTCGTCGGCTTAAGATGCAAATGGCCTAACACCAGGTTTTTTCGAAAATTTATTTTATTGCTTATCCGGTAGCTAAAGGTCTATTTTGTCGGTTTTGGTCTCTTCCCTAAAAAAAAATTGTGAGTTAGGCCATTTTCATCTTAAGTCGACGATTTGATGCATTTATTAGTTTATAATAAAGTGTATTTTGTTTCCTTTAAATTTGTAATTAAATCTTTTGCTACAAAATCTCTCGAAGGAACATTTGTTAAAAGGTTAGTTTGTTTACTTAAAAAAAATAGTCTTAAATTTTTGGTAAATAACTTTGAAAGTGCATACATTTTCAGTAAAAATGAGCAGTATTAAATAACCTACATTCTTTTATAATAGTTTAATTTTACATAACAAAAATAAATAATTTAATGCCACTATAATATGCTCATTTTTTAAAACACCCTTTATAATTAAGTTTCTACTCATCCAATTTATTTATTTTATATATTTTAATCAAAATTAGCTTTTTTAACTTATTTATACCAATTTCTACAAGAAAAATAATTTTTCAATAAAATAAGGGTACGCTGGCCCACTGTGCGGCATGTGGATTGTGTTTTGATTTTATATTTTTTTGTATTTTTTCTGATAGACCCTTCGTATGGAATCCGAAAATAGGTCATTTTTTCCTCTGATTTTTTATATTTATTGTGTAATTTATTATTACTGTTGTTGATTAATCTATTTAATAAGGATTTACGATAATTGTTGTTAATTAAAATGTTTTTAACTGTATTCGTATTTTCTTCATGAAATTAGGGGCTGCTAAGTATATTTGAACGATTAAGTAGGTTTTTAATTGTTGCAATTTTATGGGTGCCTGAGATGATAAATAATTTAACACCCTTCCCGACGACGTGGGTTTTAAATACCAATTTGTTGAAAATGTTCCTTCTACACAGTAAAAAATATTTGTTAATTTTAACCAAATATTAACCAGATTTTATGTTAATCCAGGTCCACATAACTTTATGTTAAGTTTACAACCAACTGTAATCTGTTAATTAATTGAATAAGTAGTTTTTAATTATATAACAAACATTTTGTAGATTTAATAACAAAATCCTATGTCAATATTTTAACCATAGTTCTTGTAATTTTGTATTATTACAAACCTTTTTGTAGACCCAGTAACAAAAGTATTTTTTGTAACTCTCAGAAGTTAAATGAAAAGAATTTTGATAAGAAATGCACAGATCATAAAACTTAAGAAATTATGCTTTTTTAGTCAATTTCCTAAACTAAAAAAAAACATACACACAATTAAATAACATAATTCTGAAATCATCATATTATAAAGATATTTTAGACCAGGGTCGATAATTTTTGAAACCAAAAAAAATAACAGTAGAATGAAACCCATTGGAAAAGGAGAAGAATATAATAAAAATGAAAGGTAAAATAAATTACGGGCGATCTGACTTCGGGAAGTGGTACGGGGGGGTTTTAAGGGTAAAAAATGGTTTATCTCGATTTCCGGCAAAACTACAAGTCCTATGGAAAAAAGTTAAATGGCAAAGTTGTAGGTAATAAAAGGATCTACAACTTTTGTAATTACAATTTTTTTACATAACCTCAAAATTTATGTGAAAAATTCAAAAAACCAAGTTTTTGGTTTTTTATTTTTATCTTTTTCAAAAAAAAATTTTTTCCACGAAATTTGGTGAAAACTTACCTTTTTATGTCCCAAATACACTGTAATTTATTTGATTTGAAATATTCATTATTTCGCCTTATTTTGACTTAATATCAAAAAAGCACCCTAATTTTTAATCGAAAATTCTCGCGTCAAAATATCAGCTTTTTTCAAAAAGTCGGTGTGCTTTTTGTTCGTTGAAATCTCTACTTTATGATGGTGTAAAAAAATATACATTACTATGGTAAATGTTCTCAGAAAATGCAAAAAATATTATAATAAATAACGAAAAAAACTCGAATTCGAAAATTTATTTTAATCATTATGTACAATTTCATCAAAAAAATGTGATTGTTGCAATTTTTTTTAGTTAAAAAGTTTATTTATTAAATTCTAATAACATTTATGTCAGAAAATCTCATAAAATATAAAAATACATGTAAATCATGTAACAAAATTTAAAATGATTAAAACATTTTCTTAATATTTATTTATCCTTTTTAAAATACTAAGTAATTAACATTTAATTCTACCTTAGATACCTTCAGTAATTAAGTGAATTACGGCGCTTTGGCATAGAGAGACAGACCAGCCCTAAACCTAAAACAAAATAAATATTTATGAGCACTTATGTCAACTAATAAATAACGCGTACCCATGGTATGAGCTCAACCAATAACAGCAAACGGATAAGTCATTAATAACAAATCCCCAATAAAAAGTCACCAACATACAGCCCCAAAACTATCTGGAGGGCCAAGATAGTTCTGCACCAAGCCAGTTTGTTAAAAACCAGCTGGAAGGCCAAGCAATACTGTTTAACTCAGTGGAGAGCCGACATGAGCTAGGGCAATACAATATTTATCATCTAGGTTATGCAATAGACTTGAGGGAGCACCACTCCAAATCTAACCTCGTGTAATTCACAAACGGCGAACCGTAGGTTGGGACAATGTACTACTAATTCATTAAAATCAACTACGCTAACAATAAATACTCAATAGGCTAATGACCTACCTACCTCTTTTCCACGGTCTTATTGGCACCTTTTCAACAAAATTTATTTAATTCACTGTCAAACTAATAATGACAGAATGCCGGAAAATCACAGAACAAATGGGTAATAACACGGCAAACGTGCTTATGTTCCTTTGCCGCTAGATGGTGTTATGTGCAAAATAAACTCAGTTTTATTAAAGTATTTTATTTTAAAAGTTAAACAGAAATATCTTGTTACAATCATACGATTGAATTTAGATACTTCATTCTGATTACGTTATTCATTATAATATGTTTTGTATTTTCTGAGAACATTTACCATAGTAATGTATATTTTTTTTACACCATCAGAAAGTAGAGAGTTCATCGAACAAAAAGCACACCGACTTTTTGAAAAAAACTGATATTTTGACGCGACAATTTTCGATTGAAAATTAGGGTGCTTTTTTGATATTAAGTCAAAATAAGGCGAAATAATAAATATTTCAAATCATAGTATATTAAAGAACTAATGTCATAAGACGTCATTTTGTCGCACGCGGACAATTTATAAAACGAGCGACGAAGGAGCGAGTTTTATAATGGACAAGTGCGACAAAAGGTCTTATGACATGAGTTCTTTATGCTATTTTATCTATTTTGCAAACATTTCATAAAACAAATTAATTTTATACCTTATATTTAATTTGGTGGAATTTTACTTTACATAGTTGGTATCACATTTTGAAGTTTGAAGGGTCATTAACCTTTCAATCATTATCACATTCTTTCGCTATGGCGTCGTTAATTTACAATAAGTATTTACAATAAGCGGCTGTTAAAGAAGAAAAAAGGATTTTCTTTGGTGTTAAACAAAATTTATTGCACGAAAAGTCTCGTAAGTACTAGAAAACAAATCATAAAAATATTATAACCTATAGGTATTCAAAATTGTATTTTACCAGTAGCCAACCTATAAAATCAAAATTTTGGGTGGAATAAAGTACCTCATTAAAGAACCAAAAGCGGTGTTATAATGAAGTCATTATGAAACCAAAATAGATAAAATAAATTACAGTGTATTTGGGACATAAAAAGGTAAGTTTTCACCAAATTTCGTGGAAAAAAATTTTTTTTTGAAAAAGATAAAAATAAAAAACCAAAAACTTGGTTTTTTGAATTTTTCACATAAATTTTGAGGTTATGTGAAAAAATTGTAAATACAAAAGTTGTAGATCTTTTTATTACCTACAACTTTGACATTTAACTTTTTTCCATAGGACTTGTAGTTTTGCCGGAAATCGAGATAAACCATTTTTTACCCTTAAACCCCCCCTCCCACTTCCCGAACTCAGATCGCCCGTAATTTATTTTTCCTTTAATTTTTATTAGGTATATTCCCCTCCTTTTCCAATGGGTTTCATCCTACTGTTATTTTTTTTCTCTTTTTACCATTTTTAAAGGCTTCTGCACTGGTCTATTTGGTACAATATAATTTATCAGTTCTACTACAACACTTACTGATGTAATTATTTCGTCTCCGCTTTTTTTTAATTTCGTTCGTGTTCCTCACCAGCATCGATAAACAGCTGTTTCCCTTTATTGGAACATCAGTACCGAGTTGCTGTATGGTGCGGAACACAAACGAAATTATGATTTCTCGTCCTTATAAAGGTTTTGAAATCATTCACTGCGGTGAGGCGAAAGTAAGTGGTGCCATCTAAAGTCTTAAACATATAACATAAAGAACAGGTCAAAAGTCAGTAGATGGCACCACTTACTTTCATCTCACCGCAGTGAATGATTCCAAAACCTATATAAGGACGAGGAATCATAATTTCGTTGGTGTTCCGAACCATATAGTTAGTTAAACTTGTTAATGCGTATTCTAAATGGGAAATGTTTTGATTGATTGCCTGAAACCACGTACTTTTTTAACGAAATAATTTGCCAAGCATTAACAAAAAAATCTGTCACCTTTAAAATAAACAAAATGCATATTACCTTTCGTCACCTGAGAATTATAGTGTTCTATCTGCATTTTCTTTTTTTTTATTCAGGTTAGTCTTGTTTTAAGTATTAAAGATGCATATTGTTCTATCTATATATAATTGGGGTAGAAATTGTATAGTTTAAGCCTTAAACTTTACAATTTCTACCCCAATTATATATAGATAGATCAATATCATCTTTAAGACTTAAAACAAGACTAACCTGAATAAAAAAAAGAAAATGTAGATAGAACACTATAATTCTCAGGTGACGCTTTGCAAAACTTTCGGTAAAATATTTTTTCTACGACCACTATGTAAAAGTCACTTTTCATGATGGCATCGTTGCTTAGAAAATGTATCTTTTCATTGGCAAGGCAAAACACGAATGTAAAGTGACATTTCTGTGTGAAAAGTGACAGGTCTGTGTGAAAAGAACCGGAAAGTATCGTTTGACATTCAGCTGTCAAAAAAGTTTTTAGGTTATTTTGTTTTGTATTTAAAAATAATAAAAAATAAAAGGGTCGCAGAAAAAACATTGTGTTATACTTGTGTGTGAGAAAAGCTTTCTAAAAGCAACTTAAAAACTCGCATGAAAAAGTCGCTTTTCAACACTAAAATAATTACAAACCCTTGTTTTCTACAAAAAATTATGTTAAAATTTTACTAGTCACGGGCTGAAGTTTACTTTATTATAAATTGGGGAAAAGTGAGGTTAAATCCGTTTACATTTGACAGAAGTCAAATGTTTAACAAATAAAATTGACTTTACATTCTTCATTGTGTTCGTCGTGGAAAAGTATAGTATCCAACTCGTTTTATAAACTTCTTTAGACACTCGTTTTTATTAAACACTCGCTTGCAAGCTTCGCTCGTGCCTAATAAAACTAAAATGTAATTTATAAAACTTGATACATAATATACCTTTAAGGTAGTTGTCGTGGTACAATATTGTCAAAAAATTTTATATTATACGCACCGTAAAAGTATACGAGCTTGTAGCTAAGTGATTCATAATTTTTTCGCAAGACTGTACCCTGGAGACGTTACCTTTACGTAATACTTTCAAATATTTTCATAAGTTTTAATCCGGCAACGTCGCTTATGCTCAACCAATAGATATATTGGAGACTGAATCAGTCCGTTTGAATTTACTGCGGAAATAATATCTATACTCGCGTACAGCGTTGCCAAGTTGTTTTTATCTGACACTAGTGATATATACTTTTTACAAATTGTTAAACTTTAAACGGTTATTTATAAACAATTAGACGGTCAAAAATTTTTAATTTTTTTTTTTAAACTCAGCAAAAATACATTTAAACACTGTTAGTTCTTTGAAAGCTTCTGACAGTTAGTTTTTTTTTTATAACTAAGAAACTGGTACAGAACTACAGAAAGCGTATACAATCCATGTTAATTATCCAATTTTTAATTGAATTTATCTCGGGTTATAGACGGTCAATCGACTTGAAATTTTAAGGATAATTGTATTGCCATGTCGTTAATAAGTAGGTATACAAAAACTTAAAATTTTCTGATGGTATGCTTACAGCACGACAACTACCTTAAGTATCCTAAAAAATACCTAATTTAATAATATTAATAATTATAACGAAATTTTTTATAGATGGTTTTCAGGTATTAAGCATTAAACGGCAAGAATGTAATATATAAGATGATTATAATGTAATGTAATATGACGTACCGATTAAAAATATCACTTTTTATCTTAAAAATATGTTTTATATTATTTATAAATAAGTATAACTTAAAAAGAAGTTTACTAATTAATTTAAATATTTGTATCAAGCGAGATCAATAGAAAAATAGAGTAGGTAATCAAATTGTTTTTAGGAATCTGTTTTATCGGCTTTCAAAATGGCATTGTGAGTTTGTCAAATTTGTAAAAATGAAAATTTCTTCCATAAAATGGACTAACAACTGTTTAAATCCGATATAGAAGCAGTTTTTCGCACACAAAAAGGGCACTTTTGACGATTGTATGTCATTTGACAACTGTCAATTAATTTAAACCCAACTAAACCCAGCTAAAACGCATAAAGTCACAGCTTGCCAATATGTATTTAAAAGGTCACTAAAAATATACTATAATGGGCGTTTTTAATGTGGGAGTTGTAAAATAAATAATAAAACATGTCAAAATGTACTTACCCTCATGCAGGGTACCTCTTAACTAGCCTCATCCTGAACCTACATAGGAATCAAAACCAAACAATCTAAATACACATTTAAAAACCCAAAATGAGAATGTCTACCTTGAAAATCATTTTCCTGTCGTCTAATCGTCAAAATCCATGCACTCACATACTTTATTTTCACTTTTGTCAAACAAAATACTACAAAAACTTGTTGCACACTATATATATATATCTATAGAATGTCATTTTTAAATAGCGACACCGCGATTTTTAATTTATTTATTCATATTAACAATTTTCAGAAAGTGTTTATTAGTTGCACCTTTTAAACAAAATTAATTGTGTGTAGGTATTCCAGTAAATAGAGTTTAAACGTTAAAATTATTGACAAGGTCATGTCCAACAATCCCACTTATAACAAACTAATCAAGAAAAACTTTTAAAAATGACAAATTCGATATATTTACCCATAACTACCACTTTTCTTTTTTTTTTGCTTACTTTGCTTGTAAAACACCGAAAAACACTTTTAATTACCGTCTGTCAGCAATAATAACAAAAGACAATCATCCACATGCGCGTGGCAATTGCGCTGTGTGATAATTTAAAAATGGCAGTTGGGGCAGCAATGAAATGATTACGAAACTTTTGTGGTGTTTTGTGTGAAATAAACATGTTAATAATTGTGTGTGTGCATGGATTTTGACGATATGAAAGCAGGGTAGATATTAGCAAGGTAGGTAATAATGATTTTGAGTTTTTAAATGTGTTTTTTGAGGTTTTGTTTTGTATTGAAAGGGCTGGTTACATTTTGACATATTTATTAGTTTTAAACGCAAAAATTTTATTGGGAATTTATATTAATGGACATACAGTTTGTACGATGCAAATATGTAATACATATTTTTGCTTTTGGCGTATTTCGTGGATGTTAATTTAAAAAAAATCGGTGTACAATTATGTTACAACGAAACAGACATGGTGGGTTTGTTTTTTTAAATCGAAAGAAACAAATCGTTGTTTTAATTACATACATTATAATATTAGGTTTCCATGAGTGATTTTTAAATACACATTGACATTTGGGGTTTTAGTGACGGGTTGAAGTTAGCAACAGTGACTTTCGGGGTTGTCAGACACCGTTTAAAGTTGGCTTAATGCTAGTTGACAGCTGTCAAATATAAAAATCTTTTTTCACACAAATTTTTCAAAAAATTTATGGGTAGGGAGCGTCGAATGTTTTCGGTCTTGATCGTTTAAAACTTGTTTTCTTTTAAAATACCTAATAAATTTAATAGTACAGTAGAAACCACGAATATATGAACGTGACTCATCAGGCACAATCGTACGAAGCAATCTATCGAAGGTCACGGTCCAGTGCAGTGCTGTTCTAACGGGGGCATAAGTATTTGTAAAAAATCTTGAGTGTAATGTTCGTTGCTATACTTCTGATATATTTGCTTTTAAAGTTAAACACAGTACACACTTGAGTGTAATGTGGGTTGCTATACTTCTGATATATTTGCTTTTAAAGTTAAATTTTAATAATTAACATCTATGATAATTAAATAAAATGTAATTTTCTTAGAAACTACTTAATAAATAAACTTTTCTTTTAACTTTAATGAAATATTCTATCATCTGATGACAGAATGTACACTCGTGGCGACATCTCTGTTTTTAATATCTAACAAATTTTAGACCGATCCAACCTCACTTTCTTCCAATTAAATTCTTTGTCTATGGTATTTTTTGGAAAGGTAGAAAAAGTATAGTCTGAAACACGTTTGGAATTGCATATTCCCCTCTCGTGAAACCGTCAAACTCGCCTTCGGCTCGTGTGACAAACTTTTCACTCGAGCGGAATATGCCGTATTCCAAACTTGTTACAGAATATACTATTCTTTTAACTGTAAACGCAAATATTTCAGAATTCAGGTCAGGTACAAATTGTGTGGATATAAAAACAACTTGCGTTAGTTTCACGACATTTATTAAATATTGACAATTGTTTCGCTACACAGTAGTATTCTAGCCTAGAATTTCTAGGTATAGTATAGTATAGTATATCCTTATAAGGATTTTTATACGACATCTACCTGTGTTACATAATATAAACCACTGCCACTACAACGTTTAAAACGATTATTAATCCGTAAACACACACCGTTTATTTAAGTCCGAAAAACGTACAATAACAATTGCAATAAAGTCCAATAAACGTGCAATAACAATTGCAATAAAAACCACTAGCACTACAACGTTTAAAACGATTATTAATCCGTAAACACACAGCAGAAACAGATATGCAAAAACAAAGATCATATGACATATAAAAACAAATGCCCGACGGTAGAGTTGGTTGCCTAACTATGTAATAAAATAAAATAAATTGCCTAAAACACGAACTCTACTGAATTCCAACAAAAATAAGTAACAAGCTAGGACACAAGCGTCATATGTCCATCTTTGTCGAACACCTAGGCAGTTTTACATCACAGATGGCGCATTTTAGACCGGATGCTTAAAAACCTACGTGTGAGTACATTTACCGCTGCATCGAATGTACAAGACAAGTAAAACATTACTGCTAGCATGTCTGAGATATGTTCGGCACCCGATGAGTCACGTTCATATATTGGTGGTTTCTACTGTAACTTGTTACTTAAATAAACGATCATTTCGAACATGAAATAAAAATTGTCTGCTTTTTAAATCAGATGTAATAGAATGACTAAAAGTTTGGTCTCTTCTTTAATTAATTATAATTACACTAGTTTACTAAATCGAAACAAAATTCTGCCCACCATATCCCATTATAATTTTCCCATGTATTTTTTATGTTGAAATATGAATTTTTAGTTGTATTTTTTTTCAATTTTCGGAGGTGTTTTGACGTTTTTGAGTATAGCTTGAAATCTAATTGATCGATTTGGTCAAACAAGCCCTTAATTGAAGGTATAAATAAAATTAATAAACTACAAACTCATGTTAACAAATCTTATTTCCATTTCCATTGTGAATTTCAGTTTATTATGGTAATTGTTAAAATGATTTAATAGTTCCTCTACTTTGTCAATGTCAATAATTTTGGAAGAAGAAAATCTATTTTTTTATATTTTTTGTTTGTGACAAACATTGTTTAAAAATATTGAAATTTTATACATAAATGCTTATAAAACCAAGCCAGAACCACAAAAAATTTCATTAGATATTCGTCGACAAAAGCTACCTTATTTAAAAACACCTTGTTGCCTATTTCCAATGAACTGAAACGTACCTATCTTATACGTCTTTTATCCATTTTTCTTAAACCTACATAGAGCATATTAACATCGATTTTCCTATGCTTTATGCGCATTCTAAAAGCCATTCGTTTCGTGCGGAGAAATCCTGTCTCCAGAAAAGACAGTTGTTCCTTATGTATGTAAGTCCGTCTGGCAGTAAAATAGAAGCAAGGACCTAAACTTAGGTCCTAAAGGCGAATCCGACTCGATGGTTTTGTTCGGTTTCGACGAAATCTATCGTCTGCGAAACTGTGTCCTATATCGTTCACGCACTATGAAAAAACAATGTTTAAAAATGGCATTTGATGATTCAATCATGGACCATGTTACTATTAGTTCAATTTTATTTCAATGTTTTTTTCATGGATAACTTGACAAAATAATTTTTTGTAGTTATTATTATGCATTTTTCTACTTAAATTTTTTCAATAAAATTTAGTATAGCGTGGTGAATCCAGTGCCGTGCTTAGATTTTGTTTAAATAAATCGACAATATGAATTCTTAAAAATTTACTCTTAAAATCTGACATAGTAGGCCTTGTATTTTATACTAATATGGCGTATTTTGATTCAAAAATACAGTTTATCAAGATCTACACTTTAAAACAAATCCGGTTAAAATCGCACTATAAATAAAGATTTTCTAGGGGTGAGTCGCAAACAAATGGGTCACACTGTATTTTTTACCATTACCGCAGGGGCGGACCGTTGACTTTGGGGGCCCTGGGCTAAAACTCTTTGGGGGCCTTTTTAAATTTATGCACATGGATTGGAATGAAAAACGGTTTTTATTTTTTTTGTGAGAATGACCCTATGTATAAATATAAAACAAAATATAAAAGGAATACATTTTATGAACAAACAAAACAACAAATTCTTACGTCAAAAATAAAAAAAAACAAGAAAAAAATAACACCTATTCTTAATAAAATAAATGAATAACATAAATATAAGAAATAATATAAATAAAACATTCTAGCATTTATACAAGGTGTCTTAAGAAGATCTGTACAATGCAAAGCCACATATTTCTTGGTTTAAAATAATTTGACTTAACCCAACTTACCTAAATAAAAATTTCTTTGTTTAGCCTTAAAAGTTTGTAAAAAATAAATACCTCGATAAATACTGCAGTATATTAAACTGATCAACAAAAATCTATTATTTTTTTTTCTATAAAATTTAATAGCCTCATGAGCCTATTAAAATATCACCCATATATATTATAGGTTGCTAATCGCGATTTTACATTTAAATTTAGTAAGTAAATGAGATTTTTTTATTTTGATATTATATAACTCGTTAACGGATTAATGGACTAAAAAAACTTTTATTTTGGAGAATTAAAACAAAGTTTAGTTATTATTTTATGATAAATCTAATGGTTAAAAAGTAATTTAAGAGTTCAGACAAATTTATAGTAAATTTTAAGTTTTTCTTATGTTCCCGGTAAAACCATCATACTTGTTACAAAATGTTGACAATGATCATATTATGATTTACTGGTTTTAGCATTATAAATAAAAATATTATCTGCAATAAAATTGATACTTTTTTTTAATTAATTAGTATTTAAATCAGAATTATTAATTTATTAAGTTAGTAACTGTAGAACTATAAGTTTTAAAATTATAAAATTACACAATTAAAAAAAAATTAAAATGATTGACCAAAGCCTCATAACTTTTTGTTATAAGTCTCATAGAAAAACAAGTATATGTACTTATTTATTATAATATAATAAGGGACCTCTTTGTAGAGCGTTTACTTTAAATAATATAATAAAATTATATTTTTGAAATATGTTGTTTTTATTTAAGTCCATTAATCCGTTAAAAAGATATATAATTCTCAAGTTAATTTTTTTTCCATGCTATTTAAATGAAAAATAGAAAATATAAATCGAAAGTTGCCTCTTAATAATAATATTAAGAGCTGAAATTTAACCAGGATCAATATTTTACCTTTATTAAATAGTTGATTTTTTAATCTGCCTAATTTATATTAAGTAGGGGGCCCTCGATAGGACGGGGCCCTGGGCTGCAGCCCATAATGCCCATGCCTAAATCCGCCCATGCATTACCGTGCCCGTTATTATTTTAATTAGACTTAATAATTATTGATAGTTTAAAATATTAAAATAACTTCAAAATATGATATGTTAAAAAATATGTAATCCTTTAATTTTTTTTATTACTATAATTGCAAAATATTATTAAAAAGTATCAAAAATTCTTACACAAGAAATTTTAAGGTACAAAAAGGGACATTTTATTTATTGGAGCGTTAAAATCTCAAATTTTTTTGTGTAAATAAAAATGTATCCCTTGAAAATAGACTAATAATCAATATATGTAGAAGCAGTTTTTCACATGTGAAAAACTGCTTCTACATATATTGATTATTAGTCTATTTTCAAGGGATGCACTACTACGGCGAAATCAAAAGGTCAGTACAAATGTTCATATAATCGTCAAGGAACTATTTAATACTGTATTATTTATTTTAACGATTGTATAACAAAGTTTAAACTAACTTCATCCCGTGACTAAAAACCTGTTGCTAACTTCAGCCCGTGACCAAAGCGCCATAAAGACACAGCTTGTCAATGTGTATTTAAAAGGTCACTTAGTGCCATGGAAACATGTGACTTTCCATGGAATGACTTCAAAATTAAATATATGATTTTATTAGGCATCAGACACATTTACAAATAATTTTTTTTACATCACAGATTCTACAAAAATAATTTTAAGTTACATTTTTTATACGTCACAGTGTATTTTGTATCTCACGACATCCCTAATGAGATTAACATAAAAAATAAACTATAATAACACTAGTTTACAGCCATTTTGCCCACCATGTCTCACTATTATTTTCTTGTGTAGTTTGGCTCACTAAACCCGAAAATCACATTTAAATTTTTTTTCATGGAAGCGTTTTCGAGATATGAATTTTCAATTGTTTTTTTTTTTAATTTTCTGAGGTGTTTTGACGTTTTAGAGTATATTAGTTCTAATTGATCGATTTGACCAAACAAGCACTTAAATCAAAGGTAATTGAGCCATCTACAAGTTGTAGACTACAACTTTCTCTTATATAGTTTTGGTATCGGCTCAGTAGTTACTGGAGATTTTATGAAGTTGGATAAGTCCTTTTTTTACAAAAATTGAGGTCAAAAATATCAAAAAATAGCAGTAAAATGTCACTATGCCAACACGAGAAACAAAAGAATTCACGTTTGAGAAGTCAGGTTAAATTTAAATTTTATGTGAGGTTTTCGGTAAAAAAAGTACGTAAAAAACTTAAAAAATTCCAATCATGCACTTTAATTAGGTTTATTTATAAACAAATTACGAAATAAAAGAAAAAAATAAAATAAAAATCGCCAAAAAGCTGAGTTTTGGTCTTCCACTAAAAAATTCATAACTTCGCCATTTTTTCATGTATTTTTATCAACATTAGCTTGTTTTTATTGTAAAAATGTCAGCTTAACGAAAAAAATCCAAACTGGAGCTATCTGTTTGATTTAAACCATTCCCAGGACGATATGTAGGTAAATTTTCGACCTCAATTTTTGCCATAAAAACGAATTTTTTAAGTTATTAAAATCGCTAGCGTCAAAATACTTATCCGATATCAAAATCAAATGCCTTCAATTTAAGAGCTTCAAGCTATACGGCCATTTCAAGCGCGCGAAACGCACGAATTACAAAACTGTTTTTATAAAAAAAATTGTAGATTATTTATTATATAATATTTTGGCATCAAAATTGTCAAAAATATTCTTCTTTTATTAGGTTATACATTAAATAAAAAAAACGCAAGAAATATTTTATGAAAGTAGAGAATTTTAATAATTGAAAGGGGTGGACGGGACAAAAAAAAGATTTATCTTGTCCCGTCCACCCCTGTCAATTATTGAAATTATCTCTACTTTTATAAAATATTTCTTGCCATTTTTTTTATTTAATGTATAGCCTAATATAGACCAGTGCAGAAGCCTTTAAAAATGGTAAAAAGAGAAAAAAATAACAGTAGGATGAAACCCATTGGAAAAGGAGGGGAATATAATAAAAATTAAAGGAAAAATAGATTACGGGCGATCTGAGTTCGGGAAGTGGGAGGGGGGGATTTAAGGGTAAAAAATGGTTTATCTCGATTTCCGGCAAAACTACAAGTCCTATGGAAAAAAGTTAAATGTCAAAGTTGTAGGTAATAAAAAAATCTACAATTTTTGTATTTACAATTTTTTCACATAACCTCAAAATTTATGTGAAAAATTCAAAAAACCAAGTTTTTGGTTTTTTATTTTTATCTTTTTCAAAAAAAAAAATTTTTTCCACGAAATTTGGTGAAAACTTACCTTTTTATGTCCCAAATACACTGGAATTTATTTGATTTGAAATATTTATTATTTCGCCTTATTTTGACTTAATATCAAAAAAGCACCCTAATTTTCAATCGAAAATTCTCGCGTCAAAATATAAGCTTTTTTCAAAAAGTCGGTGTGCTTTTTGTTCGATGAACTCTCTACTTTCTGATGGTGTAAAAAAAAATATACATTACTATGGTAAATGTTCTCAGAAAATACAAAAAATATTATAACATACAGTTTTGTGATTTGTACCGTCCATCCGCTTGAAATGGCCGTATACTCAAAAACGTCAAAACACCGAAAATTAAAAAAAAACAATTGAAAAATTATAATGGGATATGGTGGGCAGAATTTTTTTTTCCATTTTGTAAACCAGTGTAATCAAATAATCAATTTTTTTTTATTTTGTTAGGTTTCTAAAAATGGCGGATGCACCAAACAGACAAAATCAAAACTATCCATTTAATTTAATTTAAGTTCAAAAATAGATGTTGGTACGTGGTGGCGAACCGTCACCATCGTAGTTATACAAATATAGAGGCAAAAGAGCAAAAAAACCTTGCATGCATCCATTGTGCGACATTTGCACCCTTCCAATCAGCTGTGCCGTGGCGCGGGCAGTGACGTGGGGATGGACCGGCGCGCCGGGGGGAACGGAAAGGGGGGATGCGAGCGGCGGGGCGCGGAGGATCCGCGACGCCCGGCTACTGCATAGCAGCGCACCGCCGAAGTCGGCAGCAGCAGTCTAACCTCCGAGCGGACTCTGAACTAACGAAGTTTCGGCGCACGGGCCTCCCTTTCAAAGGGGGTCTTCGGTTTTTCGATACCAAACACACAAAAACATTAATTTTCGGTGAGATCCAGACGGCTGTGACGCTACACGGTGACGGATGGAGGCTGTGAACGGCGTGTCCGAGGGGGAGAGGGGGGCACCTCCTCCCCCCAGCCCCCTCACGGGGTGCTACCTGCTCATCGTCGTCGGGGAACCACATTCGGCCGAGCACAAGGACATCATCCTGCAAAGAGTCGCTAAAGGTAAGAAAGCCCTCTTCCTAACACAAAAACTTTCCTGCTAAAGGCCGGCCGGTATTGCGTCATTTAACACAAATTTTAGAAAGTCTTCCTTTCCTTTCTGAAAGGCCCAATCATAAAACCCAAAATGTCATAAAACCTCGCTTTAAGAACCTGAATCATATTTATATAATTAATACCTTTTAATTTAATTACATTTTAATGTAATTATGAAATATCTACAATGCCTAATAAAGATTACTATATTGATTATGTTATACACCTACATATTGATTTTGGTCTACCCTATAGCCACATTTATGGTAATTTAGTAAAGTTAGAATAGGTAGTCCACTCAACTCAACAATTTTTAACATTTTTATATCACCATATTAACCTTGTTAAGAAGAAAATAAATCAATAAACTTTCTTAGTCTGAAGTACTGTTTTGTCACCTTCTTATCAACACTTGAAAAAGTGTCTTTAAAGTTATATTTAAAGGATTGTCTGAAAAGCAATTTTTATATTTTTATATTGTAGTTACAGGATACAGTTATGTATTTTTTCAAAAATCTTCTTTTTCATAGAAGATCTGAAATGTCTAAAGATCAATACTCCCAAAGCAAAAATTATCGATTTTGGCGACCAGATTCAAAAGTTAGAATAGATAGTCCACTCAATTTTAACATTTTTATAGCACAATATTAACCTTGTTAAGAAGAAAATAAATCAATAAACTTTCTTAGTCTGAAATACTGTTTTGTCACCTTCGTATCAACACTTGGAAAAGTGTCTTTAAAGTTATATTTAAAGGGTTGTCTGAAAAGAAATTTTTATATTGTAGTTACACAATACAGTTATGTATTTTTTTCAAAAGGCTTCTTTTTCATAGAAGATCTGAAATGTCTAAAGATCAATACTCCCAAAGCAAAAATTATCCATTTTGGCGACCAGACTCAAAAGGAACCTTAAAAACTAAAGTATTTCTGAATATACAACCCTACCCTATACACTCACAGGCAAAATAATCGATCCACACAAATTTTCCATGAATTTCAATCGCAAATAACTTTTTTATTTGATGTCGGATTTAAACAAATATTAAAGAATATTGTGGATAAATTAATGGACAATCGCTCAAATTTTAAAAAATTACTAAAAAATAGACGTACGTTTATAATATACAGGTTTAAACAAAAAGATGTTTTTTACCATAAGTTTAAGACACTTTGTAGAGTGGCAAAACCGTATATCAAGTCACATCTATTCTTAACAGTTTTGTTTTTGGTTCACCTTGATATATTTATTTTTGTGGAAAATATAGATTTAAAAAAAACATTGCAATTTCCAATATTTTTCTGTATGAAGAACTAAGGTTGCTATGGTCCATCCATAGGCTATGGAGAATTACAGTGACAGTTTTGTTGAATCATCCCATACTTGGACATGTCATACACGGCTTTCAAAAGCTATCAAATTGTTTTTTTGCAAATTAATGTTTAAATTTTGAGGTGTTTTCTTACTTTAAAAAATGGATATGTCTCCGAATGATGTGGCCAGAGCCATTAATTTAATCCAGGATGGACGGTCACAGTATTACGTGGCAAGGGTTTTAATCGTCACATGAAGTAAAGTACAAAGGGTAACATCATTGGGAGACATTTTTAAAAGTAAGAAGACACCTTAAAAGTAACACATTAATTTACAAAAAACAATTTTATAGCTTTTGAAAGCTGTATATGACATGTCCAATTATGGGATGATTCAACAAAACTGTCACTGTCATCCTCAATAGGCTATGGATGGACCATAGCAACCTTAGTTCTTTATACAAGAAAAATATTGGAAATTGCAATGTTTTTTTTAAAAATCCATATTTTCCACAAAAATAAATATATCAAGGTGAACCAAAAATAAAACTGTTAAAAATAGATGTGACTTAATAATTAAAACTTAATTAAGAACAATACACAGTTTTGCCACTCTACAGTGTGTCTTAAACGTATGGTAAAAAACATCTTTTTGTTTAAACCTGTATATTATAAACGTACGTGTATTTTTTAGTAATTTTTAAAATGTGAGCGATTCACCATTAATTTATCTACATTTTTCTTTAATATTTGTTTAAATCCGAAAACAAATAAAAAAGTTATTTGCGATTGAAATTTATCGAAAATTTGTGTGGATCCATTATTTTGCCTGTGAGTGTATATTGAATACAATCATCTAAATATAAAAACGTACAAAAATGATTTTGGAAATTCACCACAAATACTAAACCGTAGCTGGTTTTCAAAACTCATTTTTTGAATCAGCTCGATAAATTCATTTTGAATCACACTAAAACCTTTCTGATACTGATTATGTCATGACATATGCATATGATTAAAAAAATATTGCATGTCAACTTAATTTAAGTAATTAAAAAAAAATGGTTTTCGAAATAAAGAAGTGATGATAAATATCTATCTTCAATTAATTACACATTTAAATTAAGAGCACAGTTTAATGTTTTCGCCATTTTATTGGACGCATTTTCTAGACATTTCTAATCAGATTTATGTGCAAATAAACTACACTTAAAGGACTTGCAGGCCAGTCTAACGTCATCAAATATCGATTTGGGTTGTACTACTAATGAACAAGCCAATTTAATTAACGGTATTTACTGTCACAGTTTGTGAACAAAACCAAGAATGATATTAATGATTTTACTAAAGGAAATTTAAACTTATAAAACATTTTTCTTCCCCCACCTTTAAAGCACATGACGCTGTGTCAAAAGAGAGAGTGAGGTTACAACAATCTGACAGCTTTTGAAAATTATTTAATTTTTGCGTTTGTCGTAGAAAAAGTGTATTGTAGTGTATTGTCGACATTTTAATTACTGAAACTCATAATCAGTTTAATATTGAATATTTAATATAAAATATCATTTATAATGACCTATTTTATCAAGTCATAAAGAATACTTGACAGGTCCTTGTGTAATACATGAGTTGCATCCATTGTTTGTGAATGGCGAAAGGGGTTCAGTTTAACATTAAAGATTATTTAAGGCGTTTGTGTATAACGCCTTACAATAAAGGTGCTTTATACAGGACCCCTGTGTTTAAGTGTATAAATACACTGCCGTTTGAGCCTGTTTAAACAGTAGAACATTAATAAATGGGGTTTTATTTATCTAAGAATAATTTTTGGTTTATTAACATATTAATAGTACTGTAGGACTTCTTACTTCTTTACTTTTGATCAGGATGTCTTTAATAAAACTTGATATTAATTTTTTATAAACTTTCTATATTTCAACGTGACAACTCTTCTTCTTCTTCTTATTTACATTACAGGGTTCCACCTTATCGGCATTGCATTGTTGCCAACACCAAGAAAACATTTAAATAACAAATTTTACCACAGTTCGGCCTTCCTGACCTTGATCGACCTCGATCAACTTAAAACAAGTAAAATCTATTACAAAATCGTAAATACATAAGTACATAAGACATAAAATCGTAAGACATAAGTTCATAAAATACATAAGACATAAGTTCATAAAATACATAAGATATAAGTTCATAAAATACATAAGACATAAGTTCATAAAATACATAAGATAATAACATAATCGTCGATTATTTTAATCAGTTAAACTCTTAAATTTACGACTATCTAAGCCAATATTTCATTTGATGAGGTCCACAAACATTGCTAAAAGGCCTCTGTGTTAACTGAAACCCATCTATATCACCTGGTATGGAACTGGTAGCTCACTAACAGTTTCATGGACAACATTGGTAGTGCTGTCAGCAGTCGAAGTCTGCGCTGGTGTTGTCTTCACACGGGCCTCCGGACAGTCCCTGAGCATGTGACCCATCTTTCCACATTTGAAACAGCTGCCCTTTTCCCTCTTTGGTTTTCGACATTGTTCGATCTTGTGTCCCTCCAAGCCGCAGTTGTAACATTTCAATTTTTGTGTTGCTCTGGGTGCATCCGGGGTTTGTCGTAAGTCCCTTGAGTAGGCTGGTGGTGCATGACCTCTGTCATTAATAGTAACTCGATTCATTACAGCTGCCAACGCTTCAGGTCCAGTAAAGTTCTGCATTCTAGCTTGCACTTGCAATGTAGCATTATCAAATCCATCAATAAGATAGTCAATCATGTCATTGTTGTCTAAACCAGCCCTTTTGCCCAACATAACCTTATCATTGTAGTAAGTTGAAAATGCTTCTGTTTTTCGCCACCTTCTCTTTTCAAAATTCTTCATTAATTGTACTTTATCGATGCCAGAGGTGAACATGTTACTAATCTCCACTTTTAACGTCTCCCATGGCATTTCTAGATGCGTTGTCTTGGAATAATACCATTTCAGTGCTGCACCTTTTAATTTGTTGACTGCGATTAAATGTGTTCTGCTCTCATCTGTTTTATAAACATTTTGTACAGTATCGACCCTCTGGATCCAAGATTCCGCGTCGATTTCATCGGATTCACCACTAAAATCTGGTATAAGGGTAGATATTTCCTTATTACTTACAGGAACTGTTTGGCTCCTTGATTCATTTGCTGGTAGTATTTGGTTTGTAGCATCATTTACACGGGGTGCATTGTTCTGTTCATTATAAATAAGGATTGATCTTACTGTTTGTTGGATGATTTCATCGACACTAAGCCGACATACCGCTTCTTCATCACTTTTAGACATGTCCGGTTCTTTTTCAAATCAACGCGTTGCAACGTGCATAACATAAAATCTTGAATATCGGGAAAATACCTTGTAGGACTTCTTAAATTTTACCATACATAATTCGCATCTCACTTCTGAATCTGTAGGACTTCTTACTTCTTTACTTTTGATCAGGATGTCTTTAATAAAACTTGATATTAATTTTTTATAAACTTTCTATATTTCAACGTGACAACTCTTCTTCTTCTTCTTCTTCTTCTTATTTACATTACAGGGTTCCACCTTATCGGCATTGCATTGTTGCCAACACCAAGAAAACATTTAAATAACAAATTTTACCACAGTACATTTCTGAAGTCACAAAAAATTTGATATTTGAATCGTCGGCCTTATCATGAAGTATAAACTATAAACTATAATATTTTCACTCTAAAACTGTTTTTAAATTTGTTATATCGTCTACATTAATTTAAGTTTTTATTTTATACCTGAAAACTGTACTGCAGGGTCTGGCAAGCGTTAAATCTGTTTTTTTCTACTCCCACCTTTAAAACGACCATTATCGTACATGTTTCCATGACATTAAGTGCCAACATTGACAAGTTGTGGCTTTATGTCCTTTTAGTCACGGGCTGAAGTTGGTCTTAGTTACTTGAGAGTTGTAAAATGTCTAACAATCGTTAAAATAAAGTGCCCATCTTGTAAAATAATACTAAATGTAAAATAGTATATTATGTACCAAGTTTTATAAACGCCATTTTAGCGAAGCTTGCGAGCGAGTGTTTAGTAAAAACGAGTGTTTAAAGTTGCATACTATACTTTATCTACGACGAAGAGAAATAAGAATTTAAAGCCAATTTGAATTTTAAACATTTGACAAATTTAACCTTACTTTTTCGCACTTCATAATAAAGCTAACGTCTGCCCGTGATTAAAATGCCAAAAAGCCACTGTTGTTAACTTCAGCCCCTTGACTAAAACGCCCTAAAGTCCTTCGTCGCTCGTTTTATAAAAATTGTCCGCGTGCGACCAAATGACGTCTTATGACATTAGTTCTTTAATATACTATTATTATCTCAATACACAAATTCAAAAGTATTACATAGTTTTTTATTGTACTAACCTTTTAAATTCGCTGGCAGTAAACTAGATTTAACTTAATTTTGGGTGGACTCCACTGTGGAGTATCCACAAAACATTTTCTTTACTTTCATTGTGAATAATAATTTTTTTACGACAAATACTTATTATAATCCAAAAATGATTTAAATTAAATATTTCTACAGAGGGACATCTATACAAAAATAGAGTAACCGTAAAAATAAGAATCTGTATAGATGTTTAGATGTCCCTCTGTAGAAATATTTAATTTAAATCATTTTTAGATTATAATAAGTATTTGTCGTAAAAAAATTATAGTTAATAAACTTTTGTAGACACTCATTTAATTAAGTTTAATGATATTTTTAAGTGAGTTTCTAAAAGTTTGTAAACATTTTAAAATCCTAAATGTATCTCAATAAGATTGAAATACCAAAGAGACTTTTAACAAAATATTTTTTGTGAACGCCTTTAAAATAATTAGGTTTAACTAATAACTTCAAGAATAGGTACATTTTGTCATGAATTTTTTTATAAAAAAAGTATTATTTTAAAAGTATATATACTGGTATACCAGGCGTCTCACCTCAGCTGATTTTGTTTAGTAAGTATATTTAAGACCCTTCATTCTGGAAGTTTTAATTTTGTTACATCGACGGTTGTTAATTATTTCTTTTTCTTTTTATCAAAAATTGTACATTATTTACATAGTAGAACAAAATCATAAATATATTTACTAAATAGGTTGTCCCGCCTATGCGTTAATGCTATTTTTGAATGAAAATGAATAAAAATGTGCTCATTTGCAACTACTTAGGATACCTAACAATAATAATTTGTAATATATACTGTTTTGTTAAACGTACCAACGAATAGATGGAGTGCAAAAAAAAGCAATTATCAATAAAAGTAATCAATAATATCAAAGTACTAAAATAGGTTTAAAGCTAATTTAAAATTAGATAATTTTAAATAAATGTCAGTGATTTGAACTAGCCGACTGTACTTTAATGTATGAGGTAGGTCATGGTTCAAACAAAACCAGAGGCCACGAAACAATTGGGTCAATTTTTATTTAAAAACTCGCTTACTTTGGCGTGACCTACCATACCCCAAGGGATGACAGTGTCATCATGACACCCTGTATATTCGTAATAAAACGAAGAAATCGACAATTGAAGTTTCCTTTATTATAATTCATTAATACAGCTAGCATGGATTATTAATTGATTAACTGTAAAAAACATAATTTACTGTATACAATGCATGAAACAAAAAAACTGCTCTTAAAAATTAATTTATTATCAGATTTAAATATTGACTGTTGCTTTATATTTCATGTTTGCCAATTATAAAAACAGACGGTGCATTTTAAAATTTTAAATTCTTTAGAGTAAACCTACCATGTTAAATTGGTAATTAATTCTTTGAGACTGAAAATTAAAACAATGTTGTATGTATAAAATCATATAAAATTACCGTTTTTCAAAATAATATTATTTAATTACTTTACTATTTTTAATTACTCCTATATATTTTTATACAGGGTGTCTCCGATTTTCTCGGTAAAATTGAATGGTCAATAGCACTAGAAAATAAGAAGAAAAGTTTGAATGAACTTGTTTGTATGCTTTAAAGCTTGGTTTTAAAAATACAAAGTGTTAAAGTATGGTCACGCCCCTGACCTTAATGTTATAGTTAAAATTAAGAAAATTAAAATGGTTTGGCGATACCAGTTACAGAACTGTTTTGTTACAGTGAAATTAACAATTAAATAAATAAATAAAAAAAATATATTTAAAAATAAATTAAAAATACAACTTTTTGTTTCTTGCATTTTTTATGTTGCTTAATTTTTAAGAAAAAAAATTAAATTATTTTTTTGATCCCACCATTAAAACGCCCTTTATCGTACATGATTTCATGACACTAAGTATCCTTTTAAATACACATTGACAAGTTGTGGCTTTATGACGCTTTACTCTCGGGCTGAAGTTAGCAACAGGTTTTTAGTCACGGGCTGAAGTTAGTTTTAAGTTGACAGTTGTCAAATGTCATATAATCGTTCAAATAAAGTGCCTTTCTTGTAAAATAATACTAAATGTGAAAATTATTTTATTATCTCAATACAAAAATACAAAAGTATTAAATAGTTTCTCAACGCCAATATTTGAAAAGTTTATATGAACATTGTACTGACCTTTTAATTTCTCCGGTAGTAAACTATAGCATAAATTCGGGCAAGGACTCCACTGTAAAGTGCTCACAAAACATTTTCTTTACTTTCACTGTAAAAAACTGTCAATTTTCAAGAAATACATTTCGATTTATAACCTTTATAGTCTGTGTTTATAAAATATAAAAATTTGACATTTGACGGTGACACACAGATTCCCATATTGTTTCATAGATGGCGCTCCATACAAATTTTTGATTTAAATCATTTTAAGATAATAATAAGTATTTGTCGTAGAAAAAGTATAGTATGCACCTCGTTTATAAACTTTTCTATACAATTATTAATTTAAGCACTCGCTCGCAAGCTCGCTCGTGCCTAAATTAAATTCGTGTATAAAATGGCGTTTATCAAACTTGATACATAATATACTATTATCCGCTCGTGACTAGGGATTTAAAAATAACGAAAATTGATCCTGCGGGAAAAACCTGTTTTTTCCGAAAAAAACGAAAAAATTGTGAAATTTTGTGAAAAATTGACTTTTTAAAATTTTATTCAAAGGGTAAGTAATTACGAATTTCTGAAAATTTACAAATTTTTACAGGTGATATCCGTATCGAGATATCGAGAAAAAAGTAAATTTCCGACGCTGATTATATTATATTATATTATTATGATTTAATAATTTTTATTCAGCAAAAATATTCTATCGGGCCGCAAAAAAACATATTTGGTCCTGTATTTACATAACTTTTCTTTTATTTGACACTTTAATTTATAAAATTATAATTTTGTAATTTAACTTATGGCCACTTGCACCGTAAGTTTAACAGTGGTTTTATTTTTAACACAGGTTTATTTTTCATAACTACTGTTAAAATAAACCCCCAATTTCGGTGGTTTAAATTACTTTAATCCACCGTTAACGATTTATAACCCCAAAAGTACTAGTCATCGGTATTCAAAATCTTTTCTTTTCCAAAGATATTATTTATTGACAGCTTTAGCAAATCCAATAACTATAGTTATAGGTATAGAGGTCAGCAACTCTATAATGAGTCACTACTAAGAACCAGAAATATAATAGAAAGAGTATTTGGAATTTGGAAAATAAGGTTTCCAGTGTTGGCATATGGCTTAAGATTAAAACTAGATACAGTTTTGTCCTTTATTCCAGCTGCAGCTGTACTACATAATATTGCTATAGAGACATGAATAAACCGCCATTGCCTGATGATATTAATGCCATGATGGAGTACCCTGTTGTTACTCATCCACAAGATCGCATTATGTTTCAAAATCAATTAATACAAGATTATTTTGCGAATTTATAAAATTTTATATGAATAATATTTTTGATGTTTTATTTAATTTATACTTATTTAAAATTAAAATAAAATATATAGTCATTTCTTGTTTATTATTATAATACATAGGTATATTAAGTTTTTCTTTTTCTTCCAAAATTTTAAAATCCGAAAGAGTCATTTATTTTACATCCTTTTTATTGTTAATTTTCTGCCCTAATTGTTTTAGCCCTATCTGTCTATTTGTTTTCAATGATACCCTTGTATCCACAAGATTAATTAAATGATTTTTTTCATTTTCTAAAAGATTTAAGGAGAATTCAAAGAATTTTACCAAAAAAGTTAAAAAACGAAGTTTCCACTAGACACACTGTTTAGATTACAAATCATAGTCTATTGATGTCATTAAAATTATATATGTCATGCGCCATGTATTCCCATGTGCTCTTCCTATTTCCAGGTGTAAATTTATTTTTTACCCTGAACACCAACCCGAAAATTAACTTTTCTCGTAATTATAAATTGAGTTGTTTAAGGTAAATATAATTGAAAATGTATTATACAAATATTGATTCGGCTGTTTTACTTCTATGTTTACTTGCCCCTTAACAATATTAATCGCAATTAATTTTATTGCCCAGTCATAAAAAATATTCCGCTATCGTTAAATGTAATATCTAGTAATAATGCAATAAAAAAAATAAATAAAAATATTAATTTATAACCATTAAAATATGCAATAAAATGTCTGAAACAATTTGATTTTATTTATACAGGGTGGCCCGGACTAAGGGTTTGCCACGCTGTAGGGGAGTGGGATATTTTATAAAAGATATTGTAGTGCCAAACTTATTTGTAGTATTACCCTAATACAACCAAGTCAATCTTAAAATAATGTATTAAAAAAAACAATTTATTACATATTTATTTAATTTTAAATCTAAATAAGTTTATAATAGTATATTATGTATCAAGTTTGATAAACGCCATTTTATACACGAATTTAATTTAGGCACGAGCGAGCTCGCGAGCGAGTTCTTAAATTAATGAGTGTATAGAAAAGTTTATAAACGAGGTGCATACTATACTTTTTTTACGACAAATACTTATTATTATCTTAAAATGATTTAAATCAAATATTTTTATAGAGCGCCATCTATAAAACAATAGGGAAATCTGTGTGTGACCGTCAAATGTCAAAATTTTTAAATTTTATAAACACAGATTATAAAGGTTATAAATCGAAATGTATTTCTTGAAAATGAACAGTTTTTTACAGTGAAAGTAAAGAAAATGTTTTATGAGCACTTTACAGTGGAGTCCGTGCCCGAATTTAAGTTATAGTTTACTGCCGGCGAAATTAAAAGGTCAGTACAATGTTCATATAAACTTTTCAAATATTGGCGTTGAGAAACTATTTAATACTTTTGTATTTTTGTATTGAGATAATAAAATAATTCTCACATTTAGTATTATTTTACAAGAAAGGCACTTTATTTTAACGATTGTATGGCATTTGACAACTGTCAACTAACTTAAAACTAACTTCAGCCCGTGACTAAAAACCTGTTGCTAACTTCAGCCCGTGACTAAAGCGCCGTAAAGCCACAACTTGTCAATGTGTATTTAAAAGGTCACTTAGTGTCATGGAAACATGGACGATAAAGGGCGTTTTAAAGGTGGGAGGAGAAAAAATTATATAAAATACTGAAAATAAAAAAACTTAAACCCAAATAAACCTTTAACCTTTCTTTTTTACTCATAGAAACTAAAAAATAATACAAAAAACGAGCCTTGGGGCACTGGAATACCAACTAACATTATGTTTTTTTTCGTTTTCGATGAACATTTTTAGAATATACAATTTTATTCATATTTATAAGTATAGGTTTTTTTATTCAAAACGGCAATAAGAAAGTACGACAAAAAGCAAATAGAAAATATGTATGTACGTATGCTTATGAATCCAGACAAAATATTTTCGTATTTCATTGAATTTCTCATGATTTTCTTTTTTATGCTGCCGCTATTTACACATTCGATTTACGTATCTTTTTATCTATTGATTATTTTTTAGTGGATTGTTGTCAAGGGTTACGAGCAAACTATTTTATATTCTGAATAAAACAGTTTTATCTTTTAAGAAGTCGAACAACAACAATCTATAAAACTAAACTACTGTGTACTCTCTTTATATTTACATGATTCGGCACTAAAAAAATCTACTAAACTTTTTAATAAAAAAATTAAGAGCATGTTTAATATATGTTTACTGCATCGTAGCTGACTACCAGGTTCTGAATTCATTTTGCTCAAACAGTCCTTGTTTGAATTGGTGGTATTTTTTCTTATAATTAAAATGGTGAAAACAGAAAAAACAATCGAAGGTCGCAATATTTACAAAAATAACATTTTTGAAATGGAATAAGGTACTATGTATATTTTTTACATATCTTAAAACACAATTTAATTTTAACAATAAGTACCCTTGACTTAAAAATAAATAATTAATAAGTACTTGAACTTTCTGATGTTAAATAATTAATAGTATATTATGTTTGATAAACTCCATTTTATACACTAAGTTAATTTTGGCACGAGCGAGCTTGCGAGCGAGTGCTTAAATTAATGAGTGTATAGAAAAGTTTATAAACGAGGTGCATACTATAGTTTTTCTACGACAAATAATTATTATTATCTTAAAATGATTTAAATCAAAAAATTTTATAGAGCGCCATCTATGAAACAATAGGGGAATCTGTGTCACCGTCAAATGTTAGATTTACACAGATTATAAAGGTTATAAATCGAAATGTATTTCTTGAAAATTGACAGTTTTTTACAGTGAAAGTAAAAAAAATGTTTTATGAGGACTTTACAGTGGAGTCCGTTCCCGAATTTAAGTTATAGTTTACTGCCGGCGAAATTAAAAGGTCAGTACAATGTTCATATAAACTTTTCAAATATTGCCGTTGAGAAACTATTTAATACTTTTGTATTTTTGTATTGAGATAATAAAATAATTTTCACATTTAGTATTATTTTACAAGAAAGGCACTTTATTTTAACGATTGTATGACATTTGACAACTGTCAACTAACTTAAAACTAACTTCAGCCCGTGACTAAAAACCTGTTGCTAACTTCAGCCCGTGACTAAAGCGCCTTAAAGCCACAACTTGTGAATGTGTATTTAAAAGGTCACTTAGTGTCATGGAAACATATACGATAAAGGGCGTTTTAAAGGTGAAAACAGAAAAAATTATAATTTGGTTATTTACTTTAGTTCGTGTTAAATCTTTCTTTTTAATTTTAAGTAGTTATGCAATAATAATTTTTTGCTCCAAATTAAATTGTATTTCAAAATATGTAAAAATATACAGGGTGTCCAATTTAAAATAAAATTGTTTTTATGTTTTTACTATTTTAATTAGAAGAAAAAATGTCACCAATCTGCTAATTTAACCGACTTTGTAGCTCCAATAATAAAGGAGTTAAAATGGTAGCAATTGTGAGCAGATAATTTTGGACACGGTGTATATGGGTCCTAAATAAACTAAAAAAAAAATTAAATACATAAACTCCTTTAAAAATTTTTAGCCATAAAATAAACAGTTTTTTACTGCAATATTAAAATTCACTTGATTTAATACAAAATTGAAAAAATAATGAAAATCCTAAAATAATACAAAAGTATCCAACAAAAATTTAATAAAGAATGATATTATTTTTTCATCACTTACTTTATTAAAATTGGGTTTTGAAGCATGATCTATGTGAAAAAAAATCGGAAATGCTATTTTATTTGACTAAGTTAATGGAGTGCTATTTTTAACTAGCCAACTGATACTCAGTTTTGCTTGTTTCGTGTCTTTTTTTCTCTTCATTTATTTATGTTATACGTTGACACATACGAAACGATACGATACTAAATCTCATACATAAATTGTATATTCGTATTATTATTCAGATATAAATGGAAATATACCCGATATCAAATTTTAAAATTCAAACAGCACAGCGTATAAACACTTTTATTATTTTTACATAAGATATTAACTCAGATATGATGGTTTTTTGTAAAATACATTGTACCTATACAGGGTGTTTCAAAAATGGTGCACTAACGCCATACCACACGAGTTTAGGTTTAGGTGGAATATGTGTATATTTGTAAAAAAAAAGTTTAAAAATTTTGGCAACGCTGTTTTCTTTAATATATTTTATACTTAAAGTAACCCTGCAACGCATACAGATTCCCAAGGGTGGTTACTCTATTGGTTTATAGATATCGCTCTATACAAATATTTAATTTAAATCATTTTTTAGAACATAATAAGTATTTGTCGTGGAAAAAGTATAGTAGGCAACTTTTCTCGCTCGTTCCTAATTAAAACTCGTGACTAAAATGGCGTTTATCAAACTTGAAACAAGTATTTAACTTTATTGCTAATAAATATATTTATCTCCACGCGGTCTATAATTTAAACTTTATTGTTGTCAACATTCGATAAAGAAATATGTTATGGCCTAGGCCGATAAAAATTTTTATGAGGCAAGTAATTAGTTTTTTTCTCACTTGGGGTATTGTTTTGACAAATTAATCCTTTTTTAAGAAATTAACTTACTAAACTGGTTTAATTTATTTATAATAAGCACTAATTTGTTTGTTTTACTGTTAATGTTTAATATTTTTCATTAAATTATTGTAAAATTAAATATGAATAATAAAACAAAAAGTGAGGTTAGGCAACCCAGAAAACGCACGATTCTTTTTCTACGATTTAAATTATCTTTAAGTTTTAATTTGCTTTAAGTTTTAAGTGAAATTAAATGTTAAACACAGCTTAAACATTCCAAACTATCTATTTTTTAAATAAAAATACAAACAAATTGAAATTAGATACCTACCTATTTATTAAACAATTAATTGAATTCAATGTAATAGCAAAAATCCATTTCTACTTAAATCATGTTGCTAGGTATTGTCAAACTATTACTGCTTTTAAAAGCAATAATAATTATTGTACATTTAATGTAATCTTTAGTTAATAAATAAATGAGATTCTAAAAAAGTGAGGTTAGGCCGCTTTGATGTTGAATTAAATTGACCTATATAAAGTGCTTTGAATTCAAGATAAGATAAAATGTTGTATGCCATTCGGCCAAGAAGTGCCTTTTTGTGCTTCGCTCAATTGTAGGCCTCTGCTAGGCGTCGGCCTTCAAACCTTGAGCTTAGCACAAAAAGCCTTACTTCTTAACCTAATGACATAAATAACTATTTTTTAAATTTAAAATATATTTTTAATTCTAAATAATCACAATCTAATTAAATCTAATTAATTACGTGTGGATTGTGCTATATCTGTAGGTTAAACCAGTATATTTTTGTCACCACTGTTTAATTGTTATTAAGATTATTATCACACAAAAAAAGTGTCAACATTTTTATATTTAAACTATACTGCCCTACTATGGAGAAAGGCAGTAACTGCAAAAAAATGCAAAATGCGTTTTCTTGTGCTATGGTAAAGCTATGGACATTTTGTAACCGAATTCAACACAGAAATGCAGTCAAATATCTCATAATTTAAAAAAATCAATTAAATACCTACTGCTTTTTATAAAAATGTAGTTTATGCTAATTTTCCACAAATTTCTTGTTTAGCAGTTACTGCCTTTCTCCATAGTAGGGCAGTATAGTTTAAATATAAAAATGTTGACACTTTTTTTGTGTGTTAAACTTGATCCTGTACAAATTTTAATATAATCGTATTTAAAGCGGTCATTTTATACTAGTATAAAATGGCCGCTTTAACACAACAAAATTTCATAACGATATCTGTTTTAGTTTTTTTTAATAAAATTTGGCCCCTTTTCCATTTCAAAAATTTACTGTTATTTGTTGGCTACCCATATTTGGCAACAAAAATAAATCAAGCATGCCATTAAATGTTTTATTAGCCAACTTGACTAACAGAACCGACATTATACAGTTTATAACTTATTTATTCCGGCTCATTTTAATATCATCAGCAATGCCGTATCTGGAACTGAAAACAAATATCTGACTCACTCGATTAGAAGCAGTGGCGAGACATGAATTACAATTCGCATAAAAGTGCTGGAAAAAGTTTTTTTAATGGTCACTAAATCTTTTATAAGATTTTTTATCATTCTTTACAGGCATAGTTATAATACTGGTGGTTTATGTTTACAACACTAATAAATTGTGTGTAAAAAATATAGGTTTTCTTCAAGGGCAATTGTCCGCTGAATCCGAAAATGTCAAAAGTTATAAAAGTAGAATAGTTTTTGTGATTTAGTCTATTTTCCATATAATATGGAATTGACTATCTCAAAAAGTGCTCTACTTTCATAATTTTTGACGGTCTTTTCGAATTCAGGGGACAATTTCACATAAGAATTGGCTGTTAAATATCCGGGATAAAAATTGTTGTGGACTAGAGCTATTAGTGACTGCTTTTTCACTTTAAAAAGTATTCATTTTTGACTAATTCGTTTTTAGAGAGTAAAACACTACACAATACCATGTTAAAAATATTTTACCCCATAGTTCACCTCAAAATATTAAATATTATAAAAAAATATGACGTTACTTACATATGCATTTTTAAAGGTATTTTATAGTGTTTAAGTAATCATTACATTTAATAATAGGCATTACTTTTATTACATTTAAAACTTAAAGACATTCATAATAGGATCATTGATTAAGGTTATTCACTCAACGATAGTATATTATGTAATAACTTTTATAAACGCCATTTTAGTTACGAGCGAAGCTTGCAAGCGAGTGTTTAATAAAAACGAGTGTCTAGATAAGTTTATAAAACGAGTTGCATACTATACTTTATCTATTTTGTGTTCATAATGACTCCATTATAACACCGCTTTCGGTGCTGTAATGAGATACTTTATTCCACCCAAAATTTTGATTTTAAAGGTTGGCTATACTTTCAACAGTATAATATTTTGCATATTGGTTATAATATTTTAATGATTTTTCTAGTACTTACGAGACTTTTCTGGCAATAAATTTTGTAAAACACCAAAGAAAATCCTTTTTTTCTTCTTTAACATTAACAGCCGCTTATTGTATAAAAGTAAATTAAGGACGGTATGGCGAATCAATTTTGACATTAACTGTCAAACCAATTACTGTGATACCATCTAAAGTAAAATTCGACCAAATTAAATTTAAGGTATAAAATTAATTTTTTATAGAATTTTTGCAAAATAGATAAAATAGCATAAAAAAAGCATGTCATAAGACCTTTTGTCGCACTCGTCCATTACAAAACTCGCTCCTTCGTCGCTCGTTTTATAAATTGTCCGAATGCGACAAAATCATTTGTCAAAATGACATTAGTTCTTTAATATACAATAGTATAGTAGATAATAATCTACGACGAACACAAAGAAGAATTTAAAACCAATTTTATTTGTTAAATATCTGTCAAATGTCAACGGAATTAACCTCACTTTTCTCTAATTTAAAATAAAGCTTCAGCCCGTTAATGTAGGAGTAGATAAAATTATTAAACATTATTAGGAGGTTTCTAAAAGTAAAGCGTTTTAATAAACAAATTTATATTTTGTTTTAGAGCGTTCTTTAAGTTCATAATAAAACTAAAAATCTTACTTGGGTTGCTCTCTTTATCTTTTTTTATTATCCTAAATAAATTAAAATGTTAAATTAATAAATGATTGTATTACATTGACGAGCTGTTACTTTATGGCGTTTTAGTCACTGGCTGAAGTTAACAACAGTGGCTTTTGGGCATTTTTGTCTCGGGCTAGAGTTAGCTTTATTATACATTGGGAAAAGTAAGGTTAAATCCGGGTGACAGTTGACAGGTGTCAAATATTAATCAAATAAAATTGTCTTTAAATTCTGTTTTGTGTTCGTCGTAGATATGTGTATTCAACTCGTTTTATAAACTTCTCTAGACACTCTTTTCTATTAAACACTCGCTCGCAAGCTTCGCGTTGCCTTATAAAACTCGTAACTAAAATGGCGTTTATTAAACTTAATACTTAATATAATATTTTTGTACAGGCAAATAATGTTAATCATATGTGTGCATGTGCATAATAAGTTAATTGAACTTTTCAATGTAGCCACAAAATTTGTGACTCATAAATAAAAAATTTACTTCCTTTGATATGCATTTTTAACATACGTGGGTGAATTTTAAAACACACATTAGCGCCGAGGCCTTTTTACCATTGCAGGTATATTATTTAAAAACTTTTATAGGATTAAACATTTAAACTCTCTAAATAATAAATTTAAAACTTTTCACTACGAATTTTGTAAGACGGACTAATATTTCTAACATTTTACATAAAATCGATGATTTAATAATTCAAAAGTCGACGAAAATCGACCCCTGTAATAAAACTGTTTTTAGGGTGAAAGACAGTATTGATTTAACGCGTAGGGAATAATACGAAACAAAACATTTTTTGTTGTGGGCTACAATATAAAGGTAATTAGGGTTAAAAAACTTTTCTGAATACACTAAGGAAACTTATTATTTTTGTACTCCATAAATAATTAAGGATTAAATTAAGTTCTTTCACGAATTTCTACATTCTCTACATCTAAATATATCTGGGGTTTTTTAAAGTAATCATTAGACATTGTAAATGAATGTTTTTCAGATTGACAAAATTTTTAACATCATTATAATGTATAGGCTACAATACAATATAATATTGCCAAATAATACATAGCTATTATTATTCTTTATTTTTGCCTTATTTCTCATTGAAATTTCCCAAGGGTGATTTTTTTCTATTTTTGTATCAAATTATATTGACATAGGATTTGGGATTACTTAATTATTTATTATGTAATTTTATGCCTACGTTTCAAGGATTGAAAATTAATTTTCCCCATAATTATGGGGTATAACGATACATTTTTTGTTCTAATTACATTTTTTATACGTTTTCAATTAAGAAAGTGGCTCAGTCTCGAACTTTATTGAAAATTGACCTCTTTTTTCAGGGGTTACTGTCCAATAAGACGACGAGATTTTACTTTTCTCCACGTTTGTATTTATCATTACTATGACGATTATACGGTTCATTATTTTCTTAAAAATTAATTGACATTGACATTAACATCAAATCTGTGGTTATGGTAATTACACAAAATTGTGCTAAATTTTTAAATAAAATTAGAAAAAGTATAGTGTTTAATTTAAATGGCCATTTATATTCTAATGAATTGCTCCACTTGCCTTTGGCTCGTGTCGCAATATATTATGAAAATTGTCAACTATCTCTATTAGGGTGGTTCTTATTTGACCGATGTCGAAATTTTAATCGTGCCGCCCCCTCATTTGTTTTTAAAAAATATTAAAAAAATGTATGCCAAATTTGAATGTCCCAACTGATTTTCTTTTATTGCCTGTAACAACGAGAAGTTTTTTCCACATAGAGGATTTTTGCCTTTAATGTATTAATTTTTTAAAATTACTATTAATCTATGAAAAAGTATAATTTTTTGAGAAAATGTAGAGGATATTACTTTTAAACAAAAAAAAAGTCTTTTTTACTTCGCTCGATTATTACTTACAGTTTTTCATATAGGGGATTTTTGCTTTAAAACGCAATAATTTTATAAAATCATTAATAATTAATGAACAATTCTAATTTTTTGAGGAAAGAAGGGAAAATATGATACTTTTAAACAAAAAAAAAAGAATTCATGTATGTCCATCGTAAGGTCTTTTTTAGTTCGCTCAATTATTACTATTATTTTATTTTATTGAAAATGACATAAAAAACAAAATATCAGTGATAATTATAATTTGCATTTAATGCATAATTAGTGTGTTTTGATAATTTTCTTCCTGAGGCCACATAGTCGGATCGATTTTCAAAAAAGTGTCATCGATATCCCATCGCTGAAAGAATCTTCTTGCTTGTGGTGTTATAATATATTATTGTACAGCTTGTGTCAGAGTTTCAAAAAGCATTTCCCGACGCAAAAAAACCTAATTATCTGGGTTTTATTTTGTTTATTTTTTTGACATTTTAACTACTATTTTGACATTTTAAATATTACTTTCTTTAAAAATAAATTGTTCGAAAACAATCTAAAAATCAATTTCATTATTTACATACAATACAATACAATTATTGTAATATTGTACTTTTCTAATGTTGGTGCACACATGTGTGCACCTAAATATCTTTTAGGCAATCTTAAATTATTTGTTTTATAAAACAAATAATTTAAGATTGCCTAATAGTATATTATGTATCAAGTTTTATAAACGCCATTTTAGTTACGAGTTTAATTAAGCACGAGCGAAGCTTGCGAGCGAGTGTTTAATAAAAACGAGTGTCTAGAGAAGTTTATAAACGAGTTGCATACTATACTTTATCTACGACGAACACAAAACAGAATTTAAAGCCAATTTTATTTGTTAAAATTTTGACATCTGTCAACTGTCACCCGAATTTAACCTCACTTTTTCCCAATTTATAATAAAGCTAACTTCAGCCCGTGACGTAAAATGTCGAAAAGCCACATTGGAAAAGTACAAAATTACGTTTCAAAACACATTATTTATGCATTAAATGCAAATTATCACTGATATTTTGTTTTTATGCCATTTTCAATAAAATACCAACAATAGTAATAATTAAGCGAAGTAAAAAAGACCTTACGATGGACATACATGAATTCTTTCTTTTTTTGTTTAAAAGTACCATATTTTTCATTCATTTCCTCAAAAAATTAAAATTGTTCATTCATTATTAATAATTTTATAAAATTATTGCGTTTTAAAGCAAAAATCTCCTATATGAAAAACTGTAAGTAATAATCGAGCGAAGTAAAAAAGACTTGGGGATGAAAATACATGATTTCTTTTTTTTTGTTTAAAAGTAACTTATGTCCTTTACATTTTCTCAAAAAATTATACTTTTTCATAAATTAATAGTAATTTAAAAAAAATACATTAAAGGCAAAAATCCTCTATCTGGAAAACTTCTCGTTGTTACAAGCAATAGAAGGAAATAAGTTAGGACATTCAAATTTGACATACATTTTTTTAATATTTTTTAAAAACAAATGAGGGGCGGCACGATTAAAATTTCGACATCGGTCAAATAAGAACCACCCTAATCTCTATAGTTTTTTTTAGCAATATTATCCAAATTATCGCGGGTTTTTAAGTGCCATTTTGTCAGAAAATTATACTTCAACCATATATTTATAGTAATGAGATTAGTAAAATATCTTAATTATAAAACCTGATACAAATTTAAATTAAATCTATGAGCTGTGGAGAACTGTTCTTCTTGGTATAAAATCAATACTGTTTTTTTTATTTTTTTTTCTATAAATAGCTTTAAAAAGTGATTTCCAGACATTTTCTAATCCATTATGGATGTTTTATTGAACGAGCCAATAATTGCTTTAGGACCATTTTAATTGCTTTTTTTCTGCACCTTTCCCTTTTATTTAACAATTATTGTACAGATTAATTAATTAACTTTTTTAGCGATATGAGTTCTAAAAATATTATCTGGGAAAATGAAATCGATATAATGTATGACCTTTTTTATAATTAATATTGGTTGTTATCCATTTACTATCAAATATTGAGATGCTTTATTCTAATTAGTTTTCATACATTAATGTAATAAATATATTGTAGTATACTTTATTAACATGACTGTGCCGAAATTAAAGTTGCCGTTTATTTATAAAACTATTTTATCTACTTCTATTGCATAATATTGTTTCTTTTCTAAAATATTGATAAACATAAATTATTCAATTTCACTACAAACCATAAAACATTAAATAATGTATTTTTCATATTTTATCATAGATTCGAATAATAGCAATTTTTAAAAAATTGATAATCTTCGTACTCACTTTTACCCGTCAGTTCTGTGTCCAATGTTAAAATTCAAAATTCCTGCGAAATATTGAAGTTTAAACGTCAAGTCCTCGTTTTAACTCAAGTGTTGGTAAAAAATTACCCACAGAGCCCGCCCTTTGCACGACAGTCATCTTGAAAACAATGCAAGCGGCGAGGTTTTGGTAAATGCACGTATAGTTCCAGTCAAAATTTCAGTGCTGTGGTGAGTAGTTATTTTCTTACGTATATATATTTCATTGTAAATTATATAATGCTATATGTGATTTGTTGATAAGTAGCATCCACTAATAAAAAATATCAGTAAAATACTTAATTTCTAATTATAATCTCAAATTTGTATCCCATTCATCGATGTTTCGGATATCTTTTTTTCGCAAACTTCAATTTAAATTCTGCTTGTCATTATAAACTCATATAAATTTGGTGTGGGTACCATACCTAATAATTGAGATATCGGTATACCCAAAATCCACCAGCCGCCACTGATGTGTGGTATTTGATTTTAAGATATTTAATGTATAATATGCTCAAAGTTGCAATAAATCTTATATTTTCCAATAAATTATGTATTTAATTATTACCCTGGTATACTCTTCACTTCCCTTGCATTCAAATTTAGAAAACCCAGATATTTCAGAAACTGTTTGAAAAAGTGACTGGCCCGGTCTGGAACAGTATATTTATTATATTATCTATGTTCTCATAACAAAATACTGTTTAATTTTCTCCGAAAACTATATAAACAAAATGAGGTCAAAAGTTGCCCAACTTTTGTAGAATCACCCATATATAGTTCAATATTCTCTTTTTTTTTGCTTTATAAATACAACAAAAGTGGGATTAAAACCTAAATATGCAAAAACGTTATTAAAACAATAAAATAAAACATGTGTTTATGACTGTGATGTAATTTGTGTTATGAGGGTGGAAATTCCAAAACTCCGCGGTGGTATAAACGTAATTTGGCCACATTATGAGGTGGTAAATTTATGCCACAACTATCCTCAAATACTTGACTTAACTTTGCCCTTATTTCGTGGTAGACGTAAACCATTCATCAAAAAGTTAAATTAGCTACTTTGCAAGAATTTAATGTATTGCCTTTAGGTGCTTTCCAAATAGGTAATGAGAATTGTCCTAAATGATTAATAATGAAATAAAGATTATTTCAAAAATGTCTAAACTTTTGGAAGTTTTACTGAGGGTAATTTCTTAATTATATGAGAATATTTTGGTATATTTATCAAAAACTAGATAACCCGGTGAACTTTGTTCCACCTAATAGTATATTATGTATCAAGTTTGATAAACGCCATTTTATACACCAGTTTAATTTAGGCACGAGCGAGCTTGCGAGCGAGTGCTTAAATTAATGAGTGTATAAAAAAGTTTATAAACGAGCACTGAAAGAAATTTGTTGCTAAAAGTAAATACAAATTTATACTAAAAATTTTATACTAGTGCTTTACACATTTATACTACTGTTTATTATGAATGTATGTTAAATTTTGTAATACATTTATTGTAAAGAAGATATGTTAGATCTAAATAAAAATAAACTTACCCTTACTATAAAATGTAAACTATAAGTGAATTACAGCAAAAAAATATTGCTAGAAACACCATTTATATTGCTAGGGCAGCAATAGGCTGCTAACCAAACGAATATATTTGTTTTAGCAATGTATGTGGTAGTCAATATATGAAACATAAAATATATTTGCCCTAATTATTTTTTTATTTAACTTTAGTATATATTTCTTTCAGTGAGGTGCATACTATAGTATGCAAAAGTATATATACGACAAATACTTATTATTATCTTAAAATTATTTAAATTAAAAATTTGTATAGAGCGCCATCTATAAAACAATAGGGGAATATGTGTGTCACCGTCAAATGTCAAATTTTTATATTTTATAAAAAAAATTATAAAGGTTATAAATCGAAATGTATTTCTTAAAAATTGACAGTTTTTCACAGTGAAAGTAAAGAAAATGTTTTATGAGCACTTTACAGTGGAGTCCGTGCCCGAATTAAAGTTATATTTTACTGCCGGCGAAATTAAAAGGTCAGTACAATGTTCATATAAACTTTTCAAATATTGGCGTTGAGAAACTATTTAATAATTTTGTATTTTTGTATTGAGATGATAAAATAATTTTCACATTTAGTATTATTTTACAAGAAAGGCAATTTATTTTAACGATTGTATGACATTTGACAACTGTCAACTAACTTAAAACTAACTTCAGCCCGTGACTAAAAACCTGTTGCTAACTTCAGCCCGTGACTAAAACGCCGTAAAGCCACAACTTGTCAATGTGTGTTTAAAAGGTCGCTTAGTGTCATGGAAACATGTACGATAAAGGGCGTTTTAAAGGTGGGAGTAGAAAAAATTCTTTATAAGCTATTATCAATCTTTATGAAGCTTTCAACTCCAATTCATTGAACATTGTAAAACGACACGGAATTGTTTTCACAGTGGCTCTATTCTGTCAAACTTACCTTGAGAACTTTACTATTTAAACTTATTTAAACAATTGAATGAAAGAATTTGGGGATATGTTTTTTCATTTAATTTGAAGCGCAGCTACGAACGCCATCTATACAAATTAATTTAAAGTTGTACAAATTTTGATTTTTTTGATTTTCTGGCTGTTTTTTTTTAATTAACCACTGTATTGAGGGGAACAAAACAAAAAAAATATTAAACTCGATTAAGCCATTTGCGAGTTTTTGCGGGACTAACGTACGGCGATTCATTTTTATATATATTGTAGCGAGTACGGCTCTGGATCTCGGAATGATGACTCATCTCCGATGAGTCATCGCCGGTGAGTCAGCGCTCGAGCGATCGAGAGCTGTGTGGAGCTCGCTGGAATATTCGGGAACGTAGGCACTGAATATATAAGGAGTGGCGCAGCATGGAGAGTCAGTCAAGTTTTGGTACTCGCGACGAAATAAATAAATATACGTGCAAATAAATAGACTCTAGTACAGTAGAGACATATAAATAATTAGTGTTTAGTTAGTTTTATAGTTTTTTAGTGTAATTAAGTGCGTGTTTTAATTCACACTGCGAACAGTAAAAACGTTACAATATGGATAGAGAGATATATAGAAGAAAGATGCCTAAAATATGTTTTATTTATTATTATAAATATTTAAATACGAGCAATGCTCTATAAGCCTGGACCTAAAATTTTTCAAAACCGACTAAATTTTCAATGTTCGAACGGAATTTAAGAATAGACAATAATGTGAATACAGCCCCAGGGGTTAAATGCTCTACAAAAAAGGTATTCTATATTTTTTGTAAGCCTTTTCATTCAAAAGATATCTTAGATTAAAGTTTTGCAGAATAGTTGGGATAACTGATCCACAAAAATGATCTTTTTATAATGGCAAAATTAAGGTTTAAAACTGTCATATTTTTTAATTCGGGTAAATCTTACGAAATGTCCCCCGATTGTGTTACCCCGTGATATTTAATAAAACTAAATGAGTGACACTTTTATTGCGTTTTGATCTCTCATAATTAAGTAGATATTACAGCTCAGGTTCCAGATTTTTAACCGCAATTAATTATTTTTTACAATGTTTTAAAAGTCGAAAACCTATCTCCGTGACTGTTACTCTTTCTAGGTTAACCTATATGTTTTCAAATATCTTAGGTAGTAAAAGCATATTAAAAATATCAGTTCACTAAGTAAATTAAACACATCCAAAGCAATCGAATCAAATATAAACTATTATTAAAAATTAAAAGAAATAATTTTTATAACCATTTATGTAGGTGTTACAAAAATTGATTTTATCCCCCGTGAATCTGTTTTTGCTTTAAATTTTATGCAACGGATGGCGCTTTAATCATTTTAAATAAGCAAAAACCTCTGTTTACGACATTATAGATGCATGTGATTCCTGAAGGTCAGTTAGCATTTATATGCAGATGAGAGTGTTGCTGTTTTATAATTCAAAAGTTTAAGTTCATTAATTTACTATTTAAAAACCTATCCGCCGTGAAGTTTAATATCTCAGTAAGTAGATTTTTTTTATAAATATTTTATGTATGTACAATTGTATTTTTAAAAAAATATTAAGGTGTCAAAAGATACAATAACTTATTTCAAATATACAAAGGGATGTTTAAAAAAACATACGAAATCCTAACCTCCGTGAAGCTATCTTCCGTGAAGATCTAATATTAAAAATGTATGATTTCTTAAAATTCTTGCATTAGTGCAGAACCACTTATGTATGTTACTAGACCTGGTGGCTTCCCAAAAACCCATTCTAGACTAACAGTGAAAAAACCAAAAATAAAAAATAATTATTTTCACTCCTTAAGTTGGGCTACACAAAATTTAAAATTATAAAATTACAATTGTTTCTTGAGATTCCCATAAAAATTTAGGTAGGTACCTACTGTAATAAATTATTAGTACCGTCAATATTTTTGTATGAAAATCTCTTGAGCGAGCTCGTGAGATACAAAATGCACTGTGGCGTATGTAACTTTAAAAATTACTTTCTTGAAATTAGTGCTGTAAAAAAATCTAAAATAATTTGTGAATGTGTCTGCTGTCTCACAAAATAACACATTAAATTTTGGATGGTGGATTTTTTTTAATGAAATACCATTTATAAAATAATGAGGGATAGTTAAAATGAAAAAAGATGAAAAATATAATTTTTCCTAAAAACTTCCTGAAATTGTACTTCTAGAAGTAGTCCTATTTAATTTAAATATATACAAAATTTCTTCATATTTTGCTGATAACTCAAATAGAAATTCGTTCAAATGAGCCATCGCAATGCATCGCCCACACGGAGAGAAAAGTATAATACCCTTTACTATAATTTATATTACTATTTGAGACAACTATCTTGTATATTGCCAGATACTATGCATAGTTAGTAATTTTTAAATATCCATGTATGTTAAACCTTAAGGTAATATATTATTATTCTCAACCAGTTTTGTTTTTAATTCTAATTATAATTAGATTTTTTCAATTACTAATAAGTATAGTAAATTTTAAAATATTATGTTGCCATTTTAAATATAAAATATTTTAAAATCGAATATTTTTATATGTTAACAATTAAAAATTGTAACATATTTATTGTACTTTTTAATATACAAACATGTTATGAGAAAGAATTGAACCTACACCTCGCCAAAGTTTTTTGTTTCCATCAACTTCAAATACCGACAGACAGGTGTTTTGACCTATATTGGGTATCATCAGTGTCGACACGACACTGTCGAGCAACTTGTAGTAGTGGAACACACCCAAAACAAAGAAATACCTGAGCTTATATAACATGGTTGTTAAGCCAACAGAGGCGAGATGTAAGAACATCACGTGATCCACACCGTCTAACGACGCGTCGCGACGTGGCCTTTGCCGCAATCGGTACATACTATGCAACCAAGTAGGTTCAATTATTTCTTATAAGTATTACCAGTATAATGGGTCAAGAAAGTTTATTGGAGAAACTAAGAAAATTGAATGTTTAAAATGTCATGAGTTACTATATTGTATATTATATTTAAATATATGGCTTATTTACATTAAACATAAAAGTATCTTTATTATTACTATATTTTTATTAATGTGTAATATATTATAATATTAGATGTATATTTGATTAAATCATAAAGGAAATATTTAAATTTGTAGATAGTAAAATCAATTTACTATACGAACATTTTAAAAATTAAAATATATATTATACATTTATTTACATTTACATTTATTGTACATTTATGATTTAGTAATATTGGTGTTGTAATCTTTACCAAAATTTTATAATAAAAAATAGTATTTTGTATTACAATCTTAATATTGCATTGACGAATATATAATATTGTTACCCTAAAAAATTTTACTATGTATTTTTTATTATTTAAAATTTACTATACATTTCTCTCCGTATGAAATTGTACTTCTAGAAGTAGTATTTAATTTAAATATACACAAAATTTCTTCATATTTTGCTGATAACTCAAATAGAAATTCGTTCAAATGAGCTATCGCAATGCATCGCCCAGGAAAACTAATTACAAACTTGACCAGAGAAACTCACTGAAATTAGACGTTTATATATGAGATGCCATTTCGAGAGCGAAATGGGACATTGGAAGTTACAAAGCATCCAAATGGCGATAAAACGGTTTTTGCTTCGAGTCCGTCGCTTGTTAAAAATGACCATTCTCACGTAAAAGGATGCGAATCAATGGGCAAGAAGTTTTTAACACGTTTTTAAAACGGATACTTTAGGTAGTCTTATTCTGTAATTTAAAACGAATAAAAAGTTTATTTTATTTTTATTTGAAGTTTAACACACTTTATTTAATTAATAAATTATTTGATGGGTGATTCTACAAAAGTTGGACAACTAGGTATTTTAATATTTTTTGTAAATATTTTAGTATATTACAAAAGTACCAGGTTTTTTTAACTTGTCCACCCAATTTTAATGTATTTTTTCAAAAGCACGTTTGTAGAAAACATAATAAATATTCAAAACATCAGTACCTTGGCGTGTCACAACTCCTGAATCAAATATTTGAGTGATTTTATTTTAAAAAATATTCAATTTATCTTAAATTTTTCAATTTTACTACAAACTATAAAACATTAAATAATGTATTTTTAATTTTTTATCATATATTCAAATAATAGCAATTTTAAAAGAATTGATAATCATTGTAATCACTTTTACCCGTCAGTTCTGTGTCCAATGTTAAAATTCAAAATTCCTGCGTTTTAACTCAGGTGTTGGTAAAAAAATTACCTACAGAGCCCGCCCTTTGCACGACAGTCATCTTGAAAACAATGCAAGCGGCGAAGTTGTGCCGAATGCACGTATAGTTTCAGTCAAAATTTCAGTACTGTGGTGAGTATTTATTTTCTTACGTATATATATTACATTGTAATTTATATAAGGCTATATGTGATTTGTTGATAAGTAGCATCCATCGGTTATCTTTTTTTCGCAAACTTCAATTTAAAATCTGCTTGCGCAGAACTTGTTTATTTAATGTCATTATAAACTCATACAAATTTGGTGTGGGTCCCATATCTAATAATTGAGATATCGGTATACCCAAAATCCACCAGCCGCCACTGATGTGTATTATTATTTGATTTTAAGATATTTTATTTATAATATGCTCAAAGTTGCAATAAATCTTAAATTTTACAATAAATTATGTATTTAATTAGTACCCCGGTATACTCGTCACTTCCCTTGCATTCAAATTTAGAAAACACAGATATTTCAGAAACTGTTTGAAAAAGTGACTGGCCCGGTCTGGAACAGTATATTTATTATATTATCTATGTTCTCATAACAAAATACTGTTTAATTTTCTCCGAAAAGTATACAAACAAAATGAGGTCAAAAGTTGCCCAACTTTTGTAGAATCACCCATATGTATTTATATTTGTCCCGGCGCATTCGCCATTATTATAACAAAACCATTAAAATCGTAGGGTTTATTAATTTATTCATTAAATTTTATAGGATTTACCGTTTACCGTCATTTAAAATTAATTAAAAGCGCATAAAGTTTTTCAATGCAGTGTGCAAATAGGTCGCAAGCATAAAAGTCAGTTCAACTCTAACCCATAATAAACTAAGTGCAGTTGCATAGAGAAGTAAAATAAAGCGCATAACGGTAAATTTTTCATGTTTTACTAAAGTTTAGCGTAATAGAAAATCTGCATGGTTTTGCACGAATTTAAAACAATTTTATTTATAATTAATTTGTATGGGCGGTACGTTTTTTTGTTTTAACATTTTAGCACCAATTTGTTAAACTAATTCATACAATTATGAAACCAAATCCAACAAATTTTTCTCTGTTTTATAACTTATAATTAAAGACCCTCAAAAATTCAATTAAAGTTAAAAATGTGATTTTTCTGGCCTTGGTAATTTTTATTTGAAATTTGATATTTTTTATAAAAGCTGATAATGTTTTACACAAAATATGTAATTTTCACAATGGGGTTATTTTTTGTTTAAATACAATGAAATCTGCAATGAATAACGGGGACCGTGGGGATGACATATAAACATAAATTATATATATATATGTATATAAAATGGACGCTTTTTCATTATAATTAAGGAGAAATGCTTATATTAAAGCAAAAGATTTATAACAAATATAACTTAAAAAAAATCTTTTCGATATTTCTTCTAATGGGTACAATTTAATTATTGTATTTTTTACTATGATAATGACGTATTTTGTATAAAAATAAAAGCTGAACATTCAAATTAAAAACCTGACAAACGAGCTACAGTACATGAATTTCAGAAAAATTCTAACGAAACCAATTTGTCCAGCTACTGAACTCCCTCCTTTTGTAACTTTTGACACCGTGCTCTCTAATGATAAGTTTGAAAAGTGTCTAAAATTGTCTACCCGTTACATTGCATTAACACATTTAGGTATTTAGTTGAAACCCCTTTACAACATTCGCACTCGTTTGAATATCAAATAACTCTTTACAAGTCAGTAAAATAATTAAGTTAAAAGTAACGAAATAGTTAATAAAGTTATCGTAAAGTTCTAAATGTACGAGGTGTGTTCAGAAAATAACGGGAATTGTTAAATTTCGCGGGTTCGGTTGTCATAAAATGTTTCATTTTTTACTTTGTCTGTGGCAGCCGCTAAGGTTAGACGTGTTTTATGAGCTCGGCGATTTTCGTTCGTTAAAAGAAATGGATCAAAGAATTTGGTATCCAATTTTGCTTAAAAAATGAAATAAATTCTGTGAAATGTTAACAAAGGCCTATAGTGAGTCTGCTATAAGTAAAACAAGAGTTTACAAGTGGTAAAAGAGTTTCCAAGATGGCCGTGAAGACGTTGAAGATGACGAACGCCCCAAACGCACAAGCACATTAACAACCGATAAAAACATGGAAAAAGTGGAAGAAATGGTTATAAACCATCAGAGAAGTCGCTGATGATGTTGGTATATCGATTGGCTCATCCCATGAATTTTTTTCGAATGTTTTGGGTATGAAACGTGTGGCAGCAAAATTTATTCCAAAATTTTTGGCCAAAAACAATACTGTAATGATGCCCCGGCCTCCATATTCGCCAGACATGCCTCTGTCTGACTTTTTCCTATTCCCAAAAATAAAGAGAGGGCCGTCGTTTGGCAAGCATAGATGACATTAAAAGCGCATCGCTGAAAGAACTAAAGGCTATCCCAAAGATCGAGTTTTAGAAGTGTTTCGAGTATTGGAAGAAGAGCTGGCATATGTGTATAAAATCCAATGGGGACTATTTTGAACGCGACAACATTAATGTAGACGAATAAATAAATATTTGTTTCAAAAAACGAAAATTCCCGATATTTTCTGAACACACCTCGTATTACCTATAAATTAAATGGTCTACAATAAAAATCCCGCTTAATTTAAATGTGCCATCAAAAATTTCTTTTTTATATTTTCTTAACACGGTTTACCACTTTTTGGTTGGAATTCCTTGAAAACCAAAAGCTCAGATTCAGATTTAGGGCGTCAACAACCTTTAAAAAAGTACTAATTATTAAAATTTGCAGACTGCAAGTGACCCTACTGCTTACAATGAAGCTGCAACATTTTCATCATATGTTTCCTTCGTTTTTTATATTCATTAGTGAATCAGTTTTCGTAATTTTTTCTATAATTTTTCGCAGTTCTTCCTTTGAAACAATCATATTGGGACATTTTTAACAAAATAAATCGCATATTGATAATATTTATTTCCAATTGCCGTAGCATGTTACTTAATAAATAAGCTCTTCTCTATAGAGATGTATACATACAACACACTATTCTTTAATACGCTAAATAAGTATCGGGTTTTCACAACGCGCGCGCCATCTGGTGGACTTCAAAAGCATTGCGTGAATTGAAGAATTGTCAATAATACATTTAAAGCATACGAACTGGACATCATTTTTAAATAAATATATTTATACTATATCATTGATTAAGAAACTAAACGCTTAAATGCTTATATAGTTACGTTAGTGTGTGTATTTTATCTTAATTATTGTGATTTTAATTGTAAATAAAATTCGAGAACTAAATTTTCATGTTTTTCCAAAGGATCCAATTCGGTAAGTACATTTGTCGGTGCAGATAACTTTACCTAATAAAATTTATATTTAAGTTTGGACATTTTTAAGAAATTTGTAAAAAATAATTTTTGCATATAACATAACCTTAAAATCAACCATTTTTATATTTGAGTTCTCTAAAAAACGCCAACAACAAAATATACCTACGAATTCATGGCAACATATTATTATATATAATACAAATTATATGGTATTTGACCGTGACTTTAAAGAATTCTTAATTAACGCTTTTAATAATGCTAAATGCTGTTTAAATTTTGACGACTTATTTGTTTGACGATTATTACTGAATTAAAATGTTTACACTTTTTACGTTAATCATTAATAAAATGTGTATTTATTGTATCTAATAGATACAATTAACAGGGACTGTATGAAATTTATTTCTTCATTCGGATTAACACTGTTTATTGGAAAACCGATAAAAGCTCAACCCTGGATTTCCTCTCGAAATACACCCAACAACACAACAAATCTTGCCGCGGCTTTTTTCCGATATTTTTTAACATTTTCCTGCTCTATTATCAAAAACATTTGTTTGTAACACACGCGTTTGACAGCTGATTATCAAAAGTTGTACTTTTGTTACGATGATAACAGCCGAGTGGTGGCGCTACTAGCGATACTTCTTTAGCGTATAGACACAATATTTTGACACATCTTGATTTTTTGTTAAATACAGCAAATAATCGCACAAAACCACCATGATTATTCCATATAAAAAAATTAAATTTTTATATTCAAATTTTCTATTAAGTCTTTATTTTAGATTTTTGTTTTATTTAAATTTTGTTCAAAAGAATAGTTAATGGCACTCAATTTATTTACAACCTGTATATCTGATACGATTTTTTTTGTGAAAAACCTATTTTTTTGATAAGCAGCCCTTATAATTTTACCAAATAAATACCTCAATGTAAATTCTGAGCAGGGGAATAAGGTCTTGCAAATTCATATGTAAACGTGGCAGATTTGTGTTTAACCTACATAGTTTAGGTAAGGAAATTTACTGTTTAACGCAGTGTGGCTTCGTCCTTTTTAATAATTCAGGGACTATTTTGATTTAACTCTTCTGGGTATGAAGAAAATACTTATATAATATTACATCGATAAATTTATTTATTATACTTTTATGTTTATAATTTGGGCTCGAATATAATTGCATATTTAGATATTTTTTTGTAATTTAGGCCATCTAAGTCAAAAGCAGGTTAAAAATATAATTAATAATTTACAAACTTAATAAAATTAGTATATAACAAAAATATAAATCGATAAAACTTATAACTAGGTGATATTAAAATTGAAATTTAAAAATTCATCGAATGAATAAAAGGAATTTTAAATTAAAATTTCCTTAGTTTTATTTTTAAAATTTTTGACCGGATGATTCCTTAAATTAAGTTTTAAGATAGTTACAAAACTTAATTCCTAAGAAGTTTGTTCCAGTTTGACTTTTTTTCAGTCTATAATATGGCAGTGCTAAATTATTTTTTGTTTCTTGTATGATAGCTATGGATACCCGACATCGTGATGTTATCCTTTTCGTTATTTTTTTTATTCAGCAAGCAATAAATTATTATTATTATTATTTATTATTTATTATATTATCCTCTCGATAAACATGTGGATTTTCGTTATCCCCGTACGTACAATTGTTTTTATTTAAAAATCTATTTAAAAAAGTGGATTCATCACTATTATTATTTTTTAAATAAATTAGGAGAAAACTACCATTATTTGCGCCATTTCCTCACAATTCTCACAATTCTTCTGACGTAGTCATCTTTGCTAAATTGCTGGCACAGAAATATTTGTTAAAGCATGCTGCTAATTTTGGAATGGATGTGGATCCCATAGCAAAATGACCGAAAACTTCAATTTGTACTCTCTAAAAATGAATTAGTCACAAATGACTAATTTAATAGTTATTAGTGGCTTTTTCACTTGTACCATGGTTAACCATGGAATACTATGGTATCCCAAAATTTAACATCCATTTATTATGTAAAATTGTCCCCTGAATCACAAAATGTCAAAAGTTAAAAAAGTAGAACAGTTTTTGAGATATAGTAAATTTTCCATTTAATATGGAATTGACTATATCTCAAAAACTGCTCCACTTTCATAATTTTTGACGGTATTTTCGGATTTAGGGGACAATTTTGGGATAATATGGTATTTCATGGTTAACCATGGTACAAGTGAAAAAGCAGCCACTACACATAATGTTAGAATTTTATTGCATAAAATACTAATTTGATTTATTTAATAACGTTACTATTGTATGTATACTATGTATACATTTAACTTAATAAAATCCTTGACATTTAGGCAAACTATTTCCCTATTTTGGTTTAATAGTAATTAATTGAGCAAATAACAATTTAGATTGCTTCAATTTTAATGCATTCAATGATAGCGCTGCTCTTGGTACTATGTTAGATTTTTTCTGTGTAATATCAATAGATTTAGGAGCCATAACTTTTGTTGTTAATTTAAAAACACTAAACGATTATAAACCAAGTGCTAACTACGTATTGGTATTGTAGGAACTGTTATTCAGGAATACGGATTACAAGATCCCATTGGTTTAATGGCTCACCCATTCATGCTATGCTAGCGTTTTTTCTGCGTAATACTATTAAATTAGTCATTTTTGACTAATTCATTTTTAGAACCAGTTTCCCCAAATTTTTTCACCCGGTTACTGACGTATAGATGGCCTACATTTTTTCATAGAAATCAAATCCGTAAATTAAAATTAATTCGGTTCTTTCTGCTGAAGTATACACCATTTTTATAATATTGAGGTAGTTTGATATATCAATACAAATATTTTAACTAAAACGTGTAACAATTCTGCTAAAGGTAAATTGAAATAAAGCAAATAAAACATTTCCTATATAATTGTTTGATGGTATTCTTTGTTTTATTTATCACACGTTTTTTGGCTCTAACTTTTAATTTTATAACTAACTAATTTTTTAACTTTTATTGCATTTCCTCTAACATAAATAATTTATCGCACCCTATAGGGTGCCATTTAAAATATTTTTAAATTATTGCATAACCCATTTTAACAAAACATACAGCGACCTAACGGCACTCGTATTCATAAAGGCTTTGATATAAAATTCGCTGTAGGTACATAAAATTAAAACAATTATTATACAGCTCGAGTCCCATATAAAAAACACAATGAGTCGACAATTACTTTTTGCTTTGAACAGCCATCCTACGAGGAATAAATTTTGCATTAGACTACGTCAGCAAAAGATCAAAAACCACGTTCAATCTCTTGGAATTTTCAGCGAAAAAGAAATTAAAAAATGTTTTGGCTTATACAAAAGCTTTGCCTTGTAACCTGCACACTTTAAATTTCGGAGGTTTATAAGATTTTCTATTTCTTTCCTTTAAGTCCTTTACTTTGCTTAGCATGGCGTAGTTATTTTTAGTATCATTGAAAATGTTTTAACTAATCTGCTTTCAATTTTTAAATTCCATTTTTAATTGACTTTTAATTGCGCAACTTTTCTCTAATTTAATCAACCTTGTAGTATGCAAAAAATACAAAATTGCTTTTGGGCACATGATGATTTTTAATAACGGTTCTTTTAAAAACAAGTCTAAAAAGAGATAAGCATGAAATGTCTTTAGGATATGTTTTGACATCAAAACTTTGTTTAAAATAGCAAAAAAGCTAATTGAGCATAATAATGGATTAAGCTCTCCCAAATTACCATTGAAAAGTTGTTGGCAACAAACAGATTATTTTATTTTTTCGGCCTGTGTAATTATTTAAAAAAATAAGGTTGATTTTTTTATCAACACAAACTTTATTTTTTTTATTAAATTATATTAAAAACAAATTTTGTTTCATCAAACAAAATTAATAATATCGTTAATAAAGTCTACTATTAATAATATCTCATTTCGCTATACAAAATATCATTTAATAAATTACATCTTTCAAGGAAAAAACATTTATCTTTGTCAACACAAAAAATTAGGTTAATTTAGTGCTTGTTTTTGTCATGTTTTTATTTAAGCTTAAGAATATAAACATATAACCGTTAACATTTCTGGCTTATTTAAAAGTTATACACAATAAAAAATATTTGTTAATTTTAACCAAATATTAACCAGATTTTATGTTAATCCAGGTCCACAAAACTTCATCTTAAGTTTACAACCAACTGTAATCTGTTAACTAATTGAATAAGTACTTTGTAATTATAACAAACATTTTGTAGATTTAAGTACAAAATTGTATATCAATAATTCAAACATAATTCTTGTAATTTTCAAAAAGGACCTTATTTTTACAAACCTTTTTGTAGTCCCATTAACAAACTTATTTGTTGGACATTGGGAACTCAAATGAAAAGAATTTTTATAAGAAATTTTGCTTTATTAATTATTTTCTCAAACAAAAAAATTAACACATACCTACATAAATAAACGAGAAAATAACATACACACAATTAAATAACATATCATCAATAACAATCATCAAATTATAAAGAAATTTGGTACAATATACACGGTGTGCCTGAACGAAGTTTAAGTCACATAAAAATGCCGCCAAAAACTGATTGTAGTTTCTTGTTCGGGACCCTTTGGTGACTTAAAAATGATATTTACTAAAATCCTAGCTGCTCCTCTTTTCAAATTTTTTGAAAATTCATTATGTTTTTTTAAATTTTTGTTTATTTCAAAGTCTACCTTTGATAGAGTACACATTTGTACACCGATTTTATAAAATTAGAGTATTTTATTGAGGAGACTTAAAGAATACTTTTTAATACTGTTCACATCATTTGATATATACAGGGTGAGTCAAAAATCGCTTATTTTTAATAAAGCAAAAGCGTAAATTCATGATTTTAGCATAACACGCAAAACAGACTTATCCCCATTTTTTTTTTAGATATTTTTACGTTTATCAGGTTACAAAATGGCATTCTTATTAACCTTTTATTAAAAAATTAGATTTTTAATAAAATTAAATAAAATAACACTTAGAGAATATTTAAAATGTTGTTTAATTTTGAACGAAAAACTGGTTAAAGTTTTTTGATCGGCACTCTTTGGAGATTTAAAAATGATATTTACTAAAATTCTAACTGCTTTTTTAAAATTTGTTAAAAAATCATTTTTTGAAATTATTTGTTTATTGCAAAGTACCTTTGCCAGAGTACACATTTTAACTCCGATTTTTATTGAGTTCCTTGTTCAGGACCCTTTGGTAACTTTAAAATGATATTTACCAAAATCCTAGCTGCTTCTCTATTTTTTTTTAAATTTTTGTTTGTCTTATTTTTGACAGAGTACACATTTTTACACCGATTTTTATAATATTGGAGTATATTGTTAACGACACTTAAAGAATACTGTTTTCATACTGAGCACATCATTAGATTTATACGGGGTTAGACAAAAATCATTTTTTTAATAAGATTCCCATTTTGTAGCCTGATAAACATAAAAATATCTAAAAAAACATGGGTGGGTATTAGGGTGCTTTTTTCGCTCTTACCCTCTTAAATGTTTTTATTTAAAATAAAAAAAATCCTCACCAAATATGGGCGTTCCAGCTCAACTCTAAGAGGTCGCTGTTTTTATTTTAGTTTCCCATTGAATTAACATGGGAAAAAATTAATTTATGTTTGGAATTTTATACCTCTGTATCAAAGTAATGATCATTGCAGTTTCTTATATAAATATAAAATTTAACGCTCTACAAAAAAGGTCTCTTATTATTTTTCGATAAATTGATTTCTTCTAGAGTTATTCGAGGTCAAAGTTTTCCCCCTTTCAGCTCTCGTCTGCTAATTGTACCAGAAAATTTGATGTTAATCAAACTTTGACCTCTAATAACTCTATAGAGTTATTTCTTCTATAGAAGAAATCAATTTATCGAAAAATAATAAGAGACCTTTTTTGTAGAGCGTTAAATTTTATATAAGAAACTGAAATGATCATTGCCATAAGTTACTTTGATACAGAGGTAGAAAATTCCAAACATAAATTAATTTTTTCCCATGTTAATTCAATGGGAAACTAAAATAAAAACAGCGACCTCTTAGAGTTGAGCTGGAACGCCCATATTTGGTGAGGATTTTTTTTATATTAAATAAAAACATTTGAGAGGGTAAGAGCGAAAAAAAAATTTTTTTGAAGCACCCTAGTGGGTATAGATATATCTTTTTTGCGTGTTATGCCAAAATCATGAATTTACGCTTTTGCTTTATTAAAAGAAGCGATTTTTGGCTAACCCTGTATATATTAAATGATATGGACAGTATAAAAAGTATTCTCCAAGTCTCCTTAACCATATACTCCAATATTATAAAAATTGGTATACAAATGTGTACTCTGTCAAAGATAGACTTTAGGATAAAACTAAAATTTAAAAATTTCGAAAAGAGGATTTTGGAAAATATCATTTTTAAGTCACCAAAGGGTCCCGAACAAGAAACTGCAATCAGTTTTTGGCGCCATTTTTATGTGACTTAAAGTTCGTTCAGGCCCACCGTGTATAATTATCAGTACTATTATAGTACACTTACTGATTTATTTCTTAACCCACTTCATTGTATTCCCTAATTTCAGATTGAAAACCAGTGATGTTATCTTTTTTCGGATACTTCGCAAACTCGTTAAATAGGTATAAGGAATCCGAATAACAATAATAACAGATTTCTGGTTATACGAGCCCTAACCACATAATGTTCGGACACTTCATAATTTATACAGAAATTTTTTTCGTGAATACTATCTCAAAATTATTAGAAGTTATGAAAAATTCAGCTTATTTTGGCATATACCCCTCGAAGCGATTTTTATTTTTAAAAAGTTTACTTTTTATTTTTAGCTTTTAAAAAAAGGCTAACTTTTTAACTTTTTTTTGTATGAGTAAAAAAAGTTATAAATGGACCCATTAAAAAAAGCATAAAATATTATACAAACCCTGAAAATTTGGTAAAAAATAAATAAGTTATAAAAAAGTATAAGTAATTTAAAAATGCTATTTTTAAAGAGTTTTTGCAATTTTCTTAGGAAACGGGAGATTTTGCAGATATATATATATATATATCGCTATAACTTTCTTATTATTTATACAATTTTTACCAAATTTTCAGGGTTTGTATAATATTTTATGTTCTTTTTAATGGGCCCATTTATAACTTTTTTTACTCATGCAAAAAAAGTTAAAAAGTTAGCCTTTTTTTAAAAGCTAAAAATAAAAGGTAAACTTTTTAAAAATAAAAATCGCTTCGAGGGGTATATGCCAAAATAAGCTGAATTTTTCATAACTTCTAATAATTTTGAGATAGTATTCACGAAAAAAATTTCTGTATAAATTATGAAGTGTCCGAACATTATGTGGTTAGGGCTCGTATATTATAAACACTATAGTGTTCTATAGAACATTAGAATAAAGTAAGCAGAAACATAAGTTGCAGACGCTGAAGTCAGTTGATGCGTATTGTCAGTGAAAAGTGTTTTGATTGACTGCCTGATATTATGTTGTATATTATCTATTTTACAAAATAAAATTAACAAACTACAAACTCATGTTAACAAATGTAATTTTATAAGAGTCTAAGTTTAATTCATATTGTAATTTAAATCACTGTCTATTTATATAATTTAATAAAGAACCTGAATGTTTTCAAACGTGACTTTTATTCTAAAAAACAAATTGTTCGCAATCAAAACTTATTTTTTATCTCATAATAAAGTCATAGAGTTTTAACACAGATTCAATCTACCATCGAGTTAACTTTGCAATCCCTATTTTTAAGACCGCAAATTTTTGTTTGCGCATTAAGTTTAATAGCGTATACGCTGATACGCTCATCCAGCATAACGATGGTAATATCAACATTGAATCGGAATGCTTTATTTTTCCTCAGGATTTTTATGCTTGCATTAAGTACCTATGTAGATTTGCAAGAACTGATTTATATATTTTATATATCTGCATGCTCTTGAATTTTTATATTACATTTTGATATTAAAATGTATGTATACATTTTAATATAAGGGTGATTCTACAATAGTTGGGCAACTTTTGACCTTATTTTGTTTATATATATATATATATATATATATAAACTATAGTTTTCGGAGAAAATTAAACAGTATTTTGTTATGAAAACATAGATAATATAATAAATATACTGTTCCAGACCGGGCCAGTCACTTTTTCAAACAGTTTCTGAAATATCTGGTTTAACTAAATTTGAATGCAAGGGAAGTGACGAGTATACTAGGGTACTAATTAAAAACATAATTTATTGCACCTTTGAGCATATTATACATTAAATATCTTAAAATCAAATAATACCACACATCAGTGGCGGATGGTGGATTTTTGGGTATACCGATATCTCAATTATTAGGTAGATATGGGAGTCCCATAATGGGACCCACACCAAATTTATATGAGTTTATAATGACATTAAATAAACAAGTTCTGCGCAAGCAGAATTTAAATTGAAGTTTTCGAAAAAAAGATAACCGAAACATCGAACATGGAACTGACGACGGTACTGATGAATGGGATACAAATTTGAGATTATAATTCGGAATTAAGTAATTTACTGATATTTTTTATTAGTGGATGCAACGAATCACATATAGCCTTATATAAATTACAATGAAATATATATAAGTAAGAAAATTACTACTCACCACAGTACTGAAATTTGACTGGAACTATACGTGCATTCACCACAACTTGAGTTAAAACGAGGACTTGGCGTTTAAACTTCAATATTTCGCAGGAATTTTGAATTTTAACATTGGACACAGAACTGACGGGTTAAAGTGAGTACAAAGATTATCAATTTTTAAAAAATTGCTATTATTCGAATCTATGATAAAATATGAAGAATACATTAATTAATGTCTTATAGTTTGTAGTGAAATTGAAAATGTAAGGTAAATTGAATATGTTTTAAAATAAAATCACTCAAATATTTGATTCAGGAGTTGTGACACGCCAAGGTACTGAGGTTTTGAATATTTATTATGTTTTGCTACAAACGTGCTTTTGAAAAAAATACATTAAAATTGGGTGGACAAGATTTTACAACTAAAATAAGTTATTAAATTAGTAGTGTAAAATATTAATGCATCTAACCCCACTTTTCTTCGTAACTTTACTTTTACAGCTTTTAATATGATATTGTGTTATGATATCTTCAATCCTATAATTTTAACTTTATTATTGTCAACACTTACTACTAAAGTGATTAATTATCGCCTGGGATTTAAATAATTTGGACCAATCGAGTAAAGTTTTTTACCTCCTATTCTTTAAAAATTCCTTTAGTTTCAAAAATTCGACTACTGTTAGATATATCTACCCTCACTTTCCACTTTTCGTATCGTTTAACAAATAAAATTATTCCTTGAAGAAGTATCTTTTTGTGCTTCGCTTAATTTTAATTCAAAATAAGGGCCCCCACAGTTTTTTGCCCCGGGCCCCGAAATACCTCTGTGCGCCCCTGGTAATATCACAGTATATTCTTATACTCCATTCATAAGACTTGTGTTTCATGATAATTATCATAATGAAGAAGCTATAGCAGTTTTTGATAAAGTCTTTCTATAGGTTTATCAGTGTTATAATATGGAAATTTATTTACGTTTGAAAAAAAAATCCTTTTTTTACTTCCACATTTAAAACGCCCATTATCGTACATGTTTCCATTACACTAAGTGACCTTTAGTCACGGGCTGAACTTAGTTTTAAGTTAGTTGACAGTTGTCAAATGTCATACAATCGTTAAAATAAATTGCCTTTCTTGTAAAATAATATTAAATGTAAAAATTATTTTATTATCAATACAAAAATACAAAAGTAATAAATAGTTTCTTGACACCAATATTTAAAAAGATTATATGAACGTTTGTACCTTTTGGTTTTTGTCCTAGTTACTAAGTAATGCAGTTAACTAGATTTAACTGATAAAGCGTTAACAATTTTGCGTACAGTGCCCATAAAACATTCTCTTCTCTTTTACTGTGAAAAACTGCTTCTATATTGATTGTTAGTCTATTTTCAAGGGATAAATTTTTATTTACACAGAAAAATTTGAAATTTTAACGCCGGTGGATTCCCAAGGAAATTCTAACGGGAATTTAAATAAATACAACTGTCACTTTTTGAACCTTCAACATTTCCCGTGAAAGAATTTATAATTTTACTAAAATTTAGTAAAATTAAAAATTCTTACACGGGAAATTTTTAATACTTTTCCATAAAATTGTGTGTTATATATAATTTACAAAACATTGTTGACATTTTTGGTGTTAATTTTTTAAGTTTTTAAGAAAACCCACTTTAAAAAGGTATTTTGTGGACTTTCTTATTTAGGTTTGTGTAAAGGAATCGAAATTTATCAATTAAATTTTAAGATAGTTTTAGGTAAAACTTAACATTGTGGATATTTTTTGGAGATTTTTGTGTTGTTCTTAGGAATACTTTTGAGTATTTATTGAAAGGGTTATATAACAATAAGTTTTAATTTAATTTTAGAAAAAGCTAGGTAATTGGGATAATTTTCCTGTAGCCTTTTTTTAATAAAAAAATAAATAGATAAGTAAATAAATACTGTGATAATATTTTACAATTAAAGTGATAAATTATTTTCTTAAAAAAATCATATTTTGAAGTAATTTTAATATTTTAAAGTATCAATAATTTTTAATTAAAATAATGTTAATGGTGAAAATTACGTCAAAAATGTTTAATGGGATTATCCAAAATAAAATTTGAGAAAAACTCAAAAACAGAAAACAAATCGTTTAAAATAATTAAAAATCATGAAAAAACGCAACCTCGTTCGAAACACGTTTAATAATTAAGGTATTGGAATGAAAGTTGACAATTACAACAAAATGCATGTAATATTTTAGGCAGTTAAAAAGAATTTCATTTTAAAAATTAATTTTCCCGAAACTTTATTATAAAATCTAGGTCGATGTTTTCTCATTTCTATGAAAATAAAAATCCATCAAAAATTTAATTCATTAAGAATTAAATTTTTGATGGATTTTTATTTTCATAGAAATGAGAATTTGGTTAATTAAAAGTTTTTCCCTAAATTAATGCTAAGTTTAATTGCAATTAATGTTCATAAAAACTGAGCTTTGAAAGTTATATGGATTAAGAGTTACTCGAATTCATAAAAAAGTGCTTTTATATAAGGTCTATGGGTTAAGTCAATGTTAAAAGTAATTAAATATGCCTTTCGTATTTATTTATAAAAAAAAATAATTTTATCTTTAAGCGGTCTATAAATTAAACATTATTGTCGTTAACACTCGATAATTAAGATTAGTCATTAGTTGTTAGCGTCAGTGATTGGCCCATTTCATTATGAAGCATGATTTGCACCTTTGGATCTCTCCTTACTTTAATAATTGCACGTTTCATGTATCGTTTTTTTTGTTACAAACCTAGAGCGGCAAGAAACCTTATTAGTTTTAAAAACTCAAATGCTAAATAACTTAACGTTAAAGGGATAAGAAAATATAAAATAATAATAATAATTCGAAGAACCTTTCAAATGAGGTATTACAAGCACCCCTTTCTATTTTAATTAAGTTGATACTGCCCTCTTGACACTCCTTAAATAGGCACCTATCAGTTTGACTTTGAAAATTAGTGTACTTAATACCCTTGACAATGGTTTTTGTCTGATTTTCAATAGATGACATGCACTGTATAATTATAATTTCTAAATTACTAATAATAATTATTATTAGTAATTTAGAAACGTTAAATCTATTATCAACTCCCTTTTTGTGTAAAATGCAATTTGAAATTACACTATTGATCCCAACGTCATTAATATGTTACCTTTGCCAAAAGCCTTCTCCGATCTAATTTAATTTACCACGAACAAGTACTGTCCCACTTGGAGAATACAGATGACTAACGGGCAATTTTACTAGCAAATAGGCAAAATCAATATTTTTAAGTCCCATTCTTACAAAGAGAAATACCGCTGCATTCATTGCTTTGGGGTAATAACTTGAAATGAAGTCTCTTATTGAGTCCTATTTGAGGTCGTTAATTAAATAATTGGCTTGATGGGTGCACACACTCACTGCACTGATAATGAAACTAATTTTGTAAGCGATTAATAAAATAATATTATTTAACTTAAATTTAAAATTGCTATAAAAAAATTAACCTTTTTTATTAAATTTTCAGTGTCTTATTGGGACAAAAACCTACGATTTGTCAAAGTAATGAGATTATTTTTATTTACAGAATAAACTTTTTTTATTGTTAATAAAATTCTCATTTACTATAATGAAGCAGCAATGTTGAGCTTTTATTAAAAATATGTTCATTCAACAAAGTAATAGTTGTTATCATATTGTCATGACAATAAGAAATACTATATTAAATCTTTGTCGAACAAAATGTTTTTGTTAAATCTATAGTTGTGTGTGAGTTACGCTTACATAAAGTAATACGCAGTTGTTATAGTAAAATTTGTTCATTTTACTATGGCATATTTGCCTTTTTTAAATTACTATCGTTGTAATTTAAATTAATTTTATTTTAGTAAGAAAATCTTTGTTAATAGCTTAAGTTAAGAACAATAACAAAAATGTTTTATTGCTATAAAAAGACTTTTTTAATATTAACTATTGGTTTGCAATGGTAACAAAATTTTTGTTATTTTCCTTAAAAAGAGGGGGAAAGGGCCAGCGCTCTCCTTGGTAAACATAACTATAATCCACAGTATGTGTTATAATCTTTGATTTCACTTGTGCGAGTGAAGTGTGGTAAAATCTAGCATGATAAAAATATTAAAAAGATCACTAAGAAAATTAAAATATCGACGTTTTCTTAAAGAAAAGAGATATTTAATGTCTATTCTACAAACGAAGCAGACTTGTTGTTTAAAAAGTGAGTTCATATTTTTTTTTATTTTGTACATAAGTTAATTTTTTTGTTATAATAAATAATTTGTTTTGATGCTTTGCAATTATTAAAAAAAAACTACCCAACAGTAGGTAGAAAATGTCACCATTGTTACAATGAAAATAGTTTATTGAATTAACAATTAATTTGTTGATAAATTCACATACATTTTCTTAATATTATAAAAAAAGTTATATTTTAAACGAAAGGGGATTTCTAAAATTTATAAAATTTCTATAAGAAATACCATTAATACTATAAAACGTTTTTGTAAACAGTATAGAACTGTTTTTTGGACAAATAATAACTATATTTATTAATGCGTTTCTGCATCTGGAAGAGTGTTATTGGTATGAACATAACGTAAATTTACTTTATTATTAATGAAATGCTATTATTGAAAGCAGCGTTTGTAGATAAATAATGTTTATAAAAATGATATTTTTGCTGTAACCCTAGAGCCTATATGAATAGCATTAATAGTATATTATTTACCGAGCGTGAAATCATAACAATTACTCCCGATGATGAAAGTTTCCGAGCGAGCCGATAGGCGAGTGAAGGAATTCATTGAGGGAGTAATTGCGGTTCCACGCGAGGCAAACACTATTCGTTTTTGTCGAGTGGTGCGAATTATTAATTAATTTTAACAAAATTAAAAAAAAAACAACGTTTAATTAAAAACTGACATTTACATTCCTAAAGTCGTACCAATTAAGTTTGTACGCTTACCTAATTCAAGTTATTTAAATGCTCACTTTCGCTTAAAAATACGCAATTTGGATACCCGCAAAAAAAAACGTGTTGCGAATACAATCGACAAAAAAATAATTTTGACTTGCAAGTAATAAAGTCAAAAAGAGAAATCAGGTTACTACAACATTACTATACAGGGTGTCCGGAAAATAGCACACCAACGATAAACCACGTTGTAGGAAATAACTATATAAAAATTTAAATTCATTTATCACGTTTTTGTACATAATTGATATTAATTTTTTTTTTCTTTTAGGTATGAATTTTCATAACACCTATTTATGAAAGTATGTAATTTATTTTATATTTAATCCTCAAGTCTTATTAATTTTAAACAGTCGTGAAATTTAGTTATTTTGTGAATCTTTTAATTTTTTTTTAACTTAAAAAAACATGTTTTTATTTTAATTTTAAAATCCATGTCGAATATATATATATATATATATATATATATATATATATATATATATAGGGTAAAGTAGACAGTTATTGGACAATTAACATTAATACTGTAAAAACAAGAGTTCTATAAATAGTTAGTCAAATCATTAGATGACGCTGTATACAATTATAAATATCTCAGTCGGTAATAATGTACCTAGAATTACTTTATTTTGGATCCAATTTAGGACAAAAAAGTTCGCACTTTACTTTGGTGGTAACAATTTTGTTTTTTTTTGTTAAGAGCAGGACTGTGTTTAAATTACAATAAAAAATATTTCTAAAAAGTGTACAGATCAGTGTATGGTATAAATGTGTTCATCATGGTTTAAAAATTGCCACTTTAATGCGTTTTAATTTTAATTCTGAAAACAAACAGTAAAATGGCCAATGGCAATTACTGGTTGGTAAAAAATGTAAATTTCTATTATTGGACAAATGTCCAATATCATACTCTATTTGTATCTAGGACATTTACCAGCCAATTCTTATGTAAAATATAGTCAATTCCGTATTATATGTAAAATTGATTATATTTCAAAAACTGTTCTACTTTTATAACTTTTGACGAAATTTTCGGATTGAGCGAATAATATTTCATAGGAATTGCCTGCTAAATGTCCTGGATAAAAATTGCTGTTGACGAGAATTATTAGTGGCTTTTTCGCTATGTCATTTTTGACTAATTCATTTTTAAGAGTAAGTAATATAGTGACTTCTTCGTCACAGAACATCTTGCAGAATAACAGTGATTTAAATACAGTACATGTTAGACAACATAAAAAACTAATGACAACAAAATTAATAAATACAAAAATATTAGTTATATATAAATCATGCTGTTCCGGCCTAAACATTATAAATGCTTCACAAACTAGAGATACCACACATATGCAACAAACTATTTCAGAAGTCAGACCAAGGAATTAGTAGTTACCTTCAGAATCCAAAAAAGGAATTAGGAATCCAAGAAATATATGAATTATATGATATTTACAAAAACAAAATAAAACAATTACCTTAAACATTTATCTTTAAAAATTATTTAATATTATATAAAAATTGTATGTCCAATGTGTCCAATTACTATATAAAATGTCCAATTACTATACTTTTTCGCATGTTTTTATAAAACTAATATTAAAATTAAAATATTATTATTTTTTATAAACTAGTAGTTTAAACAAACAAACTATCCTTTTTATATATTTATAAGAAAAAAACTAAAATCTTTAAAACAACGGCATAGGTATATAAATTTTAAATAAATAATATTCCTTAAGTGTCCAATAACTATGTGGTTTACCCTATATATACTCGATCCCTTGAAACTATGACAAAAATTAAGCTCCATTTTGCATCTTAAAGTTCGTTCTTGCACTACTACAAAACGAGCTTAGCATCTGTTTTCAAAACTAATTAAGCACCTTGTGCCAAATTGCTGTGGACCAGTGTAATTCGAAACGCAATGAAATCCTTCACGTGTTTACACAGCAATAAAGAATGCAGACGTCATGCTCTACATGCATTCGATACGATGCACCAAAGAACTATTGATCTGTTTTCATAAGTCGAGTCCAAAAAAGAAAATCCTGCGGAAAGTCATAAACTTTTTAATTGGCGTCGTATCAAGAATAACTTATACTTAATGCGACTCCTGGTCAACAAATTTTCGCCGGCTTTTTGGCTTAAGAATGTCGGATATCCTAAACTAAACTCGTTGGATTTTATGCAAATTGTAAACTCTGATATTTAGGTCTACGGGTACATGCGATTTGAACGAAATAAGGACAAGAGTTTGTAGTGATTTTTACGGAATAGTTTCGTCCTGGAAACTCTTTTATTTTAGTGCCAGTTTTCATCCTCTAGAGCTTTTACTAAGATTACCAGGTTTCTCAATTGCGCAGCTTTAAACAAATCCTGTTTATTTCACAATCTCAATCCTGTCAAAAAATTATTTACCTACGCTAAAAAGAAAATAGGTTTACATCAAATAAGTGTATTTTGCCTTAATTAAAGGATTTTCTAATAGGAAATTTTATTGTTTGTGTTTGAACATAATGTTTAGAAATTGTTTAAAGAGCACTTTGAACAGAAATTCGTATTTACCGAGGAGGAGAATTTTAAGACTAAATGGCTTTGCAAATTTTCAAAATTGCTAATATTGGATTCGCATGCAAAATACGAGACACCTTTACATCCGCGAAGAATCACTGTTTAATGAGGACTATGTGTTTAGCGGGATTTACATATTGTGGTTTGACTTTTGCAATGTTGACGAATTTCATCTTCATTTTTTTATCTGGACTGCGGCAACAAATCTGTGCAAGCCAGTTATGAAAAATAAAGGCCATAAATTTAGAAAAAAAACAGGTTTGTAGATTATGTTTTTGTTTTTAGTTTTTCTTCTTTAAACGTACAAGAATTTTGAAAATGACCTTAATATTTTCAGAGGTATAATAAAAGCGATTTTTCTTTTACTTCAATCGAATCGAATATAAAAATCCAATGTGTAAAAATGAGTTCCACAAAAATAGATAGCTACATGGAAAGCAAACCACCCACTGCGTCTCGCAATTTATCGCCTTTGCTTCAGCTGCATTTTCGCGTTTTTCCGTTGTTTTTCTCAGTTAGTCGATACGATTTCTGACATCAACTTTAAAATGTAATTTTCTGAAATCGTTCATCATATTCAAAAGGGCTGGATTTGTCGACGATAAAGTCTCGTGACATAAAGATGAAGTTTTCTTGTCAAATAATATTTTTTGACTCAAAGTAGAATAGGGTGATTCATTTCCGCAAAGTTTTTGTTTTTTTTTCGGTGCTCAAGCAAAATATTAATCTGCATATAGGAAAAAACATTCTTACCAAGTTTGAGCTCTTAATATTAATTTTAAGCACTTACTATTTAAATTTAAAGTTTTACCGTTTAAAATGCATGTAAAAAATATATATTTTTTTCAAATTTCTAATGCTTACCCACCTTTGACAATATTGCAAATCGGTTTAATACACCTTATGGGAAATTTCACGCTCTTTAAAATTGTTTTTGAGTTTTTTTTTTTTGTAACTCGCATTGGTTCACCAGTAGGAGTCGTCAAAGGACAGTTTTTGAAAAAAATCGTTTTTTTTATTTTTTCGAGCAAATCGCCAAAAGTAGTAAGAAAAAAGGGCTGATTCATAAAAAAAAAAGTTATCCAACCAATATTTAATGAATTTACTGCCATTTTTATAACTGAAAACGTAAGAAATTGATAATTACCTACCCATAATGTTATTTAGATTGATTTTTTCTATTTATTATCATTATATTTCCCTACACTAAGAACTTTTTTAAAATTGTTATGATTTCTTACTCATAATGAATATGAAAACAACACATAAATTCATAAAAAAACCAACAAAACTTTAATCGGAATATACAGAAGGTTAAGTAACATATTTCAAATTTCGCTTTAAAAAATTAAATAATCTTCATTTATATTTTTTTGCTATATGACAGAAATGTTAAAAAATTGCAAAATCCACGTTACAATTTTCTTATTGTTTTTTTTATGAATTTATCTGTTGTTTTCATATTCATTATAAGTGAGAAATCAATAATTTTAAAAAACTTCTTAGTGTAGGGAAATATAATGATAATAAATAGAAAAAATCAATCTAAATAACATTATGAGTTGGTAATTATCAATTTCTTACGTTTTCAGTTATAAAAATGGCTGTAAATTCATTAAATATTGGTTGTATAACTTTTTTTATGATTCAGCCCTTTTTTCTCCCTACTTTTTGCGGTTTGTTAGAAAAAATTTAAAAAAAAACGATTTTTTTCAAAAACTGTCCTTTGACGACTCCTACTGGTGAACCAATGCGAGTTACAAAAAAAACTCAGAAGCAATTTTAAAGAGCGTGAAATTTCCCATAAGGTGTATTAAACCGATTTGCAATATTGTCAAAGGTGGGTAAGCATTAGAAATTTGAAAAAAAAAAATATATTTTTTACGGTAAAACTTTAAATTTAAATAGTAAGTACTTAAAATTTATATTAAGAGCTCAAACTTGTTGAGATTTTTTTTTCTATATGCAGATTAATATTTTGCTTGAGCACCGAAGAAAACAAAAACTTTGCGGAAATGAATGACCCTAATGTAGAACCCAGTTCCTTTAAATAAAATTATAATTTATATTACAGGAAGTAAAATTAAAAGTAAAAATTTAAAAAATGTAAAAACGTCAGGCTACACAGAGAAAAAGCTATTATATTGTGAATGGGTTAAACATTGAGCCAATGGTGTACTGTATTTGCAATACCTGAATTACAGCTATGATCAAATAAATGATTGTGCAAACCTGCTTAAAATTAGTTCAAACATAAGAAATCATTGAATTAAATTGTGATTCTATTAAATCCGTATTAAAACTTAGTTAGTTTAAAAATAAGAAATTATTGAATTTAAATGTTATTTAATTGAAGCCACAATAAATCTTAATGATAAACTATCATTGGCATAAATTAATGTTATGGTTTCTAATGAATAGCTTAATGGCATTAACTGCAATCAAAGCTCTAATTTCTTTAAATATGTATATTCTTGTGCAAATATTAGTTGTATAATACAATAATAGGAACTTTAAATAAAATGAATTCTGGAACTGCTTCTGGTAGTCTTGTATACACAGGTTTTTCGATACATAAAATGAAATAGTTCTGTTTTCTGCAGGAACCATTAGGAACCCACTAGAAGTGTTGGTGATATTAGGCTCTAAGAAAGTTGCTGACCCATCACTAGCAACAGTTACTGTACTGGATGTGCAGGATCTGTCTGCCTTGGCACAAAGATATTCTAAAACGAAATAGGAATTTAATTTTATGTATTTAGAGGCGAATTCTAAAGATTGCTGAAAGTCCTAAAGCAATATATACTTTCAGGACGCCCTGCAAGGATATCATGATGGTACTAACAGACTTTGAGAAGTTTTTTTATAAATAAATAAAAACTTCGTCCATTTAAGCAAAATAGCCAATTAGATATAATTGAGTAATTAAATTACTGGATAATGCATGGCGGACATACAATTAAAAAACATGTACAACTTACCTTGAAAATTCGGGATTAGGGAGTACAACCCCCAAGAAATTAGCAAATATAACAAACAACCAAACACTACCTACACCAGAGATAGCCCATACGCTTACATCAATCGGCTTCACCAAAAATACCGATTAATCAGTTGATCACATTTAACTATACGCACGTACGCGATTGCAGGTTGCCGATGTGTGGTGTGGCAGGGAATGCCCTGGCGCGTTTGTCTGAATTTTAGCAATCATTAAATTGAATATAGGTCGCATTGATAAAATGGGAATGATAACTGGGCAAATAACAAGTAGTTTTACATCAGAAGACTTAAAAAAAGTCATAAGTCTCTTTAATATTAGCCTGTTAATGATATTTCACTTGACACTTCACTTGACTTCATGATACATACGAGGTGTGTTCAGAAAATATCGGGAAATTTCTTTTTTTGAAACAAATATTTATTTATTCGTCTACATTAATGTTGTTGCCTTTGAAATAGTCCCCATTGAATATTATGCACATGTGCCAGCTCTTCTTCCAATACTCGAAACACTTCTAAAACTCGATCTTTGGGATAGCCCTTAGTTCTTTCAGCGATGCGCTTTTAATGTCATCTATGCTTGCAAAACGACGGCCCTTTAAGGTTCTCTTTATTTTTGGGAATAGGAAAAAGTCAGACAGAGGCATGTCTGGCGAATATGGAGGCTGGGCATCATTACAGTATTGTTTTTGGCCAAAAATTTTGTTCAAAATTTAACAATTTTGGGACAAATTTTGCTGCAACGCGTTTCATACCCAAAACATTCGAAAAAATTTCATGGGATGAGCCAATCGATATACCAACATCATCAGCGACTTCTCTGATGGTTTATAACCATTTCTTCCACTTTTTCCATGTTTTTATCGGTTGTTAATGTGCTTGTGCGTTCGGGGCGTTCGTCATCTTCAACGTCTTCACGGCCATCTTGGAAACTCTTATACCACTTGTAAACTCTTGTTTTACTTATAGCAGTATCACTATAAAGGCCGGCCTTTTTTAAAATTTCACAGAATTTATTTAATTTTTTAAGCAAAATTGGATACAAATTCTTTGATCCATTTCTTTTACCGAACGAAAAATCGCCGAGCTCATAAAACACGTCTAACCTTAGCGGCTGCCACAGACAAAGTAAACAATGAAAACAGCTAAAGTTTGTATCATACTTCGGGGGCATGTATACCAACATAATAAAGAAAATTTTATAACAACCGGACCCTCTGAACCCGCTAAATTTAACAATTCCCGTTATTTTCTGAACACACCTCGTACAGTACAAACTGTTAAATTCTGCTTTTTCATATTGTAATTTTTATGTTAAAAAAATACAAAATATTTTAACGTTTTAAAAGGCCTTTTATACTAAAAACACATATCAAACAAAACCGTTATACTGTATTTTCATCGACTTCACATTTTTTCAATAAACTTTTTATCTAACCTGACTGAATCCTAAGCCCACATCAATGGGGATATTAAATATTCCTTGCGGAGATGCCTTCCTGCCTTTCAAAGAAATATTAAAAGCGATTTCGACCTGTCAATATTCCAACGCGAATTTCCTATCTCGAAACTTATATTAGCTCTGGAGTTTGCGTTATTCATTACGAATCTCATGGATTTCGAAAAAAAACCTGTTTGATTAAACGATTAGAGTAAAATTAATATTCATGTTTGATAAATTAGGAAGTTTGATTGCGATGTAATTATATTCATTAGGTAATGAAGTTGAGTAATTCTATCATAAATCACTGTCAAAAGAGACAACTAAGGAAGTACTTGGAGTTCAAAGTTTTACCCACTTTTGTTCTTTTATTTGACAGTTGGCATTTGTAATGCAAAATTTTAAAAATCTATTTTTGAGTTAACACTTTTATTCCCGATACACTGTTATAAAAATTAAATTTGTTAATATGAGTTGGTAGTTTGTTAATTTTATTTAACAAATTTTTTTATAGAAAACCGGTGTTTGTAATTATTTTACCGCCATCACTGGTTGTCAAACTTAAATTAAGGGATACAGCAAAGTTACGAAATACATCAGTAAGTTTTGTAGTAGTACTGATAATTATATAGTGCCAAATTTAATGAATAATTCTGAATGGTGTGTTATTTAATTGTTTGTACTTATGTTATTTTTGATTTGTTATAATTACAAACTACTTATTAAATTAGTATATATGTTACGGCTAATGTGCAAACTTGGATAGTTTATAAACTAGCTGGATAGTTTATAAACTAGCCAAACTGTCAGCTATTTTAATTGAAAACATATTTTCAACTAAATTAGCGGCTAGTTTACAAAATAACCAAGGATCTGGGCTAATTTACTTGAAATTATTAGGGAAACTAAAATATCTGGATAGTTTGTGTACTATCCAATTCAGTTTGGCTAATATGAAAACCAAAATTTCTAGTAACACAAAATAGCCAAGCTTTAGCTAGTTTGCAAACTAACCAACCAATTCTCTGGCTAATTTATTAAAAAAGTGCGGCATTGTTTTTCGTTTTGCCGGCTTAACCGGATTTGTTTTGTGCATTTTAACGTTTTTAAAATGAATCATAGGCATTCCTTGTTAGAAAACTCAACAACACAACCCTACCGACCCCGCCCCATTGACCCCCCGCCCCATTGGTCAAAAAACCCAACTAAAATGGGCAATAGCCAGAGAATTAGTTGGTTAGTTTACAAACTAGCTAAAGCTTGGCTATTTTGTGTTACTAGAAATTTAACAACTTAACATAAAGTTATGTTGACCTGGATTAACATAAAATCTGGTTAATATTTGGTTTAAATTAACAAATATTTTTTTGCTGTGTAAGTAACAATTTCAAATCTTGGTAATATTTTTTTGAAATGATTAACCATTTTAAGATTAATAATAATTATTATAATTATTATTATAAATTTGTGAAATGATTTGTAATTTTTTTTATATATATATTTATATAACAAATAAGCATAGCTAATAATCTTTTTTATTCCTGTGCAAATTTAAAGTATTATTGGATTAAAAAGTTTGTTTTGTCCAAAAGTAATTATTAAAGTTTATGGTATAAATGGGTCAAAGTATTTTAACTGCATTATTTATAGACTGAATTAAAATAATTTTAATAAAATCTTTATTTAAGAAGTAGTGGAATTTTAAACATCATAATTTGGTTTTCTATGTGTGATTATGTAAATAGCAAAGATACAATTATGACCATTTGCTTTCGCTGTCAAAATGACAAGAATAATGATAACCTGATCTAACACCAAGTGTAAATTAAGACAGTTTACTGTATATTTTTATAGTTTTTTCAATTAAATATTATAAAAGTATATATTTTTACTATACAGTATATCCTATGTATATACGAGGGTTGCCTTTTATATTTCGGGAATAGAGAAAACAAACAACAATTAATCATCGTACATGGCTTTATTGTTTTTCAAAATATTCTCCATGAAGATTGACACACTTTTGCATACACTTGAACCAATTTTCGAAGCATTTTTTTCACTTCGATTGAGGCACCTCCAAAACATGCATTTTGAATGCATCAACCGCTTCTAAAGACCCACACAGTCGACTGCTGTTTACTTTCAGGTTCATACGCATAGATCCATGATTCGTCACCTGTTACAATGTCATGAACATGTTTTGAAGCACCGCCATCCTATTTTTTAAGCATTTCTTTTGACCACTAGACCTGAGCCCTTTTTTGATCGATTGTCAAATTATGTGGGATCCAACGGTAACAATTTTTTCTGAAGGCCAAATGTTCATTTAATATTGAATGTATGCTGGTCCCACTAATGCCCAAGGATGACCCAATCTCACGATATGTCACATGAAGATCTTGCATTACCAGTTCACGCACAGCATCAATGTTTTTTGCAAGAACGAGTGATTTTGGACGACTTTCACGAAATTCGTCGGTGAGCGAACCACGGCCACGATTTAATTCGGAACACCACCAATATTTACTTGTTTTTTATGGCACTTTGTCGCCAAAAGTCAAATTAAGTTCATCGATGCATTATTGTTGTGATAATCCACGTTAAAGTTGTAAAAATTATAGCACGAAAATGTTCACGGGTCAATTCCATTTTTTTGGCCGACATTAATTTTTCAAGTGACTGTTAATAATACTAATTGCGCCCGCACGTCAAAACGTTTTAAGTAAGAACACCGTCTAAAAGGTCGAACTTAACGATACAGACATCTGTTGTCCGATAGCATCAGCAGGTTCGGCCATTCCCGAAATATAAAAGGCAACCCTCGTATATATTTTATCTAAGGCAATACTATTAATTTTTCTAAAACCCAAACTTTAACAAACTTTTTTACTTAATAAAAACCATTAACGGCGTTTTGTAGCATACAATTTTAAAATTTGTTTTAAATTTAAGATTCAAGTAATTATAAGCATAACATAACATAACAAGGTACCTTTTTTAGATTGTAGGTATCACTCTTTACGAATATTTGTAGTAAAACGAAATCTAGAGGCACAATAAATATATGATGCTTTTTATCCATAAAAAGGTCATTGCTAAGCACTTTTTTAATCCTAAAATAAAAATATGGTTTAAATCTATTTATTGGAATAAAATTTATAATCAAAACTGTTCAATACCATTAAAATGTGCTTTAAAAAAGACAATAAACCATAAAAATTAGTTAGAAATGTGTTTCGAATTAATCCAAAATAATTAAAAAGTGCTTTAAAAGAACACAAATTTAGAAATAAAGTGCTTCGAAGGGAGAAAATATCTCAAAGGACAATTAACATTAATACTGTAGAAACAAGAGTTCTATAAATATTTACCTTAAAGTCAAATCATTAGATGGCGCTGTATACAATTATAACTAACTCAGTCGGTAATAATACTTTATTTTGGGTCCAATATAGGACAAAAAAGTTCGCACGTTACTTTGGTGGTAAGATTTTTGTTTTTTAGTTAAGAGGAGGGCTGTGTTTAAATTACAATAATTTTTTTTTTTTAAAGTGTACAGATGTGGTATAAATGTGTTCCTCGTGGTTTAAACATTGTCACTTTAATGCGTTTTAATGTTAATTCTAAAAACAAACAGTAAAATGGCCAGTGTCTGGTTGGTAAAAAATGTAAATTTCTATTATTGGACATACGTCCAATATACTCTATTTATATCCCGGACATTTACCAGCCAATTCTTATGTAAAATTGTCCCCTGAATCCGAAAAGACTATAAAAGTTAAGCAGTTTTTGAGATATAGTCAATTCCATATTATATGTAAAAATGATTATATTTCAAATACTGTTCTACTTTTGACGACATTTTCGGAAACAGCGAATAATATTTTATAGGAATTGACTGCTAAATTTCCTGGATACAAATTGCTGTTGACGAGAATTATTAGTGGCTGCGTTTTCCCTTTGACATTTTTGACTAATTCATTTTTAGAGAGTAAGTTATGTGATTTCTTCGTCACAGGACTTCTTGCAGAATAACAGTGATTTAAATACAGTACATGATAGAGAACATAAAAAACGAATGGCAACAAAATTAATAAATTCGGAAAATACTTTTAACATACCACCCGAAAAATTATTAGATATATATATAAATCATCCTGTTCCGGCCTAAACATTATAAATGCTTCACAAACTAGAGATACCACACTCAATGATATTTGCAACAAACTATTTCAGAAGTCAGACCAAGGAATTAGTAGTTACCTTCAGAATCCAGAAAAGGGATAAGGAAACCGAGAAAGAAATATATAAATTATATGATATTTACAAAAACGAAATAAAAAAAATTATCTAAAACAGCAATTTATCTTATTACAATTTATGTTATTTGATGTAAAGTTATTATGTTTATATAAAAATTGTATGTCCAATAACCATGGTCCATCCAATTATTATATAAAATGTCCAATTACTATACTTTTTTGCATGTTTTTATAAAAATATTATTAAAAATTCAAATATTCTTATTTTTAAGTAAACGTAAATAAACAAACTATCCTTTTTATATATTTATAAGAAAAAAACTAAAATCTTTAAAACAACGGCATATATAAATTTTAAATAAATAATATAAAGTGTCCAATAACTATGTTGTTTACCTTATTAAGATATTACATAAATTATAATTAAAACTTTTATTATAATTTTTAGAATAATTTAGTACAATTATTAAGCAAGTATTAAGCATTAAGGCATCAAATAGGTAATTTAAAAATATTTATTTATTTAAAAAAATCTTGCGTTTTACGAAATATTATTAAAAAAATATAATTTAAAAATCTTTACACCATTGTTAAAAAATAAAGCAAAATTAAACAAATAGCGCATAATAGTGGATTATAGACCATGGTCTGCAGGCGGAGAAAACACATATTATCGCCGAACAAACATTTTAGATTGTGTGCGAGGCAACTAAGGGGGCATAAATTAATTATGTGAGGTAATTTTGGCGATTTGTTGTAGAATTTGTTGGAAATTGAGAACATAAATGAAAAGAATTTTGGGTAGAAATGTTGCTTTATTAATCAATTTACTAAACAAAAAAATTAACACAAAAATAACATAACAATTAAATAACCTACCATAATCATCAAATTATAAAGAAATTTGGTACAATTTAATTATCAGTTTACCTACTACAACCAACACTTACTTATGTATTTCGTAACTTTAACCAACTTTACTGTATCTCCTTTTTCAGTTTGAACTCCAGTAATGGTACCTTTTTTCCGATACCTCGCACTTCGCACACTTGCGATAATATATGCTTTCTCCACCTGGTCTATTTTATATTTTGATTTTAATATTATGATCAATCCAATTTTTTTTTAATTTGAAATACAGTTTTCATGTCACCATTATTGTATTATACAGGGAGTTCCATGATTACCGAATAACCTTGTAAGCATGAATTCATTCTCCTTTTCAATAAAACTTCCATGTAGTTAGTAAATGTTTCATAATTAAAAAATATATATATTTAAAAAAAAACATGTAGACCCTTCACCCTTCATCGTTCTCTATCTTATACCGCTGAGGGATGTAATTAAATTAAATTAAATATTTTAATAAATTGTTTAAACTTTACCTTGGGAAAGCAACAATATCGTTGGGGTAAAATAAAGTTCTAAATTATGCTTAACATCAGAGAAACAATTAATCAAAAACACTTTGTTCATTCATTTTTCTTGAAACCAATAAAAAGTAGTCTGGTTAACATTAGTCAATTCTGTGACCTACTGCGCACAGACGTGGAAGTGATGTCGGCGCAAGGACTTCGCGATCAATAACGCACTTTACCCTATGCCCGAATTCGTAGTTTTCCTCCTTCGGAAACGCCAATGTGAATTTTCCTACAGGAAGGAGTCGCGGCTGAGGCCTTTTTGTTGCCAAGGGCTTTAGCCGCCTGCGATCCGCCGGCAGGCAACTGGTTTCGTAATTGCTTTATTATACATAGCCTGCTGGGAAAAAGGGTGACGGGAACAACGCTCCCGTCTGTGTGAAATGGCTTTATGCATTGACACTGTTTTTTTTTATTTTGGTAAAGTAAAAAGGATAAAATATTTTGTTTTAATTTTTTTAGTTTTAGTTTTTTAAATATTTCACAAATTTGTTTTGTGACATTTAAGTAAGTAAAGGGTGGGCCATCTATAAGTTGAATTTTAAACTACTTGCTATTAATGAAGCTTTCAACTTAAGCGCCATGAATTGCTGATAGTGGTTTAGTTTTAACCTTCCGATTACAAAATATGCACCGAATAAATTTGGATCAACGTTTCGAAATACTCAAAACTTACTTTGAATGTGACTGTGATCGCAGAGACGGCAAGAAAATTGCGTTTGGAAGAAATGAGGCGCCGTCAAACCAAAGTATTACAAATTTGATCAAAAAATTGCGCAGAAATGGAATGCTGGTGGACATAAAACATGTTTCGCATGCTCGTCCTAGACGTACACCTGAAGCAATCGCTGCTGTGGCCGAAAATGTACGCATGAACGCGTCAACATCAACTCGGAGCAGATGTCAACAACTCGGCCTTTCCCTTACCACTCTGAGGATGATTTTGCACAAAGACCTCGGTATGTTTGCGTACAAAGTCCAGCTTGTTCAGGAGTTAAAGCAAGTTGACCATCCACAACGTTTTCGCTTTGCTGAGTGGGCTTTAAACCAGTTGAACGATGACCCTAATTTTGCAATAAAAATCATCTTTTCGGATAAGGCGCATTTTTACCTCGGAGGTTATGTCAACAAGCAAAATTGTAGGATTTTGGCCACGAAAAATCCACACGTCGCCGTAATAAAGCCTATTCGCCATTTAAAACAAAACATTCAAGCTCAAATTGCTTAAATAGAGCAGCAAACTTTTGACAAAGTGCTCGAAAATTGGTGTTCCAGGATGGGCTACTGCCGAGCCAGCTGAGGTGGCCACTTAAATAAAATCATTTTCCATACTTAATCGGAAGAAACATTGTATCAAATAAAGCAAAATTCGTTGAAAAAAAATCAGTTTTTCTTGTTCTCATTGCTATTTTATAATTCAACATAAACATGGCCCACCCTTTATATGGGTGATTCTACAAAATTTGGGCAACTTGATGTCAGTCAATAGAGTAGGTATTTTAATATTTTTTGTAAATATTTCAGTTTATTACAAAAGATCCAGGTTTTTTTAACTTGTCCACCCAATTTGAATGTATTTTTTTCAAAAGCACGTTTGTAGAAAAACATAATAAATATTCAAAACATCAGTACTTTGGCGTGTCACAACTCCTGAATCAAATATTTGAGTGATTTTGTGTTAATTTATGTACGTATGTGTTAATTTTTTTGTTTAGGAAATTGATTATATCAATTCTTTTCATTTAAGTTCCCAATTTCTTTCCAAAAAATACTGGGTCTACAAAAAGGTTTGTAAAAATAGTGTCCTTTTAAAAAAATTCCAAGAATTATAAAATCATGAATTTACGCTTTGGCTCACCCTGTATATATCAAATGGTGTATATACAATATATACAAAAGTTGTCTTTTAGTTCCACCCTTACTTCTTAAGAAGTCCCATAAGCCAACTGAATGGCTTGTGCGGGTTAGGGGTAGGAACGGACCGCGGGCTTAAAGTCCCCTCCGAAGGACTATTACACAATAGGACAAACACAAATAAACAGCCATACCCCTGGGATTCGAACCCACGACCTCCGGCTTGTATTCAGCAGCACTAACCACTCGTCCACCGTCGGCGATGTGAACAGTATTAAAAAGTATTCTTTAAGTCTCCTCAATAATATACTCTAATTTTATAAAATCGGTGTACAAATGTGTACTCTATCAAAGGTAGACTTTGAAATAAACAAAAATTAAAAAAAACATCATGAAAAGAGGAGCAGCTAGGATTTTAGTAAATATCATTTTTAAGTCACCAAAGGGTCCCGAACAAGAAACTACAATCAGTTTTTGGCGGCATTTTTATGTGACTTAAACTTCGTTCAGGCACACCGTGTATATTGTAACAAATTTCTTTATAATTTGATGATTTGGTATGTTATTTTCGTGTTAATTTATGTAGGTATGTGTTAATTTTTTTGTTTAGGAAATTGATTATATCAATTCTTTTCATTTAAGTTCCCAATTTCTTTCCAAAAAATATTGGGTCTACAAAAAGGTTTGTAAAAATAGTGTCTTTTTAAAAAAATTACAAGAATTATGGTTGAATTATTGATAGAGGATTTTGTTGTTAAATCTACAAAATGTTTTTATAATTACAAACCACTTTACAATTAATTAAAAGTTAACAGTTTGTAAATTGGACCTGGATTAACATAAAATCTGGTTAATATTTGGTTAAAATTAACAAATATTTTTTTACTGTATATATGCGTTAATTAATTACGTTAGTAGTGATTGTTAACTAGCGTACATAGTAAGATGAAATCTGGGGGACCCCTTTAATAAATTGTTGCTTGGTTAAATTTATGTTAAATTTATGTTTTTATTTGATCAAATTTGAGTTTTGTGTTTCAAAAACTATAGTTAGTAACAACTGTTAATAATAATTAATTCTTAAAATGACAGTAGGCTGAGTCTTCTGTTACAAACTAATTCGATATTGATTAATGGTCATATTTTGTAATAAAGAGAAAAAATTAAATTTTTCTGGGTCAATAAAATTATCAGTTTGTAAATTCGTAATAGTACCTACCACTAAAAATTCATTTAGTAGGGCTTAAACTTTAGAGCGCGCGTAGTTATATTAAAAAAAACATTAAAGAATAAACCCTTGATTTTATCAATCGCAAGGCTTTAAAAAAAGATACACTGTTTCAAAGCAAAAACCATTTATATAGTTAATTTAAAAGGAAACGACGAACACGTCATCAATCAGCTGATCGGGCACGGTTGTCAATGTGATGCTAAAATCATTGCATCAAGTGAAAGTGGTCGTGCAACTACAGGGCGATAGATGGCGTTTAAACGAATAATACCATAGGGCCCCTAGATTTTGGACCTTAGAATACTAAAATGGCAAAAGTCAGAGTTTTTATAACCCATATGATGCACCGCCAAAAGAATGTTTTTAGCCAATTTTTAGCCATCTAAAGTCATTCTCTGGTATATATATTCTTATTTTATCTATCCAACATAATATGTTATATTCTGTTAAATATTCTAATATATAATTAATAATAATCCTATTTACCTTTCTAACAGCTGTTAAAAGTAACAAAGGTCCATTATTATCTCGTTCTGCCCCAAAATAGCGTATTAAGGATGATACCAACTCTTTACTCCGACTATTTAAATGCTTTGGCATTTTAAATATAGGAAAAACAAAAAAACGACATATAACAAACACATGGCATAAACGGCATGGATATCTTAAACGATATAAAATAACACAAACAAGAAGCAAAATAAACGAAATTATAAACGAAATATTCAAAAAAATAACTGACAGCTTTAAAATTCTATAACGTCAAATTCTTTTTCTTTGCGTCATTTTATTATGCAAAATTTTAATCTAAACATGACAACATTGCAATTGCTACCAACTAAAATTGTTTAAAATGCATTAAAATATTCAAGTACAGACTTCGTTTTATACATTTAGTTTTGGTACCAGTGCGCAAAACTATGACGTCATCGATGACGTGTACGTCGTTTCCTTTTAAATTTACTATAAAACAACAGTTTTCGAATTTATTACGCATTTCAACAAAGTTATATTTTAACATAGAAGGCTGGCGAATTTTATTTATTTGGAGCTTATGTATCCAGCCTTCTGAGTAATCTGTCATCGCGTTTTGCCTCCTATGATATTTTTACTCGTTTATATTTCCATTAAATTGCCGGTGTTTATGTTTAGGGGAAGATTTACGGATTTAGAAAACATAAATTTATAACTGTAGTTAAATATTTGACGTAAAAAAGTTAGTATGTGCGAATTAAACCAACTAGATGCAATAAAAGGTTTAGTAGGTTTTATGATAGCATTTTGTGTGATTTTTTATAATAACATGCAACCCTTTTTTGGAATTAAAAATTTTATTACTGAATAGAGAAAAATATGCTTTTTTATAATGAACTAAAACAGAATGGAATGGCATGGAAACAAAATAAAAAAAGATACCAACAAATTAAAAAACTCAAAACATGCTTGGTAATGAACCAAATTACTTTTTTTTTACTTTGCAAATAACATTATTTGATACTTTTGTTTCACCCTGTAGTTTTGTGACCTATTTTAAGACGTTACGGTCTTAATTGCTTAAATAACAGAGTAAAATTGTTGGCTTTATATTAATTATGTATATCGTGTAATCTGTTAAAAATTAACTAAGCATCATAAATAATGTAATTTAATAATTAATGAGCTGGTGATTAGTGGTTAAAAATTTATTCATTTTAAAATGTTTACAAAATATCAAGCATACCTATAACATTTGTGTATTAGACTGGGCCAAAAAAATCGACTATTTTTTTTTTAAGTATATCGAAAATATGGTTTGGGGTGACAAAAAAAATATTGTGAAAGTTTGAGTCCATAATATTGATATTAAGAGGTCTATCATCGCAATTTTAATTTTTTGTCCTCAGCAAGTTTTTGTCTCCCAAACTCCCAAACCATTGAGTTTAACAAAATTGACTCAAAAATATTTTTTTAATAAAATTAAATGCTCTACAAAAAAGGTTAAAGTGAAATTTTCCGTCAGATGAACCGTTTCCTTAATATCATGCCTTAAAAATTGGTATAGTTTTACATTTTGACCTTTTAAATTAGAATTTTGTAATTCATGTAAAAATCAGTAGTACCCATAAAAAACCGATAAATATTCTTATGGGAAATCAAATGCTTTACAATAAAAACCTCTCAACATTTTTGGCTAAATTCACTCAATCAAAAGTTATTCAAGGTTAAAATTTCGTTTTGACTTCAAATTTAACCTTGAATAACTTTTGATAATAATAATAATAATAATAAACTTTATTAACGGAAAAAAAATCCATACAAAATACACAACAATAATATATATAAAATAAATAAATTAGATACAATATATAAATTAAATAGTTTGCAGGCTTAATTTAAGCTGCGATCTAAACTTTTCAACAGAAATACCGAAAAATGACAAATTCAACCTATTTGCAGTTCTACATATTCTGTCAATAAACATAAAATGACCATAGTTAGTGTTATGAGTTTTAAGATAGAAAACAGAATAATTTCTAACGGCTCGTTTAGGAATATGAAAATTTAACTTGCTTAATAAATAGGGACAATCTATATAATAATTAATCAATTTAAATAGGAACAATTGCTCATTTTCTAGTCTTCTGCATTCAAGCGTAGAAAGTTCTAAATGAGATCTTAACTGAGGGTAAACTATATTATCAACAGGTATAGACTCCTTAAAGGCACAGTATCTTAAAAATTTATTTTGAACATTTTCCAATTTGGTTATGTGTAACTGATAGTTGGGCGACCATATAATATTAGCATATTCTAGAATACTTCTAACAAAAGATATATAAACAGCCCTAATACAATTAATATCACAAAAGTCTTTGGTTGATCTTTTAATATAACCCAGCATTTTTAAAGCCCTATTCTTTACGACATCTATATGATAATTAAACGAGACTTTAACATCAAAATACACACCTAGATCCTTTATACAATTTACTGACTCAAGTTCAACATTATTTATTATATATGGAAATAAAATGTTCTGTTTTAAACGGGAAAACCTTATAACTTTACACTTAGTTATATTTAACTGCATACAATTTACTACACACCAATTTATCAAAACATTTACGTCTGATTGTACATTATGACAGTCTGTAATAGAACAAATTTTTGAATAGAGCTTTAAATCATCAGCAAATAACAAAAATTTGCAGTATTTTATATTATTGCATATATCATTAATATAACAATTGAACAATAGAGGGGATAGATGTCCACCCTGTGGTACACCAGAGGTTATAGAAATTTGTTTTGATATGTGCTGATTATTCAAAATGACAGTTTGTGTTCTATTATTGAGATAGCTTTCAAGCCATAAACATAAATTTTTGCCAAGGCCCAAGGCCTTCATCTTAGCAAGTAAAATTTTGTGTGGTACTTTATCAAACGCCTTAGAGAAATCTGTGTAAATTGCATCAATCTGTCCATGTTTCTCCAAGGCTCCTAACAAATCCTCACTATAAACTGCCAGATTGGTTACAGTAGATTTTCCTTTACAAAAACCGTGCTGTTCTTCCATAATTAAGTGTTTAAAGACAGGTGTAAATTTTAACGTTACAATTTTATCAAATAGTTTTGGTATCACTGAAATTTTAGCTATTGGTCTATAATTTTCAACATTTGACCTATGACCATTTTTAAAAAACGGTACAATTAAATTATTTTTCCACAAATCGGGATATATACATGTTTTAAGCGATAAGTTAAATATAAAAGACAGTGGTGCAGTTAGGGTACATCTGCATTGATTTAAAATAGTTGATGGTATTCCATCAGCACCTACACTAGTAGATGTTTTTAATTTTAACAATTCATTAAAAACGTCACATTCTGTGATGGAGTGAATTTAGCCAAAAATGATAAAAGACTTTTTTGTAGAGCATTTGATTTCCCATAAGAATATTTATAGGTTTTTTTTCCGGGTACTGATTTTAAATGAATTACAAAATTCCAAAGTTAAAAGATCAAATTGTAAAACTACCAAGGCATGATTGTAAAAAAACTGTTCATCTGACGGGAAATTCCAATTAAACCTTTTTTGTAGAGCATTCAATTTTCTTTAAAAAATATTCCTCAGTCAATTTTGTTAAACTCAATGGTTTGGGAATTCTGAGACAAAAACTCGCTTAGGAAAAAAAAATCTAAAATTGCGATGATAGACCTGCTAATATTAATATTATGGACCCAAACTTTCACCATATTTTTTTTTGTCACCCCAAACAATATTTTCGATATACTTTACAAAAAAAATAGTCGATTTTTTTGGCCCAGTCTATTGTGTATACATTGGTTTTTAGAGGTTTTTGTCTTCACCCATTCTTTCTTTTTTACCGGAAACTTAAAATTTGATTCGATTTAGAAAACTTGTTTTTCGTCGAGCCTACCAAATTGCCGAGGGCTCATTGTAAAAAAATCCTTTTATACCACGAAAATGGAACGGAAGATAGAATATCAATTCAAATAAGAATTGCATTTGGCGAAATAGGCAAGTGATTTATCGTAAAGTTATTGACAAGCACTTACCGACATAGAAAGGTATACTATAACAATTTTGCTTAGAAACCTAGCCTTGATTCTTACTCGTACAATTCTTACAATATACACAATGCAATTTAACGATTTCAATGTATTTGATATCTAGTATACTCCTATAGGAAAAGAAAACACTATGAAGCGTTTCCCAATACAATATTAGGTTTAAAATTTCTAGATTTCCTTTGTTAGCAATTTTACAACATTCAAATTTAAATTTCCTTTTCCTCATTTTTTATTCATTCGAATGGTTTAAAATTCAGCACGTTAATGTAATTGTGCATTTATATTGCCTTATTTCCATGAAAAGACATAATAGTACATAATCTGTAAACATTTTCGGATAAAATTGACCATTACCATTTTTTCCATAATGTTTTTTATTAAAATAAAAAATATTTCCAAACCCAACAGAATCAAATACGTCCAGTACGCCCAAGTAGCATTTTTAGTGGATAAAAGTATTGGCTACTTATACTTGGAACTGTAAAGTGTATTGCTAAAATCTCTTCCACGTGCCATGATAGAAACGGTTCTATTACGTGGAAGGGAAATGTTACTACTCTTTAAAAATGAATTAGTCAAAAATTTCTAATTTAATAGTTATTAGTGGCTTCTTTTTCACTTGCACCATGGTTAACCATGGAATACCATAGTATCCCAAAATTTAACAGCCAATTCTTATGTAAAATTGTTCCCTGAACCCGAAAATACCATCAAATTATGAAAGTGAAGCAGTTTTTGAGATATAGTCAATTTCATATATATATCTCAAAAACTGTTCTACTTTTTTAATTCTTTAACGACATTTTCGGATTCAAGGGAAAATTTTACATAAGAATTGGCTGTAGAATTTTGGGATACCATGGTATTCCATGGTTAATCATGGTACAAGTGAAAAAGCAGCCACTAATAACTACAGATCATTTTTTTTGTTGGTGGCTTATGCCAGTTTGACTTCGTATTTTTAGTATTTAAAAATGGTACTTCTGCTAAAGAATTTAATTAAATACTTTGACACTGTCAAATTGACAATAATAATAATAAAATAAACTTTATTGGATTACTCCAAAAGGCTAACGACCTTAGTCTTTCTGCCCATTGACAATAATATTTATTATTGATACTTTACTTGTCAATTATAAATAAAAAGATAATTATTCCAAAAATAATAGCAACGAATTCGAATGTAAAAGCCCTTTTGAGGGCAAAACTTCATTTTGATGAAATTATGCCAAATGCCACAATGGAAGAAAAAGTACATCGCCTTATGGCCATTTTTGGAGTAAAAAAGTAACGAATTTGGTTTTATAAATATTACATCACACAATATTTTCACATTATTCACGATTGGACCACAATCCACACAACAAGGTCTGTTCTATTTCATGCTAAAAATACAAAAAATCACTGCAACACTGCACAGAATTTAACGGCGGCCATTTTTGTTGTTACAATTCTTGTGCTTTGGGTTTGTGCTGTTTAATAATTGTTTTAAACGCTGTGTTTCTTACAAAGGCACTTGTAAGCCTCAAATAAGGCCTTTAAGTGCTAAGGACAACCATTTTACTCCTCTTTTATAATAAATATACCTTATTCTATCAGGGCTTTCAAATGACAATTTGAAGGTTAATTTGTGGGTTATAATTTTACCTTAAAATTGACAGTTGACAGTTTTATGGCAGCCCTGATAGAATAAAGTTTATTTTTTACAATAGAGGAGTAAAATGGTTGTTCTTAGCACTTTAAGGAATTAATTTCTTTTATATAAATTATTTTCAAAGCGAAGATTGTTATCCTCAAGGAATACTTTCTCTTCTGGGCCGTAAAGAAACCTATATTTAACTACTTTTTTATGATTTTACTCATCCCAGCACCACCAAAGCCAAATTAATTGCATTTTTAACTACGACACTACAACTTGACAACTGCAATAATTTATACATAACCACAATTAGATTTATAACTAGCTTAGTTTGTTTTAATCAATGCGACCAACTTGACAACTGTATTTACCAACCAAAACCCTAAATTTGCAACGTTGCCGCAGTCCAGATAAAAAAAATGAACTTTATTAAATTATTCATTTTTAACTAATTCATTTTTAGAGAGTAGGTATTAACGTTTTAATTTGGTGCGGTACTAACCAGAATTAGGTATTTGTATAAAACTATACATTTATTTTCCTACAATCATTTGTAAACTTGTTTGTTTTTGAAGAAGGAAACTTAAAAGTGGTAATCCCATACGAAACGTAGAAATCACTTAAACATGTAGCAAGAACGTGGCAATGACCACCGCAATTATACAATCAAGTTTTGCCAAAACTGGTATACCCACTCTACTACTTCTACCACTTCCAAGTAATACTTAAGTGATGTGATTTGGTTGCCTTTATTTTTCATAATCTACTTTAAAGTTTAGACAACTTTAAGATGGAGTCAAAAGTGCACATAATGTTTCAGATACCGGACTAATTCACCAAAAAGTTAAAAACTATAAAGTATATTCTACCGGTGCAAATCACATGATTACAACTATGCAAATATAATATAAATATATTTCAACTGTATCATTTAAAGTTCCTATATCAGTTTTCTTCACTATAATACTACTTGAGACCTAATCCAGCATAAAAATGTGATTTAAAAATAGTTTTGTTTTTTGAAATTGGTTAATATTTGTGGGAGATATAAGCTAAGTAATTACTAAACCACTGTACTCATATCAACTATTTTCTTACGATAGACTGATTCAGAGTTATAGCATTTGAAAGTAACAGTACTAAAAAAATAAAATCACAATGTACGGCAACATACTTGAAAAGATTCTTTAAAAATAAAAAAAATCCTACCTGCAATCTATTGTATCCTACTTCTACTCAATTTCGATCCAATTCCAAAATTTAATCAGCGTGATATTTGAAACGCGTTCAACTACATTATTAGTGCTCTACATCTGCTTCGAGATATTGATTTATCTTTTTACTGCTCCATTGCTTTTAGCGGCTTCAACAAAAAAATCAAGCCAGTTTAGGTCGAAGTAATTGCACCCATGATAAATTAATGATTTTTTTTAAACGACTAATAATAAGAATATGTTAGGGAAGGATGGAAATTTTAAGTCTGATTTAATAAACTTTAATTGACGTTAAATTTGTACAGTAACATATTTTTTTGTATCCTTAATGAAAAACAGCCATTTGATTATAGCTATAGCTAGAATTTAATAAAGAAATGATTTATTTTACTAATTAGCAACATGTGCACTTTAATAGTTAGCAACATATGACTCGTTAGCAACACAAATCTGACATTTAACGACAAAAATTATTCACAATTTGTATGTTCATAAATATCACAATCCACACAACAAGGTCTGTTCTATCTCGTACTAAAAATACAAAAAATCACTGCTACACTTTAAGGCTTGCAAGTCTCTCTGTAAGAAACACAACGGTTTAAAACGATTATTAATCTGTACAAACCCAAAGCACAATAATTGTAATCAACAAAAATGGCCGCCATTGAATGATGTGCAGTGTTGCAGTGATTTTTAGTACGAGATCGAACAGACCTTGTTGTGTGGATTGTGGATCATATCATTTCGATAGCTGACAACTAAATAAACATCTGATGCTGCTACTAATACTTTTTACATGTTTACTACCAAAACAATAAAAAAAAATGGCGCGAATCGGACGAATAAATAAAAACTTTCTGAACACACCTCGTATACCCAACAAAATGAGACAAGAATTGGCAAAAACTTACACAGTGAATTAAATTATTTTTTTATAAAAAAATTATAATTATATCTCCGCAAATTGCTTTTCAATAGACAAACAATTATCCCAGAAACGCTTTTATAGGACATATAATTAAATAAAATTTATACCTAAAACAACAGCACCGTCCATTACAATAATTATTGCGTTGCGGTATCAAATGTTTACACACAAATTGCAGTTTAATGTTAAACTATAACATTGTATTCTGTTTTGCACAACCTCTACATATCCCTGCAGAATTAGCAGCAAATGGACAATGGGATTTTCCAGTGTTAAATTTGAACGCCAGTCCGAAGCAAATTGAACTGTAAATTTTCCAAAAAGTCACACTTAACAATTAACTAACCATGAACCTATCGATTGGCCCCTCTGATGCTGCAAATTGATCCGGACGATATTTTTAATGATAAATGACAGGACGAAATTAAATTCGTTAGCTATAGCTACACAAAGAACTGAACTATTAAAATGTTTCGGATTTGAGTGGACGTCAAATACGTATATGGGTGATTCTACAAAAGTTGGACAACTTGATGTCATCAGTCAATACAGTAGGTATTTTAATATTTTTTGTAAATATTTTATTATATTACAAAAGATCCAGGTTTTTTTAACTTGTCCACCCAATTTTAATGTTTTTTTCAAAAGCACGTTTGTAGAAAAACATAATAAATATTCAAAACATCAGTACCTTGGCGTGTCACAACTCCTTAATCAAATATTTGAGTGATTTTATTTTAAAATATATTCAATTTATCTTTAATTTTTCAATTTCACTACAAACTATAAAATATAAAATAATGTATTTTTCATATTTTATCATAGATTCGAATAATAGCAATTTAAAAAAAAATGATAATCTTTGTACTCACGTTTACCCGTCAGTTCTGTGTCCAATGTTAAAATTTCAAAATTCTTGCTAAATATTGAAGTTTAAACGTCACCCTCGTTTTAACTCAAGTGTTGTGTTGTTACGTATATATTTTTCTTTGTAATTTATATAAGGTTATATGTGATTTGTTGATAAGTATCATCCACTAATAAAAAATATCATTAAAATACTTAATTCCGAATTATAATCTCAAATTTGTATCCCATTCATCAGTACCGTGTCGTCAGTTCCATGTTCGATGTTTCGGTTATCTTTTTTTCGCAAACTTCAATTTAAATTCTGCTTGCGCAGAACTTGTTTATTAATTGTCATTATAAACTCATATAAATTTGGTGTGGGTCCCATAATTAATAATTGAGATATCGGTATACCCAAAATCCACCAGCCGCCACTGATGTGTTTTATTATTTGATTTTAAGATATTTAATGTATAATATGCTCAAAGTTGCAATATATCTTATATTTTCCAATAAATTATGTATTTTATTAGTACCTTGGTATACTCGTCACTTCCCTTGCATTCAAATTTAGAAAACAGATATTTCAGAAACTGTTTGAAAAAGTGACTGGCCCGGTCTGGAACAGTAAATCTATGTTGTCATAACAAAATACTGTTTAATTTTCTCCGAAAACTATATACACAAAATGAGGTCAAAAGTTGCCCAACTTTTGTAGAATCACCCATATCACGAAATATACTTTGAGTTGGAGCTCAGGCGGTTATTTGCATAAAATATTGCGGTTTGCATTCTGTTAGCTGACGGTTTTGTTAGGATTTAAAAATGCAAAAGTAATAACCAAAATTTGACTATAATACATTTGTTTTTTACACGTCAGATCCAATAGCCCAATAAACAATTTGTACTACTTATGGTAATGATAAATTATATAAAGGTTATATATGAGTTGTCAAATTATATACGAGTTTAACAATATTTAATAAAATTGTCATTTAGTTTACTAGTTTTATAATGGTCATATAAGGTTACTGTAAACTTTAGGTATATAATTAGGTTATATAAAGTGGATTAAATCGAATGTTTAGTGAAATAAATTGATTATATTGCTTTAAAAGATGGTTGCCTATCAAAAGTTTTATAACATTACTTGTAGTAACGACAGTTACTACAATGTATATAAGAGTTTCAAAATTATAAAAGAACACTTTAAGTAACTTAGATAGTTCTATAAAATTGAACTTGAAATTGAAATTACCTTAGGTTATATAAAATTACCATGAGCAATATAAGAGGGCTTAAGGTTGATACATTCTTTCCACCATGATTTTTTTTTTACATAAAATAAATGTTAATCGAATTGTATTACCAGAACAACTTAATTGACCAAACGAAGGTAAAAAATTCACTTCTTTAATGTAAGCAAAAGAAAGTATTTAAAAAAATATTTTCATATATTTTTAATAATATAAAAAATATTTATGTTTTGGTATTTTGATGTCCCCTGCTTATTATTTACCATTAATATTTTCGCCATACTTGGCTTCTCAAAGTATTCACGTGGTTTAAACAAGTTAATGAATAAGATGACAATAAGAAAGATAGCGTACCTATGAAGAAATATATATTTTAAATGTGCCTGAGGGAGAGAGAAATATTAAAAGAAGGAAAAAAGCCGGTAGCAGTTCTTTAGGAAGTTATATAGTGGTTTCCATAATATTCCTGTTATCTCTATTTATAAAAATTGCGTTTTATAGTGTTACTAAAATAGGTACCGATAACCTTCATAAACTCCCCAAATAAGCTCTTTAAGGGGTATATAAGAGTGATATAAACATTTCTGTAACCAAATTAAGAAATTTAGGTTTTATAACAAAAATATTTATTGGGAGTGCAATTCACCAAAGCGACTCAGATTTTTCTCAAATTTTGTGTATACAGTCTGTATACATGCATGGTTCTAAGACAACAAGGTATGTTCACGCGGATCTTTTTCTTCCGTCACTCTTTATCCTCTGACGTAATGGAGTAACAAAAGTACGTGCCGATTATGAGTTTTGGTTTAGTTTCTCTGTAAACAGTGTTTTTATATACCCAACCCTTTTTTCTTTTCATGTCACATGTATTTATAAATTTATTCCCGACGCATTCGCCATTTTTGACAATAATATATTGTCATTGTATAAATACAAAACAAGTATTATAATAAAACAAACATAATTTAATTAAATTTAACAAAGTAAATTAATTATGGAAACACTACACATACTTGAATGATAAATAAAGCAAATTAAAATATTCATTAAATTGCAATAGATTTTGTTACGTGTTAAAACTTTAATTAAAATTTTATACGGCGTAATCGATATTTTAAACCCGATATTTTATCATTATTTTTGAATTGTCAGCGATCATATTTCAAAATTGCGACGATATACATATATCCCTTCCCTGAAATAAAAATCACATAATTCACAGTATCAAACCATCACATGCATCGGAATACGTTAGTTATAAGTTATAACTATAATTATAATCTGCAAATATTAAAAGAGAAACAGATACTGTAGTATCATACTGTTTTGAACTTTAAGTTTTTAAATAAATTCTCAGTTTTTTTTCTATAAAAGGTGAAAGTAGTAATTTCTACCTCTCAACCTTTGGTTGAATGGCTGAATTTTAATGTTATTATTTTAATTTAATGATATTGTTCTGAACGACTGTTATTTTTACAAAGATAATAGACCCTGCCAGTTTGCTTGCATTATAAATTGTATACAATTATTGACTTATGAGTCATTAATAACCGTATTAAGTACGTTTAAGTACCTTTGTTTAAACGTATTAAATACGTTTGTTTAAACGTATTAAGTACGTTATTTTTATCTATTACTGTCTAAAGAGTTTAAAGAATGTTAATAAAATAATGCACTTTTTAAAGCAACATTTGTGGATGAGTATAGTGTTCTGCCTAAAGCTTACTGTATGACCACTGAATATAGAATTACTTATGCTTTTCTTTAGAATGTAATTAGAAAATTTCTAAATTTCATTTAATGTTGTTTACATATTGTTTATGTATGTATGCACCAATTTATTAAATATTAAACGTTATAAATTATTTTTAAACAAGTTATCCCATTTTAGAGAAAAAGGTTGTGGATAAAAGTTTATTTGTATTTGACAAAAACCGTTTTATTAACGATATAAGAATATACTTTTGAGAAAGAGAGAAAGTTAAATTATTCATTTAACATTCATTCATAATTCATTTTTTTAACAAAATTCTTAGATTTTATACCTACAGATTTTAAATAAGAAGTCATATTATCTACATGTGTAAACTAAGCAAAAATTTCACAAAATAAATATATAAAAAGTAATTCACCAAAGTGTTCAATGGAGCGTGTTGAATATAACATTGTATAAATGTTAAAAGAAAGAGCTGCCTGCACAGTTCATAAAATAATTTCTTCAAACGTTATTTTCTCATTAAAATCTTAATATTTGTGAAAAAAATTGTGCATTGAAACGTTATTTAAACATTTAAATATATGGTTGACTGAACACCTTAATACAACGTTATTGTAACGTAAAAGTTAGCCACTATTAAAAAGCAAATTTAAATTAACGTTGTTTTAACTTTTAAATTAAACATTTAAATATATGGTTGACTGAACACCGTAATACAACGTTATTGTAACGTAAAAGTTAGGCACTATTAAAAGCATATTTAAATTAACGTTGTTTTAACGTTTAAATTAATTTGTGTAAATTAATACCAAAATCAAACCGTTGCTTTTTCTACGTAAAACGTTTTATTGACCATTTACACGTTTTAAATACGTTTAAAAAACGTGTATGTGTTTACTGGGATACTTTATCTACACACATGATCAAAATTGTTGCATATTTTTGTATTTTAATTTTCGCTTTATATAACGTTCTGTTTTTTGTTTTGGAATAAATTTTCATTTAATTGTTATAATACGTAAAATAAAATTTATTATAATGACTATGACGACAGAATTTAGATAAATAATTTATTGACAATAAAATACATAGTGTACAGGGTGGTCCACGTAAGGTGACCCATATACTTATCTCAGAAATTACTGGAGTCACAAAAAATTTGGAACTTTTAGCGAGTGTCTACATTTAGAGAAATTTTAATAAATCTTAATTTTACTCAAAAAGTATTAACATTTTCTTAATTAATATATTTACAAAGTATACCTAAAAGAGTGGGTAGAATCCAAAAATGCAAAAAAATACAGGGTGTTCCATTGAAAATAAGAAAGTTGGTATCGTCCCAAGGAAAACCGAACACCCTGTATAAATAAAAATATAATATTTTAAAAATATTTTTTACTTCGTGAATATTTGTTTCTTTCAAATTTTTTGTGACTCCAGTAGTTTCTGAGATAAGTATATGGGTCACCTTACGTGGACCACCCTGTACATTACAATTATAAACAATTTTTCGAAAATAATCACCTTCATTCTATAAATAAAATTTATATTTAATATGTTTTTTCACCTAAATCGTTTCTGTTAATAATTTTTTTTCACTTTTTAAGAATTATATTTAATTTTATTTTTAATATTTCCTACAAAAATATATAGGTACTTTAATATATTAAATTTTCTTTATTTTACGTATTATATATAATTGTTATAACAATTAAATGAAAATTTATTCCAAAACAACAAAAAACAGAACGTTATACAAAGCAAAAAATTAAAATACAAAAATATGCAACAATTTTGATCATGTGTGTATATATAGATATCTATATATAGATCTATATATGGATATCTATAGATACAACGAACACACAGAATTTGTTATTTGTTAAACTTTTTACATCAAACGGATTTAACCTTATTTTTTCCCAATTTAAAATAAAGCCCGTAAATAAAAGCCCAAAAGCCCGTGGCTAAAACGCCGCTAATATAACAATTATTATACGCTTAAAAAAATCATTTATTTACTGTTCTTTCATTTTGTTATCGTACTAAATATTTTTATTACTTTCAGGTATGACCTTAACCTCAAAAATAGTATGTAGCACGTAAGTATGTAATACTCGTTATTTTGATCCACATCCCCATAAGTATTATTTATACCGTGAATTACTACGTCAGTAATTTACAAGCAAGTCGTTTATTTTAATTAAAAAAATAACCGCTTCGCACTGAGATTTTAAAGCTTTTAAATTAAACCTACTATTTTAAGCCCATTTCGCCACTGCAGCGCACCGTTTGCGATTCTAAAAACGGCGGGAAAAACAATAATTAACTTAAATAAGCAAAAACCTCTGTTTACAACATTATAGATGCATGTGTACCTATGTACTATGCTCCACACCTCAAAGTCCCACCGCGTGAACGGAACGCAGGAAAATTTGGCATTTAAGGCTTTTCAGGTTATGTATCTGTCAAAGTATAGTCAACGAAAGAAATAATATTATGTTTAGGCGTTAAAAATTTATAAATCTTTATAACATTAGAATAACAATAGATGGTTTAAGAATTTAAGAATATAAATACTGCATTTAATTAAATTCTAAAGTGTATGGTGCCAAATGAGTAATATTTTTGTGCATTTGGTCCAAATATCTGGTTTTCTCCATAAAATAATTTTAACTAAACAGCATTTATTTTAAAAAATCTAGCTTCTCTATTCGAGGAATAAGAATATCTGTATTAAAGGTAGGTTAATATAATATAACAAAAATATCATCTAATTTTGTAATTTTAAGGTTAGAAAAATTTGTTTTGACCAAAATAAATAGGTATTTTGGATTATTTTAGTTTTTCTTATCCAGCTTAAAGTGTACCTACATAAAGTTTTGTCAATACAAATAGTTAAAAAGCTTCGACTGAATTTGATCTACATCAAAAAATCATTATAACTTTAAAAATTTTAATAAATCACCTGTCATGGGAGTATTAAATATTTTCACATTGCAAGTTTCTCTAAAAATTGTTTGTTTTCTTATAATCTAACTGAGAGGTATGCACTAGTTTTGTCGTTAGAAGTATAAAAGCTTCAATTTAATTTGAACTATATTCAACAATTATTTAGTATACCTATATTTATTTATGACCATATTAACACACTCTTTCAAATAATCCACTTATTTATTTTGGTCAAAATAGATTTTCCTAACCTTAAAATACAAAATTAGATGATATTTTTTGTTCTAATACATTAACCTACCTTTGATACAGATATTCTTATTTCATAATAGAGAAGTTAGATTTTTTTTAATAAATGCTGTTTAGTTAAAACTATTTTATGGAGAAATGTAGACCCAATGCACAAAAATATCACTTATATTGCACCTTACACTTTGGAATTTCATTAAATGCAGTATTTATATTCCTAAATTCTTAAACCAACCATTGTTATTGTGATACTATAAAGATTTATTAACTTTTAACGCTCAAACATAAGCGGTAACACTATAAATATTATTTTTTTCATTGACTATACTTTGACAGATACATAACCTGAAAAGCTTTTAATGCCAAATTTTCAAAAGACTGCGTTCCGTACGTGATCACGTGGTGGGACTTTGAGGTGTGGAGCATAGTACCTACATAGGTTTATTATTTTTTTATCAGATAAAGTTGACTTTTGGGCCAGGCCCAGCTCACCGTGCGCCCACCTAAAACAGTCTAGGAAGGTTTATGGCTTCTTTAAAATGGCGTTTTTTAAATTGGTTCTGCCGGTTTTTGATAAATTTAATTTAATTTCATTGGTTAGTACTTCCGTATTATCTTATTAACTGTTGAAAATGACCGCCGATCACCTCCATAAAAAAATTTATATATTATTTTTTTGTTATTGAGCTTTTATAATGATTTTTGTTCTAAAAAATATTATTAATTTCTAATTATAATAATTATTGGGGTTCAAAATTAAAGTATCGAAGTTTGTCCCGCTAAATTATCAACGTTGGAAACTGTACAGCGGCTTGCTAATGTTAAGGGTTAAAATGCTACGTAATTTAGTGATGAGCGAGGTAATAAAACATGCATTCGCAGTTGTTAAATCTCAGCCTTTGCACCCTTATAAATAAAAAACTACTTCGTTAAACTCGGAGAATTGAAAGCGGATTACTTCGGGTGGATACACGCACTTTTTGAAATTAAGTAAAAGTACATCCATGGAAAATTGAAATATTAAATATTCAGATGTAGAAATGAGCAAAAAATGGTTGTAATGGAAAAAATCATTATGTGACAATTATTCACGTATATTCCGGTGTGAAAACATCGTTTTATAATAAATTCTTAGAAGTATTTATTATAAATTATAATTAATCAAAATTTTTAAATCTGTAAAAGCATCTTTGATTTATTAACTATATCCTTCATCGACATGTTATACGAGGTGTGTTCAGAAAATAACGGGAATTGTTAAATTTCGCGGCTTCGGAGGGTCCGGTTGTCATAAAATTTTCTTTATTATGTTGGTATACGTGCCCCCGAAGTATGATAAAAACTTTAGCTATTTTAATTGTTTAAAACCGCTAAGGTTAGACGTGTTTTTAGAGCTCGGCGATTTTTCGTTCGTTAAAAGAAATGGATCAAAGAATTTGTATCCAATTTTGCTTAAAAAATGAAATAAATTCTGTGAAATGTTAACAAATGCCTATAGTGAGTCTGCTATAAGTAAAACAAAAGTTTACAAGTGGTATAAGAGTTTCCAAGATGGCCGTGAAGACGTTGAAGATGACGAACGGGGCGAACGCACAAGCACATTAACAACCGATAAAAGTGTAAGAAATGGTTATAAACCATCAGAGAAGTCGCTGATGATATTGGTATATGGATTGGCTCATCCCATGAAATTTTTTCGAATGTTTTGGGTATGAAACGTGTGGCAGCAAAATTTGTTCTAAAATTTTAAACAAAATTTTTGGCCAAAAACAATACTGTAATGATGCCCCAGCCTCCATATTCGCGAGTTTTCCCTATTCCCAAAAATAAAGAGAACCTTAGTTTTGCATGCATAGACGACATTAAAAGCGCATCGCTGAAAGAACTAAAGGCTATCCCATAGATCGAGTTTTAGAAGTGTTTCGAGTATTGGAAGAAGAGCTGGCACATGTGCATAATATCCAATGGGGACTATTTTGAAGGCGACAACATTAATGTAGACGAATAAATAAATATTTGTTTCAAAAAACGAAAATTCCCGATATTTTCTGAACGCACCTCGTATGCTATAAATAGTAATTAATATAAAGTTGCAGCCACAAATTAATTTTTATAGGCAATCAATTTTACTTAATATGTATAGTTAAATTTATAATAAATAAGTAGTTAAATAAATTGAGCTTAAGCAGAATGTTTATTTAACTCAAAATTCAATTATTAATATTTCTTTTTACAAACCTTCTTGGCAGGCTTATTGGCTTAATTGTATCATACAATGCTATCGATTTAGCCACACGCAATTTAATAATGAGATCAAAAAATATTTCGTGCTGATATACGAATACTGACCCTTATATTAAGTGCTAAATAATAACGATGAAAGGGAGAGAAAAAAATACTTCTTAAGGCCTATAAATTTGACTGGTCACTTTTATCTTCTTTTTGCATTGTATATTTAAAAATAGGAAGCAGTTTTATTTTGTTTTATATATTTAATTAAAAATTCTGCTGTTTTTTGTCTGATTGAAAAGCTGAATACTTGGAATCAATTGATTTATAACTTTTTTTAACTTTTTGAAAATATTTATTGATTTATTTTTTTAAATTAAAAAACATAAATGTTTACTTTTTAATATAATACCTATATTATAGATAATTAAAAAAATATTATTTATTAAATAATAAAGATTATAAAATAAAATCAAAATTGTGTTTAAAAATTATTTGTCTTATTTTTTAAATACTTTTGAACAATTTTAAATTTTCTGCTTTTATATTTTTAAATTATGTGCTTGATTTTAGAAATAGAAACAGTAGGTTTTGGGTAAAGGGCACAACAAGGTAGAGGGGAAAATGAAATGAAGGGACAAAAGGGCAACATGGGTATTTCAAATTGAATATGCATATTATATTATTATTAACAGTTTTTGCCAATAATACAAGTTTAAAAGACATTTCATGGAAAAATAAAAAATACATCCTGTAGGGAAAAGCAAATGTTTTTTGCTAGAAAGCCAAAACAGGCAGTGTTTATTGTTTGGTAATTGTTGTTAAATTGTTGCTCGAAGGACCATAAAACGATGCTTGTGTTTGTTTGATGTTGTTGTATTGTTGTATTGTTGATTAAAACCACAATAGTGTATGGTTTTTAAGTAGATATTTATTTACACATAACTTAAACTAAAACTATTTAAACAAGTGAAATAAAAACTAGATCATTGGCGATCAATTTGGGTAGTCGATACTGCCCATGTGTTGCAATGCTGCTTAATTGAGTGAATGTGACGATTGTCGTCCTACAGTTCGGGTAGTTTTAACCCCCCTCGCTACTAGACATATGATTGGCTTGCCTCTACAGTGGGAGTGGCAATATAAGCCTGCTTAAATTATACTTAAAACTATACATTTACGTTATAACGAATTAAAATTGAAACTTTGCTTTAACAGGCAGTGTATGAAACTATGTTTTTATATTTTAGGTTCAAATTGTTTTTATTATTTGTAATATTTATTTAACAAATAATTAAAAATATTTTTATTTTTAAAATTAAAAACACACGGCAAAAAAATCTAGAACTAGAACTGCAACATTAAATTTTAAAATTTACTTTATAAAAGTAACAGTTTTTAAAATTTCTGTACCTATATTTTTTTAATAGTAATTATTTAAAAAACAAAGTGTATAAGGCATTTGGTTTAATTTCACCTTTAAGAAAAGCAAAGATTCTTGCCCCATTTCCAGCAAGGGATTTTGTTCAAGGTTCGAGACTCCACCTTACACCCATTTTCTAGCACAATTTTTTTGGACATGCAATTTTTGAGTATAGCTCCCTCCTTTTGATTAAAAAAGTTTATTCATAAGCCATAATTTATGTATACAGTGTGGAACTCACTTATGGAATAAAATTCGTTATTCGTTGAGAAAAGATTTTTATGAAAAACGCTCGGACACTTAAACTTTAGTTTTTTATTCCAAATCTTATAATGATAATTTTAAATTTTATGCCCCCACCATTCCCCCCCCCGCACATTAGGCACCCTTATCTTAAATAACAACCCCACTTTTTTTCATCGAAAATTGATAGTGCACATTTTTTTAGTATGACGATATCAATAGTAGTTAAGTTTTATTAAAATAATAACGGGCAATGTTAATGGTGAAACGTGAAAAATGTTTATTGGGATGGTTACTTTATTTTCATATAGATGTGGCTTTATACAAATTTTTAATTTAAATCATTTTTTAACCAACATTAAGTATTTGTCGTGAAAAAAGTATAGTATGCAACTCGTTTATAAACTTTTCTATACACTCATTAACTTAAGCACTCGCTAGCAAGCTCCCTCGTGACTAAATTAAAATCTTGACTAAAATGGCGTTTATCAAACTTGATGCATAATATACTATTAATCATATTTTTTTTAATCATTCCCAATGTACCAGGATAATTTGTTTAAATCATCCATACAAACAGGATCCTATTAATTACATTATTTCTAAAAATCAATACGGGTTTCAAAAGGGCAAATCAACTAATGATGCAATAACTACCTTGACTAAAGATATCTACGAAGCTATTGATAAGAGTAATCCAGCGATTTGCATTCTTTTAGATTTAGCAAAAGCGTTCGACTCTGTGAACCATAACAGACTCTTGAATAATTTGGAAAGTATTGGTGTGAGGGCTCATTTTAAAACTCTTTACAAACTATTTTAAGGACAGATGGCAATACGTTAAAATTGGGACAAGTTTAAGTTCACCAATGTCACCCTTGTATGGTGTACCTCAAGGTACAATATTAGGCCCAATACTATTTCTAATATATGTACATAAACAACTTGTTTGGAGTGGAAACCAGAGGCAAAATATTAAGTTTTGCAGACGATATCACAGTTTTCTATAAGGAAAACACATGGATATCGTTAAAAAACCGATAGAAAAAGATTTCATGGCCATCAAGAAATGGTTTGATTACAACATGCTAACAATAAATATTGAAAAAATATTTTTATGACCTTTGGTCCTTACTCCAAAAGTTTACCAAGCTTTGACATTTAAAAATTCCGACGTTAAAACCATTGGACAAATTTTTATTTTAGATCTTTTAAAAAAATGCCATTAACTAAACTGCGCACCACTCAATGTGTCGCGACCAAAAAGTTCGTCCTTTTTTAAAACGACATAACTTTTTTGTTTCTTGAACGATTTTATTTTGGTCTTTGATGTCTGCTAACCCCATCCTCTGACAATTCATTCTATAGATATTAAACACACGGTTCTTCAAGTAAATTTTCTACAGGGTGATATGTAAAACGGTGAAAAATTTCAATAACTTCATCCAAGCCCCGTTTGTAAAACAATAATTTTTTTTTCGTTTTTACTTTGAAATAATGAAGTATTATGTGTTACCTTGAAACGTTTTTCAAATTTTTCGAATTGGTATCTTAGCAACGAAAATATGATTTTTTTTCCAAAAGAGTACATTTAAGACTTTTTGGTAGGGAATATACTCAGTCTTTTTAAGAACAAGAAAATAAGATGGTAAAAGATTGTTCCTTGAATAATTCTGAACAAGCGACAAGCAACAAACTTCCATTATTTTCAGAGGGGCCTAAGCAAATACCACTTTTTCAAAATGACATTTTGGTGAAAATTTGCGAAAACTAAACCTGATCCGATATTTACGTTCGAGACATGTTTTCTTTATAATTTTGACCTCCTGATTGTGATTCAGTTGTCAAATTTAAGTTTCAGATAAAACCAAAATCATCAAAAATCAAAATTCGAAAACAATTCCCTGTTGTTAAATGTCTTAATAAAATCCGATTGCTGTCGTTTTTCTTGCATATTTATGATGAAAATGCCATTTGGGGATTCATTTTTTGGGAGAAATTACTGCAATTTGTTTGAGTGGTTAGGATAATGTTACATAACATACATTTACATTGCGCAGTAGTGATAACATCATTGATAAGTACCTAATTGGTAATAAAGTTAAATACAAATATTTTTGTTCATTTTTGAAAATTGTATGCGTAGATATAATCATAATCAAAACTTCAACATTCAACAGAAAAATGTAACAAACAATAACAATAATACCTTTTAATATTTCGTTGGCCCTCCCCTAAGCCGTAATAATTCGTTAACCCTCCTGGGCATTCCCTCGACCAAGTTCCTTAGAAATTTTTGGGGTACCCCATTCTTCCTGAATAGCATTTACCAATTCATCCAAATTTTTTATGCCTCCTTCCCTCTCTTTCATCTTCAATTTTATCCTGCTCGACACATGCTCAATGGGATTCATATCCGGAGACAAAGGTGGCCAATTCATTTTCTCAATATGGTGGTCCCTTAAATACTCATTTACGATATGTAAAAAAACAGTAAAAACCAGCAATCGGATTTTATTGACACATTTAACCGCCAGGAATTGTTTTGGAATCTTGATTCTTAGTGATTTTGGTTTTATCTGAGACTTAAATTTGACAACTGAATCACAATCAGGAGGTCAAAATTATGAAGAAAACATATTACGAAAGTAAATATCGGTTTAGGTTTAGTTTTTGCAAACTTTCACAAAAATGTCATTTTCAAAAAGTGGTCTTAGCTGAGGCCCTCTAAAAATAATAGAAATTTGTTGCTTGTCGCTTTTTCAGAATTATTTAAGGAACAATCTTTTACCATCTTATCTTCTTGTTCCTAAAAAGCCTTAAATGTACTCTTTTGAAAAAAAATCATATTTTCGTTGCTAAGATTCCAATTCGAAAAATTTGAAAAACGTTTCAAGGCAACACATAATACTTCATTATTTTAAAGTAAAAACGAAAAAAAAAATATTTTATTACAAACGGGGCTTGGATAAAGTTATTGAAAATTTTCACTGTTTAACATATCACCCTGTAGGAAATTTACTTGACCAACCGTGAGATTCATATCTATAGCATAAATTGCCAGAGGATGAGGCTAGTAGACATCACAAACCAAAATAAAATCTTTCAAGAAACAAAAAAGTTATGTCGTTTTGAAAAAGAACGAACTTTTTGGTCGCGACACATTGAGTGGTGCGCAGTTTATATAATACACAAACCAAGGCAATTCACAAATAATCAGATTGATTTAAAAAACTGCTATTATAGTTAATGGTTAATTATACTAGATTTTAACTATTCTTATTTACCTCATTTGCGTAAATTCTCAACTGCTACAACAGATTTTATACGCTGTTATTTATTGATTTTTTGTATATTTGTAATTATATAGATATCTTTGGTCTAGTCTACTTAGCTAAATAAAAGTAATATATGGTTTTCGCCCTTAGATTTATGTTATAAATAAATTATATTTTTAGATTAATATTTTTTAAATAGTGTATTTTTAACAATTTTTTTTATGTCTGTATATATATATATACACAAACAAATGATTCAATCATTTAAGTGTATTTTAGCATATTTTTGTAATTGCCTTTACAATTTATCCTATTTTTATTATTATGTAATTGTAAACTGGTTCAATAAATATTATTATTAATATTTTGGAGAAACCAATGTAAATAGTATTCTAATTATTATTCCATAAAACCCTTACAACTTTGACACTGTCAACTCCGAATAAAAAAGCAAACTCTTGCAAAGTATTGCATAAAGCAAAGAGATACATATATCTAGCGGTCTATTTTCTGTCTGCGACATTTAGTGGAATTTTGTGCCAAATCTAGATACTCTATACAATGCGATGATAATAAATCTTTGTTAGTTATGGATTATACCCCGAAACTTCTCTAACAAAGCCAATCAACTCAAACAGATCAGATAAATAGGGAATTGTAAAAGTTGTTAATTGTTTTTGAAAACAGTTCGAATGGAAAACTGGAAGCTATTTGCAGGAAAGTTGGCTATAAGTTGGCTATAAGGCGTTGTATGTGTTAAGCATTACAAAAAATTTCTTGATTTAGGTTTAACTATAAATTTCCGTAACAATAAATGGGAACGGCATGACCCCAAAATCGTAAAATTGACAAATCGGTTCCATTATACCTTTAAAATACCTTACAGAGATTTTCGATTCTTTATTAGGTTTTCAATAAATGTAACGTTAAATCAATGTGTTATTTATTGGATGAGCCATTTGCTTGTGCTAAATTATTGAAAGAAACTTTTTAAGGGTGAACCTTTCTGAGTTTTTTAATGAATTCGTAATATTTAAATTAATTAAAGTAATAACAATATGACATTTGCAGGGTAGCTCACAACTTTAGTCACGGGTTGAAGGTAGCAACATGTTTTTAGTAGTGCAGTTAACTAGATTTAACTGATAAATTATTAGATTTAACTGATAAAGCGTTAAAAATTTACACAGAAAAATTTCATATTTTAACCCCGGTAGATTCCCAAGTTACAAATTTCTTAACATTATCATATTTTGAAGTTTAATAGTTTAAAGTATTAATTAAAATAATATATAAAAAAAAATTGCTAAAAATACACAGGTATTAATCTAAAAATAGAATTTACTTATAACATAAATCTAAGGATGACAACCATATCGCACATGGGCGACAACAGTGTCATAAGTTGTAAAACCATAATTCCGAGATAAGTTAACGTAAAACATTTTTGAATAATAAAATTCTGACATTTTTGTAAAATTATATTAACTTACAGTGTAAGGTAATATAATTTTACAAAAATGTCAGAATTTTATTATATATAATCAATAGATAAAAGCGTATAAAATCTGTTGTACCTACCATTTGAGAATTTACGCACATGGTAAGTAAATATAGTTAAAATCTAGTACAATAATTAAAACATAACTAAGAATAGCAGTTTTTTAAATCAATTTAGATATTTGTGAATTGCCTTCGTTGCTGCATTATATAGTTACTGCACATTTTTCTAAAAGATCTAAATAAATTTCTGCCACATTATATACACAGTAAAAAAAAATCAACTCTAAGCAACACTAATTAGAGTTCACACAGGTCCACACTAAATAGTGTTGTTTTATAACACTACAATTGGAGTTAATTTGTAGTGTAATTTTCCCCAAGTAAGCAAGTATGATTTAACACTACAGCACTGAGGATAAAGTAATTTTACACTGTATTAAAAAGTGTTAATTTACCTAAAATCGTGTACTTCTACACTTCCTGGGTAAAATCCCACTTTTGTTCAGTGTAAATTAACACTACTGGAAAAGTTCCAATTTTAGAAGTGAATATTAACACTATTATAAAAGTTTTAGATCAATGCAATGTTTTACTGTCTGTCAACTTGTAAGCAATGAATTATCTTGATAATTCGCCAGTAACCCATTTTTCTTTTATAAAAAATGGGTGATCCCATTGGTAGAGAGGCGTCAGGCGGCTGTATGTCGGGGATTTACCACACGTGTACAAATTTTCCATAATATTAATAAAAATGTAGGTATAGGTTAATATAACAACCATTACGCTTGAAAATAAAAAGTAAATCAAGTGTGTATGTATTTATATTATTAATGTTACAAGTACCCGACCTACTGCCGTAAATTATTGATATATAATATAGGTCGGGTATGGACATCCTTTTAACATATTGGTATTTATTGAGTATTAAGGCTTAAAGAAAAAGGAAGTATAATACTTACCAAAAAATGAGAATGTCCTCTTATGGACATGTCCATATGTCCTCTTATGTCCTCTTATGTCCATATATGGATTCACCGTAATTAAAATCTAACTGAAAAAAAATGCCACACTTCCACAACGCGGTATCTCCGCATATGCACTGCGTAGGTAAGTAGGTACCAAACAAACATTTTAAAACGCATTTCGGTTATTACCAGTTTTTTCAGTTTATTTTGCCACTATTGGTGTAATTTAACTTTAATTGTGATACAATGTGCACTAGTACTGTAAAGAAAAAAGAGCTTTTAGTAACATCAAAACAGACAAAGAAATTGGCATGCACTGTAGTGTTAATTTTATCACTATTTAACACTTTAAGGGGTAATTAACACTCGCATTAAGTTTTTTGATTTATTTTAATAATAAATTGCGTGAATGTACCAATGAATAATGTTCATATTCTTTAAATGTGTTTAATAATAATAATAATATATTGATTACACAAAAACAAAAAAGTACAAGAAAAAAAAAGATACATACAAAGTGAAAAAGTTGGGTAAAAGGAGAATTGCTCAGATTTTCAAATAAATTGGAATCTGCTCTTCCGCAGTCCCATGCAAGACAAGTAAAAATAATTATAATTATTAACATCCCAAAAAACTGTAAAAATATTATTAAACTAAATATAAAGTAAGTATATAAACATAATAATAAAGAAAACAACAACAAAATTGCTGTTGTAAGATCACTGGCTCCGTAATAATAAACTTTTTAGATTGTACTTGTAGGTATTGACAGAAGCATCAAAATCGTAAATGTTGTAGGTATTAACAAACTTGCATATGTTGTATGAAAATGAACGTTTGTAGATCTCTTTTTTATGCTTAGGCACATCTAAAATAAATTTTCTTCTTATATTTAAATTGTGTATGTCTGTTCTAAACCTGATTTTGTCCAACAAATATGCTGGTTTTCTATATTTTAATAAGTTGTAATAAAAGCAACACATATGTAATGTTCTTCTGTTTATCATAGACAACCACCCAGCTTCCAAAAGTTTATGACTGATATGCTCTCTAAAGTTAATAAGCACTAAATGCTACCTAGTGTAACTGTAATATTTTTACCCCTACACTAAAAAATTTACACGGGCAAAATTTTGTACTGTGTATGTTACAAAAGTCCATTGCTATTAATATTAGGTAACCGTCGTAAACTGCGAGCTCTATAACCGGCCTCGTCTATTTCGAAAGCAAAAGAAAAAGCGAAAACTGCTGAACCAAAATCGAGAGGCGACTGAGAAGACAAAAACCTTGAGGTACGAAATTAACTTGAACCTAACATTAGAGATGTTAGGATAGGTTGACAGCCGTGGTCTGCCCGAAATAACTGCAATGTATTTATAACGCTGGAAGACGTAGCGTGTTTAGACAACGCGGAATGTTTACCAACATTACAAACCGACATGGATTTGCATGACAGATTAAACGCAACACGCTGATTTATAGTTCCACGGGATGCATCGGATTTTTCAAGAGGGGAACAAAGTGCCCGATGTGTGGTCCTAATACTTGTAAAACGCTTCCAAAAAGAGAGAAGAGTTTAAAGTATTTATATCTTGTTTAATTACCTCATGTTCTTGAATAATTGATGCAAAGTACACTATTTGCCTAAGCATACATTTGCAAGAATCATAAATGAGTGCGCTCCAATTAAATTCTTAAGACACACAGAGAAAAAAGATGTCTTAATTCAAACAAGAATGTTTGTTTAATTTTATTTATTACATTTAAAAAAATATAAATTTAATTCAAAAACAATTCTTTAAAAATATTAATTGTCTGTATTAAATAGTAAACATTTAGTTATTTACAATGATAATGACTTTTAACAGTGTAATTATTGTGGAATGAGTAATTTTTGTAATTCAAAAATGTTATGTCCTCTAAAAGTATCCAAAAATTTTGAATCAAAATATACAAATATTTTTATTGTTGGTTACACCCACTCTGGTTTTCTACGCCTTAAATTTATACCTACCACTTTTTTTTTAGATAACATGAAGTACAAAGGATAACATATTTTCTTGACATAATCAAATTTTTAAGTTATTTTAATATTTTAAAGTATCAATACTAATTATTGTTAAGTTTAATTAAAATAATAACAAGCAATTTTAATGGTAAAAATTACGTCAAAAATGTTTATTGGGATGGTTACTTTATTTTCGTAGTTTAGTGTAGCTTTATAGAAATATTTAATTTAAATCATTTTTTAGATAATAATTAGTACCTACACAGAAAAAACGCTAGCATATCATGAATGGGTGAGCCATTAAACCAATGGGATCTTGTAATCCGTATTCCTGCAGGAATAACAGTTCCTATAATACCAATAGGTAGTTAGCACTTGGTTTATAATCGTTTACTGCTTTTAAATTAACAACAAAAGTTATCGCTTCTAAATCTATTGATATTTATATTGATATTTATTTGTTAGAATGTTAGAATGTTATTGCATTAAATACTAATTTGATTTTTTTAATAACGTTACTATAGTATGTATATTATGTATACATAACGCAATAAATTCTTTGACATTTAGGCAAAATATTTCCGTATTTTGGTTTAATAGTAATTAATTGAGCAAATAACAATTTTGATTGCTTCAATTTTAATGCATTCAATAACAGCGCTGTTCTTGGTACTATGTTAGATTTTTTTCTGTGTACCTATTTGTTTAACGTTTATAGAAAAGAAACCAAAACATTGTTTGCAAAGTATCTTATTTAATGCTGCTCAAAAAATTTGATTTCGGAACCCTCTCAATCCTTTTGAGAAAAGTTCCAAATGATGATTAACCTTTTGAGCATTATTAAATATAAGTTATTTTACAAATAATTTTACCAAGCCCAAAAAAAGTTGTTTCCTTTTCGATAAGCGTTATCCATTTGTCGTAGAAACTCGTTTATAAAATTTTCTAAGCACTCAAATTCGTGCCTAAAATGGCTACACACCATATTGTAAACTAATATTAGATGTTTTTTTGAGCTCCTAAACATGCAACATTAATTAAATGCTGTAATGCGCTGTAACGTAAGTTTAATTAAGGGCTGTCCCAGCAGAGTAGAAACTGGAATCTGAGGAGTATGTTTGTCTAGTATGCATTTTCGTTTTAAAGGCAAAGCAAATGCACTGCAAAATTTGTTCTTGATAAGTTGCGCTTTCAGTAAAAGATGTTCATGAAAGTAAATGTATCGAGTTTTAATTTTATAAAAGGGAAGGGTTTTTGGATTGAAGATAAAAAACTTTCTTTACAGATTTTTGAGAGAAAAAAAAATAGATTTTTATCTAATAAAATTTTTAATTCAATATCACAAAGGGCCGTGTAATTTTTTCTCTGAGTCAACAGAGCAGGTAGTCTTAGCGTCTTAAATGAAAAAGAAAAACTTTAATATCTTCGGGAAAGCCACATTCTATTAGATTTTTCCGCTTGTCTGGATCAATATGATTGCTGCCTTCCAATTTTATCAAACTGGGCGCTTTCCACATACAAACATTAGTGGAAAGTTTTTAAAAGAAATCTTGATCTTTATCGCTAAGATTCTAAACTTTAGAAGCACAATACAATAATAAACTAAAACAATTACCTACTTAAGTTTTAATATTATTACAATAAATAGTAGTCGTTGAAAATTTTGGAAAGTGTGAACAAAGCTTTGAACAGTTTCATGCATAATTTAAATATAAATAAGAGCATTCTAAATAAATCAAAGTATATTTGTTTATAACAGATACTGATTAAAATAATAATAAATAATGTATCAAGTTTAATAAAAGCCATTTTAGTTATAGTTTCTATTCTATACTTTTTTTTACGACAAATACTTATACATAATTATCTAAAAAGATTTGAATTAAATATTTGTATAGAGCTATCTATAAAACAATATAGTAACCAACTTGGGAATCTGTATTGTCAAATATCAAATTTATATGTGTAAATCAAAATGTATCCCTTAAAAATGGACCGTTTAATCCGATATAGAAGCAGTTTTCACAGTGAAAGTAAAGAACATGTTTTATTGGCACTCCACGGTGAAATCCCAACCTGAAATTAAGTTAAATCTAGTTTACTTTTTTTTACTTTTTTCGCATATACACTGATTTCAGTTTTAACCAATTTGGCAACATAGCAAATTTTGGAAGTAAAAATGTACATAATATGTATTCATTCATTGTTGTAAATATTTTAGTATATTACAAAAGATCCACGTTTTTTTAACTTGTCCACCCAATTTAAATGTATTTTTCCAAAATCACGTTTGTAAAAAAACATAATAAATATTGTTTGTTTTGTGTGTTTAAATTTTTCTTTTCTGTGCTTTAGGATTGTATGTATGATATTATTCTTATTTAAATACTTTTTTTTCTTGTACTTATTTCCCCAGACAAGTTCAGAACTTACGGGGTTATTTTGTATATTAGCAATTTTTTAAAAATTGATAATCTTTGTACTCACTTTTACCCGTAAGTTCTGTCCAATGTTAAAATTTAAGTTTAAACGTCCTCGTTTTAACTCAAGTGTTGGTAAAAATTACCTACAGAGCCCGCCATTTGCACGACATACATCTTGAAAACAATGCAAGCGCCGAAGTTGTGGTAAATGCACGTGGTGAGTAATTTTCTTACGTATATATATTTCATTGTAATTTATATAAGGCTATATGTGATTTGTTGATAAGTAGCATCCACTAATTTAAAATATCAGTAAAATACTTAATTCCGCATTATAATCTCAAATTTGTATCCCATTCATCAGTACCGTGTCGTTAGTTCCATGTTCGATGTTTCGCAAACTTCAATTTAAATTCTGCTTGCGCAGAACTTGTTTATTTAATGTCATTATAAACTCATATAAATTTGGTGTGGGTCCCATATCTAATAATTGAGATATCGGTATACCCAAAATCCACCAGCCGCCACTGATGTGTGGTATTATTTGATTTTAAGATATTTAATGTATAATATGCTCAAATTTGCAATAAATCTTATATATTCCAATAAATTATGTATTTAATTAGTATATACTCGTCGATTCCCTTGCATTCAAATTTAGAAAACACAGATATTTCAGAAACTGTTTGAAAAAGTGACTGGCCCGGTCTGGAACAGTATATTTATTATATTATCTATGTTCTCATAACAAAATACTTAATTTTCTCCGAAAACTATTTAAACAAAATGAGGTCAAAAGTTGCCCAACTTTTGTAGAATCACCCTTATGTTATAATTTAAAATGTCAATGTATAGACATCGACAGTTTTAGGAAAAATATAAACGTTGAAAGATAATTATCCAATTTATTTTATAAACCAACAGTTTTTAAAGAAAAATACTGCGTTGCCATGTCTTGCAAAAACCTATATCCACTGATATGCTAAATCAGTTGATATAAATAAATCAACGTTTCTACATACGGCCATTAGTGACATGTATGATGGCCTTTTAAAGGTGGGAGTAGAAAAATAGATTTATTATTTTGTGTTTTTATTATCTTAATAACGAGAAAACAATTGATGTCCATTTTTCAATTTAATGCACCCAATTATTTTAAACAAGTTTTCGACTTTTATTCGTCGGCCTGTGTAATGCTTCTATTAAACATATTCTTAGTTATTATAAAATGTAGAAAGGTTGGCATTATAAATTGAAAGCCCCTTTTTATTCATACATAAAAGATTGATGTGGCAGCATAATGTATAACTTAAAATATTTTTCCTACTCTCACCTTTAAAACGCCCTTTATCGTACATGTTTCCATGACACTAACTGACCTTTTAAATACACATTGACAAGTTGTGGCTTTATGGCGCTTTAGTCACGGGCTGAAGTTAGAAACAGGTTTTAGTCACGGACTGAAGTTAGTTTTAAGTTAGTTGACAGTTGTCAAGTGTCATAGAATCGTTAAAATAAAGTGCCACTCTTGTAAAATAATACTAAATGTGAAAATTATTTTATTATCTCAATACAAAAATACAAAAGTAATAAATAGTTTCTTAACGCCAATATTTGAAAAGTTTATATGAACATTGTACTGACCTTTAAATTTCGCCGGCAGTAAACTATAACTTAAATTCGGGCACGGACTCCACTGTAAAGTGCTCATAAAACATTTTCTTTACTTTCGCTGTGAAAAACTGTTAATTTTTAAGAAATACATTTCGATTTATCACCTTTATAAAATATAAAAATTTGACATTTGACGGTGACATACAGATTCCCCTATTGTTTCATAGATGGCGCTCTATACAATTTTTTTATTTAAATCATTTTCAGATAATAATAAGTATTTTTCGTAGAAAAATTATAGTATGCACCTCGTTTATAAACTTTTATATACGTGTACGAGTGTACTCATTAATTTAAGCACTCGCACGCAAGCTCGCTCGTGCCTAAATTAAATTCGTGTATAAAATGGCGTTTCTCAAACTTGATACATAATATACTATTATAAATAATCCACAAATTTTGCCTCATTGAAATAGGTACCTATATAAATCATGTGGATTTTAAACCCCCAATATCCTGTAAATAAATGAACACATCAATTAGTCGACCCTAATTGCCCACCGCAAAATATTTTTTCATTATTAATTAATAACAGCAAGTAAATGGGACGCAGATTGAAATTAGATTCAGAAATTTAATTTGCCAGTAAAGCAGACTTTTACGGAAAGCGTCAGCCACGTAATGCAAAATTACTTCCTTAATTACCTAAGGTGATTTATTTTAGCTAGAAAAGGATTTTCATGAGACCGTTTCTAAAAAATTAAGAAAATTTTTGTACTTTTTGTTACTATGTGAAGCAGGAGTTTATTAAACCTTACTAGGAAAGAGAAGGGTCATAGAGATATTTTTCATTACTTTTAACATTTTATTGTTATTATAAAAAAGAAATTTTAAGACCAAAGTATTTAAAGTTTTAAGTTAAAACTAGATTACACTGTTATAAAAATCAGATTTGTTAACATGAGTTTGTAGTTTGTTAATTTTATTTTGTAAAATTTTAACATAATTTTTTGTAGAAAACAAGGGTGTGTTATTATTTTAACAAAGGAAAATATTTTGCCGAGATTATTTTGTTAATGCTTAACAAATTATTTCGTTAAAAAAGAACGTGATTGCAGGCAGTCAACCAAAACATTTCCCATTTAGAATACGCATTAACAAGTTTAACTAACTGTATGGTTCGGAACATAAACGAAATTATGATTCCTCGTCCTTATATAGGTTTTGGAATCATTCACTGCGGTGAGACGAAAGTAAGTGGTGCCATCTACCGTCTTTTGACATGTTCTTTGTGTTATATGTTTAAGACGGTAGATGGTACCACTTACTTTCGCGTCACCACAGTGAATGATTTCAAAACCTTTATAACGGCGAGAAATCATAATTTCGTTTGTGTTCTGCACCATACAGCAACTCGGTACTGATGTTCCAAATTGGAACTTCCAATAAAGGGAAACAGGTGTTTATCGATGCTGGTGAGGAACACGAACGAAATTAAAGAAAAGCGGAGACGAAATAATTACATCAGTAAGTGTTGTAGCAGTACTGATAAATTATATTGTACCACATATCTTTATAATTTGAATATTTCAGAATTATGTTATTTAATTGTGTGTACGAGGCGTGTTCAGAAAATAACGGGAATTGTTAAATTTCGCGGGTTCGGAGGGTCCGGTTGTCATAAAATTTTCTTTATTATGTTGGTATACATGCCCCCGAAGTATGATAAAAACTTTAGCTGTTTTCATTGTTTACTTTGTCTGTGGCAGCCGCTAAGGTTAGACGTGTTTTATGAGCTCGGCGATTTTTCGTCCGTGAAAAGAAATGGATCAAAAAATTTGAATCCAATTTTGCTTAAACAATAAAATAAATTCTGTAAAATGTTAACAAAGGCCTATAGTGAGTCTGATATAAGTTATACAAGAGTTTACAAGTGGTATAAGAGTTTCCAAGATGGCCGTGAAGACGTTGAAGATGACGAACTCCCTGAACGCACAAGCACATTAACAACCGATAAAAACATGGAAAAAGTAGAAGAAATGGTTATAAACCATCAGAGAAGTCGCTGATGATGTTGGTATATCGATTGGCCCATCCTATGAAATTTTTTCGAATGTTTTGGGTATGGAACGCGTGGCAGCAACATTTCGTCACCTAAGAATTATAGTGTTCTATCTACATTTTCTTTTTTTTATTCGGGTTAGTCTTGTTTTAAGTCTTAAAGATGATATTGATCTATCTATATATAATTGGGGTAGAAATTGTAAAGTTTAAGGCTTAAACTGTACAATTTCTACCCCAATTATATATAGATAGAACAATATGCATCTTTAATACTTAAAACAAGACTAACCTGAATAAAAAAAAGAAAATGCAGATAGAACACTATAATTCTTAGGTGACGATTTGTTCTAAAATTGTTAAATTTTGAACAGAATTTTTAGCCAAAAACAATAATGTAATGATGCCCCAGCCTCCATATTCGCCAGACATGCCTCTGTCTGACTTTTTCCTTTTCCAAAAATAAAGAAAACCTTAAAGGGCCGTCGTTTTGCAATCAAAGATGACATAAAAAGCGCATCGCTAAAAGAACTAAAGGCTATCCCAAAGATCGAGTTTTAGAAGTGTTTCGAGTATTGGAAGAAGAGCTGGCACATGTGCAAAATATCCAATGGGGACTATTTTGAAGGCGACAACATTAATGTAGACGAATAAATAAATATTTGTTTCAAAAAACGAAAATTCCCGATATTTTCTGAACACACCTCGTATGTTTTTTTGAGTTCATTTATGTAGGTATGCAACATTTCTTATCAAAAACAAAAAAATACTTTTGTCACTGGTTCTACAAAAAGGTTTGTAAAAATACAAAATTAAAATTAAATTAAATTATGATTAAAATATTGACAGAATTTTGTTATTAAATCTACAAAATGTTAATTATATAATTACAAACTAATTATTCAATTATTTAACAGATTACAGTTGGTTGTAAACTTTACACAAGTTATGTGAACCTGGTTTAACAGAAAATCTAGTTAACATTTGGTTAAAATTAACAAATATTTTTTACTATTTAAACTTACATCCTTTATCTTGCTTTAATTTTAAAACTCTTGATTGCAAACTCCCACCTTTAACACAGTTTTATCTTTTTAGAGAATACGTAAAAAGAGGTTGGTTTAATTTTGAATTAAGTCTGAGTCGATAAAGTAGGTACTTACTAAATTCAAGTGATCTTAAAACTGCAAACGTTTGGAAATCCAATAGAGGTATTTTTTGATATAATTCAACGTTATCTATTGAAATCTGGAAATGAGGATTTGTAGGTCAATGGGATTTATTCTTCACGACTTCACTTCCACTTGTATGTGAAAATGATTTGCTCTAATTATATCAATTGTGTGTGGTTTTTATTACGTCACACAGTAGGCTAGAGAGAGCTTCCAGCGCGCAGAAATTCAAAATAAGTAAGTGTTTTATTTCGACCAAATTTAGGGAATTTTGAATTCTTTAATATCTGTAGATAATGAAACATCTTTAAATCACCTTCAAATCTGTTGAATTTTTATCAGGTAACCAGTCAAAGTTTAAGAATTATAATTACTTGCTTTGTGTTGGTAAATTGCGCGTGAAGGTTTTGCTTCTCTTACAATGTTAATTCCTAATTTATTTTTAATTTTTGACCATCATTGTACTCAATACTGTCATACGTTATGGCTGAAACCAATAATGGTAAGTTTTTATAATTATTGTATACATAAATATAAATATGCATCGCTTTTTTATTGACGTAGGGACAGTATACTGTCCCTACGTCAATAAAGAAAGCGATGCATATTTTTGATGTACGAGGTGTGTTCAGAAAATATCGGGAATTTTCGTTTTTTGAAACAAATATTTATTTATTCGTCTACATTCATGTTTTCGCCTTCAAAATAGTCCCCATTGGATAATATGCACATGTGCCAGCTCTTCTTCCAATACTCAAAACACTTCTAAAACTCGATCTTTGGGATAGCCTTTAGTTCTTTCAGCGATGCGCTTTTAATGTCATTTATGCTTGCAAAACCACGGCCTTTTAAGGTTCTCTTTATTTTTGGGAATAGGAAAAAGTCAGAGAGAGGCATGTCTGGCGAATATGGAGGCTGGGGCATCATTACAGTATTGTTTTTGGCCAAAAATTGTGTTCAAAATTTAATAATTTTAGAACAAATTTTGCTGCCACGTCGATATACCAACATCATCAGCGACTTCTCTGATGGTTTATAACCATTTCTTCCACTTTTTCCATGTTTTTATCGGTTGTTAATGTGCTTATGCGTTCGGGGCGTTCGTCATCTTCAACGTCGTCACGGCCATCTTGGAAACTCATATACCACTTTTAAACTCTTGTTTTACTTATAGCAGACTCACTATAGGCCTTTGTTAACATTTCACATTTATTTCATTTTTTAAGCAAAATTGGATACAAATTCTTTGATACATTTCTTTTAACGAACGAAAAATCGCCGAGCTAATAAAACACGTCTGCTACAGACAAAGTAAACAATGAAATCAGCTAAAGTTTTTATCATACTTCGGGGGCATGTATACCAAACATAATAAAGTAAATTTTATGACAACCGGACCTTCCGAACCCGCGAAATTTAACAATTCCCGGTATTTTCTGAACACACCTCGTATGTATGAACAATACTAAGGTTTTAAAAAATGTCACGCATTATTACATTCTGTGTTAAGTGTTTTTAATAGCTTACTGTTCTGTCTTTTAAATAAATCTAAAATTAAGTGGTAGTAGGCGCCACAAATATATTTTGTTTGAAGCATTTTAATAGAAATTTGGTTTTAAATTACTTAGTAGACTATGCATTTACAAAAATAAATGTATCTCGGAAAAAACTTAATTCAAAAATTTAATTTTTTTCAAAAAATATACAAAAACGCTGAAAGGCCAGAAGTAATATTATTGTATAAAATACTGTCATATGTAACAATTAGGTTTTATTTTATAAATGTTCAGTTATATTTTTGTAATTTACTCATTAAAACTATAGATCTTAGTTTTGCCATCACACAAATATACTTTTGTTATTATATTGTGGTTTTGTTTTTCTATTGGTAGTAAAAAGTAATTATTATTAAAATTTCATTAATAAGACCAAAAAAATTAACATTAACTAAGAATTACTTAACCAAATAATTTCTGCGCGTTAAATTGGCTCTTCAGCCCACTGTGCGCCCCAGAGAGTTTAATTTTACATATCAGATCAACACAGCTCACAAACCGTCCTCTTCAGAACTTTATGAAATTTTGTACCCTTATTCCAGTCCATAAAGTAAGTTTATTTCCAAAATTTCAAATTTTTTATGAAGTATATTTTTATATAGAAAATTACAAATTTTGGAAAAAATGCTAATTTTGGTGAACATCAATATCTTTAATATGGATTTTCTCAGCTTCTAATTTATATAGAGGCCATTCTGCATGTCTTTTTTTATGGAAACGTTTAAACTACTTGAAATGCTAAGTTTAAATTTTGCATTTATTTAGGATACACATAAATAAACAACATATAATTTTTCCAAATTTTTAAAAAGTTAGAATTTTTAAAATTGCATTTTTTTAGAGGGGGGGAATTTGATTTTTATAAAAGTAGGTGTGTTACACATTGAATCAAAGCTTATTAAAAGCACTTTAATTTGGTCTAAACTTCAACTAAACTATTTTTTCTACTCCCACCTTTAAAACGCCCTTTATCGTACATGTTTCCATGACACTAAGTGACCTTTTAAATACACATTGACAAGTTGTGGCTTTACGGCGCTTTAGTCACGGGCTGAAGTTAGCAACAGGTTTTTAATCACGGGCTGAAGTTAGTTTTAAGTTAGTTGACAGTTGTCAAATGTCATACAATCGTTAAAATAAAGTGCCTTTCTTGTAAAATAATACTAAATGTAAAAATTATTTTATTATCTCAATATTGAATAGTTTCTCAACGCCAACATTTGAAAAGTTTATATGAACATTGTACTGACCTTTTAATTACGCCGGCAGTAAACTATAACTTATATTCGGGCACGGACTTTACTGTAAAGTGCTCATATAACATTTTCTTTACTTTCACTGTGAAAAACTGTCAATTTTCAAGAAATACATTTTGATTTATAACCTTTATAATCTGCGTTTATAAAATATAAAAATTTGACGTTTGACGGTGACACACAGATTCCCCTATTGTTTCATATATGAATTCATTTCATCTATAGATGGCGCTCTATACAAATTTTTGATTTAAATCATTTTGTATGCATCTCGTTTATAAACTTTTCTTTACACTCATTAATTTAAACACTCGCTCGCAAGCTCGCTCGTGCCTAAATTAAATTCGTGTATAAAATGGCGTTTTTCAAACTTGATACATAATTTACTATAAATTAGGAGCTGAGAAAATCCAATTTTAAGGTATTGACGTTTTTTGGCATTTTTTACAAAATTCGTAATTTTATATTCTTCACGAATAAATTTGAAATTTTTAAAATTACTTACTTTATGGACTAGAATAAGCGTACAAAGTTTCAAAAACTTCTAAAAAGGTCAGGTTGAAAAACTTTACTTTCTATGTTGATTTGATGTGGACTGACCCATCTTTGAAATAAGCTTATTATTATTCTTGTAATCGGCCATTCCAAGCCCATGGACAGGACACATCAGAAACATGTCTAAATATATTCTTGTTACTTCCTTAAGTTTACTTATTTTTTCTACGAGTATTTATGAGAAGTATTAGCCAAATTTGGCTAATACTTCTCATAAATACTCGTAGAAAAAATAAGTAAACTTAAGGAAGTAACAAGAATATATTTAGACATGTTTCTGATGTGTCCTGTCCATGGGCTTGGAATGGCCGTAATAGTATATTATGTATCAAGTTTGATAAACGCTATTTTATTCACGAACTTAATTTAATTAAATGAGTGTCTAGAAAGGTTTATAAACGAAGCATACTATATACTACATACTCGTATATTATCTAAAAAAATGTATGTATAAATCAAAATGCATCCCTTGAAAATGAACAGTTTAATCCGATATGGTGTAGTCTCCACCCGTACTATGTTTATATAAATTTTTCAAAAATTATATAAATTTTTCAAAAGTTAGGAAACTATTAATTAATTTTGGATTTGTGTATTAAGATAAAACAATAATTTTCACATTTTTTACAACTGTCAACCCGTGACTAAAGCGCCATAAAGTCATAGCTTGTAGTGTAGAGAAAACAATTTTTTTAACCCGAATGTTAATCTTTTCAATTAAATAATCTCCGATTCTGAGCTGTTTTTTACATATAAAACTAAGTTTTGTTTTACAAAAACAAGAAAAAAACTCAACAAACTACCACAAAACCTTTAGGTATTGATATTATACAAACCTATAAATCCTCTAACTAACTTATATCTGCACACGCAATCGTAAAATTTACTAGCAACTTGAAACAATATTATTCCCTAAAATTTCAGTATCGGTTTTAACTTTATAACGTTGGTTTGCACTAATAAAGTGTGTACCTGACTTAACAATCGATTTCATGCTAATTGTGACACACTAAACATTTGCCGAGCAAACAGCCAAGGAGGGTAAATCAATAGACCAAAGACTATACACATTTACTTAGGTTGTTGTTTCAAAGTTTGGGATGGGATAATTATTGTCTGTTATTTAAACTAATAAGCAAATACTTACTACTTACTATTTTTTTGTCAACATTCGATAAAGAAATACCTTGTTATGGCCTAGGCCGATAAAAATTTTTATGAGGGAAGTAATTAGTTCGATTTTTTCTCGCTAGGGGTATCGTTTTGCGAATTAATCCTTTTTTAAGAAATTAACGTACTAAACTGGTTTAATTTATTTATAATAAGCACTAATTTATTTGTTTTACTGTTAATGTTTAATATTTTTCATTAAATTATTGTAAAATTAAATATGAATAATAAAACAAAAAGTGAGGTTAGACAACCAAGAAAACGCACGATTCTTTTTCTACGATTTAAATTATCTTTAAGTTTTAATTTTCTTTAAGTTTTCATTGAAATTAAATGTTAAACACAACTTAAACATTCAAAACTACCTAATTTTTAAATAAAGATCCAAACAAATTGAAATTAGTTACCTATCTATTTATTAAACAATTAATTGAATTCAATGTAAAAGCAAAAATCCATTTCTACTTAAATCATGTTGCTAGGTATTGTCAAACTATTACTGCTTCTAAAAGCAATAATAATTATTGTACATTTAATGTAATATTTAGCTAATAAATAAATGAGATTCTAAAAAAGTGAGGTTAGGCCGCTTTGATGTTGAATTAAATTGACCTATATAAAGTGCTTTGAAGATAAAATGTTGTATGCCATTTGGCCAAGAAGTGCCTTTTTGTGCTTCGCTCAAACTTTGACCTTAGCACAAAAAGCCTTACTTCTTAACCTAATGACATAAATAACTATTAAATTTCGACTAAATAATAGGATTTACCAAAATTTAACCAAAAACTCTAAAACTGAGTAAACAAAAACTGGAGGGTCAATGGAAACAATTTTTGTTTAAAATATCAAAATTAATGTTGTAAGCATTGTTTAAAGAAAATAAGCTTTGTGGATTTCCCGATTTAATTATACAAACAAAAAGCTTGAAAATTGGTCTTAATATACTTTTTTTAGTATACATAACATAATATTAACATAACTGTCAAACAATTTGTATATTTTTTATTAGATTAAGAAAGTGGCTCAGTCAAAACTGTGAAGAAAATTGACATGTTTCTTCATGGGTCACCGTTCAATTATGATTATTATAGCACGACGTGATTTTGCTTTTCTCCACATGTAGTATTTATCATTACTATAACGATTATAAGACGGTTCATTGTTTAGCTAGTTTTCCACTTATAACACTATGATAGTTTTACAAACTTTTTTTTCCTAACATTAAGTACTCCAGCTTAGTTTAACTAATTTTGGGCCGCTGATTTCAAAAATGTCGTTAGTTTTTCTCTAGGACGTCTAGGATTTAAAATAATTTCATAATAAAATGCTCTGCTCAATCACCTCAAAATGTTTTTTGTTGGTATTTTAATTATTTATTAAATTATTTTGGCTTAAATTTATCTTGAATGTACTAAAGTAATTGGTATACGGTAAATAGATCATATTTATCTTAACGATATCACATTTTAAATACTAAAACTAAAATTTTAATGTATTTTATGTAAATAACATTTATTTTAATTATTACATTTTTTATCCAAATTAAGTCCTCAAAATTTAATGCATTGCATAATTTTGCTTGTTTCTACTTTAAATTTATTAAATCATATCAAATATCAAATTGGATTATAGTATTATTGTGCTTAATCCTCATCATCGTCGTACATCTTTTGCTGCAAATTCCAGCAAATGTCTTCTAGCAATGAATCCAACTTCTTTCTGCTATACCCATTGATATCTACCAATGCTCTGGATTTGCAGTTACTTTATGAAATCGTTCTCCATGTTCATCAGTTCGGCAAATTTATTAGGATGAAAAAAAAAATGTATTTTAAATGACATATTAACGCTAATTCATTACAAAACTGAAAGCATTTTTTCAATGAATTGGAGCCAATTTTAGGCCCGATATGAACCAAGAACATTTTTAATGACAGCTTTAACACTGCCATATGCGACAAGCTCGTCAACTTTGAGAACATTTTTGAATGCTTGATCTTTCATTAAACGTCGTATATCAGGTCCATTTAATATTCCTGCAAAATTAAAGTAGTAGGTATATCTCATAAAATGTTGTAATGAAATATTGCGTTGGTTTTTCTTGAGCGTAAAAAGACCGCAACATAAACAAATCAAATTTACAACGACGACATAAATGTTTGTCTCCTTTCTCTTTCTCTGCCACTTTCATTACCACTTCCATTTCCTGCTCTTTTTTTATTTTTGGTTCTTAAAATCACTTTCAAGTAAAAATAAAATTTAAAGTTTAAATCTTAAATTTATAATGTCAATTATTAATAGATGCACTTTAGTGTGCTTGAACGATAAAGTAGATAAAGGCGCCTTTATACTTCAATTCGATATTAAATTTTGATAAGACTTAATGGATAAGATTCGAGATTAAATTGTTGGGTACTATAATGATGTGAATAAAAACATAAAACATTAAATAATAGTCGAAGAGTAATGCTTATACAGAAACTTTTTTGCCTTTTCAATTTAATTAGTAATTAAAAATACGACACAAAAATTTTAAAAAATTATACTTTTTACCAAAAAAACATTATAATTTTAGTTTTGGTATTTAATAAAGCATTTCTCTGCAGAAAAGTGCTTTATTAAATATCCCTTATAAAATACTACTATTATAGTAGTATATTATAATAGTATACGGCTACAATGGAACAAACAAAATTTCTATTTGACATTTCTGTGGGTAAAAGGCATAAGGGGATAAGTCAAAAAAAGCAATTTTTCGGTGGTGACTTAAACGTGTTCGCATTAATTCAGGAAATATATTTATGGTTAGCGAGAATACCCTTTTGCTAGCATATGACATGTGCTGGCAAAAGGGTATACCGGCTAACCATAAATGTATTTCCTAAATTAATGCGAACACGTTTAAGGCACTGCTAAAAAATTCATTTTTTTGACTTATCCCCTTATGCCTTTTACCCACAGATTTATCTACCGATGATTTGTATGGAGTCCCTGTATATTTTTGGCAAAAAACGTCAAAAATATACTGAACATCCAAAATAGATTTAAGGCAAAATAATTTAATAAATAATCAAAATATTAACGAAAAACTTACATTTTGAAATAATTGGGCAGAGCATTTTATTACGCAATTATTTTGAATCCTAGACGTCCTGGAGTAAAACCAGTTGGATTTTTGAAATCAGCTGCCCAAAATTGGGTTATATAGGTGGGCGTACTCAATGTTACTAAATCGAACTATCATATTGTAATAAATTTTGTTATTTAAAAAAAAATCTTGGAAAAATTGGAGAAAGTATACTGTTCAACTCTTGAGAGATGGTATTTTCATTCGGATGAATTATTCCACTCGCCTTTAACTCGTGTCGCAATATTTCATTCTCATGGAAATGGCAATGAAACTTTCTCAAAAGTTGAAAAATATACTATTGTTCGATAAAAAGATAAAGAAAAAAATCTAAATCTTGATTTTTTTCTGACAAAAAATTATTTGTTATCTTTATTAGTATTACCTACCTAAAATTACATGCTTCTAAATCATTCACTATTTAATCGCTAAAGTTAAACAAAAACCAACATAAAGTTTACTAAACGAGATTAAATTTAAATTTTTCTTCCAACATAAGAAAGGTTTTATATTGGATCAGTTTCGGAAGAGTAAACAAAAGAACCGGCAAATATGGCATACATTAAGGAAATTAATACACCAAGATTTTTTGCCAAAGACATCTTTAAAAGTCGTTTGACAAACAAGATATAATGTTACAGAAAAAAAGCTTTCTGTCCAAAAAAAAATGTTTATGGCGTTTTTAATCGCTTTTTTCAAGATTTATTGCTTCTTTAGTATCCAAACTAGAGGAGTATTTCAAGTCTGAAGGTACGAAACTTAGTTAGTGTTTGCTGTCACTTTAACTTTTATTTTTAAGCTTAGGTATACGAGGGTAAATAAGTCCTCATAAAACATCACATTATTTTGTTATAATTTTAATATAGTCTTCTTTTAGATCAACACTTTGCACAACTATTTTTATCTGTTTGAATAATTACCTTATCGTTCGAACAAAGTTACTGGATGACAAATTTAGTTAATACAGTGGGTGCGGCCAGTGGCGTGCCTACAATGAAAGCACAACTGCATTGCATACCCTGGTGTTTTGACATTTTTATATTTTCCCATTTAATTTTAATTCCGATAATATAAATTATAATTTTACACTAAGGGAAAAATCTAATACCTGCACAGTAAAAAAAATCAACTCTAAGCAACACTAATTAGAGTTCACACAGGTCCACACTAAATAGTGTTGTTTTATAACACTACAATTAGAGTTAATTTGTAGTGTAATTTTCCCCAAGTAAGTGTATGATGTAACACTATACTGCCCTACTATGGAGAAAGGCAGTAACTGCAGAAAAATTCAAAATGTGTTTTCTTGTGCTATGGTAAAGCTATGGACATTTTGTAACCGAATTCAACACAGAAAGGCAGTCAAATATCTCATAAGTTAAAAAAATCAATTAAATACCTACTGCTTTTTATAAAAATGCAGTTTATGCTAATTTTTCACAAATTTCTTGCTTAGCAGTTACTGCCTTTCTCCATAGTAGGGCAGTATAGCACTGAGGATAAAGTAATTTTACACTGTATTAAAAAGTGTTAATTTACCTAAAATCGTGTACTTCTACACTTCCTGGGTAAAATCCCACTTTTGTTCAGTGTAAATTAACACTACTTTGGAAAAGTTTTAATTTTAGAAAGGTACTTTTACTCTTTTAGTGCAAACTTCTAGTGTAAATTAACACTATTATTTGAGTAAAATCCATTGGTGGTAGTGAATAAAACGAAAAGGTAAATAAAGAGAAACATTTATTTGGAACAAAAATCTATGACAATTATCAAAATCGGTGCCTTTTAAAATATAATTTTATATTTGAGTCGTATGGCTGGATTAAGCAAAATGGTTCCTTAAAACGTAAAAGTTTTAAATCAATGCAATGTTTTACTGGCTGTCAACTTGTAAGCAATGAATTATCTTGAGAATTCATCAGTAATCCATTTTTCTGTTATAAAAAATGGGTGATCCCATTGGTAGAGAAGCGTCAGCCGCCTAGGCGGCTGTATGTCGGGGATTTACCATACGTGTACAAATTTTCCATAATATTAATAAAAATGTATACATTATGTATATATGTATACCTATAGGTATAGGTTAATATAACAACCATTACGCTTGAAAATAAAAGGTAAATGAAGTGTGTATTTATTTATATTATTAATGTTACAAGTACCCGACCAACTGCCGTAAATTATTGATATATAATATAGGTCGGGTATGGACATTCTTTTAACATATTGGTACCTATTGAGTATTAAGGCTTAAAGAAAAAGGAAGTATAATACTTACCAAAAAATAAGAATGTCTCCTTATGGATTCACCGTAATTAAAATTTAACTGAACAAAAATGACACACTTCCACAACGCGGTATCTCCGGACATGCACTGCGTAGGTAGATAGGTACCAACCAAACATTTTAAAACGCATTTCGGTCATTACCAGTTTTTTCAGTCTATTTTGCCACTATTGGAGTAATTTAACTTTAATTGTAATACAATGGGCACTAGTAGTGTAAAGAAAAAAGAGCTCTTAGTAACATCAAAACAGACAAAGAAATTGGCATGCACTGTAGTGTACATTTTGTCACTATTTAACACATTAAGGGGTAATAAACACTCGCATTAATTTTTTCTACCCTTTTGATTTATTTTAATAATAAATAGTGTGAATGTACCAATGAATAATGTACATATTCTTTAAATGTGTTTAATAAAGTTAATAAGCACTAAATGCTACCTAGTGTATTTTGTAGTGTAATTTTTACACTTACAAATCAACTCTAATATTTTTACCCCTACACTAAAAAATTTACACGGGCAAAATTTTTTACTGTGTGTTATCAAAAATACTCCTTTAAGGAGTATAATATAAGATAAAAAAAACCTGGATCTTTTGTAATATACTAAAATATTTACAAAAAATATTAAAATACCCAATCTATTGACTGATGACATCAAGTTGTCCAACTTTTGTAGAATCACCCTAAACTAAAACTAATATAAAACTTTATCGCAAAAAAGATAAAAAGGTCGCTTTTTCTATTATAATTTGAATAGTTTTCTGGTCACGTTTTAGCTTGTGATAAACGCATTATTACCAATATAAAGGTGGGTGCACTTTCGGTCCAATGCGACCGTTTAACTCATAGTAGTATTTATGGTTTCCTTCCTGCAGGGGCCCATCCCATCCTCTAAATTGCCAGTGCCAAAATATCATCAGCCAATTTAAGGGGAATTGAAATGCACATACACATGAATAAAAAAATCACGATATTAAAAATGTAAAAAATAATTTTATTAATCACTTTTTTTTCACAAGAATCTCAGCCCCATTGTACTTTATACGAGGTTTGTTCAGAAAATAACGGGAATTGTTAAATTTCGCGGGTTCGGAGGGTCCGGTTGTCATAAAATTTTCTTTATTATGTTGGTATGCATGCCCCCGAAGTATGATAAAAACTTTAGCTGTTTTCATTGTTTACTTTGTCTGTGGCAGCCGCTAAGGTTAGACGTGTTTTATGAGCTCGGCGATTTTTCGTTCGTTAAAAGAAATGGATCAAAGAATTTGTTTCCAATTTTGCTTAAAAAATGAAATAAATTCGGTGAAATGTTAACAAAGGCCTATAGTGAGTCTCAACAAGAGTTTACAAGTTGTATAAGAGTTTCCAAGATGTCCGTGAAGACGTTGAAGATGACGAACGCCCCGAACGCACAAGCACATTAACAACTGATAAAAATATGGAAAAAGTGGAAGAAATGGTTATAAACCATCAGAGAAGTCGCTGATGATGTTGGTATATCGATTGGCTCATCCCATGAAATTTTTTCGAATGTTTTGGGTATGAAACGCGTGGCAGCAAAATTTGTTCCAAAATTGTTAAATTTTAAACAAAATTTTTGGCCAAAAACAATACTGTAATAATGCCCCAGCCTCCATATTCGCCAGACATGCCTCTGTCTGACTTTTTCCCGTTCCCAAAAATAAAGAGAACCTTAAAGGGCCGTCGTTTTGCAAGCATAGATGACATTAAAAGCGCATCGCTGAAAGAACTAAAGGCTATCCCAAAGATCGAGTTTTAGAAGTGTTTCGAGTATTGGAAGAAGAGCTGGCACATGTGAATAATATCCAATGGGGACTATTCATGTAGACGAATAAATAAATATTTGTTTCATAAAACTAAAATTCCCGAAATTTTCTAAACACACCTCGTAGAATGCAACAAATAAATGAAAACATCAAATTTTTATATATTTAAAGTTTAAATTTGAAAGTCAAATTCGATGGAAATTCAAATTTTTGTGCAACAAGGTCGAAACTCCTTCTGAAAAGCGTTTGAAAATAATAAGTATGTAACTTTGCACACCGCAAACTTCCAATTTCGCCCGAATAACTCAAAAACTTCGTGTAAGGCGGTTTTGTGTTCCAGAAAATTTAACTCAACGTCACATTTTGTTTTATGCGACATGACAAATATCAAATATAATGCTGCAAAGTTTGACTGTGCATATTATGCGTTTTTAATCAAAATTTTCATTAAAAGCTGAAATTGTATTAAGTATTAAGAATCTAAACAGCTTGTATTAATTATGCAGATTTATTTGCTATAAAGGTAATTATTGACGTCATAGAAGTATTAGGACACAGAAAAAACGCTAGCATAGCATGAATGGGTGAGCCATTAAACCAATGGGATCTTGTAATCCGTATTTCTGAATAACAGTTCCTATAATACCAATAGGTAGTTAGCACTTGGTTTATAATCGTTTACTGTTTTTAAATTAACAACAAAAGTTATCGCTCCTAAATCTATTGATATTCATATTGATATGTTATTGCATTAAATACTAATTTGATTTATTTAATAACGTTACTATTGTATGTAATGTATACATTTAACGCAATAAATTCTTTGACATTTAGGCAAAATATTTCCCTATTTTGGTTTAATAGTAATTAATTGAGCAAATAACAATTTAGATTGCTTCAATTTAAATGCATTCAATGACAGCGCTGTTCTTGGTACTATGTTAGATATTTTTCTGTGGATAAGAACCTTAACAACATAGCCTTAGCAATGTCGTCGGTCATGGAAACACGTTTTAAATGTGGAAGTAGAAAAAAGCATTTTTCTAAATCAAATACAGTAAACGATCATGTATTACATACAAAAATTGACCATTGTTTTTATTAAAATGTTGGTTAAAGTTAAGGACGTAAAGAGATCGTAGAATAAGATACCAAAATAAAATTAATAGCTGTTTTATAGGTAAAAGTTTTTCTGTGTTTCTGAATTTGGGTTTGACACTGTAAAAGAATAAATGGCAAAATAAATATTTATTAGTAAATAATTGACAAGAATAACACAAATCTTTATTTTCATGGATCGGAATCATTAATAATAACATACACTCAGAATAATGTATAAATATTATTTAACTTAAATTTAAAATGGTAATGGCTATAAAAAATGTACCACCTAAGACCTTAGGTACCTGTACCTTTTTTATTAAATTTTTAGTGTCTTATTGGGACAAAAACCTACGATTTGTCAAAGTAATGAGATTATTTTTATTTACAGAATGAATTTTTTTAATGTTAATAAAATTCTGAGCTTTTATAAAAAAATGTTCATCCAACAAAGTAATAGTTGTTATCATATTGTCATGGCAATAAGAAATACTTTATGTTTATATTAAATCTTTGTCGAACTTAAAATGTTTTTGTTAAATCTATAGTTGTGTGTGAATTGTGCAGTTGTTATTGTAAAATTTGTTCATTTTACTATGGCATATTTGTCTTTTTTAAATTACTATCGTTGTAATTCAAATTTTATTTCAGTTGGAAAATCTTTGTTAATAGCTTACGTTAAAAACAATAACAAAAAAATTTTAATGCCATAAAAAGACTTTTTTAATATTTACTATTGTTTTGCAATGGTAACAAAATTTTTGTTACTTCCCTTAAAAAGAGGGGGAAAGGGCCAGCGCTCTCCTTGGTGAACATAACTTTATAATCCACAGTCTGTGTTATAATTTTATTGATTTCACTTGCGCGAGTGAAGTGTAGTAAAATCTAGCATGATAAAAATATCAAAAAGATCACTAAGGAAATGCATAAATTTTATTAATATTATAAAAAAAGTTTTATTTTAAACGAAAAGGGATTTGTAAAATTTACAAAATTTCTATGAATAATACCATTAGGGTTTCATTAATACTACAAAACGTTTGTAAACGGTATAGAACTGTTTTTTTGGACTAATAATAATAACTATATTTATCAATGCGTTTCTGCATCTGAAAGAATGTTATTTTTATAAACATAACGTAAATTTACTTTATAATGAACTTTTCGCCGTTACAAAACCAATTGTTGGACGAATAGGCATCTTTACTTTATTAAGACAAACTACTTTTTTTGAGTGTACAAATGTATGATTAAAATATAATTAACCAAACAAATATATATTATTTTTAGTTTTTAATTATTTAATTTGTAAATAGCTTAGGACCTATGCTCCCACCTTTAAAACGCAAATTATCGTGTTTCCATCACACTTATTAATCTTTTAAATACACATTGACAGGGTATGGCTTTATGGTGCTTTAGTCACGAGTCGAAGTATGCAACAGGTTTTTAGTCACGGGCTGAAGTTAGCTTTAAGTTGACAGTTGTCAAATGTCAAACAATCGTAAAAATAAAGTGCACTTCTTGTAAAATAATACTAGATGTGAAAATTACATTATTAAATAGTTTTTTGAAGCCAATATTTCAAAAGTTTATATGCATGTTGTACTGACCTTTTATACAACTTGTATGCAACTTGTTTATAAACTTCTCTAGACACTCATTTAATTAAACCCTCGCTCGTTCGTACCTAATTAAAATTCATGACTAAATTGGCATTTATCAAACTTAATACCTAATATACCATTAAGTTACCAAATGGTCCTTCAATTAAAGTCATTCTTATATGAAAGCAAAATTATTTTATTGCTGAAACAAAAATACAACATAAATCAGAGGATATAACTGACCACCTTCTTTAAAAAAAACTTTAAAACATTTCAAGTTATACTAAATATAGCTAAATCTACTTGGACCCTTTGGATAATTTGCACTCTGCAATTTTATAATTATTTTAATTTTATTTTTTATTTAAGAAAGTAACATAAAAATCATAAATAAAATGGGCAATGTATTAAATAACAAATAATTTAAACAACATTTCATTGCAATTGCTTCATTCCAGTTTTTTAAGAAATTCTAACCTATAAAAGAATAAACGTATTTTGTTACATAGTGCTTCATTTAACCATCTTAACGTTTTACTTTTAATCTTAATATGTTTTTTTAAATTGTTCCCATATTTTTCAAACAAATATTAACTAATGATTTTTTTAAAGAAGAAAGTAGGTACCTACCTATTTTGAAAATCTGAATGATTTGGAAGAGTTTTGTGAAGAAAAAAATAACTTGTAATACTAATTTTCCGAAAACTTTATAGGATGGAGCAATTATTTTTTTAATTATTTATTTATTAAATATAATACTGTATCATAGTTTAACAAAACAGTTTTATAACTGGTACCGTCAAAACCATATTAATTTTATAAGTAGTTCTTACTCGTCCATTCCATTATATAATTCTTATTATTTTCAATAATCATTTCCACATATCCATTTTAAAAACTTTGCTTTAAAATAACTTAAATTTATATTTTTGCATTCAGCACGTCAAATAAATCCGAAATATGGTTTTTATTAAAAATAGTACATTGTTTAAAATTAATTACTTCCTTACTTACTCGACAAATTTCATTCAATTGCACAGCTATAGCTATAAATCGCGCACGTTATTTGTGTTTTACGTTGCAAGGAAAAAATTAAAAAACTTTTAGTACACTGTTTAAAATATCTGCGGTGTAAAAAGTAATCCTAAAATGGTGTCAAAATCCAACACCAAGTGGTGTCAATATAACACCATGAATTAGGGTTGAAAATGAACACCAAAACGGTGTTTATCTAAAATATTTGAGAAGTGCACCTACCCAGAAAAAAAGGAATAGTTCATTTAACCCAGTTGACACATAAGTATTTATATTTTTGTGGATCACGTGATGTTCTTAAATCTCGCCTCTGTTGACTTACATGAAGAATATATAAACTAAGGCAGTCCTTTGCTTTGATGTGACACTACAAGTTGTTCGATACTAAAGAGACCTTAAATAGGTGGAAACAGCTGTCAATACTTGAAGTATTTTAAGTTAGTGCAACGCACTAAAAACATTATCTCTAGCGAGTTGAAGGTTTCATTTTCTGGAATAATACCACTGGTAATATACTAGTAATGCGTCAAGGAACTTCCTGTTTCCTTTTTTTTTCCTTTTTTCTGTGTAGTATGATAATTTGACCACAAACACATAATATTTAACACTGAAAAGGAGTTCAATTTACACCAGGTAAAATTTATTTTAATACTGTGTGAAAGTTAAATTAACACCATTTTAGTATTTGAATTTACACCGCCAACGAACCTTATTTAACACCATTTTAGTATTTGAATTGACACCGGACCAACGAACCTTATTTAACATCATTTTGGTTTGTATCGATATAGACCACGTATGGTGTTAATTTGGTGTTAAATTGGTCATGAAATTTAGAACAGTGTAGGTACTCGATTTCGATTGATTATTCCTTATATCATTTATTATTTATTTAAACTCAACGCTTAAATGCTTATATAGTTACGTTAGTGTGTGTATTTTATCCAAGGGATCATGGTGAATTATTGTTTTTAATTGTAAATAAAATTCAAGAACTAAATCGTTGCATTTTCATGTTTTGCCAAAGGATACAATTCGGTAAGTACATTTGTTGGTGCAGAATTAAGTAATGATAACTTTACCTAATATAATTTATATTTAAAATCAAACATTTTTATATTTGTTCTCTAAAAAACGCCGACAACTGCATTTTAAACAACAAAATATACCTACGAATTCATGGCAACATAATATAATTCATAATTCATAATTTAATGGTATTTTACCGTTGCGTGGACACTTTCTTAATCAACGCTTTTAATAATGCTTAATGCTGTTTAAAATTAGACGACTTATTTGTTTGACGATTTTTACTGAATTGAAATATTTACACTTTTCACGTTGATCACTACTAAAATGTGTATTTATTGTATCTAATAGGTGCAATTTATATTTACAGAGACTGAATGCAATTTATTTATTCATTCAGATTAACACTGTTTATTGGAAAACCGGTAAAAACTCAACCCAGGATTTCCTCTCTAAATACACCCAACAACACAAAATCGAGCCACGGTTTTTTTCCGATATTTTTTAACAGCTTTATTTTCAAAAACACTCGTTTGTAACATAAGCTTTTGACAGCTGATTATTAAAAGTTATACTTTTGTTACGATGATAACAGCCGAGTGGTGGCGCTACTAGCGATACTTCTTTAGCGTATTCCACAAACACAGATTTGATGACAAATGTCAGTGTCAATTAATTTTTAAGAAAACAATAAACCCCCGTATAGTTATGATAAATTTAACAATAAAGAACTGTTTTCTTGTAAGTTAATTAAATTAAGTAGTATATACTATTATCATTTTAATCTAAAATAAATTATATTTTATAAATTTATTTTCAAACACCCAGTACCTAATATTAAATACATAGTTCTCTTACTTAACAACAATTTGTCATAAACATCTGCATTATTGATTTTGACACATTCAATGCAACTGCCTGAACAATGAATATTTAAATTTGTATTTATTACGTGGGCTTCATATTATGAAGCTAGCTGCAAATGAATTATTGTTTGTTCTGTATTTTGCAATTAAATTAACATTACTCTTAATTAAATACAATTATATGAATCATAATAAATAGTATATTATGTATCAAGTTTGATAAACGCCATTTTAGACAAGAATTTAATTAAATGTGTGCCTAGAAAAGTTTATAAACGAGTGACATACTCTACTTTTTCTACGACAAATACTTATTATCTAAAACAATTTAAATTAAATATTTGTTTAGAGCGACATCTAAAACATAAAAGTAGTGATGTTCTACACAAACTTTTTCACTCTACAACGTTCACCTGGGAGAACACAAAAATATTGTTTAACTGTGTACGATAAATTATGGGAACAGACCTGTAAAATTTAACAGGCTTGTAGAAAAACAAATTACAGGTCTGTTTCAATAATTTATCGTTTACTTGGTCACAAAAACAACAAAATAAACCTATAAAATGTCATTTCATAAGAAGGTGGAAATTAAAATTTCAATTTAAAAATCGTCATTGCAATTTATCTTTCAGCTCGCCCGTAAAGATGAATTTACAAAGCTTGACAAGGAAATAACTTTTATAGCGTAATATAAAATTTTATTTGCAAAAACGGTTTTTGAAAGTATTCTTCATATAGATTAATCAATTTTATCTACGCCAGTGAGATAAGAACTTCTTATCCCACTCATTTTGAGTGAGATAAGAAGTTCATTAACGCACGCGTTTTTCTCTGTTTTTAACCAATCAAATAAAAAAGTCAAAATGTCAAAATGTCAAAATAACCCTAAATTAAGTCTTAGACAATAGTATATTATTATACGAGCATATAATAAGGGCTATTATTCACGAAGGTTAAGTTTATAATTAACCTGAGTGAATAATAGCTCATTATATGTGAGTAGAATACTATGCTTTGTCCACGACTACTATTGACTTGTATCGGATTGTAATGCAAAAAACTTTATATTTTTTATAACCTATTTGACATTAACAAAACCAAAAATTAAAGATGCCTGTGACTATTTTTAAAACTATTTATTTATATTAATTGTTATATATATATATATATATATAAAATATACCAGTAAAACTGACTCTGAGAATGAATTAATTTTCTTGGTCGCTCTCCAGTCCATAAAGGTGTTGTACATAGATACGTACAAATTTCGGGATTTCTCAGGCAACAAATTCAGGGAAGTGACTTTTGCAGCTTCTGTTATCTCCGGTGGAGTACACAATATCTCTTCCTCACTATCAATTTCCATTGTTAACGTATTTTTGAAAGCAAATTATAATTTTAACAGGAATTATTATTGCACCACCGCGTCGTTAAAATTTGACGTTTCAAATAATTATTAGTTGTCAGTTGATAATTCTATTATTGATAGATTATGCAGTATTTTATTTCCAATGAATGTGATTTTTTAGGTAATTCGTATTTCGAAAAGTGACTTCTGTGATGTTTTGTTGAGTGCGTAACATCTCTTTATCTTTCACGCATTGATTTTTTATGTATAATTTAAGCTTAGTAACAAAAATCGTGTGCTGGATCGAACTTATGACGTTTCAAATTGACAGCAATTTATGCTAAGATTGTCATGTCATGTCAATGGCTTACTTACTTGAAATAGTCTACTTAATGTTAAATTTTTATTCAATTGCATTAAAAAAACATATTAATAGTAATACTTTAACAAGACTTTTATGATTGGTATAAAGTTAGTTAATTAAAGTGCCTGGCTATAATTGCCTAGACGAACTGATAAGTGCTTGCCAGATACAATCTATATCGTGTGTCCTATAGGAACTCTAGACCAGTGAATAATGATTATTCACTGCTATTATTCACTCTGTGAAATATGACTATCATTTTGCTTTAGAAAACTCATTTATAAAGTATATATTATAAGGTAGTCCTGGATAAAAATAATTACCGTTTATTTTTTCATTTAGAGGCGTAGATAAAAATTTGTATCCCACTTATATCGTAAATAACTATTAAAAGGCGGTAGGGGTCATTTGAGGACCTATGTTTAGTTTTCTTTCTACTTTTGGCCCCAAAATCTTTAGTTTTTGAGACATTGGAAATGTGCACTAGTTATATTTAGTGAGAAAATATAATGAATTTTAGGATTTAAAAAATTGCCCGTTTAAAATTTAAAATTAAAATGTGCTTTAAACGAAAAAGACTTTAATAAACCTTATTTATTCAAACTTACCTTATTTTCTTTATCGTTAACACATCGATCTTTTAGAGTTTATAATACATTATTTTAATGTCAACAAATGTTAGTTTCAAAATCCTTAGTAACGTGTAAACAAGGTGATATAAAATATAGTCGCTGTGATAAAATGCGTAACTATGGCATACTGGCATTTTATTGGTTCTAATATTAATGAATTGTATTGTCACCCATAATATAACTAGTGGTATGATTATCATCGATGATATTTTCGAATTGAAACCGAGCTGCAGATTTCACGAGTCCGCAGGACGAGTGAAATGTGCTGCTTCGGTTTTAATGAGTAAATATCATCGATAATTAATCATACCACGAGTTATATTTAGTGAGAAAATATAATGAATTTTAGGATTTAACGAATTTTTAGTTTGACATTTGAAATTAAAATGTGCTTTAAAATATAAAAAGACTTTAATAAACCTTATTTATTCAAACTTACCTTAATTTTATTATCGTTTACACCAACCCATCGATCTTTTAGAGTTTATAATTCATTATTTTAATCATTTAGGTAACAAACACAGTATTTAAATGACAACAAATGTCAAATCAAAAAAACGTCAAAGTTCATAGTAACGTGTAAACAAGATGATAAAAATTATTGCCGCTGTGATAAAATACGTCACTATGGAATACTGGCATTTTATTGGTTCTAATATTAATGAATTATATTGTCATTTAAATAAAGACTAAAACTATACAAACATCGTTGTTTTATATCAAAAAGTAAAAAAGGGAGTCACAACAATTAACTTATTTGGCGACTACGTTACATACATTCCATAGGCGTAAATATACCAAAATATTTTAAAAGTATATTTTTTTAAGTCTATAATATTGGTTTTAAGGAAAAAGAACTTCATTATTTATTTATTTTTTTCTTAAAATCTCTGTCAAAGTACAATGGTTAACAAGTAATCTTAATTCCTCAGCATACGATATTAAAAAACCGATCTAAAGTTGTTATTAAATTTGCTGTAATTATTATTCTGTTATGTATTATAAAAAGAAATACGAAAGTATAATAAGAAATTAATTAAAAGAAATATTAACCACTTTAGGCAAAAATCTTTTTACATGAATAAATTCAGATGAGTCATAACCCTCGAAATTTGACTTCGTTCGTGCAAATATTACAAACGAAATGTTGAAACTTAAAATTAAATTAGTCATCTCCCTATCTGATTCCGTCTTCTTCAAATGAAGTTATCCAAAATACATAATATGTATTTTACTTAGAAATGATATATTAAATCATTTCTTAGTAAAATAAATTGTTCTACTCCCATTTCGTACATGTTTCCATGACACTAAGTGACCTGTTAAATACACATTGACAAGTTGGGGCTTTATGGCGTTTTAGTCACGGGCTGAAGTTAATTTAAGTTAGTTGACAGTTTTCAAATGTCATACAATCGTTAAAATAAACTGCCCTTCTTGTAAAATAATACTAAATGTAAAGATTATTTTATTATCTCAATACAAAAATACAAAAGTAGTTAAATAGTTTCTCGACGCCAATATTTGAAAAGTTTATATAAACATTGTACTGATCTTTTAATTTCGCCTAGATTTGACTTAAAATATTTTCTTCACTTTCACTGTGAAAATCTGCTTCTATATCGGATTAAAAACATACATTTTTACCGGCGCGCCTGTTATACAGATTCCCAAAGATGATTACTCTATTGTTTTATAGATGTAGCTCTATAGAAATATTTAATTTAAATCATTTTTAGATTATAATAAGTATTTGACGTAGAAAAAGTATAGTATGCAGCTTTTTTACAAACTTATTTAATTAAACACTCGCTCTGAAATTAATTTTAGTATTTACTTTTTATTATTTAATAAATATATAATTTAAATATTTTAAAAATTGATTGTTAAATTGAATTAATGCTAACTATAGTTAAAAATATAGTAGGTATATATTGAACAAATAATATAAGCCATTTATGAAAATTGAAATTATTTAACAATATTACTAATTACATGTGAAAATGTTACGAAACACTATATATTTAATCATTAACATTATAAACATTAGAAAATTCCTTGATAATTATTAACAATAATAATAGTAATAATTAAAAATATCAGAAGACAAAAACTGACATGTCAAAAAATGACATGTCAAATTCATCGGTGACGGTTAAAATCTGTCAAAGACAAATGTGAAAATTGACAGGTGACAGATTACAGATGCCAATTTTTGACATGTTATTTTTGTCATTGTCATTTTTGAACGTTCATTTTTGACAACTGGGTATTTCCGGGAAACCTTCCCCACCTTGACAAAAAATAAGATGTGTTATTTAACAAAATAAAAACTATATATGAAGTGAAATAGTTTAATTGCGACGTAATTTATATCCTTAAAATATTCGTACATTGTGTTTTAAAAAGCTAACATTAAGAATAAACACGGAAGACTTTCAATACTCGATAAAATGTTCAAATGTCGCACCCGTTACGCGATTCATGACGTTATAAAAGGTTTTCTATACAAGTTTTTATTGATATTTTGTTTGAGTTAAATATTTAATTTTGTATAGGTACTATTTTTGTATATTCACACTTTATTATCATAAAAAATCACAGTGACAGTGTCGCACCCGTTACAATGGAAATACGCTAAAGAAGTATCGCTAGTAGAGCCACCACTCGGCTTTTATCATCGTAACAAAAGTACAACTTTTAATAATCAGCTGTCAAACGCTTATGTTACAAACGAGTGTTTTTATAAGAATAAAGCCGGAAAATGTTAAAAAATATCGGAAAAAAAACCGTGGCAGGATTTGTTGTGTTGTTGGGTGTATTTCGAGAGGAAATCCTGGGTTGAGTTTTTACCGGTTTTCCAATAAACAGTGTTAATCCAAATGAAGAAATAAATTTCATAAAATATAAATTATATCTATTAGATACAATAAATACACATTTTAGTAATGATTAACGTAAAAAGTGTAAACATTTCAATTCAGTAAAAATCTTCAAACAAATATCGTCTAAATTTAAATGCATTTAGCATTATTAAAAGCTTTGATTAAGAATTCTTTAAAGTCTTCACTCAACGGTAAAATACATTTATAGTATGTATTATATATAATATTATTTTGCCATGAATTCGTAGGTATATTTTGTTGTTTAAAATGCAGTTGTCGGCGTTTTTAGAGAACTCAATATAAAAATGGTTGATTTTAAGGTTATTTTTGTGCAAAAATTATTTTTTACTAATTTCTTAAAAATGTCCAAACTTAAATATAAATTATAAGTTAATTCTGCACCAAAAAATGTACTTACCGAATTGGATCCTTTGGCAAAACATGAAAATGCAATGATTTAGTTTTTGAATTTTATTTACAATTAAAAACACAATAATTCTCCTTGATCCCGATAAAATACACACACTAACTTAACTTAACTTAACAACCCAACCCTGTATAAGCATTTAAGCGTTGAGTTTCTTAATTAATGATATAAAGAATAATCAATAGAAATCGAGTACTAAACCACTTTTTTAGTTTTTTCCTTGCAACGTAAAACACAAATATCGTGCGCGATTCAGCTGTACAATTGAACAGAATTTGTCGAGTAAGACTTCTGCCTTCCTCTCTTTTGTAAAAAAACTACCTATTTATTTAAAAATGAGTCCACCAGATGGCGCGCGCGTTGCAAAAATCCGATACTTTAGCGTATACCCATCTGTCATTTTTTGACATCTGTCATTTTTTTTACATATACTATTAAAATATCAGCAATATTCAACTTATTTCCAACATTTCATGAAACGGAGTGCAGTTTTATGCTCTTACTAAATTGTGAATGGGTGATTCAATCTTTTTATGCTTGAAAACATAACAGGTGTCAAAAATGAACGACAGATGAAAAAAAATTACAAATGATAAAAAATGACTTGTTCATTTGAGCGACATTTTTAGAAATAAAAAAATACGCTATTAAAATATTTGCTTGGAAAAGAGGTGTACCTAGTAATATGTGCATATTTCAACTGGGCTCTTAATTCTCGAAAATATTGATAAATGTGATCGAATTTCCTAATAAAAAATATTGGACTTACTTTACTTTTGTCGGGCTAATAAAGTGTATTATTTACAATTATTAAATACTTTAAGATTTAAAAATATTTTTATTTCGCCTATGACAGAAACCTCATAAATTATTTTTATCTCCACGCGGTCTATAATTTAAACTTTATTGTTGTCAACATTCGATAAAGAAATACATTGTTATGGCCTAGGCCGATAAAAAATTTTATGAGGCAATTAATTAGTTCGATTTCTCTCGCTAGGGGTTTTGTTTTGACAAATTAATCCTTTTATAAGAAATTAACGAACTAAACTTATTTAATTTATTTATAATAAGCACTAATTTGTTTGTTTTATTGTTAATGTTTAATATTTTTCATTAAATTATTGTGAAATTAAATATAAATAATAAAACAAAAAGTGAGGTTAGGCAACCAAGAAAACGCACGATTCTTTTTCTACGATTTAAATTATCTTTAAGTTTTAATTTGCTTTAAGTTTTCAGTGAAATTAAATGTTAAACACAGCTTAAACATTCCAAACTACCTATTTTTTAAATAAAAATCGAAACAAATTAAAATTAGATACCTACCTATTTATTAAACAGTTAATTGAATTCAATGTAATAGCAAAAATCCATTTCTACTTAAATCATGTTGCTAGGTATTGTCAAACTATTACTGCTTCTAAAAGCAATCATAATTATTGTACATTTAATGTAATCTTTAGCTAATAAATAAATGAGATTCTAAAAAAGTGAGGTTAGGCCGCTGTATGCCATTCGGCCAAGAAGTGCCTTTTTGTGCTTCGCTCAATTGTAGGCCTCCGCTACGCGTCGGCCTTCAAACCTTGAGCTTAGCACAAAAAGCCTTACTTCTTAACCTAATGACATAAATAACTATTTTTTGCTAAATAATAAAGTATATTTTTGACATGTTAAATTCATTGGAAAAAATAAAAAATATTCATTACGTTTAAACTTTAAAATTTAAACGATTTTTAATAAATAAAGTTAAACTCTTTTTTAATATTGATTTACTAAATGTCTTACTTTAATTTATTTTTAGATATGTAGGTATTTCTTAAAGGTGTTCATAATTTATTTAGGAACTCTATTTCAAAGAAGACAAGATTTTTTCAGTATTTTTTTATATCAAATTCAATTAATCCTGTAAAAAAACTTCTACGAATTTCATCCTTTTACAATTATTTTTTTATACCTTTATTTCTTAGAAATTAACGAAGGTTATCGATTAAACTTAAGGACATCGTTTCTAAAAATACCTGTTCTCTTAAGAAAATATTTAAGCTTGTTAAATTAATAATAAATGCTGAATGAGAAAACCCTCACTATTTGATTTATCCCTGGATTTTATTTTATTTTTTTACTTATACTCAAGACGTTGGATTTTTATTGTCAACATAGAAGTAAGTCAAGGCTGTATTGCAAATTTTATCAATAATTTTTTATCCTTACTCGTGTCTTCACATATGGGTGATTCTACAAAAGTTTGACAACTTTATGTCATTAGTCAATAGAATAAGTATTTTAATATTTTTTGTAAATATTTTATTATACAAAAGATCCAGGTTTTTTTAACTTGTCCATCCAATTTTAATGTATTTTTTCAAAAGCACGTTTGTAGAACATAATAAATATTCAAAACATCAGTACCTTGGCGTGTCACAACTCCCGAATCAAATATTTGAGTGATTTTATTTTAAAATATATTCAATTTATCTTAAATTTTTCAATTTCACAAAACATTAAATAATGTATTTTTCATATTTTATCATAGATTCGAATAATAGCAATTTTAAAAAAAATTGATAATCTTTGTACTAACTTTTACCCGTCAGTTCTATGTCCAATGTTAAAATTCAAAATTCTCGCGAAATATTGAAGTTTAAACGTTAAGTCCTCCCCAAGTAACATTTTTACAAAATTTTGTTTTAAAGCGTTCTTGAAGACCATAATAAAACTAAAAATGTTACTTGGGTCGTTATAACTCAAGTGTTGGTAAAAAAATTACCTACAGAGCCCGCCCTTTGCACGACAGTTATCTTGAAAACAATGCAAGCGGCGAAGTTGTGGTCAATGCACGTATAGTTTCAGTCAAAATTTCAGTAATGTGGTGAGTAGTTATTTTCTTACGTATATATATTTTATTGTAATTTATATAAGGCTATATGTGATTTGTTGATAAGTAGCATCCACTAATAAAAAATATCAGTAAAATACTTAATTCCGAATTATAATCTCAAATTTGTATCCCATTCATCAGTACCGAGTAGTCACTTCCATGTTCGATGTTTCGGTTATCTTTTTGTCGCAAACTTCAATTTAAATTCTGCTTTCGCAGAACTTGTTTATTTAATGTCATTATAAACTCATATAAATTTGGTGTGAGTCCCATATCTAATAATTGAGATATCGGTATACCCAAAATCCACCAACCGCCACTGATGTGTGTTATTATTTGATTTTAAGATATTTAATGTATAATATGCTCAAAGTTGCAATAAGTCTTATATTTTCCAATAAATTATGTATTTAATTAGTACCCTGGTATACTCGTCACTTCCCTTGCATTTAAATTTAGAAAACAGATATTTCTGTTTTGAAAAAGTGACTGGACCGGTCTGGAACAGTATATTTATTATATTATCTATGTTATCATAACAAAATACTGTTAAATTTTCCCCGAAAACTATATAAACAAAAAAGGTCAAAAGTTACCCAACCCATATACGTAACTGTATAAATCTGTCTCATAAATGCAGACATATCTTATTTTACGTTTTTCTCTTTAGGAAAATCAATTTGTTTTATTGCTAATCCTGTAAGACAAACTATGAACGTATAACAGAACAGATATATTAGATTTCTTTTGCACCAGTTACGTGCCCTGATTCAAATTACTGTTGGATTAAACTAGGCAGTGGCGCACCCAAATCTTGTAAATTTAGTAGTGGCTCAAATGTGTTACAAAAATGGCGAATTCGCCGGGATAATTTACTTACAGTTCATTATTTCATTATTTTACTCGTGTTTTTTTTTGTTAGGTTGGTGGCTTATACCAGTTTTTTAGAATTGAAAAATGGTACTTCTGCCAAAGAATTTAATTGGCGATGTGGCTCCCGTCCCGAGGCGGGACTTAAGTTCAGTCCCGATTGACGTCACACACTGTAAATCCGTTTTTATTCCCCGAGATTTTATAATTTGTGTCAAGCTCGATGGCTTAGATGGTAGGGCGGTCGCTTGGCATGCGAGAGGTACCGGGTTCGATCCCACTAGAAGTTGTCAAACTTTTTTTATTTTTTTTATTTTATAAATTTGTTTTTTCTTTGTTAAAAAGTGTTTTATTTTTATCGTAACATAAATTTGCCCATTTTAGTTGGGTTTTTTGCTCAATGGGGCGGGGGGGGGGCCCAATGGGGCGGGGTCGGTTGGGTTGTGTTGTTGAGTTTGGGTTGGTTTGGTTTTATGACGTAACTAAAGTGCCCTTAACATGTATACAGGTACAATTTATTATTATTATTATTTTATTATAACATAACAAATCTTAAAATTATGACAATCGGGACCAGTGTTACCAGATTCTGTCAAAAAAAGACCGTACGTTTCGTTCGAATTTACCTTAATTACAAAAATGACTCAATGGACAATATTAAATAACGTCAACTTGACATAATTGCATATATTTCTATTGTTTCATTGTGTCATTTTGTAATTAAGGTAAATTTGAACGAAACGTACGGTCCTTTTTTGACAGAATCTGGTAACACTGATCGGGACTGAACTTAAGTCCCGCCTCGGGACCGGAGCCACAGCGTTTAATTGGGTACCTTTGACACTGTCAAATTGACAATAATATTTATTATTGATAATTTACTTGTCAATTATAAATAAAAAGATAATTATGCCAAAAATCATAGTAACGAATTCGAATGTAAAGCCCTTTTGAGGGCAAAACTTCATTTTGATGAAATTATGCCAATGCCACAATGGAAGAAAAAGTACATCGCCTTATGGACATTTTTGGAGTAAAAAAGTAACGAATTTGGTTTTATAAATTTAACATCACACATTATTTTCACATTATTCACCATTGGACAACATTTACGTTCACAAAAAATTTTAATTTCTTTTATATAAATTCTTTTCAAAGCGAAGATTATTATCCGCTAGGAATACTTTCTCTTCTGGACCGTAAAGCAACCTATATTTAACTACTTTTTTATATGATTTTACTCATCCAAGCACCACCAAAACCAAATTAATTGCATTTTTAACTACGAATTTCGACAACTCAACTTGACAACTGCACAATGTAACCTACAATAATTTATACATAACCACAATTAGATTTATAACTAGCTTAGTTTGTTTTAATCAATGCGACCAACTTGACAACTGTATTTACCAACCAAAACCCTAAATTTGCAACGTTGCCGCAGTCCAGATAAAAAAAATTTAACTTTATTTATTTTTAAAAATTATGATCACGAGAGGATAATCGAATTTAATTGTTTATCTTAAAAATTAAGCAGGGTGGGGAAAAAATGCAAAAAAGTCTTATTTTTAATTGCTTAATCTAATTATTATATTAAACTCATAAAAAGCAGTGGCGGACCATACTTTTTTGTATTAAATATATTTTGTAGAATAGAAATTTTCTTTTCAAACATGCTTCGTTGGTCGCGTTACTTAAATGAGAAAATAATATATATACCTAGTGCGACCCCTAAATATCCCATTGCGCCCAAATTTAACGACGTTGTTAGTGAGGTCAAATCCTGTTAAAAATAATACAAAAAAATTAATTAAAATTTTTTTCGACCCATCTTAATATACGAGGTGTGTTTAGAAAATAACGGGAATTTTTAAATTTTGCGGGTTTGGAGAGTCCGGTTGTCATAAAATTGTCTTTATTATGTTACTCCTGAAGAAAAATTTTAAATGCTTTCATTGTTTACTTTGTTTGTGGCAGCCGCTAAGGCGTTAAAGGAAATGGGATCAAAGAATTTGTATCAAATTTTGCGGAAAAAATGAAATAAAATGTGTGAAATGTTAAGAAAGGCCTATGGTGAGTCTGCTGTGAGTAAAACAAGAGTTTATAAGTGACATATGAGTTTCCAAGATGGCCGTAAAGACGTTGAAGATGACGCCCAAGCAAATAACAACCGATAAAAACAAACAGTGGAAGAATGGTTATGATCGATCACCGAATCACAATCAAAGAAGTCGCTGATGATGTGGGCATATCGATGAAATTTTGTTTTATTTTGGGTATGAAACGCGTGGCAGCAAAATTTGTTCAAAAATTGTTGAATTTTAAACACAATTTTTTGCCAAAAACAATACTGCAATGATGCCCCAGCCTACATATTCGGCAGACATGGCTCCGTCTGACTTTTTCCTATTCCCCAAAATAAAGAGAACCTTAAAGGGCCGTCGTTTTGCAAGCATAAATGACATTAAAAGCGCATCGCTGAAAGAACTAAAGACCATACCAAAGATCGAGTTTAAGAAGTGTTTAGAGGATTAGAAGAAGCGCTGGCACAAGTGCATAATATGTAATGGGGACTATTTTGAAGGCGACAACTTTAATGTAGACGAATAAATAAATATGTTTTTCAAAAAACGAAAATTCCCGTTATTATCTGAACACAACTCGTACATGTGTATTAATAAACTATTAAATTAAAATCATCCTTGCTTGTTTAAATGATGGTAAAAGGTATAATTTTTACAATAATTGAGAACCTTAAGTAAAGGAGCTAAAATGACAAAAAGTCCGTAGCATATGCAGTGCATATGAACTCTAGCAATTTTAAATTTTTCGAAATTATGCTCAACCCATTTGTTACTTTTAATTATCTTATATGCTATTGCTAAATATATGGAGAATAACTTTTGTATAAGTTAATTGTATTAATGTTATTCATTATCAGAAATATTATTTATTGTTTCTAAATTTTCAAAATATTATTCAAACCTTAATTTGGATATTCTGAATTGTAATATTTTTATTCTTTAAACAAAGTTCTTGATACACCACTGAACTCAAGCACATTAGGTATGGCAAAGGTCAAGTATTCATGTCACGACAATGCAGCAAAATACAACAGTATTATTTTGGCATAGAATTCCCTATCATTAAGGTTAAAAATAGTTAAATTATATTGATTATAATTATGTATACGGAAACTAAATGAACAAACCTTTGAATTCAGCGCCCCCTGTACGTTAAAATCTAAGCAATTATTTTTCATGGATTAATTGCCATTAGTAAGATGTACATTTTTTCCAAAGTTCAAATCGATAAATTTTGAAATAATAAAGTTATTTAAAAAAAATTAAATTTCTTCATTTTTAACACAATGAAGAAAAAAATAAAAATAAAAACAAAGTTGTCAATGGACGAGATTTTTTTTTTGAAAAAAGTACTGCATTTAGATGTAGAAATAAGGGAAAAAAGATTCAATCGATTTCTTGAACCCTTGCAAATCGACCGTTCGATCCTTTCGCGAAAACGTAGTTAAGTGTAATGTTGACAATTCCTGAAATACCACAATGCTATTGAGGGTCACCAGGGTTGCGAAAACCCGATTTAATATAACATAATTAAACTTTAAATTAAATTTGCAAAATAACGAGTTTTCTAGTAAATATATATTAAAATAAATTATATGGCATCTTTTTTATAATTAAGGTACGCCTGTAAAACCCAAAAACCGTGTATAATTTTCCCACAAATGAACTCGACATAATAATACAATTATGTAAACATTTTTTTTTACATTTTTACAAAATCTTTACATACATGCGATAATTTTCATTTCACTAGGTTATAAATATATTTTTAGAAGTAATATAAATTTATAGGTGTTTGCTGTTCAGTTTTATTCGCTGATACCCAATACCAATTATTGCTCCACGGAGCATGCTAAATATCTAGTGTGTTGCATATTTGATGAATTGCATGGTAATCCAGATAATTTATGCGATTTTTGATACGAGAACTTCAGTGCAGAAATGCAACTAAGTTAAGTTAATTGCAAAATGTTTTTGTTTACTTTTATTAATAACACTATGATAGTTTTAGAAACTTGTTTTTCCTAACATTAAGTACTCCAGCTAACTTTAACCAATTTTGGGCCGCTGATTTCAAAAATGTCATTTGTTTTTCTCTGGGACGTCTAGGAGTTTTTCTCTAGGACGTCTAGGATTTAAAATAATTTCATAATAAAATGCTCTGCTCAATCACCTCAAAATGTAAGTTTTCTTGTTAGTATTTTAATTATTTTTATCTCCACGCGGTCTATAATTTAAACTTTATTGTTGTCAACATTCGATAAAGAAATACCTTTTTATGGCCTAGGCTGATAAAAAATTTTATGAGGCAAGTAATTAGTTCGATTTTTTCTCGCTAGGGGTATTGTTTTGATAAATTAATCCTTTTCTAAGAAATTAACTGGTTTAATTTATTTATAATAAGCACTAATTTGTTTGTTTTACTGTTAATGTTTAATATTTTTCATTAAATTATTGTAAAATTAAATATGAATAATAAAACAAAAAGTGAGGTTAGGCAACCAAGAAAACGTACGATTCTTTTTCTACGATTGTAATTATCTTTAAGTTTTAATTTGCTTTAAGTTTTCAGTGAAATTAAATGTTAAACACAGCTTAAACATTCCAAACTACCTATTTTTTAAATAAAAATCCAAACAAATTGAAATTAGATACCTACCTATTTATTAAACAATTAATTGAATTCAATGTAATAGCAAAAATCCATTTCTACTTAAATCATGTTGCTAGGTATTGTCGAACTATTACTGCTTCTAAAAGCAATACTAATTATTGTACATTTAATGGAATCTTTTGCTAATAAATAAATGAGATTCTAAAAAAGTGAGGTTAGGCCGCTTTGATGTTGAATTAAATTGACCTATACTATAGGTCCTATATAAAGTGCTTTGAAGATAAAATGTTTTATGCCATTCGGCCATGAAGTGCCTTTTTTGTGCTTCGCTCAATTGTAGGCCTCCGCTACCTTGAGCATAGCACAAAAAGCCTTACTTCTTAACCTAATAACATAAATAACTATTTGAATTATTTTGGCTTAAATTTATCTTTAATGTACTGTAAAGTAACAATATGACATATAAATACTAAAACTAAAATTTTAATGTATTTTATGTAAAAAAACAACCATTATTTGACATTTTTGTCGTTTATTTTCATATATGAATTGAAAGGGCAACAAAGTAAACAAACTTCGGTATTTTTTATCCAAATTAAACTCACAAACTTTAATGCATTGCATAATTTTGCTTTTTTCTACCTTAAATTTATTAAATCCTATCAAATATGAATTAAATTATAGTATTATTCTGCTTAATCATCATCATCGTCGTACATCTTTTGCTGCAAATTTCAGCAAATGTCTTCTAGCAAAGAATTCAACTTCTTTCCGCTATACCCATAGATATCTACCAATGCTCTAGATTTGCAGTTACTTGGTGAAATCGTTCTTCATATTTATCAGTTCAGCAAATTTATCTGGATATAAAAAAGAAAATTTATTTTAAATGACATATTAACCCTAATTCCTTACAAAATAGAGAGCATTTTTTCAATGAATTGGCGCGAATTTTAGGCCCGATATCAACCAAGAGCATTTTCAATGACAGCTTTAACACTGCCATATGGGTTGGTCTTTCATTAACCGTCGTTATATGGTCTTCGTAAGGTTTTTCTTGGGCGCAAAGGTACCGCAACAAAAACAAAAGAAATTTACAACGCTTCCATTACCACTACCATTTCTTGCTCTTCATAAGGTTTTTCTTGGGCGTAAAGGTACCGCAACAAAAACAAAACAAATTTACAACGCTTCCATTACCACTTCCATTTCTTGCTCTTTTTTCATTTTTGGTTCTTAAAATCACTTTTAAGTAAAAATACGATTTAAAGTTTAAATTTTAAATGTCAAAAATTAATAGATGCACTTTAATGTGCTTCAACGATAAAGTAGGTAAAGGAGCTTTTATACTTCAATTTGGTATTAAATTTTGATAAAACTTAATAAATAAGATTGGAGATTGAATTTTTGGGTACTTAAGGCATGATATGAATAAAAAAAATAGTCAAAGAGTAATGTTTATACCGAAACCCATTTACTTTGTTGCCTTTTTAATTTAGTAATTAAAAAACGACACAAAAATTTCAAAAAATGATACTTTTTACCAAAAAAACATTATAATTTTAGTTTTGGTTTTGGTGCTTTATTAAATATCCTTTATAACATAGTATACGGCTACAATAAAACAAAAAAATTCTATTTGACATTGTATGGAGTCCCTGTACTGAACATCCAAAATAGATTTAAGGCAAAATAATTTAATAAATAAGCAAAATATTAACGAAAAACTCACATTTTGAGATAATTGGGCAGAGCATTTTATTACGCAATTATTTCGAATCCTAGACGTGCTGGAGCAAAACGAGTGGCATTTTTGAAATTAGGTGCCCAAAATTAGGTAATAAAGGTGGGCGTACCCAATGTTAGTAGTGAGAAACTATCATAGTGTAATTTTAACAGCGACAATGTTTAAAACAAAAATCTTCAACATTCAAGTTCGTTTTATACACAGTAGTGTGGATGCTCTGATTAGTAAATTTTTTATTTAGTGCTTTGAAAAATAATATATTTTAGACAAATCCACTTTTTTTTCGCCAAAACTAGAAGTAAAATATTGCGCAAAAAACTTTGCTCAAATAAGGTTTATCGTTAGATAATATAAATTGTAATTTTATTTTGATAAATTGGCAACAAAACACATTAATACAGTTTCAATGAAAACATCCAATTTCATATTGTTTGCTTATAAAAACCTTTGTATCACAAACAAAGCTCGGTTTTCGAAATTAATTCGTTATGGCAAACTTATCATGTTGTTTACGATTATCTTAATTTAGAAGGGCAAAAAATATCGCTCAAAAACATGCCTACCCAATAAACAATTTGTACTACTTATGGTAACGATAAATTATATAAAGGTTATATAAGATTTTTCAAATTATACAAGGTTTTAAAAAATCGCCATTCAGTTTACTAGTTTTATAAGGTTACTGTAAACTCTAGACCTTTATATAATTAGGTTATATAATTGTTTCTACAAACATTTTATAAAACCTTTAGTAACCGTTACCAGTAGGTTTATAAAGTCTGCGGTTACCTGTTTTTTTAAATAAAAATTGTGTTATTAATTATTTATGTGCTTAATAAACCTAAAATGTTTAGTAATTGAAATAGAAATTAAGCATAGTATTAGCTTTCGACGCAATGCTTTTTCATAATTTTATTTTTTTTTAATTTAATAGCATAGAATATTATATATTATTAACATACATATATTAAAAGTGGATTAAATCGAATGTTTAGTGAAATAAATTGATGCCATTGCGTTAAAACCATTATTACTGCCTATCAAAAGTTTTATAACATCACTTGTAGTAACGACAGTTACTATAATGTTTATAAGGGTTTCAAAATTATATAATAACACTTTACGTAACTTAGATAGTCCTATAAAACTGAACTAGTACCTTAGGTTATTATAAAATTACCATGTGCAATATAAGAGGGCTCAAGGTTGATACATTCTTTCCGCCATGATTGTTTTTTACATAAAATTAATGATAATCGAATCGTATTACAAAAACAACTTAATTGACCAAACCAAGGAAAAAATTTACTACTTTAATGTAAGCAAAAGAAAGATATTATGGTGCCAAATAAGTGATATTTTTATGCATTGGGTCAACATTTCTCCATAGAATAGTTTTAACTAAACCGCATTTATTAAATATATTGAATAAGAATATCTGTATCAAAGGTAGGTTAATGTATTAGAACAAAAAATATCATCTAATTTTGTATTTTAAGGTTAGAAAAATCTATTTTGACCAAAATAAATAAGTGGATTATTTGGAAAAGTATGTTAATAAGGTCATAAATAAATATAGGTATACTAAATAATTGTTGAATATGGTCCAAATTAAATTGAAGCTTTTATACTTCTAACGACAAAACTTGTGCATACCTCTCGGCATACCTACTTTAAGTTAGATTATAAGAAAACAAACAATTTTTAGAGAAACTTGCAATGTGAAAATATTTAATACTTCCATGACATGTGATAGTTATAATGATTTTTCAATGTAGATCAAATTCAGTCGAAGCTTTATAACTATTTGTGTTGACAAAACTTTATGTAGGTAAACTTTAAGGTGGATTAGAAAAACTACCACATTTTTAAATACCATATTATACAGTCTTTCAAATAATCCAAAATACTTATTTATTTTGGTCAAAATAAATTTTTCTAACCTTAAAATTACAAAATTAGATGATATTTTGCCAAATGCCAAATTTTCAAAAGACTGCGTTCCGTACGTAGTCACGTGGTGGGACTTTGAGGTGTGGAGCATATTACAAAGTCTACGGGGGTGTTTTCATTCTTAAATAAGCCACACTGTATATTATTGTTTATTTAAATTTAATCCAATCAAAATTCTATTATTTTAAATCAATGTTGAATTTAAGCGTTTCCCGTTGTTTATTTTAGTTTATACTTGATTGAAGGTGATTTATTTTAATTTAGATGCAATTTTTAAATTTATTTTTATTTAGTTTGCTATGTTTAAAATCCTTTGTTTAAAAAGTATTTTCTTCGCGGAAAATTCCTTGCCTTTATAACCTTTATACCCCGAAGCATTAATTTTCTTTTGCTTTCAGCGACCTCGAAATTGTTTCAGAGCGTTTACAATTTATTTTAGTTGTAGTTCATTATTACAGTAAACGATAAAGAACCTTTATCTACTCCCATAGCATAATATTGTTTTTTGTCGTGAATAATGATAAATATTATTTATAAATTTATAAATTCGCCTAACATTTAAAAATGGTAAAAGTGAGGTTAACCATTTGACAGATCGTCACCTGAGAATTATAGTGTTCTATCTGCATTTTCTTTTTTTTATTCAGGTTAGCCTTGTTTTAAGTATTAAAGATGCATATTGTTCTATCTATATATAATTGGGGTAGAAATTGTACAGTTTAAGCCTTAAACTTTACAATTTTTACCCCAATTATATATAGATAGATCAATATCATCTTTAAGACTTAAAACAAGACTAACCTGAATAAAAAAAAGAAAATGCAGATAGAACACTATAATTCTCTGGTGACGAGATGTCAGATTTTATTTATTAATTTTTAAAAATCACTAAATTATCTACTTATACGCTAAAGAAGTATCGGGTTTTCGCAACGCGCGCGCCATCTGGTGGACTTCAAAAGCATTGCGTGAATTTAAGAATTGTCAACAATACATCTAAAGCATACGAACTGTGCATCATTTTTAATTAAATAGGTAGTTTTTCACAAAAGAGAGGAAGGCAGAAGTCTTACTCGACAAATTTTGTTTAATTGCACAGCTAAATCGCTCACGTTATTTGTTTTTACGTTGCAAGGAAAAAACTAAAAAACTGGTTTAGTACTCGATTTCTATTGATTATTCTTTATATCATTGATTAAGAAACTCAACGCTTAAATGCTTATATAGTTACGTTTGTGTGTATTTTATCTAAGGGATCATGGTGAATTATTGGGTTTAAAATTTTAAATAAAATTCAAGAACTAAATCGTTGCATTTTCATGTTTTGCCAAGGATCCAATTCGTTAAGTACATTTGTTGGTGCAGAATTAACTTATGATAACTTTACCTAATATAATTTATATTTAAGTTTGGACATTTTTAAGAAATTATTAAAAAATAATTTTTGCACAAACATAACCTTAAAAATAACCATTTTTATTTTTGAGTTCTCTAAAAAACGCCGATAACTGCATTTTAAACAACAAAATATACCTAAGAATTCATGGCAACATAATATTATGTATAATACATAATATAATGGTATTTTACCGTTGAGTGGAGACTTTAAAGAATTCTTAATCAAAGCTTTTAATAATGCTAAATGCTGTTTAAATTTAGACGACTTATTTGTTTTACGATTATTACTGAATTGAAATGTTTACACTTTTCACGTTAATCATTACTAAAATGTGTATTTATTGTATCTAATATATACAATTTATATTTACAGGGACTGTTTGAAATTTATTTCTTAATTCGGATTAACACTATTTATTGGAAAACCGATAAAAACTTAACCCAGGATTTTCTCTCGAAATACACCAAATAACAGAACGGTATTTTTTTCGATATTTTTTAACATTTATTCTCAAAAACACTCGTTTGTAACCTAAGCCTTTGACAGCTGATTATCAAAAGTTCTACTTTTGTTACGATAATAACAAGTGGTGGGGCTACTACCGATACTTCTTTAGCATATTGGAGTAGATAAAGTATAGTATTACACTCGAGATTATGTGCATTATTTCTAGTATAATATACTACATTATTATTTAGAATTAATAATGCTCTCAAATAGACCAATTAATCCCGGCGCATTCGCCATTTATGCAAGTTTAAGATGGCAAATTTTAATTTAATTGAATCAGTGGCAGCAAATATGTACTGGTGTAGCACAGGCAACAAGAAATTGATTAATTAAGAATCAAAAGTATGTAACTTTTGTATTGTTAATAAATATTTATAAATAATATATGTTGCTATTATTATAATAGTGATACAAACATTTTTTTGAAAAAATCAAAGGATAAAATAATTTCTTAACATAATCATGTTTTGAAGTTTTATAATATTTTTTAAGTATCAATAATTGTTAAGTATAATTAAAATAATAAAGGGCAATGTTAATGTTGAAAATTACGTCAAAAATGTTTATTGGGATGGTTACTTTATTTTCGTATAGATGTCCCTTTATAAAAATGTTTAATTTAAATCGTTTTTTAGATAATATTTAGTATTTGTCGCAGAAACTCTTTTATAAACTCATTTAATTAAGCATTCGCTCGCAAGCACGCTCGTGCCTAAATTAAATTCGTGACCAAAATGGCGTTTATTAAAATTGAATATCCAAAACGGGGATAAATTGGGGTGGTGAAAAAATAAAAAGCAAAGATTAATAAAACACTAGCAAAATAATACCTCAATGTGTATTTCTTAATAACATAAAGTAATTCCAAGGCGGCTATAAATTAAACTTAATACTTTTCTATTATTTCAAAAAATAAATGAGTCCATGGATTTGACGTTCTGAACCATGGAGTTGACACAATAACATAAAAACAACATAAATCTAACCTTGTACTGCCTGTTCTGTTGATTGATTGATAAGATAACTTCAAATCATCTTCTGAATCTGAATAGATGTCAGAAAAGAACAATCTTTTAGCAAATGTTTGCAAATGATTTTTAACATAAAAATTTCCTAATCCATAATGTTCACAATCGTTTTGGAATGCACAGTCCAAGCAACTTAGTCGACGAAGACTTACGTGCGGGAAAACAGTGCCTTTCGCCACTTGTACTTTAATAATACTTTTATTTAAATAGAATAATATTATTCTTAAAAAATGCAAATAAAGGAAAGAAAATTCGATCTTTCAACTGCCGGATATCCGGCCGCCGGATATCCGGCTATCCGGCTTCGATTCTTGCCGGATATTCGGGATCCTGTGTCTGGCCAAACAACTATCCATTTCATCTCTATATGTATATGCTGTATATAGTTATAATAATAATACTATTAGAGAATTTTTTTAAAGAAAAATTTAATTTAATTTATTATAACTTATATGAGCTAAGAGTTTAGGGCAATAATAAGAAAGTAAACTCCATTGACATACATTTTAACTCCATGGAGTTGATGGTTTTATAGTTAAAGTCACAAACTTTAGAAAATGGTACATAATATATCTTTAGTTAACTGTAATTTAAGCAAAGCATATTTGGTTATTTCACCTGAAAAAAGTTTAAATATCAATTGTATTTAAATCCCTTTGTTATTAAAGACATGGAGTTGATCTTTAATAAAAATACTTACCCGTTTTTTCGCAAATAATTGTTCTTTATAAATTTTTATTAAATATTATACCCCCTTTGCCTTGCTTACACAAATCAACACTAAATCACTCAAACGACGAAGTCTTCAAACATTACTAAAATACGTTTTATACAGGGGATTTATCATAAATTAAAAGACTGCAAAGAACTCAGCTGTAAAATGGTGTCTCATGCTTTATTCGACATTTTGGGTTAAAATATCAATAAGTTTGCTTCTGGTTGTGTTTTTTATACATTCCAAGTTAGAGGAAATGCAATATGAAAGAATCATTTCAACATTGCATCTAGTCTAATAGTATATGGTTGATTTGTTGTCCCTACGCTAGGTGGTGACAGTCCATGGAGTTGACTTTAAAGCGTTTAAGCAAATTCAAATTAATAAAATAAATAATGTTTTATTTTTTTGGTTAAGTACGTTCTGCTGCTAGACATAAACTGTTTATTGTAGTGTAATTTAAATGCTTTCATTAGTATATTTTATTTAAGAGTTTCAGCATATTTGCTCCGTTCTGGAGAATCACCCACATAATAAACTATAAAAAATTACAATATAGGTACTTTTTATAATTTATAATTTTTTATCTACCTTTAAAAGATTTTTTTATTTTAACCAGTACCTATATGTATATTAAAATTTGTACAGAATCAAGATTTTGAATACATATAACTTGTGTTAAAATTTCATATGTAATTATTTTTTAAAATAATTTAATTTTAAACATAATTTATAAAAATTTTAATCAATTTAGCCGTTCTAAAATGGCAACCATTAAGCGAACCAATTAAATTAAAATTTGACTTGTATGTACGAGTACACGAATAATACCACAGAAATATGGTTTTAAAATTTTGGAATATTTTTGTTTTTAAGCGTATAACAATATTTATATTATAACACTCATAAGCCTTTATAAAAACACTATATTTGTTCGCAGTTCAAAGGTCAAATTATTATACACCGCCGTACAATAATGAAAATAAATTGAAATTAAATAGCCAAAGAAAAATTCATCGAAAACTCGAAACTTAATTACACAAAAGTAGCTTTACGGAAATAAAAATTCTAATCTAAAACAGGATTGTATACATTTAAGTACTTCTTTTAAATCCAACGTCCTCGTAAACATTACCCACCCAGCATGTTTATTTTCACCTGGAGACTGCTTTAAAAAGGCTTCTCCAAAGAACCCGCACACTTTAAAGAAGTACGTTTGTACGTAAGTTTATCTGAGAAAATTTATTTCTCTTTTAGTACATTTATTTTTGCTAAACGCCACCCGACTCAGTAATTTAACTGCGATACGTTTCTCTTTTGCAGGACTACTGTCTTGGGACGTAAACGATTGCCTCGTCGATCTCGAAAAGGAATTAGCCGTTATTACGGAGCAGGCGTTGGAAGGCGAGGAAGCGCGATATGGTAAGTTAATATAAATTTGTGTGTGTGCTTGTGTGTTAATATCTTTACATAACTTTGTTTCAGGGAAATAATCGCGCTAGGTTTAGGTCGTTAATTAGTTTTCAGGGTTGGTGGTTGTATTAGACATCGCGGAGCCGGAATTACAGGGCTCTGTATTCTTGTTATTAAAATGTTTGGGAGGATTTTAATATAATTATCATTACATTTACATTTACTTACTTCTCGGTTATGTCATTATTTATGTTGTAGAATCTTATCTATTAAATATTAGAAGAAAACTTTCTACTTTTAACCTATAATATTATAATTTTACGGGTATGTATTTAAAAATCTGTTAAATCGACGCATTTTGTTAAATCCCTATTTCTGACTTTTATATTTTAAAGTTTGCTCTAATGGATATAGAGTAACATTTTTTTCTTTTTTAATAATATTATATTTTTATACAAGCTGACCAAGAGGGACATATTTACACATTAATTTCTTTAGTGTAACTTCAACCCCTTAATAATAATAATAATAATAATATTAATAATATTTATTGATTCAAAAGACAATTAATTATTGTTTAAAAAAACTCAGATTATAATTACAAATATATGTATATAGGTACATAAAAAACAATTCATGTAAACAGAGATAAGTTAGCTAAAAAGTATGTTTACACACAATATGTTAATAAAAAATAAAACAATGTATTTTTAAAAAAAATTTTTACCAACATTAAGTACTCCAGCTTAGTTTAACTAATTTTAGGCCGCTGATTTCAAAAATGTCATTAGTTTTTCTCTAGGACGTCTAGGATTTAAAATAATTTCGTAATAAAATGCTCTGCTCAATCACCTTAGTATGTAAGTTATTTGTTGGTATTTTAATTATTTATTAAATTATTTTGGCTTAAATTTATCTTGAATGTACTAAAGTAATTGGTATACGGCAAATAGATAATATTTATCTTAACAATATGACATATTAAATACTAAAACTAAAATTTTAATATTTTTATGTAAAAAAACAACCATTATTTGACATTTTTGGTCGTTTATTTTAATTATTAAACTGAAAGGGCAACACAGTTAACAAGTTTCAGTATTTTTTATCCAAATTAAGCCCTGAAAATTTAATGCATTGCATAATTTTGCTTTTTTCTACCTTAAATTTATTAAATCGTATCAAATATCAAATTTGAATACAGTATTATAGTATTATTGTGTGTGTGAACCAAGAACATTTTCAATGACAGCTTTAACACTGCATTTTTGAATGCTTGATCTTTCATTAAACGTCGTATATCAGGTCTATTTAATATTCCTGCAAAATTAAAGTAGTAGGTATATCTCATAAAATTTTGTAATGAAATATTGCGTTGGTTTTTTTTGGGCGTAAAGGTACCACAACAAAAACAAAACAAATTTACAACGACGACATAAATGTTCGTCTCCTTTCTCTTTCTCTGCCACTTCCATTACCACTTCCATTTGCTCTTTTTTCATTTTTGGTTCTTAAAATCACTTTCAAGTAAAAATACAATTTAAAGTTTAAATTTTAAATGTCAATAATTAATAGATGCACTTTAGTGTGCTTGAACGATAAAGTAGATAAATGCGCCTTTATACTTCAATTCGATATTTAATTTTGATAAGACTTAATAAATAAGATTCGAGATTTAATTTTTGGGTACTTTAGGCATGATGTGAATAAAAACATACTAAATAATAGTCGAAGAGTAATGCTTATACCGAAACCCATTTACTTTGTTGCCTTTTCAATTTAATTAGTAATTAAAACACAAAAATTTCAAAAAATGATACTTTTTACCAAAAAAACATTAGGTATAATTTTTTGGTACTTAATAAAGCACTTCTCTGCAGAAAAGTGCTTTATTAAATATCCCTTATAATATGCTACTATACTAGTATACGGCTACAATGGAACAAACAAAATTTCTATTTGACATTAAATTTTATCTATCGTGTGTGGATTGTGCCAAAGATAATACTATTATCTTTGGATTGTGCTACGGATGACTTTGTATGGAGTCCCTGTATATTTTTGACAAAAAACGTCAAAAATATACTGAAGATCCAAAATAGATTTGAGGCAAAATAATTTAATAAATAATCAAAATATTAACAAAAACTTTACATGTATGTATACTCCTTTTATTCTAAGGTCCTTACAGTTTAGTTTTTAATTATAATATTTTGTTTGCCTACCTAAAGTGTATTCAAATCCAAGCTGGACTAAACAAAAACACCCAGGCGCATGATAACTTGTTCTTATTGGTCGATTCTGATGGTGTGACTCGAATTATGAGTTCTTATTGGTCGATTCGGAGGAAGTCCAGCTTGGATTTGAATAGACTTTAGTTAATGAACTTTTAAATTATTAATAAACACTGATTGTATCATAGTTTATTAATAGCCGGACTACTTTAACACAAATTATTATTTAACTACATAGCCCAGAATCAAGAATAGGTCATCAATAGGTCATCCCTCTTCAACTAAATTTACTATTGTTTAGGGCGTAAACCCAAATTACAACATTGCTTGATTTCCCTTTGTTCTCCACACTGCAGAATGTGAAATGTATGGAGAACATATACAATGTATACAGGGTGCATCAAGTATCCTTTTATGTATGTCCTTTATAACATGTCAAAACCTTGTTGTTATTCCTGTGAATTTAAAAAAAAATAAGTTTTACATTTATGTACATTTTTATCCAATTTGTGAATTATTTGCCTACTAGATCAAATTACATAAGTTATGACGGCCATTATTAAAACATATGGGTAATTCTACAAAAGTTGGACAACTTTATGTCATCAGTCAATAGAGTAGGTATTTTAATATTTTTTGTAAATATTTTAGTATATTACAAAAGATCCAGGTTTTTTTTAACTTGTCCACCCAATTTTAATGTATTTTTTGAAAAGCACGTTTGTAGAAAAACATAATAAATATTCAACACATCAGTACCTTGGCGTGTCACAACTCCTGAATCAAATATTTGAGTGATTTTATTTTAAAATATATTCAATTTATCTTAAATTTTTCAATTTCACTACAAACTATAAAACATTAAATAATGTATTTTTCATATTTTATCATAGATTCGAATAATTTTTAAAAAATTGATAATCTCACTTTTACCCGTCAGTTCTGTGTCCAATGATAAAATTCAAAATTCCTGCGAAATTTTGAAGTTTAAACGTCAAGTCCTCGTTTTAACTCAAGTGTAAAAAATTACCTACAGAGCCCGCCCTTTGCACGACAGTCATCTTGAAAATAATGCAAGCGGCAAAGTTGTGGTGAATGCACGTATAGTTCCAGACAAACTTCAATTTAAATTCTGCTTGCGCAGAACTTGTTTATTTAATATTATTATAAACTCATATAAATTTGGTGTGGGTCCCATATCTAATAATTGAGATATCGGTATATCCAAAATCCACCAGCCGCCACTTATTTGTGGTATTATTTGATTTTAAGATATTTAATGTTTAATATTCTTAAAGTTGCAATAAATCTTATATTTTCCAATAAAGTATATATTTAATTAGTACCCTGGTATGCTCGTTCACTTGCATTCAAATTTAGAAAACACAGATATTTCAGAAACTGTTTGAAAAAATGACTGGCCCGGTCTGGAACAGTATATTTATTATATTATCTATGTTCTCATAACAAAATACTGTTTAATCTTCTTCGAAAACTATATAAACAAAATTAGGTCAAAAGTTGCCCAACTTTTGTAGAATCACCCATATAGCGAAAAAATTGGATACATATGTAGATTAATAGGTAAAATTTTTTCAAAATTCCCAGGAATAACGAAGTTATAACGATTTTAGGTTTTCAAAGATTTTTAGTTTTTTTCAAATACTTATAAATTTCACTTGTAATTACGCAACTTTTCTCTAATTTAACCTTCCTTGTAGTTTTTTAAATAAAAGAAATACCCATAGGATATTGATTGTAAAATAAAACAAAAAAACAATGAGCTTGTGGAATTTATAAAATAAAAATAAAATTATTCTATAAATAATTCTGGTTAACATGACTTTTTTTTATCAATTTTTGAGTTTTCTTTGCCGTTTGATCAAAAACGTTTAATTTTATTAAAATAAATTCTTGAAACCTACAATTTAAATTCTCCACATAGCAAAGTTAAATTTGTTAACCAGTTTAAATAATTGTGCATGTTGGAGAAAAAATACAAATTGAAACAAAACCAGAAAATAAATTTCATGCATTTGAACAATTTAACGGAATTTAGCAGCAAAACCAAAATTGGTTTTCAAACTACGATAACTAGATTAATCTTGGTCAGAGATTGTAATTAGAAATCAAATGTGCTTATTCCACAAAATTCAAATGAAACTTTAGACTTTAGAATTAATAACACGAGTTTACAAAATTTAACCGACTTCCTAATATAATTTACCAGACTACGTCTGATTTTAAATCCAACTTTAAAATTGATTCATCATGTGAATTTTTGAATAATTAATGTTTAAAAAATATTATATTTTTTTTATATTTAAAAATTCGTTTTAAAAAATATTTGCTGCCAAAAAAACTTTAAATCTGTAGGTACATTTAAAAATCCCAATAAATTTAAAACAATATATTTCTTATGACGAATAGTTTTTGAGTTATTTAACATTATTGCTTAGAAAAACCAGAAACACTTTACCAAATTAAAATAATTCATAATTTAAATACCTATTCAAAACTTTGTTATAAATTAACAAAATTTTTTCTACATTATTAATTTTAATAATTTTTTTTAAACATTCCTATTTATATTATTATTTATTATTAAACATTATAATTTATAAATCAAAAACTATTCGTAAAAAATTGATGTGTAACTAAGTCCAGAATCCAAAGTTGCCAGATTATCAAAGCGCTTTCCCCCCCTAATTAGTGAAAATTTTAGTTTTTGTTAACAGTATAAAATTTAAAGAACAATGTTCTCCAGCATTTTTTTTTTCATTTGGGATGATAAAACCATACCACTTAATATGTTAGATATGATCTTTGTGCTTACCACAGCAGTATAATAACCAAAATAATAATTTAAGCATTTCTCATAGCATTCTGACAAAAATTTAAAAAAATTAATTTGCGATAGTTTATTTTGACATATTTCCTTAATTATCTCTAGAAATTTCACCTGATATTAAAAATGTCCGAAATTTTCCGAGGAATCCTCAATTAGCATTTATAATTCAGTTCCCGTAATGAAATCTAATTTACCTGTAGGTATTATTTTAAAGCATGATTAATTTAATTTTTTTTCTTCATACAATCAGTTTTTCATAACAACTTGAAAAATGACGAATCTCCTAAAAATACCAATTAAAGCAATTGCTTTCTATAATGCTCCATTATAGGGGTTTCAGGCAGTATTGTCAGATCAGGTTTTTTTTTCCTAAATTTAGGGTCTTTTAATGTTTGGGTGAAGTTTTAGGTTGACGAAATTCTTGGGGGATACGAAAGTAGGTGGAAGAAAGTCGCCTAATTTAGGATAGGGGTGTATCTAAAAAACTAATCAAAGCTTTTAACGGAAATTGACTCTAATGTAATCTCGGTGGTGTAGTAGTTAGCACTGCGGACTACAAGTCGTGGGTTCGAATCCCACCAGGGGCATGGCTGTTTATTTGTGTTTGTCATTGTGTACAATCAGAATTATTTAGGTAATAGTATCACTCTCCATTAGATAGCAGTGGTAAACAACCCAGGTGTATGTATCTTGTAAACTACCGAACACAATTTAAGCTATTTTTTTATATAAATATTCGTTGTAATTTTTTTACCTGGACCAGGTAAATGTTTGTTTTTCAAAACTACAAATTTTTTTATTGATTTAAAAAAAAACTTAACCCAAAATGTATAAAGTTGCAATATTTCGGATGGTTCCCGTTTCTCAATTTCCCCTATTAAAAATTAGGAATTTAAAATTATAAACCAGAGATAAATTATCTCTGTATAAACTAAACAAATTAAATAGTGCCCTATCAAATATATTGTTTATTTTATAAAAAAAATACATATATATGTGACTTATTCATGAACTAATAAATATTTTGTTACTGAAAAACTTAATTTTGGGTAGGTGATCCTAAATTGGGAGACAATTTTATATTGCGCAAAAGTTGCACTAACTGCAACAACCTCCTTTTTTGTAAAATTTGCCTATAATAAAAATGTTTTGATATTAAACTTTGTTTCTTTTCAATGTATTTTATACTAGCCAATAGATTCAAATTCAAAAATTATATTGTCAAATTTTTGTTTGAAATGATACCTATCCGTAATTAGCAGAGTTGCCTCTACCTACACTCAGAAAAATGTACAATGTACATGCACTGATAATGAAACTAATTTTGCAAGCGATTAATAAAATATTATTATTTAACTTAAATATAAAATTGTAATGGCTATAAAAAAATGTACCACCTAAGGTACCTTTTTTATTAAATTCTCAGTGTCTTATTGGGACAAAAACCTACGATTTGTCAAAGTGTGTCAAATGAGATTATTGTTATTTACAGAATAAACTTTTTTTACTCTTAATAAAATTCTCATTTACTATAATGAAGCAGCAATGTTGAGCTTTTATAAAAAAAAATGTTCATCCAACAAAGTAATAGTTGTTATAGGTACATACTATTGTTTTGCAATGGTACCTATACAAATTTTGTTATTTCCCTTAAAAAGAGGGGGAAAGGGCCAGCGCTCTCCTTGGTGAACATAACTTTATAATCCACAGTCTGTGTTATAATCTTATTGATTTCACTTGTGAGAGTGAAGTGTGGTAAAATCTAGCATGATAAAAATATCAAAAAGATTAGTCAGAAAATTAAAATTTCGACGTTTTCTAAAAGAAATATTTAAGGTATATTCTTAAAACGAAGCAGACTTGTTGTTTAAAAAGTGTATTGTTTTATTTTGTACATCATAATATATTATAATATGAGTTAATATTTTTGTTATGATAAATATTTTGTTTTAATGCCTTGCAATTATTAAAAAAAAACCTACCCAACAGTAGGTTGAAAATGTGACCATTGTTACAATGAAAATAGTTTATTGAATAATTGAATAATTCAATTTGAATTAACAATTAATTTGTTGTTAAATTTACATAAATTTATTAATATTATAAATTTTTTTTTATTTTAAACGAAAAGGGATTTGTAAAATTTACAAAATGTCTATGAATAATACCATAAGGGTTTCGTTAATACTATAGTATACAAAACGTTTTTGTAAACGGTACAGAACTGTTTTTTGGACAAATAATAATAACTATATTTATCAATGCGTTTCTGCATCTGGAAGAACGTTATTTTTATAAATATAACGTAAGATTACTTTATAATTAATGCAAATGCTATTACTGAAAGTAGCGTTTGTAGATAAACAGTTTTTATAAAAATTATCTTTTTGTCGTAACAAAAGAAATTGTTTAACAAATAGGGATCTTTACTTTATTAAAACAAACTACTTTTTTTGTTATATTTATTTAAAAAAATTCTGTACCCAAATCCAGGGGGATCTGGCAACATTGTCTGAAAACCTTATAATAGAGCAGAATTGAAAGCAATTTCCTGTTTATCATTCTTAAAAAACTGCAGTATTTTCTTAATAGCAGCAACAACAAAACAGTTTAAGTGCGGGTCAAAAAACTTGTAAAATCGGATATCCAATCCACTTAATCCTTTTCCACTCTATCATGTAAAAAAAGGACAAAACAAAATCAATTTAATATTTCTTGCATCGGGTGTATTGTACACAAGAAACTCCATTACGTATCATCTCATACGACGCTTTCAGACACATCCACTTTACTGTAATATACTTATATGGAACACTTCATCTAAAATAAGCATTTTCTATAACAAACGTATTCTACGCTAGGAATTTTTTGGGAATTTCGGTTATAACCTTTATTGCCTTGTTTCTTCACATTCTTATCCGGGGCTGTTTCTATGGTCGATAAAGAATTATGGCGGGAATGCCCACGAGCCGAACAATTTTTAATACAGAGATTCGATAACGTTTTAACTTAAAAAGTAAATTTCCGGAAGAAACATAATGTTTTAATATTAGGTTTTTACATTTTTAGGAATCCAAAAAAAATATTAAGGTTGACATTCTTAAAACAGTCCACCAAGAATTAATTTATTTTTAGTATAAGCTTGATAAATGCATCTGGATTTGCTTCAAACTTCAATTAATCATGAAATAACAAAACCTATACACTGTTATAAAAATCAGATTTGTTAACATAAGTTTGTAGTTTGTTAATTTTATTTTGTAAAATTTTAAGATAATTTTATGTTTTTAATTTTAACAAAGGAAAATATTTTACCGAAAGGTTATATGCAATTTTGTATGCATTTTGTTAATTTCAAAGGTTACAGATTATTTTGTTAATGTTTTTTACAAATTATTTCGTTGAAAAGGTATACGTGATTTAAAGATAAAATTTGCCTTTTGATATGTTAAACATATAAAGGAGGAAAATAATAAAATAACCTAATAAGGTGATTAGATAATGTCGTTAAATGGGTATTTATTACTTTTTAATTTTGTCCATCACCTCCAGTTCTATTATTTTCTATTTAAGTTTATGTATAAAATATACATAGATATATAATATTTAAATATTTTGCAGGATTTTAGAGCTCTTAAAATTTCCAATTTTTTTATTTGGGGTGTGGACTATAAGAAATAAAAATACGTTTTTTATTATTTTTATTTTTATTTGCATTAATAGTTCTGATATACATACATTTATAATATGCTCGCCGAGAGTCATTAAAGCTCACGATAAATGGCAAATCTAGCTAGAGACGTGGATGCCAGCTCTTACAATCGTCATTTGCATTGAGTTTTTCCGTAGGATAAAGAACGTATTAAAATGAATGTAAATCAAGTATAAAATATTTATTAATATCGTCTTATTTATTAAATAATATTGATTTATGGTACTAGTGTGTTATGTTGAAAATAAGTCACGCAAGAAAGATTTATACCACGAGGCCGTCAGGCCGAGTGATATAAATTCTCAAGTGACTTAGGAAAAGGTATACGTGATTTAAAGATGAAATTTGCCTTTTTATATGTTAAAAATATAAAGGAGGAAAATAATAAAATCACCTAATTAGGTGATTGGAAAATGTCGTTAAATGGGTATTTATTACTTTTTAATTTTGTCCATCACCTCCAGTTCTACTATTTTGTTTTTTAGGCGATATAAAAACTAGTCTAGTTTGTTATTTTAAACTACCCTAAATGTGTGTTAAAAATAAAAAAAAATGATTTTTAATCTTTATTTTCTACATGTCTGAAGTATTTCTACATGTCTGAAGTATATCTTTATTATATATATGCCAATAATATTCATGGCATTATAAACTACAAAAAAAAATATATTCTTAATTGTATTTTGGTAATTAAAAATACTTACAGTCGGCTGGTTCACAAAGCATTTTGTAAAATATTCCCAAGCTTCTTCGCAAAAATTATCACTGTCAACTAAAATTTAAAATTGTTTACCTAATTTTTTAACCATTTGTATTTAGGTACTTACAGTCTTTAACTTTACAATTTTTTAAAACAGGGCCGAATTTTTCCTTTATTTCCTTTGGATTTTTTTTTTCATAAGCAGAAACAGTATATTTTCCTGTATCTTTATCAATCTAAAATAATTTTTGTAAATATTTCAATATTTTTACATTATAAAAACTCACAATTTGAAAGTGGGTAAATAAACAAAACAAATAGCATTTTAACTCTGGATTGTTAACAAAAATTCGACCATATTTTGCCTGATTTACCAAACCTTAAAAAAAGAATTATTAATAATTAATAGTTAAAACAAATAATAATTAGGTATGTACCAACCTTCTTTTACATGGGATTCTTTAACACAATAGTCGTGGCTTTCTTTAAATATTTCTTTCAAATTACTTTCGTTATTTTCTGCAGAACTTGCCTAAAATAATTTTTTAAGTATCGAATGTTAATAATATAATGCAATAATGTACCTTGAAAAACAGGAAAAAACTGCAAAATACAACCAATACCAATTCTCTCTTCATTTTTTTTTTACTAAAATGATGTAGTTTTTCATATTTAAAAGTTTTTATAGTACATAGACTACCGATAAATCCGATACGCAAAAAATATTTGCATATGTAATTAGGGCATAAATTTTTGATAAAATTGATTTCACTTACCTATCTCTTAAAATAACAACGATATCTTTTATTTTTAAATTTAAATAAAAAAGTTTATATTACATAAAATCCTAGACTTATTTACAATTATAAATATGTTTATGTATAAAATATACATAGATATATAATATTTAAATATTTTGCAGGATTTTAGAGCTCTTAAAATTTACAATTTTTTTATTTGGACTATAAGAAATAAAAATACGTTTTTTATTATTTTTATTTTTATTTGCATTAATAGTATAGCATTAATGATATACATACATACATTTATAATATGCTCGCCGATAGTCATTAAAACTCATGATAAATGGCAAATCTAGCTAGAGACATGGGTGCCAGTTCTTACAATCGTCATTTGCATTGAATTTGCCTTAGGATAAATAACGGATTAAAATGAAAGTAAATCAGGTATAAAATATTAATTAATATTATCCTCTTATTTATTAAATAATAGTGATTTATGGTACTAGTGTGTTATGTTGAAAATAAGTCACACGAGAAAGATTATATAAACTCTCAAGTGACTTAGGAAAAGTAACACACGAGTGGCATTCAATATTTTAGTGGAAGAAATCGTTTTTTATGGCAAAATAATTATTAAGTTTTGTGATCAAATCAAAGCTACTTTCGTCTCAGTACCCTATAAATGTCAGAATGACTTGACAGTGACTTTTTTACATTTTGGTCAAAGGAGGTTGTTTGTTTGGTTGCCACGGGCATGATACATTGTTAGCAAATGTTTAAATAAATTTTGACACTTGTCAGTTTTCCCTGCAAAAAAAGGAAGCTTTTTTGAAGAAAAACGTAAAGAAACAGGAGGAAACCGATGAAAATTACGTTCCTGAGGATATCCTTACGGAAGCGGAAGAAGCAGCGATGCAGATTTCGCCAGAAAAGTTCCGAGATGCTTACGACAAGGAGTTCAAAATGTTTGAGTCTTGGATGAATTCACGGAAGATAAAACGTATTGATGAAAATGTTCTATTGGCTTATTTTTTACATTTTCAAAAAAAATTAGCCCCATCGTCGCTATGGACCAAATCCTCGATGCTTCGCTCGACTATTCACCTTTATAAAAAAATCATCACATTTCAAAATATGCCAAACTAACGAGCTTTTTGAAAAGCAAATCACAGGGATATAAACCAAAGAAGTCCAAGACATTAGAACGACCTGAAATAGAGAAGTTTTTGATCGAAGCTCCCGACGACGAGTACCTGTTGATGAAAGTGGCTTTGATAATGGGGAATAGGGGGGCTTGTAGATGCGATGAATTGGTTAATTTGAAAATAGAAAATATTCATGACAAATGGAAATATTTTCACGTAGAGTTTTATTTTAAACGAAAAGTATTTGTAAAATTTACAAAATGTCCATGAATAATACCATTAGGGTTTCATTAATACTACAAAACGTTTTTGTAAACGGTACAGAACTGTTTTTTTTGGATAAATAATAATAACTATATTTATCAATGCGTTTCTGCATCTGGAAGAGCGTTATTTTTTAAATATAACGTAAGTTAACTTAAATAAATTAAGTTAAGTAAATTTACTTTATAATTAATGCAAATGCTATTACTGAAAGTAGCGTTGTAGATAAATAATTTTTATAAAAATGATCTTTTTGCCGTAACAAAAGCAATTGTTGAACGAATAGGGATCTTTACTTTATTAAAACAAACTACTTTTTTTGTTATATTTATTAAAAAAAATTCAGAGTGTACCCAAATCCAGGGGGACAACCCCTGATCTGACAACATTGTCTGAAAACCTTATAATAGAACAGAATAGAAAGCAATTTCCTGTTTATCATTCTTAAAAAACTGCAGTATTTTACTTAATAGCAGCAACAACAAAACAGTTTAAGTGCGGGTCAAAAAACTTGTAAAATCGGATATCCAATCCACTTAATCCTTTTCCACTCTATAATGTATAAAAAGGACAAAACAAAATCAATTTAATATTTCTTGCATCGGGTATATTGTACACCAGAATAGTATATTCTGTAACAAGTTTGGAATACAGCATATTCCGCTCGAGTGAAGAGTTTGTCACACGAGCCGAAGGCGAGTTTGACGGTTTCACAAGAGCGGAATATGAAATTCCTAACGTGTTTCAGACTATACTTTTTCTACGTTTCCAAAAAATACCTTAGAAAATTAATTTAATTGGAAGAAAGTGAGGTTGGATCGGTCTAAAATTTGTTAGATATTAAAAACAGAGATGTCGCCAGGAGTGTTCATTCTATCATCAGATGATAGAATATTTCATTCTGTAACACTTTACGGAATATATGTCATTCCATAGATAAAAGTGATGTTAGAAGGGTCAAATTCCGTAATAGGAGTAGAAAAACTCCATTACGTATCATATCATACGACGCTTTCAGACAGATTCACTTTACTGTAATATACTTATATGGAACACTTCATCTAAAATAGGCATTTTCTATAACAAACGTATTCTACGTTAGGAATTTTTTGAAAATTTCGGTTATAACCTGTTTCTTCACATTCTTTTTCTATGGTCGATAAAGAATTATGGCGAGAATGCCCACGAGCCGAACAATTTTTAATACGGATTCGATAACGTTTTAACTTAAAAAGTAAATTTCCGAGAAGCATATAATGTTTTTATATTAGGTTTGTACATTTTTAGGAATTCTTAAAACAGTCCACCAAGAATTAATTTATTTTTAGTATAAGCTTGATAAATGCGTCTGGATTTGCTTTAAACTTCAATTAAGCATGAAATAACAAAACCTATACACTGTTATAAAAATCAGATTTGTTAACATAAGTTTGTACTTTGTTAATTTTATTTTGTAAAATTTTAAGGTAATTTTATGTCGTGTAATTATTTTAACAAAGGAAAATATTTTACCGAAAGGTACTATGCAATTTTGTATGCATTTTGTTAATTTCAAAGGTTACAGATTATTTTGTTAATGTTTTTTTACAAATTATTTCATTGAAAAGCTATACGTGATTTAAAGATAAAATGTGCCTTTTTATATGTTAAACATATAAAGGAGGAAAATAATAAAATCACCTGATTAGGTGATTAGAAAATGTCGTTAAATGGGTATTTATTACTTTTTAATTTCGTCCATCACCTCCACTTCTACTATTTTCTATTTAAGTATTTTGTTTTTTAGGCGATATTATGAAAACATATTTTCTCGTTTGTTATTTTAAACTACCCTAAATGTGTGTTAAAAATAAAAAAAATGATTTTTAATCTTTATTTTGTACATGTCTGAAGTATTTCTACATGTATGAAGTATATCTTTATTATATATATGCCAATAATATTTATGGCATTATAAACTACAAAAAAAAATATATTCTTAATTGTATTTTTGTAATTAAAAATACTTACAGTCGGCTGATTTACAAAGCATTTTGTAAAATATTCCCAAGCTTCTTCGCAAAAATTATCACTGTCAACTAAAATTTGAAATTGTTTACCTAATTTTTCAACCATTTGTTTTTAGGTACTTACAGTCTTTAACTTTACAATTTTTTAAAACAGGGCCGAATTTTTCCTTTATTTCCTTTGGATTTTTTTTTTCATAAGCAGAAACAGTAAATTTTCCTGTATCTTTATCAATCTGAAATAATTTTTCTAAAGATTTCAATATTTTTAAATTATAAAAACTCACAATTTGAAAGTGGGTAAATAAACAAAACAAATAGCATTTTAACTCTGGATTGTTAACAAAAATTCGACCATATTTTGCCTGATTTACCAAAGCTTAAAAAAAGAATTATTTATAATTAATAGTTAAAACAAATAATAATTAGGTATGTACCAACCTTCTTTTACATGGGATTCTTTAACACAATAGTCGTGGCTTTCTTTAAATATTTCTTTCAAATTACTTTCGTTATTTTCTGCAGAACTTGCCTAAAATAATTTTTTAAGTATCGAATGTTAATAATATAATGCAATAATGTACCTTGAAAAACAGGAAAAAACTGCAAAATACAACCAATACCAATTCTCTCTTCATTTTTTCTTTTACTAAAATGATGTAGTTTTTCATATTTAAAAGTTTTTATAGTACATAGACTACCGATAAATCCGATACGCAAAAAATATTTGCATAGGTAATTAGGGCATAAATTTTTGATAAAATTGATTTCACTTACCTATCTCTTAAAATAACAACGATATCTTTTATTTTTAAATTTAAATAAAAAAGTTTATATTACATAAAATCCTAGACTTATTTACAATTATAAATATGTTTATGTATAAAATATACATAGATATATAATATTTAAATATTTTGCAGGATTTTAGAGCTCTTAAAATTTTCAATTTTTTTATTTGGGGTGTGGACTATAAGAAATAAAAATACGTTTTTTTATTATTTTTATTTTTATTTGCATTAATAGTTCTGAGATAGGTACATACATTTATAATATGCTCGCCGAGAGTCATTAAAGCTCACGATAAATGGCAAATCTAGCTAGAGACGTGGATGCCAGCTCTTACAATCGTCATTTGCATTGAGTTTTTCCGTAGGATAAAGAACGTATTAAAATGAAAGTAAATCAAGTATAAAATATTTATTAATATCCTCTTATTTATTAAATAATATTGATTTATGGTACTAGTGTGTTATGTTGAAAATAAGTCACGCAAGAAAGATTTATACCACGAGGCCGTCAGGCCGAGTAATATAAATTCTCAAGTGACTTAGGAAAAGGTATACGTGATTTAAAGATGAAATTTGCCTTTTTATATGTTAAAAATATAAAGGAGGAAAATAATAAAATCACCTAATTATAATTCATCACCTATAGGTGATTAGAAAATGTCGTTAAATGGGTATTTATTACTTTTTAATTTTGTCCATCACCTCCAGTTCTACTATTTTCTATTTAAGTATTTTGTTTTTTAGGCGATATAAAAACTAGTCTAGTTTGTTATTTTAAACTACCCTAAATGTGTGTTAAAAATAAAAAAAAATGATTTTTAATCTTTATTTTCTACATGTCTGAAGTATTTCTACATGTATGAAGTATATCTTTATTATATATATGCCAATAATATTTATGGCATTATAAACTACAAAAAAAAATATATTCTTAATTGTATTTTTGTAATTAAAAATACTTACAGTGGGCTGATTTACAAAGCATTTTGTAAAATATTCCCAAGCTTCTTCGCAAAAATTATCACTGTCAACTAAAATTTGAAATTGTTTACCTAATTTTTCAACCATTTGTATTTAGGTACTTACAGTCTTTAACTTTACAATTTTTTAAAACAGGGCCGAATTTTTCCTTTATTTCCTTTGGATTTTTTTTTTCATAAGCAGAAACAGTATATTTTCCTGTATCTTTATCAATCTAAAATAATTTTTGTAAATATTTCAATATTTTTACATTATAAAAACTCACAATTTGAAAGTGGGTAAATAAACAAAACAAATAGCATTTTAACTCTGGATTGTTAACAAAATTTCGACCATATTTTGCCTGATTTACCAAAGCTTAAAAAAAAGAATTATTAATAATTAATAGTTAAAACAAATAATAATTAGGTATGTACCAACCTTCATTTACATGGGATTCTTTAACACAATAGTCGTGGCTTTCTTTAAATATTTCTTTCAAATTACTTTCGTTATTTTCTGCAGAACTTGCCTAAAATAATTTTTTAAGCATAGAATGTTAATATAATAATGCAATAATGTACCTTGAAATACAGCAAAAAACTGCAAAATACAACAATTACCATTCCTCTCTTCATTTTTTCTTGTACTAAAATGATGTAGTTTTACATATTTAAAAGTTTTTATAGTACCTAGACTACTGATAAATCCGATACGCAAAAAATATTTGCATAGGTCATACATTTTTGATAAACTTGATTTCACATATCTCTTAAAATAACAACGATACCTTTTATTTTTAAATTTAAATAAATAAGTTTATATTACATAAAATTCTAGACTTATTTACAATTATAAATATATCTATATATAAAATATACATAGATATATAATATTTCAATATTTTGTAGGATTTTAGAGCTTTTAAAATTTCCAATTTGTTTTATTTGGGGTATGGACTATAAGAAATAAAAATACGCTTTTTATTATTTTTATTTGCATTAATAGTTCTGAGATACATACATTTATAATATGCGCACCGAGAGTCATTAAAGCTTATGATAAATGGCAAATCTAGTTAGAGACGTGGAATGTACATGCCCATCGATGCGCAGACGCTCTTACAACCGTCATTTGCATTGAGTTTGCCTTAGTATAAAGAACGCTCCGCACAGTGGATTAAAATGAAAGTCAATCAAGTATATACAATTTATTAATATTAAGCTGTTATTTATTAAATAAAATTATTTTTTTTTCTACAACGGATCAAATTTGTCCGAACTGTTGTCTTCGCTGTTTACCTCGCTGTCACTGTTCCCTTGAAAAGTAATAATAAAATCATCCACGACTAAATCGTAAATGTGCAACACCCTGTATATAATTAAAATAATTTTAAAATAAATAAATGAAAGTTTAAGTAGGTAGTCATGTTGGCAAGCCGCCCACCAAAAATGTTTTGCTTTTTTTAGTTGAGTACTTAAACCTAATATTATATTATAATAATTATTAATATTTAATAATATAATATATTGATTTGTTTTACTGGTAGAAAGTTGAAGTTAGATTGATACATGGGAGAATGCATTAATTAATACATGTGGCAATGTACCATTTTGTGTAATTACGGCAAACTTATGTAGGTACTTACCCTCAAATATTGGCCACAAATGACCAAGATTGTTTTTTTCTATAGGCTATAGCCATTTTTTCACTTCCATAATATTAAAAAAGATCTTACACCATTTGTTATAAATTTTAATTATAATTATAATCTCCACTAGTCTAAACACCGCTAATATCAAAGACGAAAAGAGCTTCCGTATACGGACAACTTTGGGGATCGTGTTTTGTTGCTTGGGGTGGGGTGATTTGGCAAAATTTGAGGAGTAAATACATATTTATTTGTAAAAAATACATCGTTATTTGGCTAAAATAAAATATTGTTACAAAAATTATTTGTTAAATACAAATAATTTTTGTTTGATGCAACAGTATAATAAGTCAAACAAATTTTAAAAAATAATCAAATAAGTTGATTTATTTTAAGAAAACAAATTTAGTTTAAACTAAATAATTATTATTTGTTTAAATGCTGTTAAATAACTCATTTATTTGACATTTTAAAATTATTTTTTTCTGTGTATGGGTGAATATCCAAAACGGGGATAAATTGGGGTGGTAAAAAAATAAAAAGCAAAGATTAATGAAACACTAGCAAAATAATACCTTAATGTGTATTTCTTAATAACATAAAGTAATTTCAAGGCGGCTATAAATTAAACTTAATATATACATATAGTTATAATAATTATACTATTAGATCATTTTTTTAAAGAAAAATTAAATTAAATTTATTATAATTTAACTATATATTATTAATTATCGTTAATAATGCCTTAACTTATATGAACTAAGAGTTTAGGGCAATAATAAGAAAGTAAACAACTCCATGGACATACATTTTAACTCCATGGAGTTGATGTTTTTTAGTTAGTCACAAACTTTAGAAAATGGTACATAATGTATATTTAGTTAACTGTAATTTAAGCAAAGCATATTTGGTTATTTCATCTGGAGAAAGTTTAAATTTCAATTGTATTTAAATCCCTTTGTTATTAAAGACATGGAGTTGATCTTTAATAAAAAATACTTACCCGTTTTTTCGCAAATAATTGTTCTTTATAAATTTTTATTAAATATTACACCCCCTTTGCCTTGCTTACACAAATCAACACTAAATCACTCAAACGACGAAGTCTTCAAACATTACTAAAATACGTTTTATACAGGAGATTTATCATATATTAAAAGACTGCAAAGAACTCAGCTGTAAAATGGTGTCTCATGCTTTATTCGACATTTTGGGTTAAAATATCAATAAGTTTGCTTTTGGTTGTGTTTTTTATACATTCCAAGTTAGAGGAAATGCAACATGAAAGAATCATTTCACAATTGCATCTAGTCTAATAGTATATGGATGATTTGTTGTCCCTACGCTAGGTGGTGACAGTCCATGGAGTTGACTTTAAAGCGTTTAAGCAAATTCAAATTAATAAAATAAATAATGTTTTATTTTTTTGGTTAAGTACGTTCTACTGCTAGACATAAACTGTCTATTGTAGTGATATTTAAATGCTAACTACTTTCATTAGTATATTTTATTTAAGAGTTTCAGCATATTTGCTCCGTTCTGGAGAATCACCCTGTATAGGATAATCTACAAAATGTTTGTGATAATTGTGGACCTGGATTAACATAATATCTGGTTAAAATTAACAAATATTTTTTTACTATTTATTAAATTACCGTTAAGATTTTCTAAAAGTAAAGCAGTTTTCCTTAAAAATAACTCATCTTAAACTGGGTGTGAAAAGCGGTCGTTCTCGACAGCATTTGGCCGAAGTTAACCGGCGATTTTCAGCGTCAAATAACTTGCGAAACTTTGTTCGTCGACCCAGCCCATTTACAGTGAGCAATTTGTATTGTTTCGGCAATTCGCAAGTGGAACTGTTATCGGGGCGCGAGTAATGACGTCGTTGTTGTTCGAAGGCGATACGGCCAGACAATCAGCGCCTTCTGGACGGACCAGTAATCTGAAAGAATCGTGATAACGACCCGAACACTGCCATCTTTCACGTAGGGGATATGTAACTGGAAATATTTCTTGTGTTCTTTTTACCCTGCTTAAAATACCCCATAGAGACCCTGTTCAAACCGATAGATATTTGTATCGGAATGTATGGTGTTCCTATACGGTGTATCGGTATGTATAGGACCCATAGTTGGGATTTATGGTTGTTCTATACTAGAATGTTCTATACTAGAATCTATAGGGATACACAGTAAAAAATATGGATCGAGTAAAGTAGCTAGTGTAGTTGGTAAATACTCAGTGTGAAATGCACCAATTATTTAACTCTATAGCTTAATATTAATCTACATAACTCTATATTACATTATTTTACAGTGTAATAATAACGTGACTTTAAAAATATTATATTTTTTACTCGAATGTCTAATACAATCGCATTAGAGTTAATTTAGACTTTGTAAAAGGTAAAACATTTACACTATAAATTAGAATTTTACAACCGCTATTTGCGTTAAAATTTCCCTAGTTTTCCTCTTGCTAGTGTATTATTGTTTTGGATTAGAGTAAAGTAAACAGTAAGCGAGTATATTTTTACACTAAAAAGAGTTTTAAATCTACACTGTTAAAGTTATTTGTGGTGGGGATTGCAAAGCGTCCATAAATTTGTAAACTAGTTTAGTGCTGTTTCCAAGGGCTGTTTAATGGTTCGCTTGTGCGTGGGTGCCGCTGCATAATACGTATAAAATAGGTATATAATTATTATTTATATTCAAGAATATTTTATTGTAAAAACTTGAAATGTGATTAGGCATTATGTCTAAAAACCGATAATAACAGAAACGAGCCAATTATATACAAATCCCATTCAAAATGGATGCATTGATTTAAAAGAAACATTTGTTCGAGTTAATTTAAATATTTTAATTATACATTGTTTTTATTTTTTTGTTAGGTATATGATTTTTTTATTTTTGTTATTTTTCACAAAATATTTTGAATTTAAATATATGTTTTTAATTTTCCTCTCTTTATAGCAACTAAGGATAGAGTAATTTTTACTCGATTTGAATGTAAAGTTTACTAATCAGAGTAAAAAAAGTATGCAAATTAACTAAAAATAGAGTAGTTTGTTTACTCTAAAAGATTAAATAATTCACTAATAAGAGTCTAAATGTTATAAAAATAGTGCAAAATAATACTCTAATTAACAAAACTATTTTTTCCTGGGTCACTACCCAGAGTACCTTTAACACACAGTAGTGTTAAATTTATGCACTAGTAAATTAAATGTAACACTAAATACCGTTATAATATTTACCCAAGAAATATGAATTACTACACCATCATTAGTGTGAATCACAGACTGTGGTGTGAATATATAACTCTAAAAAAAGTCGTCGCATATAGAATGTTTTTAGAGTTTACTAGAGTTATTGGTTTCAATGGGGAAAATACACATAAATGTAGAAATTAGTTTTCCCCCCATAGGAACCCATAGGTTTTAATAAAATTTTCTCAAATGTTTTATGGTTGTTCTATAGGGATATCCCTATAGGGATATCCTACATTGAGTTATTTGCTATCGGTCTCAATAGGGAAAATGTAAAAGTTATGGTGTGCCTATAGGTAATTTTCTATAAATTTTCTATCGGGTCGTATCCGAAAAAACCATGGACAAATGCACATATTGAATCCGGTAGCGCCCGATAGATTATTTTATATAGGTCTCTATGGGGTATTTTAAGCAGGGTAGCCCTTTTTAAGGCAAAGGACTGCAATAAATGCGATAGGGTAAGGAGGTTAAGCAAAATTGGATTAAGCCACTATGCATAAAGTTAACATCCATAGAAAACCCTGTAGAACAACATGGTAACATCTACAGGGTTTTCATTGGAAAACAAACCACCTTAAATATCTTTTAAATTTGAAGAACACAAGAAAATATAAAAAATACGTCGAATTTATAAGGAGGGGAACACATTATTTAATTTAATATAGTGCTAATCCCCTCCACCATTCTCTATATAATGGTGTAAACAGTAAATCGCATTGTCGGTTCACAATTTGTAAGAAAAAATGTGTCATAATAAGACAGAAATTATTAATCAATTTACCGTTTTCCCAATTTTCGATATTTCAATTTCACCACTTTATTATATCATTAAAATTTACAGTAATTGCTGTGTTTTTTTCTCATCTTGTACGTTTCTTTTTTCCAAAAGTAAAAGTTTTTGTTGTTTTTAAGCTTATTAGAATAAATTGTATAATGAGTTTATAAATCTAAATAGTTCTACATTAGCTGTTTTAATTTATTATTTTTTTAATAAGAAATGTTAGGGACAACTGACAAATGGCAGATAATCTTAATAGTATAATGACCCATAAGTATGTACAATGTACACAGTACATCTTTAACAAGTCAAGAAATAATTCTACTTTTGGTCACAAACGTCTTCCTAAATTTCCTCGCGGGAATTCAAGTCTTTGTTGGAACTCTTTAAGCCAGTATTTAAATAGACAACTTTGGCATAACAAAGAGATTCTTATCATATAATTAGGTATCTACTTTTAGTTTAAAAAACAAGATTATGAAAAAGCTTTATCCCTACGTAAACAAGAAAACTTGTTCCACTCAATAAGCACCGAACTTATTAGGGCTTGTTAAACTTTTGTTCATCGAAATTTTAAATAATTAAATAATTCCAGAAAAGTAAAATGCGGGTAACGTTAAATTTGTTTTCTGAATTTCGCCGTTTCTGTATAAATTTAATTATACAATTTGAGTTTGTTTTTTCTACTCGTGTTTTGGGATGTTTTAAAACAAACAAAATAAATTAGGTAATTTATTTTACAACTTAAAACATCCTTATTAAATCTAAAAGGCCATTTTAACGAAATGATAAATAGAATCATCTTTGCTGAAGGGAAATGTAATTTAAATTAAATGGCAGATCCAGACGTTTTGTAATTTGTCCAACTGAATATAATAAGAGGTATAATAAATATCACAAATTTGACTTGTTAATCAAAATCTGAAAATAGTGCAACAAGATCTAATAATGAATTTCATTTATGTCTCCTTAGATGAAAGACGGTGATTTTTCATCAAAATCATCATTAAATCACTTAAGTGACCCGAAACGATAAAACAAGGTTTGGTAATTCCTTTTGTTAGAATGGACAGCAAACAATATGGCGATTTTAGGATGCTTATATTTATTGGTTAAATAACCAATATAAATTAACCTGCTATTTTATTTAAAGCATTCGGTTACTTTGTTGTGATTAATTTAACTACTTGATTTACCTATCGGTAATTTATAACTCTTTGGTTTAAATTCGGTTAATCTAACACATGATAGTTAATAATTACCTACCAAAATTAGTTAAATTAAACTAACTTGTTATTTTTAAAATAACTAACCTAAAAAAATTCCCGCCGATCTTACGTTGTGATTTTATTTTTATAAAACGCATCTGTTCTGTGATAAAATCTATAGATGCCTACCAAACTAATTAAATGTGATAGGACTGTTGGGTAAAAAAAATATATACAAATTAACCAAAGCTGTAGTTAATTTATCAAAAAGTTATATCAAAATTTAAAATAAACCAAAATATGTTTAAAAGCTAGTCTTAATCATTATCAAAGGTTAAAATTAGATATTAATAAAACGTTATGTAACTTCTAAAATAACCTACTTTTTAACTTATAAGTAATATTACTAGTTAGTTAACTAAACTGCGCACCACTCAATGTGTCGCGACCAAAAAGTTCGTCCTTTTTCAAAACGGCATAACTTTTTTGTTTCTTAAACGATTTTATTTTGGTTTGTGATGTCTGTCTCTGGCAATTCATGCTATAAATTTCCTACAGGGTGATATGTAAAACGGTGAAAAATTTCAATAACTTCATCCAAGCCCCGTTTGAAAAAAGAAATATTTTTTCTTGTTTTTACTTTGAAATAATGAAGAAGTATGTCTTACCTTGAAAAGGTTTTCATATTTTTCGAATTGGAATCTTAGCAACGAAAATCTGATTTTTTTTACAAAAGAGTACATTTAAGGCTTTTTGGTAGGCAATACACTCAGGCTTTTTAAGAATAAGAAAATAAGATGGTGAAAGATTGTTCCTTGAATAATTCTGAACAAGCGACAAGCAACAAACTTCCATTATTTTCAAAGGGGCTTAAGTAAAGACCACTTTTTTAAAATGACATTTTGGTAAAAATTTGCGAAAACTAAACCTGAACCGATATTTACGTTCGTGACATGTTTTCTTTATAATTTTGACCTCCTGATTGTGATTCAGTTGTCAAATTTAAGTTTCAGATAAAACCAAAATCACCAAGAATCAAAATTCGAAAACAATTCCCGGCTGTTAAATGTCTAAATATAATCCGAAAAAAAATCATATCGTCGTTGCTAAGATTCCAATTCGAAAAACTTGAAAAACGTTTCAAGGTAACACATAATACTTCATTATTTCGAAATAAAAACGAGAAAAAAAGTATTTTTTTACAATCGGGGCTTGGATGAAGTTATTGAAATTTTTCACCGTTTAACATATCACCCTGTAGGAAATTTACTTAAAGAACCGTGAGCTTCATATCTATAGCCTGAATTGCCAGAGGATGAGGCTAGCAGACATCACAGACAGTGCCGGTTTAAGTTAGTTCGCCGCCCGGTTCTGGCAAAAACACAACGCCCAATGCTTTAAAATATTACTTTTTTTAAAACATTTTTAAATTTTTAAGTTTTACTTTCTCACGTCAAGTGGAAGATTAGGTTGGTTAGGCTGGTATCTAACAGTAAACTTAGTATCCTATAAAATATAAAATGAGCCTTTATAAACAAATTATAAAAACTAATCAAAAGCACTAACTAAAAAATAAAACATTATTTGGTTTATATAAACAATACTAAGGTTGTTTTCAAGTCTTTATAGTAGCAAATTGTTTTATAACACTTTACATTTATTTCATCTAGCAGGTCTTGATAAATGGACAGAATTGCTAAGGAGTTAAATCTTTCTTGGGGAATTGTATTTCTTAGGTAGTTCTTTACCCTTTTTAGAGCAGAAAAAGATCGTTCACCACTTGCATTTGAAACCATTATAAAAAAAAAATCGCAGACAATTATTAATATTCGGAAATGAAGATATTAATTTATTTTCGTATAAAACTTATACTAATTCCAATGGAGTTTCTATTTTTATTTCCGAAAGGGAAGTTATCAGTTTCTTGAGTTGGACACATTTTTAAGGAAAAAACTCATCCAAATCCTCCACGAAGATTTATGCTTTTAGATTAAACAAAAATTCAAATTTGTTTGTGCCAGATTTCTTATCATATCGACAAATGATTTTGGATTATAGATTGTCAATTATTAAAATAAAACTTATTGTTCGCATTGTTTCTTTTTTGCTTAAACTTGCCTCTGAATTATTTTCTTCAAATTGTAATTTTCTTATGATTATCCGCTTCTGAGCATAATTTTGTTTCCTGTTAATTTCCTCGTAATGATCAAAATGATATCACGTAAAAAATCAAAGTTCTCAACAAAAAATGACAAAAGATGAGCATTTGTGCTTAAATCCATATTTTGTTTTTGGACTGCTTTATTGGTTTCATTAACCCTTTGCAAAACGTCTATCCAAAAAGTTCAAATTATTCCGTTTCCAATAAATCAAGTTTTTCTGCTGCTTTAACTATAACAACATTTTTCTCATTTGTATCCGTTGTATCCGCCGACGCAGTGTCGCAATAATTTTTTTTCTAAATTCTAACAATTAAGTATTTTTTTTAAATTATGGGCGGTACGCGGTACCGCCCCAAAAATATTTACCGCCCGGTGCTATAGTCCCCAAAAAACCCCTGTTAAACCGGCACTGATCACAGACCAAAATAAAATCGTTCAAGAAACAAAAAAGTTATGTCGTTTTGAAAAAGAACGAACATTGAGTGGTGCGCAGTTTAGTTAAATATTTGGTATATTTATAGACAATTTAAACTATTGAAATAAGCTTAATTTATTCATAGGTAAATTTAGGTTAATTCAAGAGTTTAAATGGATTATAAATAAACCATTTATTTAACTAGTCAGTAGTAATATTACCAATAGGCTTCTTTTATTAGTTAAATTATTCTTAAAAACTAACATTTAAATTTACCTTATGGTTGTAGCAACCGATTGATAAATTTAAAGGGTAAATTTTAGTTCATAGTAATCTTTAAAAAATATTAATGGTTGAATACAAGTAATTGGTTAAAAAACAAGTTTAAAAAAACGTTATTTTACTTAGATTTGGGTAATTTACTTAGACTTTAATATTTATTTTTTTTTTCTCTAGGCGAACGACTGATCCAATTCGCATCGGAAAATTTGGTGACTGAAGTGCTGATCCATCCTGCTGTGAGTACGTTGGCTCAGTGCGTGAGAAATTTGCTGAGCAGCTTCACCAGACACCGGCACATCATCCACGCCGGATACACATATGCAGCTAACGGATCATGGGCTTTACAAGTAAGATTTTTTAGGTGGCTTTTCTGGAAAGTATTGATTCTCGTGGAAAACTTAAATTATAATTCTATAGAATTGAAGAATTATATACTGTATTGTACCTTTACTTGATGAAACTCCATGTCACTAATGTATAACTAGATAAAAACAAACACTGTTTTTTAAGTTTATTTCAATTTTATTTTGACAATTGTTTCGCTAACACAGTAGCTTCTTCAAAAATGATTTCAAACTTTTTCTAATAACAAACTTATATAACCCAGTTATTGGTAATGGGTTTTTTTTAACAAATTGTAGTATCATACTGTCATTATGACAATTTTACCTGTCGAAGTATAATTTAACACCAGTTGTAGCAAAGTGATTTGGGGAATTTTATATAATATTAGAATAAATTTAAAAGAGGGGACTTATTTTTTTCTATTTGATCATTGAGGATGCCATCAGATTTTTTTTAATTTATTAATTTCTAATGATTCAAGTAAATTTAACGTCTATCTGCAACATGTAAAATTTTAAATTTATTGTTAAATGAATGGTGTTCTTGAATTAAATGGTTGGCATAAGTTGAATCTGTTTTTTTTTTATTTATAAAATATTTTTTATATTCATTAATTCTGGTTTTAAAATTCCGGCCAGTTTGGCCTATGCACTATCGCTAATAAAAAAAAACTCATACAGCTATATTGTGGCTGTGTGAATAAAACTTTTCCATCAATGTCAAGCTGACATCGAGCTTTGTCACATCCATTATGACTTTTTTGACAACATTTTCAACCAAACAATGCAGACGAACTCTGGCAAGCCATTGAAGCCATTTGGAACGAGATAAAGCAAGACGGCGACTTCCATGCTTTGCCGTTTGCGGGCAGTAATTGACAAAAACAGAGGGATGACGAAATATTATTTTTTTTTCAAACTTCAACCTAACTTTGTATTTAATTTTAGACCTTTCAAATGTGACGTATCATGTTAAGAGCCATAATTACTCCAACGAAATGATAGAAAATCAGGAACACTAGATTTTTAAGCTGTATAAGTTTTTTTTGTTAGCGATAGTAAGTTTTTGGACAGTCTGCACAATGTAGTTGGTAGACTCCGGATTTCCTATCTTTCTTAGTTTTATCTTTGTTGTTTTTTATAAATGTACTCAAATTGTTGTTGGTTTTAAATGCAATAGAAATATTATGTTTTTTGAAGAAATTCGACACATGTCTAGTCTTAGTATACTAAGTATGTGAAAATGTCAACAACAATTGTCAAAATAAAATGGGTTTTTTTCTGGTTATACATTATTGAAGAATTATAGTTAAATTTTATTAAATTCCTAAAAAATCTAAACGCATAACAACAAACGAAATTAGTAAGGAAATTAGTAAAGATTTTATACAGGATGTTTTACGTTCGTGGTCCATAAGAAGTTTCTGGGGGACAGAAAAAGATATTAATTTAAAATTTTAAAAGCCTTTATAATCCGTTTAAGTCTATTTTTCTAAAATATTTTGAACAAAATGCCACTTTCGGTTTAACCGGACCTGGCATCAGCTTTGTTATTTCAAATAGAACACATTTTTAAATTTCACATAAAATTTTGAGTAAAATTACTAATATCATATCCTATACCTAAAGTGAATGGTTTTCGAGTTATTAATTTTTTTCGTTAAAATTTTACAAATGCCCGTCAATCAAAAACTTTTTTGTTAGTATGTTTGCGAATATGGGAGTGGAATTTTTAAAATCCTAAAACATTGTTTAAAATATTCTTTGTCAATACTTTAACATTTTTCCAGAAATTACCTGAGAAAACCCAGGGCAAATTAGGCTAACTTGAAAAGTTAAAAAATTTCTTATTTTAAACGTAACACCCAGTATGTTTTCACATAATCATATAGTAAATTAAAAAATCTTTTAAATTTGTAACTATTCCCTATATTTAAAAGTCATAATTTAAGAGATAATTAACAATTTCTAAAATTTAATTGGTTGTTAAACAGGGTTGCCACTCATCTGGAAAACCTGGAAATGTCAGAAATTTAATTTTTTTAGAAATGTCAGAGAATTGGCAAAAAAATCTACAAAGTCAGGGAATTCCTGAGTTAGGGAATTGGTTATTTATAAATTTAATTTATTCAAAATATGGCAGCGCTATATGTCAAACTTATCACTATAACCTTAGAAGTCTATATCACGACTTATCACTATAACCTTCTAAGACTATAACCAACTATTTTTATGTTTAGGGTGATTAATATAATATTTTTTTATTTTGTAAATGGTAAGCATAATTAATTAATCAGTAAAAGCATAATTAATTAATTAATTAATTAATCAGTAAAAGATAGTTCATGTTGATAAAAAACCGTTTCAAGCTAAATATTTGATTACTAAGAAGCATTTATTTTTTGAATTTTATAAACTTCAATAAAAGTTAAGTTTTTTAATTAATCGTTATAATTTTCCACCAAGAGAAAAATAAATTCAAGTATTACATAAGCTTTGATTTTTTATTGTATATTTTTAATGATAAGCTTTACTTACTTTTGCTGACAAAGGGAAGGGGGGGTTAAAAATTACAAAAATACTGCTTACGTAATACTTAAAATTTTAAAAACCAACGCTCAAAGTCCAGTTGAAAAAATCATTGAGGGTCAGGAAACCAAAAATAAAACTGCTAGTGTCGACACATTTTGTCAGGGAATTTGGTTTAGACAAATCGGTGGCAACCCTGTTATAACTGTAACAATTAATTAAAACAACAATATTTTAGTCAAAAGAGCAACGTCTAATGTGACTATATCTCAAAAACTTCTCAACTTTTATAACCTTTGACGGTATTTTCAGATTCAGTGGACAATACATAAGAATTGGTTGTTAAATATTAGGAATACAAATTGCTGTGGTCTACAGTTATTAGTTACGGCTTTTTCACTTAATCAATTAAAAATCTTTATTCTTTTTTACATGAATTGCACATGAAAGATAAAATAGATGCAAAATTTGATATACGATTGAGTTTTAAACCATTTACACACTCTAAATTTTCTGCAATTCACTATTTTTAATTACAATTCAACAAGGATTCGGAAATTACCTACACTTTCGCGTCAATTGTTTTTGAGGGCATAAATCTATCGACTGAATTGGTTTCATTTTCCCTTTTCGTGGTATTTTTTCATTTATTTTAATAATAAATGACGTAATATGAGCCTTTTGTGAATCCTTGGGGGGTCTGCTTTTATAATAAACTACATAGAAACGTATAGATATGCGGGCATTTGGGATTGTATTACTTTGCGTTTATTATTAAGTCCAACGCGCAACATCTGTTTCGAATGTCTGAAAAATATGTAAATTGGTTGACTTGATTTATTTTAATTGTTGTAAATCTATGTTTTTTTTAAGAAATATTTAAAAATTCTCAGTATCCTGGTCTTAAGATACTATCTTTAAATGTTATTTATCCGAAATCGGCAGTAAAGGAGTCAACAATCGGCAGTAAAGTAGAACTTTACTGTCGATTTAATACGAGTATTGTATGCAACCCATTATACATTTTAAGATGTGTCTACTGATCCTCAGCAGCAACTAAATGATATTTAATTAAAAGCACCGTTGCGTAGGTCGATTGGTCCCTTTCTTAAAATGGTGTTTAATAAAAATAATAAGTTAATTTTATTAATTAAATTAAACTTTTTCTGGTTTTCAAACTGAAATTAGGAGATACAGTGAAGTGGGTTAAAGTTACGAAATACATCAAGGGCCGGTTTATCAATCTTTGGTTAAGTTCCAGTTAGGCTATCTTAAATTCTATATCGATCGTTGTGAGAACAATGGTATCCATAGAGATTATCTGCCAGATAACTAACTGCAACTTTAACTGGACATTGATAAACCGTTGTTACCAAATGGTTTTTCTACCAAAAATAAATCAAATAAACAATAAACAATTATGAGTACGGTAGAGTAGCGAATATTCTAGTGTTTTTATTATTTTATAATAATGCGGCTTATTTGTAATAACGTGGTGAAAAAGCGCTGGTTTGGTGCAAGACTATCCTAAGTCCATTTTCAAAGAATTTGATAAAAACACTATTAAACATTTCTATTTATTGTAACTAAAGCGTCATTCTTTTAAAAATTGTAAGGTTTTACAAGAATGACATAAAAAACAATTTAGTTACAATACATAGAAATGTTTAATAGTATTTTCTCCAATTCTTTGAAAATGTATAGTCTTGCACCAAACCAGCGAACAGGGGCGTAACCAGGCTGGGGCAGCCGGGGCACCGCCCCAGGGCCCCTGGGGTAGGGGCCCCCAAAACGTAAAAAAAAATTAAATGTCTTACAGCAAAAAATAAAATCAGGCAGCAGAAAAAATCCATTATATTATTCATAATCCTGATTTCTTAAAATAAAAAGGTATTCTATAGTTATTAGCCATCAGTGATTAAGGGCCATTTTAGGCATGCAGACGGGACAAATCACAAAACTGTTTTTATAACAAAAATTGTAGGTGATTTATTATATAATATAATATTTTGGCACCAAAATTGTCAAAAATATTTTATAAAAGTAGAGATAACTTTAATAATTGACAGGTGTGGACGAGACAAGAGAAATCTTTTTTTTGTCCCGTCCACACCTTTCAATAATTAAAATTATCTCTATTTTTATAAAATATTTCTTGCGTTTTTTTTTATTTAATGTATAGCTTAATAAAAGAAGAATATTTTTTGACAATTTTGATGCCAAAATATTATATAAAAAATTATCTACAATTTTTTTTATAAAAACAGTTTTGTAATTCGTGCGTTTCACGCGTCTGAAAACAATTTTAGATGATGTCAACCCATGAAGTTTAAAAAAATACCTATTATTACCTGTACACAATTTTACTCATTATTTTGTTAAAAAAAAGATTTAAATAAAGAAAAAAAAACATGTTTTTATGTTATTTTAAACAGTTTTTTTTTTAATTTTATCCATGGGCCCCAATTCACGTCCTTGCCCCGGGGCCCCCACATGCCTAGTTACGCCCCTGCCAGCGAAAGACAAAGGCGTGGCGCGCTCAAAGCATGCCGCTTTTTAGGCGCGTGCCGAAAGCAATTTCGCTTCTGTTTTTATGCCAAGGATATGAATTTATTTCAGATAAAATTAATCAAAAAATATTGTTTACACAAATTTTATACTGTTATATTTCTTTTAAAATTATCCCTTTCTTTTTCTCTCTTCTAAGGCAACTTTTTCGCGGTATAGCAATAAATTTGAAATTTATCGCACTACCCTATTGTCTAACATACCGTACCTTCATTTGCAAGCTAACCATAGGGAAAATACATTGTAACTGGACCAGATAAGTCGCAGTCAACACAAAGCGAGAACCTTCTCAGAAATGATTTGGATGCGTCGTCGAGACATGCGTACTAAAACAAATTTAATCCCCAGGGTCCGAGACTCAAGTCAAGTGGAGTCAGTGTGGATCCTCGTTTGCAATTTCCATCACGTTTTCACAGAATTCCATTCTGCGGCACTTGTCATCATCATAAACTTCCTGATGAACCTGGTATTTGTAGGTTTTAAATTTTTTTTTTTTATATTTTATGAACTTTGCCCACACTAACTCCGGTGTCTTCAGAAAGTTTGGCAACCGAAACGGTGGAATCTTGTTGTACCATTGCACAAACCATTATTTCCTGCAATTCAGCGTTGTCATTAATCCTGGGAACATTATGGCATTTAGGCATGGTAAAAGGCAGCCTTTTGATTTTAAATTGTCATAAGTAGAGGAAATAGTTTTGGTACAAGGAATTGGGCGATCCGGGTATTTCACAGAGAAAAGATCTCTCGTTTCCCTAAAAGAATTTCCCCGAATTACCCAATAAATCATATCAAACTTTTCCTCTACAGTATAGTGATTCATTTTAAAAATCTATTTTATTTTTAATTGTTTACCAGATGTACACCGCACAAAATACAAAACAATAATAAAGCATCGATGTATGAAGCAAGGTCAACTGTTACGGCGCATGCTAGCCTACTCGTCCACGCGTCCAAATCATTTCTACAACGTTTTTCGCTTCGTGCTGACTAAGACCTATCTGGTCCAGTTGTCCAATGTATTTTCCCTATGGTTAGCTTGCAAATGAAGGTACGGTACTTAAAATTAATCATGATGCAGAAATATTCAGTGAAACTTCTTGAAAAACTAATTAATACCTGCACCTTTTTTAAATTAATTAATTAATTTGACCCTTTAGCGTAGGTATTCCTTTCGATTTTAAGTTTCAAAAGTCGGTAAATCTTCGAAAAAATAAGCATTTTAATGAAAACGCTCCTGCCCTTTTTTATAAATAGTTTAAAAAATGCATGCTATTTAACTTTTTCTTTTTTAGGACGGAACATTTTCGTTGTCCGACTTTTCCGAAGCGTTTCAAGAGATCGAAGTGCAACGCGTGATCCGCGCCTACGAGAACGGCATCTCCCTGGACTTGCACTGCTCCCCGGAAGGCGACTGGACCCGCCTTCCCAAGGAGAACTTCGCAAAGTGCTGCAAACTTCGCGTCAACCCGAACGACGTCCTCACGGCCGGAACTTCCTCCATCACCAGCTTCGTAGACTACATCGCGCCGTTTTTGATTCCCTCGGTGATTGAAAATCTGCTGGAAAGTTCGGACGTGGTGGGAAACATCCGGTTCTCCAGGCCGACTCTGTACGTGTTTCCGGGCGGTCAGGGCGACGCGGCGCTGTTCGGGATCAACGGATTCAACATGCTGCTCGACGGCGGGTTTTCGAGGAAGGCGTGCTTTTGGGACTTTGTACGCCACCTAGATCGGCTGGATGCCGTGTTAATGACGAGACTGAATAATAGCAACGTTAATGGAATTAGTGCTGTGTTAAAGAGGAAGAAACAGGATGCGGTTTATCCTCAGATTGGCCATTTCTTTTGCAATATTACGGTGAGTACCTAGGTACATTAGGGTGTTTCAAAAAAACCTTTGAAAAAAAGTATGATTGAAAAACCGGCCCTTATTATTAATATTATGAACTCAAACTTTTACAATATTTTTTTGTCACCCCAAACCATATTTTCGATATACTTAAAAAAAAAAAAGTTGCTGGTGGCGGAAAAAAAATCGGCGTACGGTAGCTTGTGCGAGGCTCGGGAGAGATAAGGCAATGGGACCAGTTATACGACTATTATACTCTACATGAATATGAATGATTAGGAACTCAACACAAGACAGGTTCTAATCATATTGCACTTGTGAACATCCATTTTGCAGAATATCTCAAAAAAGAGCTGATTAAGCAAAATGATGGTAATTTTTGGATTCACCGCACCCAAATTCCCCTGAAAAAAATGTTGGCTACCCTGCAGCAAACATAAAACTTTATTTTGTAGGTATGTGTCATTTACTACATAGAAATTGTTAATGTAGGTTAGGGTGTTTCAAAAAAACCTTTTTTTGTTTTTTTTTCTCGGAACCACGCTCAAAAGTTTCGTATAGATATAAAAATGAGCCTGTGAAAAAATGAGCTCTTAATTTCAAAATTAAGATGCTCCGCATCGCACTTTTCGATTTTCCATAAAAATAACATAGGAAAAATTATTTTTGTTTCTTTTTATTTTTGTAACTAACGAACAATAAGTCGTACTATAAAGTTCTTGACATATTTTTGTAGAGAATTGAACGCTCTACAAAAAAGGTTTTTTTATGATTTTTTGATAAATTTGATCCTTCTAAACAAATTTAAGGTCAAAGTTCAAATTATACGAAATTTTTGTGTTTTTTAACTACCCGACTCATTTAAAAAATTTGAAATATTTTTGTAGAAAATTGAACGCTCTACAAAAAAGGTCTAGAGTCATTTTTCGTTAAGTAAACTTGGTTAAAAGTTATTCAATGTTAAAGTGAAATTAACCGTCAATTTAGTCGTTTTCTCGAAATTTTTCTGGATTTTTTAGTTCAAATTGCTAAAAACGAATCGAAATATTATTTTTGAGCTCTGGAAGTTCGGAAAAACAGCATTCTCTACAAAAATATTTCAAAAATTTTAAATGAGTCGGGCAGACTCGCCAAATAAGTTAAAAAAACCCAAAAATTTTGTATAAAATGAACTTTGACCTTAAATTTCTTTAGAAGGATCAAATTTATCAAAAAATCATAGGAAACCTTTTTTGTAGAGCGTTCAATTCTCTACAAAAATATTTCAAATTTTTGTTTTTTAGTTACAAAAATAAAAAGAAACAAAAATAATTTTTCCTATGTTATTCTTATGGAAAATCGAAAAGTGCGATGCGGAACATCTTAATTTTGAAATTAAGAGCTCATTTTTTCACAGGCTCATTTTTACATCTATACGAAACTTTTGAGCGTGGTTCCGAGAAAAAAAACAAAAAAAAGGTTTTTTTGAAACACCCTAACCTACATTAACAATTTCTATGTAGTAAATGACACATACCCTACCTACAAAATAAAGTTTTATGTTTGCTGCAGTGTGGCCAACATTTTTTTCAGGGTAATTTGGGTGCGGTGAATCCAAAAATTACCATCATTTTGCTTAATCAGCTCTTTTTTGAGATATTCTGCAAAATGGCTGTTCACCAGTGCAATATGATTAGAACCTGTCTTGTGTTGAGTTCATACTCATTTATTCATGTATGAGTATAAGAGTCGTATTTTTTTCCGCCACCAGCAAGTTTATAGCTTCACCCAACTATTTTTTTTTTTGAAAAGTAAACTGCTCGTCATAAAAATCGACGCACCTAGTTTTTTGGAAAATATTTGAAAGCTCGTTATTGGAAAATTACTGAATCGATTTTGAAAATCTTTGGAAATCCTGAATAGCTGATTCTTTGACTCTTATGTCCAACTTTGGGAATACGATATTTTGCACATAGCATTATACTACAGGGTGTTAAACGAAGAGATGTAGTTTTTCCGAAATTTCAAGTTATTCCCATTCATGAGGCAGTTGAGTTTGATAGTCGTAATACCCCTCCCTAATATAAGTAAGGTAATCCCTCGGAACGTTTTCGAAATTTTGTGAATATCGAGGCTTACTACGATTATATGCCAATTTTTCGAAAATTGTCTTTATTTCCCAGTTTAGTCCAAAAAATTAGCAATAGTGGATTCTTATTGTGAAAGTTTGAGTCCATAATATTAATATTAAGAGGTCTATCATCGCAATTTTAAAATTTTTTTCCTCAGCAAGTTTTTGTCTCAGAACTCCCAAACCATTGAGTTTAACAAAATTGACTTAAATATTTTTTTAAGAAAATTAAATGCTCTACAAAAAAGGTTAAAATAAAATTTTCCATCCAATGAACCGTTTTCTTAAAATCATGCCTTAAAAATTGGTATAGTTTTACATTTTGATCTTTTAACTTTGGAATTTTGTAATTCATGTAAAAATCAGTTGCCATAAAAAAACGATAAATATTCTTAGGAAAAATCAAATGCTTTACAAAAAAAACATTTTTCGCTAAATTGACTCAATCAAAAGTTATTCAACGTTAAAGTTGAAGTCAAAACGAAATTCTTCTTTTTTCCTCTGTAGATTTATTTTTTTATGAATGATAATTTAATTTTTTTTCTTTATAAATGTTTATTATATAACTAATTAACAATTTCCAATAAAAAAACAACATGATTGTTATTATTTAAACGATGAAATAGGTAACAGTGAAAATAATATTTTCTAAAGAAAATAGTTTCTTAACGCGAAAAAATAAAACAAGAATTTTGTTTTGACTTCAAATTTAACCTTGAATAACTTTTGATGGAGTGAATTTAGCCAAAAATTTTAGAAGACTTTTTTTGGTGAGCATTTGATTTCCCATAAGAAGATATCGTTTTTTTCCGGGTACTGATTTTAACATGAATTACAAAATTCCAAATTTAAAAGATCAAATTGTAAAACTATACCAGTTTTTAAGGTATGATTGTAAGAAAACGGTTCATCTGACGGGAAATTCTACTGTCCTGAGACAAAAACTCGCTCAGGAAAAAAATCTAAAACTGCAATGATAGACCTCTTAATATTAATATTATGGACTCAAACTTTCACCATAATTTTTTTTGCCACCCCAAACAATATTTTCGATATACTTTAGACCGGTAAATTAGTATTACTTCAAACATTTGGGATTACTATTTGAAGTTGAGGAGTTGTTAGTTAGCTGTAGGGACCCCCCCCTATTCGTGGTATTTCATTTGCGACTCATTTCCAAAATCTGTTTTTCTCTAGTCGTTTAAGCACATTATACAGTTCTTTTCACTATGGTTTAAGCATTGGTTTCGTCTTTGTCTTTTATGCTTTGGTAACGACTGATTAGTTCGATTATTGCATTTTCGACATAGGGTCTACATATAAGTTCCTAGGTTCCAATGTTTAATTATGTCCCGGTTAGTTAAAACACTTGGTGATTTATTTGTCTTGCTCAGCTATAATCTCGTGAATGCCAGCGATAAGATTTGGACGCCTTGGATTTATTGTTTTTTTGTATTGTTTTGTTACTATTGTCTTATTATTAATGTTGATGTTGCTCTTTATTTTTTTTTAACTAAGGTTGTGTTTGAGCGGTTAGCCTCGTTTGTTCTTTACATAGAATGCTTCCTAATGTCAGGTGGTTCGTCCGCCAGGTATGCGGTCACTTATCACTTCACACTCTATTACTTCCGTGACCGTAAGTTAGCCTTTAATTCACTGTAGATACAATGCATTATTTTTATTTGCACTGTAGGAGTAGCTTATTGTGGGTTGTAAAATTTTGGTTATTACTGGTTTAGTCGGTTACTATGTCTTACCTCATCAAGAGTTCGAACGTGACTGATGATTAGAAAAAGTCTTGTGTTGTGTATAAATTCTTAAAAATTTTCTTTTTTAGGAAAGAAAAACCTTGTTGAGTCCGGACGGAGACAAAGACAAGGACCCCCTGCTGATAAACTTGCTGGAAGAGGGCCAGGAAATCATATCCAACCTACGGCACCTCAGTCTGAACCCTCAGGTGTGTTATCGCGATTCCGAGCCCATTAATCTGTACCATAAAGTAGGCCATGGTACATTAGACATGTACGTTCTCAGTCCTGCCAAAGATTCCAAAGAGGTTAGGGATTTCCTGGTCAAGTGGAACCAGAGCGACCAGAAGTTGTTTGCCAACCAGAAAACCGGACGGGATTTCAACATCCCGGTGCAAAACATGGTATCGATTTGCGCGCTGTTGGTGTGGCAGCCTGCTAATCCCAATGATACTATTACTAGAATACTGTTTCCTGGTAGCAGCCCCCAAAAGAAAATATTCGAAGGGTTGGATAGAATTAGGCAGCTGGATTGCGTTAAGCATCCAGTGTGTTCGGAAAAATCACTGATGCCAGTCTCCCTAATCCAAAAGTCCAAACAAAAAGACACACTATTAGATAAGGTTATACCAACTGAAAAACCCAAAGTTCCTGTTGAGAAGAGAGAGAAACGGCAAGAAAACAAACTGATTGAGAACAATATTAAAAATGGCGATATGAACGGCGCCCCCAAAGAAAAAATCGTTAAGAAATCGGATTCAACTGATAGCGAGAAGAGCGCTAAAGTTAAGAAATCCGACGAAAAAATCATCGAGAACGGTGACAAACCAAAGTCCAAACCAAAGGCTGCGCCTAAGCCACGCGCGGATTCTCAACAGAGAAAAAAAGCCGCCAAAGCCGAAGCCGACAAGAAGGCCTCGCCAACAACTCCAAAGAAAACCGCAGATAACAAAACGAACGGCGAATCTAAACCAAAGACTGCTTTCAAACCATCCCCCTCAGCGACCCCGGCCAAAAGTACAAAAGACGCAAACAATCGCAAGGTAATCGAATCCAAAAAAGCTGTTCCCAAGAAACCCGAACCGAAACCGGAGCCTAAGCCTAAAGTGGAAAGGAAACCCATATCCAGGCGCCCCAAGGAAGCCCCCAAACCAATCAGCCCCATCAAAAAAGTTAACGGTGTTCAGAAACCTGATAGTATATCCAAGCGTGGAAAACTAGACAAAGAGGGCACAACCGACTCCAGCACCGTAAGCACGCCATCCGCAGACCAAGAAAGTATTTTAAAAAAAGACCTATCCAAGTTGACTCCGGAAGAATTGCAACAACTGAAAGAAAAAGAGTTGGCTGATCTTAAAGAGGAACAGGAAGCTGTTAAAGAACTCGAAGCTGTATTCAAGAAAGCTGAAACAGTTAAGGGTGAGGAAGAACCCTCAAACCTAAGAAAAGTAAAAGAAGCCTCTATTGATGATAAACTTGAAAATGAAGAATACCTTATCGTGGAAAAAGAAGAAATCGAACACGATTCATTGGACGACAAAGTCAAGGAAGACGAGACACAAAAACACGCTCGAGACAGCGAAGAATCAGAAAAACAGAGAAAATTAAGCGGCGAATCTATCAAAATCACTACCAAAATAGTAGAAGTAACAAACGAAACCCGCGAAGAAATAAGCGAAGAAGTACGGAACATCGTGGAAGAAGCGGCTGAATTGGCAAAATCCAGAGAAAACAGCCAAGACAACAAAGTGGAAGAGGCAGCTGTTGATAAAAAAGAAGCCGACGAAGAAGTGAAAGAGGTCGCGCAAGAATCTCAACCGGACGAAAAATGTTCAGCAAATGTTGAATCGGGAGCGACAACAACCGCTCCCACTTTACCTGAAGACGAAAGAATTCCCTTGGACGAAATTAAAGAAGATAACGCTCAGGCGGTCGTCGAGGAAAAACATATCAAAGAAGAAACCAAAGAAAAAGATATCCCAGTAATTCATTTACCTCCGAAAACTGTTGATGCCAGCAAAATCTCGCCGGTGATCGGCATCAAACTCGACAAGCAAGCCCATATCAAAGATATAGTTAAAACTCCAGACGAAGTCGCTGATTTGCCTATGCATGAAGAAGTTGACGATATAGAGTTCGAATACTCTCACGAATTAAAAGCCACTGATGTACCAGAAAAAATTCACGATGCTGACAAAAAAGATAAACCTGTAGAAGAAACGGACGCCAAACCTATAGAAGGAAGCCCAACAGATAAGGAGAAGCTTAAAGAACTAACCGATAACGTCATTCAAAATGAAGCTGCAATTGCAACTGATATTTTAAGAGACAACGAAAAAGAAATATATGCTTTACCAGAAGTAAAAAAGGAACAAATAAAAGAAACAGATGCCGTCTGTACCAAAGAGTCTACAAAATCACCTGACGAGGAGAAGGAGAAAGATGAACATGAAATTGAAAAAGAAGATAAAGTTGATTTAAAATCACCCGAAACTGAAACCAAAGAAATAAGCAAACATCCTAAAGTAGAAGTAGAAGAAGAAAATAAAAAGGCTGTCGAGGAGGATAGCAAGAAGCCAGAAGAAAAGGCCGAAGAAAGTAAAATACCGGAAGAAACTAGTGAAATAACAGAAAAACACAAAAAAGAAAACCTGGTTAAGGAAGAAATAAAGGAAAAAATAGAAGACCAAAAATTGGAAGAATCCAAGGATATTTTACAAGAAGATGAAGTACGGGAAGATATACACAGCAAAGTACAAATAGAAAAGGCTGAAACAGTTAAGACTGAAATAATTACCAAAGAAAAAGAAGTTGTTGAAACTAAACTTGATGCTGCAAAAAATGAGGAAACTGTTAAAGATGATAATAAAGAAGAAACAAAATCCGAACCACCAGAAACTTCACAAGACATTGTCGATAAATTAAATAAAATTGACGATGACACAAAAGAAGAAGACACCAAAAAGGACGATGATAAAATTCAAACAGAAAAGAAACCTGTCAAAATAGAAGAAGAAATTAAAGAAACTGAAATAATAAAAGAGGAAATATCAGTACCTGAACAAGCAATGCGTAGGCTTTCTGCCCAAATGGATGGTATGTCGAAAGTTGAAGATAAATTAGATGAACTTAAAAATGAAGCTGCCGAAAACGTTATTAAAGATGACACAAAACCAGAAAGTAAAAAAGAAGATGACGAGAAAATTGATAGTGATACAACTGCAATTAAAACAGAGGACATTAAAGAAGACGAAAATAAAACCGATGATAAAATAGCGGCACCCGAAGAAGCCATACGAAGACTATCCGCTCAAATGGACGGTATGTCAAAAGTGGAAGATAAATTGGAAGAACTTAAAAATGGTAACGCTGAAACCGTTCACATAGATCATAAAACTGAAGAGACACCTCTGCATGCTGAACAAGTTATAATATCTTCAGCAACCACACCAGATTCTCCAATGACAATTGAACCACCACTAGCGGACCTTCCTGACAAAATTGAACTAGGAAGAAAATCACCCAAAGAGCGCGAAGAAGATGTAATCAAAATCGTGACTAAAGTTGCTGAAGTTCTCAAATCAGATGCTCCATTAGAACAATTCAAAGGTACAATTCCTTTGGCAGCTTTTCCATATACAACCGAATTAAGAGAAACTCACATCACAACAGTTGAGTCTCCTTTAACAGAAAGTAAAGACATAACTACGATACCTGAAGAACCTTACGATTTAAAAATTGCTTCTTCTGTATTCATAGAAGAAGAAAGACAACATCCACCAATACCTGAAGTCGACGAAAAATCCGAACTTGAGCAAAAACGTGACAGCCTCATTAAAGAAACTCAAGAATTAATGATGGCCAGTTCTAAGATACTTCAAGATATCAAATCAAAAGCTGACGAAAACGATAAAGTTGAAGAGGATCCCGGCACTGTACATCGCATGTTGGTGACAGCTTCAAGTGAAGATGGTGGCGAAGAAATTGAAATTTGTCCACCGGGCACCATAACTTTCTCGAAAAGTTCAGAGAGTTCGGGAAGATCATCTCCGGAAATAAGAATGTCATCCAAAAAATCATCAATTGTCGACACTGCATCAGAGTCTATTGTTACCATTATTAAAGAAACCGAAGAAAAAGAAATAAAAGAAGAAAAACACGAGAGCAAGGAGGAAACTTTGGAAGTGAAGGTTAAAGATGAAAAGAAAGAATCTGGTATTTCCACGCCTGACTTAAAAGATTCTAAGGAGGCTTCAGGAAAGACATCCCCTCTTTTACTTGAAAAGGACTCAGGACAAGCTTCACCTTCATTAGAAAAGCCAAAAATGCCTGAAACAATAAATGATTCCAAAGATGCTTCAGGGAAATCATCGCCTGATCTTTTGGTTAAAGAATCTCACATTGAAATGTCAAAAGAAGCTTCTGGAAAATCCACTCCTGATCTACCAGCTTCAGGTAAAACATCACCTGCTCCTGCAGAAAAACCAAAAGAAACACCAGAAGAGAAAGAGAAAGCAGATTCTGGAAAATCATCCCCAGATATTAAAGATAATTCAGGAAAAACTACACCAGATATAAATAAAAGCCTCTCTGAAAAATCCACCCCCGACAATAAGGAAAGAAAAAAATCAATTCAGGAAGAAGTCATTACCAAAAAAGTAGCAGACCAAAGCGAAAATACGCCTGATGCAATCAGAAAAGAATCTTTAAAACATGACGATAATAAACTTACCGAAATGGCAGGCCTTAATGGAAAAGTATCCCCTGCATTAAGCGACAAAGATTCGAGTCCTAAAAAATCTGGAAAATCCACACCAGAAGAAAAACCGACATCAAGAAAATCCAGTAAAAACTTGGAAATAGACCTATCAAGTACCAAAGTATTATCTGGTAGAAAATCACCGGATGTAATCTTTTCACAAGAAACTGATCTTTTACTAAGAACTGAAATCCCAACACCCGACCAAGAAGAAAAACACGACAGTTCTAAAGATGAAATTGGTTTAAATTTAAAACAAGAATTTGACGCTTGCAAAAAAGATCCATCTGGAAAATCCACGCCAGATTTAACACCAAAAAACTTGTCTGGACAATCCACCCCCGAAATTAAAGGAGAAACTAAAGGATCCTCTGGAAAATCAACTCCAGATTTAAAAGGCAAAGATACAATGGAACAGGCTAAAACTGATACTGATAAACTATCTGGAACTTCGACACCTGATGTAAAAGAAACATTGTCTGGCAAATCTACACCAGATAATAAAGATGCCTCAAGAAAGCCATCCGTGGATATTAAATATCTTGTTTTAGATGAAAAAGAAACTAAAGATCCTAAATCAGAAATTGTGAAAGAAGTTGAAGATATTAAAGATACAGTCGCCGAAATTAAAGATGAAATTAAAGACACAAAATCTAAGGTCACCGAAGAAATTAAAGATACAGCTGCCGAGACATCAATTGACATTAAAGATAAAGCTGCAGAAATCAAAGCTGACATCGCAGAAGCAAAATTTAAAATAACCGAAGACATTAAAGATACGAAATCAGAAATAGTGGAAGACATCAAAGATAAAGTCGCAGGAATTAAAGAGGAAATCAAAGAAGTTAAATCAGAAGTAAAAGAAGTAATTGAGGAGACTGGTGGATTTTTCAGTAAACTTGGATCTTCTATTAAATCTGCATTTAGCAGTAGCAAAGAGGAAATAGAAACTGTTGCGTCAACCATTACAGAATCGGTAGATAAAGATATAACAGAAGTAAAGGATGAAATCAAAGATGCATCAAGAAAGTCATCTATGGTTTCAGAAATTAAAGGTGAAATTAAAGATTTCAAAGAAGAAATAAAAGATGCATCCAGAAAATCATCCATTGATGTTAAAGATCAGGTTGCAGAAAATAAAACAGAAGCAAAATCTGAAGTTGAAAAAGAGGTTGACGATGTAAAGGAAGTTCTTGAAGCTTCTTCTAGAAAGGCATCAATTGATATTAAAGAAAAAATTGCAGAAATACAAGAAGAAATCAGAGAAGCAAAATCTAAAGTTGAAAAAGTAGCCGATGATATAAAAGAAGATATTAAAGAAACATCTGAAAAGGCGTCAATTGACATACAAGACAAAGCAGACAGTATAGGGGATGATATTAAAAATACAAAAACTGAAATAATAGAAGACATTAAAGATAAAGTCGCAGACATAAAGGATGAAATCAAAGAGGCCAAATCAGAAGTAAAAGAGGTAATTGAAGAGACGGGAGGATTCTTTAGCAAACTTGGATCATCAATTAAATCTGCATTTGGAGGTAGCAAAGAAGAAATAGTAGAGGAAGTAAAGGACGCATCAAGAAAGTCATCGATTGGTGTTAAAGACATGATTGCAGATATCAAAGAAGAAATTAAAGATTTTAAAGAAGAAATTAAAGATACATCCCGGAAGTCGTCTATTGATATCAAAGACAAGGTTGCAGAAATAAAAGAAGAAATTAAAGGAGCAAAATTCGAAGTTGAAAAAGAGGTTGAAGAAACAAAAGATGCATCCATAAATGCATCTATTATCATTAAAGACAAAATTGCAGAAATAAAAAAAGAAATAAAGGGGGCAAAATCTGATGTTAAAAAAGACGTTAAAGATATAAAGGAAGATATCGAAGATTCTTATAGAAAGGCATCAATTAATATTGATGATAAAGTTGCAGAAATCAAAGAAGAAATTATGGGAGCAAAATCTGAAGTTGAAAAAGAAGTTGAATATGTAAAGGAAGACATTAAAGATGAATCCAGAAAGGCATCAATTGATATAAAAGATAAGGCAGCAGAAATTAAAAAAGAAATTGCAGAAGCAAAATCCAAAATGGCAGAAGATATTAAGGATTCAGCATCCGAAATTTTAGACAACATCAAAGATTCTTCCAGAAAGTCTTCAATCGACGTTAAAGATAAGGTTTCCGAAATCAAGGAAGAATTAAAAGAGGCTTCAAGAAAGGCTTCAATCGATATTAAAGATGAAGTTTCAGAGTTAAAGGAAGAAATTAAAGAATCTAAATCAGAAGTTAAAGAAGTCATTGAAGAAACCGGTGGATTCTTTAGCAAACTTGGAACATCCATAAAATCTGCATTTGGTGGTAGTGACGACAAACTGGAAGCCACTGCTACAGAAATAAATGATGAAGTTAAAAAAGAAATAAAACCAATTGAAACAGTAGAGGAAGTTATTGAAGCACCGACAAAAATTAGTAGTTATTCCTTGGAAGCAACTTCAGACACTGCTACTCATAAACCAAGAAGTCTGGAAGAAAGCGATATTTTAAAAAACCTCGAATCAATGATTGTAACGAATATTGATGAAGAAGTTTCCTCACCAAAAATTAGAAGCAAAAGAGAAATAAAGTTGGAATCACCCAAGGCCGATTCGCCTCCATCAAAATGCGAGGAGCCAATTTGCAAAAAGGTTGAAGTTAAACCACTTATTGATGACTTTGATATATTAAACACCATTGGATCAGCAATTGGAGGTATTATTGGCGATACCAAGGATGCCATAGAAAAATGTGCCACTGATTTCAAGGACACTATTGAACATGAGACCAAAGAATTGGGTAATACGATACAAAAAGCTGTTCACACTGCCGAAGAAACAAAAACTAACGTCGAGAAATTTTTGGACGATAAGAAAACGGAAATTGAGACCGAAGTCACCGAAAAAATTGCTGACATCGATGGAAAAATTAAAGATACAGTTCAAATTACAACTGATACCCTAACACAAGTCAGTTCAACTGTCGAAACAAAAGTGGAAGATACCAAGAAGGAAATTGAAAAAAGCGCTCATGAAATGAAGGACACCCTTGAAACAAAACTATCTGAATCAGTACAATCAACTGTTTCCACTATAGAACAAAAACTGACAGAAGTAAAAACCACAATAGATGACAACAAAGCTGTCTACGAAAACACTGTTTCCGATATTCAGGGAAAATTAAAGGAAACTGCTGAAAAAACAGACAGTTTTATCGACCAAATCGGCACAAACTTAAAAACTAACATTAAAGATGCCACAGCAGGGTTGGAATTAAAAAACCTCTTGGACGATGGAAAGAATAAGATTGCTACCTCAGCTGAAGCTACTAAGTCAGTTGATGAGAAAGTAGATGATAAACTTTCCGAAACTAAGGAGTCCTTAGAAGACAATAAACCTAAAGACGAAATTAAACCAGACGATTTAATCGGAGCACTTGGTAGAGAAATCAAAGACGAAATCGAAGAGAATAAAAAGGAATTGGAAAATAAATCTTCTGGTGTACAAGAAATTGTAGATCAAGAATCTGATAAAATTGCTTCCGACCTGAAAGAATCTGTGGCCGATAAAGTTGAAAGCGTTGAACAAGTAGCCAAAATAAAGGAATCTGAAAAAACCAAAAAGGAAGAAATAAAGGAAACAGTTGAGGAGGCAAAAGAAAAAGCTGATGGATTATTAAGCAACATCGTTTCTGCAGTGGGTCATGCAATTGATGGGGTCCAGAAAGATATCGAGGAAAAAACTACTGACTTAAAAGGTACTATTCTAGAAACTGAAATCACCGTTAAAGAAAACGCTATTGATAAAATTGAAGATATTAAAGCGCAAGATAAAGAAACCAAAGAAGAAGCTCCAGGTCTCTGCAATGCAATAGACTCTAAAGTAGACGAAAAATGCAGAATCGTAATCGATAAGCTGGAAGATGCATTTGAACTTAAAGTCGATGATGATGAACCTTTAGTAAACGGACAATTGGAACAAATTCAAGAGGGTGCAGTTAGTTTGAGAAAAATGAGCGAAGCTTTGGATAAAACGATAAATGAGTTCGCCAGCAAACTTGAAGCTGAAGCTAAGGAGACAAAAGAAGCTACCCTTGAAACTGCGTCAAATGTGGAAAGCAAGATTGAAGAGGCGAAAAAAGATGTAGAAGCCAAGGTTGATGATATAAAAGAATCGTTGGAAACAAAAGTAAGTACAACCAAAGAACAGGTTAAAGATACTATTGATGCAAAGACATCCGAGTTAAAGGAGGAAGCAAAATTAGCGCTGGATAAATGTGAAGATACAGTAAAACAAGTGGAAGAAGTGGTTTGCGAGAAGGTAACTTTAGCCAAAGATCAATGTGATAAAGCTGTTAGTGATATAACTGATACAGTTCAAAAACAAACTTCCGATGTAGAAGTTGAATTATCCGATACGGCTGCCAAAGTAGAGAGTAGTATTAAAGAAAAATTCGATGAGGTTGATGACAAACTAGCCGAAGCAACTAAAAAAGTGGGTGACACTCTTGAAACTGCATCTGATATGACCAAATCTTTCTATGGTAAACTAGAAGATGAAGTTGGCACTGTTAAAGAAAAGATTGGCGAAGAAAAGGACAAGGTAGAAAAAGCTGGCGAGCATGTTGTGGAGGAAATTAAGGATGTATTTCACAGTGTGGGCGATATGGCAAAATCAATATTCTCTTCCAATGAAGCCGAAAAAGCCATAGAAAAATCTGCTGACGGTCTTACAAAAACCTTTGATACCATGACGGACATGTCCAAATCTGTGGTGTTCGAAAAATGCGATAAAGAACCAGAACCAATATCTCCTGCTGAATTAAAACAAGCGTCTGAAAGTATTGAAAAAACGGCTGATGATATAACCAGTGCATTTGATGCTGTTACGGATATGACCAAGTCTGTTATTTTCGATAAAATGGAGGATTTGGATAAAGCCAGTAAGACAGTGGAACGAGGTGCCAAAGATATTTCGGACACTTTCGAAACTGTTACTGATATGTCAAAGTCAGTGATCTTCGACACTGTAGGAGATTTAGAAAAAGCCAAAGATGTAGTAGAAAAATCCGCGACTGACTTGGCTGAAACTTTCGATTCAATATCCGATATGAGTAAATCCATTCTCTTCGATAAGTGCGAGGGAAAGGATGCAGGTAAAGCGTCTTCGGTGGTTGAAGAATGCGTGGAAAAATGTGATAAATCCAAGGTAATCAAGGATCAAGTAGATAGCGTATGTAGCCTGGATAAAAAGACTGATAAAATAGAAACAGGAATTGAAAGTAGCATTGCAAGTAACGAAAATATGTTGAACGTTGCGCAAAACGACGCAAAGAAACTATCGATATCCGATGTTGAAATATCCTTAGGTGAAGCAAAGGATGATGATATTAGCAAAAGCCCCAAGCAATTAAGCGGCAAATCTACACCGGACAGTAAACTTGAATCACATATCCATGATATTCCACCTGTGCCTGTAAGTCCTCTCGCTAAAGACATGAAGAAACCTGCTAACGAAGTCGTTTCGGCCATAAAAGATGATACTAAAGATATTAGAAGTTACACCCCTGGCAGTGACGACTACGAAATACCATCAGCACATAGCGGTATTTCTTCAAGTCAATTTTCAGAAAAAATCGAAAGCGACGATGAAGAAATCCCCGGTTCGCCACAGAGCATGACGTCACAAGTGGCTCATTCGCAGTCATCTTCTCACTATGACTTTGATGAGGATGCTAATAGGATATCCACAAAAATGGATCCTATGAACATGTCGTTCTACGGGGCTCTACCAGACGAGCCTGAACAACCTCCACCAACTTATTTGTATGAGATTACCAAAGCCAAAGTGAGCAGTCAGGTTAAAGAAGATGATAATAAAGTGATAGAGAAGGTAGATAGCAATATACAATTAGATGAAATGAATAAAAATGGCGCGCAGGGCGGTAGCAGTCTTATGACCGCTAGCTTTATGGGTGAGCTACCAGCAGATGAAACTAAAGATGAAAAAGATGAAAAAGACCCTATTGCTTCTTGGGGTAAACCATTGGGATTACCAAGCCCTGCACCGCCAGATAACAAAGGCACTCCCAAGAAGGAGAAGAAGTTACCACCAAACGTAACCGCTAAAAATAAGTTGAACGATGACAGAAAACGATCGGAATCGCCGTCGAAATATAGAAATAAGAGGCTGAATCCTGTTTACGTTGACTTGACGTATGTGCCCCATCATGGAAACTCCAACTATTCCTACGTGGACTTTTTCAAGAGGGTCAGGGCGAGATACTACGTTTTTTCGGGTATTGAACCGAGCAAAGAAGTTTACAACGCTTTGTTGGAAGCCAAACAAACTTGGGAAGACAAAGACTTAGGTAAGTACAATAATAAGGTTGCCATTTATGTTTCAATAATAAAGAACAAAAACCAAATTTTATTAGCAAAAATTTTCGTATCACTTGTTCCACTCCATGGAGTGCCTGAACGAAGTTTTAGTCACATAAAAATGCCGCCAAAAACTGATTGCAGTTTCTTGTTCGGGACCCTTTGGTGACTTAAAAATGATATTTACCAAAATCCTAGCTGCTCCTCTTTTCGAATTTTTTTAAAAATTCATGATTTTTTTTTAAATTTTTGTTTATTTCAAAGTCTACCTTTGACAGAGTACACATTTGTACACCGATTTTTATAAAATTAGAGTATATTATTGAGGAGACTTAAAGAATACTTTTTAATACTGTTCACATCATTTGATATATACAGGCCCTGTATTACAGGGTGAGCCAAAAATCGCTTATTTTTAATAAAGCAAAAGCGTAAATTCATGATTTTGGCATAACACGCAAAAAAGATTTATCCCCATTTTTTTAGATATTTCTATGTTTATCAGGTTAAAAAATGGCATTCTTATTAACCTTTTATAAAAAAAATACTTTTTTAATAAAATTAAATAAAATATCGCATAGCGAATATTTAAAATGTTGTTTAATTTAGGCTTTTCAGTAGTTTTCAATTTTGAACGAAAAACTGGTTAAAGTATTTTGATCGGCACTCTTTGGAGATTTAAAACGATATTTACCAAAATTCTTACCTGTTATTTTTTAATTTGTTAAAAAATATTAAATTATTTGTTTGTCGCAAAGGGTACATTTGCCAGAGTACACATTTGTACACCGATTTTTATTGATTGCAGTTTTTTGTTCGGGACCCTTTGGTAACTTTAAAATGATATTTATCAAAATCCTAGCTGCTCCTATTTTCGAAATTTTTTGAAAATTTTTTTTTTTTTTAATTTTTGTTTATCTTACCTTTGACAGAGTACACATTTGTACACCGATTTTTATAATATTGGAGTATATTGTTAACGAGACTTGGAGAATACGGTTTTCATACTGAGCACATCATTAGATTACATGGTTAGCCAAAAATCACTTTTTTATATAGTAAAAAGCATAATGCACAAAAAAGATTTTTATCCAAAAAATGTTATTTTATTTAATTTTATTCAAAATCAATTTTTCTTATAAAGTCTTAACAAGAATCCTATTTTGTACCCTGATAAACATAAAAATATCTAAAAAAACATGCGTGTTATGCCAAAATCATGAATTTACGCTTTTGCTTTATTAAAAGAAGCGATTTTTGGCTAACCCTGTATATATTAAATGATGTGCACAGTATAAAAAAGTATTCTCCAAATCTCCTTAACAATATACTTCAATATTATAAAAATCGGTGTACAAATGTGTACTCTGTCAAACGTAGACTTTAAGATAAACAAAAATTAAAAAAAAAAAACATGAGTTTTCAAAAAATTTCGATAAGAGGAGCAGCTAGGATTTTGGAAAATATCATTTTTAAGTCACCAAAGGGTCCCGAACAAGAAACTGCAATCAGTTTGTGGCGACATAAAAATGTGACTTAAACTTCGTTTAGGCACACCCTGTCCGATTTAGCAATTTGAAGAACTTTAGTTTAGTTTAGTTGAGACTGCTGTTTGCAAATGGATTCATATACATGATTCCAAGCTTTTAGCGCATCGCGTTGTAGATTTCTTTGAACCAATCGCACGAGAATGTTTTAATTGATTGTCAAATTATAACTTGGCGAATACCTTTTGATGTAATATTTATATGGATAAGGCTTCCTGGTGAATACCAAGGGTCAGAATTTAACAGAAGAGAATAACAATTTTTCTCTATGACTTCACATAAATTTCATAAAAAAATATTCACTTGTTTATTTTTTATAAACAATCAACCTTTTTAGCAGTGCTTTCTTTAAAAAATTGTTTCAATGATTTTTTTGTAAATCGATAATAAATTTTTCTACAATACTTTTTTCCTTTAACAAATATTACATTAAATTTAATTTTGAAGTCCTGTCGGGTTTATGTGATATTTACGAGATTATTACGTACATTTTGAATTAAAAAATTGGGAGATTGAAGTTGCTTAATTGCTGCTAATTATTTTGTTCGTTCGGGCGCACCCCAAGCAGAGCGCTTTCATAAATTATACGTTTTAAATTATTCAATGAAGGTTTCTTCAAAACAAAAAATGGGAATGATTTACAAAAAAAATCATTGAATTTGAACAACGCATTGCTGAAAACTGTGATTGTTGATAAAAAATAAATAAGTGAATATTTTTTAATAAAATTTATGTGAAGACTTTGTTTTGAAAAAAATTGTTATAAAATTCTGATCAATTATAATTGAGGTCTGTCATAGCAAAACCGGCAATCTCCACTTTTGGTCAAAAATTATTTTTGGCGGAGACTGTACTTCAACTAATTATCTGAGGAGTGATTTTTCAAACGGTCGTATTTCCATTTGCAACAATTTTTCAAAAAAATTACTATAACCTGTATAGGTTAGGGCAATATAGATTATTTTAAAAAAATTCTGATTAATATTTAATAATACTTCAGACCTGCTGTCATATTTCGCCGTTAATATATGCCTTTCAACCATACCTTTGAGATTTTGTCAAAAAATTACATTCAATTAAAAATGGAAATAAGGGCTTTTGAAAAATCACTCCTCATCTATAAGATGATAAAGTTTATGTGCTGCAAAAGGAGCTAAATCCTGCCTAAAATCCTATTTTAAAAATGGCATTTAGTGCAAAGTCGACAATCTCCACTAATAGATTTGCAGCAAAGTATACAATCTCCAATTCCACCATTAGAAATTATTAATTTGTGTCACCTGATATCCTAACATTTGATGTTATAACGTATTTTAGAGATTTAATTTTGTGTTTTTTACTGGTACATACTGTTAAGTTCTATTGCAGTAAATGGCACTTAAAAATATATTTAAAATAGGTATATACACGTTTCATTGTTTTAAGAATTATAAAAAAAGTTATCTTGTTTATTTTGTGCTATTATACCATAATAAGACGTGAGTTGTTGTACTATATAAACTTTACACGAGGCAACCTGGTCCCAGATTTAGAAGAAACTCCAGATTTATGCATACATGTAGTCCAGTTCAGAATTTTCCCACATTGATTGTATAGTTAAATTTTATAACCTTGAAAGGAAAAAAAATACAATTATTTTTTTTTGTTTATTTTTCTAAATCTCCTTAAACGTTTACAACAAAATGAGCAATCTCCAGCAATTCATATCAAAGTCAGCAATCTCCAATTTATAATTATATGCATCCTGGAGACCTTGTAGTTTGCTACTAGACTAACAACAACAATATTTCAAAATAATATATAAAAAAAATTACAAATCTAGAATTTAAAATACCAAAATCAATTATCTCAATTTACTCAGTTTTAGTCTGACGGGAGATTGTTAACTTTGCTCTGACAGGCCTCAATTATTTTTAGGTCGAATCCAGGTCAGCACGTATATTTTGTAGAACTTTTGGACCTTTCCTCTAACTTGGTATAATGTTAAATTCTCTGTATTTATAAATAATTTTTCTTGCAGAAGTGACAATTATTCCGACTTATGACACCGATATTTTGGGTTATTGGGTGGCCGAAAACGAGGAACTCCTGACCAAATACAAGATCGATCTTTCGCCGTCAGCCAGTCGTTGCACCATCAATTTGCAAGATCACGAGACATCCTGTTCAGCTTACCGTCTGGAATTTTAAATCGGTTTCGATTGAAACAAATTTTAATTTTTTTATTTTAATCAAACCAAACAAAACAACTCCCCTTAATGAATAGGCGACGGCTTTGATGCCACAACGAAATTAGACAATTTCGAAACGTCCATTTTACTTCGCCAAGGTATAACGTGTCTCTTCCCTGTTTATACCTCTTTAACCTAAATTAATGTTACGAACGGTCTTCATGAAACCAAATAACTCAATTAACTAGACTAGAAATAGTTATTGTTAAAATCACCCCCTTAAAATTTTAGACTGGTTCCAGGAGAACAAAGTTAGGGCATTTTAAATTTCAAATAATTTAAATGTTGTTAAAAAATGCTTCGTCATCAATGATTCTCTGGAGGAATCATTGACGATGGCACTTGTTACACATGGAAATATGTGTAAACTTAGAATTATTAAGTAAGCTATCAACATCATGGCTAGAGATCGCGGGAAGTAATTTAATAGCCTGCATTAACCGAAAACCAATTTCCATAGACAATCTACTCCACTAACTCACCGATACTTTAATACTTGTGCAGTTTTCGGCCAACAATTAAATCTTAAGTGCGCGTTAATGCTTTCGCTATTCAATTATTTCTGTTGCTTTATATGTATTATTATACCTACCTAATATAATCTAATGTGATACCCCTAGTTTATGTTAGCAATTTGATGTCCCCTAAACGGCTGGTTTTATGTACTGCCTCGTGTGGCCGTTTCTGTTTTAAGCATTTTGATACAGACACGCTTTTAGACTCACCATGCCAAAGCAATTCTTTCTAAGTTATTTATTTTTCGTTTCGCGTGCAATATATTTATTGATAATGTTAGTGTACTTATTTATTCAGCCAAATTCGTTTTCATTCAATAACTATGTTTGTTGAGGCCTATAAGATACGAGATGCTTAAGGTGTGATTGGTATTATATTAAATTTTATAGTATAATTTAGTCAGTCCTTGTTATTTTTTGAGTTCAGATTATTTCGACGGGCTTGTGATTTTGATTTCGCATTGGTTAATAAACTGTATACGTGTTAAGTTAAATAGATGAGGGGCCACTGAAAACGAAATGAAAAATTCTCTGAACTCGAAAATGGGACGAAATGAGGCAAAATTGAGCTTGTACTTAGTACGCAATAAAGATATTGTTAACTAAATATGTAAGTATGGTGCTAACAGAGTATGCCTTGAAGGTTTTTCTAATTATGGCGAAGTGCGTCATCTGGAAAGTAGATATAAAAAAATTGAATTCGAATGTCCGTTAGAGGAATAAATTCAGTATAAATCAATGGAAGAATTTGTTTATCAAAGTCAATGGTTTTGCTTTTATTTAACGCACATGTACAACCAATGATTTCTACTGAATTCCATTTTCTGAGAGAGTCACTTTATATTTATGTTAAAACATGAAAACATCTAACGTTACTTGCAGTTTCACTTTAAATTAACTACATATATATTAAAGAAAACATATAGCTTCTAGTCAAAAATTTGATCTTTTAGCTTAAAATGTTATAAAAGTTACATATATTCAATCGCAATTAATGTATGGGATATGTATGAAAAAATAAATTTTAAAAATAATCCAAGTATTTTATTTATTAATCTATAATAGTTCAGTCTAAAAAAACGAGTAATGGAGAAATATAAAGGTAGATCAATAAGTCCTCACAAAATTAAAGAGATTTTTCCTGATAATTGCAATATTGGTAGATTTCAGCCATAGCTTAGCTTTTTACAAAATACACAAATTATTATTTTTTTAATTTTAAGTTTTTAATAATTTTTAGAAATTTCGATTTTTTTGAAATTTTTTAATATTTTAACAATTTTGGAAAATTTGAAATTTTTTAAAATTCCACAAATTTGTTACCGTTTTTTACTCGTCATACCCTTTCATTTGATACTTAATGTCAATCGTCGGCCGCCATATTGAATTAATATTATATAATAGCATAGCAATACAAAATAATAATAATAATAATAATAATAGTTTATTAGCATCATACATATAAAAAATTGTAAATTAAAAAAAATTAAAAGTTTGAATTGAAAAATGATGGGGTTCGGAGAGTGGTTTTCGTTTCTCTTATCCAAAGAATGCCTTTTTGCGTTTACAGAATGTTTAGATTGATTCAGGTTTTTTTTAATATCGATTTTAAGTTTTATTAATTTTGGAACCCGAAAACCCGTTATTTATTAATTTAAACTAAAACAAAAAAAATGATGGGGTTCTGAAAGTGGTTTTCGTTTCTCCTATCCAAAGAATGCCTTTTTGCGGTTACAGAATGTTTAGATTGATTCATTTTTTTTTTTAATATCTATTTTACGGTTTATTAATTTTAGAACCCGAAAAACCGTTATTTATTAATTTAAACCAATTAACTGGTAGGAAATTGTTGTCATAACAATAAATTAAAAAGAAATAATAAAAAAAACAAAAATTAAAATGGGTGTAAACATGTCACTAAAAGTACATTTGCTCCATGCACATCTTGCCCTGTTTGAAAATCAGCTGTCCACCGAATCAGAAGAGAATCAAACAATAATGGAAATGGAAAATCGTTATAGAGGAAACAGGTTTGATTCGATGTTGGCACATTTTTGTTGGTCTATGGCAATGGAAATTTTGGCATAAAATTATAAATAAAATTTGTTACACCTATCTTTTATGTTGATCCATTCTATTTGTTAAAAAGAATATGTTTTTAATAATTAATTTAATAATAATAATATTAATTACCATAATTATTATTATGGTAGAAGCGAAAGAACTAAGAAATTGCTCTACAACATATTAAATCCAGAAAAAGGTTCAATTTTTTAAAAAATTTGCATCCTATTGTTCTCATTATTTTTTTCTTTATTTGATTGTTATTACTTTATAAAACAATATACAAAACCAATAGTTATCTTTTAAGACTAATTATTTATTATTTTTTAAATTGATATTAAAAAAAAAACAGAATCAATCTAAACATTCTGTAAACGCTATAATTCATGATTTTGATTGTAGAAACCGAAAATACTTTCAGAACCCCATTATCTTAATTTTTTCCGAAAATGTTGCACAGTGAATTTGTATTGTTAATAACAATATAAAATTACTTAACTTATATATTACTTAACATTGCCTCTGTGCGTGGTTTGCTTTTTGAAATCGATTTAAGCTAAATATATACTAAAGATTTTATAATTGAAAGAAAAAAAATATGAAAATGTCAAAAAAAAATTAAATAAAAAAAAATTAGTTTTATAAATTTAGTGAATTAAAAAAATGGAAATTTTAAATTTTTTTAAAATCCAAAAATTTCACAAATGTGTCACTTACCAAAATATTTGAATTTTAAAATTTTAAGCGATTTTAAGAATTTCGTAATTTATAAAAAATTTAAATTTTGTAATGTTTTACATACAAATTGTTGGAATTTTAAAAAAAGTCTACTCGTCATACCCTTTTATTTGATACCCATATGTCATGTCAAGGAGGTTGTAAAGAAACAGGCAATCCTATTGGATTAATTTATTTATATTTCTCTCTTACTTATGCACAGCCCCTCATTTATAACGCCACGACATACAAGCAAATATGATCCCCTCTACTTTTACTCGTGTCCAATCTTACTTGTATCCATTCTCTTAAACAGCCAACTTCATGGTGTGGAATTTTTGTTATCTGCTACAATTTTACTCACAACTTTAATAAAATGAATCAACCCAAAAAATGTGTTTTTGTAGTGTTTTGTCAGGACTTATTGACCCTCGTTAAACAGGTAAATATCACAATAGAAGAAAATGAGCGCGACTAAATAATAATAAATAATGGAATTCAATGAAATTAACGCTGCAATCTACAATCTAGTATCGTCGGGCATTTTTTCAAAATACGCTATTTTGCCTTCATCCACTTTATAATCGTGAATCCACCTACTGCCTTTTCTCAAGCTATCGTCTATGCCATCCCTCCAAACTCCGGCCGGTAAGTAAACTTCCCTCTGTCTTGCTCCAGCATACAAAACCGGAGCCACAATAATTTCATCTCCAATCAAGAATTCGTCCACAACTGTGTGACAGGCCGGGTCGTTGGAATCCAGCATCCATAACGGCCGAATTATGGGCAAACCAAAGTTTATCGCTTCTTTTGAGAACTTCTTCAGCAGTGGAGTTATCTGTTTCAACCAAATATTAAAATAAAAAAGTTACCCTTGTGGAAATTTTTCTCTGAAAAAGTAAATAAGAGTTTTTAAAGTCTTACTTTCTCTTAAAATGTCTAAATAATACTTATTAAGTCGGAAAAAGTCTGAATAAGTCTTACTAAGTCAGACTAATAACAAGATTTGCGAGTCTTCTGGAAGAGTTAATAAGACTTTTAGCAGAGGAGTGGTAGGAACCTAACTTAAGCGATTAAAATAAATATCCGGAATTTTTCAGAGATGTTGTATTTGATTATTATAAAATAAAACACAAAGAAAAGTATTTATTAGCATTTTGTCGGGGTGGTACTAATGGCTTAAGCCAAGGTGTAATAATTATAACAATTAAAATTTTTTACATACGATGCGCTTGACTTGCTTTTATTGTTGCCACTGTACTGTTTTATTTTAATAGTTTCTTTTTATACGCAAATATTCATCTAACCATTGTTCCAAACACTTTTTACAGAGGCTTGTTTCTGACTTTCTAGACACTATATCGATTTTCTCAGCTGACCAATTAGAGCACAGCTGATCTGTCATGTGATGGCATCTTCCCGCGTTTTCAAGATAGCTCTCACCAATTGTTGCCGTTTGCGGGTATTTTCGATGAATTTCAATCGCAAATAACTTTTTTATTTATAACGATTATTAAAGAATATTGTAGATAAAATAATTGACAATCACTCACAATTTATAAAATTACTAAAAAATAGACGTACGTTTATAATATACAGGTTTAAACAAAAAGATGTTTTTTACCATAAGTTTAAGACACTCTGTAGAGTTGCAAAACCGTATATTGTTCTAAATTAAGTTTTATTTATCAAGTCACATCTATTCTTAACAGTTTTGTTTTTGGTTCACCTCGATATATTTATTTTTGTGGAAAATATGGATTTTTTAAAAACATTGCAATTTCCAATATTTTTCTGTATGAAGAACTAAGGTTGCTATGGTCCATCCATATGCTATGGAGAATGACAGTGACAGTTTTGTTGAATCATCCCATACTTGGACATATACACGGCTTTCAAAAGCTATCAAATTGTTTTTTGCAAATTAATGTTTAAATTTTGAGGTGTCTTCTCACTTTAAAAAATGGATATGTCCCCGACTGATGTTGCCAGAGCCATTAATTTAATCCAGGATGGACGGTCACAGTATTACGTGGCAAGTGTTTTAAACGTCACAAGAAGTAAAGTACAAAGGGCAACATCAATCGGAGACATTTTTAAAAGTAAGAAGACACCTCAAAATTAACACATTAATTTACAAAAAACAATTTGATAGCTTTTGAAAGCTGTATATGACATATCCATGTATGGGATGATTCAACAAAACTGTCACTGTCATCTTCCATAGCCTATAGGCTATGGATGGACCATAACAAACTTTATACAGGAAAAATATTGGAAATTGCAATATTTTAAAACAAAATCCATATTTTCCACAAAAATAAATATATCAAGGTGAACAAAAAACAAAACTGTTAAAAATAGATGTGACTTGATAATTAAAACTTAATTTAGAACAATATACGGTTTTGCCACTCTACAGAGTGTCTTAAACTTATGGTAAAAAATATATTTTTGTTTAAACCTGTATATTATAAACGTACGTGTATTTTTTAGTAATTTTTAAAATGTGAGCCATTCTCCATTAATGTTTCTACAATATTCTTTAATATTTGTTTATATCCGAAATCAAATAAAAAAGTTATTTTCGATTGAAATTCATCGAAAATTTGTGTGGATCGATTATTTTGCCTGTGAGTGTATTTTCAGTAAAAAATATTGTATTTTTACTAAAATTAAATAATTATTTTATTCTATATAGGATATCCTGTTATATTTTTATTTACTTATATTAAAATTTGAATTAATTTAATTATTTTTTTTACAAGGCGAATGCGCTAGTAAATTTAAAATATAAGTAGTTTTTTTAGTACCTATTTTTTACTTTTTGGTCGGGAACTTTTATGACATTCATCCGGCAACACTGTATAAAAACATGAAGATCAACCAATTTGTTTTATGAGTTTTATAAGTTCGACTGTCTACCATATCACGCCTATGCGTTACGAATAATTGTTATTGTTATTATACCTTATATATGTACTTAATCAACAAGGGATCTATATGTACACAAACCAAACGGGAGATACGTTTGGTTTGTGTACATATAGATCCCATGGTTGCAACTGTTTTATTCAATTAAAATAAAGTTTGTTTACCTATATTGTAAACATTGCTTATAAAAACAGAAAAACAGTCCCTTGTGGAAATTTTTCTGAGAAAGTCTTACTTTCTCTGAAAAAGTCTGAATAATACTTATTAAGTCGGAAAAAGTCAGAATAAGACTTATTAGGGGAGTCTTCTGGAAGAGTTAATAAGACTTTTTATGACTTAATAAGACTTTTAGTAGAGAAATGGTAGGTACCTATGGCGATAAAAATAAATATCCGAAATAATTCATAGAGGTTGAATTTGGTTATCGTAAAATAAAACACATAGAAAGGTATTTATTAACATTTTTGCTGTTGTTATAAGCCAAGTTTATTGCATAATTACCTATATAATAACATAGGTAAGATGTAATAATTATAACAATTATAATTTTATACATACGATGCGCTTGAGATGCTTTCATTGTTTCCATCATAGAAAAAGGAGTTAATATCATGTCTATAGACATGATATTTTCGATAGACTCATAAGACAAATATGGTTGATCTTCGTGTTTCATTCATCTTTGTATCATGGTTGATCTTCGTGTTTACGTACAGTGTTGCCATAAAAGTTCCTGACCATAAATTACAAAATACTAAAATAATAATAAAAATGTAACAGGATAGAATAAAATAATTGTGCATATTTAGTAAATATACAATATTATTTACTGAAAATTTATTTTCTTATTATTTTGATAGAAATTTGCAAATCACCCGCAAATATTACGAAAATACCCAATTTTCGAGTAAAATACTTGCAAACGGCAACACTGTGTCCCACTGACAGGTCAGCTGTGCTCTAATTGGTCAGCTGGTCTCTCGATATTTTGTTTGTAACAATGTTTAGATAGGTAAATATTTGCGTGTATCAAAAGAAACTATTAAAATAAAACGTACAGTGGCAACTCCTCTTTCTATGGTGGAAACAATGAAAGCATGCATGTCAAGCGCATCGTATGTATAAAATTATAATTGTTATAATTATTACATCTTACCTATGTTATTATATAGGACCTATATTATAGGTAATTATGCAATAAACTTGGCTTAACAACAGCAAAAATGTTAATAAATACTATTCTATGTGTTTTATTTTACGATAACCAAATACAATATCTATGAATTATTTCGGATATTTATTTTTATCTCCGTAGGTACCTACCATTTCTCTACTAAAAGTCTTATTAAGTCTTAAAAAGTCTTATTAACTCTTCCAGAAGACTCCCAAATCTTGCTATTAGTCTGACTTAATAAGACTTATTCAGACTTTTTCCGACTTAATAAGTCTTATTCTGACTTTTTCCGACTTAATAAGTATTATTCAGACTTTTTCAGAGAAAGTAAGACTTTCTCAGAGAAAAATTTCCACAAGGGGTGTTTATAAATCCTTTTCATTGTGCTTTTTTTTGAAATAACCAAATACAACATCTATGAATAATTCTGGATATTTATTTTAATTGCTATAGACTCCCTAATCTTGCTATTAGTTTGACTTACTAAGACTTTTTCCGACTTTTTAAGAGAAAGTAAAACTTTTAAAACTTTTCCAGAGAAAAATTTTCACAAGGGTAAACTTAAAATGTTACCTCTTTTAGCCTAAAAGATGTCAGCTGAGTGGCCATGTCCAAAACCTTACTGTCGCCATAAGACCCAGGGAAATTCTTGTACCTTACGACCGGCAAAAATGTCGATAATTGCAACCACCTTATGTACAACTCCTGATCTGGCATCAACTCATCGGTATTATTATTGTATATGGAAATTTCCGGTAGCCCAAAATCACCTCCAACAGCCCCGGGGATGATGAAAGGAAACCCAAGAATCCCGTATGTCAAAATTGTAGGTATGACTCTTCTCAAACCATCCCAAGACGACTCGAAAGGCGGTAGGAATACAAACGCCGGGGGTTTGGGCCTTTCTACGGCACTATTTACTCCAAAAATACGTATGTTACCTTGCAAACTATTCACGAAAATAGTTTTGTATTTGTCAGGATTATTTAGAGCTTTCTCACACTGATAATAATGCGGCATATTGTAGGCCACACCCAAGTCCAGGAAGTATGAATTTATATTGTATTTCGTCATAACATTTTTCAGTTTTTTCAACATCCACGGAACAGTACGATTATTGGTAACATCCAGTACACCAGCGCTATGTAGCGTTTTGTACCTCGTTAAAGCTGGGATTCGTCTGTCACTATAACGCTCCGCCACAAGCAACCTTTTTTCAACCGCTTCGGCAAAATTGAAGCTCTCAGTGGAGATGTAAGGTTGGACTGATAAGACTATGCGAAAACCACGTCTTTGCAGCATTTCTATCGTTTTATCCAACGTTGGAAATCGGTTGTCGTCTACTTGGAAATCTCCCACATGTTCTTGCCAGAATTCGTTGATCAGAACGTGACCCATTTTTAAAGTTGGTACTGAGATGACGTTGGCGGTGTAATTTGAAATAAGCTCTGCACAATAGAAAAACAGTGTTTTACGTATAACCAAAAATCCAAAATATTATACCTAACTCTTTTCTATAATATATGACATTATTTCTTCCTAAGAAGGCTTAATTTTATAAAAAATAAATTTATCCTAAAATTTCAAAGTTGGAAAAATGTAAAATAGAAAGCCTAGAAAAAATTACATTGGATATAATTAAAGCTAATTTTTTCTTATGTTCATCCAAAGAATGCTTAATCTTAATCTTAATCTTCTACCTACAGTATGTCCACATATGGGAATACAAAAAGGAAAAAATATTTTACATATTTCATTCTTGATAAAATTTTTGTTTCACAGCAAACGGAAAAATATAGAAGTGTATTGGATGACGCACAGTGTTTCAATTCTCGAAATTTTCGGCAAAATATCAAGGAGTAGTCGGATTCTCCTAAAAATCCGTATAAAGAGGTTTTTGGGGTCGCTGATAACGAATCAGAATTCCAAAATTCAAAATGGTAGATCCAAAATGGCGGACATATTTGTAAAAAAAATTGACGGAATTAATTGAAAATCACCATACAGGGGTTTTTGTGGTCGCTGATAATGAATCTGGAATCAGAATTCCAAAATTCAAAATGGTAGATCCAAAATGGCAGACATATTTGTAAAAAAATTGACGGAATTAATTGAAAATCACCATACAGGGGTTTTTGTGGTCGCTGATAATGAATCTGGAATCAGAATTCCAAAATTCAAAATGGTGTACCTTAAATGGCGGACATTTTTATCAAATAATTGCTTCGCGGGACAAAGATTTACTCTTTTTCGGAGCAAATTTTCTGAAGCTAGAAATATACGGATCGGAAGATGCCATAAGCCAATGGAAAACATCTTCCATCGTTTTCTCCGGAGAAACTTTCAAAATTTATTTATAAAATTTAAATATAACAGATTTTATAATAAGTATTTTGAATTTGTATTATTTCTTTTACTTAATATTTTAGCAACGATTTCTTAATTCGCTAAAAAAATTGTCAGTTAGTTGAGTTAAATCCGAGTAAATCGAGTAAACGTCATGAACGCAACCTAGAAATAAAAAAAATCTTATATTTTGTAAAGCAAAAACACAGATACGCGCGTAAATCGCGAGGTTTTTACCACAACCGTGCCTGAGCGCCCAAGTAGTTTTAAAGAGCCGAGGGCAAGTTGGGGCAGCTAATTTATTGATGGCTTGATAGACAAAACTCTAAGCTATTCAACGGATCTTGAACTGATGCCTTACAATTCATTACAATTTTTGTAGCTCCATTGTTCTAAAAGCTCGATTCAAAGTTTGCGATTTTAACAGGCCGATCTTGTCGGTTACAATATCCCGTTTTACAAGCAAAATCTACGAAAATCAAATACATATCTGAATTTTAGATACCTTGAAGATCACCCTTCATCAAAACGCATAACAATCGGACACACCAAACACAAGTTATTCACTTTTAAACAATAAACAATTTTCCGCAGCGATCGCGTGTAAAGTACCTTTAACTGAATGCGTCAAGTTTAAACTGATGTACAAGACAAAATATACGTATTTTATATGTTTTTTAATACAGAATGGAGACAGGTGTTAACTAACCATCTAACTCAAAATTTACCTAAAAAAAATGGCAATTTTTGAGGTTTTGCCGATATTTTCCAGAATTGAAACACTGTGTGTTTTCTAAACCCTCGCCACGGTATAGAGTTGTATTCGTCAGTCGAGTGTTTCAATACTCTCCACAGTATAGAGGTCGTAATTTGACTTTTGAACTAGTATTAATATGAAAATTATTTTATGCTTGAAAAGCCACCGTAAAACTTAAAATGTTAATCTACTTGTACTTTATAGGATTTTCAAAAGTAAAAATTAATAACATCAAAGGAGAATCCTCTAGAAATTTCTACCTACCGTAATAATTACATTCAATTGTTGAAAAGAAAATGTCAAATAAACGAAAACTGAACAAAAATGATTTTTATCAAACATTTTCAGAAAAATCAAAATTGCAATTCTGGGGCTTTGAAATCGAACAAAAACTTTATTAAGTGTGAAATTTTTTGGGAAATGTAAAAATTGTAAAATAGAAAGAATGGAAGAAATGACATCGGATATAATTGAAGAAAATAGTTTTTCATAACAAGGCGATCCCAAAAAAACTTACCTTCAGTAAATTCCTCCTTAGTTGCTGTAGTTATTTCCCACAGAGGCTCGCTAAACAAATTATTGATAACATCCATATCTTCCTTCTTCAAGCCATCCCACAACGTACTTTCAGTCAACTTGGAATGCAATTCCGACATGTTTGGACTCGCGCAAATCGTGTAATTCAACTCGGGCGTTTTCGTAAACTTATTAACATACGCAAAATCGTCGTACTTTGCTTTCAGGCACAACTCTTTCTGGGTATCGCCCGATACGGACACGTATAGTGGAGATTCGTTGTCTATCTGGATGGCGGCTCCTTTTGACGAGATGAAGTAACGCTTTAATACGTTGCCCCATTCGTGTTTATCCACTCTGCCAGTGATGAAGGGGTGGAAAGTGTGGTTTCCTTTTTCCAGAGGCCAGGCGTTCTCAGAGGTCTGTCCTCCACCATACCTAAAACGAATATTATGTTACATAATATGTAATATTATTATATGCACATAAAGTTTATTTTTTTTTATCTGGACTGCGGCAACGTTGCAAATTTAGGGTTTTGGTTGGGAAATACGGAACCAAAATTGGTTGCATTGATTAAAACAAACTAAACTATAATAGTTATAAATGTAATTGAATCGGTGAGAATAAGAACATTTTGTTTTGAATTCGAAGCAGCATCGAAGAAGTAGAAGAACATTTTAAAAATCGGCTTGTTAAGGTGTTTGTCAGAGTTAACTTTGAAGCATTGAGAATAAGAACAGTACAAGTCCTGGACTATATAATATAATATATAAAAACATGCTTTACCATATCGTGATGTTTTATTTTTTTTCTATTCTAAATCAAAATTCTAAAGATTATTAAAAGAATTCTGTGTCAAAATTTTATGGAAATTAAGAACATTACAAGTTTATTTTTTGTATATTATAAAGCATGCAGGTGGTAAAAAAAATAATTTTAGTTTAATGGACTCAAAATTCAAACATGTACTGTTCTTATTCTCACCGATTCAATTATATATAATATATATATATATATATATATATATATATATATATATATATATATATATATATATATATATTATATATTATAATGTGCAGTAAATTAAAAGGAAACGTCTTCGATGGCGTCATAATTTTGCGCACTAGTATCAATACTAAATGTATAAATCAAAGTCTGTAATTAAATATTTTAATGCATTTTAAACAACTTTAGTTGGCAGCAATTGCAATGTTGTCATGTTTAGATTAAAATTTTGCATAATAAAATGACGCTAGTACATAATATACATAACATACGTTTATTTTGTTTGTTGTTTGTGTTATTTTATATTTGCCGAAGCACTTAAATAGTCGGAGTCAAGAGTTGGTATCATCCTTAATACGCTATTTTGAGGCAGAACGGGATAATAATGGACCTTTTTAACAGCTGTTAGAGAGGTAAATAGGATTATTATTAATTACACAGCCACACAAATTATTTTTTTTGTT